>CM062813.1:53969697-56369697 GCA_031772625.1 Pinus tabuliformis | reverse complement strand
TTTCCGGGTCTATCCCGTATGGTGATATTGAATTCCTGCAATAAGAGTAACCACCTGGTGATCCTACCATTAGTAATAGGTTTGTTCATTAAATATCAAATGGCGGAGTGATCAGTGTGAACTAGGACTTCATATCCAGTTATGTAGTGGTGAAATTTGTTCATTGCATGTATTATTGCGAGCATTTCCTTTCTTGTAACTGTGTAATTAAATTTTTCAGGGGTCAAATTCTTGCTAATAAAATAGATGGCATATGTTGAACTATCTTCTTTTTGGGCTAATGAAGCCCCCACTGTAGTGTTAGATGCATTAGTTGAGATATGAAAAGGTAATTTCCAATTAGGTCCTCTCAAAACTAGAGTAGTGGATAATTTTTCTTTTAGCTTCTCAAAAGCAGTTCGACAATTATTGTTCCAATCAAGAGTTACATCCTTCGCAAGAAGTTTAAACAAAGGCAAGGCTATCTTACTACGCTTTGCAATAAATCACCTGTAATAGCTTGCATAACCAAGAAAACTTCTTACATCTTTTTGATTTGTTGGAATTGGCAATTCAACAATGATTTGTGTTTTGGTTTGATCTACTTCAATGGCTTCAAATGAGATGTGATGCCCTAAGACTGTTCCTTCATTCACCATCATATAACATTTTTCGTTGCTTAAGGACAAGTTTGTTTCTATACATCGTTGTAAAACTTTTTCAAGATTTTGCAAAGAGTGGTCAAAGGATTCACCATATACTGAAAGATCGTCCATATATACCTCAACACATTCATGGTCGAGATCTGCAAAAATAGCTAATACTACTCTCTGAAATGTTTCTGGGGCATTACACAGGCCAAATGGTAAGACATTGTAAGCATATGTTCCCCAAGGACACGTAAATGTTGTTTTATCTTGGTCTTCTGATGCTATGGTGATCTAGTACCCGCTAAAGCCATCTAAGATAGAAAATGAATTTTTCCCAGCGAAAGTATCCAATACTTGGTCAATAAAAGGCAATGGAAAATAGTCTTTAAGGGTGGATTTATTTAGCTCTCTGTAGTCAACACAAACTCGCCATTTACTGTTCTTCTTGGGTACTATTACTAACGGTGATACCCATTGCCTGTCAGATATGGAGTATATGAATTTTACTTTTCCTAACTTCTGCAATTCATCTCTGAAAATTTCTTTGAGCATAGGGTTCATTCTCCTCTATGGGTGCCTCATGGTTGAATACTAGTGTCTGTATAGATGTGGTGACTGTAGGTTTCCGGGTGAATTATTTGCATATCCATACAGTCCCAAGCGAATGATTTTTGGTATTTGTTCAACAAAATGAATCAGTTTTTGTTCCTGAGATGTTTCTAGAAATGCCCCAATGTTCAATGTTTTTCTAGGACTGATTTCTCTTGTTTTGCTTTGCGTATTTGTAATGGAATTGATTGGAAAAATTTCATCAAATATTGCTTTCAATGAGTACATCGTACATGTTTCTTGGAAACTTTGTGCCAGCACATAATCTGCAGTAATGTATTGTTCATTTCTTAACTGTTCTGAAACCTCAGGCTGGGGAATAAACATTTCCACTAAATCTGCATTGTTATTTTCCTCAATTTCATACATTTGGTTTATGCTTAGCACAAAGTATATTTCTTCCTGATCATTGTACTTTTCATCAAGCCATAAGTTATGTGTTACAGCTGGGGCTTGTGCTAATGGATACAAAGTAAGTTGTTTTCTTTCTGTGCCTCTAGAAATGATCATATTACCAGATCTACATCCAATAAATGCATTAGCAGTTGCCAACCATGGTTTGCCAAGTATAATCGGATGTCCTCATAAGTTTTATTTGGGCTGGAGTACCAATAAGTCGACTGGATACTCCCAATAATCTAGTGAGATAATTATATCCTCTAACACCCCCTCAGGAATGACTTTAGAACGATCAGCTAATTCCAAAACAATTGGGGTTGTCTGCAATTTTGTTAGCTGTAAAGTTTTCATTGTTTCTAATGTCATAACGTTTATTGCAGCTCCTAAATCTATCAAAGTGTTTGGAATTGAAATTTTTTTGATAATGGTTGTGACTCTTGGTATGCCTGGGTTGACATATTTCTCCATTGAAATAATATTTGACATCAATCCTGCTATGTTAACTATGACATGTATTGTTTTTGGGTCAAATCTTTTCTTTGCAGGCTTCTTGAGACACAACTCTTTAATTGGTTTGGTATAAATTGGGATATCCTTGATTTCCTGGAGTAATGGCATTTTGATATATACATTCCTTAATTCATCAAGAACATCAAATTGTGGCAATGGTGTGGGTGATCTTGGTTGAAGTAATCTTTCTGGAAATGGAGGTGGTTGGAGTGTTTTGATTTGTTGATTTTGTTCCAAATTGTTTTGTGTTGGTTCACTTTGTTTGCTACGTTGATTTTATTCTTTATCATTCTGTTTTTCTTGTTGCAACTACGTTTGAACAAGGGATGGTTCTTTATGCAATGTCCGACCTGACCTTAGTTCAATATTTTGTAATGGTAGAGTTGGGTATGAAGGTCCCTCATCTACGCTATAAGTTGGTATGTCTATTCGGTTGTTTGGGTTAGTTATGGGTTGAGCTGGTAACTATGTGGGTCGAGGTGGTTGGTTGGATGGTAGTTGGAGCTGAGGTTAATTTATTTGTGGAGGAGCAGGTAATGCCTATTGAGGATTTTGTTGTTGATAAGGTACTTGTTGCAGAGGGTATTGTTGTGGGTATGGCTGAGAATATTGTGATTGATATTGTTGTGAATATGGTTGAGCAAATCGTTTTTGATATTGCTGGGGTTGTTGTTGAGCAAATTTTTGAGGAAAAAGATATCCTCTCGATCCTTGTTGTGGGTACGTTTGATGTTGTTGGTTAGGCTAGTTTTGCCATGACATGGGAAAATTCCAAGAATTTTGAATAGGCATGTTATAATTTGCTGGATTTTGATACATACCTGGAGGTCTTGGTTGCCATGGTATTCTAGCTCCCATGAAATACATGTTTTCCATTTCTGCACTAGCTTCCAAATTGTAATTCTGTAAAATTTCATCTTTGTACAGCCTTTAGTGTCATGGTTGTCTGTGAAAAACCCACAAATTTTCACGTTATCTAAGGGTCATTCTTTCAAAGTATGTTTCTTCCTACATTTGGGATAGTATATAGATAATTCTAGTTCTTGTTCATCTTGTCCTTTCTTTGTTTTCAAGTTATATATTTGGTTTCCCAAAGTACTCATAAGATCTGTTTTGAAATCCTCAAATAAATTGCCTAGTTCAGCTCGAGTTATGTTTCCTGTAGCAGATTTTGTGATTTTTGATGTCATGGCTCTTTTCCCACTTCTTGTCCTACTCCTAGAGTATTTTTGGCATAATTCAACAATCTCCTCAAAAGGTAAGTTGGAAATGTCCCCTTTACCCATGAGATTAGGATCATCTAAATACTCATCCTGGATGCCTTTAAGAAAGATTGTTCGACTAAGCTCAATTGACATAGTCCTGTGTTTTGACTTTTGTAGATTATATGAGAATCTTTCTAAGTATTCCTCTAAGGTCTCATCTTCTTGTTGAGTCATTTCAAAGATTTCATATTTGGAATCTTTTGATTGACAATAAGGTTGATACTTTTTCAGAAAGAATTTTCTCATATCATCCCAACTAGTGACTGAATGGTCACCTAATCCCATAAACCACCTAAGTGTTGCTGCTTTTCAGGTAGCAGGAAAAAGGTGAAGTCTATGAGCATCATTGGTATATCCATAGGTTCGACATACTATGTCAAATTCGAATAAAAATGAGTCTGGATCTTCAGATTCCATCCCATAAAAGTTTGGCAATACAGATAGTGGTATGTTTTTCATTTTAATTTCCTCATCCATTTGCTCTCCTCTATCTTGAATTGGAAATTTAAATGTGGATTCCTCTGTTTCTGGTGGATTTTGATTTCCTCCAAATAGAGTATCATTGTTTTGTTTTTCTTCATTTTCCCTTCTTCTTCTCCGTTCTTCCCTTTTTCTCTCATATTCTCTCAGTTGTTCAGGTGTAGGTCCTCTAGATCCTCCTCCCTCTTCAGCCATTGTAATTTGTGATTTATCTAATGTTTCTGCCTCTTCTTCTTGTATTGGTTCTTGAAGAAAAATTTCTTCAGGACTAGGCTGTTGGATTTTTGTGCTACTCCCTTTAGATTTCACTGCTGTAGAAGTTTCAAGTAGATTTATTCTCTTTGATTCGTGGGCTATTAGAATTTTTCTTTCAATAAGGGTGAGTTTTTGGCCTGATTTCACTTTTTCCTCAAGTTGTGCTATTGTAACCTTTCCTGTTGGAGTCGTGTATTCAATCCTTTCTAATGGCTCTGCTCCTAATGGTGGATTAGTTGTTGGGGGGTTTCTTTTAAATCTGCCTTTTTCGTCCCTAAACCTAGACATAAATAAGCATGACTGAAATTTAAATTTAATTCTATGTTTTTGTTGTTTTGTTGATTTTTGTTTTTTTTTTTAGTCTTTCTAGTTGCACCTCCCTAGCAACGGCACCAAAATGTTTGGTCCCAACTTATCAAGGCAAGTTAAGCTCTTAATTCTTTTATCAACCTAGGAAAGTACACTTAGAGGTGCTTACCTAAAATATATAGATCTAGAACGCTGTAAGATTCTAATGGTTACCTAATGGACTAAATTAACAGTGCTTTCTACAAAATATCCTTTATTATCCTTTTAAATCATTAAAACATCAATCTAAGAGAAACAAATCCTATGAAATTCTAATTGCAGAATAACAAAAACAAAGTCTTTATGATTGATTGTAATCCTACATTCCCTTACAAGAATATTGCTTCAAGGAATTTTTACAATCACAACAGTCCAAAGTAATTTCAATTTAAATCACACAGTGAATAAGATAAGCAGTGTTATAAACCAATATCAGTTAGATATTTTACAAGAATCATTTACCAAACTGAAAACTGAATTTTAAAACTCCATTCTTAAATCACTTCAGAAATAAAACTACAACTATCCTTCAAAATTAAAGCTAGCAAACAAATTTGGAAGTTGAATGACAGCAGCATCTAAATATCAATTTCAAGATCAAGATTAGTTGAGTCCTCTTACAAGGCTCTCCCTTCACAACAAATTCAGGTTCTCTTAACTGATAATTCTGCTAACATAACTTTAACTCTAAACATGAAAGGACTAATTGCCAAATTCTGATTTGCAGCTAATAAGAAAAATAGAGTAAAGATAAAGTGTACCAGCAAAGTGATGAGGGCCCTTCAGCACTCCAAAAGCACACTAGGAGATGATTGAGAAGAGTGTAGCTACTAAATATTGAGACATAAAATTGTTGAAGAAGTTTGTATTAAGTTTGGAATCAAGGATACACAAGATATCTTCTCATATGTTCATAAAAACCATTCTAAAACATAGTTTTTCCATATGGGTTATTTATTGTGAATCCTCTAACAAAGAAACTATTGTTTCTCCATCTAATGCTAACAATATTCTATTAATTACATCCCAAGCAGGTCGAATTTAGGTGTGCTCCTCCATTTATGCAAAAATTCTAAAACTGGAAAATATCTTGTGCACAAAAATCAAGAAAAAGTGATGAAGTGATTGGGTTTGACCAGCTTTGACTGGACACTTATTTTCTCCAGAACTGAAAGTGGATAGTTGTTTCACCATCCTTGTACATTGTACTTTATGCCCATAATCTTTGAATTTTCCCACCTGTGCTGCAACATGTCAAACAATAAAGCAATCACAGGTTGTTACAACTTCCTGTGATATTTCTGAAAAATGTCATTTAAATATAAAAATTTCAAATATTAATCCCAAGCTCAAAATAACGAAAATGACAACATATGACTTAATTTCTAAGGATTATTGTTGAAAAATAAAGGTTAAATGGCCAAGAATGATAGTTAAAAGATGAATTTGGAGTGGAATGGACAGTCGAATTTAGATACCAACAAGGGAGATGGTATAAAAATATTTTTTTAGCATCATTTCATCTTTTTTTTTCTCTGTGAGACTAGGCTATTTATATTACAAAAAATTCAAAAATTACAGCAAAAATTACACCAGGGCCGTGGCCCTGCATCTCCAGAGAGATTTTTCCCCATAATAGACCTTTCAGGGCAGCATCATTACAAAATTGGGACATCTGAATCGACATAGCCAGCATTTGAATCGACACAATAAACATGTAAACCACCACGATGGACATATGAACCGACACGATGGACACATAAACCGACACGATGGACACATAAACTGACACGGTGGACATATAATCCGGCATGGTTGACACATAGACAAACCGACAGAGAGAGCAGTAAATCGACAAAGAGCATGAAAGACAAACAGAGAGTTGCTTTCCTGGCAGCGAAAGACAGAGTGACGGAAGTGCTAATCCTCATCGGTTGTATGAGGCTCATCCTTCACTGGTCCTTTGAGTTTCTGTGATTCCTCCATGTCCGAGCGCAGCGACCTCTGAACCGGCTCACTGGGGCCAGCATCCGCAGCTTGAGTGGCTTGGGGAGAGTTTGCTCTGGTTGGCCGCCGCATATCAACCGTGGGAACTTACATGTCAACCACTGGCACATTCAGGTTGTCCAAAGGCCCCCTGAGATTGTTGCAGTGTTCCACCATGACTGAGATAATGAGAGTGTTGTTCTCCAGAGTGCAGGGGATCTGGTAGCGAACAACTGGATGTTCCACTTGACCATAGTCCAGAATTTCTCCCCACCCACGCACATTGCCACGGCCTACAAGTCTGTTCGAGCCTCTGTTATGCTCAGAAGTGATTTCCACCGAGGAGGAAGGCGAATTGACTGGTCGCTGAGTAGCAGAGCGACCCCTGGAACCGCCACGGCGACTGCTCATTCTGGGCCTCTCTCTTTGCATCTTTGAATTACCCTTCAGACAAGAATTCCTCTGAGTAATTTTGCACTGAGCCAGAGAATGTTCTGTCTCTGCCAGCTTCTCCTCGGATCGCTTGCAGGAATGAAGACAGGCGACATGGGGTGCGAAAATATTGAGCGCCATTTGCCTCGATCGCCGCTGCACATTGAATTCCGTCTGAACCAGCAGTAAAACCCAAATAACTATACCTCCCATCGTATTTAATTCACCTGCGTTCTGGTATGTCGTGGCTCGTCCGGGCTTACACCTGCCCATGTGACGAGCCACACCTGACACCTGCCCTTCACGCTACATAGTCACCCGCATCCGGGAAGCATCATTTCATCTTAAGGAAAAGGAATACTCTAGATATAATTTGTGAGGCTAAAGGATCAATGACTCTGGGCACATACACTAACACAAATAACAAAGATATTTTCTGTTCTAGAGGACTGAAAGGATAATTTGGTAACCTAAGGCAGAACAACAAAGGTCCTAGTCTAATATCCATTAGAAGAATTTGAATAGGTGGAAAGTCAACTCTCTCTATACCAAACTTCCTAGGTTATATATCAAAGTTTCGAGCACACTTGGCATGCTTTCAAATCATTCCAAAAGATCTATAGTATGTGTTGTTTCATAAGTTCGAGTTTTGTGTTGTTTCAAGAGGACCAAAACCCATTTTGTGCATAAAAGAAATTCAAGGTCAAGAATTCTAAACTGATCTATCACTCTCCTTCACGTCATCATCTTTGAGCAAGTATTTTGCTAATATTATAGTAGTATGTCACATCAAATTTGGTGGTAAAGACCATTTGTTCTAGGAATATATATACACAATACTATTTTGAAGACTATAAGAAATGACATCAGTCACCATAAGACCATATTCTAAGCATAAGTATATTGAAATTATTCAACCATAGGAACTTATATTTTCCCACATTATTTTTGAGCATAAAGGAGACCAAGAGTGAAGACTCATTAGGCCTATCATCTAGCTATAATCACATTAGAAGATAAAATTTGTAGTATAATTTCTATGCAGAGTTGTAATGTCAAGATTAGTATATATGTATACACATCTCAAGCCATAAGTGAGTGAGCCAATAAAAGCTAGAATTGTCTCTCTTGAAGATCTATATATAGATTTTTTTTATGAAAGAATCGATATATTAAGACATGTACACAAGATAACCAAAAAGGAAGGATGTCTACAATTATAATTCTTTGCATGAGATTAATAAAAATCACTATACCACATGAAGACAATTATTTTGATCATGTTGGAGAAGGCCTAACAATAGTATCCATGATCATAAAAGAAAAATATACAGTCTCTAAGAAGGAACTATCTCCTTTGTTCGGTGATTAAAAACATCATTTGCTGTAGTAGTAAAGATATGCTGACAAAGAATACCTCTTACAATCACCTTCATGGAATCCATATCTAATCATTGGTGAATAAGGCATGTGTATTTATATAAACAAGTAGAAATCACCATGGAACAAAAAATTAGAAGGATCAAAGTTTACAAGAAAGCGATGTAGATCATGAAAATGTTATGAAGAATTCTCTCTAGCATCCTTGCTATGAAACCCTCATCTATCTCAGGTAAGTACTGCCTTTATAGTTTCGGTTTTGTTTATCCAAACTTGTCTTCAATTTGCAAAGGGAAAGAAGCCCAATGAAACAAACAAAGGCAAAGGTACGTATTTATAAGATATTTATGATCAGGATTTGAGGCATCCTAGTGTTGGAAATACTGGGGGGGGTGAATTAGTATTCCTTAGCAATTATCACTTTTAAATATTTTTAGAGCATTAGTTAATCTTGAATTATTATTAATGTTTATATAGTAATAACAGTAAATAAAAGAACACTGTAGACACAATATTTTTAGGTGGAAAACCCCCTCTAGGTGAAAAGCCACTGAACACTTTTCTAATAAATTCTTTAATCTTCAGCCCCAACTGAAATGAAAGAAAAAACTTCCTAGAATTCTAGAAAAGGATTCTTCTCCATCTCGCACGAGAAGGATTCTCCAACACCCTGGTTTCTTCAGTAGTCAACTAAATGGATTCCCCAACATCCTAGACCACCCTACCACCTTGAAGTGTTCACAGTATCCAACCTGTAGACGACTTCATGCACGAGCCTATCACCTCCCTGCCACCCTATAATGATTGAAATGATACAAGAGTGTAGGGACAATGATCCACAATACAATATGATTTACAATGATTTTTACTAAACACCCAATCACACTATGACCTGCAACCCAACCATGACATCATCCCAATAGAGGCTCCTGTACCTCCTAAAAATGGATTTTCGACTCTAGGTAGATTGATTCTTTTACAATAACGAATCTTCCAATGATGACAATTTTACAAATGACTCTTTTATCACTATACAATGATGAATCCTGACCTTGACACTTCTTCACAATATACAAATGGTTGTCATGTCTTCAAAGGATGTCTCGTTGTAATGCTTCCTTTGATTTGATACTTTTGCTCTTGAATTCTTTCTTGAAGTTGTAATTGAATCTTCTTCTACCTGCATGAAAAATTTTCGTGGAAAAACCAATCCTAAACAAAACAAAATACCCTTCAACTTACCCCTGCCTGCAAAAACAAATGTAAGTGCATAATGATGAATAAATACAAATTAAAATTACAATGCGTACCTGAAGTGTGCTTGTCACTTTTATTGTTGACTTGTTGTAGCAGTAGACAAAGACTCCCACTCTTGATATAGGTGTGGACTCTACGCAAGACTATATTTGAAACAAACCTAAAGATATATACAATAAAAATTATGGCAAACCCTAGACTCATGATGGATCAAGTTCTAAGTACAATAATAGAGACCATTCTATCAACTATGACAAAACAAGCAACATGAGCTTACAACATCATATAGATTTATCAGACTTGGTGTAGCATCAAGAATATGTAGCATCAAATGTGTAGTATCAAGAATAGGACATCCAAAATCTGGTATCAAAAGTAACTGTGACATATAGAGACATAGAGATATAACCGAGACCTTCTGCGTACTTACATTATCCTGCGAAAACATATAGATGATACTCATATTTCAAATGTAAACATTAATCATAGATACCTTGTTGTAGGAGACTTACCCTTGATTGTTGATGTGTGGTCCTTAATACAGTTATCCTTGAATGCATCATTTTTCTTGCGTTCTAGGAGCTCGATATTGAATCTGTTATATCTATGTAATTGCAGATCTTGAGGGTCTAAAATTTTGTCCTGTGGTATCCCTCTGAGCCCTATTTCCAACCCAACATCTCTGATTAATATTGGATTCTTCAAGAAAGAGTTATGCCCAATCTCCTACTATGACCTGATTATAGCCTTGTTCAGTAGAGGAAATGTATACGAAGTTCCACGTGTCACTATGAAAAATTTGGCCCTAAAAATACTACTGGATAAACCGCAGACTGTCCTTCTTCTGTGAATGTTTACAAAATTTGAATCCAATGCTCAAAGAGAGATTTATGGCGATTTTAGCAATGTCACATGTTTGACATGGAATTCGGGAGCCTACAAAATCCCTAACTTCCTCAGATCATATCTCCGAACATATGGAGAACCAAGATTTGAAACAGGGTCACGTGTTTCATCGAGATATTGGCTCAAATTGGTTTTAATTTCAGCTTCTGAAGCTTCACAAAAAAAACGTTATAACGAAAATTCCACGATGCCCTGTTTGAAGCCACAAAATCCCTACTAGAGGAGGATATGAGGGTCATTATTTATATGAATGTCTTGAGTTGAGAGGGTACTCAATAAGTGATCATTGGAGGGATTTTAGGAGAAAAAAGTATTATTAATTATTGACTATTCACTGACCACAGCCAATTATGAGTTCCATGCCATAACCCCATAGGGTTTTAGCTCACTGACTAGGGTTACTAACTTCAAATGCAAATAACTCTCAAACCATGACGAATTGGGAGGGGTATCATATATCAACGGAAACATCTCAATGAGTAAAATCGATCGAGAAGGTACTTGATGCAAAATAATATGAGTTGTAAAGTCAAAATTCCCTTGCAATATTAGGATAGCCCCTCGTGCTCCTTGGGTTGACATCAATGACAACCACTAACCAACACCAAGGGTTTAGAAAATTTAATATTGGTAGATGCTAAAATAGTGTAAAACCCTAGGTAACTCATGAATAACCCTAGCCATAGGTTTTGTAAAAGGTATTTTGATTTCCAATGTTTGTAATTGCAAACTTTAATTGCCTAGGAATAGATTGACTTCATAGGTATTGGTATTGTATAGTTTTCTTTGTTGCACTTTTCATTAAGTATTGCAGGTATAAATTGTGATTCATGAGAGATAGCTCTCCAAAGAAAAACCCTACAAGGTTTGTAAAAGGAGCAACTCTAGGTATGTTTATTTGCGGAAAATTCTTTATTGAAATTATTTTAAAATTTTTCTTGTATTACTAACTAATTAATGTTTAGGATTTTCAATTGTAAAATATTCTTGCTATGAAGGTCAATAACTAGATTGAATATACCTTTGTCATACCTATTGTCATTTGTTAATTTTTGTGGAAACCCTAATTTGTAGGGTTCACTATAAAACTCTAACTTGTTGATACCTAAAATATATTTTCGATAATATTGAAACACTAGGCTACTTAGGGTTTGTAAGTCTAACAATATTTAGAATTTTTGATAATAGTTTGGTAAAACTGTAATATTTTAGTGTTGTCATAAAACCCTAAACCTTTAGTGTTTGGTCAATTATTTAAACCCTAGTCAAAATTGCTAAGTTTTAATGTTGGTATCTAGGTAAAAGATTAGTATGAATGAAACCCTATACGTAAACTTGATAGTTCTAGCGTTTGTAACAAAAACTAGTAAAGTATGCCATGAAATTTTAAAAAGCATATTGTTGAAACCCTAGATGTACAATATTTGATTTTTTGGGTGTTGATTCTAGTTTTTGGGGCTTACAGAATTTGTTTTGCTATTAAGTTTTTACTAACTAATATTTTACTTTGGAATCTAGGGATTATGTCAAAAACCCTAGCATAAGATATCCAGATGGATATGAAAGATTATTCAAGTTTAACCTATGAAAGTTTGACTACTTATGATTGATACTTTCTTCATGTTGATATGCTAACCTTGTATTGATCTCATACTCTTGTATATTTGTATTTGGTTACTATATTTGCATGTACACAATCTTCAAAATGTTGAACATGTTCACCTATCTTGAAAATGACTTAGAGATGAGCATGATGAAAAGAAGAACCTAATAAATTATATTGTTGAGTTAATGGGGATCTTTGATACCCTCCATGAGTTCACAATATGATGATAATAAAGTTGAATAAGATTTGAATGTTCTTTTTGAAAAATGCAACAAGATATGTAAGCAACATGAGGATAATTGAAGGCCCCTAAGGTTCGTATTAATGTATATATGTATTGAAATGTTATATCTAATTGTGGTTGTGTTTCTGTAGGATCTCTCCATGATAAAATAATATTTTTGGAATCATGCTTGACTAATGGATATATATCTATTTTATAGGGAGAGATGTAAGCATCTCGGGTTGAGTGCCTGATGTTTGAGAGGACATCTGGCTAGCCCATGTGTTGATGTCTAGATCCCAAAGTAGGGAGGGTGGAATTGGTCATAGATATTTGACCTTAGATATGCACCTAGATCCTAGGGTTGGTGTTAGAGTGGAAGCTTGATGGGACATATACTGGTTGAAGCTTGGAACAAGCCTTATTCCCACCCAGTTAGATACCCTAGTCTAGTATCTAATTTGAAAGTGTTGTGGCATTATATGAATCTTTATCTTTGTATATCATTTAATTTTGAGTTCATCCTTGTACTTATATGTGAAAATTATGAATACCTCTCGATTTAATGGGGATTGTTGAAGAATGGAACTAGTATCGTTCTTCATAATTGTATTTGAGTCATAAGAAAGAAAACAAAATTATTTGTACTGACTTATTAAAGCATGGATTTCATGCTTGGGTTAATGGCCAATATGTTAATCCTCGATTATAGGATTCTAATATTTTTGTTTAGTCAAAGTCAGTCATTTTTATAAGAGACCCTTCTTAGGCTCCTTAAGGTCAAGAAAGAAAAAAATTATTTGTGTTTAAATATCTCCTCCACCAAAACACTTCCTTCTTTGAAAATTATTACCATTCATCCTTCAAGGCTAGCCTCAAAACAAAATATAATCATGTCGACCTTCATTACATTCCTACAAGTAAGCTTCAAGTCAAATTGTTCATGTCAACTCAAATGCACAGTGACAAATGAGTGTAAATATCCTATTATTTCACCATTTGAAGGAGAGAAGTGAAGCATTATTTCAAGAAGGAAGAGAAACGATTACAATATCAAGAAATGGAGATGAAGCTGAGAATCTTAGAAGACGATTATAGATAGGAACCCAAAAATGTGAATTGTAGAAACAATTACATGGATGTCAAAGTTCCTTCTTGCAGAGATGATTACAAAAAGCGATGAGACTATTGCAGCAGGAGGATGATATTTATGAACTAGGAAGGTTGAGATTCCTGAAGGAGGAGGGCCAAGAATATTGTAGAAGGAGGGTCAAAATTTTGAAGTTGAAATACAAGAAGCTAAGAACCATGATTACAGAGACAATTGCAGGAGGGAATGGTCTAGTGGTTGGACTAAGTCTATTTATTTAGTCAAAGGGTCAAGTGTGTCTCAACTTGATTTAATCTACTAAAGAAAGAGTTGATTGGGTTTTCCCATCCATACGGGTTTCTCCTAGGTTTCTCACCTACATATTCTCTTCTTGTCTCTACAATATTCATGTTGGAATTTATTTGATGAAAGGAACACTAACATAATCAACATATAATTTCACAAGTAAATTTCAAGATAAGAGAAATAAAATTGGAGAATCTAACTCACATAATTCCCTATATTTCTCAACAAAGGAGAGGTATTGGACCTTATTTGAGTCACACAGGTAATTTGGTCTCTTCATGAAGTTTGAGGCAAATTCAAAGTGAGAAAGAGTTGAAGGATAGCGAAGAAAGAAGCAAGGTATATCTTTTTGGCTTGTGCATCAATTCTTTGTTTGGAAATCTCACACATATGGAAAGAAAGTTATCTAAGTTTAAATTTCAAGCTAGGGAAGAGAAGTAGACACAGTTATAGAGATAGGAATTGTTGTTTGGGTGGCTGGACTATCGCTTGGTGAGTTGTCTTGATCAAAGGTCTTGGAAGTCTTCCTTGAATTTCTATAAGAAGGAAAGTTTTTGGGGTTTTCCCTATGGAGGGGTTTTGCCCTGACCTGTAGCCTATTTTCGGTGTTCCCATTTGCATTGTGATATTCTTTATTGGCATTGTCTTGACGATGAAAAAAATCAATAATGATGATGATTAAATAGCATTATATCACAAGAATTGTCAATATAACAAGAGAAAACATTATAAAAGAAACCTTAATTTTGGTTTCCCCCATTTTTATCAACATCTATGGTCTTGGAAGATTTACAATGTAGAAATAAAAAAATTATTGAAACTAAATGCAACACAAAACTTAATCACACACTTGGTAGCCAAGCACTTGGTTTAAAGTTGAGAAGTACTTCGATGAGTTTTTTTTTCATATATGACTCCAATCCTACTTAATCTTTCAAATCCAGATATGAAAATGAAACTACCTACAAAACAAAGGAAGGAGCTGAAGCTAGATGTCATAAATAATTAATAAAATATCAGTTATGTATTCCCAATTAACCAAGTAAGTGTTTCTCCTACTTCCCCGCATTAAAAATGATAGTTTATGGTCTTTCACTCAAATAAAAACACAATTGTCAAAGCAAGACAAATACTACATGAATTGTTTTCATGGAAAAGTTTGTTATTTATTATAAAAATTTATGTAACTCCCACTTGTCCAAGACGTACAACAAAAATATAAAAAAAATGTTGTCTCACCTAAACCCTTACAATTTTCAGCTATTTCTTTCAAATAGTTGTTCCACTTCAACATCTAAATTCAAACTAGTTTTCCTACACATATTCATGAGACTAATGAGGCAAACTTAGATTAAATTTGACCAAATATTAAATTTAATTGCATAAATAAATAATAATTAAAAGGATTTGCATGCATGAATGATGGAATGAGCTCCTCTTAGTTTCGAGAATAAATTGTTGGATTAGTTTAATATTGGAGCAAACCTCCCTCCACTTGACGAAGCAATATTGACTTTATTGTTGCTCTATTGGATTGAGGGTGTTATTCTCCAAGAGTTTCTAAATCCTAATTTATTCTCTACTGAATAGGGACAACCACGTGAATGTGGAAGCTGTCATGCTCCACCCCACATCACTCTCAATTCCACAATGCCTAATCTATCTGCCATATAGGAAATAGTTGAAAGTAAGACATTATGATACATAAAAAAACAAATACCAAACATTCATCCCTTTATTCATTCATAAATCCACAAAATATTTCATCTCAATAAATTTTATCATAAAAAATATGTTTACATAATATGAAACAAGGTCATGTACATAAAGAGACATAAAGAAATTATTCATTAACATATAACATTCATTAATTAATCATAGACACAAAATACTTCAGCTCAGAAAATTTTATCATCAAAAATATGTTTTCATAATATAGTATGTGATATTTTTAATGATATAACTAGTAAAATCATTTCTTTTTCTTTTTCTTTATTTTTGATGGCCTGGTCGTGTACTCATGACATTGACGAGGCTTCTGCAAGAGGGGTGGATCATCAACTTAAACAGGAAAGAAATGTTAAATTGTTATTATTCATTACTAAAAATAGAATTAGAGTTTTCTTTACCTCGTGCACTAGTTGACACTATTGGAATGGCTGCCCTATGCTCTTTTGGCTACCTTGTGGTGTTATCTCTGCCAAAGAATCCTATATAAGAAATAAAATGGTTTTTCGATTAGAAAATGTGAAAGTTAAGAAACAACATTCATAATTGAACTTATGACATAAAAAAAACACTTTAAAATATGGTTATTGCTAGATATATTTGAAGATGTTTGTTAAACATGTTGATCCTATATTTAATATCATGATTGTTATTTATAATGTGAATCAAACGATAAAGTTTTGTGTTCATTCTAACCACAAGCTTCTTGAATGTTACGATTGGGTCAAAAGACATGTACACATAATCATAATCAAACTAGTCAGGATCATTAAGCACTTACTCAACAACATCTGTGGGTTGCTCTAAGGATGGTACCTTCCTCTTATCACCATGTTTATCAAATAAGTGTAATTTTTAATTTTATTCCACCATACTCAGCTATAAACATGAAAAGATTTAAATTTATGAAACATTTTAAATCAATAAAAATTTCCAATTTAAATAATTAGCTCAATTGGATTGGGCATCATTTGGCTGAGAACCATCATGATTTGACTGGAAAATGGGTTATAATATTTTTGTTAACTGAATTAAATTAGATTAGTTCTAGATTAGTAGGCCTAGTTAGTTGTACTAAGTGAATCGATGGCATCTTTCAATGAGAATCTTGTCTTTCAATAATCATGATCTTTTCAAATGGATAGTTGAGTTAATTATCACATGAGTTGAAACCATTATGTAATTGAAATGGGAACATAAAGATGAGAAATTTAATCATTGAAAATTATAGGATTAAACCTTTAACTATTAATTTAGAAGGTTGATTGAGGCATCACAACTAAGGTAATAGTTCAGAGAGGAGAAGAAAGGTATTATTCAAGGAAAGGAAAGCATAGACTCATTTATTAACAAGAACATTAGAAGTATTGTAACACAATATTGTGGATGGAAAAATAAAAAAGGTCATGTATATTGCACTATAATTATCCATTAATCCAGAAACTCAGATTTCGAGTTACTCAAATCCTTCACTAGGAAAGTGTTTATAAGTATCTCATCCCCAATGCTAAAATGGGTGGCCGATTTAACAAATGTTAGTACTTTAGAAGCATGTTCAATGCATGGTATTTTTATTTAAAAAGCTTATGGAAACTAGTTTTATACCTATGAAAGACTCCTTGGTTTGCCTAATAGCCATAATGGTTGTACATATTTCAAAATGACTTGTATACCAAGATGTTTAAAATCCACAAAGTTTATATGAGACAAAGTACTAGAATGCATCTTTTATATTTCCCCCGTTATTCATTTTACAAGGGTTTTGGTTGAGCCTCTATAAAGAATATTTTGCACTATAATTTAATCAAAACGTCAAACTAGAGTTTGAAGACTAAAGGTCACAAATATGTGATGCCTTTAAGGGTATCATCATTCATTCATTAATTCATACATCCAAAAAAAAAATTATCTCAATAAATTTTATCACAAAAACATATGCTTACATAATATGAAACAAAATCATTATAATTTTTGCAATGGAAAAATCACAACTTTTTATTAAGATAGTCTAAAGTTACATGTGGACATTCCATGGGGCATTCAACCTCTCAATCAAAAATGTGGTACTCAAAAAAATGAGCTCTAAATAAACAAGTGCAGTAATTTTTTACCATGTTTATTTCTCTGTTTTAATATGTACTTAAGGAGGATGTGTTGATATTCCCCCCTTCAGTTGTTATGGTCTCTAGTGTAACATGTCTTGTTACTAACCTAGTATTACGACTATGCTATTGCAAGTGGGGTCAAGCATCAACTGCAATAAGAAAGAAAAGTTAAATGCATATTTATAGTTATTATTATAAAAATATTTTATTAATAAAAATGGTAGTATAGTGTTCTTGACCTACTTTGGTAGTGGAGGGAAGTAGAACACTTTCAGATGTGGTCATATGTTCCTCCTATTCTCTAGCCACATTTTGTACATGCTTTGGTGCAAAAACAAGAAAGGTTATAATTAATACACAATTTTCATTTAAATATTTCTAATTGTATTCCATAATACAATTATTTTATAACACATGAAATATCTCCAGTATCGAGCTTAACATCAATCTAAAGATCAGACACTCCACTACCAGTAGGATCATGCATTGTATCTATGTTGTTTTCCTGCTTTTTACAATCAAGAAGATTAGTTTACGGACAAAAATAATAACTAATAGATTATACAAGTATTGATTTTTAAATGCCATTCATTTCTTTTATTTTCCTGAGTGTTATTTTGGGTGGTGGGAGACTATGAAGACACCAAGTTTGTCCTTCGTTCAACCACGACTTGATAGTTGTACCTAAAAGAAAGCTTTAGGTCATCCTCCGTGGAAGCCTCTTTGAATTGTGACCCCTCAATATTTTTCATTAGAACATGAATTTTTCGTATTCTATGATATTAAATTAAAAAGTTTAACAATTTATAATATGGATGAAAATTAATTTTTTATATACTTATAATTTTTGTGGTCAGTTTCGAGTAACCACATGGGCCAAGATGATGCTGTCAATGTTTGGTTATTCTAACATGTGTGGCCTTGAAAGTATCTGGGAACCTCTATTTAAAACATTGAAAGACTTAATTAGATGTTGCAATGATGAAAAAAAATCATAATTATGTTATTAAAAATGCCTCATACCTTGCTAGTCTGGGTGGACTATTCCCTACTTATCAAAGTTCCTTCTCATGTGCATTTTCCACAAGCACTCTTTGCTCCATAACTAGAATTGATTGAGGATGCTCATGCGACATGGCCCTTTCCAATTGATACCTATATTGGCCCCACAAATATTTTAAAAGTAATCCTACCTTTGAGGTAACTCTAGATTTTTTGAAGGTACTATCACTGAACAAGTGAACCATCTTGTTAATAAGTTTATCTTTTAACTTGTAACTTTAGGACTTCCAATTTTTATGAATCATCAACCCAAATATTTCCAAGGTTATGTCAAACAAACACCTATAAAAGACATCATTTCCTGCAAAATGATATTATCATTAGTTTAAAATAATCACAGACTATGAATTAATTTCATTTAGGTTGTACTTAATATTTAAAAATATTCTTAAATACCTATAAGTTTCTCTATTTTCATGGGGAAATTATCATCATCTATCAAAAACGTGATTAGTAGTGATTTTGTGCTAGTAAAAAGGGAAAATGCAAGAAATATCAATTAAAATTGTGTAATCAAATCATGCTTTCCATCCACAACATCATGTGTAGATCCGGACATATTTTGTTCAAGGGGTGAAAATCCTACTATGGGTGGTTGAGTGGTTGTACTGGTCTCAATGGCCTGTGAATCAGTTATTGGTGGAGCATCGACACTGCTATAAATGTCAACCCACATATTCATAGCATGAGTATCGTACTCTGCTAAAAATGCTTGTAAAAGAAAGAGTTTTTTTATAAAGAATGATATAAATAAATCATAAACAAATAAATGTGATAATTACATGAGTTTCTCACCCCATACCGATGAACTTTTTGTAGCAAGGTTTTGATTTCGCCTTTTATCTCATATGTCTGAGGCTCAATTAGAACTAAAGAATTAAGTATCTTGTTTGCTTTGATTTTAATCTTCTTTATTGCTTGGATTGGATCGACATACAAAAGCATTGCTTCATCAATAACCTCTTCCTCACAAGCATCTATGGACTTCTCTAAGGCATGTGCCTTCCCCTTATCACCTTGTTTATCAAATAAGTAAATTTTTAATTCATCCACAATTAATAATCATTATATTAATAAGAAAAACACTACTGAAATATATATAAATTTATATAGAAACTTCATGTTATATCATGGCCAATATAAAAGGTTCTAAATTTATAAAATGTCATCATCTTGGAGGGCCCTTGCAAGAGGAATTATGACATGATCAATATATATTCATATTTTATAGAAACAATACTTTAAAAAGGATGAAGGAATGAATTTGATCAAGTTGGTCATATGAATAGTGAATCTTTCATTTAGTTATATGATGCCTAAAAATATGAATTTGACTTACTCTATAATGGATAAATATCTACTTGTATATATATATCTCATCGTTATATTATTTTACGTACAACTACATTTATGTTTACCTATTGTGATGTTGGTGCCCTTTGACATTAATCAACCTAACACGATATTTTAACCATAAAGTATTAAAAATTTTCCTCATCATATAACATGTATAGAAATATATTGTAGTAAATGATAATCATAGCATACAATAGACGTTTCTTACAAGTTGGGTAAAATTGAATACATACCGCCCCCATAATAGAAATATTTGTATTTATTCTATTGAAATTGTGATCAATGAGAAACTCTTCTCTTGTAGCTATTGATTTAATGACACATATGAATACACGGTTTCCTTCATGTCCCTCAAATATGTAATTGGGTTTCTTATTTATGGTGACTGGTTGTGTATTATTTATAAACCATACAATATTCCATGTTGCTTTTGGCCTTCCATCAATATACATAGTTTCACCTTTATTTTCATCATTTTCTTTTAGTTTTATATATTTTATGACCACTCCAAATTTACATACTTTTGGTATATTGGACTAGTTGTACCCAATCATTGTAGTTGTAAAAGGGTCTGACATACTCCATCAATTTAGTTAATCCTCTATAACATACCTTTATGCCATCCATGGAAAATATCCCCAAACCATGTAATGACAATGGGTCAATCCAGCTTATCCTTTCATTGAAATAATCAATGTTTATTTTAGGAGGATCCTTATGTGCCCATTATTTCACTAGATTTTTATACCTCAAGGGTACCTCGATGTTATCTATTCTCTCATTATCATAAGAACATGACCCCCTTTAGTGAGAAAATATTCCATGCATATATGGAATTTTATTTTAATATTTTTACCTCTAGTTGATCATCGCCTGCTAGACGACATAGTACATGTTTCATCATTTTCTTCTATCTAACTTGAAATTTTATCACTGGAAGAAGATAGATTTGACAAATACCTATTTGGTTGAACATCCTATACCAGTCCATCAAATGAGAGAAACTATTAGTGAGTGTCATAAGGGATATTGAGAAATGTCTTGACAAAACCACAAGAATGTTATAATAGTACAAGTGAGTTACAATGAATTTCTTTGCGTTTAAAATATTTCAAGATATTAAGAGACACATCAATATTTAGAAGGTTTATAAGTTTTCTGAAAATGTTCCCACATGTGAATACCCTAGGTTTATAGGGCTTCATCAGGTCTAAAATTGCATGAGGTGTTGCAGGTTGCCTTGGTGAGCATGAAAGGATAGAAGAGCCATCATCTTGAAGAGATATTTTTTCCCTGCACATGGAGATCTTAGTTAACTACACTTGGATGACTAGATGATCTCATCCTGCGACATATATCATGAACTACATTTCTCTTTTCCTCATCGTGTATCAAATGAAACTTTGTCCCAAACTGAGCAAGAAACTCAAAATGGCATCATAATTGGTGTTGCTACTATGGCTTAGTTGAATCAACGTGCTCCCATCTATTGCGAAATGTAACTATTTTTGGTCTTCATAATTTTTGTTTGTCTCATTTCATGATGTAATTATTATATATTGATCAAAAGAAGAAAGAAAATTGTAAAAAGAAAATTTTATAAAGCATGGGCTTCATGCATGATTCTTTGGTAAATATGTTAGGCATCCATTGCATGCCGATGGGATTTTATTGAGTCAAAAGGTCATTGTAATTATGTAAAGACCCATTTGGGCACTTTTATCAAAGAAATAAAGTCATTTTGTATTTTGGAAAAATGATTTTAGTGCTCCCAATAAAAGGTTATCTAGCTAGATTAAGTCGGCCTCACATTGGGCTTAAAGAGCCCTTGGAAGGCTATATAAAGTAGACATTCATACTACTTTAAGAGACATCACACTTACACTTCATTTTAAAAGTCTGTGAAAAAGAAGAAATGCAAAGTAAAAAAGAAGGAGAGACAAATTTAGCTGAGGATAAATTTACCCTAGAAGACATTGAATGTATGTAACATGCTATTGAAGGTTGTAACTAGTATTGGTCTTCATAATTGTATTTGGCTCATGACATCATGTATCTCTCATGTACTTATCAAAAGAAAAAGAAAATTATTGTAAAAGAAAATTTATTTGTTAAAGCATGGATTTCATGTTCAAGGCTTTTGGTTCCTAGGTATAAGCACCCATTGAGTGCTCTAGGGTTTTTGTATTGATTCAAAGTTTTTGTCATGATGTAATAGACCCGATTGAGATCTTGTATCAAGAGAGAAAAAAATTGTTTTGTTTAGAAAATTATTACACTAATAATAATTATTAATTTGTTCTTACTCTCTTAATCGATGCATAGTCAATCACACATAACAATGTAAACTTTGAAATAGGAACTAATATTGTTAGCCGTTTTGTAGAGCTAGCAAAAAAGTGACCCGATTTTGAAAATGGGTGATGCAAAACATACATGTTTTTTTAGAGCATAGATTTTGGCACTATAATTTTTTTTATGTACATTGAGTTTTAGAATGGTAGTGATTTTGATGTTGATTTTTAAAAGTGGTAATTCTACACCATGCCCTTTTTTTAAAAGGCTTTTTTTTTTTACTTTTAGTTTTATAATCCATGAAATGTAAATAATTATTTTGTAAATTTAATAACTTTGGAAGTGGTCTTCTTCTTCATATTTTTTTATTTTTATTTTTTTTGTAGTGAGGTTTTTATTGTTTTTCATATTTATAGAAGGTTGATATTTTGCATTTTTTATATTCTACATATTTATATATCATTAATTAAATTTTCAATCCACATGAAATAATTGTCTCTAAAAAACATATATAAAAATATATATAAAAAAGACAAAAATGAAAAATAAAAAGTGTTAAAAAAAATTATCTCATAAACCATAAAAGAATTTGGGAAAAAAAAATTAAAAAAATATAAATATAAAATTAAGTAAAAAATAGAGAAATTAAAAGAAAACATTAGCAAAAACTAGGAAAAAAGAAATAAAAAATTAAAAACAAGCTAGTTAAAAAATAAATAAATAAAATCACCAAAAAAAATAAAAATAAATTAATATTATAAAAAACAAAAATTAACTCAAATTATTAAAAAAAAAACCCAAAAAAATATGAAAATTATTTAAAAAAAAAACCAAAAAAATCGTAAAATATAAAAAAACCAAAAAATGTTAACATTAAATTTTATTTTTTTTAAACAATATTTTTTTATTAAAAAAAAATTATTATTATAGACCTTTTTTTAAGACAATTTTTTTTTATTATTTAAAAAAAATATTCATTAAAAAAATTTTAATTTTTTTAAACTAATTAAAATTTTTAATTTAAAATTTAAAATTTAAAAATTAAAAAAAAAAAATTATTTAAAAAAAAAATTATGGCTTTTTTTTTTAAATTTTATTTTTAACCATAAATTTTAATATATATAATTATTATTTAAACAAAATTTATACATTTATAAATTTTGAATCTAAAATCTTAAAATATGTAATTATTATTTAAAAAAAAAATTAAACTTATGAAATTTTTTAATTTTGAATTTTAAAATTTATATTTATTATTACAAAACAAAATTATAAAAAAAAGTGTTTTGCCTGCCCTCGGCCGCCCGTGGTGGCGCGGCGGTGGGCGGAGGGCTTGCGCACAAGAACCTCCGCCCATCGCCGAGCCACCACAGGTGGCTAGGGGGTGGGAATAGGACGCGGATGCCCGCCCCTCAGTCGCCCGTGGTGGCGCGGCGGTGGGCGGAGGGTCCTGCTTGCAGGACCTCCGCCCACCGCCGAGCCACCACGGGCGGCCAAGGAGCGGGCGTCTGCAGCCCTCCCCCACCACCGAGCCACCATGGGCGGCCGAGGGCCGGCCGTCTGATTCTTGCGCAGGACCCTCCGCCCACCGCCGCACCACCACGAGCAGCCGGGGGTGGGAAAAACACAATTTTTCTTTTAAATTATAAATATAAATTTTAACATTGAAAATTAAAAAATTTCATACGTTTAATTTTTTTTAAATAATAATAATATATTTTAAGATTTTAAATTAAAATATTTTAAACGTATAAATTATTTTTTAAATAATAATTATGTATTTTAAAATTTATAGTTAGAAATGAAATGTTTTAAAAGAAAAATCTAATATAATACATATTTAAAAAAAAAAAATTGTTTTTAAAAACATCCATAAACAAAATTTAATTTTAATTTTTTTTTTAATTTTTTAAATTTTAAATTAAAAAATTTAATTCATTTAAAAAAAAATTAAATTTTTTTTAATGACTTTTGTTTTTTTAATAGGAAAAAGAATTTGTTTTAAAAAAAGTTAACAATAATAATTTGTTTTTAATAAAAAAAAATTGTTTTAAAAAAAGATTTAAATGTTAATTTTTTTTTGGTTTTTTTTTATATTTTAATATTTTTTTTGGTTTTTTTTTAAATAATTTTCATATATATATATATATATATATATATATATATATATATATAATTTGAGTTAATTTTTGTTTTTTTAATATTAATTTTACTAGTTTTTTTTTCTCGTTATTTATTTATTTATTTTTTCTTTAAACTAGCTTGTTTTTAATTTTATTTTTTCCTAGTTTTTGCTAATGTTTTTTTCCAATTTCTCTATTTTTTACTTACTTAATTTTATATTTATATATTTTTTCCAAATTCTTTTATGGTTTATGACATAATTATTTATTAACATATTTTATTTCTCATTTTTGTCATTTTTTATATATATTTTTATATTTGTTTTTTTAAGTAATCAACATTTTAATCTTAATTTTAGTAGTTTTTAATTTTTTTGGTTAATTTTCTATTTTTAAAAAAATCTAGTTTGTTTTTAATTTTTTCTTATTTTTTAATTTTTTAAATTTTTCTATTTTTACCTTCTTAATTTTTAGTTTATTTTAAATGTTATTTTTACTTTCCATATTTTTGTTTTTTCATTTTTGCCAAATCTTTTTTTTTTTTTTTTTTATGGTTTAGAAGATTTTAATTTTATTTTTCCATTTTTTTTTTAAATATTTTTTTTTTACTATTTATTTGTTTATAATGTCTTTTTCTTTTTTCATTCTTATCATTAATTTTGTTTTTTTTTTTAACATTTTTATGATTGATTTTTTTTTTTCATTTTTTTTTTTTATTTTATGTTTTGTTTTTAATATATATTTTAATTTATGTTTTGTTATTTTTTTTTAACTTTTTTTTGTTTTGTGTTTTTTCATTGTTTTAATTTTTTTTTATTTTTTTATTTTATTTATGTTTTCATTATTTATTTTAAATTTTAATGTTTTTCGAGGTCATGATAAAATACTTTATGCCATTATTTCGAAATGTTGAAATTTTACTTTTGAAAAAAAAAAGTGTTTTCCCAACATTAACACTTTTCGTTTCAAGGGTGTTTTTTGGACAATTTTTGAGCAAAAATTTGGTTTTCACTATCATTTTTAAAACATGTTGAAAATTTACCCAAGAAAAAAAAGGGTGTTATTCCAGCATCAACACTTTTCGTTTTTAACACTATTTTTGATGTTTTTTCGAGGTTTTTTGGCCAGAGTTCCCATTTTGAGTTTATAATTCCCGTTTCAAAGTTTACATTGTTACATATTTGTTCACTACATTTTGACTTGTGTGCTTACAACGTAATTCCATGACACATGACCCACATAATAAGTGCTCGACATATATATTAAAAAAAAAATCCATCTAATTTCTTATAGCGAAAGATGTGGACTTGAACTAGACTATTTCTTTTAAATGAAGAACAGTCATTGGTAAGGACTAGTGATTGGAAATTATATCTTGTTAAATGGTCAGTTAATTCCCAAAGGATTCAGGACCTTCATTGGTATGCAGGGATTTAAAGGCATAATAATCACTTTACTCTAAGGTACAATTAATTATTGATCAATGTTTAGACATTATGTGTGAAAGTGAATGTTATTTATTATGATAAAGTTGACTTGTAATTTATAGTGGATATTGTTTATATATTGTTTAAGGAGAATTGGTTTCTAGAATGAGGAATAAATAAGGATGTATGTGACACCTCTACTTTTATAATAACAATTAATGTTTCATGTTAATTATGTGAAATTAATTGTAATTTATTTTGATATTGATTACCTATCATATAGGATGGATATTGTTTACATATTCATTATTAATATGGAATTGATCATAGAATGTGTAATAAGTTAGTATGGATACAAATGAGTGATGAATGAAAACATCACTAAAAAGTGAAATGTGAAATTCTAACCCATGAATAAAAATGATATTTGAATGAGAGCTATTTTCGATGCATAGATATTAATTATTAATATTGGATAAATATTGGCATATATGTGCATGTGTGTGTGTTATGAGCATGAGACTTCTAATATTGATCAAACTAAGAAAATAGAGAATGTGAATAACCTACAAGAACGCATACCTATGATAGAATTCTTGCAAGATATTTTCAATATGAATTGAGGACAATAAACTACCTTCATTAAACCTATACTAATTAACCTAGACTTAATGTACCACTTGAATCTAGGAATTTGTGCAAATAGTGGAAGGCTACTAGTCTTATACATTGCCAAAATTTGAATAGAACCTTAGAGCCGTATTATGACATTCAACTATTATTGGGATAAATCATGAGACAAGGTGATACACCATCCCATGAAGCATCAATATTAGTCTCAATATAAAGACTTGTGCCATGGTCACTGAGGCCACTCACACACAATGAAGGGGAAAAATGGGGCTTGTGACTGAAAAGAGGTTGATTAATTATTTGAGCACCAAGAAGGGGGAAATTGTGCCACGGATGAAGAAATATATAAGGTATAAAATTGATTATTATAGGTTTTTCTTACATTAATAAACTTTGTTGCACAATCATCCTGTATTGCACATATTTCCATCAATAAATAAATTGTTAATCTCAACTTTCATGCATTATATAGGAGCTGGTACGAAATTGATACATCAATATCCCTGTTCCAATGAGGCCATCGTCATAAGGATAAGTGCGGTGTTATTATCATCATGTAGAGACATAGGTGTTCCATGTCACTGATTTACATATGTATTACTGCAATAAATACCATATTGCATGCATAGGATTGATTTTCTATGTCACTGTCATGATGACAATGAAATAGATTGGTTTATCACTCTATTTATGATCACTATAATATGTCAAGAATATCGTAAGTTGTCAACCCTAAGATTAGGGATATAAGGTTTCTTAGGGTCATGTTCATATGTCCTTTAGAGATGCCATCATTTCATATGATTCATATAAGAGACTTGTCAAGGATATCTCCATCATTTGAATGTATGAATTAAGATTCCAAGCTTCCTTAAGGTTTTACTTCAGCTTTGATGATAAAAATATCTCAACATATATATATTAGAAATAATGTGATATTGAGAAAATACAATGTTTTGATGCCATCAAACAAATCATAAATTAAAGACAAACATAATGCAATTCGATTCCATGCCAAACAAAATTTATATTTAGGTCATATGTATTTGTTATAGAAGCCATAATTCTCAGAGAAGACATACCATATGATTTGTATAAATAATTGATGCCAATGTTGTTTGAAAAATTTCGTCACATTGCCAAAAAAAAACTTTATATTTAGGTCGTATGTGTTTTGTACAGAAGCCATAATTCTCAGAGAAGACATACCATATAAGCTGCATAAATAATCAATGCCAAGACTATATGCAAAATTGCATCATGTAGCCAAAACAAACTTTAGATTGAGGTCATATTTAGTTGGTATAGAAGCCATAATTATTAGAGAATACATACGATACGAACTGTATAAATAACTGATGCTAAGACTGTATGCAAACTTCCATCATATAGCCAAAGCAAACTTTATATTGAGGTCATATGTACTTGGTATAGAAGCCATAATTCTTAGAGAAGAAATACCATATGAAATGTATAAATAATTAGTCCCAAGACTATATGAAAACTTCCATCACATAGCCAAAGCAAAATTTATATTGAGGTCATATGTATATATTCGATGCTAAGAATGTATGAAAACTTCCATCATAGAGCCAAAAGAAACTTCATATTGAGGTCATATGTATTTGGTATAGAATTCATAATTCTCAGAGAAGACATACCATACAAAGTGTATAAATAATCGATGCCAATATTGTATGCAAACTTTAAAGAAAGGGGACTTTTATCACAAACTTGCAGAATGGTATTTTTCATTTTTTAGGTAAGTAACCATATGGAGCCACCACTTTTCTATCAACCGACATATATATAACACCTTGCAACATATATAAACCAAATGAGATTGTTGTTTACCCACTCGTTAACTCATTGGTGAGGTCGGGAGAGTTGTAGTTGTAAAGTTGGGTCGGTAAACCCTCAAATTCTAGAACCCTCTTCCAATCAATAGGTTGAGCACCTAAAACAAACACTCTTTGTGGCTGAGTGCTCGACCTAGGAATAAATTCCTTGTGTGGAAATAGGTGGATGACTTCGAGGAATGTAAAGGATAGAGAATAATAAGAGATTTGGGGTCGATATTACAGAGGAAGGATCCAATGTATTTGCAACAGAACTAGGTACTCTTTCCTGGGCTTCCTTTGGAGCTGTGGAATACAAGAATTCTCGAAGGGGTGGGAAATGTTTTAGGTCATTTCATTGCTCTGGAGGATAAGTTCTTGGTTAAACAAGACATGAGAAAAGTAAAAATGATAGTGTAACTCTACCTTCTAGAAGGGTTACCTGCGGATATTTATATTTTTGGGGGGAAATGGGTCTTCACATTGAAATTGGAATTTTGGAGGATTATATTTTGATGTGGTGGTTTTCATGAAACCAGGTACTTTTAGGAAGAATTTAAAAAACCTAAAATCATAGTAGATCCAAAACTAAGGTCTATGAGTCAGTTCATCAAAAAAATAACAAACAGAGGATCCTCTTCCCACCATAATTAAGATAGGTGTCCAATGTTTCCCTTCTTGAATGCCCTCATGGATTCCTTGAATGACCTCTCCCACCCTCTGGAATTCCCTCATTCCCTTAGCTCAAAGGCCCTTGTGGCCTCCTCAAATGCCATCCTTCCACCTTTTGGAATGCCCTCGTTCTCTCTGACAACCCGATTATGAAACATGCCCTTCGCTCTATTGTGAAGCTATTATGCCCTCCACACTTTTGATTATACGATTATATATAATCGTATTTTATATAACCTAGTTAAGTCTAATATATAATATATATTTTATATTTTATATTTTATATAAAATATATATTATATAATATATTATGTATAATATTATGTATTATATATTATTATGTATTTCCTATGAGTGGTGCAATAACCGGAAGTTCTTTGTTCATGTTCACTGAACTGGTGGTTGGAATTTAGATTGATTCTATGCTTTCTCACACTCAGTACTAAGCTAAGGGAGTTGGGAGACTGATAAGCCAACATGACCACATAGTAAAAGTGGCATGCTAGTGCATGACTATTTAGTATGTATGAATGTACCCATTTATATCTAAGACTCAAAGGAAGCGACAACCAGTCCAACAATCATTCATTATTTAGGGTTTATCCTTGCTTTGTCTGCATAGTTTCCCACCAGATTGAAAGAGGCTTAGAGGAGGAAGGTAGTGTGGCGATAAAGAAAATTCTAAAATGATTTCAAAAAATGATCCTATATGAAACTATGTCAAACTTTCATAGGTGAGAGCACAAATTTTCAAAAAAGCACTTGAAAAATTCCTCATATCCATTCTTAAAGATATTAATAAATTTATAGAATGCAGTCCACATGATTAATGCTAATTAATATTAATTAATTATCTCTAAATTGATTAATAGTGGTCAAATTAACTTATATGAGTGGGTAAAAAAAATTGTAGATGGATTTTGTGAGGGGAAAGCAATAGAAGAAAGGAATCCCTTGACGATATTAAAATAAGATTTTTGAAAAATTGCATGACTAGTTCCTCTACATAGTACCCACTTTAATTCACAAATTCTTGATTGGACAAGGAATTTGGAACATTGTTGAACCCCAATCTCTACAAACCATACTAACTAGTACCTAAAAGAAAAAATGGCAGTCTAGGTGGGAATATTTTTTGAATGCTAGTTGAAAAATATCTCAAGAAGCTTAGGAATACATTATAAATGAATGGATAATTGTGGTGTCTTTCTAAACTAGTAAAAGTAATTTTGGTTTTGTGGTAGGGGGTGAAAATTTGTGAGAATGCCTAAAATGGAGTAACCTTAGTTGATACACATTGAAGAGTCATTATGCTGAGGAAAATGAGGAAGTCAACTACAAGAGAGTGAGAGTATGCACTAGATGAAGAAAAAAATAAAAGGATGCTCAAAAGAATGCAATCATACAAGACAATGATTAATATTCATAAATTTGAAAGGGACAAAAGCCAAAAGAAAAGCATAGTGATGCATTATGTTTCAAACCATCATCTATCCAAAAGAAAAAATCCTCAACAGTGGCAAGTCATTAGAGTGCTAAATCGGTTTGATGATTATATAGATGTCACATGCGAAGAATCCTTGATTGTTCTTGAGTTGAACGAAGATATAAAATTGGTAGTGCTAGGAATTTTCACCCTTTTATTGGTAGATATTGTTGAAATCATAGAGATTGAGAGTTAGGACATAGATATAATGTAACCATCCAAATTCTTATTTAACTAGTCATCTATGTTTAATAATTCCTTGTGTTCAAGAATTATTTTAGGTAAATTTAGAAGTATGTTCTTGACAATCTTCATAGTGGTATCAAATAGAAAACCATGTAAATGTGAGATATATGTCGTTCCTTGCAAGAACACCCCAAAAAGTGAATTTGGTTATTTATTGAAGGAGATAATAACATACTACACATAAAAGATATTAGAACTGTACCCCTTATACGATTTACTATTTGAGGAGGATACCTCAATTTTTTTCAAACATTGCAAGAAAATGATACATCCACAAACAAGATTAAAATTATTATATCGATGAAATAAACCTTCTAGTAAAATCAACCAGATTTGATCAATAAAACACTAAGAGACCATTGACTATCCTATGACTAACTCCACCTACTACAATATAGTAAAAATACCTCCTCCTTAAACAAATGTTGCACCACCATATACCCCTCTACGTAGGTGATGAAGATATTCAAAATCATTGGTTCATATGTGAGAAAAAATTAGTTGTAATGTATATAATACCACACACAAAGAAAATAAAATTGCAAAGTGTGTTGGATCATTTAAGAAAACAACATTAACATGATTCATGAATTTTAAGGAGAATTAAATAAAAACACAAAAATGGATGTGAGGGATAATTTTTTATCATTCCTTAAAATTCATTATATCAAACATCTAATAGCACAAAAAATAAAAGGCATTAGTTAGATTGTTTCTGAACTTGTGTTGGAATACAACGAGAGGTTTATATATATTCTTAGCCATATATATCACATATATAATCAATAAGGACTTACTCATAGAATGGTTCATAGCATTCCTTCTATAAAATATAAGGGGTACTCTTTCAATACATGAAATATAAACTTTCCAAGGTGCCCTAAAGAAAGAATAGCATATGGAATCGTATGAATATTGGTATATTACATCATCATTTGATAGAAAAGTTGACTAAAATCTTCAAATGCTTAAAAAATGACTTACAGACTTGAACCTTTAATGAAGTGCTTTATGGTGTACAATATGTACAAATGAAGGTCACTCTAATTAATACTTTTGAAAATATAGAATTGGCTAATAGAGACCCAAATGTTAGCCTCAGTAAAAGTTGTACTATCTTTCTACAAGATGTGCCCAAACATTACAAGTCATGGAACACCATGGACTGAGAAATATTTTGTGATTATAAGTTAACTTATATAGTTTCTCTATAGTGATTTTTCCTTAGAAATTGATGTGTTCATTATTTATGGATTTTTAATTGATTATATTTATGCTTACATCTTCTTCTGAATTATAAGGGTATATTAATATTGTATGCTTGTGAATGGATATGAGTTGTTAAATCAGGTAATATTAGGTTTGGAATATGCCAAATTTAGCTTATAACATGTCAATTTTAGGATTTTATTGAATATGGGTATAATTTAATATCAACATTTAGGGGGAATTCCACTTGAACTCCTAAATCCTATGGAAATTAAGTGAATGATATGAACTATGTGTGCATTTGGAGAACTCAAAACAAGTTTTAGAGGGTATGTTTGTTCAAGAAATTTGATTACTACAAGTAATAATGAGAATAAGTAAGTCACCTTTAAAGACTTTTATTGAAACCTTAAAAAATATCCTACGTGATCAATAGAGTGAACACTAGAATTAGGTATATTAGGATATAGATACTAATAAATATTTATACAAGGTTTCATACCATGAATTGTTTCATGGGACTTTGAAAATAGTTTATTAAGTATTTGTTTTTAAATCTTTATTAAACCATGTCTACCTGACTGTCATGTCGCTTGGCTCACCCATCACCCAACTTTCCTGGTACAAATATGATGGTGATGATGATAAAGATAACGATGAAGGGTAAGATTATTTTGAATGGAAGGGTAATGCGTTTTCTCAATCTTTTCACTATGAAGTACATTATATTAAGCCCGCAACTGGTAAATAGTAATAAATAACTTCATCTCCATGACATTTATATATGTTATGATTTTTTCGTTTGATTGTCAAATTATTTTTGTGAGTCGTATTTGAGTCTCAAAACCCTCCCATGTCATCAATGCGTGCATCTACCATAATGATGTCAAACTTTACTGCATATGAGCACAAACTAAAATAAATTCAATGTTGGCCTCATTCTAAAGTCATGGGTAATCATGGGCCGACATAACTTCTTTTAAGCGGGCTCCCCTTACAAAGTTTGGACAACCCACAACTCGTTTCACAAGCATGCACAAGGCGCCGGCATTCACCCTGCTATCAAAATAAGTGAACAAAAATAATGAAGTCATCAATGACAACAAAACATTATCATTTGTTAGTATGTCCATGTTGTATAATCAATCAATTATAAACAACCTCTTAACACCTAAAAATTAATTTAGTCAATTTTCTAAAAATCATTATGAGATCTCGAGAACTATGTTCACAGGTAGTCATGGGCCGACATTACTTATTTTTTGCTAGCACTCCTTGCCAAGTTTAGTCGATCCACCAACTCATTGCACGGGTGCCCCTACTTGGCGGGCACGCTGGCGTGCCTAGCACGTGACGCTCCCATCCACGCCCAGCCACCCCGCCTTTGTGCTGGCGGGTACAGGGCATGGGCATTCACCTTGTTGTGAAAATTAGTGAACAAAAAGCATTATCTCATCAATGAACAAAAATTATTATCATTTGTTAGTATGTACATGCTGCATAATCAATCAATTATAAACTATATTTGAACACCTAAACATGAATTCAGTTAATTTTATAAAACTCATTATGGGACACCCTAGTGGGAACTCAGTTAATGAAAAGTCATGGGATGACATTACTTATTTTTTTTGTGCCCCTTGCAAAGTCAGGCTGACCCAAAAAGTCGTTGCACAGGAACCCCTACCGGTTGAGTGCCCTAGCATGCCCAACACAAGACACCCCCATGGGCTCCTGGGTGCCCTGCCTTTATGTGGGTGGGCCCAAGCCGTGGGCATTCAGCATACTATGAAAATTAGTGAATAAAAATAATTATCTCATCAATGAAAACAAAATATTATCATTTCTTATTTCCATGTTGCATGATCAATCAATTATAAACTGACTTTTAGCACCCAGAAATTAATTTAGTCAATTTTTTAAAAATTATTATGGGACCCCCTTGCATGAACTTTGGTCATGGGCAGTCATAGGCTGACATTAATTATTTTGTGTGGGTTCCCCTTACCAAGTCGGGCTGACCCAACAACGCATCACATGGGCGCCCCTACTGGGCCTACACCTTGATGTGTCGAACACACGACATCCCCATGGGTGCCTAGATGCCCCACCTTCCCGCAATCATGCCTAGGGTGTAGGCATTCACCCTGCTATGCAAACCAGTGAACATAAATCACTAGCTCATTAATATAGACAACAAATTATTATCATTTTTAATTTTCATGTTGCATGATCAATCAATTATAAACCAACTTTTAACACTGAAACATTAATTTAGTCAATTTTCTAAAAATCATTATCAGAACCCTTGTGGGAACCCTATTTATGGGAAGATATGGGCTAAAATTAATTCATTTGTGTGGATTTCCCTTTCCAAGTCAGGTTTACCCACCAACTCGTCGCACAGGTTCCCCTACCGATAGGGCGCACTAGCATGGCCAACACACAATGCTCCTTGCAAGGGTGCTCACATGCCCCAACTTCGTGCGGGCAAGCCCAGGGTGCTGGTCTTTGGCCTATTGTGAAAATAATTGAACATAAATCATTAGCTCATCAATGCAGACAACAAAATATTATCATTTTTTATTTCCATGTTGCATAATAAATTAATTATAAACTGACTTTTAACACTGAAACATTAATTTAGTCAATTTTCTGAAAGTCATTATGAGAACCCCTCGTGTGAACTCTAATCATAGGTCATGGGATGATATTACTTATTTTGTGTGAGATCCCCTTTCCAAGTTAGGAAAATCCACCAACTCGTCACATAGTGATGAGCCTCATCATTGAGTAACTATATGGGCCTTCATTGGCCTTAATTCACCTCCTAGCTTAGTTAAACCAACTATTCTCACAACTTATTACATTGTTTTGATTATATTTTGCTTATGAGATGTTTTAGAGTTGGATATTTTGCTTTATCGTCTAATGTGCATGTAATGCAGGGATAAGAAGATAAAAGGAAGGAAATATGGTAAAAGACCTTGGTAAAAACTCGAATGGGACAAGGGAAAGGAATTATAGGAGCTAAATACTCCTCATTTACTTCCCCTCCATTTGAATATCCCTCCATTAGCTGAAGGTGCACACAACCAAATAAGGAGTACTAGAAGGCAGTCAAGAAAGTGAAGGTGCAAACAACCAAATCATGTGTACTAAAATATAGCCAAGCAAGTGAAAGTACGAGTTTATCTTGAGTTGGGAGCCAATCCTCCCTACTAGAGGGCAGTCGAGCTAGTGAAAGTGAAAGCACAAGTTTATCATTAAGTTGGGAGTTGTACCTCCCTAATTTTGAGAGAAGTCATTGGAGACTTCATATGTATAAATAGAGAGGCTTAGGAACTTAATTTTTTTAGTCACCAGTAGTCAGTTACCAAGATTTAGCAGGAATTCTAAATTTTTACTGTAGAATTAGACCTGTAACAGTTCTTGATGTAATACAGTGCTTTTATAATGAAGATGAGTATTGTTCTGAGGTAGCACTAAGTCAACTGAGAGGGCTAAAGATCTTGGGTTAGGGCCCAACCCTAGTAGCCAAAGCTCCTATTTCTTATAGTGTTAAGTAGCATATATTTCTGTGCATTTTCTTTAGTAAATTCATTCCCATTACAACATGATAGCATAGATTTCTGGTTCTATTCATTTACTTAAGTAGTTTCCTGCTTTTCGGTTTACTTGTTTAAGTAGCTGCATTTTCCATTACAGCAGGGTACAACAGATTAGTTGTGTTTCAGTCTGCTTCATTTATGCTTTCGTTCAATTGGAATGGTAACAAAGGAAAGATCCACAAGGTTTCCCACAGGTGTCTTGGCCTCACCTCCTCCCTCTGGGACCAAGACGTGAGGAAGAAACCCTACAACAACCCCAACAACACATGGTTTTGGTTTTCACATGGAGTTTGTTGTTTAACATAGTCACTGAGCTCATTTCATATCACTCTTTTTCTTTAATGGGCATCTGCTCCTTCGCTCTCTTCTTGTCATTTGATCTCCCTCACATCCCTTTCATTCTCCTTCAGCATGAAAACTTGAGTAGAAGCTGTTAATCCACGTCCAAACGGTTTTTAACCATAGATCGCCTCACACAGAAAAACTGACCAATCACCACCTGAATTCTCTTTTAGAATTTGACTTTGTTCACTTTAAATCTAAACTGTCGATTTTCCTTATCAGATCTGATGGCTATCATGCACCCGCTCACCAACCAACTTGGTCAAACCTTCACCATTGGTCTGCCTCACCAAATCTTATGGGCATTGTGTGATATCGCATCGATTTCTCTTCGATTGTTATTCACTTGAGGGCACGTGAAATGGGTGGTTTCCCCGTGTTACATGTCGGTCGATGAGGGTAACCACATAAAATTTTAGGAAACCACTTACAACTTTGAGGGCACGCGATATACTGCTTACTTCCCTCTAAACCTTCTTTATCATTTCTGCACGTTCTTTTAAGAGCTCCAATCTCCACCATCGATCTATCTCCTGATCTGACGGCCGTCACATCACCCGATACCATTTATGCACATTTCTTTTGCCCATGATCTAATCTCTACCATCCATCTGCCGATTAGTCCTATATTTCCATCTCCTGACTCCACCCATGTGATATAATCACAACCATTCATCCTGTTAGTTCACCCTATTCACCCATCTATCTGCGTGCCCTCTTGCGATCCGATCTCAGTCGTTTGTTTTCCTTTCACCCACCCGATCCAACAGTTCTTAGGTGGTTTTTCTCCATCACGTCCTATTTTCTCCAATTTGGCCTTCCAACAGCCTCTTCTACTTAGACACAGAATCAGCTTGGTTCCCATTGTTTACCCCTTAGTCTAGTTTTGATGCTATTACTTTTGCAACTTAGATAATTAGCATTAGATTAGTAATTGACCAAGTAATTCTACTTAGCATAGTTGTTTAATTGGTTAGATAGGGTTTGGTGTGAGTTTAACATCACATTATTTCTTTCTTCATTTCTACAGTAGAATAACTCTCCCCTAGAATAGATTTTCTCTCCTTCCATCAAAATCAAGCTTCTTTTGACCCTATAGAAGTATGTCTTGGAACCCCTAGGGTCTCTTGCCAGATGAGCAATGACAACAGGTAGTACCTTCAATTATACTTGTGTATATAGCACAGTCACCTCCAAGTTTGTACGAACTTTGGGTTGATAAGTAAAGCTGGTAGCCCTGAGAGTTGCAGCATTCTTGTTGCAATACCTAGGCTCATCACTTTTTGGTGAAATTGTCGAGGAGGTGTCAGAGTAGGAGTGATTATTGCTCCTTCTTATATTTCTAGTCTCTAACTCTATTTTCTTCTACTACTAGTCTTCAATTTTCTTCCATTATTTTATTTCTGCAAAAGTAATCTAGTTTCTTTCTTTCATTTATCATTTATCTGCTTTCCTTTCCATTCTGCAAGTAGAATTCCAATTCAACAAGTAGTTTCGTTCTTATTAGTAGTTTTTCATTGAATTAAGTAATTCCATTCTACAATTAGTTTTCTTTCTGTCAGTAGTCTTTCATTCAGCAATTTCAATTCAGCAGGTAGTTTCCTTTTTGTTAGTGGTTTTCATCCAATCAACAATTTCCTTACTGCAGAGTACTTTCCATATTTAGAGGAAAATCTTATAGAAAACCAAAAACGTTTCCTTTCATTCCTTGTAGGAATAAGGATAATTCAAGAAAATTCTTGTCAAATACCCCCATTGCATCCAACAGTCAACCTTCTTTCTTCTTCACTGGCGGTGAATTGGAAGACCCTTTACGTGAGAAACCTTACTTATTTGAGGAACCTGTAAGGGAATAAGAAGAGGAAGAACCCATTCCTATTGAACCAATGGCTGAAAACCAAGATGATAGAGGAAATAGAGAGAGAATTGAGAGTTCCTTCCCCATTAGGGAAACCAATGGGGACACTAAAATGAAGAATTTAAGCCCCTTTTCTCTACCTCATTTCCATGGCTTGACCACAAAGGACCCTGACACTTTCCTGTTTGAGTTTTATATTATATGTGGAACCTATGACTATACAAAGGACGAGAAAAAGTTAAAATTGTTTCCATCTACCCTCAAAGATGCAACATTGCGCTGGTTCATGGGTTTACCTGGAGATAGCATCATAACTTGGGCTCAAATGCAACATGCCTTTAACAACAAATATAGGGACTACTGTAGTTCAAAAGACACTAAAGAAGAGATTTTTAGGATGACCATAGGCCAATATGAATCCTTAGAAGACTATGAAGAAAGATTCCAACTCAATTATAAAAGGGTCAGGTGCACACTTGACCCTAAGTCGCTGAAGCTAGACTTTCTTAGAGGATTAAGGAAGGATATCCTAGATACATTGCATTTGTTAGCCGAGGAGATATCTACCAACTACCCTATGAGGATATCAAGTTTGTCTTTAGAAACCATTCTAGGGAAACCAGGAAAAAGGGTAGGAGTAGTCAACCTATGGCCCGTACATCATCTTCCAACTCATCCATCAAGGGTGAAATTGGAAATATGTTGGAGGACTTCAAAAGTGAGATGTTGCAAACCCTTGCCTTATGATTGGATTCCATGAATATCAAAAGGAAGCAAGAGGAAGCAAAGAGAGCCTTGGCCATCTTTTTTCTTAGATGCACCAGGAGGCATCCTAGGAATGAATGCCCATTATACTGTATTGAGATTTGCTCAGTCTGTGAAGAAAACCACTCCACAAACAAATGCCATTCCTTACCTGGACTCAAAGATGTATATCAAGGAGTTGAAGGGGTCACTGAGCATCTTTTCTACATCAACCAAAGGAGACCTCCTGGGCCTAGACCATACCAACAGGGTATGCAAGGATCATCCCATTCATATTACAAACCCAACTAAACCACAACTACACCTTCTGAGCCCCCCCCCCTCCTGATCATCCTTCCTGGTCTACACCCCTCCTTCATCTTATGCATCTCAATATCATTCCCAGCTAGCCAACGAGTTATTCCAACCTTACAATCGACTACAACATCAGTGGAATAACCCACCTTAGGGGTGGAGGCCCCAATTCAACATTGTTCCAGCTCTATTTCCTGCATCACCTACCCAACCGCAAATCCTGCACTCTACTCCACCTAGGAAACCCTAGATGTCTGCCCAGCTAAATCCAAACCTAATCAATAGGCAGGCTCAACAAACATAGAGTGGAGAGACATCATATCCAGCTTATGCTATTGAAATCGAGGAGATTAGTATAAGATCTCAGAGAATTCTCCTAGATAACCAACCTCCCTCTCCACATAAGGAGGTTGAGGAAGATAGAGAGGAAAGAAACCTTAAAGTAAATCCACCCTTTCCCGAAGTATTAGCCCAACCACTCCAACCTACCCCAAAAGGAACCAAACTTTTGGTAGAATTGAAAAACATATGTATAAAGATTCCCCTTCTCAAGGCAATCAAAGATGTTCCTATTTACAATAACTTGATTAAGGAGAAGTGCTTTAATCATCCAGGAAGAAGAAAAAGGGATGCCCCTACCATTAATGTCATTGGGCAGTTATCTGACTTAATGTTGGGGAAGGCAATATGTCCAAAATACTTAGACCCTAGAAGCCCTATAGTTGATGTGCACATCAATGACACCATTGTCCCACATGTTAGTGTCAGCCAGTTCATCTTATCCCCAATGATCAAAGATGCTCTTACAAGGTGTTGTTATGGTGTGAAGTCAAATGTTTGTCATTTCAATGAGTCTTCAAATAAAAATTTGGTCACTAGTTATCGTGTCTAGGGCACTATTGCTCCCTTCACTTACTCATGGTCTTCATCACTTATCATGGTCATTGTCTTCTTCGAGGTCTCATATCTTCATTCAAATGCCTTGGGTCATGAAATAGTTAAATTCCTCATTTTAGGTCATGGTCTAGGGTTTCACTCCATGTGTCATCACGATACCATATGTTGCCAAAAGCATGTCTGACATGAGATTACGTGCGTAAAGGGAGTTAGCAGCTTAGGGAAATAAAAATAAAGGTAACAGTAATGTTTTATTTCAAATAAGACAATGTTACAATACACTACCTTGCCTCATCATTTCTCATAGGTACATGTCTGCTTCAAAATATGTTTCTGACAAAATGGAGAATAATTTTACAAATACGAAAGAGGTTTTTGTCCACTATAGTCCAGGGAACAAAAACCTCCTTCATTTTATGCACAGGTGTTATTATTTGAAATAAATTCCCAAAATACACTTGATATGGGAAAGTTAATGCACTTCTGGACAACTTGACTTCAAGACATTTTTTCAATGGTTTGGAGTAGGTGTTGGTAGTTGTTAAGGACTCTATTGTGTAGTTGACATCCTAAAATTTATAATGGTACCTTCATACCATGATTTGGATTAGTTGAAGGCATCCAAACGTGCTCTGCAAGTCGGTGTGTCTCTTTTGTTAGATAAACCCTGAGTTTTTGGAGTGACCTTGGGAAAAATCCATTTCTCTCTGTCATGGATTGTCCAAATTACATGCTTGATGCATCCATCTTATAGTAGAATTCAAGATATTTCCAACGTGCTATCAAGATCTCAATTTGGAGCAGCATAAGGCTTCCAAAAGTAGTTTTGAAGATGACGTTGTGCTTCTGTGAACTGCATTGTGCTTTGGCACTGCGCGTAGGAACACTGTGCTGCGTGCAGGACGGAATGCCCGGAAATCCATCAAAATTCTCCCAAACTTAATTTTTTCACTTGAAAGCTTGATTTTACTAACTTCTAAGATAAGAAAAAGAAAGTACATCATCATCCTCCATCTTTTGATTTCCCAATTTCATCTCATGTCAATGATTCTTCAAGTTAGGTTTTGGAGCAAAATTTGCATGGGAGATGTTAGGGTGAAAATGGCCTTCATTATTTTTAATTTCCAAAACATGTAAAATGATATCCTACACCTGCATACATGTTTAATTATCCATTTTGACCATTTTAGCCACCTCAAAACAAAGTTTAAACACTCAAAAAGAAAAACCCTAGCTCATTCCTATAGGTTTTTTGGCAAATTTCATCATAAACCCTCTTGTTTCCACATGCAAGAAAAGCATCTTTCCACTATTTCTCCACTCATTTTCATCAGCTCTCAAATTCATTTCACCTTTCCCTAGACCCCTTCCATCATTTTGTCAAAATCACCTACATATCACTTCATTTCCATTCACACATCACATCTTATTTTCACTTCCTGCTGCTAGGGCTTTGTGTCGCCATGGAGGAAGAACCTTCACCAGAAAGAAAGAGACAACATAAAGGAGGGAGGATCCTCATATATGAACCATCAGACTGAAACACAATCAACTCCTATCCTTTCATTAAACAATGCTTTGAGGATGTCCACTGCATGGAATTTTGCAAAAGGGTGAGTGAAGAAGGATTTCATGAGCAACTAACGGATTGGGTAGCAACACAACTGAAAGGAGAGACTGTTGTCATTGCTAGTATTGAGTTCAGTTTCTCAGTGGCCTCCATCTCAATAGCAACTGGGTTACCGGACAATGGTGAATATTGGTTCAAAGGAATGAACCTAGATCTTGAAAACTACAAGCCTTTCTTAAAGACGCCATACAGAGATACACATACTCACCTTTTGCCTTTCAGATATTTATTAGAGAAATATGCCCCTTTAATGAAAATAGCCATGAGGTTCTTCACTTGTGAAGGTAGATTCTCTAGGTTGTATGCCTATCATATTCACCTCCTGATGCATTTCACATCTCAAAAGCCACTCAACATGTGTAATTATCTATTTAGGAGCATTTCCAAAATGTCTGAAAAGATACAATTAAAGGACAAGGAACACTCCCCAAGCTTGTTCTATCATAGTCTCATCAAAACCATTGTCCTTCACCAGTTGGCAGAGAGAGGTATGGCTTGGGAAGCCTTTCTGGAAGAATTTTTGAAATTGCATGAGGAAAATTCAACATCTCAGTATCCAAGTGCACCAAAACAACAAACAGAGGTGGGCTCATCTAGCAAAATAATGGAGAAGACTCAGCTATCCAAACCTGAGGTGGCTTAAGTGTATACGAAAGGGTAGATACTTTTGTTTTCTTCTCACAAAGAGAAAGGGGTCAGGCCTTCTTCATCAACAAAGCACGAATCGACAGTAAAGGATAAGACACAAACAGGAAACAAACTATCCGCGATAAGGACTACCAAATCAAGGATCTAGCAATCAATTTGGAAAGCGCAAAGTATGTTATACCATTCCTTGAATAGGAAAACAATCAACTCAAAACAAAGGAGTTGATGTTAGAAGAGGAAAAAACCAAGTTAATGCATCAAGTTGGCAAAGGTAAGGAGATCATGACATCAAGTGAGCCTAAAGCATCATAGGTGAGAGGAAATAGGAAAGTACCAACAATAAGAGGCCTCAAGAAAGCTTTGCAAGAGGAACAAGAACAAATACTTCTTAATGAGGATCTTGACCTAGAAGATAGGATCACCCTAGAGGTTCATAAAAATAAAGAATATTGGATTAATAGGGTGAATGGACACTTGGAGAAGCTCCTTGAGAAGGCAAACAAAGACAATCAATTGCTCAGACACATGGCGCATCACTATCAAGCTCAAACGATGATCGCCAATGTCAAAGTGAAACAACTTGAAAATAAGCTAAAGGAGGAAAAAAAATATCAAAATAATGAGGGAAACTTGGAGATGCTTGCTGAAGCATCCATGAAGCTATAAAAAACATATTTTTACACCTTCCCTCCAATTTTGAGAAAATTCTAAGCATTTTTCATTTTTTGAGAATTTTTGGTCTAAGTTCAGAAATTCAGCTGGCACTGTGATTTTTCCTCAGGCCTCCATTTGAGGAAAGGTCTACACTTTTGGAAACGTATTGACATACTTTAAAAAACCATTTTCCTAGATTTTTCAGGGGTGGCTTAGTTTTGGAGAAAAATGCAAAAAAATGGCAAAAAACTAGCATTCTGAACAATGTTATGACAGGCGCTGCGCTTTTGGAGTGACCTTTGGAGAATGGACTTTTGAAGGTCTTCCTAGGCTCCAAATTCTTAAATTCAAGTTGTTATGGAAGCTATACGTGAAGGGATAATTGACTGTTCTCTCCGATTTTTATTTTGACCCCTGGAAGGCACCTAAAAATCAGCTCAAAGTCGGTGCTGCGCTTTTGCAATTTTCTGTGTTTCAAATTGTAAAATTCACTGTGTAAATTTCTAGTTTCTAGTTTGACTTAGTTAAAGTCAAGATTCTCTATGTAATGGAACTAGTTACGAGGCTAGGTGATGTAGGCATGAATAAATGTATATCATAGGTTGTGTTTTATGTTTATTAGGCCTCATAAAAGAAGCAAGCTCCTAAACAAACTCTTCATGAAGTGTTTGAGTTTCACCTTTTCACTCTCACATGTTGGTTGAGAGAATCTTGGAGTCAGTTCCTCCGCCAAGGAATTAGACTCCTGAATGTGGGAAAGTGGTCTAGGAGAGACTATATGTATCATTTCACTTCAGGAGAATAGGGTTGAACTTTTCGTGAAGGAGGCTTGCATGTAATCATCTTTCAGCTAATACAAAGACATATTGCAGCTATTTTCAAGGAACTCTAGCCCAATGAGTTCATGGTGCTTGTACTTCATTCTTTTTTTTGTCTCGTGGTATAAACATATTTATATACATTATATCTCTTCTTTATATGGATGTCTTGTGATAAAATACTCAGAATTTTTGTTTTTCAAGCTCTGTTATCTGGGTTTCATAGTTATGTGTTTCGTCTTCCTAAGCTAATGAAATCATGTTTATTTATGCTCATTATTTTCTTCCACACGATATCCTCTATACTACACTAAAAAATACTAAAATTACACCATGGCTTATGATATATAGCTCTTTATTATGTTTTCTCTTGCATTCCCACAGCCTAGACCTACTTGTGGCTCCAAACCCTAAGTTTAGAAAATCCTTAGAAACCAAATTTTCACAGACAAACAAACAAATTCTCATATCTAGTCTAAAATCCATTTGCTTTAAAGTCATATCACTGATAAGAGACATAGAGAGATCCCTCTCATGCTCAGTAGGGCTAGCTACTGAGTTGAAGTGGTTTGAGGTTGCCCTTGTCGATTTCCTTTTCAGCCTAGGAGATTGTAAGGACGAACACCACACATTTTGATTGATCTTGGGGCTGCCATTAATGTGATGACCAAGGACACCATGCTCAAGATTAACCTCCAGGGGTCATTAAGGAAGACCACAATAGTGTTGCAACTTTCATACTGTTCCACAGCCACCCCTGAGGGAATTATGGAGGATGTGATTGTCTCCATTGATTCTTGGGAGTACCCTATAGATTTCCTAGTTCTCTAGTCTAAGGCTAAGCTTACTGGTTACCCTCTCATCCTTGGGATGCCATGGTTGGCAACAAATGATGCCTACATTAGCTACAAAGTTGGGAATATGACCATCAAGAATGGGTATACGTACAAATATTTTGTCTTATAGCCTCTTTCTCAACCCTTCCTAGAACATGATCTACCCTATGGTTGGAGGAGGAGGAAGAAGATGAGTTTTATTATGCCCAACTTTATTCTTTGGAAGCAATCATAGGAGGAGGAAAAAAAGAGGAGGATGACTTAATTGGACACCTACTCCAAAATGAAACTCCTAGCTCATTACCATTAGAAGAGGAAGTAAAGGAAACACTGAAAAATCATCAAATTGACTTATGCTTAGCCGATTCCAACCCAATCCGAGTCAAAACCATAGAATTTGACCCAGAGCGAACCTTGAAGATTAATCCATATCTTTCTACTTTAAAAGAGGAACAACTATGCAACTTGTAGAGAGAAAACCTACAAGCCTTTGCTTGGAGCTACAAGGAAACGAAGGGAGTACACCCCTCAGTGCATACTCAACACATATACATCAAGGAAGGTTGTAAGCTAGTTAGGCAACCAAAAAGGAGGATGAATCTAGCCCTCAAAGACATAGTCAAAGAAGAACTGCAAAAATTGTTAGATGCAGGGTTCATTTACCCTATCTCTGACAGTGAGTGGGTCTCTCCTTTATTGTTATTTCCCATGAAAAATGGGAAGTGGAGGATTTGTGTCAATTATAGGGAGCTGAACAAAGCCACAAAGAAGGTTCGTTTTCCATTACCCTTCATTGACCAAGTGCTAGATGGTCTGGCAGGGAAGAATTTGTTTTCTTTCCTAAATGGATTCGGTGGGTACAACCAAATCAAAATATTTCAAGAAGACCAGGATAAGACCACATTCACCTGTCTTTGGGGTAATTTTTCGTATAGGGTCCTTCCTTTGAGCTTGTGCAATGCTCCTGCTACTTTCCAGACAGCACTCTTGAGTATTTTTGCTGAATTAATGCATAACATTGTGGATATATATATATATATATATATATATATATATATATATATATGATATATATATATGTATATATATATATATATATGGATGGATGGATGATTTTGCACCTTATGGTTGTGATTTCCAAGAGGCCCTGACTAACCTAGGAAAATTATTACACAAATGCATTGAGATGAATCTGTCTCTCAGTCTAGAAAAATGTGAATTCTTAATGTCTAAAGGGACTATGCAAGGTCATTCCATAACTCAGCAAGGACTATAGGTGGACCAAAACAAATTACCAATCATTCAAATGGTCCCACCTCCACAAAAGCATAGAGATGTTAGGAGTTTCTTAGGGCTAGCTGGATACTACAAAAGGTTCATAAAGGACTTTAGAGAATTAGCCTCTCCTTTGTTTTGATTATTGGCCAAAGGTTCTAAATTTATATGGTAAAAGAGGTGCCGAGAGGCCCTAGACATTCTAAAGGGTAAATCAACCACTGCACCAATCCTTAGAGGCCAAAACTGGGCCCTCCCTTTTCATATCCATGTCGTTGCCTCACATAAAGCCATAGGAGAATTCTTAAGTCAGGTAGAGGAGAAATTGCCTTATGTCATCTATTTTACTAGTAAAAACCTGCCAAAGGTTGATTTAAGTTATACTTTGAATAAAAAAGAACTCCTGGCTATCAAGCATTCATTTAACAAGTTTAGGCATTACATTACATGCTATCAGACATTTGTGCATATTGATCATGCTACAATTAAATATTTAATGAACAAATAACATGTAAATGCTAGAACCTGTTGTGGTCACCAACAACCCCCCTCTTTGTTTAGTATTAGCAATAATATCAAGCAAAGGGGGACCCTTAACAAGAAATCCCAAAAATATTTTTATCCAAATTTTTGTATTTTAACTCCCTAAAAGCTATATTACATCACAGAGAGAGAGTGAAGAGTTTTCCTATGCGCATAAATAAGCTGCAAAGAAGGGATGCGAAATTCATCGCATCGCATATTTTGAAAGCGCCCTTAAAAGAAAATGAGAAGGAATCGCCAACGGCCGATGTGCGACATCGCATATCGCAAACGTCGCAAAAGCAGCACACAACGAGCAAATGAAAATTATGATATTGCGATCTGCGATCTGCGATCCTATAAACCGCGATTTTGTGATTTGCAATCTGCGACGAATGAGACTATTAATTTCTATGATACGAATCGCAGAAACCACTCATCGCAAAGTTTCTTCGGCATGATCTGTGAACCCAAAATCGAGCGCGCACCTTAAGGGAAATTAATGATTGCACGCCTGAGTATCCAAAGATGATCGTGTTGCATTTTTCGAAGAGTCAAGTCATTATGAGTGTCATGATTATGCATTCATTAGAGTTTAAAGCTTTCATGTCAATCTTTTTGTCATGTCTCTTTTCCTTTGCGTAAACTGTAAGGCAGTAACTGATATAAATCTATATGCGGGAAACATCCAAGGAAAAGGGGAGAACGCCAATACTTGAAGAACAGAGAGGAGATGCCTTCGCAAATGAATGCCGCATGCAGCAGAGCCGTGGATTCCAGAGTATCATTCCACAGACACTAATGAAAATAGACTATCCAAGACTCAGAGTCAAAGGCGCACAAAAGCAACATGTTTGCAAAAGATCCTGAAGCTCAGATTGGGTAAAGAAAAAAGAAAAACGCTGAAAAGGGATGATGCTTCAGAAAAGCCTGGAACAAAGAATGGAAGCAATTTTCAATATGTAAGATTGTTCAGGCAACGAAATCCCTAACTCATTGAGTCACTCACACGGCCGAAAACCGAAATAGCAACAACACAATCAGTTTGAAAGAAATCTGGGTTATACTAAGTATACACACAGCAAAAAACACCCAGCCAGAGGAAGATTTTCAAAAATATCTTCTAGGTTGTCAGAAAGAGGTGCCATCTTTTGTTATTTCTACTTTCATCGCCCGAGCAAAAGGAAAAGACAACCAGCCGACTCTTTCCAGGCGAACCTCACATTGCTTACAGCACTAAGGAGCAGATACAAAAACGGTTAGAAATTAGATTCAATTTTTAGAAATAAATTTGCTTTAGTAAAAGGGTGGTCATTTGAAGTCGTTCCATAAATTTGTGTAATTAAGATTAGTTAGTTAGTAGTATTTAACCCTTCTCATGGAATTTGGAGAAGGGTCCGGAAATTTGTCAAAAAACTTGTCCTCAGAACATGCACTTTTGCACCCTCGGAGGGGGTTTCTGATGAATGGATGGATCAAGATTTATTTATGTTTACATTTTAATGTCTACTACTGATGTTGCACTTTTGTACTCTTAGTAGATGTTAGAAGTAAGTAGAGATAAATCGTTATTGCTTGAAGTTTGTGAGTGAAATCAGTCATAAATGGTACTTTTATCTCTTGATTAATTTCTGCTCATATTCTTAGAGTGATATACAGCTGATTTGTTTATATGTTAATGTATGAATGTCTAGATTACCATTTGGCACTTTTGTACGGTGGAATCATTTGTTTGTGCTTGACATATGAATAACTGATTATGCGATATGCTGTTCACAACTGTTTTGCCTAACTTCTTATGCAGAATGGTTCATCTTAAATTGATTTATATTCTTATGATAGCTGAATGATCTTTATTACCTGTTGTTGTATGAAATCTTTTTAGATCGCATAATGAAAGAATTTTACCCCAGGTTAGTATAGATTAGATGTGTTGTTTTTTGTTAGATTACAGTAGCATAGAGTCAGTTTAGAGTCTAGAATTAAATTAGTTTAAAATTACCTTTAGATTAGTGTCTTCAAAATCTACACACACACACACACATCTTTTAGATTGGGAAGCTGGTCCCATCATCCCCAGTCGGACCCGCTACACCAAACGGGCAAGGAGCCACCAACGAGGTTCCCGACCGGGTGGGTATCCCCCTTGTTGTTGACCCGATTTTGGGGCCCTCAACATATTTGGCACTAGAAGGAGGGCACAAACTATGAATGGCAACTAAGTCAAAATCTAAATGCCATTCTGAGAGTAAATCACCCTCATCAACTCCCCTGACTTCTCCACTACGGTTAAACCCGGAGTTAGAAGTCGCTCGAGTATCCACCGTTGCTACCTACTCCAATATATCAGACCAACTCATTATTGAACCCCCTGAAATTCAAACTTTGATTCGTAAACTCCAGGGATTCTCTATTTTTTCTCATAGGTCTGATAAATCTAACAGCAGCGTGACTTCGCAGTACAATCTTGCTCACCCCTGACCAGATTAAAGAGTGAAAAATTTGGTATTTAACCAAGTGAAATCCCTCTCCGTACTAGTAAAAGAGCAAGGAAAGCACCACCCGAGTCTGACCGTGAGACTCTTTCATCCACTTCATCCATTTCAACACCCTCACCGCGAAGTCAACCACCCACATCCTCATCCCAAATCACTCATCCATATTCCACACTTCCTCTTCAATCATCAAAGATCATAATACCTTCATCTTCTCAGCATCAGGGACCGTCTTCTGCACTCTCATTAACTAGCGGCTCAACGATGGCCCAGTCTCCATGGAACAATCCTGGGGCGGTTTTAATGCCTCCACCCCTGAGCCCAATACCGGCCCATCCTGAGAAGTGGATACCTAAATTCAATCCAGAAACAGGCATGCTAGCTGAAGAGCATATCAATAATTTCATGCTTTCTGTTAATCTCAACGGAGTTACCAACGAAGATGCCGTCGTCCGACTTTTTCCTTACACAATGCAAGGAACAGCCGGATCATGGTACTTTTCGTTACCTTCCGGGTCCATCACAAGTTGGGACATTTTTCAAAGTCAATTCCTCACCAAGTTTGGCGATGACAGATCAACAACGACATTGATCAATGACCTATCTAATCTTAAAGCTGAGGCTAGAGAACCCATTAAAGATTTCAACTTACGGTTCAATAAGATCCTCAACAAGATTCCCGCTACTTCTCAACCCAGTGAGGAAGTAAGATGTGAATGGTACATCATGGCCTTACCATCTAACTTGGCTATCTTCGTAGATATGGCAAGCAAGACGACCTTAGTTGAAAACTTAACTGAGGCGCTAGCAGTAGAAAAACGCGTAGTTGCCCTAGAAAAGAGATCTGCAATAGAAGAACGCAAATCTAAGAAGATCTCTTTCAAAGAAGACACCAAGAAGAAGCAAACGAAAGATCCTTTCGATATGGAAGGATTACAAAAGGTGTTAAAGGCCATGTCCAACGAGATGATTGACATAAGAAAGCAAGTAGCAGAAACTTCTTCAAAAAAGCCCTACAGATCTTTTAAAAGAAACCTTCCCATGGAGGTGAAACCGCCCAATGCTGTCTCAAACGTCGAATCTGAAGAAGAAGAAGAAGAAGAGAATACCACTGAAGGACAGACGGATGATGAAGAAGTTGTGGAACTACAAGGAATGTGGGATTTTATCCTCCCACAAGAAGAGGATCAAGAAGCATTTCTGGTTAGCACACGAAGCAAAAATCAACTTGATCCTCCCCAAACTACCCCTAAACAGAAGGGCACAAGCCCTGCAACAAAAGATAAGGTCGCAACAAAGAAAACAACCGCTAGAGCGACCCAACTTAGCCCAGCCCAATCAGATCAAACACCTCCATCAAGAACACTGATAGTGTCGGATGAAATGGAGTATAGCATTATCGATGACATGAAAAATACTAGGGCTAATATCACTCTGCACGAATTGAGCAAACTAAAACATCAACAGAAAATAATGATGAAAGAATTACATGTCGTGCCTACTACATCTTTACCTACAGCTATAGCTTCCCACAACATGGGAAGACCTCCAACCAACATGATCAATAATATTGATCCGAATGACATTGCCTTGATTGGAGGAAGGTCAAGATCCCATACTCCTCCTTTTCTCCTCACTTATGAAATCTTCAATAAAAACGTGCACAATTGCCTGATTGATTCTGGTGCTTCAACGAATATTCTACCTAGATCGATTTGTGCCAAATTAAATGTTCAACCTCAGAAATCTGCAGTGCGCATAATTCAACTTGATCGATCTCAAGTCGAAGTGATTGGTGAACTTAACCAGGTGACCATAAGATTGTCATCTAACCCGAAAGTATGTCAGGTTATCGACATTCTAGTAGCTGATATCCCTGAGTTCTATGGTTTAATTCTTAGCAGGGATTGATCCGAGAAACTCCACGGATATTTCTCAACCGACTGGTCGCACATGTGGTTACCCTACAATGGCAAACCCAATCAAATAAAGGTTGAACGAGAATTGCACCAAAAGTACATAGTAACAGAATTGGAAGGAGAGAATGAAGCAATAGCATACAACAGCAGTATCATAGGCAATTACTCGGTAGATTCTTTCCTCGGAAATTTCAATGCTCACACTTCACCATACTTAGAAAATTCAGTTGTGTCCCAAATTGAAAACTTTTCCCGAACTGATGATTCAAGGTGTTTTAATTTTTTAGATAGTTCTGTAAATACATCTTTATTTTGGAAATTATATTTTGATGGCTCTAAATCTAACGAGGGAGCAGGAGCAGGATGCGTTCTGGTTAACCCAGATGGGAACAAGACCATGCTTACATGCAAACTTGAGTTCGATTGCACAAACAATACAGCGGAATACGAAGCCTTGGTGCAAGGCCCATACAAAGCAATCGGCTTGAATGTTAAGTATCTTCAAGTCTTTGGAGATTCCGAAATTGTCGTCAAACAGGTACGTAACACCATACATTGCCTGTCAAGTCATTTAAAGCACTATCAATCTTTAGTACAAGATCTAACTTCACATTTCATAGCATTCAATATTTCGTCAATCCCAAGACTCCAAAATGCGAGCGCAGACCTGTTAGCTAACGTAGCCTCTAGACTAATTCCCTCCGAAGATTTTAGTCCTGATAGGTTTTCAATAGAATTAATCTTTAAACCATCCATCCCTGACAACATCACCAACTGGAGAGTATTCAATGACGATCCAGACATTGTAAATTTCCTTACTTCTGAAGGATCCTACTCAAATAAAATAATTGACGAAGACCATCATGATCACCAAATTCAGCAAAATAGCACTGATAACGCTATACCTAAATCGATGGTTAAGTTAGAATATTTATATGATTTGAAAAGTCGGTTTATAAGGTCTGCCAATTCTAAACTCTACAGTTCAACTCTAAATTATGAATTAGTGAACCTAGGAACCGATCAGAAGCCGCAAAACATTAATCTGGGCCACGGCCTAGCTCCTGAAGAAAAATCAACATATATCCGTCTTCTGAGACAAATGAAAAACTTTTTTGCGTGGAATTACGATGAGCTGAAAACATACAACACTTCTATCATTCAACACACTATCCCTATGATTGACAATGAAAAACCTGTCCAACAGAAGCTCAAAAAAATCCACCCCAACTTAGAAAATCAGATAAAGACTGAGCTAAATAAATTGTTGAGAGCCAGAATAATTTTCCCCGTCAGACACTCCAAATGGGTATCCAATATGGTGCCTGTTAGGAAGAAAAACGGAGATATTAGAATCTGTATTGACTTCCGGAATCTCAACAAAGCCTGTCAGAAAGACAATTTTCCCCTCCCACCTATGGAGCAAATACTACAGGCACTAGCCGGCTCAGAATTAATGTCTTTCCTGGATGGATTTTCAGGATACAATCAAGTGCTGGTGCATCACGATGATCAGTTGAAAACCACATTTTGAACCAAGTGGGGCACATACACATATCGGAAGATGCCATTTGGTCTGATCAATGCCGGCGCTACCTTTCAAAGAGCCATGGACATTGCATTTAAAGGTTTAGTCAATAAATCGGTAGTGATTTACCTAGATGATATAACAGTGTACTCCAAGAAGTGAAGCGACCATCTCAAAGATTTGAAACAGATCTTTCAAAGATGCTTAAGGTATGGAATTTCACATAACCCAAAGAAATCTTCTTTCGCATTAAGTGAAGGAAAACTGCTCGGATTCATAGTGTCGAAATCTGGTATTCACATTGAACCTGACAGAATCAAAGAAATTTCTGAAATATCCATAACTCATAACAAAAAGGCCATGCAATCTTTCCTTGGACAAATCAATTTTGTAAAAAGGTTTGTCCCCGATTTTTCACATATTATTTCTCCTTTACAAAATATGATAAAAAAGAATTCAAATTTTAAATGGGGCATAGATGAGCACGAAGCATTCAACTTGATCAGACAAGCTATCATCAACGCTCCATCTTTAGCTACCCCAAATTTTTCAGAATCCTTCATCTTATACACTTTTTCCTCAGAGAAATCTTATGCCGCGATTTTGACTCAAGTAAATTAAGAGAAGGCGGAAGCTCCAATCGCATTCTTTAGCTCGAACTTACAAGGTGTTGAACTCAATTACTCAGACGTGGAGAAACAAGATTATGCTATTTTCAAAGCTATCAAATATTTCAGACCTTTCTTACTTAAAGCCCATACCAAAGTCGTAGTACCGTTTCCAGCGGTAAGGAACCTTTTGGTACAGAAAGATGTGGGCGAAAGGAGAGCAAATTGGATTACCGCTCTACAAGAATACGATCTTGAGATCAAACCAGTAAGCATCATAAGAGGTCAAGGCTTCTGCAAGATGTTAGCTGGAGCATCGCAAATTCCGGAGAACTCATCTGAAGAGGTACACATGTATGAGGTAAGCCTAAACGACGCAGAATCATTATATGCGGACACCATTTATTATCTTAAGAACGGGTATGCTCCATCACACCTGGATCACACCAAGAAAAGAGCTCTGAGGTTGAAAGCTAGACAATATCAGCTCATAAATGATGTTCTGTTTAAAAGGAATTACGATTCTGTAGTTCTTAGGTGTCTTGAGAAAACTGAAGCCGAAAAGGTTTTGTAGGAACTCCACGATGGACCAGCAGGTGGACACTATGCTGGAGAGACTACTGCGCATAAGATCTTACGTGCAGGATATTATTGGCCCACGCTGTTCAAAGACTCATACAATTACGTAAGGAAATGCCAAATTTGCTAGACTGCTGCGGGGCAACAAAGGAAATCGTCCATGCCACTACAGCTGGTCAACATCGAGAAACCATTCAACCAATGGGGCTTGGACATAATAGGTGAGATCGTTCCTCACTCTTCTAAGCAGCATAGGTATATCCTCACGGCAACATATTATTTTACTAAATGGGTAGAAGCAGTTCCTCTCAAGACAGTTAATTCTGAAAACATTATTGAATTCATAGATCAATTTATCATCACTAGGTTTGGATTGCCAACGGCCTTAATGTTTGATAATGCATCATACTTTTCTGGAAATGCAATGACTGAGTTTGCATTAAAAAGAGGGTTCAAATTGAAATATTCTGCTAATTACTATCCGCAAGGTAATGGGTTGGTTGAATCAACGAACAAAAACCTAATCAGGATTATCAAAAGAACAGTCGACCAAAACCAAAAAAATTGGCACAAAGCGCTGGTAAATGCTTTATGGGCAGATAGAATCATGAAGAAAGCTTCAATCGACACTTCTCCCTTTAATTTAGTTTATGGGAAAGAAGTGGTTCTTCCAACTCACTTTGTCATTCCCTCTTTGTCTTTAGTACAACACATCGATGAAGTATCTACTTCCTCTTTGCAATTAAGACAAATGGAAATAATCAAACTAGAAGAACGCCGAGAACAAGCTAAGAAAACCCATGCTCACCACCAAGCGCTAATAAAATCCTCTTTTGACTCAGCCATCATAACCAGAAAGAACTTTCAGATGGGAGATTTAGTTTTGAAATGGGATAAGGCTCATGAAGAAAAGGGAAAACATACGAAATTTCAGAAGCTGTGGCTTGGTCCTTTTCAGATTATAGAAGTCATAGGCCCATCGAAGTTTGTGTTTCAGGATTTGGTAGGTAGAAGAGATTCTTTGCCTGTGAACGGACATATTCTTAAAATGTATTTTCCATAGAAGATCACTCTTCTATATTTTTGTAGGATAGTTTTAGTTTCTTTTATTTTGTTTTTCTTTTTCTCTCTCTTATAAATAAAACCGGTTGTAAATGATCATTGAATAAGATTCATGAAAGAGCACACTAACTCTCTATCAGATTTTGATTTCACTTCTACAAATAGCAAAACTTTTCGAAAAATCTGATTTTTATTATTGACAGATAGAGTTAACTTTAGCCTGAATAATGATATTAGTTTCAACCTTTCAAAAGACTTTGATGAAATCAACCTTTGGTTAAAAATTGTTTTATCCCAGCACAATGAAAGGTATCATCAATAATAAAATAAATATTCTCTGCAAAGCTGTTATTTTCAAAACTCTATTATTGTCACCCAGAGCTTTCTTAAGGAAAAACAATGACTTCCTCCCTGCTAAAGGAAACCGCAGCATTCAGAGAAACAATCCGAGAAAACACTATATCTCAAAGAATAAGAGGTCTCATCACGAGCCGGCTTATCATGATCACAGATATTATAACTTGCTGACTTTGCCAATACTGTCTATCAAAACATGGCAATGACTCAAGATTGTTGCAATCAAAAGACAAGGGGTCTCATCACGAGCCAGCTTGTTTAGCAAAAGTGTAAACAAGTGAATCACTGTGTCATAATTTGGCCACCAAACCAAGACATTGTTCTTTAGAGAGTAAAAACGGAAAAAGTGCCAAAACGGATTTTTCTCTGAAATGTTGTAAATAACCTCAAGCAGGAAAAAGGATCATTGCTGGATAACATGGTAACCCTGTCGAGGCTATGGACGCTTGCGGGCAGCAGAGGCTCTACCTACGACAAATGAGCATATTTTAAAGCCAGCACGCAGAGAAGACCTTATTTTATCTTTTAAAAAGGACCGAGTAATGTCTGGTATGAATGCAAGAACTAAGCCTAGGGAAGCAGACAATTGGAATAAAAGAAAGGTTGAAACAAAGTATCATTGACAGGATGAGGGGTAATCTACTCTATCTGTCCATAACAAAATTTAGACATATGAAAACTTTTCTGTTTCGGAAGTGGAAATGTCAATAGAAAAGCAGAGATAACTGGTTCTTCACAGTGAATCGCCATTGTTGTGGTCACCAACAACCCCCCTCTTTGTTTAGTATTAGCAATAATATCAAGCAAAGGGGGACCCTTAACAAGAAATCCCAAAAATATTTTTATCCAAATTTTTGTATTTTAACTCCCTAAAAGCTATATCGCATCGCAGAGAGAGAGTGAAGAGTTTTCCTATGCGCATAAATAAGCTGAAAAGAAGTGATGTGAAATTCATCGCATCGCATATTTTGAAAGCACCCTTAAAAGAAAATGAGAAGGAATCACCGACGGCCGATATGCGACGTCGCATATCGCAAACATCGCAAAAGCAGCACACAACGAGCAAATGAAAATTATGATATTGCGATCTGCGATCCTATAAACCGCGATTTTGCGATTTGCGATCTGAGACGAATGAGACTATTAATTGCTGCGATACGAATCGCAGAAACCACTCATCGCAAAGTTTCTTCGGCATGATCTGTGAACCCAAAATCGAGCCCGCACCTTAAGGGAAATTAATGATTCCACGCCTGAGTATCCAAAGATGATCGTGTTGTGTTTTTTGAAGAGTCAAGTCATTATGAGTGTCATGATTATGCATTCATTAGAGTTTAAAGCTTTCATGTCAATCTTTTCGTCATGTCTCTTTTCCTTTGCGTAAACTGTAAGGCAATAACTGATACAAATCTATATGCAGGAAACATCCAAGGAAAAGGGAAGAACGCCAATACTTGAAGAACAGAGAGGAGATGCCTTCGCAAATGAATGCCGCATGCAGCAGAGCCGCGGATTCCAGAGTATCATTCCACAGACACTGATGAAAATAGACTATCCAAGACTCAGAGTCAAAGGCGCACAAAAGCAACATGTTTGCAAAAGATCCTGAAGCTCAGATTGGGTAAAGCAAAAAGAAAAACACTGAAAAGGGATGATGCTTCAGAAAAGCCTGGAACAAAGAATGGAAGCAATTTTCAATACGTAAGATTGTTCAGGCAACGAAATCCCTAACTCATTGAGTCACTCACACGGCCGGAAACCGAAATAGCAACAGCACAATCAGTTTGAAAGAAATCTGGGTTATACTAAGTATACAGACAGCAAAAAACACCCAGCCAGAGGAAGATTTTCAAAAATATCTTCTAGGTTGTCAGAAAGAGGTGCAAGCTTTTGTTATTTCTACTTTCATCGCCCGACCAAAAGGAAAAGACAACCATCCGACTCTTTCCAGGCGAACCTCACATTGCTTACAACACTAAGGAGCAGATACAGAAACGGTTAGAAATTAGATTCAATTTTTAGAAATAAATTTGCTTTAGTAAAAGGGCGGTCATTTGAAGCCGTTCCCTAAATTTGTGTAATTAAGATTAGTTAGTTAGTAGTATTTAACCCTTCTCATGGCATTTGGAGAAGGGTCCGAAAATTTGTCAAAAAACTTGTCCTCAGAACATGCACTTTTGCACCCTCGGAGGGGGTTTCTGATGAATGGATGGATCGAGATTTATTTATGTTTACATTTTAATGTCTGCTACTGATGTTTCACTTCTGTACTCTTAGTAGATGTTAGAAGTAAGTAGAGATAAATCGTTATTGCTTGAAGTTTGTGAGTGAAATCAGTCATAAATGGTACTTTTATCTCTTGATTAATTTCTGCTCATATTCTTAGAGTGATATACAGCTGATTTGTTTATATGTTAATGTATGAATGTCTAGATTACCATTTGGCACTTTTGTACGGTGGAATCATTTGTTTGTGCTTGAAATATGAATAACAAATTATGAGATATGCTGTTCACAACTGTTTTTGCCTAACTTCTTATGCAGAATGGTTCATCTTAAATTGATTTATATTCTTAGGATAGCTGAATGATCTTTATTACCAGTTGTTGTATGAAATCTTTTTAGATCGCATAATGAAAGAATTTTACCCCGGGTTAGTATAGATTAGATGTGCTGTTTTTTGTTAGATTACAGTAGCATAGAGTCAGTTTAGAGTCTAGAATTAAATTAGTTTAAAATTACCTTTAGATTAGTGTCTTCAAAATCTACACACACACACACACATCTTTTAGATTGGGAAGCTGGTCCCATCATCCCCAGTCGGACCCGCTACACCAAATGGGCAAGGAGCCGCCAACTAGGTTCCCGACCAGGTGGGTATCCCCCTTGTTGTTGACCCAATTTCGGGGCCCTCAACAAAACCATAAGATGGTTACTTGTATTGCAACAATTTGATCTAACTATTGTTGATAAGCCTGGTAAGGATAATTTTGTGGTTGACTTTATATCTAGGGTGAATTTACTTGTAGGTGAAAAAGGAATGGTGGATGATCAGTTACTAGACGAGAATTTGTTTGCTATTTCAGTGTTGTCCCCATGGTTTGCTGATATAACAAACTATTTGGTATCATCATAGTTCGCACCAAACTTTCCCTCTAGAGAAAATAGCAAGATAATCAAGAAAATTCCCCCCTTCACTTGGATTGGGGGCAATCTATTCAAACTTGGCCCAAATCAAATCTTGAGAAGGTGTGTAAGGGAAGAGGGAGTCTTTGACATCCTTCTGTCCTGTCATGATGGGACTTGTGGAGGTCCCTTTGCAGCAAAGAGGATAGAATTCAAAGTGTTGTAAGCATGCTATTATTGGCCTACTCTTCATCAGGATGTGAAGAAGTATTTTAGTCACTGTGATCGGTGCTATAGAATGGGAAAGCCGACTCTAAGAGATGAAATTCCCCTATAACCTCAAGTGACTTTCAAGCCATTTGAAAAGTGGAGCATGGACTTCATTAGGCCTATCAATCCTCCTTCAAAGAAAAAACAAAACATCATTGTGTGCACTGATTATCTGGCTAAGTGGGTTGAAACCAAAGCAATCAAGGCATAAACAAAAGAAAGGGTGGTTGAGTTCCTAAGGGAGAATATATTCTACAAATTTCGGTACCCTAGAGAACTAGTCACAGACCAAGGAAGCCAGTTCACCTCCAACATGATTGAAGAACTGCTGAGGCATCACAAAATCAACTATAGGACCTCTACCCCTTATCATCCCTAAGATAATTGGCAAGTGGAGCTGACCAACAGAGCACTAGAAAAAATCCTGACCAAGGTAGTGAACAATAGCAGAAAGGATTGGGCAGAAAGACTAGTTGAGGCCACCTGGGCCTATAATACGACATAGAAGAAAACCACTAGATTTACACCGTATGAGTTGGCCTATTGGAAAAAGGCTTCTCTTTCCACTGAATTTGAATATAATACATTGAGTATGGTAGCCCAACTAGATTTGGATCTCAGTCAGGCACAAAAAGAAAGGTTGTTCCATTTGAATGGCTTGGATGAATTCAGATCGTAGGCCCTCCTCCATACAAAGATAGTTTAGCTTTAGAGGAAAATCTGGCATGACAAACATATTGAGGAGAAGTAATTTCAAGAAGCAGACTGGGCATTATTATATGACTCCAGGTATAAAGACTTCAAGGGCAAGCTAAGGACAAGATGGCTCAGACCTTACGTGGTGGAAGGATGCCATGACAATGGTTCAGTATAGATCACAACTATAGATGAAGAAGCCATTCCATTACTAGTTAATGGACATAGATTGAAAATGTACAAGAGGCATTTATATAAACAAGAGTTCATTCACAGTATCAATAAGACAATGATTATGGTAAGGAAACCTGCAGCTCCTCCCTCATCAGGTCATTGAAAAAGGAAAAAATATAATAAGGATTCAGGTGAAAACCTCCATGACGCACCTCAATCCCATCTTTGGGTTGAAAACCTCCATGAGGCGGCCCAAGGATGAGAAAAATGGAAAGAAAAAGAATATCCTTGGGTGAAAACCTTCCTTGAGGTGCCCAGGGAAAATATCTAGGGTGAAAACCTCTCTGAGGTCACGTAGGTGTTTTAAAATATATATATATATATATATATATATATATATATATATATATATATAATAAGAGAAAAAGGAAAAAACATAATTGTTATTTGCAGGAGGATGAGAAAGACAATCAGGGAGCAAAGAGAAGATCCAAAGGGGGCCTTGCCTCACATATGTTCATCTCCTCCACTCCTTACCATGCATCCCTCCATAAATTCCATTATTTTTCAGTTCATTGCTCCAATTCACGTGAAAATTGTGTTTTCTATAGGGACCCCTCACCTCATCCATTACCATCATCCATGCCTTCACACACACTCCTACTCCCTCTATCCATTCAGTAGCATCAGATTTGCAGTCACAAACACCATCAGCAGGCAGCAAAATAGGAAGAAGAATGGTCATCAACAACACCTCTGGTCTTTAACAACTGCAGCATGACATTAAGGCCACATGTAAGTATCCTTCTCACTCACTCATATGCATCATTTGATCAAAAGTTGTAAAGGTTAAGAGGTAGTTGGTTTGTAAGTAAAAAGGTGGCCAGTTTCCTCTCAAAAAAGAGACTAGTGGAATACATACACAGGAAACTCCATTTTCTCAAGAATTTCCTTCTGTCTGTGAGGAGGAGGAAAAAGAAGAAGAAGATGATACATAGCTAGATAGGGATATGGTGGATAAGGACGAAGCTAATATAGGTGGACATGATGAAGAAGACACTAATACAAAGGAACATGATGCTGAAGCAGAAGAGGAAGAAGGAATTGAAAAAAGAAGAGCAGCAAGAAACAAAAGAACTAAGTGGCTTCAAGGATGGACAAGCAATTGAACAATCAAATCCAATGGCCCTAATCCTCACCAATAATCTAATTATAAATGATCCTCAGCTGGCACTTATATATCCTGCTGCCCAAGAGCAAGAAATTTCACATTTTGAGGACATGTTTAGGCTGCTAAGAAATGATAATGTACATGCCTAGATAAGGAGATGGAAAACACTGCCACATAGATTGAAGATCAGAGAATACCAGTGGGAAGAAGTAGAAAGGAAAGCAGGCTTCTATGAACGAGAAGAAAAGACCACAACAGAAGCATAGGATGTCAAAGAGGCTACCAAAGCCACTAAGTTTCTCAGAGAATGAGCAACACTTTCAATAGGGGGGTGATGATGAGCCTCATCATTGAGTGATTATATGGGCCTTCATTGGCCTCAATTCACATCCTAGCTTAGCCAAACCAAATATTCTCACAAATTATTGGATACTTTTGATTATATTTTGCTTATGAGATGAGTTACAGTTGGATATTTTTCTTTAAGGTCTAATGTGCATGTAATGCAGGGATAAGAAGATAAAATCAAGGAACTATGGTAAAATACCTTGGTAAAAATTTGAATGGGACAAGGGAGAGAAATTACGGGAGGTAAATACTCCTCATTTACTTCCCCTCCATTCAAATATCCCTCCATTAGTTGAAAGTACACACAGCCAAATCAGGAGTAGTAGAAGGTAGCCAATAAAGTGAAGGTGCAAACAGCCAAATCAGGTGTACTAGAACAGAACCAAGCAAGTGAAAGTATGAGTTTATCTTGAGTTGCGAGCCAAGCCTCCCTACTAGAATGCAGCCGAGCTAGTGAAATTGAAAGCACAATTTTATCATTAAGTTGGGAGCTGTACCTCCCTAATTTTGAGGGAAATCATTGGAGACTTTAGATGTATAAATAGAGAGGCTTAGGACCTTAGTTTTTTTAGTTACTAGTAGTCAGTTACCAAGAATTAGCAAGAATTCAAACTTTTGACTGTAGAACTAGACCTGTAACAGTTCTTGATGTAATACCATGTTTTTATAATGAAGATGAGTTTTTTTCTAAGCCATCACTGAGTTAACTCATAGGGCTAAAGCTCTTGGGTTAGGGCCCGACCCTAGCAGTCAAAGCTCCTCTTTATTGTATTGTTAAGTAGCATAGCTTTCTGTTCATTTTTTTTAGTAAGTTCATTCCCATTACATCACGATAGCATATATTTATGGTTCTATTCATTTACTTAAGTGGTTTTCTGCTTTTCTGTTTAGTTGTTTAAGTAGCTGCATTTTCAATTACAACAAGGTAGAACAGATTAGTTGTGTTTCAGTCTGCTTCATTTATGCTTTCTTTCAATTAGCATGGTAGCAAAGGAAAGATCCACAAGGTTTCGCATAGGTGTCTCGGTCTCACCTCCTCCCTCTGGGACCATGATGTGAGGAAGAAAGCCTATGACAGCCCCAAAAACACAAGGTTTTGTTTTTCAGAGGTAGTTTGTTGTTTAACATAGACACTGAGCTTATTTCATATCACGTTGTTCCTTTAATGGTCATCCGCTCCTTCACTCTCTTCCCATCATTTGATCTCCCTCATATCCCTATCATTCTCCTTCAGCATGAAAAGCTGAGCAGAAGTTGCTAATCCACGTCTAAACGATTTTTAATCGTAGATCACCTCACATAGTGAAACTGACAAATCACGACCTGAATTCACTTTTAACATTTGACTTTGTGAACTTTAAATCCAACCATTGATCTACCTTGACAGATCCGATGGCTATCACACACCCGCTCACCAACCAGCTCAGTTAAACCTTCACCATTGATCTCCCTCGCCAGATCTGACGGCCATCGCACGCTATCATGTGGATTTCTGTCTGATTGTTTTATGCCCAAGAGCATGTGAAATGGGTGGTTTGCCCCATGCTACATGTCGATCAGGGAGGCTAATCATGTAAAATTTTAGGAAACCAGTTACATGTTTGAGGGCACATGATATACTACTTACTGCTCTCTAAACTCACTCCCTCATTTCTGCACTTTCCTTTAAGCACTCCAATCTCCACCGTCGATATGTCTCCTGATTTGATGACCATTGCATCACTTGATGCTATTTCTGCACATTTATTTTCCCATGATCTAATCTATGCCATCCATCTGCCAATTAATCATGTATGTCCATCTCCTGACTCCACCCACGCGATATAATCATAGCCATTCATCCAGTTAGTTCACCCTGTTCACCCATATACCTACATACCCTCCTGCGATATGACCTTAGCCATTCGTTTGCCTTTCACTCACCTGATCCAATGGTTCTTAGGTGTCATTTCTCCCTCACATCCTCTTTTCAATAATTCGACCTCCGACTGCTTCTTTTGCATAGACACAGACTCAGCTTGGTTTCCATTATTTACCCCTTAGCCTAGTTTTGATACTCTTATTTCTGAAACTTAGATAATTAGCATTAGATTAGTGATTGCCTAGTAATTTTTCTTAGCATATTTGTTTAATTGTTTAGTGAGGGTCTGGTGTGATTTTAGCATTACATGATTTCTTTCTTCATTTTTGTAGTAGAATAGCTCTCTCCTAGAATAGGTTTTCTCTCCTCCCATCAAAATCAAGCTTCTTTCGACCATATAGAAGTCTGGCTTGGAACCCCTGGCATCTCTTTCTAGATGAGCAATGACAATAGGCAGTATCTTCACTTCCACTTGTGTATATAGCACAGTCATCTCCAAGTTTGTAAGAACCCCAGGTTGATAAGTAGAGTTGGTAGCCCTGGGAGTTGCAGCATTCTTGCTACAATACCTAGGCTCATCACATAGATGCCCTGGCATGTCCAACATGCAATGCCCCCTACATGGACACCTGCTTACGCCACTTTCATGTGAGTGCACTCAGGGCGTGAACATTTGCCCTGGTATGCAAATCAGTGAACACAAATCATTAGCACAATAATGACAAGAAAATATTATCATCTGTCATTTCCATGTTACATGGTCAATCAATTATAAAGTGATATTTAACACCCAAACATTAATTTAGTCATTTTTAAAAAAATCATTATGAGACCCTCTGGTGTGAACTCTGTTCATGGGTATTCATGGGCCGACATTACTTCTCTTGTGCAAGCATCCCTTTCCAGGTCGGGCTGACTGATGCAGGAGCATTTGACCCTCCTTAATCAAAAGAGGAATCCAAGGCGAAGAACAAGACAATGGGGACCATCAGAGCAAAACCAGGGAAATTCTGTTATAAACAGAGCTGAATTGATGGAATGGATAAAGTCTCTCGAAGACTTTATTAAATGTAATCTACCACATATGTATGCATGTAGCGAGATTTAGGGCTTTTGTTAGAGGAAATCATGGAGAGATCTGATCAGATCCTTCCAGTGATCTGATCTAATGTGTTCTATATATATATATATATATATATATATATATATATATATATATATATATATCATGAAACAAAGAGAAATGGATAGAGTGATAGATAGAGTTTTATGAAAACTGGAGTGAGGAAAATGTAATCGAGAGAGAACTCATTCTAAGGCTGAAATGCCTTAGTTTGTACTCTAATATTGTATAATGAATATATGCGTGTTGTGTGCCTGTGTGTTTATGTAATAATGCCTTTTCATGTTATCTGTGTATATATGCGAGGATGGCTTAAATCCTGTGTTGCGAGATTGTTGATCGACCATCGATCACTGTAGGATCGATGGAGATTCAACGAAATACTGTTATATATATATATATATATATATATATATATATATATATATATATATATATATATATATATATATATATATAGATATGTGTGTCGTGTGTTGACGGAGTGTGGTAGAGGAAAGCCTGAGGAAGGCGTAAAATCCATCAATAGCAAGCAGAACCAAGTCCAAGAGGAAATGAAGAATTGATGCACAGGAACCGTTAGATCTGGAAGATCAACAGCCCGGATGGAATCACTGCAGAGTAACTCATTCATATCGCATCAGCAACTTTCATTTACAAGGTCCGGTCTTCATGCTTTAGGGGATTGAGATAAGCGATCGCCGATATATCACATCGGTGGAACCCTTTGTAAGTTATTGGACCGACGATTGAACTATAGCGATAGCGATTGCGCAATTTAGCATGGACAGTTAGATCGAGAATCTAGATCAACGGTCGTGATCTAATCGCTGATCGAAAATCGGGGGGTGCCAAGATCAAAGGATGGAGGAATGCCGGTAACTGATGACCAATGAGCCAACATGAGATATGGCGATAGACTAAGGGGTGATGAAGTGATATTGCCGATATGCGATGATCGGTGATCGGAGGCATCGAAGTTTCGGAGTTCAGAGGAGTAGCGCTGCGGAGATGGTTTGATGAACCCGACCCGATGAAGTTATAGATGCAAGTGGATAGTATTTGAGATCCGATTTTATGCTGCCGAAGAGGGGTTTCCGTGTAGTTCCTGTGTATTGTGTTAAAGTGGTGAAGTCCCGGGTTTTTAAAAGAAAATCCGATATTGTTGAATTCCATGGTTTTAAGGCCTAAGGCTTAAATAAATTCTTCCGATAGGTTTGTGGGCCATAACCCATAGGCCTTAGGGGAATTTATAAAGAAAGGGGAATTTGGCTTTACCACAAAATATCCTTTCATCACGGACCCACCAACTCGTCGCATGGGCACCCCTATTAGGTAGGCACCCCGGTGTGCCTAGCAATTGATGCCCCCATGTATGCCCACATACCCCACCTTCATGTGGGAATGCCCAAGGGATGACCATTCACAATACTATGTAAATCAGTGAACAAAAATCATTTTCCCAATACATCTTCTTAGCGAACCAAAGTAAAAAGTGAAAATGATGGTATAAACATAAATGAGCTTCTCTTTGTTTCAAGAATAACATATTCTATACTTAACAAGGCCAACCACATGAAGGTGGAAGTTCATATGGCTCCTCCAACCCCCCACACATCGCTCTCAATTCCCCAAGACCTAATATATCTATTATAATATATTTGAAAGAAACATAGTAACATTCAAACATAAAAACTAGGAAAATAAAATTTAAGGTGAACGAAAGAGAACAAACCAACTGAAAACATATAAATAGATACCTCGTACTTTTAAAAATTTTGATACCATTAATATTCCTCCTCATCCAACTCATCATCTCTATCATCTAGTTCAAAATCATGTACAAAGGATTCACCATATCAACATCATCATCATTGTCTATATCATCATCTAGAACTTGCTTTTCTACATTTGGTTCAACTTCTTCAATTTCTTTGTCTAACACGATGTTAATATCATATAGTTCATCCAAATTAACATTTTATAGATTAACATATATTCCTTGAAATTCTTTGACATCTTTTTCTGGGACTGCATGAACCCCCTGCTCCTCTGCATCATCTTCTTATTCAATTTCATCTCCTTCCACTACATTACACTTTATGGTCCTTCCTATGGGATCATATCTAACAACATATGGCCAACCCACTTTACCAGGAAGGTCGACATAAAATACCTACTCATATTGGCTTGGAAGAAAATATAGCTTTGATCCTAGCTCAAGATTCCTTGTATGAACCATGGTAAATCAATTAGCATGCTCAATAACAATTATATCAAGGTCATGTTCATGGATTCGTAGCCTAAACCATTTGGCATCGAACACAACTATTTTGAAGGATTCAAAGTCACACTCAAGTATATCATGTAGATACCCATAATATCGAGTGAGAGAGTTCTGGATGTCTTCACCTCTAAGGGAAGCATTTATAACTTGAAATACTGTAGTTATCCCACTATCATAAGTTTTCACATTTGCATCCAACCTTTTGATGTGAAATTTTTGGCCGTTGCACCACATTTCCTTGTGGTGTTTTAACTACAATACATCAAACACATAAAAAATTCATTTTCAATTGATAAGCATGCATATTTATACTTGCGAAATTTGAAAATTAAGAAAACACAAGCCATATGCATCAATATAATTGTAGAAATACTAAGTAGTATGGGTGAATATGCTTACCCAATAATCTTTTAAACCATATGCTAAATCAATTTCCTTGTGTGTAAGATTGTTATCTCCACTACATTGAGCTTCTCTGACCAATATAGACACACGATACCATGATAACTTACCATTATTAGCTTTTTCTCATGGTTCAATCCATACCTTCATCCAATCTTTATTTTTCACAATGTATAAATGTATTGCATCCCACTCTTGACCGGTTGTATTCAAATAAAACAATTCACACACACACACAGATATATATATATATATATATATATATATATATATATATACCATGTTATACCTTCATAATAACGGACTATGTAGGAAGACTAAAAATTAAATAAGTATGATATACATAAACACAAAAAATTAAAATGTGCTATAAATCTCCACTTTCTACTTACATCTCACTTTACTCATTCTACCTTTCTATAATAGGAGCTCCCCTTCAAAATATTCCAAGGAGCTGACATCCCAAATGCGATCCAATGCATTAATAATTTTTCCTATTTCATCACTATATTGACGAATATAAACCACCATATATCCATCTACCATAGACCCCCCAATACATTCTCTTTGTTTCACCAAAGCCTTCAGTGATTTCAAGTGCCTCTCAACCATCCACATTGATATTACGCATATAGGTCCACATTTTTCAATCTCCGCGACTTGGTGTATGACTTAGTGTTCTTGTGCATTGAAAAATGTCGGAGGTAGATACTTTTGCATTTCACACATTAGATGAGGAATTTGTTTTCTCTAATACTTTATATCTACTTTATCGATTTATTTAGATGAAAACCATATACATATATATGAATCAAGCAAAATCACAAGTTTCAACAAAAAAAGTATAATATAGTACATGATGACAAGGAAAACACATGCAGTAAAAAATATGCAACATAACAACTTATTGAATAAATTAAACTTTGCACATAAAGGTCAACTTGCCTCATGTATTTTCAAATATCATATATAACTTTTCTGACATTGTTGGCTTGAGGGGGCCTGACCCAGGTTAGTGTTAATTAGCCAAACAAATCCCTTCACTACTGGTCCTTTCGGCATCAGCCTACGAAGCACAGAAGGAAGTCTCACCCAAAGCAGTATGAGGGGATGCTGGAACCAAGTTTTCGCACCCTAAGATGGTTGTGATGTCATTTGGTTCCTTCTATCCCTGCCTTCACGAAGGTCGCTTCACTCTAGGGCTTGCAAGACAAACCCTCTATTCCGCCCTTCAATACCTTCGCAGAAGTATACGATCGAACTTCGCGCAGCCCTAGCCTGCTGCTCAGGTACTTTCGTGCTGCTAGGGCATCATGCCATACAAGTTCCCAGATTAATCTAAGTGACTTGCTTATCTTATCAAATAGTTATAGTTAACACCGCATAACTAGATATTCGTAAATGTGTCCAATTAATTAGTGTAATTGCGGTCTTTCGTGCATCATATAAACACAATAAAGGAAATTCATACATAAAATATCCATATGTATCAACAAAACAAAGACAAAGAAATTGTGGAATATCTCTCTTTATTAATATATTCCAAATGTTTACAGAATTTTTCCACCCTGCACACACAACTACAGGGGTCTATGCACTGAGCTGCGGACTTCTACACTAGGCCTTTATGCGCTCAGCTTCAGAGCCTCTAGCTATGCTACAACCCAAGACTTAGACTTCTTCTTCATAACTATCACTCTATTACATGATCTACCATTTTCTATCTCCTTAAACTACTTAGATCTTAGCTCTTTTTATAAAATCCCATGGTTTGAGAACCATGGGTAGATCTCTTACAACAGACTTTACTTTACAAAACTAAAGGTAGACTACCCTTTTTGACCCATAATACCTTTGTGCTTCGTGACCACAAAATGCAGAGTCTTTACAATTATATTACAAAAATTGACTTAAACATGTGCTTTTAGCCCCAAAACTACCCTTGGGGGATCCTGCTCCCAATAGGCCCCCAACACAAATATCATGACTCACCCTCAAGTCACTTGGTAGGTGCAGAGATCCTCTCGAGAAGCCCATCCAGCTCGACCCGGATGACCGCAACTTCGGCCGTGTACTTGATCTACTGCCTGCTTCACATCTTCAACTGTCTTCTCAGTTATTGCTCCTGTGCTGTCAACCTGAGGCTTTTGTTGCATCACTTGCAAAGCAGTAAGCTTGCCTTCAATGTTTCATGTGACTGCATAAGCTTCCTCTAGGCAAGGCTTTAGTTGCGCCTTCAACACTGCTTTCTTGTGCAACACTACGTCCACATGTTCCTTCAGCTGCTTGGCCTCCTGTAGCTTGGCTAACCTTTGTGTGAGAGTGATGGTTCATGCTATGCCCTTAAATTTGCCATAGCATTTTTGGAGTTCGCACACTTCCATCTCTAGCCTCTGGATGTTCGGGTCCTCCTGCAAGCTGGTCAAGACATCAAACGACTGCTCGAACAACTGTGTGCAGTCTGTTACTGAACTCTCCACCACTATGACTACCTCTATGATAGTGGCGACCCATTGTTCCTTTACCTCTAGCAGTGTTGAAGGCTGGGCCCTCAACTAGAGCTATGTATTCTATAGGCTCAACTCCAACTAAACCCGCACCATCCTTGTCTGAGTGTCGCACACCCCTGAGGTCAACTTGGGGATGTGGACCTTAATGGGCCCCTCCTCTGGAATGGCCCATTCTGGGACCATTCTGCATGCCTCCTCCATGGCATGCATGATCTTCTTACTCTGGTTGGTCGCCTCGGCCTCAACGACGATGGCAACATTTCTCTATTGGGCCATCTGTTTATTCTTTATCCTTTGTTCACTAATCACCTCGAGCGCATGGTGCTCATGGGCCCTCATCTCTGCAAGTACTCCATCCTACAAAATGTGGAGTGCTTCGCACAAAAGCACTGCTAGGTTCAGTCCAACTCCTTTCAGCCTCATTTTCTGTGGTTAGTGCTCCATCTGGCAACACTATCACAGTAGAAGTCTTCGTGCACAGCATATTGGTATCCTTTTACGTGCCGATAGCCAAGCTAGTAGACGCCATACCAGCTTGCGATGAACGGGTCTGCAACTCCTACAACGGAATCTGGATGGCCCTTAGAATGATGTGCTACTGCTTTTCAAATTTCTGCATGGCCTCCATAGTGACATCATCAGAGATGTCACCAATGTCATATAAGTCGCCCTCCATCAATGTGATAGGGTCCAATGAAGTCTTGGTTGCCTTATATTTCCTTTTGGACCGTCCCTTCTCCAGCTCTCTCCGGCACTTAATGTGGGCAAACGTCTCCTAAGGGTCCATGTTGTGCTGCTCTGTGTCCTCCTCTTCGGTCTTAGGTGAAGGCAACCACGTGCCTTTATCAGAGCCATGCTCTGTGCCACCTATATGTTTTCCTACCTCCTTTCCTTCCTATTCCACCTAGGCCTTCTCAGTGGCCTCCTCTTTCCTCTTTTCGACCAGCACACCATCTTCATCTTGGCCTCTTCCTTCTTCTGTGTGGGGGACTTTCTTCCACCCACCACCAAGTCCGTGGTAGTGCGCCGCTCTGCTAGCCATTTATCAAGCACTGCATCGATGGAATCATCTATGGCTAGGTACGGTAAATCGTACCAATTCTGTGCAGGGTCCTTCCGTGCCCTGATTGATATTCGATGGAAGTCAACTTTAAACTTGACATAGCTCTGTAGTTTAGCATATACCGTGGGTGAAAATCACGACTTGCGATTGATGGCCATCCTGATATTCATTTCCATCAAGATCTAGAAGATATTGTTATCCCAAACTCGCTCCGCGTCCTTGGCTGTCCACAAAAAAGCGTACTTCACTGCTTCAGGAAGGTCTGGCACAACCGAAGGGAGCAGGCTCTCCTCTGGTAGCTCCTATGCAACCAGCACAATCGATAGAAAGAGCCACGCGTAGTGGAAGGTCTTGCTTTGATCTTGCGCTTCACAGTAGTTCGCCAGGAACTCTCGACGAAAGTAGTCTAACCAGTTACACTAGACTCCTTCCACACGCTGCTATGCCAGAGCGACGATAGGCACCGACACCTCGTCAACATGACACTTCTACATCACCTTCCCTGCAAGGACCTACATTGCTACCTTCACAACGAGGTCGAAGATAGGCATTACCCGTGTGGCTTCTTCACCATCTTGAATTTCTCCTTCATTGACTCTACGAGAGCCTACTCGGGCCACCCTTGCCGCCAAAGATCATTTTTGGATTCTTGCCTATATATGGGAGGTGCATTATTCTGTGAATCAAAATATCGGAGATGGGTATCGACTCCTCCAGCCACAGACACCCATCATGCACCAATCACAGTAGCTGCTTGATGACCAAAACTATCATGGTGGTGCAGTTATAGTGCGGCACCCAGGGCAGGTTTAGCAACCCTGCCTTCTCTACCCCTTAAGCCACCTTCGTGGCTCCAATGATGTCATTCCTGTATTTGTATAACTGATGAAACACATCGCCTATTCGGTCGCCAGGTGTGGGAAATTCTCGTGGTCTACCAAGTCCCAGTCTTCAAGCTCCAGTATCAGCACTCGGGCCAACCACGAACCGTCGAAAGAAATTTCATCCAGCAATAGAGCGGTTTACAGGGGAGTCTTACTCTCATCAATGTCCTTTGGGACCTTGGACTTAGGCTTGCACAAAAGGACATACTCTTGAAACCGTGTAATATGGTCTACACCCTCGACTTCAACCTCCACTAATTCTACTCGTACATCCTCATTGTCCATCGGGATGTCCTCGATATCCTCCTCCTCTACTTCTAGGTTTATAGCCTTGCCTTTCTCCTGGGCAGTGGGCTTTGGTGGGTTTCTCCTTGGTGACGCGTGCACCGATATGGAATATTGCTTGTCATTCTTGTCCTTGATGGTCTCCTTGGTTGGGGTTAGCTTTGGTCTTGGTGTTCTCGGCAATTTAGGAACCTCAGCCAATAGCTCGACTACTTCTGGAGCATCTACTTTTGCCTCGCTCTTCATTTCTTGTGCCAGCTCCTCTACTACATGTTGTGTATTGATAACTTCTAGGGGTGCTGACATGATCGTCTGGAAGAGTTCCTATGTGTCCATTGGCAAATTCACAAATACCCCAAAAACTATCAGAAGCTCGTATTTCTTAGGATTCATAGGCGCTTGAGAGCTCAACAGCTGAATACTCAAAATGCCAAATGTTTTTCGCAGGGCATCTACTTGTAATTTATAGGTCATTTTGAATTCAAATTCGACCATTCCCCCAACAATCGGTTCATTAATGCTGGATTGGTGGCAAATTTTCAAGTATCTAAACCATAAAGTTTGTCTTAAATGTTGGCCACCTGCTCCATTTGGCCTCACTTCTATCGCCTTTTCATGAACAGTGACTTTAGCAATCACTTTCCAATTAACCTGCAAGATTTCTCCTTGGGTAGCGCAGCTCCCTCCGCCCTGTCATGCACCCAGTGAAACGTCCTTGCTTCATACCATCTTCCAATCGTGCAGCTCCCCAACTCGGGGAGTGTAGTTTATAATCTCGCACCTCCTTTCAGCTGCTTGAAGCGCTGAGACTGTGCTACCTCATTTAGTAACATGGTCGGACCACTGGTGTATGGCTTCAAGAAACTGCCATTCACCTTTCCTGAGAAGGGTTGTCCATTTAATTTGACCAGCTGTACCACTCCTCCATTAGTAATCTCCTTAATAACATAAGGCCCTAACTAGTGCATCCAGAACGTCCCTGGAAATTTATCAAACTTACTTTCATATAACAAAACCAGGTCCCTTAACTTAGATGTGCATATCTTGACGTGTTGATCATGCCATTCCTTTTTGCGCTTCTTTTTCACCTGCTGGTGAAATCCAGCCAAACATCGTTCCTCCTCCAATTCATCCAGCTGTGCAAGCCTCTACTCCAGGGCTCTATGATCTATCATTCTTGTGAGAACTGCTATGCGTAGACTAGGTATGATGTATTCCATAGGCATTACCGCTTTCACACCATAGACAAGCCTAAAAGGGGTTTATCCAGTCAACTTATTTCATGTCATTCGATAAGCCCATAGTACCGCAGGGATTCGTAGGTCCCAATCAGTTCGCTGAGCATTGCAAACCTTGGTCAGTGCATTTTTGATCACTTTTTTGAATGCCTCCAGTGTCCCATTAGCATATGGGTGATAAGTTGTGCTCTTCTGGTAGTGTACTTGAAGCTCCTCCATCAGTGTGTTGATCATCTCATTCAAGAAGTGTGTACCACGATCGCTCATCAATACCTTAAGACATACAAATTTCATTAGTACATGCTCAAATAGGAACTTCGCAGTAGTCGTTCCTTTGCAATCCTTCACCGGCTGCACTTCTGCCCAATGAGTCAAATACTCCATCATGGTGATAATGTACCTTCCTCTTGTCTTTCCTTGTGGCTGAATGGGTCCTACAAAATCTATCACCCACTTCTCGAAAGGTTGCAATGCCATTTGTGGATTCAAAGTCATTTCATCCCTCCACAATGGCCTACCCATTATTTGACATACATCACATGCCTTGAAATATGCTTTTGAGTCCTGATGAAGGGTTTGCCACCACAACCCTACACATAGAATCTTCTGCACGGTTTCTCTCCCTGCATAATGTCCTCCCGCGGCACCCCCATGAGAATCCGTGAGGATGCTACTTCTTTAGAACTTAGGTACATACCATCGTAATATCTCATCAGTCCCCATCTTGTACAGATGCCCAGCAATGACAGAGAAGTCTACTACTCGCACCATTAATTCCTTATTTTGTTGGACAGTGTATCCTTCCGGAGTAGTTCCTATTGTTAGGAAGTGTATTATATCCTCAAAATGACCTTTCGTGACACACACTACAAATAATTGCATGTTAGGCAATCCTTCTTCCAAGTTAGTAGGTTCCTCCCCTTTTTCGATGCATGATAGATGGTCTCGTCCCATGTTCAATTGTCTAGGCTTCAAAATAACTTCAAAATCAGACTCCTAGAATAATAAGAGCCACCTGCAGATTCTCCCCCCCAACACAAGCTTATTAACTAGGTACTTCACCGTGGTGTGATTTGTATACATCTTGAAATGGCCTCCCAACAAGTAGTGCATATACTTATGGAGCACATACACCATAGCTAGCCCCTAGGGCTTAGTGGTGGAATACTTCTTCTCTGCTTTGGATAATCTTTGGCTTGCGAATGCGATAAGATGGTCTAAGACTTCTCCACCAGCCTGTGTCAGTACTGCTCCCAGTGCTATACATGACGTGCCTACATGTACATGAAACTCTTTCTTCTAGTCCACGAAGACTAGAATCAACGCAATAACCATATTTTTTTTCAATATATCCAAGCTCTTCTTACAGTCATCATTCCAGTAGAATGCGATGCCCTTCTTCAAAAATTTCCCCATAGGTGCGGTGATATGGGCGTAGCCTTTGATAAACTTTATGTAATATCCTGTATGTCCCAGAATATCACGCAGCTATTTCGCACTCCTCGGCACTTCCAAGTTCAGTATCACCAGGATCTTCACAGGGTCTATAATCAGTCCCTGTCTGCAAACCACATGCGCCAACAGGTTCCCAAAAGGAACATAAAATAGACACTTCTTGAGATTGATCACAATCTGGAATCTTCGATAGGTATCCAACATCAGGCACAACCTTGCTACATGGTGCTTAACCAGCCCAAACACAGTCCAGTCATCAAAATATACCTCTAGGAACTTATGAATAAATTCCTTGAACGCAGCAATAGCGACATGCGAGAATATCGTAAGCGCATTCTACAATCCAAATGGCATGAAAGTGTACTGAAAGCAACCCCACTCAGTTGCGAAGGTCATCTTTCTTCCATCCTCCAGCACGATGTTGATCTGGTGGTACCTAGAGAACCCATATGTGAAGGATATGTTTCCTGACCCCCTACATTTTCCAACACTTCATCAGTGAAAGGAGTTGGGAAAGGATCATGTACACAAGCATTAGTCAGTTTCCTAATATCCACGCATATCCTTATTTCATCATTCCACTTCTTTTCTTGTACCACCATTGGACTTACCTAGTTAGATTCTTCCACAAACTCAATGATGCCTGTCATGAGAATCTTGTGTAGCTCTAAGCAGACCTTCTCCTTATATTTCAGATTGAGACGATAAGGCCTTTAATTAACTGGCTTCACGTTGGGCTTTAACATGATCTTCATAATTCCTAGGTCCCTGATTATCCCTTTCAGATAAGTAAACTTGGTAGGGAATAAATCCTAGTACTCATGGAGAAATTCAATGAACTTATCCACCATCGCGTCATCCTAGTAGTCTCCAATCTTCATGAATTTGGGTTCTACCTCAGTACAAATGTTTAGTTATTTCATTTTCAATGGCACAGTTATATCAGGGTTCTCAATTTGTGGTTCAGCATTTACATTATAAAATTCTAGTGCGCGACTCATCTGAGTAGCCCATTTAGGCTGAATTAGGTCTAAAGGATCCTACGGTATCCTAAAGATTGTTTCTTTCACCTCTTGTAGCACTTCATGAATACTATCAAAACCGTCCTCAAAACTGAATGGCATCATGAATCCTTTGCGCAAGATATCCCATTCACCTGTCCCATGACGGAGCTCTATTTCTACGTACCAATTCATCGAGACCACATCCAAGGTATGACAGGACAAGTGCACCCACTCAGGTTGGGGATTTTCTACATAAGCCTGGGTCCATTTCCAAATGCACGCGCAGATCATCCTACCCATCATATGTTTCTGTCATTCACATCTTAGGCTTCCCAAAGTGAGCTCTCATCATTCTCCTACGTTCACACCAATAATCAAAGCTTCCCTTATGCATACCTCACCATCTTACGAGTGTAGCACGCAGTGCCCAGTCTAATGCCTAGAAGCACTACTTTTATGGTACCTCCCTTTCAAATGCATCCAAAATGATCTCTACCTCATTCAGGCCATCATAAATAGGTATATTTCTTACTTCTTTGGTCACACAATGCAGCGATTAGATCATCATGTTACAATTCAGCGTAGTTACTTCATGTAACCAATTCTGCCAGCATTCATTTTCTTCATCAGAGTACAAAGTGTAGGAACTCTCACGATCCCATGTAATGCGTCCATTCACAGTGGGATACACTTAATCTTGGTGGCGGGTTGTTATCTTATAGATACATACTAGGTCGTCATCACTCTCAGAATCATAGACTGGTTCAGTATAGCGCGATCGTTCATCATGATTGAGGGGTACTATTACACGCAGCAATTTCTTCTCAAAGATAATATTTCACTTCTTCAGATTGATTACTCTATTCATATCAGTATCCCAATCAATTCCCAAGAGTGTAGGATAGAGATTGTTGTCATCCTCTATCTCTATTACTTAAAAATCAGCCAGCGCGCTTACTCCCTCAATCTCCATGGTCGCCCGTTGCAGTCACCCCACGGGGATGATCTTGTTCTGATTCGTCATCCTTAGCTGAATCGAAGACCATTGTAGTGTAGGTCTCCCCATTTTTTCTCAAGTCTGCCTCGGTAGGATGTTCACGTCTAACCCCAGGTCCAAAATAACATGATCCATCTCATACTCTCCTATCTGCGCGGTCAGTCTCATCTACCGTCCTGTCCTTGTTTTATGCTTGCCAATCTTTCGTACTACATGCAGATCACCTAGCATGGTTCCAGTGCATCTATTGATGAATTATTCTAACCCTTTCAGAGCCTTACTATGGTATAGTAACTTCGTACAGGTCTCTATGAAAGTTGTGAGCATAGTGGGGTCCATCTCCTCCTCAGGCTTATCCTTTCTTCCTAAGGTGGAAGCCTTAGCGAAGCTCTTCTTGGCTTCCATGAAGGTTTCACGTGCGTGCTCCAAATCAAGCTCAATGTCCTTCGCCGGAGCTTTACGAACCCATGTACTGTCTGCTAGCTATTTCCCCTTGTCATCTCCTGTCACGATTCCACTTCTGAGCACTATATTTACTTTTGGATCTTCCTCGTGCATCTCAAACCTCATCATCTCTAGGTTCTGAGTCAGCAGAGGTGGTAGCACCCCTTTGTCACATATCCTAGCAATTAGCGTAGGATAGTCTTTCATTTCATGATTGAACAATGTGCAATACTTGCACAACAGACACATTGGTTTATTGCAATCACGAGAATAGTGTCTTGGTCCTCTACAATTATAGCAAATCAATTGTCCTCAACCTCTACCAGGTCCTCCTCCACCTCGGCCTTGTCCGTGTCCCTAATATATTGTCCGCGCCATCCCTACACTCTGGTCAAGGGGCTACGTTTTAGCCTAAACCCTATAGGTAGGAGTTCTATCCATCATCAGTTCATAGCTCCTGCAAGTACGCTCATCATGCCCTACCGACCTACAAAAGTTATAGAACAGCGGTTGCGGTGCCTATACAAACTTCTATAGCAAGTGACAGTTACTTGTGGTATGTTTTGTGGTACCTGACAGATAGCGCACCATAATGCAGGACCCGCGCTAGGTCCTGCTTGAGCTTCTGGCCTTAAAGGCATCGGTCCTCCTCTTATAATATAGTTGGTAAAGACCAGGCAATGCTCTTGGTCATGACCCTGACTCTTGCATTTCAAGCACTGTACCTCCTCACATACCTCTGGTTGAACCGTTCTGTCTTGCTTCAAACTTTTCATCTCAAGGCATAGGTTCTTTAACTGCACATGGATCTGCTGAATTCCTAGGTTTGTATATTGCATTGGGGTTTCATGTAGCCTCATGGCAATATCCAAGGCCTCTTCTTGAGTTGTTATCTTCTGCTGTGACAGCGGACTCCTTAAGTGTGGTAGTAGCAAAGCTACAAACCACTCGCGATGTTTTCCATCTATCAAATTCATGTTGGCTTCACAGATTGTACACTTCAACCTTTGATCTCTTTGAAGCCCACACTCCAATGTGCCTCAGATTTAGGCCTATTGATTTCTCTATTCAGTGTTGCTTAGATGTCTGCCACCCCAGCATTCGGGTCATTGTTAGAGTACTTAATATACCAGGTTAGCAAGAAATCTTGTAGAGCACTAACTAGTGTTGGCTTATTTATATGATCATCTGTAACACCTTTGGCTTCCCATATAGGCCTCACGACAAACCAAAATTGGTCTAGGTCTTCATTTCCCAAGCCCTTGAACAAAGGAAACTTCACTGTATTTGCCATACTGAACTGCAGTGGAGGTGGAGGTGGTATGGATGAAGTTGGAGTTGAGGGTGGTGAAGTCAGAGGTAGTGGTGTGGGCAAAGGTGGTATTTGCAAGAATCCTTGTCTTATTAACTGAATAGCACTTCGTGGAGAAACCTTCGCTATCCCTTCTTCGTCACCTCACGGAGGTGAAATCAATGGACTATACTTCGGACCCTTTTTTCCTTCATTCCTGTAAGTTTTTTCGATTCGTGTAGTCCCAAACATCAAGGTAGCTGCATAACCCATTTTTTGTACAATAGCATTTTAATCCAGGTATTAAAAGATTTAAAATACTTACCATGTGGTCCTTTGAAAAAGCGATGCTCCGCCTCGCTCTAGTTGACTGAGGCGTCGATCGCGAATTCAGTCACAAATCCTCCTATGATAGATCGAGCCAATGATCGACATCATGGGTGACCTTATCCTCCGATACTTCCAACCTTCACACTAGCTCCGGGGTCCACACAATAGGATCGTCAACTTTCCACCTTCCTTGGCTATCTTCTAGCTTCACAATCCACTTGTATAGCTCAATAGGGAGGGAGCAGAAAAAGATCTTGTGGATCTCCGCATACAGGTATCTGTTCAATGACTATTCCTTTGTCAGTTGCAGGTTTCTGTTCTCCTGTGTTGCAAATTCCTGGATCTTTCTATCCAACTAGTCTCCAATCTCCTTCTTAGTTGGATTCCTGTGATATGACATCACACATCTCTTATGTAGATTTTGGTCCCAGCGATAGAACCATTTGTTGGCTTAAGGGTCTGTGACCCAGGTTCAACATTAATTAGCCAAACAAATCCCTACACTACTCGCCCTTTCAACATCAGCCCACGCAGTGCTGACTAAAGTATCACCCAAAGTAGTATGGGGGGATGTTGGAACCATGTTTTTGCAACCTAAGATGGTTGTGATGTCGTTTGATTCCTTCTATCCCTGCCTTTGTGTAGGTCGCTTCGCTCTAGGGCTTGCAAGGCAAACCCTCTATTACGGCCTTCAATACCTTTGCGGAAGTATATGATCAACCTTTGCGTAGCCGTAGCCTACTACTCAGGTACTTTCGCACTACTAGAGCAATGTGCCGTATAAGTTCCCCAGTTAATCTAAGTGACTTTCTTATCTTATCAAACAGTTATAATTAACACCGCGTAACTAGATATTCATAAATGCGTCCAATTAATTAATGTAATTGCGATCTTTCACGCATCATATAACCACAATAAAGGAAATTCATACATAAAATATCCAGATGTATCAATAGAACAAAGACAAGGAAATTTTAGAATATCTGTCTTTATTAATATCTTCCAAATGTTTACAGACTATGTCCACCCTACGCACATAGCTACAGGGGTTTGCACACTCAGCTACGGACTTCTACCCTAGGACTCTGCACACTCACCTGCAGAGCCTCTACTTGCGCTATGACCCAATACTTAGACTTATTCTTTAGATATATCATCTATTACATGATTTTCCATTGTCTATCTCCTTAAACTACTTAGAGGTTAGCTCTTTTTATACAATCCCATGGTCTGCAGACCATGGGTAGGTCTCTTACATCCAACTTTACTTTACAAAACTAAGGGCAGACTACCCTTTTTGACCCATAATACCTTCACACTCCGCGACCACAAAATGTGGAGTATTTACAATTAAATTACAAAAATGACTTAAAGAAGGGCTTTTAGCCCCAAAACTACCCTTGGGGAATCCCTCTCCCAACAGACATTGTTGTCAAAGTTTTCTGGGAGAGATAAAGGTAGAGCATACTGTAATAAAAATAATGATTGATCATTATTTTTCCCAAAGTAGAAACAAAACACTAATTAACATGGTGTTTCACAAATGTACAAAATTTATATACACTAGAATAATTACTTAATGAATGCATGCCAATCATAATTTTTCCCCACCTAATTCAACTTTCTTTATTAGGATATTCTTTATGTTTAAAGAAAATCTAGTTGGAAATTTAATTTTTTGAGTAACCTCTTTAACATTTTTTCTTTGTTGTTCTATCAATAACCATGGAAAAGTGCTTATATTTTGGCCGTATTCATCACTATTTGAATGAATCACACTTTGTAGTGCATGGATGGCCTCCCTAATGTCATTACAAATATTGACAATTTATATCTATCTCTCCCTCCATCTAACATTCACCATAAGGTCTCTGTTACATTATTCTCGATGTGCATTATGTTATCACTCAGGTTTTCCCCAAAGTTGTAAGAAAGGGAAAGATGCTGAGGTAACCACAAACCAATCTTTTAGATACAGAATCTAGCCAATCTATATCCAGAGAGGGCTCTCTCTTTATGATTTAGTTTTGTTTTTTAAAGGTATTAGGCTAGTTATGAAGTTCAAGGGTTTTGTTTGAGTTTGGGTGGTGAGATTCAATAGAACAGAGAGGTAAGACAGAATAGTTCAGTCCATTGGGCATGATGGAGTCAAAAGAAGATGGCTTTCTGGATTTGGTTTCTTAACAGAGGATGGCTTCACAGAGCAAGGTAGTTAAACAGGGAACAAATAAAGACTGGAAGTAGATGGAATGGTCTCAAATTGAGTGAAGGGCATTTAAGAATCCTTCAACCTGTTGAAAGAGGGAAAATTGATGATTACTGATAAGGAGAAGTTAATAATTCCTTAGCAAATAATCAACATGAAAGAATCAGGAAACAGGAGCAATTAAGAGTTCACTGTTTATCCAAATTCTGAAGAAAACATAGAGAATAATAAAGACTGAAAATAGAGTGCAATCAAGCATATTCTGAAATTAAACTTTCCTTTATCATTCAGATTAATGAAAACATAGATGATATAATAAACAAGAAAACTATAAAAAACAAGATATAGGGGACTTATTGATCCAGTGGTTGATTCAAGAAATCTATGACAAGTCTTCTACTTCAATCCCTTATCCAGTAGGCAATGCAACAGTTTGATTTCCAACAACACTTTATTCCAAAAATTTTGTGTTACAGCAATGTCTAGGAATCCACACCCCCCCGCCCCACAATACTCTTGTTACACAAAAATATCATCATGATGATTATTTGCAGTTAGTATGGGTCTATCATCACTTGTACTGTCCTCCTAAGCAAGTCTCAGACCTCAGCTCTCCAAATCAAGCTTTGGAAATGAGAGAAAGACATTAAAAATCAATGTAACTATGGTTCCGCACTTTCTCTCATGGTCACCTATGGTCCCGCACCTTCTGTGTACAAAAGCTACGGACCTGCCCGCTCTGCCCCTAACGCTGTAGGTGCGGACCCCTGTGAAAGTCAAAAGGTGCAAGTTTTATCTTAAAAAACTCAATTTGGGTTAATTCTAGAGGTTTCTAGAATGAATTTTGACGTGGATTGTTCGCTCTGAGGTGGTTCATGCATCCCAAAAGAGAAGGAGCTAATCCCTTGAGGAGAGGAGTTATCCCTCTGAAGGAGGGCTCTATCCCTTTGAAGGAGGACCTAGTAACCTCCCTCCATTGCACTATAAATACAGGCATTGGGCTGGTTGCTAGAGAGGTTAGAAGCTGAACATTTTTTAGGGTAAATGTTGGTGAAATCAAGACTTCCTAGTTAAGCCTAAAGAGGAGAGATCACATACCTTTTTGGTTTCATTGGGGAGTGAGTGAAACTTGTCAAAGTAGAGGAGACTTCTTGCTGGACCCTGGGAGGAGCTTGTACAGCGTCAAGGCAAAGGTTGTAAGGTTCTTCTTCTTTTGAATTAATACAATCAAACTCATTTTTCTCAACGATTATCTTATGTTATTTGTTTCATGGACTCCTTGACTTTCATGTTAAATATGTTTTAATGCAACTGGCTTTTCAGGTGCTATTTAATTTTTTTGCCTTGTTTGTGTTTGCATATTCGCGAAAAGGAGCTCATTTGGATCGAAGGAGTGAGGGCATCCACAAGCTATCATTGGACCTAAGGTAGGCCCTAAAAACGCTTGTTTGCTATTGTTTATAAAAGCATATTTAGAGAAAGATAGTGTCTGGTTGGTTTGCTTGTCATTAGGTCTTCTTTAGATTCTAGGAAGGCCTATCTTGTCCGCAAGATCGACTTATTCCGTGTGACAAAATGGCGACTCCACTGGGGACTTGATTGTTTTCCTTATTTTTACTTTGACCTGAGAAACTGTATTTTTTGTTTCTATTTTTGACTTGATGATTGTGGGATTGGGTGTTTTTAGTTAATTTTGAGTTAGTTTTTATTTTTCATAGTTTTGGGAGAAGTACGAACCCTCTGAGTTAAGCACAATGCATACCTGTAAGCGCTTTTGCTTTGTGCACAGAGTGTGAACGCACCTGTGTAAACAGGCTGCCTGCGTACCCAGTCAAAATTTTGAGAAATTTTAAATTTTTCTCTTTTTTATCAGTTTAGAAATTGTTTATAAGTTTTCGCCATTGCCCAGACCTGCGTGTACCCGGTCAAAAACTTTCCTTGGATTGATTTCGTTAGTGTTAGGGTTTTAGGTGAAATTCCTAGGAGTTTTTCTTGTTGGGTTTGTTTTTCATTTTGGTTGTGTAGTGGCTCTGAGCTTAGAGGCTGTAGGGACTTCAGATCACCTTAGTGTCTACCAGCTTTCTTATGAGTCTCACCATTAATGAAATCTCCCCTTGTTTGAGGAATCCGCTTTGAGTTTTCTCTTTACAAAACTTCGAAAAGCTTGTGTTTGAGAGTTTGGATTTTCATTTTCAAAAAGAAAACTAAATTGGTTGTTCTTGACTTATTTGTGATTCTGCATAAATTAGTCCTTAGCTTGCATCTAGCTGAGTAAAACATCCTTAAAAAAGACTTTTAGTAGGCTTTGACTTCAAATAGGTTTTTATAGTTTGTAGCTCTCAAAGTTAGTCATTTTCATTAGTTTTGAGTTTTTTATTTACAAAATATAAAAAAAAAACCTCTTTTGGAAAAGTTTGTTTTTTGTAGTGTTTGAGTGCTTTGAAACGAAAAGGGAAATTTTTGTGAAATAACTAGTTGTCTCGTTTTGAATGCTTTGGATAGGAAAAGCTCTTCTTTTAATTTGTTTAATTGAGAAAGATTTGTGTATATAAAATATTTGCATTCTCAAACTCTTTCTTATTTTAGAACTTCATCGAAGAGAAAAAGATTGTTTAGATCATCTTAGGTGCATTTTTAGTGATTTTGAGTCGAGTCTTCATACCACGAGTTTCATCTCCGCACCTTTGGACTTAAACAAAAACCACTAAAATTAACACTTAAAGTAAAATTCACCTAGTGACATTTTTATTTCTAGGGCTCTAATACACCAACTTAGCTTAGGCTACTGTCTTGGAGTAGGAGAGTAATTAACTCTCCAAGACAGTAAAAACAAACAAGTAGCTGTATCTTGTGGTAGGGAAGAAATCCAATTGTTGCATTTATGCTCTGGGAAAGCTCCTCTTAAAGGAGAAGCACGAGATCGTATCCGAACCAGTGTGGGAATCAATCCTTCCTCATTGGGAACGATGCCATATATTCATGTATTAAAAACGGTAAACCTCGGATTAACCATTGTCGAGGAAATTGGGATCACTTGTTGGTAAACCTTGGATTATGTCAAGGAGCCTTCAAGGGGATTCAACTTGCTACTCTGCCCTTGCGTGCGTATCGGATCGTAGACTGTTCCCCCAGGTGTATTTGTCTCAGTTGGTAACATTAGTGGCCATATTCTTTAGGACACTTCCTGAGGTGACAGTGGTGGGAAGATCCCACTGTACCTGGAGCAGACGTCGGCTAGACTCACTTGGATTTTCTGGGGGGTTCACTTCACTCGAGACGGTTAAGTGGAGGAACTTGTGCCAGTCTATTCATTAAGCAGGTTGCTGGGGTAACTGTTCCAACCACCATTTCTGTACTGAACTCTGCGACGTTGGATTTCATCACCAACTAGTGTTTTCGGTCCGGAAAGTTACTGTTTGTGTGTGTTTGATCTCCTAGATTCTTTAGGCGTGTGATTCAAACTTGTTTGGTTCTTTAGAGACTTTAGGTGCTTTTCATTGAGATTTTACTTTGTTTGCGTGTGAAGTAGTTAAAAGTCTTTAACTGTGGCTGAATTACCAAGACAGTCCCGTAGACTTCGGGGCCAGTCTCCTGAGATTATAAACGTGGCTGAGTTATTGAGGAAGTCCCGTAGACTTCGGGGCCAACCTCCTGAGGAAGTACTGAGCCAACTTGAAGGCTTAAAAGTCCTCGTAACTCCTAGAGACAGTAGAGTTGGGTCACCGGAAGAAGGAGAATCTTCTTTGATAGTACATCCTGATTTTCAAACGCCAGTAGCAGAATATAATCCACAGTCAGTGTCTGTCTCCGAAATCGCTGGTAGCTTTTCATCTACTAGTGATATAGGTGAAGAACCCGAAATATTTGAGCCTGAAAGTGAATTTTCTGCTACTCTGACATCGGGGTTTGTTTCTCCAACTTTATTGGTCCTAGTTCACCTAGGGTAGAAAGAGTAATTACTCAAGATCTTCCTTCTGGCCTTATTTCTATTGAAGAACTTGCTCCGGAAGAAGAAGAAGTAGGCATCCCTATCCCTGAAAATCAACCTGTCATTGAACTAAGGGAGCGTGAATCAATTTTTTACAGTCCACCTAGGAGTAGTTCTTGGTATCTTTCTTTGACTAATTATTTAGAAAACTCAGGGTTAAGTTTTTCACCACCTCGTGCTCCTTATCACTCAACACCTAGAGGTTTTTATACTCCCGTCAATATGTCAAGACAGTCGTCCATGTTTACTCAATCACCCGAATCCTTTTTGTACGGCGGTCCATTTGTTCCCTCTGGGTATCAATCTCTTTCTGGTACTTTTTTGGGAGCATCTCCTCAACCCATTGAGGAAGGGTTATTAATTGGAAGAAATGGTAATAAACCATTGAGCGTAGAAGACATTCTTATGATATCAGGTTCTATTCCCAATCCTCAACCTCAAGGTGGCCAGTTACCGCCTGGGGGGCAGCCTCAGTTAACGCCTGGGGGGCAACCTCAAGGTACACAATTTGCATCTGGGGGCAACCTCAAGGACAGTACATACCTACGGGACAGTACATTCCTCAAGGTCAACCCCAGACTCAATATGTACCCCAAGGTCAACCCCAGTATTAATTTATACCTCAAGGTCAACCCTAGTATCAGTATGTGCCTCAAGGGTATCAACCCCAAGGTCAATACTCGAACCAAGGTTTCCAACCACCCCAAGGTCAAACGTTTGTTCAAGGAATGGGAAATGTACCTTTCAATTATCAATCCTACCCTCAACCTGGTTATGGTCCTCAATATTCTCAACCAGTTATGGGTCAGTACCCCGAAATGAATATAGTGTGGGATCCATCTCAAACCCAACAGGTGTTGCGGCCAAGTGTACAGTTTTCATCTCAAACTGGACAATCCTTAGTTTCTGGTACATCCCAGCAACCAGTCCAGTCTAACATTCAAACTTTTGTACCTTCGGTAGTTTCTCAGCCTGGGCCTAGTACACCTCGTACTCCGCCTCAAACGACTGCTACAATTGCCACAACATCTGTTCAGTCTACCCCACCTACTTCTAGAGTATCGACAGCTCTGATTTCTACTGTTCCTGTATCTACTCCTCAAACATCTTTACCACCGTCTAGATCTACGATTCAAACTTCGGTTCAGATGCCTGTAGGACAACCTCGTTTAAGTATGGTTGTCACAAGTCAACCACAATTCACCTATCAACCGTACCAGGGACAGTACCAATTCGGTCCTACTCTCCAGCAGCCAATTTATCAGTATCAACTGTACCCTTGGTACACTTATCAACAACCTCAACAACCCTAGTACGGTCCGATTAATCCTGGTTTTCTGGGAGGATACAATATCCCGAACGCGATTCCTATTCCTAGTTATCTTGGATATCCTCCTCCTGGGGCTGGTCTCATGACCCAGAGTTTTAGGGATCCTAATCGGCAGTTACCATTTATCGCAACTTTGGACTTACCTGACTTGTCGCGCCTAACGAACAATCCCATTAACTATCTTCCATTTTGGCCACCAATGCCGAATAAGTTGCCCAGTGACATTCCCAAGTTCGAAGGTAAATCAGGAGAGGACCCGTCGAACCATGTGATGACTTACCACCTCTGGTGTGCGTCTAACTCCATCACAGATGATTCAATCCGTCTTAGACTTTTCCAGTGCACTCTAATTGGTCTCGCGGCCAAGTGGTACATTGAGTTACCGCGGGGCACTTTTTATAATTTTAGTCAGTTAGCTATCTCGTTTTTAACTCATTTTCAGTTGCCAGTTCAGTATGACAATGGCACGGAATTGTTAACTTCATTAAAATAATCGACATCCACGTATATTTCAGATCATATTCATGAGTGGAGACGTCAACGTCGTTTAGTGAAGGTATTTATTCCGGATCAGATCTTGGCTAAGTGGTTTGTAAAATCTTTGTTGCCAAAAGCACTGAAGATGTTGCTAAAGCCGGAGTTGTTACTGAGGAGCATGTCATTGCTCAAGCATAGTACCTTGACTTGGTATATACTCAGTCGGGTACATTACATGAAAAAATCCCCGATCTTCCCAAGCAAAATCAAATCGCTGCAGCTCCTTTAGGATCTCATGCCGCTGATTGTATGATTGGTACGGTTAACACTAAAAGTAAGAAGAAGTCCTCCAAGAATTCTTCTCCCATTATAACCTTGCTTGATTCTCCAACAGGAGATTCTTCTACAGATATTTTCGCCAATATTCACATTGTAGAGTCATCTATAGCCAAATCAAAATCCTGTGGGAAGAAGAAAGGAAAGAAGAAGAATAAAACAGACAAGAGTTCAAAGGAGAAACCTGAAAAGGCAGAATCCAATGACGAAATGCGCAAACCTCGTTATCCTTGTCTCATTTGTGACGATGAACATTTTACAAGAGACTTCCCTCATCGTGAAGAGGTTGCGAAGATTGTCAAGGGTTCCCAAACTCCTGCTGTTTTGAAGGATCCTTTTCCGGCTCAAGACAGTAAGATGATAGGTTCATCCTCGAGTGCTAATGACGAACCCATACTGATGATGTCCCATGTTAGGATTGTGACTTGGTCGCAAGATTATGGTAGTAAGAGTCCTGTTGATGGTAAAGAAGCAGAATCTTCTCATTCTAATCCATCAACCTCATCTCCCGGTTCCGATCCACTACAGATCGAGAAACGTAATCCAGACTTGGTAATCAAACCGCCTGCCAAGGGTATACTTCGAAAGTTAGCTTTCAATCCACATGCGAGAGCGGCTCAGAATTATAACATTGTTGAGGATTTAGTTGTTTCACCTTCAGCAATGTCGGCTTTAGATGTGCTGCAATCATGCCCAACACAACGTAAATTACTTTTGTCGGCTATAGGAGCTTTTGATATTCAGGACCCGAACCTAATAATTTTCGATCTAGAAAATAGTACACCACGTTTGCCTCATCAAATGGCTTTCCAGATACCAGTGATAGTCAAAAATAGGCCTATTCATCGGACTGTAATTGATGAGGGAGCCTCAACGTTTATTATGTCGATACAGTGTTGGAGATTGCTTGGTTCTCCTTCACTAAATCAATCCCCGACGATTCTAAAGGCCTTTGATGGCCGTGGGTTTCATCCTTTTGGCATTCTATAGGATTTGCCTATAGGGGTTGAAGGAAAAACCGTTAGTCTAGATGTGGAGGTGGTTGATGCCCCTCTAGACTACAACCTTCTCTTGGGTCGAAGTTGGTCTTACGCTATGACAACGGTCAATTCTTCGGTCTTTCGAGTAATAAAATTTCGACACAATGGAAAGCTGTAACAATAGACTAGCTGGCTTACTTTTCATTCGACCCAACCTCTTCGGAGAGTATTCAGCATGTTGGTAAAACGACCATCCCATATAAGGATGTTGGAGTAGGATTAGTTAAAGATGCCGGTTTACTGGAAACTTTTCCTTTTCCTCCAATCAATGCATCATCTTTATTTTCAACCATTCATATGATTACATCAGACACCATTGTTTATGATGATCCTTGGATCATTCCTTCTGAATCTAAGATAGACTCATTTGGTGATTCCATGCCTTTGAGTCCATATGAATTTGCCTATGAAGCCGTGCAATCTTTTGCCGACTCGTGTTCAACCAAAAATGACTTAATGAATGTGGTCTGTGAGGAATCACTTTTCACATCAACCTCGGATTTAACTACGTTTTCTGAAATTGTTCACTCTGATGAGCAAATTCGTGAAATCCTATGTGTTGATGATTTACCATGGGAAGATCTCCATCACAGATCTTCGTTTTTACCTGAGGATGATCGTTTTGAAAATGATTTCTCATCAATTTTTACAACTGAATATGTCAAGGAACCTCAGAATCCAATGAAACATCCTGATTCAGAGTTAAATTTGGGAAACATCTCTCGAACTATTCCTATTGACATTTCGGTTAAGCCCGAAATTGTTGAAGACATTCATATAGGTGCCTCGTGTACAGATGACGAAATTCAATTATATAAGGCCCTATTTCAAGAATTTCGCGACGTGTTTTCCTGGTCCTATAAGGAAATGCCAGGAATTGATCCCACGATTGTTGTTCATGAGATCAAGACTTACCCGGATGCTAAACCCGTCCGGCAACGTTTGCGTCAGATTCACCCACGAAAAGCTGCTGCAATTAAAGCAGAAGTTGAAAAACTGTTGAAAGCAGGTTTCATTTATTTGATCTCGTTAACGGATTGGGTATCGAATATTGTTCTGGTTAACAAAAATCAGGGAACAATAAGAATATGCATCGATTATAGGGACATTAATCGAGCCTGTCCAAAGGACAATTACCCAACTCCCTATATCGATCAAATCATTGATGATTGTGCCGGCAGCGAAATATTTTCCTTTATGGACGGTTTTTCCGGATACAATCAAATCAAAATTCTACCTACCGATCAACCAAAAACGGCTTTCATTTGTCCGTGGGGGACATTTGCTTATTGCAAATTACTTTTTGGGTTTAAGAATGCTGGAGCAACTTTTCAAAGGGCGATGTCTTATGATTTTCATGACATCAAGCACATTGTGCAACCCTATCTCGATGATTTTCCTGCTCATTCATTACGAGCTGATCACCTCATCCATTTACGAGCAATCTTCATGAGGTGTAGGCATTATCGGATTCGGTTGAATCCACACAAATGTGTCTTCTGTATAGAAATGGGTCGATTGCTGGGATTTGTAGTTCCGAAAGCCGGCATTTGCGTTGATCCTTCAAAGGTCGAAGCTATCATCAAATTTCCTCCTCCTTCGAGTCTTCGCCAACTCCAAAGTTTGCAGGGGAAAGCAAACTTTTTACGATGATTCATTCCTAACTACACCGAGGTTACAAAGGGTTTTACCCGGTTGTTGAAGCAAAACACTCAATTCTATGGGGATGAGATAGCTCAGAAATCTTTTGATGCACTCAAACACGCGTTGACCCATGCACCGTTGTTGCATCCTCCCAACTACAACCAGGATTACTTCTTGTATCTCGCCGCCTCTCATTCCACCATTGGAATGGTCTTAGTTCAGGAAGATGAATTTGGAACAGAACATGTGATATATTACCTTAGTCGAACGTTAAATCCAACTGAGCTAAAATACTCACATGTGGAGAAATTGGCATTGGCAGCCATTCAAGCTGTCCAACGTTTTCGTCACTACATTCTACTACGTAAAACTACGGTAATTTCGGATTGCAACCCTATGATATACATTTTGACCAAGCAATTGCTAGGGGGCAAGTACTCTAAATGGATCGTTATCCTGCAAGAGTTCGACTTGGAATTTGAGAAATCTAAGTCGAAGGAATCTTTAGTTTTTGCAGAGTTAATGTGTGACTTCCCGCGTGCTGACACGAAAACTGTGGCGGAGGATCCCATTGCGGACGAATCCTTGTTTCTAATCAGCACATTAGATCCGTGGTATGGGGATATCATCATTTATCTCCAGACCCAATCCTTTCGGCCAGAAATTTCAAGGTCGGAACGTCAAAAAATCTGATTCCAATCCCAAAAATTCAGGATTATTTGAGATACTTTTTATCGCCGTGGGGCGGACTCTGTTTCTCGATGTTGCTTAATTCACGAGGAAGCTGAAAGGATTCTAAACGACTGTCACTCTGGAGCGTGTGGCGTTCATATGTCTGGGTTTGCCACAGCCCAAAAGATATTGCGCGCTGGCTACTTTCGGTCGTCTTTATTTAAATATTGTATTACGGCGGTCTGAAAATGCCACAACTGCCAGATTTTTTATCGTAAGATGCGCGCTCCACCTGCTCCTCTCCACCCTATAATTTCCATTGGTCCTTTTGCCAAATGGGGTATCGATTATATTACATGTAACCCTCACTCGGCCGGGGGGCATGCGTATATCATCCTTGCGGTAGATTATTTTACTAAGTGGGCTGAGGTGATGCCTACATTCGAAGCAGATGGAGAGACAGCTACAATTTCCGTGTTCAATCATATAATTGCTAGATTCGGTGTCCCGCAAGCGATAATCACTGATGATGGGCGTAATTTTCGAAACGTTATGATGACCGAACTTACAGGCCAGCTTGGTTTACGTCACGATAGTTCAACCCCTTATTATCCACAAGCGAATGGTCTGGTTGAGTCTATCAACAAAGTTTTAGTTATCATGATCCGACAAATCATTGGGATTCATCGGTCGAATTGGCACAACATGCTATTTTCAGCGCTTTGGGCATACCGAACTCCAGTAAAAACATCAACAGGGTTCACTCCTTTCCAACTAGTCTATGGCTTGGAAGCCATCTTACCCATTGAATGCGAAATCCCGTCACTGCAAATGGCCATCGAGTTACTTCCAGCCACTTCCGAAGAGGAAACGCGTTTGTTATACTTGGCTCGATTAGATGAGAATCGACGTGATGCTGCATTGGCAATCGAGACTCACGCAAAACGAATGAAAGCTTAGTATGATCGAAATGTGACCCCTCAAAATTTTTCGGAAGGAGATCTAGTCTTAGTGTATGATCAAGCTAATGATAAATTAGGCGCTGGAAAATTCGTTCCTATGTGGCATGGTCCCTATGTTGTCAAGCAAAAGCTAGCCAAAGGGGCTTATGAATTGGTAGACTTTGATGGGGACTCTTTGGGTAAACCCAGAAATGGCCTTTACTTGAAGAGGTATTATGCTTAAAAATAGGTATGGAGATTTTTAGTTAGGATAGTTTTTCTTTCTAGCTGGTGTGTTTTAGTTTAAACAATGTGCTTAGCTAAGAGAGTGTTTTTTCGTCATTATTCCTACTTATCTTGGTTTTACTCTTGATATTGCAGATGTCGATGCCTCTCCAAACATACATTGGTTTTGCCGATGGTGCTTGTCGTAATACACGGAACATCACTTCTGCAGCTTGGGTTATCTATTCGCCCTCTGACGAGTTAGTATCTATGCATGGGATAAGCCTCTGTCAAACAACAAACAACATTGTCGAGTATAGTGCAGTGATTGAGTTATTGCCTGAATCTATTTCATTTGGGATTCAGAGTTTGATAGTGAGGTTAGATTCTAAAATCATTGTATTACAGCTTAATAGATTGTATGCCATTAGAAATCCAGTGTTATTAAGATTATTTTTGAGAGTGCGTCTCTTGGAACGTGAGTTTGATTACGTTGAATATCAGCATATTCCAAGGTCTTTAAATACATTAGCAGATGCAATTGCTTCTCGAATGTTAAATAGACATTTGCAATAATCATACATGTAAATTTAAAATCATTCCATAACATGATTAACAAGATAAGCAGGAAGTAGTGATATATATATATATATATATATATATATATATATATATATATATATATATATATATATATATATATATATAGGAGTGTGTCAAAAAATACATCGTCTTCGATCATAGGTTGAAAAACACCTAATGATCGACAAAAATGATAAGTACAAAAAACAAAAATGTCACATGTGCCCACAATAGACGATCATCCTGTCACTGGTGATGATCTCTATAAGTAACCACTGCACAGGTCACCTTGCAAAGGAACCTCCTAAAAGGTCCCGGGACTCCAATCACATAGCCCTGAAGTCGATGAGGAATGTCATCTATAGTGGTCTCACGAATATCTCCTGTCAAGCACTCGAGATGACCCTCCAACTCGGCCAAAACCTCTGCTGATTCGTCCTGTGGGGTTGGCGCGGGTGCAATTGGTTGTTTCCTCTCGAAAGGCCGGAGAGCGGCTGGTCGCTGTGGACCCACATCTGCATTTTAAAATTTTTACTATCAGTTTTGAGACGATGGAAAAATAAAAAATTTAAAATAGGAAAACGTTGGAAAAGATTTTACCTTACTCGTCCCACTGCTCTCCTGGTGGAAGAGCCAAGTCTGTGTCACCACGAAAATCTATCCCAGCGTAAGGAAAGTCCTGAATGGAAAAGACCTGGTTTTCCAGCCATTGGAAATACTCAGGTTTGAACCGAGCAACCTCTGTCCTCTCGTCCGGGTGACGGGCCATGACTGCGACCCATCGCATCAGTTTGGGCTCTCGAGGAAGCCCAGCTCCAACATTAAGGTGCTGTGGGATTAGCATAGGAACCCTCTCCAGGCCAAAACTCACGACCAAAGCCCCATAACCAAAGGTCTTTAGTCGTCCGTTCTTGGCCCTGGTCAGTTGGCCTTTCACATTGGCTAAGACGGCATCGCACCAGTTGAAGATGGTGCCTCGAAAGCAATCAACTGCCATACGCATCTGGGATCCGGTGGCAATATGTAATGCGGCAGCTCCGCAAAGTCTGGTGACAGTAAACGCAATCACCATGAGTTCAGGATGGGATATCGTCTTTATGTCTATCCCTTTGTCTCTAGCATGACTGTTGTTGTACTCTAGCCGGAGGTTATCGACAGACTGGCCACCTGGACTAGTCCCGTGCAGAGTCAAGTCTTCGCTGCTCTTGGGCAAACCAGTCAAGAAATATATGTCCGCCGGCTCGATTTCGAGTTGGTGGCCGCCAATGAAGAAGCACTGGTCCTGTATGCTCCATCTTTCAACCAGCCACTGTAAGAAATCCACCTGAGCCCTCATGCCAGGAATGGCCTAGAATTTGTACAGTCCGCACGCCCTCAAAGCATCAAGTGAAGGCTGATGATTCCATGCGCCAGCATCCACGTCCTCATGCTCTCATTCACGCCAATCTAGCATGATTTTCTCTCTGCATCAAGTATAAAGATTAACTAAATTGCTAGAAAATATTTTGGTTGGTCCATTTTTGAGAATTTTTGGGTTCAAAACCCTTGCGGCGGGGTATGCACCCTCCAGGTTAGACACAGTGCGTGGGACCACACTTTGTCTACACGGAAGGTGCGGACCCCGAGCTTTCTCCCAATGGAGAAAAAGTCGGGGTCCGCAGGCCCGCAATGGTAAACCTGCGGGCACCTGTGCGTGGGCTTTGCGCCTAAAAACCCTCCCAAAAATGAAATGAAGGACTAAAACAAAAAACTAAATGGTTGAAAATGAAGAGTAGGATGATGTGGATTACCTGGAGAAGACGATGCTCGATTCCGACGGTTGGATTTTCCGCAATCTTCACGGAAAGTTTTCTAAGCAAAAGCACTATTTTCTCACCCAAATTCAAACGGTAAAAATGAATTGGCAAAAGCCCTTTTTATATGTTTTTTGAGTAAATAAATCACAAATTTGTTTATGTTTCACTTTGAAAAGGTATTTTGTGACGTTTTTATCCAATTCAAATAGGTATGAGTAATGTTTGTGTTTTTGTGCAGAATATAGGATTATTCGGGTGAAATCTACCATTTTCGACAGAAAAACATGTAGAGTCATCTTTAAGCTCTTTTCTGACTCCTAAAACATGAAAAGATTGCCGAGTGTTTCTTTTAAACTCATTAAAACGGAATTAAAAGACGGTCCACTTACAGCTCTTTTCCGACCATAAAAACATGAAAATATTGCCGGATTTTTTTTGTTTCAAATTCAATATTGGTTATAAAACGACGTGTCATTGATCACTTTTTTACTTTTTCGGGTCAAAGGCAATAATGAAAAAAAGTACTCCTTGGTCGTAAAAGATCAAGCGGTTCTCTCAAGTATTATTTTATACTTTTTCGGGCTTGGGAGACACAAATTTATGAAAAAGGTCAACCCTGGAGTCTTCTTAAGTTTTTTCAGACTCTCTAAAATTGAAAAACGCCGAGTTTCTCCTATACTGGACTCGTTAAAATTTCACAGTAAAGGACCTGTTCAATTACAAACAGGAACGAACCACTCCTTCTTAGGGTTCGAATTTAAACTAAGTTGGACTCATCCGAAGGATGAGGTTATAATCAAGCAAATGTTATCCTCCTCAAGCTTGTCAAAAATAAAGAGGTACTTGCCAGAAATGGTGGGGGAAAAGAGAAATAAATGAGCCTGTTTATCATACTTTGTAACCACTCTTGAACACGACACTTTTATTCACCTGGGTTGGGAAATCATTTTCTTAACAATTGAACAAACCACATTGAAAGTCTTAAGCCGGTTTCGGGGTATTAACTTTGGGTCAATTGTCACCAAACCATCTGTCGTGTCATTATGTGTTCAAGAGGTCACTGCCAATAAGCCATTCATCTACAAAATATCTGTCATCCATCTTGACCATCCCTGAGTCAGTTCTTGCAACTAAATTTCTTCAACTTGATCTATGATTTCGTGTTGTGGGCTTGCCTACGACGGATCGCTTTCTATCAACATCAGCTCATTATCTAGAAAGATGATCTAGGAATCGTCAGTACCTTGAGATCTGCATGCATCAATGGCAGGTTTCTCGCCTTTGACGACAATTTACATCATTGACTTTCGATCAAAGGATTGCGTGACACGCTCGACATCAACACATTTATTCGCATTTCATGGATTGTACTAGGTACTTTGAGAGCCATTGACATCACTGGTGGTTTCTCTCACACTTGTTAACAGTTTACATCATTGACTGGTAATCAAGTGGTTTCTACCATGTTCGAAATCAACACATTCATTCGCATGGATAGAATCGTGCTGTTTCGGGAAGTAGAAATGAAGACCTTGGATCTAGTTTCCACAATCCAGGCTGCGAGGAATTTTGTAATCATTATATAATGGACTATTCATAAATATATGGCTGCGCCCATACTGTGTCCACATGAGTCTATACTTGTGATGTTTTACAAGATCATTCCTATATCAGAGCAGTAGTTAGTTTTTCTAGTCAGTTTTGATCTGAGCATGGGAATGCCTACCTCAGCGATGATATGATCTCATATATATATATATATATATATATATTGCATTGAATGTTTTTACAGGTTCCAACCATATTCTCCACAAGATGATCCTCAAAATGATAAAGTACTTCACTCTTCCTAAATGATAACAAAATCCTCATCTACTACAGACTTCGCACTTTAGGGGGCAATCTGTTACACAAAAATGTCGTCATCATGATTATTTGCAGTCAGTATGGGTCTATCATCACTTGTACTGTCCTCCTAAGCAAGTCTCAGACCTCAGCTCTCCAAATCAAGCTTTGGAAATGAGAGAAAGACATTAAAAATCAATGTAACTCTGGTTCCGCACTTTCTCTCATGGTCACCTGCGGTCCCGCACCTTCTGTGTACAAAACCTGCGGACCTTCCCACTCTGTCCCTAACGGTGTAGGTGCGGACCCCTGTGAAAGTCAAAAGGCGCAAGTTTTATCTTAAAAACTCACTTTGGGTTTATTCTATAGGTTTCTAGAGGGAAGTTTGACGTGGATTGTTCGCTCTGAGGTGGTTCATGCATCCCAAAAGAGAAGGAGCTAATCCCTTGAGGAGAGGAGCTATCCCTCTGAAGGAGGGCTTTATCCCTTTGAAGGAGGACCTAATAACCTCCCTCCATTGCACTATAAATACAGGCATTGGGCTGGTTGCTAGAGAGGTTAGAAGCTGAACATTTTTGAGGGTAAATGCTGGTGAAATCAAGACTTCCTAGTTAAGCCTAAAGAGGAGAGATCACATACCTTTTTGGTTTCATTGGGGAGTGAGTGAAACCTGTCAAAGTAGAGGAGACTTCTTGCTGGACCCTGGGAGGAGCTTGTACAGCGTCAAGGCAAAGGTTGTAAGGTTCTTCTTCTTTTGAATTAATACAACCAAACTCATTTTTCTCAACAAGTATCTTATGTTATTTGTTTCATGGACTCGACTTTCATGTTAAATATGTTTTAATGCAATTGGCTTTTCAAGTGCTATTTAATTTGTTTGCCTTGTTTGTGTTTGCAGATTCGCGAAAGGGAGCTCATTTGGATCGAAGGAGCGAGGGCATCCACAAGCTAGCATTGGACCTAAGGTAGGCCCTAAAACCACTTGTTTGCTATTGTTTATAAAAGCATATTTAGAGAAGATAGTGTCTGGTTGGTTTGCTTGTCATTAGGTCTTCTTTAGGTTCTAGGAAGGCCTATCTTGTCCGCAAGATCGACTTATTCCGTGTGACAAAATGGTGACTCCACTTGGGACTTGATTGTTTTCCTTGTTTTTACTTTGGCCTGAGAAACTGTATTTTTTGTTTCTGTTTTTGACTTGATGATTGTGGGATTGGGTGTTTTTAGTTAATTTTGAGTTAGTTTTTAGTTTTCATAGTTTTGGGAGAAGTACGCACCCTCTGAGTTAAGCACAGTGTGTACCTGTACGCGCTTTTGCTTTATGCACAGAGCGTGAACGCACCTGTGTAAACAGGCTGCCTGCGTACCCTGTCAAAATTTTGAGAAATTTTAAATTTTTCTCTTTTTTATCAGTTTAGAAATTTTTTATAGGTTTTAGCCATTGCCCAAACCTACGTGTACCCTGTCAAAAACTTTCCTTGGATTGATTTCGTTAGTGTTAGGGTTTTAGATGAAATTCCTAGGAGTTTTGCTTGTTGGGTTTGTTTTTCGTTTTGGTTGTGTAGTGGCTCTGAGCTTAGAGGCTGTAGGGACTTCAGATCACCTTAGTGTCTACCAGCTTTCTTATGAGTCTGACCATTAATGAAATCTCCCCTTGTTTGAGGAATCCGCTTTGAGTTTTCTCTTTACAAAACTTCGAAAAGCTTGTGTTTGAGAGTTTGGATTTTCATTTTCAAAAAGAAAACTAAATTGGTTGTTCTTGATTGATTTGTGATTCTGCATAAATTAGTCCTTAGCTTGCATCTAGCTGAGTAAAACATCCCTAAAAAGGACTTTTAGTAGTCTTTGACTTCAAATAGGTTTTTATAGTTTGTAGCTCTCAAAGTTAGTCATTTTCGTTAGTTTTGAGTGTTTTATTTACAAAATATAAAAAAAAAAAAATCTCTTTTGGAAAAGTTTGTTTTTTGTAGTGTTTGAGTACTTTGAAATGAAAAGGGAAATTTTTGTGAAATAACTAGTTGTATCATTTTGAATGCTTTGGAAATGGAAAGCTCTTCTTTTAATTTGTTTAATTGAGAAAGATTTGTGTTTATAAAATATTTGCATTTTCAAACTCTTTCTTAGTTTAGAAGTTCATCGAAGAGAAAAAGATTGTTTAGATCATCTTAGGTGCATTTTTAGTGATTTTGAGTCGAGTCTTCATACCACGAGTTTCATCTCCGCACCTTTGGACTTAAACAAAAACCACTAAAATTAACGCTTAAAGTAAAATTCACCTAGTGACATTTTTATTTCTAGGGCTCTGATACACCAACTTAGCTTAGGCTAGTGTCTTGGAGTAGGAGAGTAATTAACTCTCCAAGACAGTAAAAACAAACAAGTAGCTGTATCTTGTGGTAGGGAAGAAATCCAATTGTTGCATTTATGCTATGGGAAAGCTCCTCTTAAAGGAGAAGCACGAGATCGTGTCCGAACCAGTGTGGGAATCAATCCTTCCTCATTGGGAACGAAGCCAGATATTCACGTATTAAAAACGATAAACCTCGGATTAACCATTGTCGAGGAGCTTGGGGTCACTTGTTGGTAAACCTTGGATTATGTCAAGGAGCCTTCAAGGGGATTCAGCTTGCTACTCTGCCCTTGCGTGCGTATCGGATCGTAGACTGTTCCCCCAGGTGTATTTGTCTCAGTTGGTAACCTTAGTGGCCATATTCTTTAGGACTCTTCCTGAGGTGACAGTGGTGGGAAGATCCCACTGTACCTGGAACAGACATCGGTAGACTCACTTGGATTTTCTGGGGGGTTCACTTCACTCGAGACGGTTAACTAGAGGAACTTGTGCCAGTCTATTCATTAAGCAGGTTGCTAAGGTAACTGTTCCAACTACCATTTCTGTACTGAACTCTGCGACATTGGATTTCATCAACAACTAGTGTTTTCGGTCTGGAAAGTTACTGTTTGTGTGTGTTTGATCTCCTAGATTCTTTAGGCGTGTGATTCAAATTTGTTTGATTCTTTAGAGACTTTAGGTGCTTTTCATTGAGATTTTACTTTGTTTGCGTGTGAAGTAGTTAAAAGTCTTTAACTGTGGCTGAATTACCAAGACAGTCCCGTAGACTTTGAGGCCAGTCTCCTGAGATTATAAACGTGGCTGAGTTACTGAGGAAGTCCCGTAGACTTCGGGGCCAACCTCCTAAGGAAGTACTGAGCCAACTTGAAGGCTTAAAAGTCCTCGTAACTCCTAGAGACAGTAGAGTTGGGTCACCGGAAGAAGGAGAATCTTCTTTGATAGTACATCCTGATTTTCAAACGCCAGTAGCAGAATATAATCCACAGTCAGTGTCTGTCTCTGAAATCGCTGGTAGCTTTTCATCTACTAGTGATATAGGTGAAGAACCCGAAATATCCGAGCCTGAAAGTGAATTTGCTGCTACTCCGACATCGGGGTTTGTTTCTCCAGCTTTTAGTGGTCCTGGTTCACCTAGGGTAGAAAGAGTAATTATTCAAGATCTTCCTTCTGGCCTTATTTCTATTGAATAACTTGCTCCGGAAGAAGAAGAAGTAGGCATCCCTATCCCTAAAAATCAACCTGTCATTGAACTAAGGGAGTGTGAATCAATTTTTTACAGTCCACCTAGGAGTAGTTCTTGGTATCTTTCTTTGACTAATTATTTAGAAAACTCAGGGTTAAGTTTTTCACCACCGCGTGCTCCTTATCACTCAACACCTAGAGGTTTTTATACTCCCATCAATATGTCAGGACAGTCGTCCATGTTTACTCAATCGCCTGAATCCTTTTTGTACGGCGGTCCATCTGTTCCCTCTGGGTATCAGCCTCTTTCTGGTACTTTTTTGGGAGCATCTCCTCAACCCATTGAGCAAGGGTTATTAACTGGAAGCAATGGTAATAAACCATTGAGCGTAGAAGACATTCTTATGATGTCAGGTTCTATTCCGAATCCTCAACCTCAAGGTGGCCAGTTACCACCTGGGAGGCAGCCTCAGTTAACGCCTGGGGGGCAACCTCAAGGCACACAATTTGCATCTGGGGGGCAACCTCAAGGACAGTACATACCTACGGGACAATACGTTCCTCAAGGTAAACCCCAGACTCAATATGTACCCCAAGGTCAACCCCAGTATCAATTTATACCTCAAGGTCAACCCCAGTATCAGTATGTGCCTCAAGGGTATCAACCCCAAGGTCAATACTCGAACCAAGGTTTCCAACCACCCCAAGGTCAAACATTTGTTCAAGGAATGAGAAATGTACCTTTCAATTATCAATCCTACCCTCAACCCGGTTATGGTCCTCAATATTATCAACCAGTTATGGGTCAGTACCCCGGAATGAATATAATGTGGGATCCATCGCAAACCCAACAGCTGTTGTGGCCAAGTGTACAGTTGTCTTCTCAAACTGGACAATTCTTAGTTTTGGTACATCCCAGCAACCAGTCCAGTCTAACATTCAAACTTTTGTACCTTCGGTAGTTTCTCAGCCTGAGCCTAGTACACCTCGTACTCCACCTCAAACGACTGCTACAACTGCCGCAACATCTGTTTAGTCTACCCCACCTACTTCTAGAGTATCGACAACTCTGGTTTCTACTGTTCCTATATCTACTCCTCAGACATCTTTACCACCGTCTAGATCTACGATTCAAACTTCGGTTCAGATGCCTGTAGGACAACTTGGTTTAAGTACGGTTGTCACAAGTCAACCACAATTCACCTATCAACCGTACTAGGGACAGTACCAATTCGGTTCTTCTTTCCAGCAGCTAGTTTATCAGTATCAACCATACCCTGGGTACACTTATCAAAAACATCAACAACCCTAGTATGGTCCGGTTAATCCTCGTTTTTCGGGAGGATACAATATCCCGGACGCGATTCCTATTCCTAGTTATCCTGGATATCCTCCTCCTGGGGCTGGTCTCATGACACAGCGTTTTAGGGATCCTAATCGGCAGTTACCCTTTATCGCAACTTTGAACTTACCTGACTTGTCGCGTCTAATGAACGATCCCATTAACTATCTTCCGTTTTGGCCGCTAATGTCGAATAAGTTGCCCAGTGACATTCCCAAGTTCGAAGGTAAATCAGGAGAGGACCTGTCGAACCATGTGATGACTTACCACCTCTGGTGTGCGTCTAACTCTATCACAGATGATTCAATCCGTCTTAGACTTTTCCAGTGCACTCTAATTGGTCTCGCGTCCAAGTGGTACATTGAGTTACCGCGAGGCACTTTTTATAATTTTAGTCAGTTAGCTACCTCGTTTTTAACTCATTTTCAGTTGCCAGTCTGGTATGACAATGGCACAGAATTGTTAACTTCGCTAAAACAATTGACATCCACATACATTTCAGATCATATTCATGAGTGGAGACGTCGACGTCGTTTAGTGAAGGTATTTATTCCGGATCAGATCTTGGCTGAGTTGTTTGTAAAATCTTTGTTGCCAAAAATCACTGAAGATGTTGCTAATGCCGGAGTTGTTACTGAGGAGCAAGTCATTGCTCAAGCATAGTACCTTGACTTGGTATATACTTAGTTGGGTACGTTACACAAAAAAATCCCCGATCTTCCCAAGCAAAATCAAATCGTTGTAGCTCCTTCAAGATCTCATGCCGCTGATGGTATGATTGGTACGGTTAACACTAAAAGTAAGAAGAAGTCCTCCAAGAATTCTTCTCCCATTATAACCTTGCCTGATTCCCCAACAGGAGATTCTTCTGCAGAGATTTCCAGCGATATTCACGTTGTAGAGTCATCTTCAGCCAAATCAAAATCTGGTGGGAAGAAGAAAGGAAAGAAGAAGAATAAAACAGACAAGAGTTCAAAGGAGAAACGTGAAAAGGCGGAATCCAATGACGAAAAGCGCAAACCTCGTTATCCTTGTCTCATTTGTGACGATGAAATTTTACAAGAGACTGCCCTCATCGTGCAGAGGTTGTGAAGATTGTCAAGGGTTCGCAAACTCCTGCTGTTTTGAAGGATCCTTTTCCGGTTCAAGACAGTAAGATGATAGGTTCATCCTCGAGTGCCAATGACGAACCCATACTGATGATGTCCCATGTTAGGATTGTGACTCGATCGCAAGATTATGGTAGTAAGAGTCTTGTTGATGGTAAAGAAGCAGAATCTTCTCATTCCAATCCATCAACCTCAGCCCCCGGTTCTAATCCACTACAGATCAAGAAACCTAATCCAGACTTGGTAATCAAACCGCCCGCCAAGGGTATGCTTCGAAAGTCAGGTTTCAATCCACATGCGAGAGCAGCTCAGAATTATAACATTGTTGAGGATTTAGCTGTTTCACCCTCAGCAATGTCGGCTTTGGAAGTGATGCAATCATGCCCAGCACAACGTAAATTACTTTTGTCGGCTATAGGAGCTGTTGATATTCAGGACCCAAACCTAATAATTTTCGATCTAGAAAATAGTACACCGCGTTTGCCTCATCAAATGGCTTTCCAGATACCAGTGATAGTAAAAAACAGGCCTATTCATCGGATTGTAATTGATGAGGGAGCCTCAACGTGTATTATGTCGATACAGTGTTGGAGATCGCTTGGTTCTCCTTCACTAAATCAATCCCCGACGATTCTAAAGGCCTTTGACAGCCGTGGGTTTCATCCTTTTAGCATTCTACAGGATTTTCCTATAGGGGTTGAAGGAAAAACCGTTAGTCTAGATGTGGAGGTGGTTGATGCCCCTCTAGACTACAACCTTCTCTTAGGTCGAAGTTGGTCTTACACTATGACAGCGGTCGTTTCATCGGTCTTTCGAGTAATAAAATTTCCACACAATGGAAAGATCATAACAATAGACCAGCTGGCTTACTTTTCACCTGACCCAGCCTCTTCGGAGAGTATTCAGCATGTTGGTAAAACGACCATCCCATATAAGGATGTTGGAGTAGGATTAGTTAAAGATTCCGGTTTACTGGGAACTTTTCCTTTTCCTCCAATCAACGCATCATCTCCATTTGCAACCATTCATATGATTACATCAGACACCATTGTTTATGATGATCCTTGGATCATTCCTTCTGAATCTGAGATAGACTCATTTGGTGATTCCATGCCTTTGAGTCCATATGAAATTGCCTATGAAGTTGTGCAGTCTTTTGCCGACTCGTGTTCAACTAAAAATGACTTAATGAATGTGGTTTGTGAGGAATCACTTTTCACATCAACCTCGGATTTAACTACGTTTTCTAAAATTGTTCACTCTGATGAGAAAATTCGTGAAATCCTATGTGTAGATGATTTACCATGGGAAGATCTCCATCACAGATCTTCATTTTTACCTGAGGATGATCGTTTTGAAAATGATTTCTCATCGATTTTTACAACTGAATATGTCAAGGAACCTCAGAATCCAATGTAACATCCCGATTCAGAGTTAAATTTGGGAAACATCTCTCGAACTATTCCTATTGACATTTCGGTTAAGCCCGGAATTGTTGAAGACATTCATATAGGTGCCTCATGTACAGATGACGAAATTCAATTATATAAGGCCCTATTTCAAGAATTCCGCGACGTGTTTGCCTGGTCCGATGAGGAAATGCCAGGAATTGATCCCGCGATTGTTGTTCATGAGATCAAGACTTACCCGGATGCTAAACCCGTCTGGCAATGTTTCCGTCAGATTCACCCATGAAAATCTGCTGCAATTAAAGCAGAAGTTGAAAAACTGTTGAAAGCAGGTTTCATTTATCCGATCCCGTTAACGGATTGGGTATTGAATATTGTTCCGGTTAACAAAAAGCAGGGAACAATAAGAATATGCATCGATTATAGGGACATTAATCGAGCCTGTCCAAAGGACAATTACCCAACTCCCTATATCGATCAAATCATTGATTATTGTGCCGGCAGCAAAATATTTTCCTTTATGGACGGTTTTTCCGGATACAATCAAATCAACATTCTACCTGCCGATCAACCAAAAACGGCTTTCATTTGTCCGTGGGGGACATTTTCTTATTGCAAATTACCTTTTGGGCTTAAGAATTCCGGAGCAACTTTTCAAAGGGTGATGTCTTATGCGTTTCATGACATCAAGCACATTGTGCAACCCTATCTCGATGATTTGCTTGCTCATTCATTACATCGAGCTGATCACCTCGTCCATTTATGCGCAATCTTCATGAGGTGTAGGCATTATTGGATTCGGTTGAATCCACACAAATGTGTCTTCTGTATAGAAATGGGTCGATTGCTGGGGTTTGTAGTTTCGTAAGCCAGCATTCGCGTTGATCCCTCAAAGGTCGAAGCTATCATCAAATTGCCTCCTCCTTCGAGTCTTCGCCAACTCCAAAGTTTGCAGGGGAAAGAAAACTTTTTACGACGATTCATTCCTAACTACGCCGAGGTTACAAAGGTTTTTACCCGGTTGTTGAAGCAAAACACTCAATTCTATTGGGATGAGATAGCTCAGAAATCTTTTGATGCACTCAAACACGTGTTGACCCATGCACTGTTGTTGCATCCTCCCAACTACAACCAGGATTACTTCTTATATCTCGCCGCCTCTCATTCCACCATTGGAATGGTCTTAGTTCAGGAAGATGAATTCGGAATGGAACATGTGATATATTACCTTAGTCAAATGTTAAATCCAACTGAGGTAAAATACTCACATGTGGAGAAATTGGCATTGGGAGCCGTTCAAGCTGTCCAACATTTTTGTCACTACATTCTACTACGTAAAACTATGGTAATTTCGGATTGCAACCCTATGATCTACATTTTGACCAAGCAATTGCCAGGGGGCACGTACTCTAAATGGATGTTATCCTGCAAGAGTTTGACTTGGAATTTGAGAAATCTAAGTCTAAGAAATCTTTAGTTTTTTCGGAGTTAATGTGTTACTTCTCGCGTGCTGACACGGAAACTGTGGCGGAGTAGCCCATTGCGGACGAATCCTTGTTTCTAATTAGAACTTTAGATCCGTGGTATGGGGATATCATCGTTTATCTCTAGACCTAATCCTTTCGGCCAAAATTTCAAGGTCAGAACGTCGGAAAATCCGATTCCAGTCCCAACAATTCAGGATTATTGGAGATACTCTTTATCGCCATGGGGCGGACTCCGTTTTTCGACGTTGCTTAACTCACGAGGAAGCTGAAAGGGTTCTAAATGACTGTCACTCTGGAGCATGTGGCGGTCATATGTCTGGGTTTGCCACAACCCAAAAGATATTGCATGCTGGCTACTTCTGGCCGTCTTTATTTAAAGATTGTATTACGACGGTCCGAAAATGCCACAACTGCCAGATTTTTTATCGTAAGATGCGCGCTCCACCTGCTCCTCTCCACCCTATAATTGCCGTTGGTCCTTTTGCCAAATGGGGTATCGATTATATTACATGTAACCCTCACTCGGCCGGGGGGCATGCGTATATCATCCTTGCGGTAGATTATTTTACTAAGTGGGCCGAGGCGATGCCTACATTCGAAGCAGACGGCAAGACAGCTGCAATTTTTTTGTTCAATCATATAATTGCTAGGTTCGGTGTCCTACAAGCGATAATCACTGATCATGGGCGTCATTTTCGAAACGTTATGATGACCGAACTTACAGGCCAGCTTGGCTTACGTCACGATAGTTCAACCCCTTATTATCCACAAGCGAATGGTCTGGTTGAGTCTATCAACAAAGTTTTACTTATCATGATCAGACGAATCATTGGGATTCATCGGTCGAATTGGCACAACATGCTATTTTCAGTGCTTTGGGCATACATAACTTCAGTAAAAACATCAACAGGGTTCACTCCTTTCCAACTAGTCTATGGTTTGGAAGCCGTCTTACCCATTGAATGCGAAATCCCGTCACTGCAAATGGCCATCGAGTTACTTCCAGCCACTTCCGAAGAGGAAACGCGTTTTTTATACTTGGCTCAATTATATGAGAATCGACGTGATGCTGCATTGGCGATCGAGACTCATGCAAAACGAATGAAAGCTCAGTATGATCGAAATGTGACCCCTCAAAACTTTTTAGAAGGAGATCTAGTCTTAGTGTATGATCAAGCTAATGATAAATTAGGCACTGGAAAATTCGTTCCTATGTGGCATGGTCCCTATGTTGTCAAGCGAAAGCTAGCCAAAGGGGCTTATGAATTGGTAGACTTTGATGGGGACTCTTTGGGTAAACCCAGAAATGGCCTTTACTTGAAGAGGTATTATGCTTAAAAAATAGGTATGGAGATTTTTAGTTAGGATAGTTTTTCTTTCCAGCTGGTGTGTTTTAGTTTAAACAGTGTTCTTAGCTTAGAGAGTGTTTTTTCGTCATTATTCCTGCTTATCTTGGTTTTACTCTTGATATTGCAGATGTCGATGCCTCTCCAAACATACATTGGTTTCACTGATGGTGCTTGTTGTAATACATGGAACATCTCTTCCGCAGCTTGGGTTATCTATTCGCCCTCTGACGAGTTAGTATCTATGCATGGGGTAAGCCTCGGTCAAACAACAAACAACATTGCCGAGTATAGTGCAGTGATTGAGTTATTTTCTGAATCTATGTCATTTGGGATTCAGAGTTTGATAGTGAGGTTAGATTCTGAACTCGTTGTATTACAGCTTAATAGAGTGTATGCCATTAGAAATCCAGTGTTATTAAGATTATTTTTGAGAGTGCATCTCTTGGAACGTGAGTTTGATTACATTGAATATCAGCATATTTCAAGGTCTTTAAATACATTAGCAGATGCAATTGCTTCTCGAATGTTAAATATACATTTGCAATAATCATACATGTAAATTTAAAATCATTCCATAACATGATTAACAATATAAGTTGGTAATAGTGATATATATATAGGAGTGTGTCAAAAAATACATCGTCTTCAATCATAGGTTGAAAAACACCTTATGATCGGAAAAAATGATAAGTACAAAAAACAAAAATGTCACATGTGCCCACAATAGCCGATCATCCTGTGACTAGTGATGATCTCTATAAGAAACCACTGCACGGGCCACCTTGCAAAGGAACCTCCTAAAAGGTCCCGGGACTCCAATCACATAGCGCTGAAGTCGACGAGGAATGTCGTCTATAGTGGTCTCAGGAATATCTCCTGTCAAGCGCTCGAGATGACCCTCCAACTTGACCAAAACCTCTGTTGATTCGTCTTGTGGGGCTAGCGCGGGTGCAACTGGTCGTTTCCTCTCGAAAGGTCGGAGAGCGGCTGGTCGCTGTGGACCCACATCTGCATTTTAAAATTTTTACTATCAGTTTTGAGACGATGGAAAAAGAAAAAATTTAAAATAGGAAAATGTTGGAAAGGATTTTACCTGACTTGTCCCACTGCTTTCCTGGTGGAAGAGCCATGTCTGGATCACCACGAAAATCTATCCCAGCGTAAGGAAAGTCTTGAATGTAAAAGACCGGGTTTTCCAGCCAATGGAAATACTCAGGTTTGAGCCGAGCAACCTCTGTCCTCTCGTCCAGGTGATGGGCCATGACTGCGACCCATCACATCAGTTTGGGCTCTTGAGGAAGCCCAGCTCCAACAGTAAGGTGCTGTGGGATCAGCATAGGAACCCTCTCCAGGCCAAAACTCATGACCAAAGCCCCATAACCAAAGGTCTTTAGTCGTCCGTTTTTGGCCCTGGTCAGTTGGCCTTTCACATTGGCCAACACAGCATCGCACCAGTTGAAGATGGTGCCTCGAAAGCAATCAACTGCCATACGCATCTGGGATCCGGTGGCAATATGTAATGCGGCAGCTCCGCAAAGTCTGGTGACAGTAAATGCAATCACCATGAGTTCAGGATGGGATATCGTCTTTATGTCTATCCCTTTGTCTCTAGCCTGGCTGTTGCAGTACTCTAGCCGGAGGTTATCGACAGACTGGCCACCTGGCCTAGTCCCGTGCAGAGTCAAGTCTTCTCCTCTCTTGGGAAAACCAGTCAAGAAATATATGTCCATCGGCTCGATTTCCAGCTGGTGGCCGCCAATGAAGAAGCACTGGTCCTGTATGCTCCATCTGTCAACCAGCCACTGTAAGAAATCCACCTAAGCCTTCATGCCAGGAATGGCCCAGAATTTGTACAGTCCGCATGCCCTCAAAGCATCAAGTGAAGGCTGATGATTCCATGCGGCAGCATCCACGTCCTCGTGCTCTCGTTCATGCTAATCTAGCTTGATGTGCTCTCTGCATCAGGTATAAAGATTAGTTAAATTGCTATAAAATATTTTGGTTGGTCCATTTTTGAGAATTTTTGGGTTCAAAACCTTTGCGGCGGGGTACGCACCCTCCAGGTTAGACACAATGCGTGCGACCACACTTTGTCTACACGGAAGGTGCGGACCCCGAGCTTTTTCCCAATGGAGAAAAAGTCGGGGTCCGCAGGCCCGCAATGGTATACCTGCGGGCCCCTGGTTTTGCGCCTAAAAACCCTCCCAAAAATGAAATGAAGGACTAAAACAAAAACTAAACAGTTGAAAATGAAGAGTAGGATGATGTGGATTACCTGGATAAGACGGCGCTCAATTTCGACGGTTGGATTTTCCGCAATCTTCACGGGAAGTTTTCTAAGCAAAAGCACTATTTTCTCACCCAAATTCAAATGGTAAAAATGAATTGGCAAAAGCCCTTTTTATAAGTTTTTTGAGTAAATAAATCGCAAATTTGTTTATGTTTCACTTTGAAAAGGTATCTTGCGATGTTTTTATCCATTTCAAACGGGTATGAGTAATGTTTGTGTTTTTGTGCAGAATAAAGGATTATTCGGGCAAAATCTACCATTTTCGACAGAAAAACATGTAGAGTCATCTTTAAGCTCTTTTCTGACTCCTAAAACATGAAAAGATTGCCAAGTGTTTCTTTTAAACTCGTTAAAATGGAATTAAAAGATGGTCCACTTACAGCTCTTTTCCGACCGTAAAAACATGAAAAGATTGCCGTATTTTTGTCGTTTCAAATTCGATATTGGTTATAAAACGACGTGTCATTGATCGCTTTTTTACTTTTTCAGGTGAAAGGCACTAATGACGAAAAGTACTCGTTGGTCATAAAAGATCAAGCGGTTCTCTCAAGTATTATTTTATACTTTTTCGGGCTTGGGAGACACAAATTTACAAAAAAGGTCAACCCTGGAGTCTACTTAAGTTTTTTCAGACTCTCTAAAATTGAAAAACGCTGCGTTTCTCCTATACTGGACTCGTTAAAATTTCACAATAAAGGACTTGTTCAATTAAAAACAGGAACAAACCACTCCTTCTTAGGGTTCGAATTTAAACTAAGTTGGACTCATCCGAAGGATGAGCTTATAATCAAGCAAATGTTATCCTCCTCAAGCTTGTCAAAAATAAAGAGATACTTGCCAGAAATGGTGGGGGAAAAGAGAGAAAAATGAGCCTGTTTGTCATACTTTGTAACCACTCTTGAACACAACACTTTTATTCACCTGGGTTGGGAAATCCTTTGCTTAACAGTTGAAAAAACCACATTGAAAGTCTTCAGCCGGTTTCTGGGTATTAACTTTGGGTCAATTGTCACCAAACCATCTGTCGTGTCGTTATGTGTTCAAGAGGTCACTGCCAATAAGCCATTCATCTGCAAAATATCTGTCATCCATCTTGACCATCCCTGAGTCAGTTCTTGCAACTAAATTTTTTCAACTTGATCTATGATTTCGTGTTGTGGGCTTGCCTACGACGGATCCCTTTCTATTGACATCAGCTCATTATCTAGAAAGATGATCTAGGAATCGTCAGTACCTTGAGATCTGCATGCATCAATGGCAGGGTTCTCACCTTTGACGACAGTTTACATCATTGACTTTCGATCAAAGGATTCTGTGACACGCTCGACATCAACACATTTATTTGCATTTCATGGATTGTACTGGGTACTTTGAGAGGCATTGACATCACTGGTGGTTTCTCTCACACTTGTTAACAGTTTACATCATTGACTGGTAATCAAGTGGTTTCTACCATGTTCGACATCAACACATTCATTCGCATGGATAGAATCATACTGTTTCGGGAAGTAGAAATGAAGACCCTGGATCTAGTTTCCACAATCCAAGATGCGAGGAATTTTGTAATCATTATATAATGGACTATTCATAAACATGGTTGTGCCCATACTGTGTCCACATGAGTCTATACTTGTGATGTTTTACAAGATCATTCCTGTATCAGAGCAGTAGTTAGTTTTTCTAGTCAGTTTTGATCTGAGCATGAGAATGCCTACCTCAGCGATGATATGATCTCATATATATATTTTGCATTGAATGTTTTTACAGTTTCCAACCGGGTTCTCCACATGATCCTCGAAATGATAAAGTACTTCACTCTTCCTAAATGATAAGAAATCCTCATCTACTACAGACTTCGCACTTTAGGGGGCAATCTGTTACACAAAAATATCGTCATCATGATTATTTGCAGTCAGTATGGGTCTATCATCACTTGTACTGTCCTCCTAAGCAAGTCTCAGACCTCAACTCTCCAAATCAAGCTTTGGAAATGAGAGAAAGACATTAAAAATCAACGTAACTCTCGTTCCGCACTTTCTCTCATGGTCACCTGCGGTCCCGCACCTTCTTTGTACAAAAACTGCGGACCTGCCCGCTCTGTCCCTAACGGTGTAGGTGCGGACCCCTGTGAAAGTCAAAAGGCACAAGTTTTATCTTAAAAAGCTCACTTTGGGTTAATTCTAGAGGTTTCTAGAAGGAATTTTGATGTGGATTGTTCGCTCTGAGGTGGTTCATGCATCCCAAAAGAGAAGGAGCTAATCCCTTGAGGAGAGGAGCTATCCCTTTGAAGGAGGGCTTTATCCCTTTGAAGGAGGACCTAGTAACCTCCCTCCATTGCACGATAAATACAGGCATTGGGCTGGTTTCTAGATAGGTTAGAAGCTGAACATTTTTGAGGGTAAATGCTGGTGAAATCAAGACTTCCTCGTTAAGCCTAAAGAGGAGAGATCACATACCTTTTTGGTTTCATTGGGGAGTGAGTGAAACTTGTCAAAGTAGAGGAGACTTCTTGCTGGACCCTGGGAGGAGCTTGTACAGTATCAAGGCAAAGGTTGTAAGGTTCTTCTTCTTTTGAATTAATACAATTAAACTCATTTTTCTCAACAAGTATCTTATATTATTTGTTTCATGGACTCCTTGACTTTCATGTTAAATATGTTTTAATGCAATTGGATTTTCAAGTGCTATTTAATTTGTTTGCCTTGTTTGTGTTTGCATATTCGTGAAAAGGAGCTCATTTGGATCGAAGGAGTAAGGGCATCCACAAGCTAGCATTGGACCTAAGGTAGGCCCTAAAAACACTTGTTTGCTATTGTTTATAAAAGCATATTTAGAGAAAGATAGTGTCTGGTTGGTTTGCTTGTCATTAGGTCTTCTTTAGATTCTAGGAAGATCTATCTTGTCCGCAAGATCGACTTATTCCATGTGACAACTCTAATGGAGGGGGTATTTATATAAGAAAATATGTACAACAAATATCTCATAACAACTGTGAGATAATATCTAGGTTTAACTAATAAGAGTTTACAAAAATAGAAATAGCTAGTCTTCTCCAGGAAGTCTACGCTAGCTGCATGTCTAGATTGATAGTCTTTAATCCTGATCTTCTTCATTTAATTCTCATCTAGTTCATTTAATTCTGCTCTGACACCCTTTAATGCTGAGTTGATGCATTTAATTCTGATCTGCTTTGCCTTTAATTTTGATCTGATACACTTTAATGCTGTGCTTTTCCTCCTGCACATCTCTGTCTGATATTTAGCCCCAAATTTTCCCTTTTCCAAGGGTAACATCATAGCTATGGATAAACACATGTTGTTGGGACACTTGACGTTGTTTTGCACCTTCCAATTCCTTTACCCTAGACCTTTCTGTGGCTGGTACGCTGAGAAGTTCCGGCAGTTGGCACACTGATTCATGGCTTCTGAGATAGCTGAAAAGGTAGAGAAATTGTATAATGGCAGGTTTGAATGGGTCTGCGAGCTCGTTGATGTAGCCGTTATGGTCGAATAATGGCTGAAAACTGCAATAGTGGTCGTTAGCTCTGTATGGGAGTTCAGGGCGCTGTATGACACTAAAAAAACATGTTTTTTTCCTGAGAGCGTGACATGTAGCAAAACATAGCAAAAAATGGCTTTCTACCCTTTTTGTTTGGAAAAATATAGTCTTGGCGGGCTTTTTTTATTTGATGGGTGGATGACGTCAGGGGAGTATGGGGGAAAATGACGTGGCAGGGACGTGGCAGGTGATGTGGCGGGTGACGTGGCAGGTGATGTCAGCATAGGACGGAGGACATCAGCGAGCGGGGGTGGTAAGTGGTTTCGCCCACACCGCTTTTGGGGCTGGGCGGTTTTGGGCCGGGAGGGAGTGAGCAGGTTAAACGGGTGATGCATGGCAGAGTACGGGTGCCAAAACCACGGGCCCCCGTGAGTTAAAGCTCGACGACTAGGGGGGCCTTGAAATGGATGCAGACTGTTGGATGCTAGGGCGCTGATCAGATAGTGGACAGTGCATGGAGATGGTGGGAGGTTAACTGTGCGAGCCTAATATAATTAACGTTAATAAATCATATCGGGTGCAGTGTTCTTGGTTGGGGGGTTTGGTTGGTTATTATTTAACCGGAGGTTAATTAACCTTTTTTTCATGTGGGGAGGGTCCTTAATAAGTTTCAAATAAACTTATTAATCCCTGTCTAAAACTATGCTATGGTCGTATTCGACCGGGGGGAGGGATATATAGTATTTGGGGTTTTTGTAATATATTCACATAATACGGGATGGGAATAAGTGTATGGGAATTAAATAATACATGTTAGTAATAAATATGAATTTAAATTGAGCGCTAAGTTATAAAAATACTTTAACTTTTGTAGTTTAGGCTTAGGCTAGAGTTAAAAAAGGGTTTTTATGGAGAATTTTTGCCATTTTCCTAAGCAAAACAAGGTTTTACTTAGGCAATGTTTATGAAATGGAAGGAGAGGCTTTTGGGTGATATTAGGCAGATCTTAATACCTTTGGGGGAGTTTAGTGAATGATTTAGGGAAAAGTATGAAGGGGAGTTAGTTATGAAACCTTGCCTCGCTTGAGCTGTATCAAAAATGAAATTTCTGCCTACTTGTGATAGAAGTGAAGATTGACATATTTAGAGACAAAATCTATCACAAGTATCATTTTTTCAACACCAATCTACCTACCCTACCTAATTTGCCTAGCATTTTTTCCTGCTTTCTTTGGGTGTGCTTAGACTGGGAAACCCTCATCAAATTTTTTGTTTCTTTGCATGGTAACCCAACCTAAGTCTGCACTTATTACATCCAAGGGCTCAAATTAAACTGTTGAGATCCTTTGCTTCTCTACCTATCTACTTAACTGCCAAGATTAAACAGTTTGGTCAGATTTTTATTCTCTATCTCTAAAACAAGAAATTCAAACATGAACTAGCCAAGATTAAGTTGTTTGGCCATTCATCAATTGTGGCATGAATTAACAAGTTGCACTCAATGATTTTTACAGAAAATGAAAAAGTAGTGGCATTTTGGACTTGCACACTTTCCTGGTCTTTCCTTATTTGGGGTTTATTTCTTTCAATTTTTTTTTTTTACCATTTTATTCTTTTTACCCTTTGGTTTTTCTTTTAGGGTATACCCTCTTTACATTTTTTGCATTTTTTGCATTTTTTGATTTTTAATAATATGGAAACTCTTTGAAATAAGGAAAGGGGGGAACATATTAAAGAGCTCAACATGTCAATCATGAAATATGACACCTTTTGGTATAGGAGCATAATAGTGGCTCCACTTGGGGATGACTTTCCCTGGTGGAAAGTCAAGAACAATAGGTCAGATGGCCTTTTGAATAACTTTTATTGTGCTCTGAAATCTCCCTTGGCTGGTTGTTTTATTGTATATATGACAACACACTTGTGAAGCTTAGGGCCTTCTCTTCGGGCTTCAACTCCAACAAGTTACAGTCCAATCAACATTTAAACATTTTTTCTTCCTCCTTGAATCCTACTTGAGCAACTTTGTCACTTGGGCAGGAACTTTTAGCCTTAGCCTTTTTACCAGAAATCTTCTTAACCTTCTCCTGCACAACTTGAGATCTGACCTGAAAATAAAAGGTGCTTTGTTTCTTGTGCTTGTTGGTGTTGAAAATTGAGATCTTGCAATCAAATATAGCTTTGATAACCTTTGAGAAAATAAGGAAATTCCTGATCTCCTTTGCTGAATCTAGAAGCTGTACAAAAGGATCTTGTAAAATATATACACTATTCTTGAGCTAATTCAAACAACTTTACATCTGTTCTGGATAGCTTACCTGCCATGAAATGGAAATATCACTTTTATCTTTATTCACCCCGCATGTTTTCAACTGCTCTTTGTGATGATATTTCTACTGATTGTAATGTTTGTCTTGTAAAACCATTATCTTTTTGATTTTTACCCTCATGGTCTATTACTAGAGAAAAATCATGAATGCTTTCATCATCCAATCTATCAGCTATTGGATCATAAAGAACTTGGAGGGATTGTTTGCAACTTATTACATATAGGTTCAAATGCACCTTCATGGATTTGTACAAGTTGTTCCTCCTTTTCTTTAAGATTTTTACATGATTCAAAACAAAGAGGCAGGGAATCAACTTGGATTATTCGATCATATGTTCCTACTTCCAAGTCTTCTTCTGCAACCTGACATTCAATGGCATTTTTGGGCTGCAAATCTAGATATGATGAGTTTTGAACAAAGATTTGATTGCCCCCTAGGTAGTCAATACCAAGACCTATTGACTTTGATTTTCTAATTGCATGAAGAACCACACTACTTGGTTCGAAACGCGTCGACAAATGGTATTCCATGTGATTTTCGCCGAAGAATTTTTCTCAAACTAAAATGGATCAAAAAAAAAAATGGTAAAATTCCTTCATTGATTTCAAAATTTTCTGCACTTTCATCCTCATTCTCATTGCTGAAATGAACCAACTGATCACTTATTTTCTTTTCTTGCACTGATGGATGCAATATATTGGCCAAAGGATAATGGTAATGCTGCCATATAAGATCTTCTGGATGATTGGTATCAGGAGAACAAACCTCATTCCAAACTACTGCTTGATTTAAGTGATTGGTCAATCGTTTCTCCTCTTTATTCTCCAATGTATCCAAGTGCTCTGAATAATCTTCATCTTCATCAAATATAACAACCTCCAGATCCCTAGACTGTTGCTGCTTTCCATTTCTATTTTTTGTTTGAGCAATTTCAGGGAATTGCATTTCTTCCTTATTCTGATCAGTTTGTAGTGCTGCAAGAATTTCTTTCTGTGGGGAACCTTCATTGGTTTCTGAACAACATACATCATCTTTTTCTTTCGGAGGGGAAGATAATTCAAGCAAGGCTTCAACTGCAGCAAGTTATTATCCAATCCAAACTGTGACATTATTAAGGATATAGTATGTACATGTTAGAGTCAGAATACATTAAAAAACTAGATCAAAGTAATGTTTTAGCATTCGACCATTCATTGGTCCTTATTTTGTTTCTGTGCCATCCAAGCTCTTCAAAAAGTAAGTATTGTTCCCTTGCAATGCCTAGATGATAAATGGCCCTTTCCACAGGAAGTCAAAATTCCCATGTTTTCCTTTGTCTTCTCTCCTGGAATCCCACCTTAGAAATTTGTCTCGAAGGTAGAAGTCTTCTGCTTTAGTCCTTTCATCAAATATTTTCTTGAGTTTTTCTTGTAACACTTGGGATCTTTGGTGCACTTCTTCTCTGGTCTGTTGCAAATGGATGGTCTAATTTATTCTTCTTTTAATGTCATTAGGTTCCACCTGAGCTTCTTGCAGTAATTTCATTACAGGAACTCCTACAGATGAAGGAAACATAGCCTCCATGCCATAAACTAACTCATAAGGGCTAGTTCCAATATATCTCTTTGTAGTAAGCCTGTTTGCCCATAGTGCATTTGTAAGTTTCTTGTGCCAGTTTTTCTTGTTCTCTTCCAACAATTTCTTAATAATATTGATCAAGCTTTTATTGGAAGATTCAACTAGACCATTACCTTGAGGGTAATAGGCTGAGGAATGGCCTAAAGTGATATGGTATTTTTTACAGAAATTTATCATTTTCTTGGACTTGAAGGGAGCAGCATTATTGGTTATGATATTTTCAGGACAACCAAATATAGACAATATGTTGGTTTCTAAGAATCCTATAATCACTGTATCATTGGCTTTTCTAGAAGGAATGGATTCTATCCATTGGTGAAATAGTCTGTGGCAGTAAGAATCCATTTATGTTTTTCCAGAAGAGGGAAGGTGTATTTCTCTAATGAAGTCGAAACCCCATTGTTGAAAGGGCCTTTCAGTGGAAATTGGTCTCAAGGGTAAGGGTAACAGTTTCCTTTTGCCTTCAAAAATTTTGCATTTGTGGCAAGTAGTGACAAACTTCTTTACATCAGCGAACAAGGTTGGCCAGTAAAATCCAGCCCTTAGGATTTTGTCTGCAGTTGATTCCCAGTAATGGTGTCCACCGCAGTCCCCTGCATGAAATTCTTTGAGAAATTTGTCAGCTTCTTCTTGTATTAAACAATTCAATAGAATACCTTCATGATTTTTCCAAAAAAGAGCATTATCTAAAATACAAAACTTTGAAGCTTTCATCTTTAAAAACCTTTTCTTTGTTCTAGATAACCCTGTATGAGCCTACAAGTTTAATAATACATGAGTTGTATCAGCATACCAAGGTGATTCTAAGAAGGCCTGGTTGATTTGTGGAGTCACCATCTCCTGTTCATTATCCAGTTCATTAATATCCAGGTCTTGAAAGTTTGTTTTAGTCATGAGTTTAGCCAATCCCTGTCCTTTTATAAGCCTTGTAGGTTTTATTTCAATATCATACTCCAATATATTAGCTATCCATTTACCTTGTTTTCCTTCAATTTCATCCCGAGTCAGGATGTATTTGACAACAACATTTGGCACATATGCTATTACATGGCAGTACAATATATAGAATCTGAAGTCTTTAATAGCTTTCACAAGTGCAAAATCCTGTTTTTCCATGATTTTGTAATTCAGAGGTGCATCTCTAAGTGATTTACTAAAAAAGGCTATGGATTTTTCTCATCCTTGATCATCTTTTTGCAGTAAAACAACTGCTATGGTGTGTTTTGATGTAAATGAAAAAATTATGAAGTCTTTGTCAAACTTTGGACTTGTAAGGACTGGTGTTCTGGTCAAAGCCATTTTAATGTCTTCAAATGATTGTTTGGCTTCTACTATCCATTTAATCTTTGAATCCTTTTTTAACATATTGGTCAGAAATCCAATTAATTCAGCCAAATTAGATATGGATCTTCTCAAAAGTTAATCTTTCCTAGGAAAGCTTGAATTTATTTGACATTTCTGGGGTGGGGTATTTGCAGAATAGCTTCTATTCTAGCAGGATCAATTCTGATGCCATCTTTGGAGATGATGTGGCCTAACAGTTTGCCTTCTTCTAGACCAAACAAAGAATTTTTGGGATTTAATGAAATACCATACTGTCTACATTTTAAAAACACTTGTCTCAAATGATCTAAATGCTGTTGATCTGATTTGGAAAGTACAGTTAGGTCATCTAGATATACAACCAGAAAATCATGAATTTCTTTTGCAAAAGCTATGTCCATTTCTTGTTGAAAGGTTGCCCCTGCATTCTTAAGTCCGAATGGCATTTTAACATATTTGAATGTACCCCATGGTGTTGTAAATTCCGTCTTTTCTTGGTCATCAGGATGAACTAGAATCTGATTAAAACCTGAAAACCCATCCAAAAGTGAAATCCTAGAAGCACCTACTACTCTTTGTAAAATGTGATCCATCTTAGATAAAGGGTAATTGTCTTTCAAAGAAACCTTGTTTACATTTCTCAAGTCAACACATAATCTAATTTCTCCTGTTTTCTTCCTGGTAAGCACTAAATTAGACATCCACTCTGAAAATCTGATTGGGGCAGTTATCCCTGCATCATGCATTTGTTTGATTTCACTTTCAATTAAAGGAAGCAGTATAGGATTGATTCTTCTGAACTTTTGTTTGAATGGTTTTTTATTTTCCTTGAGGTGTATTGATGTTGAATTACAGAGGTGTCATAAGATTTCAGGTCTTCATAGCTCTAGGCAAAAACATCCTAGAATTCTTTGATCAGTTCAACATACTTAAGTTTTTGATCCGGGGGCAAAGATTTGGATAATTTCACCATTTTTGGATTCTCTCTAGTTCCTATGTTGTAGTCTTCAATGTCTGCTTTTAGAGGTCCCATCTGGGGTTTCTTTTGAATATCGTTGAAATCAAAGAGATCTTCCAAAGGAGTTAATCCTTTGGGCAAAAGATTGTCTTTCAAATTGCTAATTCCAGATTCTCCTTCAATAATCTCATCAACATCTATTTCTTTAAGATCTTGTATTTCCTCTTTGGAAAATTTCATTGGATGAAGCATTTGAGTTGCATTTTCTGTTGAAATGTTTGTTTCTATCTGATTTGTTGGATCAAATTTACTAATTGTATCTCCATCTACGTTAGTGCTGAACAATTCTTCATCTAGGGTTAAAAAATTGTTGATCTGATTATCAGTGTCAAACACTTGACAATTCTTTACATTATCAAGTATGGATGGCCTGTGTCTAATTTCAGCTATGAATTGATGATTTGGTTCAAATGGTAATTTACCAGTGCTGGCAAACATTGCTAGGCTATGAGCTTGCAAGTTATGTTTTCTCGGGATTTTGGCAAGCTGAGTTTCTAGAAATGTGTTGAGGATATCTATAGTTGTTCCTTTGTACTCTCTTAATCTGGGGTCATTTATTAAGAACTTTCCTTTTATCTATTGAATGATTAAATCAGAATCTCCTAGGACTGACACTCTAGTTGCTCCTAATTTCTTAACCAGTTTAATGCCTAGCAATAGAGCTTCATATTCAGCCATATTATTAGTGCACCTAAAATTTAATCTATAAGCATGGCTTTTAGCATGATTGTTTTCAAGATTGTGCACCCAGAATCCTGCCCCTGCTCCTAATTTGTTCACAAAACCATCAAATTCTAAGTACCAAAGGATTTCATGTTCACATTTAGTATCTGGAGTTTCAGGGATCTTTTTGATAGGGAGATCTAGTTTTTCAGTTTCTTCTGGTTTATCTGATGTTTCATGAGTTTCAGAAATTTCTTGGATTCAGACACTAGAACTTTCATTTGCAATTGTTTCTGTTTCATCTGCTAGAACTTTTATTTCATGTGGGGGATCAATTTCAGCATTGTAAAGGATAAAAAAATCCATATATGAATGTACTGAGTAGATAGGGAAATTTTGAGGTTTCCCTTGACTACTTACTACATACCTCATTAAGGTTTCTCTGTATAGTCTCTTGGGTTGAACAAACATTGAAACAGTAGCATAAGACATGTCTAACCATAAAGATCCTTGAAGCTTTGCACCCCAAGATCTAGATAATAACATGCCATACTTTGGTGGAATATCAGCTACTACTATGTCCATTAAGATGGTTTTGGCAGGATATTGGGCTAGTGACACACATAAGTCTTTGATTAAGCCCAAACATTTGACCTTACTTGAATCAAAAGAGAAAAGGTCTTTATATGGCCTGCTGATGTCAAGGTCTAGCCTCTCCATTACAGATTTAGGCATTAAGTTATGGGAAGCACCAGAGTCAAACATGGCATTATGAAGTATTTTATCATGTATGTTTAAACCTACATAGAATGGAGGAACTTCTCCCTCTATGTTTCTCTATATACTTCAGGGCCAAATATCAATTTAGGTTGGTCATTAAAAACATTTATTGAATCTTCGTTCATAGAAATTTTGAGTGATCTGTTGATTTGGCTTCTATAGACATCATGTTTAGCTAATTCTGATAATGGAACAACTATTTTTAATTTGCCTACTTCTGTCTCAAGATTAAAAGGTTTTTCGATGTGAGCTTTTGTATTTCAGACAGCTGAATTTTCTGCGTTTCTCTCCTCTTCAGGAATGGGATTATGCGCCGAAGTTGTTTCCAAATCAAGTTCTAGAGACTCTCCTACTTTTCCTTTAGAAGGAACAAAAATGGAAGGTTGTCTGTTAGGTGTTTGATTATCTGATATATCTTCAACAATTGGGCTTTTAGGGTTAGGATCTGTTTTAGAAAGAATATGTACAGGGGGATTATTGATCTTACCTTTGTTAGGCTACTTGGTACCTTTCTATTTACTATTTCCAGGGACATCTATTCTTCTGCTCCTCAAATTGTATTGTTTGTGGACTTCATAAATGGTTGTGTCATATCCCTCTCTAAAGTCAAATGTTTCACCTGACTGAGCTTGGAATTGTTTAAGGATGTGAGCTTCTTGATCCTCTTGGGTCAAGAAAACTTGTTGTTTATTTTTGAGTCCCACCAGATTAATTTGAGTGTCTTCTGTTGGTTCATTAGAAGTTGAGGCTTCAGCATAATTTTCTTGAAATGGGGGCCTAATATTTTGGTCAGGCCCTATCTTTCCAATGTTAGGATTTTGGTTCTTCCTGAAATTTGGGTTTCTCCCAGTATTGCTTCACTGACCATCCCAAGGGGATTTTCTCTCGATTGTTTCTACTCTATCTCCAAGTCTATCCATTCCTTTAATAATAACATCTAATTATGTTCAAAGGCAGAAGGCTCTTCTTTGAAAGGTGTCCTCCTTTTAGCTGTGGCTCTAGACCGTTTAGATATCAGGTTGGCCTCGACACTGACAGCTATACTGTGCATCTATTCTAAGTTTCTAGGAGCTCTTTCCCTAAGTTGGTATGCCATTTCAGAATCGAAAGCATCAGGGAATTTTATCAAGGCCAAACCTAGAGGAGGTATGAGATTTTGAGGAATAACATTGTAGACATTATTGAGTTTGGTACAGTAATCTTGGACAGTTTCCTATGTGCCTCTTCTTAGGTTTTCATACTCTAATAAAATGTGGAGAGGATCTTTCTTCGTTTCCCATCTGTTTAAGAAGGTCTGATAAAGAGCTTGTGGGTTATTGATACTGTTTGTAGGGAGGGCTCTAAACTAGGTTCTAACATCTCCAGTTAAACATTGAACAAATACTTTCATTCTAACATCATCAACATCAATCTCATAACTTCCAAAATAGTCAGTCATTTTATTGGTATGTTTTTGAGCTGTGTAAGTTCCAGTACCTTCAAAAGAAGGGATTTTACTTTGATAGTCTTGGGGCATAGCCCCTAGATTGGCAGGTAAGTTTAGGGGAGTATATCAGTTTGCCATGTTTGCAGAAGTAGATGCAACAACTGGAGGAGTAGGGATAACAATGGGAATGCGTGTTGTAGATGGAAGAGTGGAAAGGGTAGTTGGAGGTGCTGATGGTGAACTTGGAGAAGCTGTAGTAATCACAGAAAGGTTGGATGTCCTTTCAGAGGTAAGCTCAGATTGAATGGAGTTCTACAAATGTTTGTCAAGGTGTGAAGTAACAACTTCAATCTATAAATTTTCAATGAATATTGGATTTTGAACTGTGTGGGTTACCACAGATTCTGAAAAGGTCCCAAATAAAGAGTTTTCAACATATTTATCAACAGGTTCGTTCTCAGGGTAGATCCACCTCACAGGACATGATCTTGATCTGTATAGAGGCTGAGAACTAGCAGAATTTTCTTGTCTCTCTTGTCTTCTAAGAATCCTAGGAATCAGATTAGGATTTTCAAACACAAGTGGGGGATTAGGATCAGGATTTGATCTGGTGTAATGAATCTCTTTTGAAGCCAGGTTTCAAGGTGTATTTTTGGCTTTCCTTGAAATAGATTTGACAATAAAAATTTAACAGTCTCTTCTAGGAGGTTTTAGATGTGGGAGTTTTGAACTTTCTTAAAGATTTATTTGAAAAGAGGGACTGATCAAGTATCTGAAACCAACTGTTCAGTCCATAAGCTAGACCAGAGATAGACTGAAGTAGCATTCATTTACTTCTGCAATTGCAAAGCAAAAGCATTTCAAAGGCTACCTGGCTAACTTCAGGCTCTGTCTGTAGCTTATGACATAAACAATAGTAACAAACAATTATTCTAGTCTACGAAACTAGGGATTCTGGGTTCGTTGCCCAGTGGAGTCGCCAATGATGTTATCACTCAGGTTTTCCCCAAAGTTGTAAGAAAGGGAAGGATGTCGAGGTAACCACAGACCAGTATTTTAGATACAGAATCTAGCCAATCTGTATCCAGAGAGGGCTCTCTCTTTATGATTTAGCTTTGTCTTTTAAAGGTATTAGGCTAGTTATGAAGTTCAAGGGTTTTGTTTGAGTTTGGGTGGTGAGATTCAATAGAACAGAGAGGTAAGATAGAATAGTTCAGTCCATTGGGCATGATGGAGTCAAAAGAAGATGTCTTTCTGGATTTGGTTTCTCAACAAAGGATGGTTTCATAGATCAAGGTAGTCAAACAAGGAACAAATAAAGACTGGAAGCAGATGGAATGGGCTCAAATTGGTTGAAGGGAATTTAAGAATCCTTCAACATGTTGAAATAGGGAAAATGGGTGATTAATGATAAGGAGCAGTTAAGAAATCTTTAGCAAATAACCAACATGAAAGAATCGGGAAACATGAGCAATTAAGAGTTCACTGTTTATCCAAATTCTGAAGAAAACACAGAGAATAATAAAGACTGAAAACAAAGTGCAATCAAGCATATTCTGAAATTAAAGTTTCCTTTACCATTCAGATGAATGAAAACACAGATGATATAATAAACAAGAAACCTGTAAAACACAAGATATATGGGACTTATTGATCCAGTGGTTGATTCAAGAAATCTGTGACAAGTCTTTTGCTTCAATCCCTCATCCAGTAGGCCATGCAACAGTTTGATTTCCAACAGCTCTTTATTCCGAAAATTCAGTGTTACAGCAAAGTTTAGGAATTCACACCCCCCCTCACAATACTCTAATGGAGGGGGTATTTATATAAAAAAATATGTACAATAAATATCTCGTAACAGCTGTGAGATAATATATAGGTTTAACTAATGAGAGTTTACAAAAATAGATCAACTAGTCTTCTCCAGTAACTTTGCATTGGCTGCCTGTCTAGACTGATAGTCTTTAATCCTAATCTTCTTCATTTAATTCTCATCTGCTTCATTTAATTCTGCTCTACCACCCTTTAATGCTGAGCTGATGCATTTAATTCTGATATGCTTTGCCTTTAATTCTGATATGCTTTGCCTTTAATTCTGATCTGATACACTTTAATGCTATGCTTTGCGTCTTGCTCATCTCTGTTTGATATTTAGCCCAAAATTTTCCTCTTCCAAGGGTAACAGCGCATCTATGGATAAAAACCTGTTGTTTGTACACTGGAGGTTGTTCTGCGCCTTCCAATTCCTTTCCCCTAGACCTTTCTGTGGCTGGTATGCTGAGAAGCTCCGACAGTCGACGCAATGGTTCATGGCTTCTCAGATAGCTGAAAAGGTAGAGAAATTATATAATGGCGGGTTTGAATGGGTTTGCGAGCTCGTTGATGTAGCCTTTCTGGTCGAATAGCGGCTGAAAATTGGAACAGTGGTTGTTATCTCTGTATGGGAGTTCGGGGCATTGTATGACACTCAAAAACATGTTTTTTGCCCGAGAGTGTGACATGTAGCAAAAAATGGCTTTTTACCCTTTTATTTGGCAAAATATAGTCTTAGTGGGCTTTTTTGATTTGATGGGCGGATGATGTCAGCAGGAGTACAGGGGCAGATGACATGGCGGTGACGTGGTAGGTGACATTAGCACAGGATGGAGGACGTCAGCGGGGGGTGGGGGTGGTAAGTGGTTTCGCCTGCACCGCTTTTGAGGCTGGGCGGTTTCGGGTCGGGAGGGAGCGAGAAGGTTAAATGGGCAACGCGTGGTAGAGTATGAGCACGAAAACCGCCGGCCCCCACGAGTTAAAGCTCAGTGGCTAGGGGGGTCGCAAAATGGATGTGGACCGTTGGATGCGAAGGCGCTGATCGGATGGTGGATGGTGCATGGAGATGGCGGGAGGTTAATTATGTGGGCCCAATATAATTAACGTTAATAAATCATATCGGGTGTAGTATTATTGGTCGGGGGGTTTGGTTGGTTATTATTTAACCGGAGGTTAATTAACCCTTTGTGCACGTAGGGAGGGTTCTTAATAAGTTTCAAATAAACTTATTAATACCTCTTTAAAACTATGCTATGGTCGTATTCAACCGTGGGGAGGGATATATAGTATTTGTTGTTTTTGTAATATATATACATAATACGGGATGGGAATATGTGTATGGGAATTATATAATTCATGTTAGTAATTAATATGAATTTAAATTGAGCGCTAAGTTATAAAAATACTTTAACTTTTGTAGTTTAAACTTAGGCTAGAGTTAAAAAAGGGTTTTGATGGGGAACTTTTGCCATTTTCCTAAGCAAAACAGGGTTTTATATAGGCAATGTTTATGAAATGGAAGGAGTGGCTTGTGAGTGATATTAAGCAAATCTTAATACCTTTGGGGGAGTTTAGTGAATTATTTAGGGAAAAGTATGAAGGGGAGTTAGTCATGAAATGTTGCCTCACTTGAGTTGTATCAAAAATGAAATGTTTGCCTCATACTTGTGATAGAAGTGAAGATTGACATATTTAGAGACAAAATCTATCACAAGTATCATTTCTGCAACACCAATCTACCTACCCTACCCACTTTACCTAGCATTTTTTCCTTCTTTCTTTGGGTTCACTTAGACTGGGAAACCCTCATCAACTTTTTCTTTTATTTGCATGGTAAGCCTACCTAAGTCTACACTTATTACATCCAAGGGCTCGGATTAAACTGTTGAGCTCCTTTGCTTCTCTACCTATCTACTTATCTGCCAAGATTAAACAATTTGGTCAGATTTTTATTCTCTATCTCTAAAACAAGAAATTCAAACATGAACTAGCCAAGATTAAGCTGTTTGGCCATTCATCAATTGTGGCATGAATTAACATGTTGCACATAATGTTTTTTTACAGAAAATGTAAAAGCAGTGGCATTTTTGACTTGCACACTTTCACGGTCTTTCCTTATTTGGGATTCATTTCTTTCACTATTTTTTTGACCATTTTATTCTTTTTACACTTTGATTTTTCTTTTAGGGTATACCCTCTTTACATTTTTTGCATTTTTTGATTTTTAATAATATGGAAACCCTTTGCAACAAGGAAAGGGATGAACATATTACAGAGCTCAACAAGTCAATCATGAAATATGACACCTATTGGTATAGGAGCATCACACATTGTATCAAACAAATAAACAATTTCTATGTTATTATAGTAGGGGAGTATATTGAATTGCTCGAGATAACTTTTCATTTCTCGTAGAAGTGCCTTCTTATTAATTCCTTGATGACCTACAACATGAATCATAGTTAAAGATATTATAACAACAATATAACTTGCCAAATAGTAGGGTGAAGCAAATGCCATAAAAATATAAAATAATCTAAACATATCATGTAAGATAATTCGATCCATACCTTCAAAGTCTCTATTATATTGCAACATCCATGCATGAGGTGTCATTATCCATGGTCTTAATCCAATGTCTTCTTTCCCTTTGATAATATGTTTTTTTGGTACTTCGATACCTATGTTTCTTAGAAAGGGAGTGCCTATACTCATCAAACACCTCATTTCCTAAGCTTCATGAATGACGAGGTTTCATCTTAGGACCACAAACTAGACAAGAAAATTTACCCTTTATTTGAATACCTACAATAAATGGAATAATTTTTATATCAATTATTTTAATTATGTACAATGAAGGTCGAACTATTTAAAAAACATACTTGAAATAAAATTCATAAAATTAAACACTATTAAAGTGCAGGTATACTACTATAACATACCACAAAATTGTGTTAGCCCCGGGGCATCGTAAATTGTCCATACAAGCATCACATGGAATTCAAATTCCCTTTCTGTAACTATTAGTCTATGGATATCATACATAGTGACATCATTCCATAACTCCACTAACTCGTCGATAAGAAGCTTGATATATACATTTATATCTTTCACCTGGTACTTATCTAATTGATTGAACATACAATACATAATTACTACATATATGAGAAAATAAAAAAAAATATAGGACATAATTATAATTAGGCATAATTGAACATATATGAGTAAATTAACAAAAAAATATAGGACACAATTATGAAACAAACAAGACAAATGAGATGTTATTGTGCTAAAAAAATTATTCTAAACACATTATAAATACTTGAAACAATCATTGTCAATATTATGTTCTCCCTCTTTTTTGACTTCCACAGAGGAATGTTATTGTTGATAATAAAAGCAGGTCACACTAAGTAAGTAGATCTAGGACCTCCAAATAGATTGACACTGTCAGCTATTAATTGAAGCCTAAGATTACAAGGTTCTCTTTTAAATTATTACCACTTTTCCTCTATATTCTTAAATGAAGATCCATTTGCAAGAATTCAAAGAACACCATCTTCACTTTTATTCCTTGCACGGTAATTCATAAGTTCCGCTACACTTTTTCACCTTAACAATTGTCGTATATGTGGAATTAGGGGAAGATAATGAAGAACCTTTTGAGGCACCTTTTTTGTTACTTTATCAGTTTGATATCTACTCTCATCACATTTTGGGCATTTTTCTTTCAACACATGTTCTTTATAACATAGAGTAACATCACTAGGGCATGCATGAATAGCTTCATATTCCATTCCAATGTCTTTCATAATGGCATGTAAATATCGATATGTACGAGGTAAGACATTTCATAGTGGTAATAGAAATTCACCTAATAATATACAACATAAAAAAAATAGTAGTGGTTAATGTACTAAACAATATTAATCGTACATATTGCATCCAAATGTTACAAATTAATGAAATGATATAGAACGTACTAACATTAAAAACAACAGGAGAATATATATATATATATATATATATATATATATAGATTTGTACTAAAGGTCCCAAAATATATTACATACCTCGGGAGTTGTCTCACACGTTTGTTTGATAAACCATTTGCCACCTTTAAGTTGAATAGCAACAATACAAAAGAGAGAAGAGATATTTTTGAGCCTTCATAAAGAGCTTTAGTTGCCCTCTCCAGTACAGGTAAATCAAAAGCATGGTCATCATATTGGTTGTCATCATCATCCATTCTAATGTTATTGAATGTCTCCTGTATAAATCTATTTGTCCCGTCTTCTTCAACTACGTTATCAACATCATTATATTATTCCATAGGATCATTAGGTTGATCCTCCATATTAATCACTCCATGTTCTTGTACAGGGGCTTGTACTAAAAACACCCCTTGATCAATGCCCTAGGGGGGTGATACTATACAATTAAAATCAATAAAGTAATATTAGTATATATAGAAAATATTGAAATGTCGATATATTAACAATTTACAAATATAATATATAAGGAAAACAAAGACAAAAAATACAGAGAAAAGTAAAACTTAGGTGAGACAAAGAAACAAATACAACAAATCAATGATGATTCTTGTGCAATGTATCAATATATTTAAGAATATGTTGAAAAAATATAAGAAAGATGTTACTTTTCTTGACATGTAGGAAGTGAGACACTTTCTAAGATATGTAAACATGACCATCATAAAAAACATATTGATATTAATTTGCATTCATCATATTGTAATTTTATATTCTTTCTTAATGTCATATTTTGAATAATATACCTTAAAAACTTATCAATAATTCTCCACAAAAACCATGATCAACCTCTAAATCTGCTAGGTCCAAATTAACCCGCTAAACATACATTAACTCCATCCCCCTAAGCCCTTAAATCCCTAAAACCTAAGCCCTTAACCCATAACCCATAAACCCTTAAACAATGACCCCTTATGCCTAAGCCCATAAATTAATTAACCCCTAACTCAACCTAACCCCTTAATCGACCCTAAAGAAAATAATAAAATGATATTTCTAGTCCACATAAATATGACAACATAGTTCAAACACCTCCCAAAACAATATTATAAAATAAATTTACAATAGAAAAATAATACAAAGACATACAATATAAAAAACAATATACATATAAACATTTACAAAAGCAATTTACAAGATAAACACATATATATAATAAATAACTTACATATGGATGATATTCATGTCCACCTTCAGCATGTCCAAAATCTCTATAATGCGTTTTTGTTGAGTTTATTAGAATTATCCTTGGCCTCAAGCCCTTGCAATTTCTACAAGAGAAATAACATTTTCCATCCTCAGAAGCCCTCAATGTCGATCCCACATATCCTTGGTCTCCTTGAGGAATGTTATGTGACATTTTTTGTCACCAAACTTTCAATGATGATTTTGTTCAAACATTAACCTCAAAATAATCCTACAACCTTTCAAAACAATCACAACTCACACACACACACATATATTATAATTATAATATTATATTAATATTAATATGTATTAATTATATATTAATAATATTATATTTAATTATAATATTAAGGTTATATTTATTTTAATTAGTTAAACTAATCAATGTAAAGTGGTCCCATATTAGACGTTATCACTATAAAAATCCATTAATGGTGGAATTGGACGTTATGCGGTGGTTATTTTCTCCATTTTTCAGAAATTGGACAACACATTTTCATATTGGATATAGCGTCGGATATCCGACGGTAAATAACTCCCTCATTTATTTGACGACATGAGGGATTGTATAAAAACATCGGATAGTTAATGGGATAGGGAATTCTGTCGAATATTCGACCATTAAAGAATTCCCATCGAATATTCTATGGTAATCAGCATTTTAGAAAAAAAAAATCAACTTCTCACACTTTTTCCGATTTTGTCCATTTTGTTGGATTCTACCATCAAAATTTCTACCAAAATGTAGTAGTGATATTTTTTAAAGTGTATCATCATTAAAACCCAACCCAATGAGATCTATCCACCTCTGAACAATAACCATGCTTTCCATAAACATAGACCATACAGAGTGTATGGAGAACACTATAAAACAAATTTACCACTAACCCATCCAAAATAGAGGAAATAAGAGCCCAAATTCTCAAAATCACAATTGGTGGATAATAAGGACAAACTCCCATAAAAATTGTAGTTGAATAACACCTACACAAAACTTGAAAGAGAAACTTTAGAATCCATCCTTTCATAATATTAATCTAAGGAAATTATGGTAAGGATTTTCCCTTGATCAACTGGAGGGTCAAAACAGTCTCTAGGAGGGTTAGTGAGGTCTCACGAGGCAGAGTCACTCACTATGAAGCCTTCTACAGGAACCAAATGAGAATCAAAAAAAAAAATTGATATTACGAGTCATTCTTTGACATCTTCCAATAAGGAAAATATGTTATAAGTATCGAATTTTTTGCAATTGAAAATCAAGCATAGTGGAGTGGCCATTTGTTGGAGCAAGGCCAATGAATGCATCAAATGAAGTTGTTTTTCCTAAACCTGCCAAGGTTTGCTACCCACTTCATATCCTCCCCTATCACCTCCAAATCTTAGTGATATGGGAGATCTTAAGTCTCTTGACTTTCCAACAGTATAATCTCCTTCTAAACTTCCAAGTGGAAAACATAAAAAAAAGTGGCAATAGAGTCATAGGAAAAAGGTTTAACTCTTTTAGAGTTGATATTGCCTCCTCCACCTATTCTACTGCACATCCTCTACCTAGGAGGCATGCTTGTAGCAACCAAATAAAACCGAGAACAAGAAATAAAATAACCTCTACCTTGAAAACAAGAAAAGGGGCAAGAAACACCACCCTATATTCCAAACTTGAGAACTACCCAAGCATCCCCATAATTTCATACAACAGGACTAGATGCAAGCACCTAAGATGTTTATCGTTGCACCCCAGAAAAGGGTGAAAAATCAGAAATTTCACTAGATTATAGTAAAAAAGGGAGGAAAAGGCCCTAGACCTTGCCCTCATTTATACAACCCTCATACATGTTTCATGTCATCTCCATAACTAGCAATTTAAAGCAGCAGACCTAGCTAGTAACCTTACCTTACACCTCAACAATCCTCTGCCACCTCATTAAAGGGTCACAGAACTTGTGAGGGATGGCACACCATACAACGACGCTCCCATGGCCATAACATCACCCCCATCAGGGTCCTTCTTATCTTCCTCCAACAATCCCCTGATAAAATATATATCTAAATCTCCCAACTATGAAAAGGGAAATTAGCATCCAAGAAAAAAACACAAGATTTTCATCTTCTATATATTTTATTATAATATAACCAAACACATATTAATAATTGAACTTAAATTATTCAATATTTTTGTTACCTTACCCTTTATTATTGTATTTAAAATCAAAGTTAGCATACACATCATAAATTAATAAATTTAACCAAAAATAGTTCAATTTAAAATACAACACACCCTCTAAAATTAAAGACAACGCTTATAAAAAATAACTTATTAAAAAAACAATATGCCTTACTATATATATAAAATATAAATAACAATTCCCACAAAACATATACATAATCATAGTTATAAGTTACATTGTGAAAAATGTATATTTTTTATAATTTTAAGACTCCTCAATCACTCTCTTTCATATAATTTAATTATTTTAAATGATTTTATAAATTACAATATCGATGGAAACTTATACCCAATCATACTTCTAAGTTATATTCTATGATTGTATATTTTTCATAATTTTTATAATATAATTTTAAGACTCTTCGATCACTATTGTTAATATAATTTAATGGTTTAAATAGGTATTTAATTAAGTAATTACATAATACAAGTATAATTAATCAAAGGAAAAATAAATTTATATTCATTTTTTTTAGATAAGGGACAACAACTTGATTTATGAAGTTTATGAAGACATATATACATTATACGACGGGGGACTCACTCAGTGAAACTTTGACATATCACTTGCGTTCGTGGCATATTAAACAATACCCTTAATTTGACTACATATTGGAAAATCCCTCCAAAAATCACATTATTTAACGCCCTACCAATATGAACCCAATATAGCTTCCCAATTTAAAAAAATCTTACTTTCACTACATATTGTAGGTATCCATTTTTTCATTAACATTTTTTATACCCCTTTATATTTTTTTATTAAATTTGAGCTCCATATATTAATATTTTCTAATATAAAAACCTTTACCCCCTATATATCCCCAAATATATTATGTCATCTTTTCTACAATATATATCCCCCAATATGAACCCACATGGTATGATATTGCTCTCCCAGTGAAGCCTTTGTGCATTATACTCTCTCTAAATTTGAAACTATAATTTAGTATCAGGAAACACATATTTTTAACCATTAAACCCACTCAAACCATATAGAATGAAATTATTTGATTTGTCAAATGCTATTTTAATAACTAACAAAGACCATTAGAATTGGATCTCAAGTCATTTACCTAAAACCTTTTCTACATAATCCCATGGATTGAATCAATAAAATACATGACATGATTTAACCAACCAACCTTCTTACACGGATTGACGTTTCCACTGAGGGGTTGGGGTGGGAAAATATGTTAGAAATTAACTATAGGAGCAATGAGATGCAAAAAATATTGCGGAATACAAATACAAAAATGAATAAAACAAGAGAGACACAGTATATGTGCTTCACCCAATTTGGGCTACATCCACAGAGAAACATACAATCCTTCCTTTTATATTATCCAACAAAATGAAGAGATACAACCTACAACAAATCCGTTGTAATTTTCTCTTCACTCTCATAAAGGGGCTCTTTCTCGTTCTGAATAATAATACACAACCACAATACAATTCCCTCATATAAACCGAGGGTTGCCTTCTAGGGAAAAACCTTAAATTAACATAACTTCTACCATTAGATAATTTTCTTAATCAATGACTCGGATTGACTACGAAATTATAATATTTTACAAGGAAAAGTTTCATCTATTTTTATCTTTGTGGGAACATCCCCTGAACCCCCGCTAGGAGGGGGCTCATAAAAGTCGTCATCACCCCCTACTAGATCACCCCCTACTGGACCTCCCTGACAACGATTAAAGGGGTGGTTCTTTTGCCCCATTAGGAACAAGGATCTAACGTAGCTGAAACAAAAAACCTTTGAACAATGAGGAAGATAATCAGGCTCCACACCCAATAATCTACCCCTTGGAGACTGATTATGTAAACTCCATTGTTTCTTCGCTTGGTGGAAAATGACTCCACTTGGACCTAGATGTTTCTCATCTTCACAATCGTACTTGAAGGCCAATTGAAACTGAGTAGAATCTCAATTTTTCCCTTGTTACAACTTTTGTTAAAATATCTGCAGGATTTTGGCTAGTGTATATATTTTCTAGCTTCGACTATCCATCTTCCAACACTAACTATATGAAATGGTAATTGAATTGTAATTGCTTAGTATTGGAATGAAATGATGATTTCTTTACAAGATGAATGGCACTTTGGTTGTCACTGTATAACCAACGCATCTCCTTCTTCTTTCCCAATTCATCCATAAACCTTCGTAACCAAATAATATCTTTACTAGCCTCTGTAGCAGCGGCATACTCTTCTTTAATTGTTGAAAGTGAAACAATGTTTTGCAATTTTGAAACCCAACTAACAATTGTTCCACCTACAGCAAGCACAGACCCTATGGTGTGCTTCTTGTTATATCTATCACCTACCATATCTATATCAACATAACCATGTAGATAAATGTTTGAACCACCAAAACATAATGCTTGATTTGTGGTACCTCTCAAATACTGGACAATCCACTTTACTACCATCCAATGCTCTTTTCATGGATCTTTCATATACCTACTTACAACTCCCACTACATGTGAAATACCAAGCCTTGTGAAAACCATTGCATACATTAAGCTTCCAACTATTGATGCATATGGAACTTTATATATATAATCCATCTCTTCCCGAGCCTTGGGATACATCTCCTTAGTTTGAAATGGCTAGCCAAAGTTATACTAACTATTTTTGCATTCTGCATATTAAATATTTTCAACACCTTTTCTATGTACTCACTCTAATACAATGTTAACATGTGATTTTTCCTCTATCTAGTTATTCTCATATGAAATATTTGTTTTACAGCACCCAAATCCTTCATTGCAAATGAATTTTCCAATTCTTCTTTGACCACATTTATTTACTACATGTTATACCCTACAACAAAGCATGTCATCTACATACAATAACAGCTTCCATCATTTTTCTCTGTAAGATAAACACGATGGTCATAGTGACATGTAGTATAACCTTGTTTAGACATAAACCTATCAAATTTTAGATACCACTTCCTTTCAGACTATTTAATCCATACAATCTCTTCTTCAATTTGCACACTAAATTTTCCTTCCCTTTGACCTCATACCCTTGTATTTTTTGCATATTTATTCCTTCCTCCAAATCCCCATGGTTGGCTTTACATCTAACTTCTCAAGATGAAAATATTTTGTTGCCACTAGACATAAAATAGTTTTGATTGAAGTAATTTTAACAAGAGGATAAAAAATTTCATCAAATTCTATACATTTCTTTTGTGAAAACTCCTTCACCAAATTCTAGCCTTATGCCTCTATTTACCTCCATCTTCTTCCTTCATCCTGTAAACCCATTTATTCTACAATGTTATTTTACCTGAAGGAAACTTGACTAAGTCCCAAGTCTAGTTATGCATCAAGGGTTCGATCTCTTCTTTCGTGGCTTGCACCCAGTTCTTCCTCATTTCAATATGCATTTCTTCTTCGTATCTTTCTGGTTCCACAAAATCGGTCAAAAATACATAATATAATGGAGGAGAGTATCATTCAATGGGTTTACTTATCCTGATAGATATTCTAACACTACTTTCAAGTGTTTGAGGTGCTTTTTGTTGTTCTAGTTTCTATTTTTGTTATGGTTACTGATCATTATGATTTTCAAGCGCCTTTACATTTTGTGTGATCTTATCAAGCACTGCATATTCTTTTTTTTTTCATTTTCCTATTTATTTTCCTACATCTAATCCTCATACAAGACCATTTCATTGAATATGACATCCCTACTCCTAATGATTTTGTGATTTTCATAATCATATAAGAGATAATGAAAATCATTAACACCATATCCAATAAAAGTACATTTCTTTGATTTTTCCTCAAGCTTTGTTCTATTTTCATTATTATTGCGCACAAATGTTTCACAACCAAAACTCTTGAAAAATGAGTAGTTTATCTCTTTACCTGTCCATGCCTCCTCTGGAATACTACCATCCAAGGAACTTGAAGGCCCTCTATTTATTAGATAAACAACGTTATCTACAACATCTTCCCAAAATTGTAAGGGAATTCTTGCATGTAATCTGATGCACCCTGCACGCTCCATGATTGTCTTGTTCATCCTTTCTCACACACCATTTTCCTGTGGTGTTCTTGGAACTATCTTCTCATTATGAATTCCCTATTCTAAATAGTAGTTATCAAACTCTTTGTTGTCGTATTCACCTCCACTGTCTGATTTGAGACACTTTAACTTCTTTCCTGTCTCATTCTCAACCAAATATTTCCATTTCTTGAAAGTATCAAATACTTCAAATTTATTCTAAATATAATAAATCCAGGTTTTTCTAGTTGCATCATCAATGAAAGTAACATAATAGTGAGAGCCACCAAGATATGACACCTAAGTTGGTCCCCATACATCTATATGCACAAGCTCTAATTTTTATCTCTTCATTTCATTCCCAACTCTGATAAATATGACTCTATTCCATTTTATGTAAACACAATTCTCACACAAATCCAAATCAGCATGCTTCAAACATGGAAAAAAATTTCTTGAGTGAAGAATCTGCATCCCTTTCTCACTCATGTGCCTGAGCCTATGATGCCACAATGTTGTATATACTCTTGTGGAAGTTAAAGCATTAACAAAATTAGAAATACTATTGCATAAATATAATGTACCAACCCTTTATCCTTTTCCTATTACCAAGGCTCCTTTAGTGACCTTCTAAGTTTTGTCTGTAAAAGTAGTTACACAGCCTTCACCTCCCAAATGCCCTGCTGAAATTAGATTTTTCTTCAGATATGGAACATGCCTTACCACCTTCAATAGCAATTGGTTTCCATTCTATCTCTTTATGAAAATCTTACCCATTCTAATGATTTTATAGGGTTTATCATCACCTAGATGAACCTATCCAAAATCGCCTTGAACATAGTCATGAAAATGTTTTCTATCACACGTAGCATGGAATGACACCCTTAAATATACTACCCAAGCATCAATAATATTCTCTAATGAAAGAATCAAATAATTTTTCAACACATCACCCATCACATACATTTCATGAGTGTTCTCTTTATGTCCATCTCCTTCTTTTCTCTTCCAGTATTTACACTATTTCTTTAAGTGTCCTTTCTTCCCACATTTCCAGCACACCATCCCTGATCTGGATCTGGATCTTCGTTTTCTTGAATTATTACAATTTCTTGGGTTCCTTCCTCTTTCCATTTTTCTTCCCCTGGTCTCTATAGTCCAAGCATTACCTGATGTCTCACTGTATCTTTTCTGTCGCATTTCCTTGCTAAGGATGGAACGAACAACATCATCAAACTTTAAAGTACTAGATCCAAAGACAGAGTCATTAATATCCATAACCATGCCATTCCAAGTTTTTGGAAATGAGGATATAAATAATAAAGCCCTAACTTCATCATCAAAATTTACCCCTATAGAACTTAACTGACTGGTAATCGTTTCAATTTCATTTAAATGATCGGAAAAAAATCCACCTTCTGACATCTTCATATTAAATAGACGCTTCATAATAAATACATTATTTGAGGCCGAGGGTTTTTCATATATTTTGGCCAATGCTATAATTAAACATTTTTTTGTCATTTCCTTTGAAATGTTGAATGCCACTGATGCTTCCAGCCACAGGCCTATTGTTCTTAGTTGCTGTCTATCGAGAATCTCCCATTTTACATCCATTATACTTGTTGACTTCTTTGTCTTTCCTCTCAATGGTAGGTACATATCCTTCTAATGCATATAATATTCCATGTCCATCTTCCACAACTAGTAGTTTTTTCTATTAAATTTATTGACCATAAACCTACCATCTTCCACCATTTCTACCACTCGAACCAAGAACCCTTCTCTCCTGCGAGTTTATTGGCAAATAAACCTTCGATTCTTATACTAGTTATTAGAAATTAATCAATGGAGAAATGAAACACACGAAATATTGCAGAAACACAAATATAGAAACACATAAAACAAGAGAGACACAAATATATGTGGTTCACCCAATTTGGGCTACATCCACGTAGAAACGACCAATCCTTATTTTTATATTATCCAGCAAAATGAAAAGACACAACCTACTTCGAATCCGTTGTAATTTTATCTTCGCTTTCAAAAAGTCTCCTCTCTCATTGTCTCTCAAAACAATAATGCACACCCACACTACAATTCCATCATATAAATAGTCAGTTTCCTTGTAGGTAAAAAAAACTCTAAATTAAAATAACATCTACAGTCAAATCATCTGCTTAATCAATGACCTAGGTTGACTACGAAATTAAAATATTTTACAAGGAAAATTTTCATTTATTTCTATCTTTGGGGGCACTGTCTGCAAACCCTTACCATGGGGGAGGGGCCATAAAATTCGTTTCCGCCCCCCCCCCCCCCCCCCCCCCCCCCCCCCCCCCCAAACAAGATCCCCCTAATAGTTAAATAGGTGGTGCTGCTAGCCCATTAGGAATAGGAATCAAACGCGGCTGAAAAATAAAACATCTGAATAATCAAAAACATAATAAGGCTCCAGACCCAACAAAAATTTGTTCACCCAAACCAATCAGGAAACTTTATTTTCCTCCTCCTCACTCTAATCAAAATTTGAAACGTGGAAAAGTCACTTGGTGATTTCCCATGCGCATGTATTCCACCTCCCCTTCTTCCTCCTTATCATTCCTCGTTTTCTCACTCTTGATGTTCATAACTTCTCATCTTTATCTAGAAGCTTCACAGTGCACAACAACACATATATCAACAACACCCTCTCAAGCTCCCAGAATAGGCGAAATAAAGGGGAAAACCAAACAACATAATTGGGTGATCCAGAAGGACCTTTAAATGCTTTAATCGTTGAAACATCAATTATAAAAACATAAGAGTTTATGTATATTTATCATCCACAGGAGTTGAAGTCATGGCCATTTTCATGTACATAGGAGTGAGCCTAAGCATTGATCAACTTCCCTAGGTCGTCTATCACACTGAGCAGTTGTTGCATGATGCTTAGCAAAGGATACATTGGTATATTTTAAATATATTTCCCAACAAGAAAATACACTCATTATCCCAAACATTTAGTGGTCGAATACGCTCATTTTCCTATAATATTGATAATAAAACTTCAAATTCCATATAAATTTGCAAGTATACCTGAAAAATAACCTACCATATCTTGAAGGACAATATCTCTTAAACAAACGCCTCAAAACAATGATAAATATTACCCTTCAAATCCAAAGAATGAATACAAATTACCCTTCATAACTCGATGAGGAGGGAAGAGAATCAGAGAAAATACAAACGTTTTCCCTCCATTATGGAAGAGTTTGTGGAGGTGTGGAGCTTGAATCTAGAGGAAGGATTCATGAAAGAAGAGGAGTGTGTTTTGAATACCTACATTTTGTTGTTGTGGTTGAAGGGGTTGAGGGCTTTTGAAGAAGGGTTATTATTAATGAGGGTAGTCCACTAAGAGGGAGTCTCTGCATCCCAAAGGAGTAATTAGAAATTGGTTATATTACCATGAAGCACCCTATGAGAGGGATTTTCCATCGCTATTGGTTGGATGATGCTTGCAAGAACTACAATAGGCCTGGGTTGTTTTCTCATGATTTCCCAAATGTGTAAGTTTGCAACAATTGTGGAATCCGTGGGCATATTCTTATAGAGTGCGCCATAAAGTCATTGTGTTGGAATTGTAGGGAGCCTAGTCATGCTACAAGTCAATGTTATAATTATCCCATTTTTCATATATGCAGCGAATATGGGCACATTTCCAGGGATTATACAACTCCATAGCTTCCACTTGGAGACATTAGGCTCTATAACAATTGTTACAAATAAAGACATATAATTGTTGAGTGTACAAATGAGAAGGCATGCAACAACTATCATAAGAATGGGCATCTTGATCGTGAATGCATCTTGATACATAATCGCCTGGTAATAAAAAATGGGTTAGGTGTCATTGTCAACCTGAATATGAATTGAAGTTCCAACAAAGATGTTAAATTTTCAGTATTGCAAGGTTGAATATTTTGAATTTTGTCTTGAGCCTCATTTGAAGTAGGATAGAAGACCACCTTATTTATTTGAGTCCATCCAAAATCAAAATATGATGCTTTTCAGTTGACTTAGCTTGATTGTAAGAATTGAAAATATTTGAGAATCTAATTGGTGAGAACAAGGTAAATTATTTACTTGCTATGTGAGATTTTAGAATATTCTTAGAATTTACAATAAATATAAAAATGGCCATCATTCTCAAATTAATGAATTTACAATAAAATTAAATTTCATTATAACGAAAATAAAAATATGATCCCCTTTATGAATTAAAACAAATTTATATAGAACCAAAATTTCAATGAATTTCATGATAATCTTCGATCTATTACTACAATGATGAGAATTGAATAAATTGTCTCACAAGTAGCTTCTCCTTGAAACAAACAATACATTAATTACCTCAACTAGAATAGGCTTGCTCTCTTAGACTGCCATGGATTGAGTTTTATTAATGGCATTGTAAACCGTGAGTGCATCGTTTCCATCAATTCTTATGCGTATTATTCCATAAGATGGTCCTCTTACCACCAATCCGTCACCTACCATAAAATATTCAACAACATCATATATTTCCTATTTAGTGTTCATGGAATGAGTGCACTACAAGGGACTCAATGATTTGAAAATCATAAAAAGGGAAATAATAAATTGTACTTTTGAATTGGTGTGAATCTAGTGTGCTAATTACCCATCCATTGTTGTGGCAAATGAAGATTATTGGCTCATCCATCACTGCTGCAAAGTTCAACGCAACATGAACATATCCCTGTAAATAATTAACATTAATGACCTTGCAGATTTTGGTATATTTGGAATATTTGAGACATAAGTGGATTTCAACAATGAAGTTTTCTCATATCCATTAATTTTTTTGAAATATATCAAAATATGAAATCTTGATTTAATCATGCAATAATATCGAAAACAATGACTGCCTCGATAAACCAAATGATGTAGGAGCATCTAGACTTAGCCTAGAATGTGATGGTTTATTCACATGTTGTAGCTAAATGAGTTGAATTTCACTGACCTGAGTGGTCAACAGTTAGTTTTAGTCGAGAGGGTTGGATCTCTCGAAAATGATTTGTACTTCATTATTGTAATAGTTAGGAAATTGCCTTATTTTAGATTAAGAGATAAGTTGTTAGCATAGGTGTGTAATGGAGATTGAAAATAGAGATTTGATTGTTAGAATGATTAAAATAGAGATCAAATTGTTAGTACAGTTAGAATAGGATTCAACTCATAAATAGAAGAAAATGTAATGAAGAGGGATTAGTTGAGAGGATTGAGGATTGAGTGAGAGGCGAGAGTTGAGTGATAGATAGCTTTTGAGATTAAGACAGAGGTCTGTTAAATTGTTGTAATTGAGCAAGAGGGCCAAGACTTCGTAATTATCATTATATTGAAGAAATTGATTCAGTATGTGATTCTGTGACAATTCTAGTGAAGACTCTCGTTTACTTCCGTGAATCTGCGTTCTGAAACTCATCTGGGTATTTTCTCTGTTTTTCATATTTTAATTATAATCTCAGTGTTTATGTGTTAATCACAGTCATTAGTATTAAGGACGGGGGTAGAAGAGCACATAAGGGCTTGGTCGTCGTTGAAGGCCTGTACTCCATCCTAACCATCGATCTAAATTTCAATTGCTTATGTCATAGTCAACTATTGGGTTGAGTTGTTTGATAATATATGTGTTGGTTGTAGACTCGTAGGCTGTAGGATTAGGTGGCCTCTGTTATCCAATAGATATCAGGTTTTAAAGTGATCAGAGTTTAAGTCTAAACTTGGACCCAAATTTTTATAGATCAAGGTTTATAAACCATATCGGCTCCGTGAGGCGGGTAAGCGTCACGCAAGTTCCCTGTGCGATATCGTTGTCAACTGTTGGATGACTACTGATTGCTGACCATTGGATTATACCACATCACATCATTCAGGAGTGAATGAACCTTGGCCAAGAGAAATTGCGATTTGTGATGTCACTACCAACCGTTAGATCTGGATAGAGAAGATCAACAACACAGAGTGAAGTGCCTGTCTTCTAAAGGGAAAGTAAACGTAGGAAGTCAATGTGGGACCGGTTGCTATTCAATTGATATTTAGTTTCTTTTCAATTTTTGTTCAATTGTTGTTCAATTGTTGTTTAGTTGTTGTTCAATTGTTGTTCAGTTGTTATTCAATTGTTGTTGAGTTGTTGTTCAATTGTTGTTCAATTGTTGTTCAGTAGTTGTTCAATTGACCTCCTGCATCATTTTTGGTATCAGAGCGTTGAGATTGAATTTGACTGTAGTAAACATGTTGCCAAGGAGAGGAGCTGGCATAGGTCGAGGAAGACCTAAAGCAAATGTAATTCTAATGGTGGAGATCTGGAGTCTAGTACAAGGATGGACACAATGGAGATTGCGCAGAGGAGAGCACTTGATGAAGGAGATGCTAGTGCTACAGAATAATCTTTTGAGGAAGAAGAAGAGGAGGAAAATGAAACTACCAAAGTTATCAAGATGTTGGCTAAAGTAGGTGGAACACCAATGGTGGAAATTCCTGTGTATGAAGGGAGTCTCAATGAAAAAGAGCTAATGGATTTTATTAGTTCACTGGACAAATATTTTGACTATGAAGAGGTGGATGACAAAAAGAAGGTGAAATTTGCAGTTACCAAATTAAAGGGACATGCAACTATTTGGTGGGATGAACTACAAACGTCCAAAACAAGAAAAGGAAAGTCCAAGATCAAGCAATGGGACAAAATGGTGAGTAAAATGAAAGCTAAATTTATGCCAAAAGATTATCAGCGAAATGTTTTCAAACAGTTACATAATTTAAGGAAAAAAGGAATGTATGTTAAAGAACACACATAAGAGTTTTATAGATTAAGTATTAGAGCAGAAATGCAGAGGATGATATGGAGAAGGTAGCCAGATATATCAATGGCTTAGGATATGACATACAGGATGAGATCAACTTGTTCAGTCTGAAGACCATTGACGACGCCTATCAAGTAGGTTTGAAGGCAGAAGAGAATATGTTGAGAAAACAAAATTAGAGGAATAGAGGGAAAAGTTCAGCAAGAGGTAGAGCAACTACTAGACCAAGGTTTCAGAAACATTAGAATGAAGCAGGAAGTTCAAGTAGTAGACCACCACAGAGGGGAGATTTTAATAGAGGAAGATTTGCACCCAAAGGAAGAGGCAGAGGAAGAGATATTTGGTGTTACACATGTGGAGAATGGGGACATGTATTGCGGGACTGTTCTCATAATATAAAAACAAGTCAAAGGAGTGTGAATGTGGCTGAAGAAAAGCTAGAAACACCTCCAATTATAGAAAAGGAAGAATCCCTTGAAGTAGGAGAATCCCTATTGTTGAAAAGGGAATTGCTTAAAGCATAGAAAGAGACTGAAGAACTAGCTCAGAGGAAGAGTTTATTCAGAACTACATGCAAATCCAAAGGTAAATGTTGTAAAGTGATAATTTAAAGTGGAAGTACTTGTTCAAGTCGGTCTGGTCAGCCCTCCGTCAGAGATCAAAACTCTTTGTGCATTTCAATTTTAGGTGTCCCACTCCATTCACTCAGCTGCATTTCGCTAGGGACATGCCATGATCTGACGGAGAAAGTCATGCTAAGTCATTTTACCTCATGTCTGGTCCCTGCTGGCTCAGGTCTTTGTCCATAATCACTGAAGCTCATGACAGTCCAGGTCTAGTCCTTTACAGGACAAAGTCATTTTTATGTTTGGGTCTAGGAATTCATCAATTTGGTCTTTAAAAACATGTCCAGAAACAAGCCATGCAAGCCAGAGGGAGGCCTTACACAGCTATGGTTGAGAAAGCTTCATCATCACCTGAAGAGAGTTCGACTCTTCTTCAAAACTCTGTTTTGAAGAAAAGTCAAACAAGGTCAATTATGACAAAAAAAATTTCAAAAAATCACCAGTTGACTTTTCAGATGCAGTTATGATTTAAATGGCCCAATGCTCTGTTGTACAGTCCCTGCAAAGAGGTGCCGAAAATTTCATCATTTGAGCCAAAATTTCAAAGGGAAAGTGAAAATCAGTGTGTCTAAAGGTCAATTAAAATGTGCAAAACTCAACATTAGAAAAGGGGTTTTCAAAGAGACAAAAATCAAACCCATCTCCTCCAAGGCTATAAATACATGTTTTGACCCAAACCAAAAGCATTGTGCTCTTGCAAGACTTGGAGAAAACATTTCAAAGGTGTGAAGGTGAGATTGGGGAGTTTGAGTGATTGAAAGCAGGTTTTGGGAGCGCGTGGCGTATATAACCAGGGGCGCGGCGCACTCACCGGGTGCGACGCACACGCAACCAGCCCGTTGTTGAAAGAATAGAAGGGTGCGGCGCATACAAGGCGCACAACACAATGGGAAGAGCATGCGGAGCACACAGTCCAGTGGCCAAGAAACAGTGCCAAATCACTGCAAACCTTGGGGAAGGCTATCAAATTGAGAGGTAAGCCTTATAACATCACCTGCTCATCAAATTGTGTCAAGGATATGGTTTTTGTGAAGAGGTTAGAATGTCACCCAAAACGCATAATGTCACCCATGAGAAAATCAACAAGAAAATGAAGGCTGAGGTTATAAATTTGTGTTTATATTGCCAAGGTTTCGCTCCACCCACTTATTCCCCTCAACTATCATTTTTCCCCATCCTTCCTTGTCAGTTTTCCTAAATCCCTGCCCTAAGTCACTACCATACCCTCCCCCTATTCCTCCACTATTTGGTTAATGCAAAATCACCATAGGATTAGCTTACTAGGCAAGTAAAGCCATGGGAGAGGGGTGTGTGGCCGAAGAGTCAGAGAGTTAAACAATTAGGAAGAAATTTGAGGGTTTTCATAGTGCGCAGCGCAAACACCAAAGAGTGCGGCGCACATAGCGCCCGCCCACTATGTAAACATAACACTAGCGTAGCGCATACCCGGTGTGCGGCGCACTGGGCATAGTGCGCGGCGCACATAAATTTAAAGCCTAAAAACTATTCAATCTCCCTAAAATTTGTTGGAGGCTCACCAATTTTGAAAGGTAGGTCACCTACCTCAGTTCTTGCATCAAAAATTGAAATGGATAGCATGGTGGTAGGGGTATAAATCAAGTGTAAACATTTTTATAAAGCCAATAAAAGAGAAACAAAGAAATTCATTGATCCTAGGGTTTATGCTACAGTGACAAAGCTGCCAATATATTTCAAACCCTACCCCATCAACCCTATATCCAAAATACTCCCAAATCCATGATAAATCTCTTGCTTTAAACCCCTATCCCTATTTCATAAATCCCCTCCTAATACTCCCTGTTTTATTGTCCCCTTGGTGGCAGATTTTTAGAGAAACTACCAGCTTCATTGGAATTCAAGGGCAGCATAAAATTCAGGGTACAAACAGTAGTAACGACATCAGAATCTTCGTCAGAGTATGAGGAGGAGACCCACAGTGACATAGCTTCGGGAGAAAGGGCCCAAAGGAGACATCACCGGAGTGGTAGACATCTTAGAGACGAGCCAAACACACTCATCGAGTTGCAGGCATGCCTTCTTGCTATGTCTTGTTTCTAGCACTTAGCATGTTTCGAATTTTGTCAAAGGGTGGTGAATGTCAGAGTTCATCATGAGTTGGCCCGACTTTTTGCACTTCACCTACATGGAGGACAGTCTATCTTGGCTGGGGTCACTTTCACATTGACACCTGAGACCATATCAGTGGCGACAGGCATACCCAACATTGGAGAGTAGTGGCACAAAAGGAAAAAGGTGGAGAGGCATCATTATGAGCCTTACATCAAAGACAACTATTTGAGCCAACTCATAAGAGTTTTTCCATTCAGATTTCTGAAAGATGAGTATGCCCCGCTCATGAAATTGATCATGAAGTATTTCAGTTGCGAGGGGAGGTTTTCTCGCCTCTATGCCTATCACATTAGGTTTCTCATGCACTTTACCAGAGTGTGGGTGATGAACCTCCCATTTTTCATCTGCGGGAACATAGAGAGGATGAGGAACTTCATGCAGCACAAGACCCCTTGACAACAGCTCAACAGTGTGTATCACTTTGCCCTTATCCAGATTTTGGTAGACCATCAGTTGGGATTGCAGGGTATTTCTTGGGAGGACTTCATCTCCTGTGACTTTTTCAGCGCTCCACAGGTGGTTTCAGAGGCAGAGCATGAGGTAGGGGACCCATCTCATCAGTATGAGCGACATGAGACTACCACTGTGCCAGTGTACATCACCTATCAGAAAGGCAGTAGACCTTTATTTGCAGTAGCAAAGCGAGTGTTATCTCCACCCGGGGTGGAAGGGGCCTCGCTTTTGACATTAGCATCACAGGAGCAGGGTAAGGGCAAGGAGCTAGTTCAGGAGGAAGGGCGATCAGGTGAGCGAGAGATCGAGTTTCTCCTCCTCCAGGATGATGAGACAGATGCAGAACCAACAAATGAGGAGCTCACAGAGATCATCCAGGAGTAGTAGTCAGTGATTGACTCCTTGTCCCTTGACTTGGAGAGGGCCAAATGGAACATGAACTACCTGGAGCAGAGGAACAAGCAACTTGAGGACCAATAGACGATCATGGAGCTACAGAACATCCATGAGCATCGCCAAGCTGCTCGAAGGGGAAGAGTTCAGCCCACATCACTGGAGCAGGAGATCAATGAAGATTGAGAGGCCTATCTCGAGATCAGGAACATGCAATTGCAGAGGCTACTGGAAAAAGCCGACTAAGACCTTGCTCTATTGAGACATATGGCTTTTCATTATAGGGTGTGAAACATGAGTGCACAGGCCCGGATAAGGAGTTTAAAAGCAAAATTGGGGAAAGCAGCAAGAAGGGCAAAACGGGAAAAAGAGAAATATAGGCTTAGAATATTGGCTGAGGCTTCCTTGGCTTAGCATGGCACCCCGTAGAGAACTTCCAGCCCAAATTTCAAAAAATTTGGGCAAATTTTGGTCATAGGGAAATTTTTTGGGCAAAAAACAGGTATTTTCTCCCTGTGCGCTGTGCCACTGGCGCGACGCTAAAATTCTAGGGCTCAAATGGAGAACGAGCTTGCATATTTGGATTCAGCATCGAAAATTATGACTACTGGTGTCTGGGCAAGAGATTTGGGCAAGATCTGGGTCTCCTAAAGGTCCAAAAACACCCAAAAATGGCCTCTCTGCCACTTTTTTGACACACAAAAAGCAGTCCTGGGAGAATGAAGATTTGGAGGGGGAAATGAGCACCAAATTTAGAAATTCCAGTTGGGTTAGGAAGTAGACAGGATAGGCTTTCCAAAAAGCCCACTTGGGCACATTTTTGACACCTAAAAGTGCCCCAGAACGGGCCCCAAAGTAGCACGATGCACATAGAAAATGGCGCGACGCACAGAGGAAAAATTGCCAATTTTCTTCCGTTTCACGAAATTTCGGTTCGCGACTTCCCCAAGTGGGCCCGGTCATCTACACTTTGGTTTTTTGTCACCAAAGGTGTCATTTAAAGATTTTTTTCTCCAGATTGGCTTCTATCCAAGTGGCGAAGGAAGGCAAATGGTCACCCAATGCCAAATGTCATGTTTGCAGCACTGCACCTGTAGCTGATGGTTGGTCTCCATCTCCATTTTGTAATGATTCAAGTAACTTTCCAACCCCTGGGCATTCTATCTCTTCTTCACACATTCTATATATTGTATGCAAGCTATTTGTAAAGGGTTGGTTGGCCTATAACTTCTGGGAGACTGTGGGAAAGAAACTCTGTTTCTTCACTATGTATTTTTGACAGAGAATTAATGAAAGGCAACGACTCTATTTCATGAGATTCTTGTGGTTGTGAGTGTATAAAATTTATTTCTTATGTGTTCATATGTATTTAGTTATGTTTCATAATTCATTTCATGCTCATTTCCAGTGAAATTTTCTGAGTGAGATTAGGTAGAATCCAATTTTTATTGCTCTCCCTGTGGGAAAATTTCATGTTTCTATGTTATTTCTTCTGTTGAAAAGGATTCATGTCACTATGCCCTTTTCACTTTCTTTAGCAATCTATTCATGCCGTGATACCTCCAACTAAATTGTTACATTTTCCACCTACCTTGCCTCATGGAATAATCTGTGCCTTCATATTCAATTCTCTGTTCTTTGTTGAGCGCCAGTCCCATAACATCCCAGAAGCATCGGTCATTTCATAAAATTGTTTCCAGAATCCCTATTCACTTACTAGCCTAAGGTAAGCATCGCATTGTAAGTCATCTCAGACAATTTTTGATTATCTATTCCCTGAGCGTGACTTGGAGAGAGCCCTCTCCTGCTCTGGTAGGGCTAGCTACCAGACTGAGTGTGGTTTGTGGTTACCCTAATTTTTTCCTTCCTTCAGCCTAAGGCAGATTTAGGTGCTAATAGTACTGATAACCTTATTTCTACAGAGATGGTGGACAAGCTAAGATTAGTGAAGACAGTACACCCTAGTCCTTACAACGTGTCCTCGTTGCGGAAAGGACATTAGATTATTGTGACAGAACAATGTGTTAGAGTCGGTCTAGTAGCCCTCTGTCAGCGATCAAAGCTCTTTGCATTTGCATAAGTAGGTGTCTCATCAGTGTCTTGCATTCCATTAGGCATGCCATAACCCTGATGGAGGAGCTGGTATTTTATTCCCCTCTTGGCACTGCTGGATCAGGTTGTTTTAGTCATTAAACTTTTTCAAAGTTGTTTGTCTTGTCTTGAGGTCAAAGTCTTAGGTCTAGGGTTTAGGTCCAGTTTGTTTTCAAGGTCACATCTCTGAAGGTCAATAAGTGCCCAGAAAGCCAGAGGGATGATTTTCAAAGTATTTCTTTGAAAGATTCTATCTTGTACAGTTAATTTTCACCTTGGATTTAAAAACCCTGTTTTTAAAGACAAAGTCATTTCTCAAAATTTGCCAAGGTCATTTCTCAAAAATTGTAAAAATTCAAAATGATTCAAAGGACAGCATGTAACCCTGGCTCCCTTGTCAAGATCCCTCATATGCTATCCCTGCAAAAATTATCAAAGAAAAGCATCAAATCAATCAATTTCAGGACAAAAGGAAACCAAAAAAGTCAAGTTTATAAAGTGTCATGAAAAACATTATAAAGTGGGTTATGACATGAAATTAATTCAAACAAGGCTATAAAAGCCCTAATCTCCCTCCATCAAGCCTCATTTTGCATTCGAGTGATAGAGAAATTGTTTCCAAGAGAGTTTGAGCGAATTGTGTGAGTTGGGAAGGCGCGCGTCCCGTTGAACCAGGCGTGCGACCCATTGGAGGCGCGTGACCCGTCAGGCGCCCTGTGCCAGTGTTAATTTATAACGCGTGCGACCCGTTGAAGGCGCGCGACCCGTTGGGTGAGGCGCATGACCCATCAGCACTCTCTCTGCCAAAACCACCAGCAAACTTGCCAAGGAACCACAAATTGCCAAATTTTGCAAGCATTCTAATCAGCAGTTTACAAAGCAGAAACAACAATATATTTCAGCCACTTTGCTCCTAAAACAATGTCAGAAACCGAAACCAATTATGAGCAAAGTGATGATGATGAGTCAGCTTCAGAGTTTGAGCAACAGAGGAGGCCTCACAAGGGTGGAAAGGGGGGTCATCATAGGAGAGAGGAGCCCACCTCTTTGACCGATTTGCAGGCTTGTCCAATGGCAGTATCATGTTTCCGTTATATGTCTTGTTATGAGTTTTGCGAGAGGATCTCTCGGATTCAGCATCACAGGGAGTTGGCTCGCTTATTTGTTTTGCATTTTCATGATGGACATGTGAACCTTTCTGGGGTGGATTTTACATTGACACCCGAGATGATTGCTCAAGCCACAGGGATACCAAATGTCGGAGAGGTGTCGAACAAGCGGAGTATGTTGGACAGTGTTCAGTTTGAGCCTTTCATTAGACCTGCATTCATGAGACATTTGATGGGTGTATTTCCCTTCAGATTTTTGAGGAGTGAGTATGCTCCCATGATGAGGCTTATCATGCTCTTTTTCACCTGTGAGGGCGGATTTTCACAGATATATTCGTACCATATTCGCCTGATGATGCATCTCACACGGGTACGGATGATGAAAATCCCTGTTTTCATGTGCCAGAACATTGAGAGGATGGTGCCCTTGATGCAGAGGAAGAGCCCAGCACAACAGTATAGGAGCCTCTATCATTACGGTTTGATTCAGCTTGTGGTCAGACATCAGTTGGCTTGGTAGGGTATCACATGGGAGGAGTTCATCTCTCGTGAGTTCTTTACAGCACCACCACCACATCCGGAGATTGTTCATGAGGAGGGAGGACCATCACAGCAGCATGATATCCCCGGGACTAGCCATGTTAGCTCTTCTCCATTGGTCACTTATCAGAGAGGCCACAGGGCCTTATTTGCAGCAGCTAGGCGAGTATTTTCTCCACACCAGGTGGAAGGGGTCTCGCCTTCTTCATCAGCACCACGAGTGTTATCTCCACACCAGGTGGAAGGGGCCTCGTCTCCGACAGTAGCACAGGTATCAGAGAGGGGCAAACAGCCCAGGATTGATGAGGGGCCATCAGGTGTTCTATATATAGAGCTTGTTGATCTTGATGTCAGTTCTCCTAGCCTAGAGTCAAAGGAGATCATTCAGCACCTTAGAGCTGAAAATGATGCATTGCAGAAGAGATTAGAAGGGGCACAATGGACGATCACATATTTAGAGCAGCGCAACAAGTAGTTGGAGGATGAACACACTCTTGATGAGTTGCGGAGGATTCATGAGGACCACAACTTGGCTCGAAAGAGACCCGGCAATTTGGTACCCGTTGAGCGAGAGGCTATGCTTCTCCAGGTCAATGCTCATTTGGAGAGGTTGTTGGCCAAGGACAACCAAGATAAGAACTTGCTCCGGAACATGAAGAATCATTATTGGGCACAGATGCACGTGTGCAAGGCAAAGATGAAGGTGCTCCAAAGGCGGTTGGTCAAAGCACAAAAACGGAGAAAAAGGCCCGATCCCCTCCACATCTTGGCCGAGGCTTACTTGAAGGAGCATGGCACTAAATAGCTCAGCCCCAGCACAAATTCCAAGAAATTTTGAGCATTTTGGGTGATTTTTGGTTTTTAAGGCAAAAAACAGGTTTTTCCGCTTGACGGGTCTCACCCCCCGCGCGATCCTTTCACTTGGCAACTCTATTTTCAAAAAACTTAGCATTTCTGGATTTGGAATGAACATTTACACATGCTCACCCATTGCCAAGAGATTTTATGAAGTTTTGGGCCTCCTGAAAGTCAAAAAACAAGTAAAAAATGACTTTCTGCCACATTTTTGACACACAGACAGCAGTCTTGGGGGATTGCCATTTTGGAGGGGTAAATGACCACCAAATTCCGAAATTTTACTTGTTTTGGAACGTAGACATCTAGACCTTTCCAACAAGCCTACTCTTGCCTCATTTGGACACCTGGAAGTGCCTCCAAAGTGCCTCCAAAGGCGCGCGACCCGTCCAGGAATTGCGCGCGACCCATCAGACAGTTTGTACAGGAAATCAACCTACAGCTCAGCAAAGCGCAGTTTGACTGGATTTGACTTTTTGGGAGTTGATTTTCATCCTCCTTGCTGTAAATGATGTAATTTTATGATGTTTAGGCACTTATTTATCTCTTCTAGAAGATTCATTCATCAGATAAGCAAACATTTAATGAATGAATTGGTTTCCTAGCTTATAGAGGCAAGTTGTTTTGACTGCCTAGATTTTAGTGCTCAGTTTAGAATTGGTTGAAATAGCTCCTAGGATGATGAGCTCGACCCCTAGAGGAAAGGAAAGATGTTAGATTGCCTATATTATGTACTTCCTTGGTCATTTTCATGGTTGGACTCTTGAGGAAGAAGCTCTTATTGTATTACTCACTGTATCTCTGCAATTTTTGGCAAAGGAAGACCAGGGTTTTGCAGTCCTTTTTGGGATTCTTGTGGACACATGTATTGATGGTGTGTTTCTCTTTGTACTTGTAAGTGTGTTATGTGAATCATTTCCTTACTTTTCCTTCTGCACATTAGGCAAATGAAGTGTTAAAGTAGAACTCATGATTGTCATGCTCTGCTTTTAAGTTTGCTTAATATTAATGTTTTCGACTGTTTAAAGGGAATTCAAGGTTATTGCTTGCTCTCTTTAACTCCTCACCGGTCATTCTCATCCATCCATCTCTATTAAAGGTATCAATACTGTTTCCTACCTCGCCCCAAAGAACCCCCTGCGAAAACTGTGTCCAATCCCCGCACCTAAAATTGCCATTTCCCCAATTTTCCACCAAAAACCCTAAAAATCCCAAATCAACCCTTTTGATCAGTTTACTAGCCTAAAATCAGTGTTACCCTATTGGTTATCTCGCCCATTAAAGATATTTATCGAGATAGACCGAAGAGAGCCCTCTCCTGCCCCGTAGGGCTAGCTACGAGGCTAAGTGGTTTGATGTTTCCTTGAGGTTTACCTTTCTCAGCCTGAGGTGAAATTTCAAGCATTAACACAATGCAAGGTAGAGATACAGATTGGTACGCTTAAGGATGTGATATTGTGTGATGTAATGCCAATGGATGTATGCCATGTATTGCTTGGAAGATCATGGTAGTTTGATCAGAAAGCTATTCATGATGGGAGGAAAAATACTTATACTCTGGAGAAGAATGGAAATAAAAATACACTACTGCCATTGACGGATGACGCTGACAAAGGAGCACCTGGAAATAGTGTTATGATGATGAGTGGAAAAGAGTTGTTGCAAGAGGTAGGGAAAGGCGAATAAATTAATTTTTCTATCATAGGGAGACCTAAGGTAATTTTAACTTCCACAAACTTAGATGATTTAACTGAAGAAATCAAAACTCTATTAAATGATTTTGCTGATATTATTGTGGATGAGTTGCCAAATGAATTTCCACCAATCATGAGTATTAGTCATCATATTATACCAGGATCATGTTTGCCAAACAAATTAACATACAGGTTAACTCCTCAAGAGAATGCAGAAGTTGGAAGACAAGTGCAAGAACTGATGGATAAGGGACTAACCATAGAAAGTCTTAGTCCATGTGTTCTGCCAACAATACTCAGTCCAAAGAAAGGAGGTGAATGGCGCATGTGTATAGATTCCAAAGCCATAAAAAGGATCACTATCAGGTATAGATTTCCTTTACCACGCATGGATGATTTGATGGATTGTTTGAGTGGGTCAAAGTATTTTACTAAAATAGATCTGAAGAGTGGATATCATCAAATAAGAATTAGAGAAGGAGACAAATGGAAGACTGCATTTAAAACAAACAGTGGGTTGTATGAGTGGTTAGTGATGCCTTTTGGACTCACTAATGCACCTAGCATGTTCATGAGATTGATGAATGAATTCTTGAGGGAATATGCAGGCATGTTTGTTATTGTTTATCTTGATGATATTCTAGTTTTTAGTAGAAGTAAAGAAGAACAACTAGAGCATCTTAAATTGGTTTTAAGAACTCTGCAGGAAGAGAAACTACTAATAAATCTAAAGAAATGTAGTTTCATGAAAGAAGAATTAATTTACTTGGGATTTGTAGTTTCTAAAGAAGGGTTAAAAATGGACCCAAAGAAAGTCCAAGAAATTTGGAACTGGCCTATTCCAAGGAATATATTTTTGGTAAGAAGCTTTCATGGTCTTGCAAGTTTTTATATGAACTTTATCAGAGGGTTTAGTCAGATTTGTGCACCAATTCTTGAAACAATCAAGGAGACTAATCAGTTGTTCAAGTGGACAGAAGTAGCAGACAGGAATTTTAAGTTGCTCAAGAAGAAAATCACAGAGAAACCAGTTTTAGCTTTACCTGATTTTGGAAAAGTATTCCAAGTTGAAACAGATGCTAGTGGAGTTGAAATTGGAGCAATTTTGAGTCAGGAACAGAGAATAATAACATACTTTAGTGAGAAATTAAATGAAGCGAAGAAGAATTATTATTCTTATGATAAAGAATTTTATGCTATTGTACAAGCCTTAAAAAAATGGAGACATTATTTGCTACCAAAGGAGTTTATATTGTATTCTGACAATCATGCATTACAATTCATAAACAACCAACCAAAATTGAACCAGAAACATGCCAAGTGGGTAGAGTTTTTGTAGAGCTTTACTTTTGTGATAAAGCACACAAGTGGTAAGTTGAACAAAGTTGATGATGCTTTAAGCAAGGTAAATTTCATTGTGCAAGAATTAAAAGTTGGTGTTTTAGGATTTGAAGAAATGGTTGAAATGTAAAAAGATGATGCAGATTTCAAAGATATTTACACAGCAGTACAAAATCCAATAGTTCATAACATAAGTCAATGGTTAGATTATCTTATCCAAGGAGGTTTATTGTTTAAAGGCAACAAGTTGTGCATTCCCAAATGTTCTATGAGGGAAAATAGAATAAAGGAGAAACATAGCGGAGGATTATCTAGTCACTTTGGACAAGACAAAACCTTTGCTCATGTAAATGATTTTTCCTATTGGCCAAAGATGCAGACTGATGTTAAGAGATTTGTTGAGAAGTGCGAGATATGTCAACATGCTAAAGGGAGAAGCTAGAATACATGATTGTACCAGCCATTTCCAATACCACACAGACCATGGGATGCAGTTAGCATGGATTTTGTTTTGGGGTTAGCTAAAACTCAAAGGGGGAATGATTCCATTTATGTTGTGGTAGATAGGTTTTCCAAGATGGCACATTTCATTTCATGTAAAAATACTAGTGATGCAACACATATCGCTAATCTATTTTTTCAGAATTTGTAAGATTACATGGATTGCATGAAAGTATTGTGTCTGATAGAGATACAAATTTTGTAGGGCATTTCTGGAGAATTCTTTGGAAGAAACTAGGAGCTAACCTCAGCTTCAGTTCAGCATACCATCCTCAAATAGATGGACAGACCAAAGTAGTAAACAGAACCTTCGGAAACATATTGAGAAGTTTAGTGTGTCAAAATCCTAAGAAGTGGGATTTAGCACTAGCTCAAGTTGAGTTTTCTTACAATGACACTCCAAACCAAATTTCTAGAATGAGTCTATTTCATATTCTTTTTGGGGTGAATCCAAGAGGTGTGCATGAGCTCAGAAATTTGGGTAAACAAGAGACAAGTGCAAAAGTTGAAGAGTTTGTAGAACAGATGCAAAGTGATCCAAGTGGATGTTTGTGGCCACCCACCTATCCCATTTGGACCCCCACAAATGTCTCTTTTAGTTTTTTAGTTTCTGCAATTGTAGCACAATTTACTACTTTTAGTCGTTTTTCAGGTCCTAACTTCGGGAGCCATTTTGAGGCCCTAAACGATGTTTTTTGGGAAATATGGGAGCAACATGGCTCCATGGACCAATGTTGCTCTACCCAAAGTTATATTTCTTGGATAGATCTTTCTAACGAGCTATTTTACGCGTCAAACGGAGATTAGGTGCCAAAGTTATGACCCCGGGAAATTGATGTACCAATTTACCCAAACGGGACCCACAATTTCACGTTTCATCTTCTAGGGTTAGGTTTTGGGATGTAAATGGTTTTCCATTGTTTCTCAACAATAAATAGGCCTTTGAACCTCATTGTAACACAGTTCAGAGGCATGTAGCCACGACATCTCTTCTCAGAGATAAGCTACCATCGCCCTAGCTAGCTTATTTCTAATTCTATTTGTAAGCATATTTCAGTATTTTCCATTAATGAAATGAAGTATTATTTCTGCTGCATCTCTATGTTTATGGTTATCTCTATAATTTGTTGCATTCCTGTTTAAATCTGGATCAATGGTAATAGAGCGGTCTGCTTTTTCTCTGTTTTTCTTTGCATGTCCCCAACGAGGTCGGGATATAAGGAGTTAGGGCTTGAACTGGTCAAGCCTTTACAAGACCATCCTCGCAAATCCTGATGGCCTCCCATGGTGGATGAAAAGAAAGATGAGGGTGCAGGAGATCCTATCAAAATCTTGCTCGAAGAAGCCCTCGAACGACAAAGGAACGCGATGATGGACAGCTTTGCGCAGATCCTTCAGTGGCTACCCAGAGGTGACGCATCAGCTTCCAACAGCTACTCTGGAAATGCCACACCATTTAAGGTACAAGTTAATTTTGGAATCCCCATATTCGAGGGTCAGAAAGACACAAATTCCGTAGATAAATGGTTAAATTTGCTATAGGGTTATTTTTTTGTTCATGAATTTTCAATTCGGGAAAAGATTGTTTTCTCTCTTCTCAAAGAAGCCCCCCAAGTCAAGGACTGGTGGGAAACCTACTGTGAGCAGAAGAATGAAAGTACGGACTCACTGTTCTCAGCCGCAACCACTTGGAATTCCTTCTGGGATGCCATCAAGGAGCAGTACTACCCTGTCAAAAGCTATGATGACAAATACATAAAGTGGACCACGCTGCGGCAAGGACGAGACCAATATGTGCCAGAGTTCACAAGCATTTTTCATACCCTTCGCACACAGTTGGGTATCAAAGATCTGAGCTGCATCTGTTACTCAAATACCTTGGCTACCTACACAGATACATCTAGGAAGAGATGGAGTTCTTGAACATCTCCTCACTTGGCATGGCATACCGATATGCTATCAAAATTGAGCAAAACTTCAAACAAAAAAAGAGAGACTTTGGATCTGCGGATTTGATGACCAAAGGACAAAGCCAAGGTGAGGTGGCCCAAGACAACCCATCGTAGCCGTAAGAAAAGCACAACACCACGAAGTCAAATAAGGACATAGGAAAGTGGTGCGAGTTCCATAAGAGCCCCACTCACAACACAAGTGAGTGTCAGAGCAAGCAGTCATTGGTGGCCGAGTTGAAGGCTTCAGAATCAGATGCATGTTTCGACCCTGAGTCAGAACCCAAGAAGGGGAATGGCAAAGGGAACCAGATCATTGATGTAGAGCTCAACATCATTGTTGCCACCACCAAGATCCAGAAGAATGAGCCCAAAGACCCTGAGGATGAAGAACGTATTTTCCACTCACAAATGTGGGTGAAGGGTTTGTCACTGCAATTCATTGTCGACAGTGGCAGCCAAAAGAACCTCATTTTAGTAGAGGTCATGAATCGGTTGTGCCTACTAACTACACCACACCCCCAACCGTATAGTATCAGGAGGCTTAATGAAAGACGAGATCTCAAAGTTTGCCAACAATGTTGCCTTCCTTGCAGCATCAAACCCTTCACAGACGAGGTATTGTGTGATGTTACACCTCTGGACGTTTGTGATGTACTATTAATCCAACCATACCTGTGGAGGCGACATGCTATGTATGAGTCAAGGCCTCGTGCTATCATTATTTCTTTATGTAATTCATTATACAGGATACCGAAGGTAGCCCCACCTACCACCACCTATTTGATCACTGCTAAGAAAGGCAGCAATCTCATCTCCCAGACTAGGAAATTCATTTGTCTGGTTCACTCCCAAAGTAAGGGGAAGATTGTCACCACATCCATGATCCCCGCAAAGGGTTCCTCCACGCAGTAGCAATAACAAAGGGATACGGTCATGAAATAACACAAGAACAACTTCTCCTCACCCACAGGGGTACCACACAAGTTTCAGGTGGGCGACAAAGTTTGGTTACAACTGCAGAAAGAACGCCTTACAATAGCCCATCAAAAGCTTAGACCAGTTCGACATGGTCCTTACTGCAGTACTAAGGCTGTGGGAAACAATGCTTTGGAGGACAACATTCCTCCATTCCTTCACCTGCAACAAGTGTTCAATGTGGACCATTGTCGACCATGCTTCCCACCATTATTGGACGCATCAGAGATTGTAGAACAAGTTCAGCATATGGAGGAACTCAATGCAATGAGGATCATTACTTCCTAAGGGGGAAAAATGATCTAGGTCAATGTTGGTGGCCACCCACCTATCCCATTTGGAGCCCCACAAATGTCTCTTTCAGTTTTTCAGTTTCTGCAATTGTAGCACAATTTACTATTTTTAGTAGTTTTTCGGATCCTGAACTTCCGGAGCCATTTTGAGGCCCTAGACTTATTATTCTTCTCTTCCCAAAGTTATAGTTCTTGAATAGATCTTTCTAACGAGATATTGTACGCATCAAATGGAGCTCAGGTGCCAAAGTTATGACCTCGAGAAATTGATGTACCAATTTACCCAAACGGGGTCCACAATTTGGCATTTCATCTTCTAGGGTTAGGTTTTGGGATGTGAAGGGTTTTCCATTGTTTCTCAACAATAAATAGGCTTTTGATCTCATTGTAACACAGTTTAGAGGCATGTAGCGGCCACATCTCTTCTCAGAGATCAGCTACCATCACCCTAGCTCGCTTATTTGCAATTATGTTTGTAAGCATATTTCAGTATTTTCCATTAACGAAATGAAGTATTATTTTCGCTGCATCTTTGTGTTTATGGTTATGTCTGTAATTTTTTGTGTTCCTTTTTAAATCTGGATCACAGAGACTACAAGAAGATGTCAAAGGTAGATTGCAGGAAAGCAGTAGCAAATACAAACAGAGAGTAGATATGAAAAGAAGAGAGAAAGAATTCCAAGTGGGAGATTTAGTGATGGTGTATTTGAGAACAGAAAGATTTCCTGCTAAGACTTACAATAAACTAAAAATGAAAAATATAGGACCATGTATAATTGTAAGATAGTTTTCTACTAATGCTTGCCAGAAGGGGTTCCAATATCGCCTATCTTCAATGTTGTAGATTTGCATCCGTACAAAGAGAGAGAGAGACAGAGCTACAACAGGAAACTATAGAAGATGAACTAGGAAGAACAAATGCGAAAGACAGTTAAGAGAGAGGTGGAAGCTGTTTTCGAGAAAAGAGTACCCAAAATAACCAGAGGACAGGATTCTTTTCAATATCTAGTCAAATGGAAAGGACAACCAGTGGAGGATGCTAGTTAGTTGACAACATCAAAGCTACATTAGTATGGAGTAAACCCTGAAAGTCTGAGGGATGATTCTCTTCTTCCCTGGGAATCTGATGCATGAGCATCTGGACTCAGCCAACAATGTGAAGCTTTGTTCACGTGTTGTGGCTAAATGAGTTGAATTTCACTGACTTTAGTGGTCAAAAGTTAGTTTTAGTCGAGAGGGTTGGATCTCTCGAAAATGATATGTACTTCATTATTGTAATAGTTAGGAAATTTTCTTATTTTGGATTAAGAGATAAGTTGTTAGCATAGGTGTGTAATGGAGCTTGAAAATAGATATTTGATTGTTAGAATGACTAAAATATAGATGTAATTGTTAGTACAGTTAGAATAGGATTTGACTCATAAAGAGAAGAAAATGTAATGAAGAGGGATTAGCTGAGAGGATTGAGTGAGAGGCAAGAGTTGAGTGATAGATAGTTTTTGAGATTTAGAAAGAGGTATATTAAATTGTTGTAACTGAGTGAGAGGGCCAAGACTTTGTAATTATCATTATATTGAAGAAATGATTCAGTGTGTGATTGCGTGTCAATTCTGGTAAAGACTCTCATTTGCGTTCTGAAAATCATCCGAGTATTTTCTCTGTTTTTTGTATTTTAATTATAATCTCAATGTTTATGTGTTAATCATGGTCATTAGTATTAAGGACAGGGGTATAAGAGCACAGAAAGGCTTGATCGTGGTTGAAGGCCCGTACTCCATCCTAACCATCGATCTAAACTTCAACTGCTTACATCATAGTCAACTGCGGGGTTGAGCTATTTGATAACCTGTGTGTTGGTTGTAGACCCACAGGCCGTAGGATTTGATGGCCTCCGTTATCCAATGGATATCGACTTTTAAAGTGATCAGAGTTTAAGTCTAAACCCGAACCCGAATTTTTATAGATCAAGGTTCATAAAGAATATCGGCTCCATGAGAGTAGGTAAGCATCACGCAAGTTCCCTGTGTGATATCACTGTCAACAGTTGGATGACTACAGATTGCTGACCATTGGATTATATCACATCGCATCATTCAGGAGTGAATGAACCTTGCCAGGGAGAAGTTGTGATTTGTGATGTCATTGTCGACCATTAGATCTGGAGAGAGTAGATCAACGACACTGAGTGAAGCACCTATCTTCTAAAGGTAAAGTCAATGCGGGAAGTCAACGCGGGATCCTTTGTTGTTCAAATGTTGTTTAGTTTTTGTTCAATTGTTGTTTAGTTACTGTTCAATTTCTGTTCAGTTGTTGTTCAATTGTTGTTCATTTGTTGTTCAATTGTTGTTCAGTTGTTGTTCAATTGTTGCTTAGTTGTTGTTCAATTATTGTTCAATTTCTGTTCAGTAGTTCTTCAATTGACCTTGTGCGTCACCAAAGAATGTTAAATATAAAGTGCTTCTAATATCTAGGTAGAGATGATGTGGTGGAGCCCATTTTTCCCTTCAGCATTGATAATCTGAAGAAGTTGGAAAATATTTCCCTCTAGGCTCATGAGGGGTAACTTCATCCATCCACCTTTCACAATTTCAAAACCTTAGCTTTTTAGATTTGTGGGAGTGTAGTCAACATAGGGAGCTTCTTACATGTAAAATTGTGAATCAAATTGTAAATTGGGGTTTCCCAATGTTGAAGAGCTTGAAACTGCATGATGTAAGAAAATTGTAAAGAATGGTGGAATTACCAAGCAAAGAAACAATGCTCGAAATCGAAGATATAGATATTTGTGCTTGTGGTAACATGAAGAGATTAAGAACGAAGAAATTATCTCATCTAAGAAAATTAGGCATCTACTATTGATGGAGCTATGAAGTGTTGGAACTTGAGAGCGGTGGTCTTCCAAAATTTTGAGGATTTGAGGCTTCTTCAACTATACACTTTCGACACTCTAGTTGGACCCTCTCATGCGTTGAGTGATAGATTAATGCTCAAAATTCAACATGTGTACATATAGACTTGTTCATTGTTGGTATTAGAGAAGCTATCTAATTTAAGGGATGTTGAAATTTGGTGCTACAATGAGCTAAGAAAGTTAGAGGTCAGGAGTAGCGGCAATCAAATGTTGGAGAGGTTGGAGTTGTTGGAGCGTGAGAAGGTAGAGAATATGGTGGGACCCTATGATGTTTGTCACGACAAAACAATGCATAAACTTCGATTGTTGAGGATAATACAATGTGCATTATTGATTCAAGAGACTGCAGAGATGAGTGGAAAAACTCTCCAAGTTGCAGAAAATAATTGATTGAGAGGTGGAAAAATCTAATTTGCGAAGATGAGAATGTGTAAATTATTTTTTCTCGTCTTCTCAACAGAGAGAGCACATTATAAATGTTTTTGTTATATATCATATATCTTGTAGTGTTTTTTTTTCATTTGTTGTGTAATATTTGAATCTGATTTTTATATTATATACAAAAATGTTTATATAAATATTATTTATTTATTTTTAAATAAATTTTTTAATACATTAAAAATTATTTATAATTTTATTAAATTTAATATTTCTTAATTTTATATATTTTTTTAAATTATTAATAATATCGTATTTTATTATTTTATATTTGCATTAAATATAATAATTCCATATATTAATAAATTGTTTAATATTGGAGATTTAAAGTGGTGACATAATTTAATGTGGGAAGATGATAATCTTTCTCATCACCTTGAACACATAGATATTCCAAAATTAAAAAATTATATTGATATAGATATAGATAATATGCATGTTACTATCAAAATAATTCATCAGGATTCAACATTTAAGGAGTCACTTCCCTAAAAGCCCAAATAACCACTATAATTATGACATTATATTCACCATTTTTATTGGCAAAACAAAAGCATTTCCATAATGATAACAAAAGTTGATGATTAACAACTTGTTTCACGAAATATCTCAAAAACATTTGCAAATCAAATAGACACATAAAATGATGAGCTACAAATAATCATGATTAAAAATGCAACTACATGATTTCAGTACTCAGAAACCCAAAAAGCTAGGCTATAATTCCAAAGCTTCCTCTAAAAAATCATCAACCTTTGTATGTATCATTGAAAGAGTACCATTCAAAATGATAGAAGAATATTTTGGATTTCTTAAAGAGGGAGCCAAGGTATACATTATCCAACACAACATGTTTTCCTATCCAATCTATCACCAATTTAGAGTCATCCATGACCTCTAATTTGATACTCCCCGAGCTAGCATGCAAAATGAAGAAAGGTCCATAAAGCTAAAAGAACAACATTTGTGTTTGAGCCTTTGCATGAACAATGTGAATATAATCTATAAATTTCCATAGATATTCCATTGGAATCGTTTCTCAAATATGAAAAGAACAAAAGAAAAAATAAATAAATAATAATAATAATAATAACGCTGAAAATTAATGTTAATTTTTCCTATTCTAGAGTCTTAATTAGTTGATTTTCTACTTGATTAATTTAGAGAAATAACAAATAGAAAAAAAATACTAGCACTATCCACAATAGACACAATTGTTTTTTTCCAAAAAAAAACCTTTAGAGGGAATACCTAGCTACAAGGTGAGGCTACTCTGCAATGTTTTTTTTTCTAAAATTTATTTCATGTCATTTAAAATATAACTAGAAAAAATTGAACTCGTCTGGCATGTATCTTGTTCCTTCAAAGATTTCCATTTTTTGGGATATTTATGTTATTGTTATTTTCTTCTTAAATTTAACCTTACTCTTTTTGTTAAATATATAAAAATTAAAATTTGGATATATGATCTGAGGAAGCATCAGATTGAAATTTCATAAGAAGTTACAGAAAGAGGACGAACTATAGTTTCCTGTGTATATTTTTTAGATCCGAAGATCAAAACAGTGTCACGTGGCACTTCATACAAGTTAGCTCTTCTGAAAAGGTATATAATCAGGTCATCTTAGGAGATTGTGAATAACTTTTTCTTGGAGAATCTAAATTCAATCAGACTAGTGGCATTAAAAGAGGACACAGAGGGCTACTGCAGGTCGCAATTTCAGAACTCAAAGATAGGAAAGTACAGAGTTACAGTTGTTTCAAGATCGAGCTCCTAAAATCAAGAAAAAGTGAGATGAGGAAGTTTGATCGCAAGGATCCGGTAAATTGGATACTACAGATGGAGAAATATTTTGATCTACATGGTGTGCCACTATTAAAAAAGGTATGTATTAATGAAGAGTGATATGGTGGAGAATTAACGTGATGTGACAGGATGGATTAGTGGGGTTGGGAATCAACATTTAATGTGATGTCGGTAAATATGGAATATAAGGGGGGTATGAACTTAGGGAAATGATATGAAGAGAATGAATTGGCGGAGGAACAATATGGGATTAATACTTAGGATATGGTTTTTTCAATACTTAGGACAATATTAATATCCAAAGTAAGCATATAAACCTCAGAGTAACCTTCACTCTTCTTTCAGTTTCTTCTGCACATGAAAACCTAATTGATGTTTGATTATGGCGCATTTAGACTAGCAGCATGTGCATTTTCAAAAACATAAAATGAAGCTTCCCTTTTCTTTTGCTTCCCTAACATTTTATTGATATGGATGCCTATAAAACATGAAAATTTCCTAACATTTTAACTTTTGATTCTATTGCATCCATATCCTATCTTAACATTTTTTCAAAATTATTTGACTAATATTCTAACTTATCAAAACTAGATAACGTTACAATATCGGCTCCAGAGGGGGAGTGCTACACCCTGTGGGATGCATAGAACAAGCAGATCCAAGTTCCTACTCCTCGGGCTATGGTGTCCTTCTTGAAACAGATACTCACTTGCAATTTTCCAAAATAAATAAACTCCTTGAATATTTATAGATGATGAATGAATGAGGAATCAATATTGAACGTAGTGTTTTAGGTATCTCCCATTGACTAATAATGAGGAATACTATCCTTCCAAATTTTGTAGAATAAATGTATTCTTCCCTTTGACTTCTACAATGTTGAATGGACCAAACCAAAGTTTTTCAAAATTTTCATGCTTTCCTTTGTCCTCTCTCCTTGTATCCCACCTGAGCAATAGGTCACCTTTCTTGAAATTTCTCTCTCTAACATTTATGTCAAACAACTCTTTCATCTTGTTCTGGTATTTCCTTGGCTTGTACTAAATTTCATCCTTACCTTCATTCAACTCAATTATTTGATTAATCCTTTTTGATAAATCATCTCTTTCTTCATAAGATACTTGGAGGAACATCATAATAGGCATTTGAAGCTAAATGAGTAGGAAAAACTGCTTCCTTGCCATGAACTAATTGGAAAGGAGACTTGCTTGTTGATCTTTTAGGAGAAACCCTATTTACCCAAATGGTATGAATAAGATGGATGTACCAACTCTTTTTATGGTCTTCAAGAGTCTTCTTAATGACCTTAACTAAGCTCTTTTTGGAAGACTTTGCTATCCCATTACCTTGCGAATAGTATGGTGTAGAATTATGTAAAAGGATTGAATACTTTTTATATAATTCAATCATATTAACACTATTGAAAGTTGTTGCATTATCTGTGACAATTTGTGGAGGACATCCAAATATTGATAGGATGTTTTCTTCAAGAAATTTAATTACAACAGTATCAGTGGCATTATTCACCGGTGTGGCTTCTACCCACTTGGTAAAATAGTCTGTGGCAATTCAAATCCACCTATGGTGATTTCTTGACTGTGGATGAATTTCCCCTATAAAGTATAATCCCCATTGAAGAAAAGGAGAATCAACTGATACTGGAACCAAGGGGAGTGTTGGCAGTTTTTGTTTTCCTGCAAACAATTTGCATTCTTTGGAACTTCTTATTCTTTCCACAACTTCTTTGAAAAGTGTGGGCCAATAGAAACATGCTTTTAGAATTTTGTACGTTGTTGCTCTCCTGACATAGTGTCCACCACAAAACCATGCATGGAACTGGTCTATAATACCTTCTGTTTAATTTTCAGTTAAGCACAGAAGAACGATATTAAGAGGGTCTTTCCAATACATATTAGCATTAATAATGCAGTATTTCATTGCTTTAAGCTTGAGGGCTATGCACTGTTTCAAATTTAGATCAGCTAGACATTGAAAATTTCTAAGAAACTACACAATATTAGAATACCAATCAGAAAATAGTTATTTGTGATCTATATGAACAAGAATGGATTTATCTGAAGGAAGAGGTTCTTGTGGATTCTCCTCTTTTGTTAAGGAAGGTTCTTGTGGACTCTCCCCTGACAATATTGAGGAAGGTTCTTGTGGATTCTCCCCTGATGACATTAAGGAAGGTTCTTATGGATTCCCCCTGATGACGTTTCAAAAACCAGATTTATCGCCAATACTTTGTAGTTGGATTCAGCTAACAATTTGGCCAGGCCTTGGCCTTTTAGTAACTTTGTGGTTTTTATTTGAAGGTCAAATTCAAGGATTTTAGCAATCCATCTCCCTCTTCTCCCATTAGTATTAGGTTGAGTCAAGACAGTTTTAACAACATGATTAGGGACATAAGCTATGATGTGTGAATGCAGGACATATGTTCTAAAGGCTTTGAGGGCTTGAATTAAGGCATAAGATTGTTTTTCAATAATATCATACCCAAGTTTAGCATCTCTCATTACCTTTGAAAAGAAGGCTATGGGCTAGTCATCACCATTTGTATTCTTCTATAAAAGTAAAACAGCTAAGGTTGTTTTGGATGCAAAAGAAAATATGTTGAAGGGTGAAGAATAGTCAGGGCTAGCTAATGTAGGGGCCTCAGATATATACTTTTTGATCTGGTCAAAATAATACCCATTAGGGACTGTCCATTTCGCTTCGATACTTTTCTTAAGCATATTTGTTATATCTTTAACTATCTTGGCATAATTTGGGATAAACCTTCTAAGAAAATTGATGTTTCCAAGGAAGGTTTGAATGCCTTTTTTATTCCTTGGTAGAGACAGGGTTTGAATGCCTGAAACTCTCTTTGGGTCAATTATAACTCCCTCCTTGGAGATAATATGCCCTAATAATTTCCCTTCCTTCACAACAAATAAAGATTTCTTCGGATTGATTGATATGCCAAATTTTCTACACCTGTCAAAACCCTTTCTCAGGTGTTTTAAATGACTTTCATCAGAATCAAAGAAAATAGTTAAATCTTCTGAAGTAATGACAATAAATTCAGATGTTTTACCTACAAATGCATGGTCCATGGCTCTTTGGAAAGTGGCTCCAGCATTGGTTAACGTGAATGGCATTCTGGCATACATAAATGTACCCCATGGTGTGGTGAATGCAGTTTTGTCTTGATCTGCTTCACTTACCATGATCTAATTATAACTAGAAAATCCATCTAACATAGAGATCTTATTGGCACCTGAAACTTTTTAAATTAGATGGTCCATTTTAGGCAACGGATAGTTATCTTTTAAGGACAATTTGTTCAAGTTTCAAAAATCTACACATAGCCTAATTTTACCATTATGCTTCCTAACATGAACTAGGTTGGCTACCCAATTAGAATACCTTAAAGGAACTATGATATGAGCATCACGCAGATTTTTAAGTTCCTTTTCAATGGTTGGCAATAGTATGGGAATAATTCTTCTTAACTTTTGTTGAAATGGTTTTTCTTCTGGTTTCGAAGGAATCTTATGCTCAATCAAATATGTGTCATAAGTTTTCAATTCATTATAAGACCAGGCAAAAACATCTTTATAGTTATTAAGAAGATTCAGGTATTTGACTTTAACATCCGAAGGTAAAGTTGAAGACAATTTAACATTTCTCACATCATTCGAAGTCCCAATATTACATTCTTAGATTTCCTCTTCTGGTGTGTGAAACAAAGGATTTTTAGAAACATATTTTTTATCAAATAGTTTTTCTAATGGGACTAATACTTTAGGGATAAAATTATTATATAACTGTATGATATCATGATCAAGAATTTTAGGAATGAATGATGTTTTTGGACTCTGTTGATCTAATTCTTGGATAACTTGTTGATCTTCTTCAATTTGCATATTCGAAAATTCATCAATGACTTGAAGAAAATATTTTAATTGTTCATCATCTTCAAAAATCTACCAATGTTTAAGGTTATCAAGAATTGATGGCCGATACTTGACTTGGATTTGATATTCTAACAATACTGGCTCAGGGATTTTGAAGGAGCTTGTTCAGACAGCTAGTGAATCAGCATGCATGTTTTCATCTCTGGGAATAGCAGTTATGTTAAAACCTTGGAAGAAATTCTCAATTGTGTCCCAAGCTTTATTTCTGTAGGACCTAAGCCTTGGGTGTTTAGTTTGACATAAATTTCTAACTTGTTTTACTATAAGCTTAGAGTCAGAAAAGACACTCAAGTTTTAGACTTTTAGACTTCTAGCTAACTCAAGACCAGGAAGAAAAGCCCCATACTCAGCCACATTATTAGTGACTTCAAATTCAAGTTTACATGACTGAGTTATGTTTTCTTTATTTTGTGATATAAGAACAATTCCTGCTCATGTTCCTTACTTTGAGCAAGAGTCATCAAAATAAAGTTTCCAAATATATAATTCTACAATTTTAGGCTGGGAAATGATATTTTCAATGGCAAGTTGAGTGTTTGATGCATTTTGTGAAGACAAGTGAAAACAACCAAAATCCTGATCTACTACATAGATAGGGTGGTTCTTTGCTTGATCAGACCTATAAACAGTATGGAGGAAATGGGCTTCCCTATATAACCTTAAGTGCTCACCTCCATATACTGGGATAGTATCAAAAGACATGTCCATCCGAAGTGACCCTCCCAGTTTAGCACAGCATGATCTAGATAGAAGCATGCCAAACTTGGCAGGAATATCAGTGACAACTATGTCTAGAACTATAGTTTTGACAAGTATTTGAGCTAAGGTCACAATTAGGTCTTTTGTCAATCCTAGGCATGGTACTTTCTTTGAGTCAAAGGTGTAGAGGTCATGACAGTTACGGGTGACTTGTAACTGAAGCTGGTCCATTATTACCTTTGGCATAAGGTTATGAGAGGCTCCATAATCTCGCATGCAGTTATAAAAAATAAAATCATGAGCTTTTAATGTTACATAAAATGGTGGAACAATTTCATCGATCATATCCGAATTAGGGCCAAATACAACTGAGGGTTTTTCATCCTGCAAAATAATAACATCTTCCTTAGCATCTACACTCAAAGACTGTATCCATTTAGACACTTGATTTTTGTAACCAATATTTTTAGAAAGTTTAGCTAAAGGTATTAGAATCTTAACCCTTTCCAATTCCTTTTCAATACTAAAAGTGGTCAAAACAACCTTATCAAATGGAAGGGTTTCAGTGGATGATTTTGTAGTCTATGTTGGCATTATGAGACAAGTGTTGTCCTTGATGGCAAATCACACTGATGACAAATCATAGTGCAGAAGGATAGCAGCAAGGAATTGATGACCAAACTATAAGAAGAAGAGAAAATTCATATACGCAGGTTCATTAAGCCCAAGTCGCGTATACATGCGGGTTCGCTATATACCAAGTCGCGTATACGCAGGTTCGCTATATGCCAAGTAGGGTATACACGCAGGTTCATGAATGGAAAAGAGCGTATGTGTCGGAAAGCTTACTTTTGGTCCGTGGTAGTTAGTCCTCGGTACTTGAGCCTATGTTTTTGGACCAAAGTATCTCGACAGACATGTTGATCCCTAGTATTGAGTTGATGGTATTGTTTTACTATGGTTTTGGACCGTGGTATTATGAAAGGCCTAAACCTATATAAGGAGAAGATCATTAGGCCAAATGAAGTGAGTGAGTAATGAATATCTGATGAAGTGTGAGATCCAAATGCTGGTTATGGGTTGGTGATCTGAACCATGGTTTCACTCATGTGGAGGATGATGAACTATGGAACGGGATCTCAAGGCTTGGAATGATTATCTTCATATGGTTTGACTGTGGATAGACTAGATCTATTGATGCATGTTTATTGTTATGATTGGGTATGTTTTGATGTCTGATATAGCTGCGGAATTATAAGTTAGGATTTGCAGATCCATACGCAGGTTGTCTTTGGCAAAAGAGCGTATACACGCAGGTTGGGTTTGTCCAAGTAGCGTATACAATGTGATGTATGATATTTGAAGATGAATTTGGATATGGTTATTGTTATGTTATCTATGTTGTTGACAGGGTTTCAGTGATTCAGTATTGGGTGATTCAGAGATTAATGATGCAGGTTGTTTTATGGATCCAGTATGAAAATGTATGAAACGTGGTCCTGGGAAGATCGTAGAGTTCAGTAGGCTGGCGCCTACGTACTGGTAAACATATCAGCCAGTACAAGAGCCAGGGGTTGTAGCTCCCTTCCAGGGGCAGCTGGAGAACGAGTAAAGGTTGGAGCATTCTATAGGCAGGCACCTACGTACTAGTAAATGGATCGGCTAGTACAAGAGCTAAGAGGGTTGTAGCCCTCTGCAGGTTGTAACCTGCGTGCTGGTAAAGGACTGCACCAGTACATTGTAAAAGAAGTTTCTTATTAAAGGAAGATAGAAACAAATTGCAGCAGGTGGTTTTCACCCACATTGGGTTTCCACCTTATATCATAGTGTTCATGTGTGTGCCTTATGTGTGATGATCTGTTCTGTTATACTGCACCTGTCTACTGTTAATATGGTTAATAATTTTCTGATGCATTTACTGAAGATAAGCTAACTGAATCATAAGATTACTGCATGTACGCTAGTTGCCCTTTACGAAGTCGCATATATACGTTGATATCCTTAACTGAAGCTGCGTGTATGAATCTGAGTATGAAATTGAAAAGTTTTATCTGATCTGATAATACTGATTCACCCCCCCTCTCAGTATTATTTCCAACAATTGCTATCAGAGCAGGTCATTTGATAGAAGCTTGATCTCTTGAAGGAGATCCATGGAATAATGGGAAAGAAGCTTAAGAAGAAAGCTCATAAGAAGAAGAAAACATCTCAGAAGGACTATGACAGTGGGAGAATCGATTGGGGATTAGGTATAAGAAGCTCTTCAGATTCAGAATCAGATTCAGAATCATTATCAGGTATGAATGTGTTATCCTCTGATGTTCCAGCTATCTTTCCTTGTGAAAGAGATGGAAGTGATAGTGAAACTACTGAACTTGCTCTTATGGGTGAACAAGAAAGATATCAAATAGAGGCAAAATTTAAAAGGTTGACAGAAAAAATTAGAGATCAACAAGATCTATTGAACAAAAGGGAATGTGACATCAAAGAAGAAGCTACCAAACTAAAGGCCCAACTTGAAGAAGGAAACAAGGTAAGAAAACTACTCACGGACAAGGAAGCCCAATGTCAAAAATTGCAGCATGAAGTGACATCATTAAGAAAAGAAGTCAACGAAAGAAGCACAACCATCAAGAAACTCAAAGATAGATCCAGCTACAATGAAAATCTTGAAGCTACAATCCTCTCACTAAAGGGAGATCTTGAAGAATCAAGGAAGCAGAATGAAGATCTACATCAAGCAATTGAAAAACAAGACAATGAAGTCATCAGCTTAAAATCCCAGATGGAATGTGCCTTCCAAGTTCATCAAATGCACCAGGATATGAATGAAGAACAAGAAAAGGAGATTCTCAAACTGAGGGAACAAATGGAAGAAGGAAGAAAAGCTGAAGAAGATTTGAAAAAGCAATCTCTTGAAAAGGAAGAACAGCTTCAGGATGAGGTAAATATCTTGAAAGGTAAAATAGAAGAAAAGGATAAGCTTTTATGATTTCAAGATAGCTCTAAAGTCTTGGATGATATTCTCAGTAGTCAAAGATCTCCTGATATAAAGACTGGTCTTGGTTTCCATGAATCTATTGAAGGTGAATCTAGTTCACAAGGTGAGGCAAGGAACTCTAAAGAGAAATCTAAAGTGATCAATGAAGAAATGAAAGATCCATCTCATCATCAACCAAGGAAAGAGATTCTTCAAAGAAAATCTTTTACTTCTCCTATGAATAATGTTGAATGTTATGTATGTCATAATCTTGAACATGTTGCAGCCAGATATGGAAGAAGAAGAGTTCAAGACCATCATGCAGAAAGATCATCACATTCAAGGTACTTTAATGGATATTGCTTTGCTTGCAATAAGTTTGGTCACAAAGCTGCTGATTGCTACAGGAGGAATATGAAACATGTAAGATGTTATGCATGTAACAAACTTGGACATATAGCAAAGGAATGCAGGAACAAAGGACGGACATCACACCAAAAGGAGAAAACATCATCACACTTGAAGATATGGAAGAAGAAGGAAGTTCAGCCAGAAAGATGTGGCACAGCACAAAATACTCAGGTTCAGCACAACACAGACATAATAAACTCAGAGGGAGTTGAAGGTGTAAAACTTCAGTGTCCTAAAACTCATACGCAAGTTTCATAAATTGAAGTCGCGTATATACGCGAGTTATACACTGCAAAGTCGCGTATATGTCAGTTGAAATTTGCGTTTGAAAGGTTTTCACTATGGGTTTGATTATTGTGGTGTGTTTTGGATGTCTACCAGGACCTGATCTAGGTCTTCAATCATACCTCTTATTCATTTCTGCAATTAAAAATTCAGAGAATGCTTGGTATCTAGAAATTTGAGTATCCCCTACTTCTAGTTCGAAAGACTGAGATGAAGATGAAGGAACTATGGACATTTTTATTACTAAAGAATAAATATTATTGATATCTTCAGTAATTAAAGGGTCTGTATCCTATGATTGTTGATCATCAATAAGCAAGGGCGGCTTAATGTTTTGGTCAGAAATTGGTCTCTTAAGAATTTGCATTTGAGGATCTCTTCTGAATTGAGTTTGAGCTTGAGGTCTAACAAGAGTTTGTTGAGCATCTCTAGGTTGAGTTTCATTTTTTGAAATTCTGTTAGAAAGGTTCCTAAGAAAATATGTAGTTTCATCAATTTTTTGTTCTAATTTAGATTTGGAGGAGGATGAATCATCTATCTTAGCTTTCAGTTTTCTTTCTTCTTTTTCCGCTTTAGCCTTAAGTTTACTAGAGGTTGACCTATTGGCTTCTACCTCGATAGAATTTGTTTGCATGTATTCTAAGGTATTAAAAACTCTTTCTCTTAGCATAACTATGAAGTAATCATCAAATTATTTACAGAATCTGACCTTTGTAGCTGCTACTAGTGGTTTACAATAAGCAAGCATTTTATGATCGAGCTTGTTGAATCTTTTAATGAATTCCACAACTGGTTCTCTTAAGCTTCTCTTTAATTCCTCAAATTCAGTAAGGGAGTAAAAAATATATTTCCTTACCCCCCATTGATTTTTGAAGATGGTTATGATTTCATTCCAATTTATGACAGAGTTAGCTCTGAGCTGCCTAAACTAGATCTTAACATTTCCTTCTAGCGACTGTACAAATAATTTCATATAATCATTTTCCTCTTCAATGTTCATATTTTCAGCAAAATCTAGGAAGGATGACACATGATATTCTATTGAGGGTCATGTTTATCCATTAAATCTTGGTAAATTCTTTAAGTATTCATCAAGAAAATTTCACAAGATTGCAGGGAGAACTAGGGCAACATAACTATCTTGAACAATGGGTCGAAAATCCAGGACAATAGAATGATTATGGGGTGTATGAGTGGATGTTGATGAGGAAGAGGAAGATGATGAAGATGAAGGAGGTGAAGATGAGTCAGTAGGTGTATTAATGTGTGTATGAGAGGAAGGAGACCTCCTTAAGGGTTTGAAAGGGGTTTTAATAACCAATTTCTGAACTCCTGGTGGGAAGTGTTCCTTATTTTCAAATAAAGGATTCGAGCAGACAGAAAATGCCTCTTAAAAATTAGTGGAGGATGATAGAATAGAATAAGGAGATGGATTAATGAAATATTGAGGTTTAAATTCAAGTAAATGTAAATCCAATTCTTCCTCATACGAAGGTGATTTGATAGCAATGGATAGAACTTGATATGTCTCAAGTGACTGTATCAAAAATGCTGATGGAAGGTCTACTCCTCTAGAAATAAGATCAGAGACCCTAGGAGGTAGTTTAGTTCAATTAGGGTGAGTTGGTATAAATGAGAATGGATCTACAGATGGAATGTCTTTAGGGTGTAAAGTTGAAGAAGAAGAAGGTGTTCTACATCTTCCCCTTAAAGGAGCTCCCCTAATGAGTCTTTCTTGGTCCGACATAGGGTTAACAATGATAGAATTAGAATGTGATATTGTATTCTTATAGGGAGCCAACTTGGACTAGTGGAATTTCTAGATGAAATATTTTGACCTATGACCTTATCTCGTATTCACGTTAAAGGAAAGGGAAAATCGCTGCCCTAGGGAAAATTTAACTTTCAGTAGTTTGATCCCAGGCAACAACGACAATTTAATGTTGTCCTTTGAGATAACTTAAGGTTAGTTGGCTATGCCAAAGCATCTAAAATATTTTGTTTGATTTTAATGGTTGGATGACTAGTGAACTACTTTCTAACAAGTGCTTTAAACATAGAAAGATATTTAATAAAACAAAAAGTTTTTCTTTAAATACATATGATTTTTTTTATTTTAAATGTGATGGATAAGAAGGATATAGAGAAATATAAATGATTTAATATTAAGATATAATATTTCACCATTTATAAGAAAAAATTGATAAAAATGTGTTTTCTTAATTAACAAAAAATAATCAATTCATTTCAGAAATCTTGTGCAATTTAAATTCAAAGAGGAATTTACAAGAACATACAGTCCTGTAAATTAATCTCTTAATTAAACTACAACTTTACAGTGGATTCAAAATGAAATTGAAATTCAGTTAAATTTTCAATCGGATGACTATAAATGAAATAAATTATATGAGGAACACATAATGAAAAACATAACAAAATAACTCACAAAAAGATAAGCCATATGACGTAATCCAGAATCTTTTATTCAATCAAAAAATGCTCCAGCTTAGTACAAATCTGTCTGGTAATTAGTTTAATGGTGCAACCTGCATACTTCGATAGAATGAAGTATTTAAACAAAAATACAAAATATTACAATCAATTCCTAAGTGACAAGGCATGATATTATCACTTAAAATTTAACAGAAAGAGAAGAGATTTGGTCAAAAGAATGAATTTGGACATTTGGCCCTGTTTTGATGGAAAACTATTACTGAGTGGCCACTATTCTGGTGTTGTGCTGGACGAGTTGATATGTCCTCTAATCCTGATATTCACACAGATTTTCGCACTATTCTTCATTTGGAATTGATATTTTAGTCACTATATAGTGGATCTCATCTAGCTTAGTATACATGGAAAAAGTTGGTTTTACAGTAAAAATATGTTTTATCTCATTCTAAATAAAACATATGTTACTGATGGCCTCATTGAATGCCCTACTTGTCATGGAACCTTTTATGTCCGAGGACTTGTTTGTGTCCTTGGCAATTTCATGTAGCTTATTCAAGTAATCCTCCTTGGTCATTAGCTTATCATTGATGACAAACAGTGAAGGAAGACCCTTCTTGTTTAAGGCATCAATTCTTGTGAAAAATCTGTTGACTGCAATTTCCAGATTGTCACACTTCTCAGTTAATTGTACTACCAAATTATTTTTAGTTAATACTTTCTTTACGTCCATAATGGTTTCAGTCATGTCATCCACTCCTAGATCATCCAATTCATACTTGTTCTTAGAATTGAGAAACATTATTATGTTGTTGGTTGTAGAAGGCATCTCTCCGAGTTGAGCATTTATATGGCAATTATCTGGTTTTCCTTTTCCATTAACTCCTTTTTCTCAAAAATTATCTCCATACATGGCCATATCTCATCAATCTCCTCTATGATGTTGTTCCAAATAATTTCTTTTACACTACCAAGAGTGTAGCCAATCAAAGACTAAGTGGCTGACTTCTTCCATGCCTCAACTTCATTTTGAGCTCTCTGAAGCTCTGATGCATGAAAAATGTCACACTTATTTTGATGATCCTCTATTAGTTTTACTTGATCTTATAGTTTCTCAATCTCATGAATCTATAGGGACATATTTTGAATTGCACTAGTCAACTGATCTACAGCCTCTCCTATACTGGTGGTAGTTGATATTGCAGTCGGAATGACTATCATATGAAGTGCTTCTAAAGGAGAAGTCTGTTTAACAACCTTCTGCTTTTCTTTTATTAATTTCTCCATCTGTGTAAGTTGAGCAATCTGTTCTATGATGGGTTTCATCATGTCTTCCTTTTTAGTCTCTGTTTCTACGATATCCTTGGCTAGAGGATCTTTAGTAGCTGGGAGTTTCAACTATTTCCTTAGTGCTGCTATATCCAAATTCTTCTTTTTGATCAGCTCCTTTGTAGCATTGATGTTTGCAGGGTCATAAACAAGTTTAATTACCAAATATTCCAAGGCTTTATTCTTGGTATCTATGGCAAGAGCTAAAACTTTCTTCATCTTTAGTTTTGAATAGACATTTGCTACTATGACTTGCAGCTTGGACAAGGTCATAGTTGTGCTAGTTATAGTAGAGATGATCATTTCTCTAGTCTGTTTATGCATATCCATTTGGTTAATGGGATGTATGTCATAGATATCAAACTCAAAAGAATTCTTCTTATAATCTGATTCTCCCTTGGGCTGAGGAACTTGTGCTTGAAGGAATGTCATTTTCATTTTCTCCTTCTTTGATTCAATGGCTAAGAGTATCCTGCTTTTGGCACCAAAGGTTTGTTTCCAAAATTGGTTGTATGTGTTAATCTTCAAGGCTTCATTTCTGACCTTTATTTCCTTGAATATATCCATGACGCGCTTCTCTAGCTCGCTTGAAGTAGATGTACATGTGTGCATAAGTTGTTTCTTCTCTTGTGAGGTCATGGAGGTGGTAGGAAACTGTGTAGATTGATCACCTACTAATGAATATACAAGAGGCTCATCAGTGGTGATAAGAGTTTGCTACTTTGACTCATTGCTAAGACTTAGTATGGAGCTAAGCTTAGCCTTCTTTTTGTACATGATTTCAAATCCCTCACTAAAGATATTGGTCCCTAAAGGAGACTATTCCTCTCTCCTCATCTTGGCTACCTTTTCTTGCATTTTAGGAGTCTGCACTATTGATGAGGAGAACTGTTGTTCTTATGCCTCCTGGAATGTGTTTACAACCCACTCTGGCTGATTCTTATATTTTTATATCTTTGGCCTAGGTGTATGAAAATAAGGAGTAGACTTGGTTCTATCCTTAATTTGGAAATTATCCCTAATGGATCATAGGTCCAGGTAAAACTAAGATTAAACTGCATTTCCCTTAGTAGTTTTTCAGCCTCTTGACCTATTGCCCTGTTGTTGCAAATGAATGGACTGACCTACGTTTTTATCTTGAACTGAGAGTTTTTCTTAAACACAAAAAAATGGACTTCGTCCATGTTGATCATCTCCCTGATGTATTATGGGGAAAAAGTCCTCATTGGGAGGAATTTTGGCAACTTATATGGTGGCAACTCACATCCAAAAATCCTTATCTCTATGTAATTCTCATATAACTATCAGTGTCCTGTTTGTACCTGTTCTAATAGCTACAAGACCTTTTTGATTTATTCATTAATCCTTGGTTCAGTTCTGCTGCTTAGGAGGCCTATGTGTGGATGGGAAAACATCTCAGTAAACTGTTTGTAAGTATATTCTCTTTACTCTTTCATAACCAGAGTAGTCCAGAAAATGACTGACTGCTCGTTTCATTTCTCATCCATCTTTTGCAATGACAAGTTCATGTTGTCCCCCTGAAAATATAAGAACATGTAGACTAAGACAAAGGGTTGTTGATGGATCGAATCTGTAAGGAAATGTCTGAAATTGAACACAATTGAGGGCTTAACATCATTAGAAAAGATGGGTAAAAATCCTATAATGGCCTCATCTACCATTTGGTGAGAGTAGTAGCCAAGGAGGTAGGAAATGAAAATGATTATCTGCTTGGCTCTCTTAGGGAATATGGGTGAGCGATAAGGAGGATTTTTCTTTGGTAATGTAGCATCTTGCCTTAATAATAATTCAAGAGTTTGGACTCTCTTAGTAATGTATAATTTCTGGTATATTTCAACCAGATATTAATAGGAAAATGGGGTAGCATTTTTAAATGTGGGGGCTTGCATCATTTGATCAATAACTTGAGGGGTTATGGTGAATAGAATTTGTCGATTAGGATTGAATATGGCACTTTGGCTTGGCAGATATGAGGCATAGTATTTTCTAATGAAATCGGGAGTGTTGTGGGTACAAGTAAAGATGTAATGAGGTAGGTTTGACTCCCATAGCTGGATATCATCTAATTTGTCAATGTATTTATCTTCGAGCTAGTAGTACATCCCAAAGAGGTCGAGCTCACAGAGTGTTTCATGGATCTTGTAGTCTCTATCAGCCATAGGGATATGATAAAGATATACACCAGGATAGATAAGAGGATTACTAATTTCCTCTAGTCCTTTCTCCTTGGGATGCATGATGGCTGAGGTTGATAGTGAAAACTTTAATTTTGAAAGTATATAATTCATAGACAGACAGAAAGTTCTGGGGCCAAGAAAAAAAGGAATAATTTGAAGATGATCAAATGGGTAGTGTCGTTGGCAATTGACAGTGTTGGGATCTGGCAAGCAGCCTATAATCAAAGGAATGACAGTGATAAAACAAGAATTTTGTAACCTATAAATAGACATGAAGAATGTTTATCTAGGAGTTCTAGTTTTCTATTGGTGACATGGATTTGTTGAGTTAATGGCTAAGAAAATTAAATGCTTAACAAATTGATTATGGAGGGAATGGATAAGATTTGACGGGGTTAACAGACAAATTAGGTGGTAGTAGAGGAATGGTTGATTTGCAACAGTCAGATAAGTGCTATCGGGAATAAGGAATTCAGATTTTTGGAGTAGGGGTGAGCGGTTTGTGGTTTTTCTCATGGGGGTTCCAAAATGCTTTAGAGATCCCACATAGGGGTGGGTGCGGTTTGGTATACCTACCATTTCAGAACCCCCCCCCCCCCAGGTGGTAAATCTTGGATGGTGAGGGGAGGCTGAAATGGAATGAGGGTCGTCAGATGAGAGACAATAGGTGGAGGTGAAGAGTGATATGGCAGAGAATTAACGTGATGTGATGAGATGGATTGGTGGGGTCTAGAAACAACATTTAATTTGATGTCAGAAATTATGGAATATAAGGGGGGTTTGAACTTAGGGAAATGATATGAAGGGAATGAATTGGTGGAGGAATGATATGGGATTAATACTTAGGATATGGTTTTTTTTCAAAACATAGGATAGTATTAATATCCAAAGTAAGCATATAAACCTTAGAGTAATCTTCACTCTACTTTCAATTTCTTTTGCACATGAAAAGACAATGGATGTTTGATTATGGCGCATTTGACTAGCAGCCTGTGCATTTTCAAAAACATAAAATGAAGCTTTCCCTTTCTTTTGATTCCCTAACATTTTATTTTCCTTTGCCTTCTTTATTTAGGGCAGCTAAATCCTAACATTTTATTGATATGGATGCCTATAAAACATCAAATTTTCCTAGGATTTTAACTTTTCATTCTATTGCATCCATATCCTATCTTAACATTTTTTGGAAATTATTTGACTAATATGCTAACTTATCAAAACTAGATAATGTTACAATAGGTGATATATATAATTGCTTTAATATTCAAAATTCCAAGGATTTATAATAGTTTCTAGAAACTTTTGCTAATATATAAAGTAAAATAATTATATCCTATATAATTTTGGTGAACCATTTTAGGGAAAAATGGAAATTGGTGAATCATTTTTTGAAAAAAATGAAATTTATCGCAAGGGAGAAATGTAGTTCCTAAAATTTTCCATGGGCACATGTAGACCACTTTGCATATATTTCAAGCATGATGTTAATCATTTCCTTAATGCACATTGATATCATTGTTCTACAAACCTATGCATTTAGTGAAATATGGGAATTGATATTTTGCACCACATAAATACATCAATTGTGTATTCTTTTTTTTCATGAATTCATTTATAATATTGTTTCATATATTAAACATTGTTTCTCCAAATTCAAGTGATTTCCTTAAAAAATAGTTAGTTTCATGGTTGCACCTAAGAATGCTTTTACAGTTAGTGGTGACATGCTTTCCTTTTATTAGAGGTATCATGTTTCTTGTCACAATTTGATCTAGTGTTTCTAGAGGCATAATGTTATTAAGAATAACTTGAACAATTTACTAATCCATATTATAGACCTCTTTACAGTTTTTCACTCTCTTAAATTGATATTTCAATTTTCTAAGTATAAAGATTATAATTAATTGAGTATTTATTAGATCAACATGATTAGACATATATTTGCGGAACACTTTTACACAACCTTAGATGAGTACATTCCATTGATGGAAAAGGTGATGAAGATGAAAGAAAAAAAGTGGTCTCAAGTGTTGATTTGTGTAGCTTGGGAGGTACTCCAAGCCCTAGGGTTTAGGGTTTCGAGGGAAATGCACCACAAGGGTCACTTATGGCTTGCAACCTAAGGTAGGGTTTTTACAAACATCAAGATTTGGTCTACAACCAAGAAGAATTTGACCATGAGAAAATTTGAGGAGATAAAGCTTGGCATGTCAATTCCAACACTCCAAATATCACTCAAATCAGAGCTCTAGAAACGAAGATATGAATTTTTGAAGCTGATAATTAATTATTGGAAAGTCAATTCATGTAAGCTTGAAGTGAATTCATCCAAGAGACATGTCTCTTCATCAATTCTTGGAGTCCTTATTTATGTGTGTATATATACAAGGTGAATTAGTGGTTATTTCTCATCCATCCAAAAGTGAAACACTTACCTCACAAAGAACTCATTGGAGGGGGGAGATACTTCTGTTTTTGGCAAAAACAAGAGGATGAGACCAGTGAAGGTTGAATGGATTGTTTTAAGGGTTAAATCAGAGCACCAAGTTGCTAGAAGGAGGTCGAGGGTCCTTACTAGAGGGTCGCCGGAAGAGGAGGTGTTGGGTGTGCAACATAATTATTTAGAGGTCTTCGTTTCAGCTGGATGTATACCCCAGGAAGTTTGTACACCCCTCCACGTGGGGGGGTGCAGGGGGGTCGATCCCCCCTGGCTGGGGGGTCTAGGGCCCAGCAGTCCCTCGGTGGGGGTTTTAGGGGCAACACCCCCCGAAGCTAAAAAAAGATGTAAAATTGCCTTGTAAAAGTATAGTAATTTCTAGTCAATATGGGCCATTCATTCAGCGGATGATCTAACGGTAGAACTTATTTCATTTGTCGACACGTTTTGAACCAACTAGTGTGGTTCATCGTCAGGACAAGTTGAATGAGCAGATCAGGATTTGCATGTTAAATAGATAGAGCAGAAACTCCAACGACAGAATTCCTTGACCAGGTAACAGCTATATTGACAACGACTAGATTTGACTAGTTAGTTGGGACAAGATTAGGGGTATGACCAATAATTAATAAAAACCTTATTAAAATAAAAGTAAAAGGACCCTTTTTATCCACTTATAATTATAAATAAATTATAACCTAAATTAATTTACATTAATAGTTAGTTAGTTATACAAATTATTAAATATATAAATATAATTTTATTCAAATATAAGTCAAAGGAACTGTTCCATATACTAATATATAAATAAATATTAATAATAAACTAAACTAATTTTAAATAATAGTTATTTATATAAGTTAGAGTAATTTAAAGCTATGATAATAGATTAATTTAATTATAATTATGATATATATGTGTGTGTGTGTGTCTATATATATCTAACTAAATTATAAAATAAATTAATTTAAATTAAAATGTAAGTTAAAGGGATAGTTTATACATTTATAATTTTACAAATATATTAAGATAAATTAATTCCAATTCAATAGTTATTTGTAAAAGTTAGTTAAATATATAAATAATAGATTAACAGAGTAATATATGGGTTAGAAAGTTTTTTTTTTTTTTTTTTTTTTTTTTTTTTTTTTTTTTTTTTTACATTTAAAATTAATGGTTTATTTAAAGGTTAAAATTATCAAAGATTAATTTCAAGCTTATTTTCTTTAAGTTATTAGCATAAATAAGTGCTACTACAATACCTCAAACTAGAAGAACCTCAAGGAACAAAGGCCCCAAGAAATAGGAAACTAGGGAAAAAATCTAAAAAGACAACAAGAGAAAACAAAGGGAAGGGAAGGGAAGGCAGGAAGACCATGACTAGGAGAAGAGGGTTGGAACCCAGCAACTACTGACCCTCCAGCCATCCTCTTTATTGAGATTTTTCGACCTTTTTTAAATCTCAAGTGCTTCCCTAAACTTTCGGTGTTGGAATTGGGACACTCTAGAAATCACACTAGCCTCCTCGATGCAGACATGATGATTGGTTTTCTCCACATGCTCTGCTAAAGCAGAAGACTTGGATCTCCTATGCTTAATGTCAGCTACATGCTCACTAATCCTTTGATTAATGGAGTGACTAGACTCATTAAGTTCACCAACGAGCAGGAAGTCAATGGCTACCTCCCTTTGCTTGATATTCTTATCTCTAAGAATAGTGATGGTTCCCTCTCCCACCGAGTGTTTCGTAAGAAAACTTGTACAAAGCAATATCTTCATGCTAGTTCCCACCATTTCCCAGCTCAGAAGTTGGGGGTTCTCAACAACCTTGCCACTCATGCCTTAAGGATCTCTGATGAAAGGAGCTTCGAGGAGGAGAAATCCCATCTCCTTAATGTCTTTGTTGAGAACGGTTATAGCAGGCACTTGAGACATAAGGCTTTCCTCAAAGTAGCTAAGAATTCAATAGCTAAAAGAGATAAGAAGGAGAGGATTCTCAGTGTCCATCTTCCATTTGTTCAGGGGACTACGGACAGGATTGCGAGGATTATTAAGAAGCATAATGTCCCCTCGACCTTTAGAACTCTCAATACCATTCATAAGTCCCTCAAATCTGTGAAGGATACTATCGACCCCAAGGACATGAAAGGGGTTTATATTATTCCTTGTTCATGTGGGACCCCCTATATTGGTGAGACTGGCTGCTCCATTAATCAAAGGATTAGTGAGCACATAGCTGACCTTAAGCATAGGAGAGCCAAGTCTTCTGCTTTAGCTGAGCATGTGGAGAAAACCAATCATCATGTCTGCATTGAGGAGGCTAGCGTGATTGCTAGACTGTCCCCATTCCATCACCAAAAGTTTAGCGAAGCACTTGAGATTGAAAAAAGGCCAAACAATCTCAATAGAGAGGATGGCTGGAGGGTCAGTAGTTGCTGGGTTCCAGCCCTCTCCTCCTAGTCATGGTCTTCCTGCCTTCCCTTCCCTTTGTTTTGTTTTCTCTTGTTGTCTTTTTAGATTTTTTCCCTGGTTTCCTATTTCTTGGGGCTTTGTTCCTTGAGGTTCTTCTAGTTTGAGGTATTGTAGTAGCACTTATTTATGCTAATAACTTAAATAAAATAAGCTTGAAATTAATCTTTGATAATTTTAACCTTTAAATAAACCATTAATTTTAAATGTAAAAAAAAAGAAAAAAAAATCTAACCCTTATATTACTCTATTATTTATATATTTCACTAACTTTTATAAATAACTATTGAATTGGAATTAATTTACTTTTAATTAATTTATCTTATTATATTTGTACAATTATAAATGTATAAACTATCCCTTTAACTTACATTTTAATTTAAATTAATTATATATATATATATATATTATATATATATATATATATATATATATATATATATATATATATATATATATATATATATATATATATATATATATATATATATATATATAATATCATAATTATAATTACTCTATTATCATAACCTTAAATTACTCTAACCTCTATAAATAACTATTATTTAAAATTAATTTAGTTTATTATTATTATTTATTTATATATTAGTATATGGAACAGTCCCTTTGACTTATATTTGAATAAAATTATATTTACATATTTAATAATTTTTATGACTAACTAACTATTAATGTAAATTAATTTAGGTTATGATTTATTTATAGTTATAAGTGGATAAAAAGGGTCCTTTTAATTTTGTTTTAATAACATTTTAATTAAATATTGGTCATACCCCTAATCTTGTCCCAATTAACTGATCAAATCTGGTCGTTGTCAATATAGCCATTACCTAGTCAAGGAATTCCGCCGTTGGAGTTTCTGCTCTATCTATTTAACATGCAAAGCCTGATTTGCTCATTCAACTTGTCCTGACAATGAACCACACCAGTTGGTTCGAAACGTGTCGACAAATGAAATATCTTGTGATTTACACCGAAAAATCTCTCATAAACTTAATATGGATCACAGAAGCCTCAATTCAACAATAGAACTTATGTTTAGTTTAGGGTTTTTTTCCCTAAGACAACCCCTCTCTTTGTATGAGGGCATTGTATTGAGGCTATGATATAGATGTCTATTCTCCGAGCGAGAAACAGAGAGGCGAGACTGTGAGAGAAAATAGAGGATATTACTGTGGATCTGTTGTAGGTTGTGTCTCTTCATTTTGCTGGATAATAAAAAGGAAGGATTGGCTATTCGGGGTGGACATAGCCCAAACTGGATGAACCATGTATATCTGTGTCTCTCTAGTTTTATGCATTTTCTATGTTTATATTTCTGTTATATTCTATGTGTTTCATTGCTCTGTAATTTATAATTTTGTAAGAGGAGGTTGTTGGAGGTGGGATAGTCCTCAAAAGAGGTTGTCGCAGGCTTATTTAGAGTCTTGTAGGGTGTCGCTATAACAAGTCAAGGGCATGTCTACGTTTAGGGATTTTGGGATATTAAGGACTATGTTTTTATGCCCTAATAAAACATAGACTTGTAGCATTCGAGAAGACTTCAAACAATGGAAAGCGGTATGTATTTTGGTTAATGTTTGTAGGTGTTGGATCTAAGATTTGGATTAATTTTGGATCAGATTATCTAACATCCCATGGGAGAAAATTTGGAGGCGTGATTTGGTGATCATAAGCCTTCATTGGAGAAGTTATTGCAGTGTATTATTGGGTGCAATTTATCTAGTTGAGGGCAGTGCATTAGCTAGTCAAAATATCCCTAGACGAGCTACCTTGACATGACAAAGAGGAGCTGCAGGTTGGGTAAAGATTGGTGTTGAAGTGCAGCACCTTGATGGACAAAGGTTATTTTTAGTCATGCAATTTGGAGCTCGAGATTAGGCCTACCCAAAGAGGAGATTGGATCAACTCGTGTACATCTAGCAAAAGTGACTTGTAGCAGTGTGAGGTGGCATCCCTCCTTAAGTCTCGATGTGTTCAGGTTTGAAGGATTAAGGGGCAGCTAGTGAGCAATACATAAGTGACGGACCAGTAGGACAAGATACGACATCAAGTCTATGCAACATGTTTTCCATTATATCTTTTATACCATATATTGTTGTATTATTGAGATTTGGTTTAATATAATGAAGATTGGGTTGTACATTATTGTAAAATTTTGTTAAAATTTGTGTATACTATTGCATATGTAATTCTTGTTGGGATTATTGGTTTGTTAGCATAAGTGATTTTAAGACTCTAATCTAGACCCAAGGTTGTGGAAACTCAACATGGTATCAGAGTGTGTCTGAGCTAATTTGGAAGTTAGTGAATCAGAGTTTTTCACAATGAAGTATAACTTAAGAGGGAGTTTGTCACATTGTAGATGGAAATGTCGAAGTTACAGGCTAGTATCCGGTATGAGGATAGGTTGGAGGGGTTATCCAACTATAGTCCATGGAAGGAAAGAATCAAATTAGTCTTGTAGGTCAACAAGGTCTGGGAGCTTGTTGAGAAAGAGATCGAGAATCCAACCAACCCTAAGTGGCTGGAAATATATCAATATTTGGACGCAAGGGCAAGATTGATCATCCTAGATGGTATGAAGGATGCCCTAATAGCCCCCTTTTCAGGGAAGAATAATTCATATGAGATTTGGATGGCTCCTCATAATTTTTTTCGAAATAAGAACGAGAAGCAAGTACTGGTATTATAGGATAAGTTGAATTCCACCAACATGATAAAGGGTGAAAGCATAACCTCGTATCTAATGAGATTGGCTCAGGTCAAAGATGAGCTTGCTGCCATTGGCGTGAATATATCAAATGGAGATATGGTAAGGATTACCTTGAAAGGGTTCACCCGGGAATGGAAGCCCTTCATTAAAGGAATCATTACCAGAGAAAATTTGTCAAACTGGGATAGGTTGTGGGATGACTTCATTCAGGAAGAGTTGCAAGATGAAGTTATTCATCCAAGGGAGAAGTCTTTTGATGATGACATGGCACTTGCAGCACGAATGAAGGGTAAGCAAAAGAAGGAGTTGAGTAAGGTAAAGTGTTTCAACTGTGGCAAGATGGGTCATTATTTGTTGGGATGTATGATGAAGAAGAATGGAGATGATGAGAAGAGGAAAGGAAAGTAGGTCGATGATGTTTCCACTTCAGTTGAGATAGATGATCTCACTGGGATATTGCAAGAGGAGGAGTTTGATATAATTTATCATTTCTCATAGGGTACTATCAATGAGGATGGATGGTACATGGATAGTGGTTTGACGAAGCATATGACAGGGTCACAAGAGGATTTTTACACTCTTTCTAAATCGGAATCGAATTTTCACATGGTGGTGGGTGACAAGAGTCAGTTAGGGATCCAAGGATGAGGTGTTGTGTCATTCAAGATGGAGACATGATGTGTGATATGGGTCTAGGATGTACAGTTTGTACCAGGACTCATATATAACATGATTTCCATCTTTATGATCAAGAGGAAGGGGTTTGAAGTCATTTTCTAGGATGGGAAGGCAAGACTTAAGCCCAGAGGCTCTAAGTTTGATGGGATTGTGCTCAGAGATAGAGAGTGTTATCACTTAACACAAAATTGTTAGAATGGTCTCAAATGATGTCAAAAGAGTGAAAAAGAGAAGAGAAGTTTGTGTTCATATTCTAAGAAACAGAAGGACTAAAAGCATATATCAGACCTACTCCATTGGAAATTTCTCTAAATAAGATTTCCAAGGATATGTGGAAGTCTAGAAATAGATTCCTAGATCAAAAGATATGGTTTTCTGAAGTTTCAAGGGTTTGAAGCCTTAGGAAAGAGGGAATATTGGAGATCACAAATTGGAGGTCCAGAGATATTGGAGATCACATATTGGAGGACAAGATGTTGGAGGTCTAGCATGTTGGCGATCTCATATCGAAGGTCAGGCTTATTGGCACATCAAAAGGTCGACTAATTGGAGAATTATAACTCCTTAAGGTGAAAAGCTTTAAAAAGTTGTGATATGGATAATGTGCCAAATAATGTTAAAAGCCACTGAGGAACATTGATAAATATTAACAAAGGATTTTATCACAAAACCAAAGATGGACTTGCCCTTTTATATTTCCTCTAGTGGGACACGTGGTAGCATATGACTGGTTCTAATAAGCTACACGTGGCAGCATATGATTGGTTTCGATAAATCTATAGGGGCATATTATGTGAGAATTACATGGTGATATCACAAGACACGTGGTAAGAAGTTTTGGCATTTTGAGGGGCCTAAGGGGACAAATCTGGGTGACATGTGTCACCACTCATGAGGTGCCATGTGGAGTGATGATGTCATATCGAAGGTTGGCATATCCGAGGTTGAGGATGCTGGCACTTTATAGCAGTTGGCAATTGGAAACTTCCAATAAGGGGGCTCTGATATTTGGTTGGCACATGCTCAAGAAGAAATTAGAGAACCAAGGGCATTAAGCACTTAATAAAGGAGAAATGGCCCTTGGCAGGAGTAAAACTGCTTAACACCTTAATGTTAAGTGGTAAGTCAGAGGCAGTTGTCCTATGATAAGAAGCACCCTTAGGGCTAAGAAGAAGGAGCTTGGCATATCAAAGACTATAATATCAGAACACAAGTCCACTGTGGAGTAACAAGGTGGAATTTCTCTTATAGCATAGTATAGAGAGTTAATGGCGTATGGGTCGGCAGCTATGAGAATTGAATGCAGGAACATATGATTTGGTCTTAGGAGTAATGGAGATTTTCAAAGATCGTTGGGTCAAGACAAAAAGGACCACGACCTTCAGGAAAGTGTGTTCGGTCTGTCTTTAGGTGAGATGAGCCAGTTTGTGCTCTAATTCACATCTTCAATGAGTTAAATAGAGGTATGGGACTCATGAAGTAGTGTGTAGGTCACCTGAGAATTAATTTCTCTGTATGGAGTTCCGTGCAGTCAAGCAATGGAGGAATGCAAGGTTAATATTTGTTTCTGCATTGTGACACGAAATTAACTGGTGATCGCTCCCAACTGGAGAAAGTGGGGAATTCATGAAATTGAGGCCAAAATGACAGGTGAATCAGCTGAGTAACTAAGGAGGAACATCATGGAAAAAATGTGGTCTGACCAAAGGTAATCACAAGAATGACGTGGAGACAATTTTCTTAACTATCATTCATTTTCTCTTCTTTATATTATTCTGTGATTTTTTAATTTTCAAGAAAGGAATCAAACCTTTGTAATTATTTGGGTAGTAGAACCTTTGCATGCTCAGAAATCTAGTCGATCAAACAGCTGGATCTCGATTGAGATATTTTGTAACCATTTTTCAAGATCCCCATTTCCTTATAAAAAGAGGGAAGAAACACTTAAAGAAGGTTCATAAATTTTGGGAAAGAAATCTTGGAAAGGACCTTTTCCTGGTTTCATGAAGGTAATGCTATGAATGTTGATGTATAGACATTTCTTAGAAAATTAATGTGATATTTTTGGTGATTCCAACTTATTGGATTGCAGTATGTTCATCTCCCCTTTTCTTTCCATATATGTTAAATATTATTCTCAGATTTCATGTCATGTAGTTGTTAGATATATTTCTCATTAGATGCAGATTCATTTCGATCAAGTTATTGATGGATAATGCCTGTATTTTGTTAGAAAATTATATATTACAAAGCAATGGAACACATAACATATTGCAGAAATATAAACACAGAAAACTCATAAAACAAGAGAGACACAGATATACGTGGTTCACCCAGTTTGGGCTATGTCCACGGAGAAACCGCCAGTCCTTCCTTTAATATTATCTAGCAAACTGAAGAGATACAACCTGCAGTAGATCCGCTATAAATCCCTCTTTTCTATCAATCTCCTCTCTCTTACTCACTCATAATAGAAATATACATAGATGCAATACAATTCGCTCATATATAGTGAGGGGTTGCCTTCTAGGGAAAAAAAAACTAAATTAAACATAACTTTTACCATCGTATCTCCGCCTAACAAACGGACCAGATTGACTACGAAATTACAACATTTTACAAGGTAATTTTACATCTACTTTTAGCTTCGGAGGCGCTGCCCCCGATCCCCCTACCAAGGGGGGGGAGGGGGGGGCTCCCAAAGGTAGCAGCCAACCCCCTGGACCCCCCCTGCAGCGAATATTTTATGGGTGGCGTTGTTGCCCCATTATGAATTGGGGTCCATTGCAGCGATATCTTTCAATACAGAAGATAATCAAGCTCCACACCCAATAGTATTGATGTGGAAATTAAGTATTGAAAAAGTGCTCCATGTATGTTAGCATTCCATAAACATTTCCTTTCTCTCATTTCTCTCTAAATCTAGATATGTAGAATTCTTAAATTTTAAGCTCTGTGAGATGGATTTATCCTCTACTATCTTCTACAATTACATTTCTCTTAAAAAATCATTTACTATGAGCTCTCAATATGAATTTTCCACCACTGATCGAGGATCATTTCCTGTGTATTCCTGCTTGTGTGTGTTGGTTCATATATTTTATTGTTATGAATGGTTTTGAACCAATCCTATTTGAATTACTTGTGAAAACATTTGGTGCTACAAGTCCTTAAGACAAATTTGACAACACTAATTAATATTTCCTAGGAAATAGTCTCCTATCCACCTGGAGGTTTCCTCTAAGAGTGAAAATATCTTTCTGGTGTTGTTGTTGGGGAACGGAGTAGAGAAATTTTCCCCTGGGTACAATATTCATACACTCTTTCATAAGGTGGGAAAATATGTGTGGTTTGTAGATTTATCACCTTGGTGGCTCCACTGTCAAATCATAAGTTCATCACCCTGGCATTTAAGTGGCCCCATACCCTCTCAGATACCTCTCAACAAAGAACACCATATGTATATGATCCATAAAGACTAATATCTAGAAGGATTTGGAAGGAAAAAAACCCCAATATTGATGCTATTATCTCCTTGTTTCCTGAAACATCGTCATCCATCTCAGAGAATACCATAATTCATTGCTCTCATTTTTTCCCTAGAGTCCTAGTATATCGTTCAGAAAGTGGTCAAATATTCAGTACCACCTCCTTAGAGGTCAAGGAAGAAGATTTCCCAGTCAATGCCCCATATTTTTCATTTCCTCTACTCCCTAAATTTTAGGAGGTAAGATATATCCTCAATAGCATCCCTACCCACAGTGTGAACAATTTCTCATTCCACGATCATTCAACTATCTCACAATTGGTCATAGCTTAGATACCCCTAATAAACCTAGTACCACCACCTCTGCCCCTGATGGTTGTCCCAGGTTTTTTGTTAAACAAATATGCTCCATTAGAACTACCTCAAACTTTAAGTGTCATTCCACAAGACTATCTCAAACTCATGCCCACGTTTAATGGAGAAGACAACAAATCAACAGAGAGACACATAGAAGCTTTTTGTGCCTTTGTAACAAATTTAAACGTTGAGCACCTAAATGTGATGCTCAGACTCTTCATCCAATATCTGGATGGGGAGTCTAGAAAATGGTTTAAGTCCTTTTGAGATGCTTACATTGCCACTTGGGAAGAGATGGAGAATTCTTTTACGCAAAAATGGGGGCAGAAGAGAGATCATTGATATATTCTTACTAAGTTCAACGCTATGAAGAAGAAACCTGATGAGGATATCTCATTGTTTTTAAAAAGGTTTAATAAAGTGTACAACAGTTTACCTGCTGAGTTTAAACATTGACACGTCACTGCTCGAGTAGTTTTTTCTTGGGCCTTTGAATCAAAACTCGAATTCACACTTAGAGAGAGAAATTCATGTACCTTGGACCAGATTCAAATCAATGCTCTCATGGTAGAAGAAAATTTTATATCAACAGGGATGTTGAGAAGAAGAACTAACCCTAGAGAGAATAAAAAGGGGAAAGATGAGGCAGCTTCATCAAGTCATGGAAGATAATCCCAAGAAAATAAGATGGAGGATATGGATAAGCTAATAACGAATTTATCAAATAACCTGATAAAAATGGAACTAGAAAATAAAAACCTTCCACAACATAAATCTCAAGCTTCTAATCAAAGTTTCAATCCCCAATACGAAAGGCCTCCCCTACAGATATTACAAAGGGAGAGAAAATAACAACAAGACCACAACCATCCTCCATTATATATAGAAGATGATTTAGAGGAGAAGATATAAGATGCCAACGAAGTTCAGGGGAACCTATATTCCTCTTTCTCTGATGAAGAAAAAGAAGTCATAGCGTATGAATAAGAGGGGGATGAGCTTGATGCAACACTAAACGATAATGAGATTGATGATTACTACAATCAGTTCGTTGATTTCATGCAGGCTCAACTACATAAGAAATATGATCTTCAGTCATCTAGAAGGAGATGGAGGGGACAAGACCAAAATGAAGACACTTCCTCCTAAGAGCCTCCTAAGCTAGCTGAGAAGGGGAAGGGTCCTTGAGATCCAATCATTCAAAAAAAGGAGTCCTAAGATTGAAACTTCCACAAGCCTAAAGTTCTCAAAGAAGAGAAGTCACCTCCCCCCTCTAGGCCCATCTTTGAAAAATAAAGAGAGGCGGTAGAGATTAGCACTGCACAAAAAGGCCATCCTATCTTTAATATTCAAATAGAGCTTGAGAAATTCAAAATCCTAGTCCTGTTATCTAAGCTCTTGAAACAACCCACCTATAAGGTCCAAGTTTCTCAGTTCATGTTTCCATCTCCTTCAATCCAATGACATGATAGTTTAAACTGACAAGAAGAAAAGCCAATGGTCATCTTTGGACCTCATGTTGAAGAAAAAGATCCCTCCCTAACACCTTTTTATGTTACTCTAGTAGTACATGACCTATTTCCCCATAAATGCATCTTGGATGCAGACGCTTCTTATAATTTGATGCCACTATTAGTAATGGAGAAACTAGATCTGCAGATAACCAGACCATACAAAGATATGTACTCTTTTGAATCTAAGAGGGTAAACTGTCTGGGATTGATAAAGGACTTAGTGGTGAACTTGACCCAGATCCTAGTAAAAACTGTAATAATGGACATTGTAGTAGATGATATCCCTCCAAGGTTTGGTATGATTTTTCCTAGATCTTGGGGATCAAATATTGGAGGTTCCATCAAGCCAGATCTTATCTATACTACCATCCCTATCTTTGGTGGAGAAGAAAGGTGACTTTATAGGGAATCAAGGTTTGTTAAAGTAGTTACAAAATTTGATTGCCCAAATAATGTTCCTATGTATGGGAAAGAAAGGGATATTTCCTTCTTACTACTAGAAGAAGATGATTTTATTTTAGAATAAACACAGGTACATCCAACATCCAAATCAAATTAGCACTTAGAGATTGTAGCAAAGTCTAGAAGTTGTACTTTTATGGTGCTAATTCTAAATAAGGAAATGGAGTAGGAGTGTTATTGATAGCTCCAAAGGGTAGCTTGATTTCCCTCTCATTAAAATTGGAATTTTAGAAACCAATAATGTGGAAGAGTGTGAGGTATTACTACTAGGCCCGCAAGTAGCAAGCAATTTGAACATTGAATTCTTGACTGTGTTTGGAGACACAAAACAGGTGGTAAAGAAAATCAAGAAACAATGTTAAACTCACCCCAGGTTAAGGGATTACATAAATGAGGTTTGGGATTTAGTGGACAATTTCTTCCTAACTTTTATTGCCCAATTCCTACCCAGGGAAGGAAATCGAATGGCCAACTCCTTGGCTATAGCTACCAATAATTTTAAGCCACCAAAAAAACCACTTCTATGATATGAAGTCGAAGTTAGGTACTTTTGAAATGGCAAATTTTTGCTATATCAACAATGGGGAACTAACCCGATCATAGACCCCAATTAGACCTACTTTCATTTGGGATGGCTAGTTCCAATGTGTTTTAAGGGACCTGGTGAACTGTAATAGGTGTTAAGATATTTCTTCTGGGAAGAAGACTTCAAATAAATCAACAAAATAAATTATCTAACCACTAAGTATTAAATCCTATATACACTTCTTCTAAATCTAGTCAAACTATCCTAATCTACCCTGTAGAAGCATAATAAAGAGAGGTTAAACACCATATATGATTTCCAAGTCTAAATGAATCAATTACTGGTTCACACAAGACAAGGCTAGATGGATTCTTAATTTCAATCCAATCATTCATATAGGAATACACATTCCATTTTATGGAAGAAAAGCTTACAACTGATGTCTAACATAGTTTTGAATTAGCAACCTTTCATGATATATCCATGATGTTGAATCATATTCAAATAACTAGCATTAACCATGAGCTGCAAGTTATCAATATGCATAGATAAAACAAATATACATTTGCACTTATGCCAGCAACAACATTCTAATCAAAGCACATAAGGGAGGAGGAAAGTCAGTCTGAAACATAGGCTCCTCATTGAACCAAACAATCTTTCTTTATTCATAATAAATCAAAGTTGTTCTCTCCCAACAAAAAGCTCCTCTCTCCTATCAGGAGATACTACTTATGTAGTCCTGAATGAACCTCCATCTTCCATGACCTTTCATTTCCCCTCTTTTCATTACACAGATCAGCATATAAAGATGAGAACGGTTGGTGAAACTGCTAACAAGCCAAGGTCACCTTTGGTGGAGCGTTCTACTTCCTCGGGGAACGAATGAATGCCTTTGAGAACAGAGAAGGACTGCATATCATTTCTTTGCACCTGTGTGGAATGGATATCATTCTCTATCATTTCCTGAAGTAAATCGAAGATTCTGTGCTCCTCATCCCACATCTGGCATGCTTTGTGATGTATTTGGCAGTGATGACATATTGATGGATCGGTGCAGTCATGAATGCTTCCAATGAACTGAATGAGTGCCTCCATGATGGGCTAAGGTTGTCTGTCTTCCCTTTCCCAGAGTATGTTTTGCAATACTGACACCGGTGGAGCAGAGGTGTCATCTTAACATAACTCACATTTATTTGTTACCGGGTGTGCTCGAATTTACCTGCAAAAATAATTTATATCAGCTATGACTATGAGAAATATGGTAAACATGCATGCAAAAACGAATATTGCATTTATATCATTGAATGTGAAAGAATTCCCCCTTCTTTTTAATTTATGCACTGATTAAGTCCCGTGAATGTAAATCCGATTTACATGGAAAATCCTCGCAAAACACATAGTGGAATGCAAAACCCGGACTTGAAATACTGTAGGCGGGAACCTATACCCTATCGGCCCCGCCATATCACATCGCATCACTTTAATGGGCTTTCCCTTTAAAAATTATGATTATGGGATTTTATCGAATACATAATAAAGTACAAGAAAGACACGCGTTGGGTCATACAACGGATTTCAAAAATTATATATTGGAGCCTATAATCATTGGTGGGTCTGCGTATGGTGTCGCACCTTATGCATGAGCATTGGACCTCGCCAATAACAATTTGCAATGGGGGAAGGGCAGATCCAATAGCATATATATTACATTTAATCGGACCGACGGGTCTGCCATATTGCATATCGCAATATGCACAGGCCTAGGGCTCTGCCGATTGCGATATGCGATTAGGTCAGACCCAATATATATATATATATGTGTGTGTGTGTGTGTGTGTGTGTGTGTGTTATATTTAATAACATGACGAGTCCGCAATGTAAGGCTCCCTTTGAAAACCCCGACTTCAATGTTTTCCGAAAAACATAAGGATATACGGGAAAACTCGCGTCCGCCATTAGGCCAGACCTAAAACACTATATGCCAGGTTCTATAATCATTGGCGGGTATAGGGTATCATGATGTGCCTTATATAGGACCCTGACCCCACCGATTACGATATGCGATATGGTTTCTAGACTCGATAATGTACATATTGCGGTTAATGAAGCCATCGGGTCCGGAAGGGAGCAATGCGTAATGTTAATTGCGATAGGACAAAAAAGGGGTGATTGATGCATATTTTGGATTATTTCCATTGTAAGGAATTATTATGGGAAAATGATGCGATAGAAGGTTTTGAGGGCTTAAAAGGTTTCGATGGGGGAATGAATGGAGGGCTAGGCTAGGTGATGAATGGACCATGCAACAGGGATTAAAAGGGGGGGGGCTCGACCATTAATAATTAAAAATTTGGCTCAGGAACGAGTTAAAGTCTCTGGGCCTAAACAGATCATTCAAAGAGGTAGAAGGATAAATTTTAGGGGACCCATTTAGAATTGCTGCTAAGGAAAGTTTTGATAGGGTAGTAGTTGTGGCCACAACAAATGGTGAACCGCTGGGCAGACCAGTTATCTCTATTTCCAAATAGACCTCAGATCAATAAAACATCAGGGTGTTAAGATAAAATTGAAATGGAAACTATAAAAATGAAAAGGCATGGGTTCCACTTCAACATTAATTGCTTCAGGTGGGATGAAGACAAATAGCTTCTACTTATTGATAGGGTTTTGACAGACATTCTCCAATGGTAATTTTATGGAATTTATTGACCATCCTTTACCTATTTCCTGCTTTCAAAAATATTTTCGAGGCCATCAATGGTATTTTAATACCCATTTAGATGTGTACCTCAGCTCTTTATTTCTCATCAAACTTGATGTAGATATGTTTATCTGCACTTTATATGAGAATTTCAGTGCTATATTTTCATTGATTGAATGCGGCATAGTCATGGATCATGCCATATTTTTAAACCACTTAAGCAAGGTTGGGCTTGCTGTATCAACTGGTACTATGAGCCTAGCAACAATCCTTACTGTAATCAGATTCCCAAACAACCTGTCCTTCCAGATTGGCACAAGGACTTGACATTTCATTTTCTTTTAAATAAGTCCTTCTAGTTTTAGGCACAAAGACCAGAGCACAATTGGATTTGCCACATGGTATATGACAGTGAGTTTAGCCCATGAAAGAAGATTTACTTGTAGATAACAAGTATTGGACAATTTAGTGTGGTGGATGGAACCAATGGACAATGAATGCAAACCTTACAAATAAGTATAGGCTAGGTCTGAGTGGGATTTATTCAAAATGCAACATCCCTCCATGCCAATTCAGTTGTAGTTACACATTTTTTTTATAAAGAGGCCCCTACATGCTCCAGATATCCAAGTTACCAATAGGTCTTACCCAGTTCCCAACAGATGCCAATGAGTGGTTTTGGTTTGAACTCCACAGTTGATCTTCCAGTTCTCATGGGCTGATTGAAAACTTGTTTGATTTGCATGGTAATGATGGAGTTATAAATAACATAATTATCAGCAGGTTAATGAGGAAGGGGAAGGTTGAAGGTGGTGAGTGAGGGAAAATCTGAGAAAGGAAAAAAAACAAGATGGGAGAACCAAAATTGGTTGGCTGAAAAGGACTACAATTCCAAAATAGCAAGAAAATAAACTTTGCAAAAAAACAAAAGGAAAAAAAAATAGAAGTGCAACTAAACTAACAACAAAGCTAAAATGACTTCTAACCTACTACGGAGGTAACCACCATGTGGTGGCTACCGGAAGTATCTCTTCAGATGTTGACCATTAACAGGGAGTTTTTCAGTCTCCCCCTGCAAAGTTTTCAATTTGTAAGTTCCTTGACCAAAATTTTGCACAACTTGGAATGGGTCCAACCATAAGTGTTGGAATTTCATGTGTTTATCTTTTGGCTCACTCAGCTTGTCCCATTTCAGGACTAGCTCCCCTACTTGGAAATATTTATCTTCTGCCAGATGATCATCAAACCATTTTTTTATAATCATTTGGTGATTTTTGAATTTATTTCTGGCTTTATCTCTCAATTCTTCCAACTTCATCAGTTGGTTGATCCTCTCTTGGATTACGGTCGAGGAGATTCCTCTTGAAGCTTGAGAGAGCTGTAAAGAGGGAAGGGTAACGTTGGGAGGCAAGATGGCTTGTTTTCAATAGACGAGGAAGTATGGGGAGTTTCCTAAGGCCACTTTTGGGGTGACCCTACCGACCCAAAGGGAATTTGTAGGGTGTTGTGCCAATTCTGCTGGTTATCAGCGGCATACTTGCGAATTATGTAGATAAGGTTTTTACTTAAAGACACTGCAACTCCATTTCCCCGAGGTAATAATTTGACGAATACTTCACGTGGATTGATTTATTAATAGAAAACTCAGTCAATTTCAGTGAAGAAAAGTAAGAGGCATTATCAAATATAAGAGCGTTAAGAATGCCATACCTGTTAATAATTAATTTCTCAATAAATTATATTACCTCATTCTCTTCCACCTTTCGAAGTGGGATGGCTTCAGTCCAACTGGTGAAGTAGTCGGTCATTGTGAGTATGTACTTATGCTGCTGCGAAGAGTTTGGAGTGATTTTGCCTATGACATCTAGGCCCCATTACTGAAACGGGCGACAAATCATAACGAGCCTGAGGGTAACAACAGGCTTTCTTTCTCATCCTGCGGTGGTCTGACACACCTTACATTTGTGACTGTAGGCATGCGAGTCTCTGAACACTATGGGCCAATAATATCCAGCTCTTAATATTTTGTGAGCAGTGGTCTCTTCTCCATAGTGACCACCTGTTGGGCCATCATGCATTTCTTTTAGGACATGGTCAACATCATCCTTTTCCAAACACCTCAGCCAGATTCCATCATGATTTTTCCTGTATAATATGTTATTGGCCAAATGATACTGATTGGATTTCAATTTGAGTGCTCTCCTTTGTGATGCATTCATGTGTTCAGGACATGATCCCTGAATCAGATAGAAGTGTATGTCGTAGTACCATGACTCAGGTTCCAAAATGGATTCCGATGTTTCTCGCTCATACATCAGGGCTTCGTTAATCCACAGGGTCTCCTCCCTGAATTCCATTTGTGCACATTGCATGCTCTGTGTTTCTGGTTCTTCGAACGCTCCTTCTTTATCCGCCAAGGCTTCTGCTACTAGCCTACAAAGTCCCTACCCTTGAACTACCTGTGTCAGGTTAATCTCGAGGTCAAACTCCTGAAGGGCGGTTATCCAATTCCCTCTCCATTCACCCATTTCCTTCTGCATGAAGAGGGCTCTTACAGCAGGATGGGGAACGATTAATTTGGTCCTGGCCTTTGCTAAATAAGGGTGGAAATTTTTTATGGCCTTGAAAATGGCAAAGCCCTGTTTCTCCACATCTGGGTAGTTGAGTGATGCCCCTTGGAGATTAGAGCTCATATAAGAAATAGAGACTTTGTTGCCTTCATTATTTTTCTGAGTGAGTATTATGACATATGAAACATAAGAAGAAAAAGTGTACAAGAATAATTCCTTGCCGAAATCGGGGCTGACTAATGTAGGAGCTTTAGCAATGGCTTCCTTGATTTGCCAAAATGCTTTCTTAGCTTCATTGATCCACTTGTACACAATGTCTCTCTTCATAATTAGCTGCATAGGGTGCACTATTTCAGTGAAACCTGAGACAAATTTCCTGACGAAATTGATTTTCTCGAAGAAAGATTGCATGGCCATTTTACTTGCAGGGGGTTGTATTCTCATGATAGTCTCTATTCTTTTAGGGTCAATAACAATCCCTTCTTTAGAGAGGATATGACCCAGTAGTTCCCCCCCTGTGACTGCAAAGACGCTCTTCTTGTGATTCGATGATATCTCGTATCTTCGACATCTTCTGAAGATTTGTTTCAGGTGAAAAATATGATCTCTTATATGATATGAATACACTATAATGTCATCCATGTGAACCACTACTAATCTATTAATGAACCCTCGGAAAGCTATATCCATAGCTATATGGAATGTGGTGCCTGCGTTAATGAGTCCAAAAGGCATTTTGCAATATGCGTAAGTGCCCCATTTAGTGTTGAAGGTTGTCTTAAGCTGATCCCCATTAGATACTAATACCTGATTGTATCCTGAAAACCTGTCTAAATGGGACAACATTTCAGACCTAGAAACGCACTCAAGAATGTGCTCCATAGAAGGGACAGGATAGTTATCCTTTTGTGATGCTTTGTTTAGGTTTCTGAAGTCAATACATAGCCTGATGTCTCCATTTTTCTTTCTTACTAGCACGAGATTAGCTACCCAGCGTGTATGTCTGATAGGAAAGATGATTTTAGCATCCAACATTTTGTTTAATTCTTTCTTCACTAGTGGTTCTAGGCTTGGATGTGTCTTACAGAGCTTTTGTTAGTAGGTCCTGGCCTCCTTTTCCAAAGTGATTACATGTTGCATAACACTGGTATCAAAGGTCTTTAGGTCTTCATATGTCCACGCAAAGATGTCCTTGTATTCTTTAAATAGCTTGGTAAATGCAACCCTTTCTTGTAGAGAGCACTCCAAGCCCAGATTGACATTTTTTAGGTCTTCTTTGGTTCCAAGGTTGACCGATTCATGCTTCATGGATGAGCAATGCGCTTTGTAATTAGTTGGCTTCTTTAATTTATCATACAGGTCATACAAGTCCTCCAACCTGACAATTGACTTGGGGATTGTATTGAGCTGATCCTTTTCCTCACATTCCCTCTCACTTATAAGCCTGTCATGTTCTTCTTCATTGATGACTGCATTCTCTAAAGTCTTCTCACAGTGCAGGAACTCAAGAATTTTCTCGTCATCTTCGAACACCTGTCAGTTTGAGATGTTATCAGGAACAGATGGTCTGAAAATCAATTCAACATAAAATTTATTCTTCTTCAATATAAAGTTAGCCAAAATCTTAATAGCCATACTAGCCATCAAATTGACATCTTGGTTTTTCCCTTGAGGTATGTGTGTGATATTAAAAGAATCAAAATTGTCAATTAAGCCGCATACCTCATGTTGCTACCTTACCAGGTGTGGCGAATTGTAGTGTGTCTTCTTCCTTACATAATCCACGATTATCTGTGAGTCACCAAAGACTTTAAGATTTTTTACGTTCATATCAATGGCTTTCTTTAGGCCCTGTAGCAAGCCTTCATATTCTGCTGTGTTGTTAGTGCATGAAAACTCCAACCGGCTGGCCATCGAATGTTGGTTCCCTTGTGGGTCAATAAGAATGATCCCAGCACTTACACCTTCGAGGTAGTTAGAACCATCAAAATAGAGTGTCCAAATAAAGAATCTAATGTTACATCAATTGGACTGCTATCTACGAAATTAGTCCTATCATCTACTATAATATAGGATAGTTCATCAGTTGGATTATGGGAGGGAGTTTCCAACTTTGTGTATGTCAAAGTTTCTTCCCCTGTTTCTGCATGGAATTCTCCAAAACAGGTTTCTATATCATAAACATTGAAACTATGGTTTCCAAGGATGGAGTTGGTAAACATTACTAGTTCATTAGGACCATTTAGTTCCATTACCACATACTTCATGTATCTTTCTTGATCAACTCTCAGCATATCACCTTTTGCCTTCTGAGGCAGCAAGAGATGGGACTAATTAGTTGAGAAATATCCATTGAGTTTTGCTAACCGATCCCTACTAAGCAACATTCCATAAGCCTTGGGTATATTGACTACCACTATATCAATGGCTTGTTTGTATTGTGGTTTAGCAGCCATTTGAATCAACACATCTTTCAATTCCCCAATCACTTTCACATTTGTCCTATCTAATTGCATAATTCGAGTCCCAATTTTCTCGGGTATCGAATGGAGTCTTTTGGCAACAACATAAGGCATCATAGTGGACGAGGCACTGGAATCTACGAAGAAATTGTGTACATTCATGTTGAGGATTTCAAATGTGATAAGGAAAGGTGGAGTCATGGATTTAGGTTTCCTCCCTATCATGGCTACACTTAAATCTTGGGGTTTTCGATTCATTTTTGATAGGGTGGCTTCCATGGCTGCTGGATTTTTGGCTATGCTGGGAGTACTAATAGGTCTAGAGACTGACTGTTGGGTTTTGCTACTCGAGATTGTGGGAGTTTTGTAGTTCTACTCATTCATAGCTTTCAAGAGAAAATCTCTTTGCTGGGTTAATTTCCAAAAATCAAAGTATGTGATATTAGCCCTAGATTTCTTAAGATCGTCCACAATATTTTAATCAATGTTATAAACAGGATAGGGCAGAGTGAACATGTTGGTTTTTCCATTCTTAGGAGGGAGCTTACAATTTTGAGTCGCCTTTATTGCAGCATGAGATGCATTTCCTTTCTCTGGATGGTTTTTTACTGGGGTATTCTTGGACTGACCACTAGATCTACCCTTCTCAATAGGGACTTTGGGAGAGGGTGCCTTCACAGGGCAAACATCTTTCTTGGTTTGTTCTACAGGATTCATCACATCCGTAAGTGGCCCCTTGCTTTGTTTGTGAATTTCATTAGCGTGGATCTCTGCCATACTGTCTCCTTGGTCATCATCATTCTCGTTTGTATAGAAATCCCATAGTAAATTGATTTGAGATTCTTCTTCCAAGGGCTCCTCTACATGGTATTCTTCCTCATCTTCTTGTTCTCGCTCTAGCTCCACTATAGGTTCTTCCTGGTTAAGGAGCGATCCGATAAGAGCCAACTCTTCTGTATTTAAATACCCTTCATTGGGTGGAGTAGGCAGTGCAAGTGGAGCATGACGACATTCTGCATTCTTACGATAAAAAGGTTTGAAAGGTTTTCTGTTGTTATGCTCTGTTCCACTCTCGCTTGTACTCTCTCCAGAATTCCTTTTCATATCGATGAATGTGTTTTTCAACTTATTAATGATCTGATGCAGACCTTGTATTTCTGTGGTATCCTTTTCTTTGGTTTCAATTCCCTTGTTATCACTCCCATTATTCTTCTTGGATGCTTGAGAGGCTTTCTTTTCTCCAGTTGTAGGGTGGCATGTTGTGAGACTTAGCATTTCATTCTCGACTTTTACTGCTTCATCGATAGCACCTTGTAAGGTTTTTGCATTACTCCTCTTGACCCACATCACAGTAGGGATAGGGAGAGCAGTGATGTAGAATTCCATGAGCACCTCCTCGGTAGGTCTAGCGATGGCTGGGATTCTGTTGAACAAGGTGTTGAACTGAATGTTAAAATCCTTGACCTTTTCTTTGGTTTCCATTTTCAAATGGGATAGTTCTATAACTAAGGCCACAGGGCTTTTTTCATTGCCATACTTGTCTAAAAAGGTTTGTTGAACGGGAGCCCACGAAGTGATGGATCCTATTCTCAAGCTAAAGTACCATGTGGAAGTTACACCAATCAGGGTAAAAGGGAATAGGTGACAAACTATATCTTCATAAGCTATTCCCAACATGTGCACGACCAGGAAGAATGAATTAATATGGTTTTCACCAGTGTCTCCCTGCTCAAGGTTGAATTAGTCAGTACCTTTTCTGCATTCTTAGGTAAGGGATGCTGCTGCCTAGGTATCACCATGGCATCTTGAGTGAGAAAGGGAGGTAGTGCTCCCAGAGGAGGTGGGAGTTAGTTTCCATCCAGTTGAGGAATATTAGCCATATTGAGGATAGGGATGTTCTGGTTGAGGGTTTATTCGTTAGGATTTTCCAAATCATGCCAAGGATTGCCTTTAGACAGGGAATCCTTAGGGATTTCTTCCCAAGGAGAGTTGATACTCTACAAAGAATTAAGCACAATATCTTCAAGAGAAGGGGCTACAGATGTCTCTTTGTTTAGGTGATAGACCCTTGTTTTTCTTTTTGTTGTCGGAGGTAAATATTGAAAGATAGGGAGTTGTGATAAGGAACGAGCGTAAGCCCGAGTAAGTCTTTTGATTAGTTGCTCCTGAGTGACAAGATACTCCCATAGTGTCTCTTCTTCGAAATGAGGCTTTGCCAAATGAGAGGAAGGGTCTTTCCGACCTTCACAATCCATGTATTAATCCTTTTGAATCCATGCGTGGCACTTCTAGATGAAATCTTGAAAAGTTGTGGATGGCGGTTTAGGCCCTCCTTTTAGCGCCATTTTGTTGACATGGCGAATTTTCACTATAATAACAATGGGGAACTAACCCGATCACAGACCCCAATTAGGCCTACTTTCGTTTGGGATGGCTAGTTCCAATGGGTTTTAAGGGACCCCGTGAACTGTAATAGGTGTTGAGAGATTTATTTGAGGAAGAAGACTTGAATTAAATCAACAAAATAAAACAGCTAACCACTGAGTATTAAATCCTATCTACACTACTTCGAAATCTAGTCCTAACTATAATAATCTACCCTGTAGAATCATAATAAAGAGAAGCTAAACACCATATATTATTTCCAACTCTAAATGAATCAATTAATATTTCACACAAGACAAGGTTACATGGATTCTTAATTGCAATCCAATCTTTCATATAGGAATACACATTCCATTTTATGGAAGAAAAGCTTACAACTGATGTCTAACATAGTTTCGAATCAACAACCTTTCATGATATAACCATGATGTTGAATCATATTGAAATAACTAGGTTTAACCATGAACTGTAAGTTAGCAATATGCATAAATAAAACAAATATAAATTTTCACTTATGCCAGCAACAACATTCTAATAAAAGCACATAAGAGAGGAGGAAAGTCAATCTGAAACACAAGCTCCTCATTGAACCAAACGGTCTTTCTTTATTCATAATAAATCAAAGTTGTTCTGTCCCAACAAAAATCCCCCCTCTCCTATCTGGAGATACTACTTATGGAGTCCTAAATGACCCTCCATCTTCAATGACCTTTCATTTCCCGTCTTTTCATTACACAGATCAACATATATAGATGAGAACGATTGGTGAAACTGCTGACAAGCCCAGGTCACCTTTGGTGGAGCATTCTACTTCCTAGGGGAATGAATGGATGCCTTTGGGAACAAAGAAGGACTGTGTATCACTTATTTGCACCTGTGTGGAATGGCTATCATTCTCTGTCATTTCTTGAAGGAAACTGAAGATGTTGCGCTCATCATCCCACATTTGGCATGCTTTGTGATGCATTTGGTAGTGATGACAGCTTGATGGATTGGTGTAGTCATGAATGCTTCCAATGAACTGAAGCAGTGCCTCCATCATGCGCTAAGGTGGTTCATCTTCCCTTTCACAGAGTGTGTCTTGCAATACTAACACCGGTGGAGCAAAGGTGTCATCTTAACATAACTCACATTTATTTGTTACCGAGTGTGCTCGAATTTACCTAAAAAAATAATTTATATCAGCTATGACTGTGAGAAATATGGTAAACATGCCTGCAAAAATGAATCTTGTGTTTATATCATCGAATGTGAAAGAATCCCCCCTTCTTTTTAATTTATGCACTGATTAAGTCCCGTGAATGTAAATCCGATTTACATGGAAAATCCTCGTAAAACACATAGCGGAATGCAAAACCCGGACTTGAAATAATATCTCGTGACTTCTTGTGATTCAACGATATCTCGTATCTTCGAAATCTTTTGAAGATTTGTTTCAGGTGACAAATATGATCTCTTATATGATATGAATACACTATAATGTCATCCATGTAAACCACTACTAATCTATTAATGAACCCTCGGAAAGCTATATCCATAGCTATATGGAATGTGGTGCCTGCGTTAATGAGTCCAAAAGGAATTTTGCAATATGCATAAGTGCCCCATTTAGTGTTGAAGGTTGTCTTAAGCTGATCCCCATTAGATACTTATACTTGATTGTATCCTGAAAACCCATCTAAATGGGACAACATTTTAGACCTAGAAACGCATTCAAGAATGTGCTCCATAGAAGGGACATGATAGTTATCCTTTTTTGATGCTTTGTTTAGGTTTCTGAAGTCAATACACAGCCTCATGTCTCCATTTTTCTTTCTTACTAGCAAGAGATTAGCTACCCAACGTGTATGTCTGACAGGAAAGATGATTTTAGCATCCAACATTTTGTTTAATTCTTTCCTCACTAGTGGTTCTAGGCTTGGATGTGTCTTACAGACCTTTTGTTGGTAGGGCCTGGCCTCCTTTTCCAAAGTGATTACATGCTGCATAACACTCGTATCAAAGGTCTTTAGGTCTTCATATGTCCACACAAAGATGTCCTTGTATTCTTTAAATAGCTTGGTAAATGCAGCCTTTTCTTGTAGAGAGCACTCCAAGCCCAGATTGACATTTTTTAGGTCTTCTTTGGTTCCAAGGTTGACCGATTCATGCTTCATGGATGAGCTATGCGCTTTGTAATTAGTTGGCTTCTTTAATTTATCATACAGGTCATACAAGTCCTCCAACCTGACAATTGACTTGGGGATTGTATTGAACTGATCCTTTTCCTCACATTCCCTCTCACTCATAAGCCTGTCATGTTCTTCTTCATCGATGACTGCATTCTTTAAAGTCTTCTCACAGTGCAGGAAATCAAGAATTTGCTCGTCATCTTCGAACACCTACCAGTTTGAGATGTTATCAGGCATGGATGGTCTGAAAATCAATTCAACATAAAATTTATTCTTCTTCAATCTAAAATTAGCCAAAATCTTAATAGCCATACTAGCCATCAAATCAACATCTTGGTTTTTCCCTTTAGGTATGTGTGTGATATTAAAAGAATCAAAATTGTCAATTAAGCCGCATACGTCATGTTGCCACCTTACCAGGTGTGGCGAATTGCAGTGTGTCTTCTTCCTTACCTAATCCATGATTATCTGTGAGTCACCAAAGACTTTAAGATTTTTTACCTTCATATCAATCACTTTCTTTAGGCCCTGCAGCAAGCCTTCATATTTTGCTGTGTTGTTGGTGCATGCAAACTCCAACCGGCTGGTCATAAAATGTTGGTTCCCTTGTGGGTCAATAAGAATTATCCCAGCACTTGCACCTTCCAGGTAGTTAGAACCATCAAAATAGAGTGTCCAAAATAAATAATCTAATGTTACATCGATTGGACTGCTATCTACGAAATTAGTCCTATCATCTACTATAATATAGGATAGTTCATCAGTTGGATTATGGGAGGGAGTTTCCAACTTTGTGTATGTCAAAGTTTCTTCACCTGTTTCTGCAGGGAATTCTCCAAAACAGGTTTCTATATCATAAACATTGAAACTATAGCTTCCAAGGATGGAGTTCGTAAACATTACTAGTTCATTTGGACCATTTAGTTCCATTACCAGATACTTCATGTACTTTCTTGATCAACTCTCATCATATCACCTTTTGCCTTCTGAGGCAGCAAGAGATGGGACCAATTAGTTGAGAAATATCCCTTGAGTTTTGCTAACCGATCCCTACTAAGCAACATTCCATAAGCCTTGGGTATATTGACTACCACTATATCAATGGCTTGTGTGTATTTTGGTTTAGCAGGCATTCGAATCAACACATCTTTCAATTCCCCAATCACTTTCACATTTGTCCTATCTAATTGCACAATTCGAGTCCCAGTTTTCTCAGGTATCGAATGCAGTCTTTTGGCAACAACATAAGGCATCATAGTGGACGAGGCACTGGAATCTACCAAGAAATTGTGTACGTTCATGTTGAGGATTTCAAATGTGATAAGGAAAGGTGGAGTCATGGATTTAGGTTTCCTCCCTATCATGGCTACACTTAAATCTTGGGGTTTTCGATTCATTTTTGATAGGGTGGCTTCCATGGCTGCTAGCTTTTGGGCTATGCTGGGAGTACTAACAGGTCTAGAGACTGACTGTTGGGTTTTGCTACTCGAGATTGTGGGAGTTTTGTAGTTCTACTCATTCATAGCTTTCAAGAGAAAATCTCTTTGCTATGTTAATTTCAAAAAATCAAAGTATGTGATATTAGCCCTAGATTTCTTAAGATCATCCAGAATATTTTAATCAATGTTATAAACAGGATAGGGCAGAGTGAACATACTGGTTTTTCCATTCTTAGGAGGGAGCTTACCATTTTGAGTCGCCTTTATTGCAGCATGAGATGCATTTCCTTTCTCTGGATGGTTTGTTACTGGGGTATTCTTGGACTGACCACTAGATCTACCCTTCTCAATAGGGACTTTGGGAGAGGGTGCCTTCACAGGTCAAACATCATTCTTGGTCTGATATACAGGCTTCATCACACCCGTAAGTGGCCCCTTGCTTTGTGTTTGAATTTCATTAGTGTGGATCTCTGCCATACTGTCTCCTTGGTCATCACCATTCTCGTTTGTATAGAAATCCCATAGTACATTGATTTGAGATTCTTCTTCCAAGGGCTACTCTACATGGTATTCTTCCTCATCTTCTTGTTCTCGCTCTAGCTCCACTATAGGTTCTTCCTGGTTAAGGAGAGATCCGATAAGAGCTAACTATTCTGTATTTAAATGCCCTTCATTGGGTGGAGTAGGCAGTGCAAGTGGAGCATGACGACATTCTACCTTCTTACGATAAAAAGGTTTGAAAGGTTTTCTGTTGTTATGCTCTCCTCCACTCCCGCTTGTACTCTCTCCAGAATTCCTTTTCATATCGATGAATCTGTTTTTCAACTTATTAATGATCTGATGCAGACCTTGTATTTCTGTGGTATCCTTTTCTTTGGTTTCAATTCCCTTGTTATCACTCCCATTATTCTTCTTGGATGCTTGAGAGGCTTTCTTTTCTCCAGTTGTAGGGTGGCATGCTGTGAGACTTAGCATTTCATTCTCGACTTTTACTGCTTCATCGATAGCACCTTGTAAGGTTTTTGTGTTACTCCTCTTGACCCACATCGCAGTAGGGATAGGGAGAGCAGTGATATGGAATTCCATGAGCACCTCCTCGGTAGGTCTAGCGATGGCTGGGATTCTGTTGAACAAGGTGTTGAACTGGATGTTAAAATCCTTGACCTTTTCTTTGGTTTCCATTATCAAATGGGATAGTTCTAGAACTAAGGCCACAGGGCTTTTTTCATTTCCATACTTGTCTAAAAAGGTTTTTTGAACGGGAGCCCACGAAGTGATTGATCCTATTCTCAAGCTAAAGTACCATGTGGAAGTTACACCAATAAGGGTAAAAGAGAATAGGTGACAAACTATATCTTCATCAGCTATTCCCAGCATGCGCACGACCAGGAAGAAAGAATTAATATGGTTTTCAGTGGTGTCTCCCTGCTCAGCGTTGAATTAGGCAGTACCTTTTCTGCATTCTTAGGTAAGGGATGTTGTTGCCTAGGTATCACCATGGCATCTTGAGTGAGCAAGGGAGGTAGTGCTCCTGGAGGAGGTGGGAGTTAGTTTCCATCCAGTTGAGGAATATTAGCCATATTGAGGATAGGGATGTTCTGGTTGAGGGTTTATTCGTTAGGATTTTCCAAATCATGCCAAGGATTGCCTTTAGACAGGGAATCCTTAGGGATTTCTTCCCAAGGAGAGTTGATACTCTGCAAAGAATTAAGCACAATATCTTCAAGAGAAGGGGCTACAGATATCTCTTCGTTTATGTGATAGACCCTTGTTTTTCTTTTTGTTGTCGGAGGTAAATATTGAAAGATAGGGAGTTGTGATAAGGAACGAGCGTAAGCCTGAGTAAGTCTTCTGATTGGTTGTTCCTGAGTGACAAGATACTCCCATAGTGTCTCTTCTTCGAAATGAGGCTTTGCCAAATGAGAGGAAGGGTCTCTTCGACCTTCACAATCCATGTATTAATCCTTTTGAATCCATGCGTGGCACTTATAGATGAAATCTTGAAAAGCTGTGGATGGCGGTTGAGGCCCCCAGTTTAGCACCAGTTTGTTGACATGGCGAATTTTCGCTATAATAACAATGGGGAGCTAACCCGATCACAGACCCCAATTAGGCCTACTTTCGTTTGGGATGGCTAGTTCCAATGGGTTTTAAGGGTCCCCGTGAACTGTAATAGGTGTTGAGAGATTTATTTGAGGAAGAAGACTTCAATTAAATCAACAAAATAAAACAACTAACCACTAAGTATTAAATCCTATCTACACTACTTCTAAATCTAGTCCTAACTATAATAATCTACCCTGTAGAATCATAATAAAGAGAGGCTAAACACCATATATTATTTCCAACTCTAAATGAATCAATTAATATTTCACACAAGACAAGGTTACATGGATTCTTAATTGCAATCCAATCATTCATATAGGAACACAGATTCCATTTTATGGAAGAAAAGCTTACAACTAATGTCTAAAATAGTTTTAAATCAACAACCTTTCATGATATAACCATGATGTTGAATCATATTGAAATAACTAGGCTTAACCATGAACTGTAAGTTAGAAATATGCATAAATAAAACAAATATACATTTTCACTTATGCCAGCAACAACATTCTAATAAAAACACATAAGAGAGGAGGAAAGTCAATCCGAAACACAGGCTCCTCATTGAACCAAACAATCTTTCTTTATTCATAATAAATCAAAGTTGTTCTGTCCCAACAAAAAGCCCCCCTCTCCTATCTGGAGATACTACTTATGGAGTCCTAAATGACCCTCCGTCTTCCATGACCTTTCATTTCCCGTCTTTTCATTACACAGATCAACATATACAGATGAGAACGGTTGGTGACACTGCTAACAAGCCCAGGTCACCTTTGGTGGAGCATTCTACTTCCTAGGGGAACGAATGGATGCCTTTGGGAACAAAGAAGGACTGTGTATCACTTATTTGCACTTGTGTGGAATGGCTATCATTCTCTGTCATTTCTTGAAGGAAACTGAAGATGTTGCGCTCCTCATCCCACATCTGGCATGCTTTGTGATGCAATTTGTAGTGATGAGATCTTGATGGATTGGTGTAGTCATGAGTGCTTCCAATGAACTGAAGCAGTGCCTCCATCATGCGCTAAGGTGGTTCATCTTCCCTTTCACAGAGTGTGTCTTGAAATACTAACACCGGTGGAGCAAAGGTGTCATCTTAACATAACTCACATTTATTTGTTACCGAGTGTGCTTGAATTTACCTAAAAAAATAATTTATATCAGCTATGACTGTGAGAAAGATGGTAAACATGCCTGCAGAAATGAATCTTGTGTTTATATCATCGAATGTGAAAGAATCCCCCCTTCTTTTTAATTTATGCACTGATTAAGTCCCGTGAATGTAAATCCGATTTACATGGAAAATCCTCGTAAAACACATAGTGGAATGCAAAACCCGGACTTGAAATAATATAGGTAGGAACCTATACCCTATCGGGTTCGCCATATCGCATCACATCGATTTAATGAACTTTCCCTTTGAAAAACATCAATTATGGTATTTTATCGAACATAGGAAAATAAAAGAAAGATCCACATTTGGCCATTCAATGGATTTCAAAAATTATATATTAGAGCCCATAATCATTGAAGGGTTCGCCGTATGGTGTCGCACCTTATGCATGAGTGCTGCACCCCGTCGATAGTGATTTGTGATGGGGGAAGGGTGGACCCAATAGCATATATATTACGTTTAATTGAACTGGCGGGTCTGCCATATCGCATATCGCAATATGCACAGGCCTAGGGCTCTATCGTTGCAAGATTCGATTAGGACAGACCTGATATATATATCTATATATATATATATATATATATATATATATATATATATATATATATGTATGTATGTTATATTTAATAACACGGTGGGTCCACAATGTAAGGCTCCCTTTGAAAACCCTGACTTCAATGTTTTCTGGAAAACATAAGGATATACAGGAAAACCCGCGTCTGCCATTAGGCTGGACCTGAAACATTATATGCCAGGCTCTATAATCATCGGCGGGTCTGGGGTATCACGATGTGCCTTATATATAGGCCTCGAACCCCGCCAATTGCGATATGCGATCTGGTTTCTGGACTCGATAATGTATATATTGCCGTTAATGAAGCCATCAGGTCCGGAAGGGAGAAATGCATAATGTTAATTGCGATAGGCCAAAAAAGGGGTGATTTATGCATATTTTGGAGTATTTCTATTGTAAGGAATTATGATGGGCAAATGATGCGATAGAAGGTTTTGAGGGCTTAAAAGGTTCCGATGGGGGAATAAATGGAGGGCTAGGTCCGGTGATTAATGGACCGTGCATCAGGGATTAAAGGGGGGGGCTTGAACATTAAGAACTAATAATTTGGATCGACAACGAGTTAAAGTATTTGGGACTAAACAGATCATTCGAAGAGGTAGAAGGCCAACTTTTAGGGGACTCATTCAGAATTGCTGCCAAGGCAACTTTTGATAGGGTTGTAGCTGTGGCCACAATAGGTACATACCATTAGCGCGTGATAATGTGAGACACTCATAGGTGTTCGAAGATGATGAAAAAATCGAGCGTTTTATGAAATTCATTGGGGAATTCTTGAATTCTATGATCGGCCAAGAAGAAGAAGAAGTGACAGAGGAACAGCCAACAACTTTGGAGGAATTATCATGGGGCGTAGAGTTCTGAAGCTAAAGGGAAATGTTATTCCTCAAGGCATAATTCCTTTGGATAGATTATTGAAATCGAAGGACATGGCCTTAAAACCTGTTGAATAGGGAGTCAATGAACAGGTAGAGGATTGCAGCATTGGCTCAGAGAAGAAACCCTGGATGATCAAGTTCTCAAAAGGGATCCCCCATCAATATAAGAAAAGGTACTTAAATATTTTTAAAACCTATAAATATGTATTCTCTTGTTGATATGATGATTTAAAGACATTTTATACTAATTTTATTCAACATAAGATTCCCTTAAAGAATGGAATGAAGCCTTGTAAGTAGAAACTTAGACAGATCAATCCCCTTTTACTCCCATCCATTGAGAGGGAATTAAGGAAGTTACTAATGGGCCTGCAAATTAGACATAGATTAAGGCCCATCTAACCATCCTTTAGCACATTAATCCTCTCTTTTTGTGTTATATAACGTATTTTTAACTTTAATATGTTCATTAGGAAGGTTTATGGATAATTGCATATTTGTGTCCAATATTATTTATTTTTGTGGAATATTGTGAGAATATTGGGAAGATTATGGGGATTTGGAGGAGGAGATAATTTAGGGACTTGCTCCCTACTAAAGGAGGATCAATATTGAATAATAAATCAACATTATATTATGAAATTACTACAAAATTTCTAGAGCTCCAATGATTTAGAAAATCTAGGGATGTGTTCTATATCATTTAATGCAGATTCATAGTGTTCGGAACCGGATCCACTAATTGAGGAATTTTGGAGGGGAAATATTCCTCCTTTCGTGGGGAATTATTTTTAACCATTTTTTATAAGTACCAAGTCTAATTTTCCTCTAGAGATTAACTTTTATTAGTTTTCTTGTGGAGAGAACTTGTATTTTTTCAGGTCCACTTTCATTGCTTGCAAGGATGTAATTATATTGATGGAAATAATGAAGATTTGTGCCATGTTCAGCTTATAAATCTTTATATCCTTCATAATACTCTGATTTTCCTTGGGATTGGCCATCTTGGGAACCTCAAAGCCCTTTTTTATCATTTACTTTTCTTCCTTTCACGTCTTATTCACATGCATATCGTGTTCTTGTCTTTTTCTATTTTTCCATTTAGTATTGATGATTTCTTGTTGTAGGATTGGGTTAAATGGTTGAATTAGGTTGTTTTGTAGGATAAAAATTATGATTTCATATTTTGAACAGCTTGGGAAGGTCATAGTAATCATTGAGCTACTTATATTTGTTTGCTTATTCCCTAATCTAAATTTATGGAAGTCCCTTGTGGCAAATAGTAGTAAATTTATGCTATTTTTTAGTTCATGCTAATGAGCTTCAATCGAGTTGATTCCACTTGAATTAGATCAAAAAATCATTCCAATTAAGAAAAAAAATCACCCCATTGAATTTTCACTTAATTAGCATATGCGTTTGATAGATTAACTAGCTCACTAGTTCTCGAATTTCTAGATTTTAAACTAGTAATTTTCTGTTATTTTTTAGAATGGGTTAGCCGGGGTATTTTTGAGTGATTCCACTTGGAATGGAGACCTAATACACCCTATTCTATAAAAATATTTTTACCATCCAATTTGGATTTGATTTTCTTGGTCATTCAGTGAATTATAACATCCTGTAGCATCCTCTAGCATCGTATAGTTTCTTGTAGCACTCTTCGAGTGTGTATATACTTGCCCAGATTTTCTCAAAACAAATGGTTTTCATCCCTTAGTGTTTTATCATGACCCCTAGGTTCTAAATCAATGGTTGGAGAGGAATAAGCATAACTTAGCACTTGTCTTGTTACTCATGCAAAACATCTCAATGATTTGGGTTAATGAAAAAATTTATGAAATGCAAATACAATGATGATTTTATTGATTGCCACATCCAATGAACTATGTAAATGGATCTGAACTCTTTGAAATGTAATGATTGATATTTATTTCATTATATTTTATTTGTGAAATTAGAATATGTTTTCTTTCCTTGTATTTTCTTTCTTACAACAATTTAAGGTTTCCATTTCAAGCATTTCATTTACTGCAAATAGTTTAGGGTTTGATTTCATTACGCTCACTCCATTACATCATCACAACAAATGAAGGATACAATGTATTCTGAACACATAGTTTCGATAACTCTTAAGTTTGTACGAACCTCGTGTTGATAATTAAAGTTGGTAGCATTCAGAGTTGCATCATTCTTGTTGCAATACCGAGTCTCATCACTTGTTGACATCGTTGTCAAGGAGGTGTCAAAGTGTGCATTGTTTTCTTCCCTAATTGATTCATATCTTTTACTTTATGCAAAAAAAATGCATTGGGCACATTTCATTTCAAAAATAGAGAATTTCATTGCATTACCATTCTTATTCAAAAAAAAAAAAGTACTTCTCCAACACCAACCCCCCATTTGATTACGTGGTGCAGTAAGAGCCACATCACCATTCATTTTTGCGGGTAGAAGAAAAATATGTGACATAGAAGCTACGAGAAATGGATGAAGATGATGACAATAAAGAAGATACTCTTGGATTTCCCATTCAAGATACTGATGTCAGTGTGCAAATGAAAAACCTCCATTTTTTCTTCCAAATTTCGATGGTATGATGTCAAAGGATCCGGAAATTTTCTCTTTAAATTTGAAATCCTTTGTAGATCTTATGGTTACTTGCTAAACACTCAAAAGTTGAGATTGTTTCAGGCAACATTGAAGTATAGAGCTCTTAAATGGTTCATGAATTTAGGGAATAATTCAATAAGAACATGGGATGATATGCAAAATATATTTCTAAAAAAATATAAAGATCACGATCTTATGAAGAAATCTTTAGAATGAATAAAAAAGAAGATAAGAGCCTTGAGGATATAATAGAGAGGTTCATTTATAATGTTAAGAGGGAAAAACTACATCAGTTAGGATTTGACCCACTAAAAACCCTCTTACTTAGAACAAATAGGGATGAATAGATTGATCTCCTTGATCTCATGAGTAGAGGTGATGTATATCAATTATCATTTGAATAAATTTGTGAAACACACAAAAACATATCAAGAAGAAGGGCAAGAGTAAGTCAATCAACATCAAGATAGGTAAGTCAAGCTAAACTTGGAAATTTGCTTGATAACTTTAAAACAAAAATTCTTATCAATCTAAGTGAATAGGTAGAGATATTAAGAATGAAAAATGAGAAAAATGATGTTGATATTTGTGTTTTCCATGCAAAATCACATGATGGTAAATATTTCTCCTCATTACCAAGGTTGAAGGAAGTTTACCAAAAGGACAATGGTGTAAGACAATTTCTAATGCAACTATGTTATGCAAGTCCAAGAGGACCATGGCAGCATATTCAACCTGATATGATGCAAGAGCCAAATTCACAATTTCAAGATTATGCACATCCATCTCAAAGTAATTGGAACACACCCTTTCCTTTGAAACATTGGCCATCTCAAACCCAAAACCAATCTTAGCAACAAGGTTGGAAAGGAACTTATGGGAGTCATCCACAATATCCTCAATATTTCCCTCAATATCATCCATACCCAACTCCATGTTATCCCTACCATTCACCTCCACCACAACCACAACCCCAACCACATCCATCTCAAATACCCACTCTCACTCAGCTACCTATACCACTATTTCCAAACCCACCCAAAGAAGTAGCTCAGCCCACTTACAAAGATGACAATAAAGTTTACAAGGAACTTATGGGAGTCATCCAAAATATCCTTAATATTTTCCTCAATATCCTCCATACCTAACTCCATTTTATCCATACCATCCACCTCCACCACAACCACAACCCTAACCACAACCATCTCAAATATCCACTCCCAATCAACTACCTGTACCATCATTTCCAAACCTTCACAATGAAGTAGCTCAGCCCACTTACAATAATGAGGTACAAAACTTTCAAATATCTCCTCTTGATCTAAATGGTATTCATCTTAGCTTAGGAAGAGTATTAAAAAAAGGAGATTCACTTGATGCCATTGAAGGACAACATGCAGAAAAATAAGATTTAAATAAGAATACCAAAGAATCATGGGCTTATACACTTTATGAAGAGCAGACATCAAAATCATAGATTGCGAAAGCTCCCTCATGTTTACCATCAACTCCTCCATGTGTTCAAGAGAATAATCAATCAATAGAAGAATATATGAAATTCATGGATGACGAAGACATCTAATATTATCCAAATCAATAAGTGGACCAGGGGCATCAAAACTATATTGAAATATGGTTCCAAAACATTAGCAATTTGCAACCACACACTCTTCTTCAACAATTATTGATGTCGTCTCAACCAAAGCAATTGGTCTCTTTTGTTCACGTACATGTCAAAGAATACATTTCAAGCCTACACATCAGTTTATCTATCATCTTGATGTGCACATGGCTCCATTGGAAGTATTATTTGAAAGAGATTTTGTTTTTCAAGTAGAGTAGGATAGAAAAAAATAAAAATGAGAAATAAGAAGAAAAAATAAAATCTTAGGTGAAAACCTCCTTTGAGGCGCTTGAAATTGGTTCATTGATTGAAAAGCTCCATGAGGTGGTCAAAGGGTTGGAAAAAAGAGAAAAAGAAAAGATCCAAGGTGAAAACCTCCTTAGAGGTGCCTAGGTAGAACTACTAGTTGAAAACCTCATTGAGGTGGCTAGTAGGCCTAGAAGAAAAAAAGGAAAAAAATAAAAAAAAAATTGCTCCATGTATCTCTCTCTCTCATGAATGCAAGTTCTCTCCAACCTCTGCAAGCAACAAAAACAAGTTAGCAACCAAAAGAAAAGTTGATCAAAGCTCGAGTCAAAGGAAGTCAAACTTGGACTTTCTCCTCCTTTGCTCAGATGCTCCAGAAGGACCAAGGTCATGCCAATCCGTCACCCTCATCTATTTCCACCATCCACTCATCATTCCATGGCTGTTACCACTCATTTTCCTTGTTGTCCTAACATGCTATAGGAAGACTCTCTTTTGCTATAGGAAACAAAAGTACATAAAGCAGAAAATTATTTTTGTCATATCTTGAAAACCGTGCATACATTTTCCAAGTTGTTTTAGGGAGATATGCATATGGAGGGTAGTAACATGACCAAGCAATTTTAGCAAATTTTGATGCACACTTTTCGAGAATTTTACCTCCATCACCTACAACTAATTTTAATTTTTTGCAGTAGCTATTCATCCATTTTCAAATCTATTTCATGGGGAGATGCATATGGATGATGGTAACATGCTCAAGAAATTTCAACAAATTCTAGTGCAGAATTTTTGAGAAATCGACCTCCATCACCTACAACCAATTTTATTTTTTCTCAAGATTCGTGCATCCATTGTCCAAGATTTTTTTTATGGGGAGGTGCATAAGGATGATGAAAACATGTTCATAGAATTTCAAGTTGATCTAGTATACCATTTCAGAGATATGGGAAAAACAAGTCTACTACAGGAAACTGCTACAAGATGTCCTGAATTGCTATAGCATGTCCTGAATTGCTACAAGAATTTGGATGAGGGGTTTTGGAGAAAAGAAATGGTGAGATGAAGTTTTGGAAGTGTTTATGATAGTTGTGAAAAGTGTGGGGAAGGTTAGCATAACCCATGGCCAAGTTGAGCACTCTAAGAAGGCCAAATTTGACTAAGATAGCTTGCTCACAGTAACTGAAAGACAAAGGTTTAGAATATGGGCTAGCATCCATCAACTCTGCCAACAACAGATTGGGAACTGGAAAGGAACTTGCACATAATAACTTATCAGTCAAAGAATCATCAAGATATGAAGACCCGTGCAGAAGGAAACAAAGGAAATTATCACCTCCAAAGGACCATGGATAAAACATCGACTCAGCAGTAGCATGCATGCCTCTTCAACAACGATTAGGTTGGTATACGTATGCAATATTATAGACCCCTTATGTTGATTATATTATAGTTAAAAAAAAATCAATGCATGAGAGGTGAGGTTTTATAACCTAAATATGGGTCAGCAGTCTCAACCACCCTCAACTAGTTAATTGCCGCTAACTCCCTCAATCATGCAACATGGAAAAGCCAAATTAAGAAGGGTGATGATTATGAGGAATGGGCACAACAGTTCAAAGAGGAAATTTGTGCAAAGGAGAAATCACCAAAGCACTCCAAGCCCTCCATACAATTAATATCCACTATATATCCATCATTGATCCATCCCATTTCATCAGAAAAAAATTAATTAATATTTCTCAAGAATAAACCATACACTATGTCTCACCCTGAAAAATTCTTGAAAAAACACACAAAGCACATCTTCTCCATTTTCACAAACCTCCACTACTCCATCTAAGCCCTAGGATCATCCTCCAAACCCTATACATCATTTCTCATCACTCCCATATAGTTAGAAGACCCTGAAAGAGAAGGAAGGAGTGATGTAGGAATAAAATCTCCTACTATAGTAGCTTGTGCAACCATTATAGCAAGCCATAATCCTATTTTTTTCCTTTTCCATCAAGTAGAGGGGGCGATACCAACTCATGAGGTACTCTACCACTCCAAGAAGGACTCTCTACTGATAGCAGTAGCACTTTAGGAAGCAATAAAGCACATGCACACATAGCAACAACAACAATGAAATATCATGAAGGGCATAAAAGAAATACACAGAAATAGGAAAAATAGAAAATCCTGAGAAGGAGCACTAGGAGAAGTGGGTGCAATATTTAATGGAAGGGAAGAAATTTTTGACACTTGTGAGGAGGCCAACCAATATAGAAACCATAACTAAGAATCTCAAGGCACAAACTACTTTGGTACAAGAGAAAATGGAGATGATACAGGAAAAATAGGGTTGCTACAGGAAAAGCAGGGTTGCTACAGGAGACAATCATCTTACTACAAGATTGTCCCAAAAGACAACAATGGACCTATATTGAGGATTATTGACCACAAAACCTAGAAATTTGAAGGAGTCTCCAAAGAAGGGGTAAGTACTTGATCTATTACCTCTTGCTAAAAAAAATTCTATGAATTTTTGTAAAACTCCTCCACTAAACATCCTGTAGCAAAACCATACAAAAAATTGAATTGTGGAGTTTTCTTATAAGAATGATCAGTATGATGTGAGAATAAACTTGTTTTGATATTGGCATGCCATTCTTCACCTCACTCATCAATAGTAAGCACTTCTCCTCTTGCCATACGATGAAATGATGAGTTCTAGGAAATTGACAATTGACAGCAGGGTTCCCTTGCACAAACCTTTAGAAGATAGAAAAATATTGTTGACATGGATAGAGAAGATTTTCTAGACTTAAATAGATAGTTAGGAATGGATCTGTAGAAGAAGAAGAGGGCAAAAAAGAAAAATAAAATTTTGAAACGTAATGTAAAGTGCCTTAAAAAAAATCAAAACATAGTATAAAAGGAGAATAAGAAGCAAACTGAAGAGATAACCTCCCTCCAATCCAAAATAAAGGAGCCTCAATGCTCTCAGAAGAAGCCAACCACTAGGGGAGCCATGACTAAAAAAATAAAAGAAGAATATGCCTTGCTATAGGAAGGCAAATATTTTCTACTGGAATGTAGAATGTTGCTACAGGAAAGTGTTGAATAACTATAGAACAAATTACGGAGGACACCAGGGCCATGAATGAGGCACAGTGAGGTCACTAAGTTGCTAAAAGGATGGGAAACACTTTCAATGGGGCGGTATGATGGGCCTCCAAATTAAACATAAATTAAGCCCAATATGAACATCCTTCAACACATTAAACCTCTATTTTTGCATTAGATAACATATTTTTAACTTTAATATGTTCATTAGGAAGGTTTATGGATAACTGCGTATTTGTGCCTAATATTATTTATTTTTGTGGAATATTATGAGAATATTCGACAGATTGTGGAGATTTGGAGGCGTGGATAATTTAGGGACTTTCTCCCTACTACAAGAGGATCAATATTGAATAATAAATCAACAAGATATTCTAAAATTACTGCACAAATTTTGGAGCTTCAATGATTGATAAAATCTCGGGATGTGTTTCTTGTCATTTAAAGCAGATTCCTAGTGTTGGGAACCAGATCCACTAATTGAGGTATTTTTGGAGGGGAACGATTCCTCCTTTCATGGAGAATTATTCCTAATCATTTTGTATAAGTGCCAAGTCAAATTTTCCTCTAGGGGTTGATTTTGATTAGTATTCTTGTTGAGAGAACTCGTATTTGTGCAACTCCTCTTTCATTTCTTGCAGGGATGTAATTGTATTGATGGAAATAATGAACATTGGTGCCATGTGTTATGTTCCTATAACAATAGGTCTCATAATTTTTGAATATCTGAGGTTAAATCTGTAATATGTACATACCTTTACCTTCTGCAAATGTTTTCCATATTCAAAAAATCAAAGAAATAAAAAAATGTAAAGAGGGTATGTCCTAAAAGAAAAATCAAAGAACAAAAAGAATGAAAAAAGGTCAAAAAAGATGAAAATGAACCCCAAGAAAAAGAAAAAGACCATGAAAGTGTGCAAGTCCAAATGCCACTGCTATTTTACTTTGATGCAAAATAAAAAGATTGTGTGCAGCTTCTTACCTTTTCCATAATCCATGGATGGTCAAACAGTTTAAACTTAGCTATTTCATGTTTTGAATTTCATGTTTATAGACAAAGAATAAAATCTAACCAAATTGTTCAATCTTGGCAGATAAGTAGATAGGTAGAGTAAATAAAAGGAGTTCAACATTTTAATTTGAGCCCTTGGATGTAATAAGGATATACTTAGATCGATTTCTATTGTAAAAGAAAAGAAAAATGTTTTGATAAGGGTTTTTTAGCTTATGTGCACCCTAATAGATAGTAGAAAAAATGGTAAGATGAGTAGGTGGGTAAGTAGTTGTATGGTTGTGGAATTATGGTGATTGATTGGATAAAAGCATGTATGATAATGGAACATAAAAGTATGGATGATAATGGAACATTTATAAATTCAAGTGATTAATTTCCCCATTCATCTTACCTTTAATTTCACTAATTTCCCATAAGTAAAGGAAAAAGTACATAAAACCTTAAGTTAAAGGGGCTCAAAGCATTTCTCTGACTTCTGGAGGGACCGGACCCTCGACCCAATAACTTATAGGTTCTAAGTACTAAAAACCCCCTTACCAACATTCACTCCCTCCATAATACATTCATTTCATCTAAAAATCCCTTTTCCTAAGGTGAAATCACCATTTTCCTAGGGAAAGTAATTACCCCCATAAAAAACCCCTTTTTCCACAAAACACCCACAAAATGCATTTAGCCTAAGTTATAATGTGTAAATGCGAATATGTAAATAAATGTCAAACACATTATTCTTAGTGCAAAAATCACTTTTCCTCTTTCATTTCATATTAACCTTTAATTTTATTAATTAACTCCCAAAGAAAACCCCTTTCCCGTATGTTTTATTAAAATCCCATATGTTAATATCCTACCCCGAGGTTTGAAATATAAACCTTATTAGTAAATTAATTAAATGGATTAATTAGTCGATCAACAACTAATTAAGAACCATAACCCTTCACCAAATAAAAGGAGTAATTAGTCAATCAGTGATTAATTAAATCTGTCCCTGCCAATCAAATCACCCCCGATGTCATTAAGCCTCCCTAATCAACAGTTAATACCTCATCGGGCCCCTCCATTAACTCCCCGATAAAATCATTGCCCTGATCACCATGCGATCTGACCCCTTTATATCCAATGGTCGATGCTCATATCGGGCGGCCTGAAAGCTGACCTTTACCTGCCCGATGAGAGCAGTTTCACTGTTCACCCCGCCGCTACGTGGCACCCGATGAATGGAATCGGGCAGCCTCCCCACAAAACCAGTCATCCCGAAAAGCGGTGCAATGGATTTGGCTTACCACCTCTGCTAAACACCAAAATGTCACATCCCCTGATTGGCACCAACTGTCCTTTCCAAATCTACCCACCAATATCATTGACTTTATGCATAAAACCAAAAATCTTATATTTTTTCATTTTTTATCATGAAAAGAACATTCTGACTTCGATGCAAAGCACAGAGTACGTCCAACTTTCAACTTGTTACCAACCGTCCAGACTACCTTGTAGACCCGTGCGCTTCCTGCAAATAGTGCATAGCACCATTACTCCATTAAAACAGCCGAAACCAGGTATTTACCCCATTTCCACTGAGAAACCCTATTTTCTTGCCAAACTTGAACTAAATTGCTTTAAAAACTAAGTAATTTAGTAAATGAAGCTGCCTGGTGATCCTAAAATGCTCCGTAATAGACCAAATTTTCCCTATTTCCCTAAAAACCTTTGCCCCCATCCTTGAATCCACAAGAACCAAGTATGGATGCCCCAATTTCACTAAATATCATGGCAATTACGACTCCCCATAGAGATTTATACCATCTCCCACTTGTAGACAAATATTTCCAAGTTAAAGATACCTCAGTCTCAAAATCCCCTTTTAAACTTTCTTGTAAGTACAGAGACCAATACTTGAACCAAGCAGACTCCATTGGACTTTGGGAATCAGGTTTACCAAAGTACCAGTTCCCCAGAGTGCATATATTCCTAGAGATTGTACATTATTGCCACATGAACTATGATCCTATCCAAAGGGCAGTAAGAACCCCTCACCAGGTTGTTCTTTTCACCATCACTGCTGAATCTATTAATGAAATGTTACAATTACAACCAAGAAAAAGCTTGACTCCTCTTTCCATTAGAGATATGCTGACTAGATACCCTACCCTCACATCAGTCAGACTGGCTCGGTTATTCTAGACCTTTATCAGAGAAGAACAATATACCCCAAAGGACTCTCCCCCTTACCTGTGGACTGTATTTTCCAACCTTGGCTGAGACATCATAAAGATGATATCCAGTGTGTTAGGCTACACCACAAGTGAATTTGTTGATGAAATCATAATATCCTTCATGTCCATCTACTCTCCTGGCCAACCACTAGCCATCATGTTTGACTATGCTAAGTTTATTGCTGACAAAATGCATGATCAATTCATGAGGTTGGAAAATGAAAGAGTTTTCAAGTATTCTTCAGTTTTATATCATTTATTCTTGTATTACCAAGCTGATAGATTTCCAATTGCCCTCCAAAAGCTTGATACCAGAGGCAACCCTAGATCAGTGATCTTCTGGACTTCATTGATCCATCAATTTGATTCTCAATACTTATATACATATTTCATAGACCTCTTTGTGTACCCTATGACAACCATGCTATTAGGAAGCCCTCCACCAAAAATCAGTGCAGACATCAAGAGGGTCCTATAGTTGTCAAAGCAATATAAAGTGGGGGATTGGTACTTGTACCAAAACCACACTTAAATCAGAATTTATGGATGTGAATTGCCACCTTACAAATTTCCAAAGTACCTCCCCATTATTGAGCATTAGAAAAGGTATGTAATTGCCACTTATTTCTTTATATTTTCCTTTAATTCATAACTTCCTTACATTATAAGATAAGCATATGATAAAGGATTATGATAAAGTTAAGGAGATTTGTGATTAATGTAAAATGACTAATTATTGCCTTTTTCTATACAGCAAATGAAGAAAATGGAAGATCACCATTTCAGAGGAAAAGACAAGGAAAAACCAACTACTGTCCCTTTGACAGGAAACCACATCTAGATGAGGCAATCGAGATCGGAGCACATGGGCCAGGAAAAGGAAGAAGAAACGCAATATCAGCGCAAGAGGACGAAGAGATAACTGAAGATTAAAGATATGGCAAATCCCTCAAGATCCTTTGATCCTGAGGGATCGCTACCTCAAAGCTATCTGCATTTTTGGTATTTCCGCCTGGCCACTATAAAAAGGGACAGCGCTACTAGCCCAAGGGGTGGATTATTGTTGATTGATAGAATTTTTTGTTCCAATTTGAACTTTGATCATCGACTCTCTTTAGAAGAGTGATCTTTGTAACTCTAGTTTTATGATTAATACATAAACTTCGTTGTTGTTCTGTTATATGATTCTGGAGTAACTACAACAGTGCGTCCCTGGTGGCTAAGGGCCTGGCCCTAATGGATCACTTGCTTTCTGTATTATTATTTTCCGATTACAAGTCATGTGTGGTTTGATTTCCTTTACTTGCTTTATTCAATAATCTATTGTTCCTTGACATTTCATTTACTGGTTCCATTCTCGTATTTGAATAGTAAGATTGTTATTTACAATTGAAATGTTATGTTGTTCATTTACAGATTAACATTGCTGTTCAGATTGACACTACTGTTCATTTACAAATTAACATTGCTGTGCATTTACAGATTAGTATTTTTATTCATTTAGCTACGGTTTACTTATAATTGTGATTGCTGTTTATTTGGATTACTGTTCCATTACAACTGCAATCATTGTTCCCTTATAACTATGGTTGATACTTATTATGTTGCACGAATATTATTGATTCCATCATGTTATATTCGTTGTGTGTTTACATTTGATTTAGTTTTCTGTTCAATATTTCATAGACTTACTTAGGCTTGTCGTTCCATTCTTGGATTGTTGTTCAATTCATTTACTAAGTGAAAGATTGTTGTTCAATTCCTTTCAGTTACGATTGCTGCTTAATTCATTCCTGTAGGGTAAGCTTTTTTGTTCGAACTTTTCAATAGATTAGTTGTTGTTCCTTTTCCTGTTAATTGAATTTTCATTTCAAGTATTTGCTTTGGTATGAATAGAACGATCTGCAACTATAGCGAACGTTGACTATTGCTGTCTAGTTCCCAGATTGGATATCTTCTCTTTGATTGCTTTTATTTGCATCAGTTTACAAAGGAAAGAGTTATCATTACTGCATCCTTGACTGATGATTGTTGTAGCTTCTTCAGTGAATTATTTAGTTATAAAGCATTTCAGTTTCTTGCCATTACATTTAGACATTGTATCCAGCATTTATTTACTTTTGTAAAATCACTATACTACTAGCATTACTCGTGACAAGTGACTGCCTCAGACTGAGTACACTCTTGAAATAAAAAATCGTACTTGGATTGATAATTAATGTAAGGTAAATAGAGGTTAAAAAGACCCTTTTTACTGACCAACATTTTGGTGCCGTTGTCGGGGAAGAGTGTAGCGATTTGTTTCTTTTGAAGAAAGAGTGGTGTAAGTAGCTGCTAGGAGAGAGTTTGGATTGATAATTAATGTAGGGTAAATAGAGGTTAAAAAGACCCTTTTTACTGACCAACATTTTGGTGTTGTTTTCGGGGAAGAGTGTAGCCATTTGTTTCTTTTGAAGAAAGAGTGGTGTAAGTACCTTCTAGGAGAGAGTTGGGTTTTAAAAATGAAAGGTAAGAACCTGCGTATGGAGCATGTAATAGCCCTGCTCCCTCGCCCGCTTTCCTGTAATTTTTATTGTTATTTTGGGTAGAGATAAGCATTTGATTTGTGTGCATGACTAAGCAAAAAAAGCATGAAAAGAATCTTAAACCGCTACCCAAACCTGATAAAGATAAAGGGCCGGTGACCCTTGGCCGATCGACCTTTATAGACGAAATCCTTCAAAAAGCATAATCTCAGCCTTCAGTATGACCTAGAAAAGTTGCTTCTAGACAACCTACTAGTTCCCTTCAAGCCACAAAATCACCATATGGAGCCTTTGCTGAGGTGCACAGCCAAACAGAGGAGCAAGATTTTCAAGAAATTAAGAATTCTATCCCAAAATCATTACAAGAAGGGAACCTTAGTAATCTCTGTGAAGGAAGAGGAGAAACAGGGGAAACTGAAGAACCAAGATCTCCTCTTGGAATAGTTCAGCCATTAAGCAGCCCAGATAAGGGAAGTGTTGTAAAAATCATCCAGAATCAAGTTGAAGAACTTGAAGAGCTAAAATCCCCCCAAACATTAGTTCAGCAAGGAACTCTCATCATCCCAGACAAAGGAAGTGCTGTTAAGGCCATTCCTACTCCTTCTAGCCAGCCTAGTAATACCCTCCTAGAAATCCCAGAAGGTTATCGACACATATTTGACCAAATGGCCCACAAGCAGCAAACCCCCCAAACCTCTACACTGCAATATCCCATTGTAGATACTGCAGCTAATGCACCTATGAAGGTCATTCCTCTCTAGCACATCCCTACATTCCATGGCCTAACATCAGAAGATCCAGACACATTTTTGTTTGAATTCGATGTGTTATGTAGAGGATATGACTATACCACCGATCCCAAAAAGCTAAAATTATTTCCCTCTACATTAAAAGGGGCTGCTTTATGATGGTTTATGTGGTTAGGTGGAGGTGTCATAAACGACTAGAATTAGATGAAAGGTGATTTCTTAAAGAAATATCAGGATTATTGTAGGTCTAGAGAGTTAAAAGATGAAATATTTCAGATGGTAGCTAGACCTAATGAGACATTAGAAGAATATGTTGAACATTTTCAGTATAATCTTCAAAGATCTCCTTATGCATCATTACCCTTACCTGACAATGTATTAAAAACAACATTAATTAAAGGCATGAAGGAACAATGGGTTGAAACACTAAATATTATGGGACAAGGAGATATTTATTAAGAAAATTTTTCTGACATTATTAACTTATGTATCAGGAGTTTGCGAGGTAGCACAAGGATAAAACCAGTGGAACATGATAGGTACACAAGGGACAACAAGATCTCTGGAGAAGGAGTAACTCGTGTTGAAATTGGAAATTTACTGGAGAATTTCAAAACTGATATATTGGGGACTTTGACAACGCAACTCGATATTATGCAAGCGAAACAAAAACAAGCAGAAGCAGAGAAAATTCTGGCAATATTCTACCCTAGGTGCAAAAAGAAACACAGCCACAAAGAGTGTCCACTAGATGCAGTTCAAGCCTGCGCTATTTGTACAAAAGACAACGCTATAGAGAACTGTCCCTCACTTCCTGGTCTGAAAGCAGTATATAGAGAAGCGGAAGAAGAACCAGAATTGGTGTACCTACTTAATCAATGCCATCAATGGTAGCCGTGACAATCAGGTATGTCCTTCGATCCATTTTCCTCTTTCCAGCCTCCACAATATCATGCTCAGCAATATAATACAATGTGGAAAAATCAACCTTCCTTCTCAAATTGGTCACAACAACCATTTCCTTCATCATATCCATGGCCAAACCAAAAAAGCCAATGTAATTGGCCTAATTTTCCCTACGCTCCACCACATTGGCAAAACAATGCATATCCAATACAATGGTCCCCTCCCACTTCGCAGAGTCAATCCTGGCAGACAAACTGGCAAAGACCAATGAATTAGCTAGCAAGAACCATTCCAATCCCTCAACCTACACTGCTAGCACTACAAAAAAATCCCCAGTCCAACTTAAGACTGCAACTTCCAGCCCAACCCAACCCGAACCTGAATAACAGACCAATTCAAATCGTTCAAATAATCGAAACACCAGAACTAGAAACTGATCTAAGGGAGTGCAACGACCTTCAATTAAAGTCTAGGCATATTATAGAAACCGAGGGAGACAAACATGCTCAAGTTGAAAATTAGTTACCTGTAGAACAACCATTACAAAAATAAGACATGGTCAAAGAACAGACTCATGACCAAGCAACCACATCTTCTCCCCCATTCACAGAATGATTAATCATACCGCGCCCTATAGAACATCTTGACTTTGATATTCTGGGAGAACTAGAGAATTTGTACATAAAAATCCCACTCCTCCAAGCTATCCAAGATATCCCAATATATGCAAGAACCATTAAAGAACTATGTATAAAGAAACCAATGAGGAGAATAACAAATAACCCAACAATCCAAGTAGTTGGCACCCTATCTGATCTGTTATCAGGAAGAGAAGCACCTGTCAAATATGAAGACCTAGGAAATCCAATAGTGATAGTGAAAATCAATGGACAAACCTTTTCAAATGCCTTAGTTGATTTAGGGGCGGCAATTAATATTTTAATAACCACCACTTGTCAAAAATAGGGCATTACATCAGTAGAATGAACCTCCACCTTATTAGAACTGGCTGACTGATCAGTAGTTAGGCCAGAAGGTACACTACATGATGTCATGGTATCTGTTGATTCCTGGGAATATCCTGTCGAATTTCTGATAATAAACCCCAAAAACTGACTCGATGGACACCCGTTAATTTTAGGCAGACCTTGGCTTGCAACCGCTAATGCTTACATTGGCTGTCGACAAGGCAGTATGACCATAACTAGAGGGAGTAATATCAAGAATTTAGCCCTATACCCTCTAGCCTAGCCAAGTGTAACAATAATAAAAAATAACAATCATCATGTATCATACCTCACTGAAAAGATTAGGTCCCCACTGACCATAGAAGATGCCCTCGATTTTAAAGATCAAAAAGAGGATGATGTTATTAACAACTTCATTAACCAAGCTGAATCTAGATCCTATGTATAATGTCACATGATAGAGGCAGCATTTGACAATGAACTAGAAGAAGATCCTTTCAAAGACACTCATGATCAAACAATACCCACTACCTTTTTTTCAAACAACAAAACTATAGAGATTGAGCCAGGAAAAACCTTGAACATCAATAATAACCTGATTCCTGAACAAGAAGAAAAGATGGTCCAACTACTAAGAAAATATAAGGAAGATTTTGCATGGGATTATCCGGACATGAAGGGAATCGACCCCCAGCTATGTACACACCACATTTATACAGAAAAGGATGCGAGACCCATTCACCAACCACAATGGAAACTCAACCCTCACCTGAAAGACATTGTGAAAGCTGAATTACAAAAACTTTTGGATGTAAACTTTATTTATCCAATCTCCAATAGCAAGTGGGTCTCTCTGCTAGTTGTGGTGCCAAAGAAGAATGGAAAGTGGAGGATTGTGTAGAATATAGAGAATTAAACAAAGCAACCCAGAAAGACTACTTTCCCCTTCCATTCATTGATCAGGTATTAGATACATTTGGAGGAAAGAAATTCTTTTCTTTCTTAGATGGCTTCAATGGATACAATCAGATTTAGATTACCCCTAAAGATCAAGACAAAACCACTTTTACCTGTCCTTGGGGAACATTTGCCTACAAAGTCCTACCCTTTGGCCTATGCAATGCCCCTGCCACATTTCAAAGGGCCATCCTCAGCATCTTTTCAGATTTAATAAATGAAGGGCTCGAAAAATACATGGATGATTTCACACCATATGGAGATGATTTCGACCCAACACTCAACACATTGGAAAAGGTGTTGCAACGATGTATCGCCACTAGGCTCTGCTTTAGCCATGAAAAGTGTTATATGATGATGACTAAAGGACTCATCCTTGGTCATTATATCTCAGCGGATGGAATACAGGTAGATTCGGCCAAAATTCAAATAATTTTGCTAATAGCTACTCCTACCACACAGACAAAGTTACACAATTTTCTTGGATTTTCTGGTTATTATAGGAGATTTATAGTTCTTTTTCTCAAATAGCCGCACCTCTATACGCATTAACAGGGAATGTTGATTTTTCTTGTACAGATAAATGTGACCGTGCTTTTGAGGATTTGAAAAATCTTGTGTCAATAGCCCCAGTGCTTAGAGGCCCAAATTGGGACTTGCCATTTCAAATTTCATCAGACGCTTCAGACACAGCTACTGGAGTAGTCCTTGGGCAGGAAGAAGACAAAAAACCATATGCAGTCTATTATATCAACAAGAATTTGTCTCCTATTGAGTTAAACTATAATGTTACTGAAAAAAAATTCATAGCTATAATACATGATGTAAATAAATTTAGGCATTATATCACTGGATATCCTGTTGTTTTATATACAAATCACTCTGCCATAAAATATTTAGCAGATAAACCTATTACAAATGGTAGAGCAACAAGATGGTTGATTTTATTGCAGGAATTCAACATCACAATAAAAGATCAACCTGGGAAAGAGAATCCTGTAGCTGATTTTCTCTCACGAATGCCAAAGCAAGTGGATATAGCAGGAGTTGAAGATCAGTTTCCAGATGAACATTTATTTATTGTTACTGTCAAGACACCCTGGTATGTTGATGTTGCAAATTATTTAGTATTAGGCAAATTACCAAAGCATCTGACCCATAATGAATGAAAATAGATTGTGCAACATAGTACTTGATTTTCTTGGATTGGGGGCTACCTATTTCATACAGGGGCAGATATGCACATCAAAAGATGCACCCGCAAAGATTAAATATTTGACATTTTGAAAGCATGTCATGATGGACCATGTGGTGGACATTTCACAGATCGAAGAACTGGTCACAAAGTTCTGCAAACAGGGTATTATTGGCCCACAATCTTCAAAGACGCGAAGAAATTTGTTCAAGCCTGTGACAGTTGCCAAAGAGCAGGATGCCCTGGACAGTCCGACGAAATCCCTTTAAACCCACAACTAGTAATCGAACCATTTGAACATTGGGCGCTCGATTTTGTTGGCCTGATCAACATATCATCAAACCAGAAAACATATATTCTGGTAGCAACTAAGTATGTGACCAAATGGGCTGAAGCAGAGGAACTTCCAAGAGCTACAAAGGACTCTGTCATTCATTTCTTGTTCCAAATATTTGTGCGATATGGCCTCCTAAGAGACATAATCACCGATGGAGGACCATAATTGCAGGTAATAAAATCACTGCAACATTAAAAACTATCATATTCAGCACAAGATTACCAATCTGTATCACCCATAGGCAAATGGCTAAGTAGAGAGCACGAATAAAGTGATAGAGGCAATATTAAAAAAAACCATTATTTCACACAGACATGATTGGGCTACAAGATTGGCTGAAAACTTGTGGGCATACCGAACAATGTGGAGAAACACCACCAGTTATTCACCATATCAGCTAGTATTTGGAAAGGAACCCATCTTTCCAATAGAGTTTGAAATATAAACATTGACAACAACACAGGAGGTCGATCTAGATTTAAATGAGGCCTACACTAATAGACTACAGCAGATCAACGAGCTAGATGAAATTAGGCTCTCAGCTCTTCAACATACTGCATTAATCCAATAGCAGAGAGCAAAATGGCATGATGCCCTGATCAAAAAGAAAATCTTCCACGAAGGAGATTGGGCACTCCTATACGATTCCAGGTTTCAGGATTTTCCGGGAAAACTTTAGACTCATTGGCTTGGACTGTATGAAATCCAAAAAGTGCATGACAACGGCACCATTAATTTGACAATTATTGATAGATCTGGACATACCTTTAAAGCAAATGGCCACCGAGTGCGACTGTACCATAAACCGCTTACTCGGGAATCCTTCTACCAGCAACTCTGGGAAGATTCTGACATGCAGATTCTGGTTGAGGAAGAGAATTCTTCCTCGCCTTTGGTTCACTAAGTAATATTATTACTTTTAAATTTTGTACATAACCTTTTTTGTTCTATTTGTGTAAATTACTTTCTGTACAAATTTCTGCATTTCTGCAATTTCTTTTACATTTTGCTGTTCCTTTTTGAAGGAACAACACTTTCGCTATTTTGTTGTTCCTTTTCGAAGGAACAACACTTTTTCATTTTGTTGTTCCTTTCCGAAGGAACAACATTTTCGTCGTTTTGTTGTTCCTTTTCGAAGGAACAACACTTTTGCATTTTGTTGTTCCTTTCCGAAGGAACAACATTTTCACTATTTTGTTGTTCCTTTTCGAAGGAACAACACTTTTGAATTTTGTTATTCCTTTCCGAATGGACAACATTTTCGCCGTTTTGCTGTTCTTTATTGAAGGAACAACACTTTTGCATTTTTTTGTCCCTTTCCAAAGGAACAACATTTTCGCCGTGTTGCTGTTCCTTTTCGAAGGAACAACACTTTTGCATTTTGTTGTTCCTTTCCGAAGGAATAGCATTTTCACCGTTTTGCTGTTCCTTTCCGAAGGAACAACACTTTTGAATTTTGCTGTTCCTTTCCAAAGGAACAAAATTTCCACCTTTTTGCTGTTCCTTTCTGAAGGAACAACACTTTCATGTTTTCCTATTCCTTTCCGAAGGAACAACACTTCGACATTTTTGTTGTTCCTTCCGAAGGAACAACACTTTCATTTTTTGTTGTTCCTTTCCGAAGGAACAACTCACTCGCATTTTTGTTGTTCCTTTCCGAAGGAGCAACACTTTTGTTTTTGTTGTTCCTTTCCAAAGGAATAACATTTCTGCATTTTTGTTTCGCACTTTCTTTATTTGCTATTCTTATTAAGGACAACAATTCTGAGTATGTTTTTATTTTGATTGTTGTTCCTCTTAAAGGAACTGCGGTTTTTGTGTGAAAATATTCTTTTGTTTTCCCTCTAAAGAAACAACAGTTGTTCCATCTAAAGAACAACACTTTTTGAGTGCATTTTTCTTCCTTTTGTGTGTATGTGTGCTTCACCATTTAGAGGATTTTCGTGAGCGATGGTCATTTAAGGCACAACTATACATTTATGCATGAATACAAAAACTAGAGGATACTGAGATCAAAATACCAAAGAAAAATTGTTATCTTTAAAGAAATTGCTTTGAATTGATAAGAGAAAAGAGGAAAGGACACAACTATTGATATCACTTTGCTGTCTTTATTTTCACTAACACCAATTTGATTGATTATTTTTATCATGATGGTTCTTTCTAAATCCCCATAATTATCTTTGATCATTATTATTAAATAAGAATAAGGGCATATTTTCCTCTATTGAGATGTTCAGACTTCTTCCACCATCCCTACTCTTAAGGAGTGTTGAGCCACCCTCCTTATATAAATATGAAAGTGCTATATAAAAGAAAAGAAGGAAAAGAAAACATACATATCTATATGATTACTAACACGATTTGTAAGATGAAGGATAGGGGATCTCATCAAGCGCCAGCCTACCATGATCATAAGGAAGAAAGTGAAGTGGCATTCCCACTATGGCCACCACACCAGGGATATGATCCAAGAGGCACATCAGAAAAATAAAAGGTCCTTGGAATAGGAGGTCTCATCACGAGCCGGCCTGTCTAACTTTCTCTCCTTCCTAATGAATGGCAATGTGATTCATCTGGTTACCAAGCCAGAACAGTGGCCTCCATTCTGACATCGCACAACACTTTCCTAGGCATACAAAAAGGATTATGGTTCCAAGGGTGAAATAAGCAACTTTGTCAAGGTTATGGACACTTGTGGGCAACAGAGCTCTATTGATGGTATTGAAGTCATATTTTTCATACGCCAATAGACATTATAAACCCTTCTTCTTATATCTTTATAGTGATTTCAAATGAGATTATGTCATATAACCCTTTCGAACCTTTGATACATGAAAATCATTTATAAATCAATCATAATGGCTAAAGTGGATAATGACCGCATAAGAACTTTTACTCACATCAGCTATCCTATCCTCTATTTTTCGCATCATATCATGACATTTCCATATTTATTAGTGATTTCCATCATAAGCCTTGATTTCAGTAATCCGCTCATTTTTGTAAACATGTCATATATCTATACGTTGTTCCTTTATTCCATTGTACGATTGCAGTTCAGCATGCTTCTCCTCTATTTGATGGCCGAGGACGACCTATCACACTTCCGGGGGGTACGCGTGATCTCCATAATTCACTAGCATATGTGTCAACTCATTATTCGGAGGTATTATGACTTCATAAAAACTCAGGAATAGCAAGTCTAACAGTAGTGTATTTCCCAATATGCATGGCTTGTTGTTCAAACGCCATTTCCATGTTTTGCTCTGTAAAAATTAATAGTAAGTTAAAGTTTGAACAACTTGCTATTCCATCATCTTCTTTGTGTTTTTTTTAACAGTGAGCTAAAAATTTGAATAGCTTGTTGTTCCATCATCATCTCTGTGTTTTTACAGTGTGCTAAGCTTGAATAAGATGGGAGGAAGATCAATTCGCAGTGAGCCATAGGTGTTAATGGTCTCTGACACTGCACATGAAACTTTAGCAAGGGAAGGATGGATAGCCTACCTTAACCGTCTACAACAATCTAACGACACGGTGACAATTGAATTTCTGCAGAATTTGCAGGAAAATCATTCCATGGTGAGAGGCAGACAAATAGTAGTAATAGATGAGATAATTGCTGAAGTTTCAGGACTTTCAGCCGTTGCACTTGTATGGACCCTAAAAATGGTGAGACTACAAGACACCATAACCATCTTTCGGGACGAAGGGTAAAACCTTACTGTTAAAGGAAACGGAGTCCTACCGATAACCCTGGGAGAGCCTTGGGTAGAATTGGCAAGAATTATCCAAAGCTACATCACTTGCGATGGTAGAAAAGACATGGTAAGACCACTCCATCTCAAACTATTAGCTGTATTAAAACAAAAATGTGCTACGAATTTTCCTGCATTCTTAAATTTTTTATTGCATGATGTTACCCGAAGTATAAGAAAATCTCGCGATGTAGAATCAGTAGTAAGCCATCATGGTTTAATTCAGTTGATTGTCAGTTACAGTCTTTCCCAACAGTAGAGTAGTTGGGAAGAATTAATTTTCTCAGTAGATAGGGAACTGGCCTTGCCAAAAATAAAAAACATTGCTAACACATCAATTAGACCATTGAAACGAAGACAATCTGCTAGATTGGCATGAAACAAAGGAATGCTGGGAAATTCCCAAGGAAACAATAGCCAACCCATAGAAATACATGACTCGGAGGACTAGAAAGCCCCACAACTTGAAGGAGGGGAAAATGAAGAAGAATTAGAAGAAAATTAAGAAGATGAACTGGAAGAGGGAACTAAGAAATCCGATCAAGAAGAAGGGGAAGAAGCAGAGCAACACAGCGAAAGCTCACTGCAAAACCCTCTGCAAGAAGATGAATTGGCCCAAATATTATCCAATATGGGTGAGTATGTCCAACCTCATAGCCCACTCAACCCCGATACCGAAGAAGGGCCGCAAGAACACTCTGCTCACGATAAGAGTGCGTCTAAGGAGTTGTGTGATGAGGAGGAGGAAGAAGAACAATCTCAGGAACACTCTGCTCCCAATCAGAATACACCTGAGGAGATGAACGATGAAGAAGAAGTAGAAGAAGAAGTTGCCTAGGAAACAACAGAATAGATCGGGGTTTCCTCCCCTGAAAAACCTAATCAGTAGGATGAGAACACTGAAGAGGTGTTCCAAGCAGGAAATATGGATACTGGCCAAGGTGAGGGTACAATCCCTGAAGCACAAAGCCTAGGCCCAAGAAAAGAAACAACTGTTGCTTCTAATAAAACAAATGAAATTAAAAAGTTGCGAATGGAACAACAGATACTGTTAAATATAATTAAGCAACTTTGACAACAAATAAGGATTCTAAAATTGGGGAAAAGCTCAAAAATAAACTTTGGAGCAAGCATGCAACCACCAAGGAAAAACCCTGTAGAATGAGGACCAAAAGAACTCAAACCGAACCCATTGTTATTCAGGATTGCAGGGAACAACATGTGGCTATTATAAATGCAGAAGAACAAACAAAAAACACACCAGTCTGTGATAAGGAAGTCCAGACAGAGGCATTGTCCTCCAACCGAATAGTGTGTGAGAAGGAAACACAGACTATAAAAACCAGATGTCTCAATAAGGAGATCCAAGTAGATCTCCAGCCCAAAAATGTCATGATGGATAATGACCCAAGGATAGTAACTCTGCAAATAGATTTGGCACAAGCCCGACAAATGATAGAAAAGCTCATAGAGGAAATTGTTCCTCGTGAAATATCAGAAGTTACAATAGTAGCTAAAGAACATCAATGCATCGGAAAGCCAAGCCTTCGTTGGATGGTGAGGGGCACAAGAAAAAGTCAAAAAGGTAACCCATAGACTAGACACAATTATGAATCAAATGGATACCTTATGTTCTCTGTATACTGATGTTCTAGCATGTAGGGCACCTGCCAAAAACTATGCTTTGTTTTTTATGGAAAGATATGTACAATTGAAAATTAAGGCTGTCAAGGTAGGGGTCCCCGTAGAGATAAAAGCCATTGATGCTTTCATAAACTATTGTAAGCATTACGGGGTGAAAGTCTAGCGATTGTTATGTGAATTTTATTTACATAATCTTGTATTGGATGGAGAAACAGAAAAGAACCCTAACCCTTTTGTTGGTGGTATCTAGCTTTAGGCCTTCATCTCTTTTGCTGTCAAGCAGATAAAATGGCTTAAATCCTACAATACCTTCCAGAGACAAGAGAATGGGTTAGATCTATGGGTAAGGGGTGAACCTAGAGACCCATTGTAACTATGGAATAAACATAAGAGCTTAATGAGAACGAAGGGTGTGATCCAGACATTGGGACCTATTCACACAGCAGTCATCCAGTAAGGGGTAGAATACTTCCTAACCATTAAAGACCTTGCCATAACAACAGCCAAATTCCGATACCAGACTTCCAATCAGAATATCCAAAACAGAGAGCCATTCAATTATGAGAATTTTAAGCTAGTTGTTGACTGCTTGGTTATCTATGGTGACCTCATCTTGAGAGAAGGCCTGTCTTGGTTAGGTTGTAGGTTCTGAAGTCCAATCATCTGGTATCCTACACCAGGATATAGAGCCTTATATGAGTTTCCTAAATGTCAGACAGGGCATATCTTTAAAGTCCTAGCTAGAAATCATGGTTTTAGACCACTTACTAAAAATCCTTCTCCAGCCTATTCCCTAACTCCCTTGTATGTTAATTACCATGTTTTCATGAGGGAATGGAAAAGGTTAAGCAGGGGGGTGTGTTGAGCATTAGAAAAGGTATGTAATTGCCACTTATTTCTTTATCTTTTCCTTTAATTCGCAACTTCTTTACATTCTAAGATAGGCATATGGTAAAGGATTATGATAAAGTTAAGGAGATTTGTGATTAATGTAAAATGACTAATTATTGCCTTTTTCTATACAGAAAATGAAGAAAATGGAAAATCACCATTTCAAAGGAAAAGACAAGGAAAAACCAATTGCTGTCCCTTTGACAGGAAACCATATCCAAATGAGGCAATAGAAATCAAAGTGCATGGGCCAGTAAAAGGAAGAAGAAGCGCAATATCAGTGCAAGAGGATGAAGAGATAACTGAATATTAAAGATATGGCAAATCCCTCAGGATCCTTTGATCCTGAGGGATCGCTACCTCAAAGCTATCTACATTTTTGGTATTTCCACATGGCCACTATAAAAACGGACCGCGCTGTTAGCCAAAGGGGTGGATTATTGTTGATTGATAGAATTTGTTGTTCCAATTTGAGCTTTGATCATCAACTCTCTTTAGAAGAGTGATCTCTGTAACTATGATTTTATGATTAATACATAAACTTCATTTATGTTCCATTATTTGATTCTGGAGTAACCGCAGCACTGCGTCCCTGGTGGCTAAGGGCCCGACCCTAGTGGATCACTTGCTTTCTGTATCATTATTTTCTGATTACAAGTCATGTGTGGTTTGATTTCCTTTACTTGCTTTATTCAGTAATCCGTTTTTCCTTGACATTTCAATTACTGGTTCTGTTCTCGCATTTGAATAGTAAGAATATTATTTACAATTGAAATGTTATGCTATTCATTTACACATTGACATTGCTATTCAGATTGACACTACTGTTCATTTACAGAGTAACATTGTTGTGCATTTATAGATTGGTATTTTTATTCAATTAGGTATGGTTTACTTATAATTATGATTGTTGTTCATTCGGATTACTGTTCCATTACAACTGAAATCATTGTTCCCTTATAACTGTGGTTAATACTTATTATGTTGAACGAAGATTACTAATTCCATCATGCTATATTCGCTATGTGTTTACATTTGATTTATTTTTTTGTGCAATATTTCATAGACTTACTTAGGCTTTCCATTCCATTCTTGGATTGCTCTTCAATTCATTTACTAAGTGAAAGATTGCTGTTCAATTCCTTTTAGTTATGATTGATGCTTAATTCATTCCTGTAGGGTAAGCTTCGTTGTTCGAACTTTTCAATAGATTAGTTTTTGTTCCTTTTCCTGTTAATTGAATTGTCATTTCAAGTATTTGCTTTGGTATGAACAAAACGATCTGCAACTGTAGCGAACATTGACTATTGTTGTCTAGCTCCCAGATTGGAGATCTTCTCTTTGATTTCTTTTCATTTTCATCAGTTTACAAAGAAAAGAGTTATCATTACTGCATCCTTGACTAATGATTGTTGTAGCTTCTTAAGTGAATGATTTAGTTACAAAGCATTTCAGTTTCTTTCCATTATATTTAGAGTTTGTTTCCAGCATTTATTTGCTTTTGTGAAAGCACTATACTACTAACATTACTCTTGAGAAGTGACCGCCTCAGACTGAGTACACTCTTGAGATAACAATCGTACCTAGATTGATAGTTAATATAGGCTAAATAGAGGTTAAAAAGACCCTTTTTACTGACCGACACCCATGAGATTATCTGCTCTGGAGTACTATACACAAATGATCAATTTAGATGAGGTGCACTTTGTGAAAGCCAAGAAGAAAGCCCAACTTAGAATAAAAGATCAACTGGGCCCATTCATTTGTAATAGTAGGGAAGTAGGAAAGGAGGAAGATGAAATCCTCCAAAGATTGAAACTGAAACCAAGTTTTGTATGGAATTATGATCCCTTAGACTTCATTTGTAATAGGAGACAAAAGAATAAATTATCTCCATACATCCACCATAGAATCCTGAAATTGAACAATATGCTAATCAATCTGAATGGGTGGAAGGCACTTTGATAGATCGAGATAGCACAGAGGTTTCTATTGATAATGTATTAATAGACTTAGATAGAAGACTTGATGAGGATTCCTTTGTACAGGTTCCAGGAGAGTCTCAATCTCAGAGGCAATCCCAGGGACACAGTGGGAAGATAGCAGAGGTAGGACCATTAAGGAAACTAGAGTCTTCAGATCAAGCAGGGCCATCAAAGCAACCAGAACTTTCAGAACAACCAGAAGAATCTGAACAGCCTAAAATTTTAGAGGAACTTTCTCAACCTAAACAAATCATGAGCAATCCTCCTGTTTTGCAGACTCCTCTAAATGAGGAGAGGAACCTCAAAAGGGATAGAGATGAGGCCACTCCTTCTAGCAGGCCTGTTGCCCAAACCTATGCTAAGAGGCAAAGGTTAAATCCATATTCAGAGCAGGAATACACTGAAGAGACAATAGGAACTTCAGGAGCAGAGAGGACAGAAAGCAGGCATACCACTCCTTCAGGAGGGACACAAGAACCTTCCACCTCACACACTCAAATGTTGGAAAGGCAACAGAGTGTGGAAGTATCCTCCTTCAGGGCTCCTGCTGGACAGAGCCTAGATATCAAGGAAAAATACAAGGAAATCAAAGCAAGGAATGAAAGGTTAAAGGTGAAAAGCTATGCACATTATCTGAATATGGCTCCAACAAACCAAATGAGGCTAATGTTATCCTTTGATATAAAAGAAGGTAAGATGCAGATGAGTTTTCTGAAGCCAACCATACAACAACCTAAATCAATGGCAGATTACCTAAAAATAGATTTTGAAGTATTGGCAAAGGATATCCATCCTATTGACCAAATAGAGTTACATAAGCAAACTAGTGAAATGGTCTATTCCACCTTGACTAGCAAGGCAATAGCAGCCCACCAACTTCAGAATTCACTGAATAACATCTCAGCACAATTCCAGTTGGAAAAGGCCTCTTCACAAGCCAAAGACACCAAAATAAAGTCCTTAGAGGACTTGGTCATAGAACTGGGACATGATCCCAAGGATGTGAAAGTAGTAGAGAAGCTTATAAAGAAGAAAAATGATGACATAGCTGCACTAAAGAAGCAGCTTAAGATTCCTCCTCTTCATCATCCTCAAACAGCTGAAGTGTTGGAAACACAGAAGGAGGAAGAGCTTATGGACCTAGTCCTTAAGTTGAATGACCAATTGAAGGAAACTGAAAAAGAATTGGATAATTTGATACAGTCAAAGTAGAGTGAGTTGGCCACCACTCCTCAGACTGTAATACCTACAGTTTCCACAGCAGTTCCCTCCACCTTGGCTACTGCATTAGCACCAACAATTCCACCAGCAACTGCTTTGCCAGTAACAGGTACTTCAGCAGGTACAGGTACATCGACAAGCACAGAGACACCAACAAAGAAAACTGCAGAATTGATCAAGGCCATGGAAGAAATGAGTATCCAGGCCACTGAGCTCAAGAAACTCAGAGAGCAAGTGACAAGTTTAGAGACCAATTGTAAACTTGCACAAATACAACAGAAGGAAGAAGCTCAGAAGAACCAAAGGATGGTTGAAAGGATAAAAACCCTTGAGAAGGACTTAACACTACAAGAGCCATTAGGAGATATGAAAGAAATTATTTGGGCCAACATCATTGATTCCATCAATGATGTTTGGCCTTCTATTCAGATTATTTTTTAGCAAAAAGAATTAGTCAAAATGGCTACAGAGGAAATCCACAAGATAATGGAAGAATTGGGAAATAAACCTAAAGAAGCCAATCAGTTGATCACCTTTTTTAACATCAAAAATGGATATCAGCATGATGAATTGGAAATAGAGGACAGAACAACAACAATCTTAGAAATCAAAAAGGTTCTCAGTAAAAAGAACTTAATGCTAAATCTGGAGAAAAGATGTCAGAGCATCCAAGCAGACATTGAAAACTTTATGCTAAAGTGTGGCATCTTAAGATAAAAAGGACTTCCAAGTTCTATGGTAATAAATGACAAGCTGATGACCAAGGAGGATTACATTGAAAAGTTAAACAAGCTGGCTAAAAGCCAAGCTAGTACTTCAAGGGTGAAATCTTTGCCCATTGGAAAGGTGCTTTATGATGGCCTTGAGAATATGTTCTACATAGAACATGAAGTTAAGCACTTGTTCACAAGCAAACCGAATTTTTCCAAGTACACAGAAGCTGATGAAGTTTACAGAAAAATGATAAGGATGAAATTACCTGACAGTGAATGGTGGACAAACTTGACTGATTTACTATAAGTTACTGTAGTAAATCTATATGGTAAAACATGGCTGTCAGGTAAAACAGGTAAAACAGGATCAAAGCAGAACAGGTAAAGAGTATCAGTAGGTAAAAGATAAAAAGTGATTCCAGCACATAACTACAAAGCAACTGCAAGAGCCTAATCTGAGTTACAATAGCCAGCACAGTCACAATAAAAGGGACAACAAGAAAACAATTCTCCATCTGTCTCTATCTTCGTGTTGAAGATATTTTTTGTTTCCTAGAATAATTCTCATATGGTTATGAGATATTTTGTATCAATTTTTGTATAAATACTTCACAAATTGAAGTAATTAGGGTGGATTAAAATACATTTCTATAGACATTTTATTTTTGAGCCAAGGAGCTATTGTACTCAAGACTGGACTAGTTTTGTTGGAAATGAAATAAAGCTAAGGACATTTCACTGGATTCTTGTGCACAGTTGGAACAAATAAGTATCATCTTCTCGTGTTTAAATATTGTCTTCTCTTTATGTTATGAAATATTCATATGTGTTTCTTATTAAATCTGTAAAAGAAAACAAGGAATGATATCATCAGAATTAGCTTAAGTGCTGTTTGTTTTAACTATTTTCTTTCTTTATGTTTTCTACTAAACTACCCTCGTCTGGGAATTCTTAATTGCTCCCTTACTTCCATAGTTTAACCCCCCTTTGGTCCATAGTAAAGGATTCTTCATTGCCCTTTACTATTGATCATCCTTCCTTTCTTCATCTTAATCCCAGTTAAGGATTCTTCATTTCCCTTGGCCCTGGTTAGGACTACTCCATCCATTTAAACCAACAGATTTGCTTTTGCTGTGCTAACCTGCCCTGTGGATTCTTACCTTAGTGATAGATCAAATCCATTTAAGCCTTTCTTGATTGACTCCATAGCCCAATGGCCTAAATACTTGCTCTGCCCATCTGTTTTCTTAATTCCACCACCCAATCAAAACAAAACAATCCTAAACACTAAGAACTAGCCTGAAATCTTATTCAAAACAATGTTAAATTATAAAGAGAGAGCCCTCTCTGGACTTAGGTTGGCTAGAAACTCAGTCTAAAAGATTAGGTTTGTGGTTACCTCAGACTATTCCTTATTGGATAACTTCTAAGGAAAAAATCTGAGTGATAACATAGTGGCAACTCCACTGGGGAAACATCAAAACCCTCAGTCTTAATAAACCTTTGAGAAATTAAATTTTTTATTTTTAAGCATCTTAAAGGGTTATTAGAAGTTATTTTGAAAAATTTCATAAAAAAGTAAAATAATCATAAACATCTCGAAATATGGCTTCAGGGAGAACTCATTATACCAGGTCCAACCCTGATCCAAATCCTCCCCTTGTATTTGAAAATCCAAACCTTATTCCGAGAATAATCATAATACAGGAAAGTTCAGTGAGCCCTAGACCTATTTTTAGAGCCTATTCATGCCATGCTAAGTGGTTATTCGTTAAAGACATCCATTTCAATGAGTATTTTGAGCTCTCTCTATTTACAAAAAAGTTTGAGATTGAACTTGTGAAAACAATTCTAGATCCAGAATGCATAAGAGAACTTGAAGTCCAATGAGCCAATTTTCCAATTGATCAGTACCTTCTGAACTCCCCTCAGTCATCCCTTACCACTAATAGACTCCCTGAACTTTCTGAAATAGCTTCAACATCTTTTAGCTCACCATCGTTTCCCCACACCTTTGAAGATCACTCCTCATCTCCATTCATACCTTCCCTTCCCCATCAGCCCATCACTACCCTTCAAACACCAATTACCCCTATTACCCCAACTCCCCTTGTTGTCCCAAATCCTCCAGTTACCCCAACTCCTGTTCTCAATCCTGTTCAACTTAGAGCTATGGCACTCAGATATGCTCCTCTTGTGATGCTTGCTCCTCAAGGTTCCCTACCAACATATTACCAAAATAAAATTACCTTATTCGATGGCACTAGAACCTACACAACACAACAACACACTAAGAAAATGACAGATTATTTTGAACTGCATGAGATTGACATAGGAGATGTCCAAACGAGAATCTTTGTCCAAACTCTAGCTGGAGAAGTGAGAACATGGTTTAGATCTTTTCCTCCTCAAAGTATAGATAGTTTAGAAGTTCTTTACCAACAATTTTTGAATAGGTGGGAGAAGAAAAGAACCCCCTTCAAATTCTATCTGAATATCAAAACCTTAAAAGGGGACCAAACGAAACTGTTCAGGTCTACCGTACCAGGTTTAACAATGTGTATAATGCAATCCCACTTGACCTTAGGCCTCCACCTAGCTTAGCCTTGATTAAGTTCCCAGGCGGATTTGAAACAGATATGGCTTTTCAACTTAGAGAAAGTAATCCACCTACACTTGAAGATACGCAAAGTGTAGCAGTTAGTGTAGAAGATAATCTACTATCAAAAAGGGCTAGGGTTAGAAACGAGAGAAGAACACCTCTGAAAGATGAAACTTCACCCTTTGATCAGAAAATGGATGCTTTGGCTAAAGGAATGGAAAGGTTGATGGATAGAATAGAAGTTATTGAAAGGAAACCTCACTAGGATAACCAACAGGCTAACCTAGTGAGGACTCCAAACTTTAGGAAAAACCGAAACCAAAACACCAGTAAAAATGGGCCTAATCAGAACATTAGTCCACCTTTCCAAGAAACGTATGCTGAAACTTCCCACCAAGAAGACCCTAAGATAGACACCCAAATAAATCTTATGGGCTTAGATGATGAAGAAACTATTTTTCTAACCCAGGATTATCAAAAACTATATGTCATTCAACAACTACAGACTCAAACTGGAGAATATTTCAACTATAAGCAAGGGTATGACTCTGCTATTTTCTAAGTGCATAAACAATACAATTTGAGAAGAAAAAAGAACACCGATGTTCCTGATTGGAATAAAAGAGCAGTACCCAACCAGCCTAAGAAAGTAAAAACTGCCAATCAGAATCCTCAAGTTACAAAAACCTTACAAATCCTTTCTAGACCACATCAAAACTCTCCCAGTCCCACCATTGAAGATGTAACTGATCACCAACCTTCTAATGAACAACCTTCCACTTCAGCCCCCCTCAAGGGAACAATGGAATAGCCTCCAGAAATCATCTTAGAAAATCCAAATAAAGACACTCTAAACAATGAAAAAGAAGAAAAGACTACTCAGAACCTTGGTGCTAAAATTTCAACTGTTCAAACAGACAAATCCCCTCTGCCTTTCAATTTGGGAGCAGAGGTGGCCAAACTCAAAATCTCAGTGCCTCTGACAGAATTGGTCAAACATGAAACTTACATATCTCAAATTAGTAAATCTTTAAACTTCATTGAAAATGAAGACTCTGTGAATCTATTTGATGACCAACCTGAGTTAATTTTCAGACCAGATGTTAATGGAAAGCCAGTTGAAGGAGGGATACCACCCTTCTACATTAGCCTTAACATCCACGATAAAATCCTAGATAATTCCATGCTAGACTCTGGAGGTTCACATAATCTTATGCCTAAGTTTGTAATGGAAAAACATAACTTGGATATCACTAGGCCTTACAAGGATCTGTTTTCCTTTGATTCAAGCCAAGTTAAGTGTTTAGGGCTTATAAAAGATTTATGTGTTTCCCTAGTGCAGTACCCTGTTAAGACCATACTTATGGACATAGTTTTTGTTGATATACCACCTAAGTATGGTATGCTATTGTCTAGATCTTGGGGTGCCAAACTCCAGGGATCTCTACAACTGGACATGTCATATGCTACCATATCAGTCTTTGGACATCCCAAGAAACTGTATAGAGAGACTCTGATGAAGTATGTGGTGAGTACCCAGGAGAGACCTCAGAACTTTCCTATATATTCAGTACATTCTAATATTGATTCTTTCATACTTTACAATGCTGAAACTAATCAAGAAGACACTTCAAGCAGCATAACAATAGAACCAAAAGAAATTGCAATATTAAAAGAAAATCACAATGTCCAAATTCATGAGATTTCAGATAAAAAGGATGACCTAGATACCTTAGTCAAGAAAGATTTCATTCCCCAGATAGTAAAAATTATGAGCATGAAATCCTATGGCATCTTGAATTTGATGGGTTAGTCAACAAACTAGGTGCAGGAGCAGGTGTATGGATTTACAACTTAGAAAATGATCATTTAGAGGGTCATGCCTACAGACTAAACTTTAAATGTACAAACAACATGGCCGAATATGAAGCACTTTTGTTAGGTCTGAAACTAGTCAAGAGGTTAGGAGCCATAAGAGTCTCTATTATGGGAGATTCTGAGTTGGTAATCAAACAAATTAATGTTGTTTATATGACTAGGGATCCTAGGCTATGATTTTATAGAGGAACAATGATAGAAATAGTAAATATTTTTTTAGAAACCAAACTTGCTATCATTCCAAGAAAACAAAACATGCAAGCTCACAGCTTAGCCATGTTTTCTAGTACTTGTAAGCTACCATTTCAGCCCAACCATCAGTACACTACTGAGGTTAGGCATAGGCCTTCCATTCCTGACAACTTGAAGAACTGGAAAGTATTCAAAAATGATCAAAAAATTAACAATTTTTTGACTTTAGATAATGAATTTGTAAATAGCAACATAGACACAGATATAGCATTAAATTTTGATTGCTCAGATAAAGTAGAAATTAACAAACTAGAAGATGATCAGATAGATATATTTCATCCTACAAATTTTACAAAAGCAGATATTCGAAACCTAAAAGAAATGGAAATTGATGAAGAAAATGAAGTCATTAACCTTAAAGACAATTTTTTACGCAAAGGATTAACTCCTTTGGAGGACTTATTAGATTCAAACGATATTCCTAAAAAGTCTAAAATGGAACCCTTGAAATCAGACATTGAGGAATGTAATATAGGCCCTAAAGAAGATCACAAAATGACAAAACTTTCAAAGTCATTACCTCCTAATGAAAAAGTGAAATATATGGAGCTGCTAAAGGAATCCCAAGATGTTTTTGCCTGGAATTATGAGGACCTGAAGTCCTATGATACCAGCATAATACAAAACACCATTCCCTTAAAAGAAAATCAAAAGCCTTTTAGACAGAATCTTAGGAGAACCAACCTAGTTCTGCTACCTTCTATTGAAAAGGAGATCAAAAGAATGTATGAAGCCAAGATCATTGCACCAATCAGGTTCTCAGACTGGGTTTCCAATTTGGTACCCACAAGAAAGAAAGCTGGCGAAATTAGGTTATGTGTTGACCTTAGGAATGTAAATAATGTTTCACTTAAGGATAACTATCCTCTTCCTAAAATGGATCACATATTACAGAGGGTAGTAGGTTCCATAAGAATCTCATTGCTAGATGGGTTCTCTGGTTATAAACAAATCCTAGTCCACCAAGATGATTAGGCAACGACTACATTCACTACCCCATGGGGCACTTTCATGTATGTGAAAATGCCATTTGGGTTAAAAAATGCAGGGGCCACCTTGTAAAGAGAAATGGACATAGCCTTTGCTAAGGAAATCCATGACTTCCTGGTAATATACCTTGATGATATCATAGTATTCTCTAAATCAGATCAGCAACACCTGGATCATCTTAGGCAGGTCTTTACTAAGTGCAGGAAATATGGAATTTCTTTGAATCCTAAAAAATCTTTGTTTGGGTTGGAAGAAGGGAAATTACTAGGTCACATTATCTCCAAAGATGGTATCAGGATTGACCCAACAAGAATTGAAGCCATTTTGCAGATACCACACCCCAGAAACATCAAAGAACTTCAAGCATTTTTAGGCAAAATAAACTTTTTAAGGAGATTTATCTCTAATTTAGCTGAGTTAATTAGATTACTAAACAACATGTTAAAGAAAGATTCGACTATTAAATGGACTCTAGAGGCTAAAAAGTATTTTGAATATATAAAGTTAGCCTTGACACAAACACCAATTCTCATCAGTCCAATGTTTGATAGGGAATTCATCATATTTTCTTTTGCTTCAGAACACACAATTGCTGTAGTCCTCTTGCAGAAAAACGATCAGGGTTTTGAACAACCAATAGCTTTCTTTAGTAAAGCTCTCAGAGATGCACCTTTAAAGTATAATATAATGGAGAAGCAGGCTTTTTCTCTGGTTAAAGCTATTAAAGATTTCAGAGTTTATATCTTGTACTCTCATATAGTAGCTTATGTTCCCAATGTTGTAGTCAAGGACATTCTAACACAGGATGGACCTGATGGAAAGAGAGGGAAGTGGATAGCTACAATATTAGAGTATGACTTAGAAATTAAACCTACAAAATTGATCAAAGGCCAAGGTTTGGCTAAGCTCATGGTAGAATCAAACTACTAGGCTCTAGACATAAACTTCATTGCAGAACTAGATAACAAAGAGGAGATGGCGACTCCACAGATCAGCCAAGCCTTTACAGATTCACCATTGTATGCTGACATAATATACATCCTACCAAACCTTCAAGATCCTCTAGAGCTATCCAGGACTAAAAGTAGGTTCTTAAAGATGAAGCCTTTGAAGTTTTGCATAATTGATAATTCTTTATTTTGGAAAAATCATGAAGGCATCTTTCTAAATTGTTTGTTAAAGGAGGAATCTGATAAAATTTTGCAAGAGTTTCATGCAGGTGACTGTGGGGGACATCTCTATTGGAAGACAACAGCTGATAAGATCTTGAGGGCTGGTTTTTACTAGCCCACTCTGTTTTCTGATGTTAAGAAGTTTGTAACCTCATGCCACAAATGTCAGATTTTTGAAGGGAAAAGAAAACCACTTCCATTACTTTTGAAATGTATATCTACTAAAACACCATTTCAACAGTGGGGTCTTGACTTCATTGGTGAAATTCATCCCCCTTCCTCTGCCCAACATAAATGGATCTTAACTACCACAAATTATTTTACAAAGTGGATAGAAGCCATACCCTCAAGACAAGCCACTGATACTATCATAATAGGTTTTCTTGAGGCCAACATTTTGTCCAGATTCGGTTTCCCTAGCAAAATCATTACAAAAAATGTAGCAGCCTTTAAATAAACAAGGATGATTGATTTTTACAACAAATATCACATAACCCTTGGCCATTCCACAGCCTACTATCCCCATGGAAATGGACTTGGAGAGTCTTCCAATAAGATCTTAATGAATATTATCAAAAAATTGTTGGAAGATAATAAGAAGACCTAGAATAAGAAACTAGTGAATGCCTTGTGGGCAGACAAGTTGACCACAAAGAAACCTATTGGTACCAGTCAATTTCAGCTAGTCTATGGAATGGATGTTGTTTTCCCATCTTCTTTGGGAACTCCAGTGATGAAATTACTCCAAGAAGCACAGGTTGAACCAAATGATATTCAGAGAAGGATCAACCAGACAATTCATTTGCAACAAACCAGGGAGGAAGTCTACATCAGGTCCCAAGTTGTGCAGGAGAGAATCAAGAAAGCATTTGACAAGAGAACCAAGGCATAAGATTTCTATCTAGGGCATAAGGTCTTGAAATGGGACTCAAGAAGGCAAGATAAATGGAAACATGGGACGTTCGAATTCCTATGGAAAGGTCCTTACATTATTTATGCTTTTAGAGGTAATAATGCTTATTTTCTCAAAGAATTGGATGGTGCAAAAGTAGGAGGACCACTCAATGGTTGAATGCTTAAGCACTATATAGATCCCAATCACTGATTTTACTAATTACTTGTACATATTATATCCTTCATAAATTTTTGTGTGGATTGGATGGTAAATTTTGGAGTTGAAGCCCGAAGAGATGGCCCTAAGCTTCAAAAGTTTCACTATCAGTAAATATCAATAAAGAAGCAAAGTAAAAGGGAAAGTTGCAGAGTAAAATAACAAAAATTCAGAAGGCCATTGATCTACTAGTTCTTGACATTTCACCAGGAATTGCCATCCCCAAGTGGAGCCACTGTTATGTTCCTATACCAATAGGCGTAATAATTTTTGAATATCTGAGGTTAAATCTGTAATATGTACATACCTTTGCCTTCTGAAAATGTTTTCCATATTCAAAAAATAAAAAAAAATAAAAAAATGTAAAGAGGGTATGTTCTAGAAGAAAAATCATAAGATAATAAGAATGAAAAAAGGTCAAAAGAGATGAAAATGAACCCCAAGAAAAAGAAAAATACCATGAAAGTGTGCAAGTCCAAATGCCACTATTTTACTTTGATGCAAAATAAAAAGATTGTGTGTAGCTTGTTACCTTTGCCACAATCCATGGATGGTCAAACAGTTTAAACTTGGCTATTTCATGTTTTGAATTTCATGTTTATAGATAGAGAATAAAATCTGACCAAACTGTTCAATCTTGGCAGATAAGTAGATAGGTAGAGTAAATAAAAGGAGCTCAATAGTTTAATCTGAGCCCTTGGATGTAATAAGGATAGAATTAGATAGATTTCTATTGTAAAAGAAAAGAAAAATGTTTTGATAAGGGTTTTCTAGCTTAAGTGCACCCTAATAAAGAGTAGAAAAAATGGTAGGATGAGTAGGTGGGTAAGTAGTTGTATGGTTGCAGAATTATGGTGATTGATTGGATAAAATCATGTCATTTACTTTCATCATCAAGTTGCTAGAAGTATGGATGATAATGGAACATTTACAAAGTCAAGTGATTAATTTCCCCATTCATCTTACCTTTAATTTCACTAATTTCCCATAAGTAAAGGCAAAAGTACTTAAAACCTTAAGTTAAAGGGGCTCAGAGAATTTCTCTGACTTCTGGAGGGACTGGACCCTCGGCCCAATAACTTATAGGGTCTAAGTACTAAAAACCCCTTTACCAACATTCACTCCCTCCATAATACATTCATTTCATCTAAAAATCCCTTTTCCTAAGGTGAAATCATCATTTTCCTAGGGAAAGTAACTACCCTCATAAAAACCCCCTTTTTCCACAAAACACCCACAAATTGCATTTAGCCGATGTTATAATGTGTAAATGTGAATATGTAAATTAATGACAAACCCATTATTCTTAGTGCCAAAATCACTTTTCCACTTTTATTTCATAATAACCTTTAATTTTATTAATTAACTCCTAAACAAAACCCCTTTCCTGTATGTTTTATTAAAATCTCATATGTTAATATCCCACCCCGAGGTTTGAAATATAAACCTTATTAGTAAATTAATTAAATGGATTAATTAGTCGGTCAGCAACTAATTAAAAACCATAACCCTTCACCGAATAAAAAGACTAATTAGTCAATCAATGATTAATTAAATTTGTCCCTGCCAATCAAATCGCCCCCGATGTCATCAAGCCTCCCTAATCCACAGTTAATATCCTGTCGGGCCCCTCCATTAACTCCCTGATCAAACCATTGCCCCGATCACCGTGCGATATGACCCCTTCAGATCCAACGGTCGACGCTCATATCGAGCGGCCTCCGAAAGATGACCTTTACACGCCCGATGTGGTTTCATTGTTCACCCCGCCGCTACGTGGCACCCGATGAAAGGCATCGGGTGGCCTCCCCCAAAAACCACTCATCCCGAAAAGTGGTGCGATGGATTCTGCTTACGACCTCCGCTAAACGCAAAAATGTCACATCCCCCGATTGGCGCCAACTATCCTTTCCTAATCTACCCACCAATATCACTTACTTTATGCATAAAACCAAAAAGCTTATAGCTTTTCACTTTTTATTGTGAAAGGAACATTCTGACTTCCATTCAAAGCATAGAGTATGTTCAACTGTCAACCTATTACCAACCGTCAACTTTCCAAAGCCACTGAACTCTAGACTACCTTGCAAACCCATGCACTTCTTGCAAATAGTGCACAAGACCATTACTCCGTTCAAACAACCGAAACTAGGTATTTACCCCATTTCCATTGAGAAACCCTATTTTCTTGCCGAACCTGAACTAAATTGCTTTAAAAACTAAGTAATTTAGTAAATTAAGTTGCCTAGTGATCCTGAAATACTCCATAATAGACCAATTTTTCCCTATTTCCCTGAAACCCTTTGCCCCCGTCCTTGAATCCACAAGAACCAAGGATGGATGCCCCAATTGCACTAAATATCATGCCAATTACGACTCCCCACAGAGATTTAGACCATCTCCCACTTGCAGACAAAGATTTCCAGATTAAAGATACCTCAGTCTCAAAATCCCCTTTGAAACTTTTCTACAAGTACAGAGACCAGTACTTAAACCAAGCAAACTCCATTGGACTTTGGGAATCAGGTTTACCAAAGTAATAGTTCCCCAGAGTGCATATATTCCCAAATATTGTACATTACTGCCACATGAACTATGATCCTATCCAAAGGGTAGTAAGAACCCCTAACCAGGTTGCTCTTTTCACCATCATTGCTAAATCTATTAATGAAATGTTACAATTACAACGAAGCCAAAGCTTGACCCCTCTCTCCATTGGAGATATTCTGAATAGATACCCTACCCTCACATCAATCAGATTGGCTTAGTTATTTCAGATGTTTATCAAAGAAGAACAATGTACCCCAAAGGACTCTCCCCCTTACCTGTGGACTCTATTTTCAAACCTTGGCTGAGACATCATAGATATGATATCCATTGTGTTAGGCTACACCACAAGTGAATTTGTTGATGAAATCATAATATCCTTCATGTCCATCTACTCTCCTAGCCGACCACCAGCCATAATGTTTGACTATGCTAAGTTTATTGCTGACAAAATGCATGATCAATTCATGAGGTTGGAACATGAAAGAGTTTTCAAGTATTCTTCAGTTTTATATCATTTATTCTTATATTACCAAGCTGATAGATTTCCAATTTCCCTCCAAAAGCGTGATACCAAAGGTAACCCTAGATCAGTAATCTTCTGGACTTCAATGATCCATCAATTTGATTCTCAATACTCTTATACAAATTTCATAAACCTCTTTGTGTACCCTGTAAAAATCATGCTACTAGGAAGCCCTCCATCTAGAATCAGTGCAGACATCAGGAGGGTCCTACATTTGTCAAAGAAATATAAAGTGGGGTGATTGGTACTTGTGCCAAAGCCACATTGAAATCATAATTTATGGATGTGAATTGCTACCTTACAAATTTCCAATGTACCTCCCCATGAGATTATTTGCTCTGGAGTACTACAGACAAATGATCAATTCAGATGAGGTGCACTTTGTGAAAGCCAAGAAGAAAGCCCAACTTAGAATAAAAGATCAACTAGGCCCATTCATTTGTAATAGTAGGGAAGCAAGAAAGGAGGCAAATGAAATCCTCCAAAGGTTGAAACTGAAACAAAGTTTTGTATGGAATTATGATCCCTTAGACTTCATTTGTAATAGGAGACAAAAGAATAAATTATCTCCTTACATCCACCATAGAATCCCTGAAATTGAAAAATATGCTAATCAATCTGAATGGGTGGAAGGCACTTTGATAGATCGAGATAGCATAGCGGTTGCTGTTCATAATGTATTAATAAACTTAGACAGAAGACTTGATGAGGATTCCTTTGTATAGGTGCCAAGAGAGTCTCAATATTAGAGGAAATCCCAAGGACACAATGAGCAAACAGTAGAAGTAGGACCATCAGGGCAACCAATGTCTTTAGATAAAGTAGGGCCATGAAAGCAACTAGAGCTTTTATAACAACCAGAAGGATATGAACAACCTGAAATTTCAAAGGAACTTGCTCAACTTGAACAAATCATGAGCAATCCTCCCATTTTGCAGACTCCTTTAAATGAGGAGAAGAACCTCAAAAGGGACAGACATGAGGCCACTCCTTCCAGCAGGCCTGTTGCCCAAGCCTATGCTAAGAGGAAAAGGTTAAATCCATATTCAAAGTAGGAATACACTGAAGAGACAACAGGAACTTTAGGAGTAGAGACGACAAAAAGCAAGCATACCACCCCTTCAATAGGGACACAAGAACCTTCCACCTCACACGCTCAAATGTTGGAAAGGCAACAGAGTGTGGAAGTATCCTCCTTTAGGGCTCCCACTGGACAGAGCCTAGATATCATGGAAAAATACAAGGAAATCAAAGCAAGGAATAAAAGGTTAAAGGTGAAAAGCTATGAACATTATCTGAAGATGGCTCCAAAAAACCAAACAAGGCTAATGTCAGCCTTTGATATAAAAGAAGGTAAGAAGGAGATGAGTTTTTTGAAGCCAACCATACAACAACCTAAATCAGTGGCAGATTATCTAAAAACCGATTTTGAAGTATTGGCAAAGGATATCCATCCTATTGACCAAATAGAGTTACATAAGTAAACTAGTGAAATGATCTATTCCACCTTGACCAGCAAGGCAATAGCAGCCCACCAACTTAAGAATGTACTGAATAACATCTCAGCACAATTACAGTTGGAAAAGGCCTCTTCACATGCCGAAGACACCTGAATAAACTACTTAGAGGACTTAGTCGTAGAAATGGGACATGATCCCAAGGATGCGAAAGCATCATAGAAGCTTCTAAATAAGAAAAACGATGACATAGTTGCACTAAAGAAGCAACTTAAGATTCCTCCTCTTCATCATACTCAAATAGCGGATGTGTTAGAAACACCGAAGGAGGAAGAGTTTATGGACCTAGTCCTTAAGTTGAATGACCAATTCAAGGAAACCGAAAAAGAATTGGATAATTTGATACAGTCAAAGCAGAGTGAGTTGGACACCACTCCTCATACTATAATACCTATAGTTTCCATAGGATTTCCCTCCACCTTGGCTACTGCATTAGCACCAACAATTCCACCAGTAATTGCTTTTCCAGTAACAGGTACTTTAGCAGGTACAACTACATCGACAAGCACAAAGACTTCAATAGAGAAAACTGCAAAATTGGTCAAGGCCATGGAAGAAATGAGTATCGAGGCCACTGAGCTCAAGAAACTCAGAAAGCAAGTGATAAGTTTAGAGACCAATTATAAACTTGCACAAATACAGTAGAAGGAAGAAGCTCGAAAGAACCAAAGGATGGTTGAAAGGATAAAAACCCTTGAGAAGGACTTAACACTACAAGAGCCATTAGGAGATATGAAATAAATTCATTGGGCCAAAATCATTGATTCCATCAATGATGTTTGGGCTTCTATTCAGATTATTCTGAACAAACAGAATTAGTCAAAATGGCTAGAGAGGAAATCCACAAGGCAGTGGAAGAATTGGGAAATAAACCTGAAGAAGCCAATTAGTTGATCACCTTTTTGAACAGCAAAAATAGATATCAGCTTGATGAATTGGAAATAGAGGACAAAATGGTAACAATCATAGAAACAAAAAAGGTTCTCACTAAAAGGAACTTAATGCTAAACTTGGAGAAAAGATTTCAGAGCATCCAAGTAGACATTGATAGCTTTATGCTAAAGTATGGCATATTAACAGAAAAAGGACTTCCAAGTCCTATGGTAATAAATGACAAGCCGATGACCCAGGAAGATTACATTGAAAAGTTAAACAAGCTGGCTAAGAGCCAAGCTAGTACTTTAGGGGTGAAATATTTGCCCACTAGAAAGGTGCTCTATGATGGCCTTGAGAATTTGTTCTACATAGAACATGAAGTTAAGCACTTGTTCAAAAACAAACCGATTTTTTCCAAGTACACAGAAGTTGATGAAGTTTACAGAAAAATGATAAGGATTAAATTACCTAACAGTGAATGGTGGACAAAGTTAACTGATTTACTATAAGTTACTGTAGTAAATCTATATGGTAAAACATGGCTGTCAGGTAAAACAGGATCAAAGCAGAACAGGTAAAGAGTATCAGTAGGTAAAAGATAAAAAGTGATTCCAGCACATAACTACAAAGCAACTGCAAGAGCGTAATCCGAGTTACAACAGCCATCACAGTCACAATAAAAGGGACAGCAAGAAAACAGTTCTCCATCTGTCTCTATCTTTGTGTAGAACATATTTTTTGTTTACTATAATAATACTCATATGGTTATGAGATATTTTGTATCAATTTTTGTATAAATACTTTACAAATTAAAGTAATTAGGGTGGATTAAAATACATTTCTATAGACATTTTATTTTTGAGCCAAGGAGCTATTATACTCAAGGCTGGACTAGTTTTGCTGGAAATGAAATAAAGCTAATGACATTTCATTGGATTCTAGTGCACAGTTGGAACAAATAAGTATCATCTTCTCTTGTTTAAATATTTTCTTCTCTTGATGTTATGAAATATTCATATATGTTTCTTATTAGATCTGTAAAACCAAACAAGGAATGATATCATCAAAATTAGCTTAAGTGCTCTCTGTTTTAATTGTTTGGTTTTTTTATGTTTTCTACTAAACTGCCCTCGTCTGGGAATTCTTAATTACTCCCTTACTTCCGTAGTTTACCCCCCCTTTGGTCCATAGTAAGGGATTATTCATTCCCCTTTACTACTAATCATCCTTCCTTTCTTCATCTTAATCCTAGTTAAGGATTCTTCATTTCCCTTGGCCCTGGTTAGGACTACTCCATCCATTTAAACCAATAGATTTTCTTTTGCTGTGAAAAATTTCCCTGTGGATTCTTACCTTAGTGATAGATCAAATCGAGTTAAGCCTTTCTTGATTGACTCCATAGCCCAGTGGCCTAAATACTTGCTCTGCCCATCTGTTTTCTTAATTCCACCACCAAATCAAAACAAAACAATCCTAAATACTAAGAAATAGCCTAAAATCTTATTCAAAACAAAGTTAAATTATAAAGAGAGAGCCCTCTCTAGACTTAGGTTAGCTAGAACCTGAGTCTAAAAGATTAGGTTTTTGGTTACCTCGGACTATTCCTTCTTTGATAACTTCTAAGGAAAAAATCTAAGTGATAACACCATGTTCAACTTATAAATCTTGGTCTCCATCATAGGACTCTGAGTTTCCTTGGGCTAGGCCATTCCAAGAGCCTCAACACCCTTTTTTATCATTTAATTTTCTTCCTTTCACTTCTTATTCACATGCATCTCTTGCTCTTGTCTTGTTATATTTCTGCATTTAATATTGATGATTTCTTGTTGTCGGATTGGGTTAAATGTTTGAACTAGGTTCTTTTGCAAGATCAAAAGCATGATTTCATCCTTTGAACAACTTTGGAAGGTCATATTAATCATTGAGCTCTTAAGTTTGTACGAATCCTAGGTTGATAATTAAAGTTGGTACCTTTTGGAGTTGTAGCATTCTTGTTGAAATACTGAGTCTCATTAGTTACTTTAGGCCAAGATCAGTGTACCCTTGAGGTACTCAGAGTGGGTGGAAAACTTAGTTCCTGTCAGGAAAAACAATGGAGAGATAAGGTTGTGTGTGGATTTCAAAAAGCTCAAAAAATCTTCATTTAAATACAATTACCCATTGTCAAAAATGGATTATATATTATAGAAGGTAGTTGGCTTAACTCGACTGTCTATGATGGATGGATTTTTAGGTTATAATCAGGTAGTAGTGCATCCCAATGATCAAAATAAAATTGTATTCAATACACCCTAGGTTACCTTCATGTATGCAAGAATGTCCTTTGGCCTTATAAATGCAGGAGAAACCTTCCAAAGGGCCATCGATATAGCATCCATGGGAGAACATGAAAAATTCATTGTGGTCTACATGGATGATATCAGATTTTTTTCTAAAACTATTGAGAAGCATATTGAACATTTTTAACTCAGTTTTGAGAAATGCAAGAACTATGGGTTGTCTCTAAATCCGAAGAAATCTTAGTTTACTCTAAGTGAAGGTAAGTTGTTGGGGAATATAGCAGCATAGGAGGGGGTGAAGATCTATCCCAAGCATGTGGAAGCCATCAACCACATTTCTGTACCTAGAAATAAAAAATAGGTCCAAGTGTTCTTGGGAAGGATTAACCTCTCGAGGAGATTTATACCCAATTATAAGGGACAGTGAAAGGTATCACAAAGTTGCTGAATAAGGAGAAGGAAGTGAAGTGGAAGTCAGAGTCTGGGGAATCCTTTGCTAGGATCAAGAGATATTTTGAAGAGGCTCATGTGTTAGTCAGCCTGGATTATTCAATACCATTTTACATCTTTTCTTTTTCCACCCCTCATATTATAGTCCATGTGTCAATGTAGAATAATAATGAAGGTCATGAGCAACCTATAGCCTTCTTCTACCAGGTGTTGTAGGAGGTTGAATTGAAATATAATACCTGAAAAAAATAGGCTTATGTCCTGGTCAAATCTTTGATGAGATTCATATTTTATGTTTTACACTCTAACATCATAGCTCATGTTCCAACAATAGTTTTTAAATACATCCCGGTGCAAGGGGATAGTGATGGAAAAATAGGTAAGTGAATTGCCAAAATCAAAGAGTATGACATGGATATCAAGCTAGCTAAACTCATAAAATGAAAAGGATTGGCCAAAATCTTATCAAATTCTAATTTCCAGGCCTTTGGGATTAACTTATTAACAGAAGAAGATGAAGAAGTGATACAACAACCGATGATCAAGACATCGATCCAAAAAAATCCTATCAAATATGAAACATCTACTTGGTATAAATACGTCATCCACTATCTGTTATTCTTTAGGTGCCTAGAGAAGATGGATAAATCGAATTATAAAGAATTAATATTACAACTCCAGAACATTATTATATCCAATGGGAAACTGTACCGTAAAGGCCCAGTTGGATTTATAGTTATGTGTTTGGTAGAAACAAAAACTTAAAGGGAATTGATGATTTCCATAGTGGCATTTGTGGGGGACACTATAGTTGGAATACCACCCCACGTAAGATATTGATGGAAGGATTCTACTATCCTAAACTATTTGGAGAAGTTACCTCTTATGTTCGGGCCTACCAATAGTGTCAAATGTTTGTCGAGAAGTAGAAATTAGGCCTGCTCCCATTAATCCTTGTTTTTATAGAAGAGCCTTTTAGGAAATGGGAACTGGACTTTATCGAAGAGATTCACCCCCGTTCCAGTAACCAATATAAGCGAATAATTACAACTAGGGACTATTTCACAAAATGGGTGGAAGCAATCCCAGCCGGAAATGCTAATGACATTATGGTCATAAAAGTTTTGGAGGAAAATATCTTGGCCAGGTTTGGGTGTCCTATGAAAATTCTGAGTGATAACACTTAGGTTTTTAAGTCTGCAAATTTCATGAACTTTTGTCAGAAATTCAACAATAATGTTGGTCACTTTACTACCTACTATAAATAGGGAAACAAGCTAGCCGAGTCTTCCAAAAAATGGTAGTAAGGATCCTGAAGAAAACAATTATATAAAGGTAAAGAAATTGGGACTCCCAACTAAAGTTTTCCCTATCGGCTAACAGGGTCACTTCTAAAAGATCCATGGGGAAATATCCTTTCTAATTGGCCTATGGGAAAGAGACTATATTCCATATACATCTCTCCATGCCGGTTGTCAATATATTATAATATGGGGAAGAAGAACCAAACACCCTGAATCAAAGGTTAAATTAACTAATGGAGCTACAGGAGAACAAAGAGAAAGTGAACTAGAAGTTAATCAACTACCAGCAAAAAATGAAATCTCTGTTCAATAAGAAGACCAAGGAAAGACCTCTCCAGACATGAGATCTAGTTTTGAGGTGGGATGTAAGATGAGAAGACAAAGGGAAAAATGGCAAGTTTGATCTCTTATGGTTTGGACACTTCAAGATTACTGAGGAAAAGGGAAACAATAATTTCTTGCTAGAAAAAATTGAATATGAAATGCTTAAGCTTCCTATAAATGGGAAATTCCTCAAGCTTTACTTCCATCACTAAGAGATCCAACTCTAACCCATTTTACATACCGGTGAGCCACTGTAATATATCAGTTCTTTATGTTTCTATTTTGGTTTTTATATACTTGGATAAAATGACTCCCTGCCCAATGGATAGAAGGCTACTGGTCTACAGGTTCTCAACACCTTGCTAGCAAGGCACTATCCCCAATTGGTGCCACTATTTTCACTTGCTGTAAAATTGTTTGAATGGTGGAAAATGATGTCAAAAGAGTGCAAAAGAGTAGAGAAGTTTGAAATCATCTTCCAAGCCACAAAATGACTCAAATCCTACGTTGGACCCTCTGCATTGGAAATTTATCTGAACAATATTTCCAACGATATGTGGAAGTCCGAAAACGGACTCATGGATCAAAAGGTATGGTCTGCCGAAGTTTCAAAGGTTTGAAGCCTTATGAAATAGGGAATATCAGAGATCATAAATCAGAGGTCCAGAGATACCGATGATCACATATCGGAGGTCAAGGTGTTGGAGGTCTATCATATCAGCAATTGCATATCGGAGGTCAGACATATTGGCACATCGGAAGGTCGGTGAATCAAAGTATCAAAACTCCTTAAGGTGACAACCTTTAAAAGGTTGTGATATGCATAATTTTCCAAATAGTGTTAAAACCCACTGAGGAACGCCAATAAATATTAACAAAAGGATTTTATCTCAAAACCAAAGATGGATGGGTCATTTTCTCTCTCCTCTAGCAGGATGCATGTCCACATATGATTTGTTCTGATAAGGTACACGTGGCATCATATGATTGGTTCTAATAAAGCTACAAGGGTATCTGACGCCAGCATGACGTGGTGATAAAATAGGACACATGGAAACCAGTTTTGGAATTTTGAGGGGCCTAAGGGGAAAAATCTGGGTGACATGTGTAACCACTCATGAGGTTCCATGTAGAGTGATGATATTATATCGAAGCTGACATATCATAGGTTGAGGATGCCGGCACTTTATAAAAGTTGGTAGTTGGAAACTTTTGATAAGGAGGCTTGGATATTAGGCTAGCACATGGTCAAGAAAAACTTAAAGAACCAAGGGTGCTAAGAACTTAAAAAGGAAAAATGGGCCTCGATAGTAGAAAAATTCCCTAGCACTTTAATGCTAAGTAGCATGTTGCAGGAAGTGGTCCTATGATGAGAAGCACCCAAAGGTTTAAACAAAAGGATCTCAGCATATCGCAGAATTAGAATAATGGAACACAATGCCACTATGGAGTAACAATGTGAAATTTCTCTTATAGAAAAGTAAAAAGAGTTAAAGGCGTATGGGTCGGAAGCTATGAGAATTGAATTTAGAAAAAAAGGAGTTGGTCTCTGGAGTAATGATGACTATAAAAGATCACTAGGTAAAGGTAGCAAGGACCACGATCTTCAGGGAAGAGTGTTGGGTCTGCCTTGAGGTGAGATGAGCCATCTCTGTGCTCCGATACACATATTCAGTGAGTTAAATAGAGGTATGGGACTCATGAAGCAGTGTGTAGGTAAGCTAAGAATTAATTTCTCAGCATGGAGCTCCACGCAGTTAGGCAATGAAGGGATGCAAGGTCAATCTCTTCTTTTGTAATGTGACAATAAATCGACTGGTGGTCACTTCCAACTCCATAAAGTGGGAATTCAAGAAATTAAGGTGAAGATGACAGGTGAACTGACCAAGTAACTGAGGAGGAACGACATGGAAAAATGTGGCCTAATCAGAGGCAATCATAGGAATGGTGTGGAGATACTTTCCTTAACTGTCATTCTATTTTTCTTATTTCTATCATTTTGTACTTTTTCATTTTTAAGAAAGGAATTGAATCCTTTGTAATGATTTAGGTAGCAAAACCTTTGCACACCGAGAGATCTAGTCTATTAGACAGCTAGATCTCAGCTAAGATATTATGTAACCATTTTTAAAGGTACCCATCTACTTATAAGAAGAGGGAAGAAACACTTAAAGAAGGTTAAGAAGTTTTAGGAAAGAACTCTTGGAAAGGACCTTTTCCTAGTTTCATGAAGGCAATGTTATGAATCTCGATGTACGAATGTTTCTTAGAAAATTAATTTGAGATTTTTGGTGATTCCAACTTATTGGATTGTAGTATGTTCATCTCCCTTTGTCTTTCTATATACGCTAAATATTCTTCTCATATTTCATGTCACGTAGATGCTATATATATTTATCATTAGATGTAGATTCATTCTGATCATGATATTGATAGAAAATGCCTGTAAAAGATTCATTTCAATCTAGTTATTGATGGATAATTCTTTATTGATGTGGAAAATAAGTATTTAAAAAGCATTCCATGTATCTTATAATTCCATAAATATTTAATTTCTTTTGTTTCTCTCTCAATAAAGATACATAGAATTCTTAAAGTTTAAGCTCTGAGTGATGGATTTCTCCTCTACTATCTTCTACAATTACGTTTGTCTTCACAAATGATTTTTTGAAAGCTATCAATATGATTTGGCCATCACTGATTGAGGATCATTTCCTATGTATTCATGTGTGTGTGTGTGTTGGTTCATACATTTTATCATTATGAATGGTTTTGAATCAATATTATTTGAATTACTTCTGAAAAACTATGGTGTTACAAGTCCTTAAGCCGAATTTGACAGAACTAATTAATATGTCCTAGGAACTGGTCTCCTATCAACCTAGAGGATATATCTATGAGTGACAACATAGACCATGGTCTGTATAGGTCGAAGGGAAAGCATGTCGATCATGGAAATAAGAAGGTAGAGCAGGTGCAAGTTCCAGAGGAGGAGTAGGTTTAGGTGTAGGTGCAGGCTTCAAAAGAGAAGCTACATGTTCCTGAGAATAAGGTCTAGGTTCTAGAGACTCATAGTGAGTCACCCTTGAGAGGGAGCTTGTAGGTTTAGAGGTAGTCTTGACAGTCCAAGAAGAGTGCTTGGTTAGTTGGGAGCAAGTCTACTCCTACAACTGCAAATAAGTAATCATGGAAAGTGATACAAGAGAAGAAGAAGAAGCAGGATCCTTGCAGTGATAGAGACACTTTCGAGAACGACGTAGTTCACCGTACAAGGATTGCTACGATTGTGAGTAGTAGGAGCAATGATGATAATGATGAGTTACTTCCTAGTCTTGGAAGTACCTCCCACATTAAGAGGTAGTGTTGATTTGTGTAGCTTGGGAGGTACTCCAATCCCTGGGGTTTGGGGTTTGGAGGGAAAATCACCACAAGGGTCACTTCTAGGCTTTCAACCCAAGGTAGGGTTTTTACATCCATCGATATTTGGGTCAAAACCATGAATTATTTGAGCATGATAAAATTTGAGGTGATATATCTTGGCGTGCTGATTCCAACGCTCTAAAGATAACTCAAATTAGATCTCTAGAAACAAAGATATGAATTTTTGAAGTTGACTATTAATTAATGGAAAATCAAGTCATGCAGGCTTGAATTTAATTCGTCCAAGGGACATGTCTCCTCACCAATTCATGGAGCCCTATTTTATGTGTATATATATAAGGTGAAGCAAAGGCTATTTCTCATCCATCCAAAATTGCAACACTTACCTCACAAAGAATGCATTGGAGAGAGACATACTTCTTTTTTGCAACACAGCAAGAGGACAGGACCAACGAAGGTTGAAGGGACTATTTTAAGGGTTAAAGCCAAGGCACCGAATTGTTGGAAGGAGGTTGAGGGCCCTTGCCAAATGGATGCAGGAAGAGGAGTTTGTTTGAGGGCTCGTTGGAGGTGGGACAATCCTCAAAAGAGGATGTGGTAGGCATATTTAGAGTCATGTAGAGTGTCGTTGTTAAAAGTGAAGGGATGGTCTATGTCTAGTGTTTTGGGGTCGTTATGGACTGTGTTTTGGTGCCATAATCAAGTCAAAACTTGCAGTGGTGGATTATAATTCAAAAATTTGACAAAATTATGTATTTTGGTGAATGTCTTTAGGTGTTGGATCCAAGCTTTGGATTAGATTATGTAGCATCTTGTGGGAGCCAATTTGGAGGTGTGATTGGGTGGTCATAAGCCTTCAATGGAGTAGATATTATAGTTTAGTATTGGGTTCCATTGATCTAGTGGAGCACAACGTGTTGGCTAGCCAAAGTAGCCCCAAATGAGGTATCTTGACATGAAAAAGAGGAGTTTTAGGTTGGGTGTAGTTGGGTGCCAATTTACAGCACCTTGATGGAAATATGTGATTGCTACCCTTGGCAGTTTGGAGCTTAGGATTAGACCTACTGATGAGCCCCATAAATGGGTAATTATATGGGCTCATTTTTCTTCCTAACATGGTTAAATCAACCATTCTCTTAGCTTATTGCATGTTTTTTTTATTATATTTATGCTTATGGAGTGAGTTGGATTAGTTATGATGCCATGAGGTCTAATATGTGCTTAATGCAGATTTTTATTGAATTTTGAAGACAAAGTTGAAGATTCAATGGACAATTGGTAGAAATAATTTGAAGTGGAAAAAGGAGAGGATTTATAGGAGGGAATCCCCCTCATTTATAACTCTCCACTTCAAATTCTCCTTCATGTAGCTCGGAGCACAAAAAACCAAATCAATGCACTAGCAGGCAACGGAGTAAGTGGAGGATAACTTATGTTGATCTCGAGTTTTGGGAGCCGAGCCTCCCTGATTTTAAGGAAGCTATTGGCAGCTTCAGTTGTATAAGTAGAGAGGCCTAGGGCCTCACTACAATTGAATTTTTGTTGAATTGTTGCTGCAGTTTTGCTCTGCACAACTTCGAGCTTACTTTTGGTGACAATTTCATGTAATCCTATTACTACTTTGATAATAAAGATGAGATTCTTCTTGAGGTAGCACTGAGTTACCTCAGAGGGCTAAAGCTCTTGGGTTAGGGCCCAATCCAAGTAGAAAAGCTACTCTTGTTTGTATTTATATGTTTGTTTTGGTTTATGGATTAGTTGTTGTTAGATGAATTTATTTCTTGGTTAAGAATAGGTTGCTTTTGGTTATTTAGAAGGTTGTTTCCATTTGTGTTTTCTATAGCAGGGTAAACAGTGATAGAAAGAATATAAAAAAGGCTATCAATTGTGCCTTGGCCTCCTTTTCTCCCTTTGGGACTATGAACTGAGGCCAAGACCCTCTTACTGCCACAAAAACACAGATTGTCCTTCTCCATAGGATTTCTAGTCTTGCAGTTTATTAGAAGGTTGATGCTTTGCTTTATATCTCTTTCACCATGCTCATTTCTATATTTGCAATAAGTCTTCTTCCATGCTTTCTCTCATTATAGCATTTTTTAGCATTTCTTTCCATAGATCATAGTTTAGATTAGCTTGATGCAAAATTCTGTTTTTTTGATGTACTTAATAATCTCATTACTTTCTTGATTTCATTGTTTGACTGTCAGTTATTTTGCATCAGATTTCTTTTGATAGTAGGTCAGCCTATCATCCATCACATTCTCTCCCTGATCTATGCCCTGCAGGTCGCTAAAGTTCAGCTCAAATCTGCCTTAGTTTTCTATGTTTTTCCATAGGATTTCTTCCTCTCCCCGAGCATCTTTTCCTCTCCCAATGATCCTTGGTGAATCCTAGGTGCCCTAACACATCATCCCGGCCTTCATCTACCCTTTCCACCCACTCTCACACCTTTAAAACCTTAAAAAATTCTCTCAGCAGCCTCCTGTAGACCTCCTGTAGATCCCCTGTATTCTCTTGTAAATTTTCCTGTAGGCTTCCTTTTGAAGTCCAATTTCTAGAAAATCCTCTAGAAGGCCACCTGAGACGTCCTAGGACCAAACCACACTATCCTATATCCTCTCAAGTCCCAAAACCGCCCTCCATTGCCACCTATTCACTGCCACATTCACAAACAAATAAATTATATGCATGACAAATTCATATAAAAATACATCAAAATCAAAAAATATGTTTTTTCCTCATTTCCTTCTAGAAATAGCATGAGTAGATGTTGTTTACTTCCTTGAGTAGGTAATGACATTCATTTCGTGGTTTTCATATTTCTTTCTGCAAAAGTAGGATTAGTTGGTTAAGTAGAGTTTGCTAGGTTTGCTTTACATTTCAGTCTTTTTCCTTTCTGCAAGTAGAGTAGCCTCTCTAGAGTAAGCTTTCCTTTCTTTCATCACATATAGAGCTTCTTCTAGAATCCATAGAAGTTGGCTTGAGCTCCTAGTGATCTTGTGCCAGCTGAACAAGTGACTGTCTGCAGTAAGAACTAGTACTTGTGCATATAGCACAGTCGCTTCCAAGTTTGTTATGAACTACTGGGCCGATAAGAGTAAATTAGGCAGACTAGGAGTTGCAACATTATTGCTGCAATACTGGTGCTCACTACTTTTTGGCACCGTTGCTGGGAAAGCGTCAGAGTATTTTGTGATTACTACTTTCTTCTATTTTCTATCGCAACATTCTGCTAAGTAGTTTATTTCAACGAAAGTAGAATAGTTGTTTCTTTCGATTACTACATTTCCTTGCTTTCCTTTTCAATTCTGCAAATTTCATTTCAACAAAAGTAGAATAGTTGTTTCTTTCAGTTTCTGCATTTCCTTGCTTTCCTTTTCAATCATGAAAATTTTATTTCAACAAAGTTCATTTCAGTTAGTTGCAATTTGTATTGTTCAATCCATTTCAGTTTTGCAGGTACAATCCATGAAAAAAAAAACAAAAATCAACCAAAAATATTTCCTTTCATGCCTCGTAGGAATAGAGATAATTCAGGAAAATTCTTGCCCAACACCCCCACTACATCACGCAGCCAACCTTCTCTCTTCTTTGGTGGCAGTGATCAAGAAGAACCTTCAGGTGAACAACCAGAGGTATTTGAAGAACCTATAGCAGAAGAAGAAGAAGAAAACATCCCCCCTAAGCCAATGGCTGAAAACAGAAATGCTAGGGGAAATGGAGAAAGAATATAGGGTACCTTTCCCATCCGAGAGACCAATGGGGACACCAAAATTAAGAATATAAGTCCTTCAGCCTTACCTCACACCCATGGTTTGACTACAAAAGATCCTGACATCTTCCTGTTTGAGTTTGTTGTCATCTGTCGAACCTATGACTATGTATAATATGAGAAAAAGTTGAAACTATTCCCTTCTACTCTCAAGGATGCAGCATTAGCTAGTTCATGGGGTTACCTGGCAATAACATCTCAACTTGGGCTTAGATGCAGAAGGCCTTTAATAACAAATATCGAGACTACTATAGGTCAAAAGATACCAAGGAAAAAATCTTCCGAATGACCATGGGAAGTGATGAATCCTTGGAAGATTATAAAGAGAGGTTCCAACGCAGTTACAAAAGGGCCAGGTGCACACTTGACCTTGAATCTCTAAAGTTGGTTTTGCTCAGGGGAATCCCAGAAGACCTTCTAGACACCCTCCATCTACTGGCCGAGGGAGACATCTATCAACTATCTTATGAGGACATAATGACTATCTTTAGAAACCATTCTAGAGAAGTCAGAAAGAGAGGTAGGGGGAGTCGACCCATAGCCAATACCTCCTCTTCCAATTCATCCATCAAAGGTGAACTCGGAAACATGCTCAAAGACTTCAAAAGTGAGATGTTGCAGACTCTTGCCATACAAATGATTACCTTGCATATCAAAAGGAAATAAGAGGAAGCAGAGAGGGCTTTAGCCATCCTTTGTCCTATATGCACCAGGAGGCATCCTAGGAACGAATGTCCATTGAACTCTATAGAGGTTTGTTTAGTTTTTGAAGAAGATCATTCTACAGATAAGTTCCCTTCCTTGCCCAGACATAAAGCTGTATACGAGGGGGGTGAAGGAACCACTGAACCACTCTATTTCATGAACCAAAGGAGACCGCATGGACCTAGACCATACCAACGGGGAATGCAAGGGACATCTCAGGAACACTACAACACCAACCAAGTCAGTTCAATACCTTCTTTGGGACCCCCTGCTCATCCTTCCTGGTCCATGCCTCCTCCTTGATCCTTTCCATCTCAATATCATGCCCAACCAGCTACTCATTCATTTTAATCATATGCTCAGCCGCAACCTTAGTGGAATGCATCTCATTAGGGGTGGAGGCCCCAGTACAACTCTCCTCTTGCTCTTTTTCCTCCACCACCTGCTCAATCACAACCATTGCCTCCTGCTCCACCAAGGCAACCCCAAATTCCTGCCCACTTGAACTCGAACATGAACAACAAACAAGATCAACAAGTATATAGTGGGGAACCATCATGCCCAATGTATGTTGTGGATATTCAAGAGATTAACCTGTGATCTAGGAAGGTTCTCCCAAATAGCCAGCCTCCACCTAGGGAGGTTGAGGAAGATAAAGGGGAAAGTAAACCTAAAGCAATTCCACCCTTTCCTCAGAGACTATCTAGGACAACACAGCCTACCCCAGAAGAATGTTATAGATCTAACCCAAAAAATATATGAGAATAGAAATAAACCTAAGAATAATAAGATCCAAATATAGAAATGCTTCACTTTATCGATATCAAAACCCTTAAGGTAGGGCAACACCATGCATTCACTCCTTAAGGAAGGAGAACACTCCACAAGCCATATGCCTGTTCGTTGTATAATCCTTGACACAATTCCTTGACATCCCTCCATGTGGAGTCTCTAGCCTCTATATAGGCTTCATATATACAATACCATGGACCATTACCATGGTTCCCTCATACCATCGAACTAATACCATGGGCCCATTACATTATTACTAACTACTTGTGGTCTCTTACATGATATGGGTTAACCACCTTATTTATTACTATGGGCCATCCCATTATTACATTATTACCTTGAGTACCTCCCTTGGTACCCCATATTATCCCCCCTAGGTATATAACATTCCACCCCCCTTCGCATGTTTTGTCCCCGAAACATGGGAAGAACACAAATAATAAGATCTACTCCAAAGATCAGTCCACTGGTATGATGCACATGCATCTAGCCATCCAAGCAGGGAGAATTTTAAGAACCCCCCCTAAATTTATAAATATGATAAATGGGCGAATCTCCATGGTATATAGGAAAAATGGAAGGCGATTTTATCAATAATATAATATGTATGTATAATTTTTTGGCGAATATCTCACCAGGCATGGCAAATATTTTACTCAATTATAAAATCTCGTAAGATCTTGGCGAGTCTTTCACTAAATAATAAAACTTTGTAAAGTCCTAGTGAATCTTAGCATAGGCTACATGCTGGTTTAATTCCCACATTTAAATAGGCTACATTCCAGGTGAATACCATGGGTCAATATCATGTGCCATTTTGGTGAATAACACGGGTCAATACCATGTGCCATTTTTATTTTTATTAATTCTAATATTAGGGTTAATAATGGTTTTTTGCATGGTATTAATAATAATCTGGTCCATGGTATTTGTCCCATAGTATTTTGGCCATAGGTTTCACCTAAATATAACCCATTTTTTGAATGTTCGTAAATATAAGGTGACTTATGGAGTAAATATAAAAAAATGTTTTATTTGTTTACCATACCTCTCGTTTATTTATATTTTTATTAATTTACCATAGCTCTTTTACAAATATGGTATTTGGCCCATAGGATTCACTTAAATAAAACCTCTTTCTTGAGCCTTTATAAATAGAACGAGGGTTATGGACTAAATATAAAAAGAGGTTTTATTTATTTATGATACGTCTAGTTTATTTATATTTTTATTTATTTACCATACCTTTTGAGTAAGTATAAAAATATGTTTTATTTATTTACCATACCTCCACTTTACTTATATTTTTATTTTTTTACACCCTTACATGTATATAAGGTGACTTATGGAGTAAATATAAAAAATGTTATATTTATTTATCATACCTCTCATTTATTTATATTTTTATTAATTTACCATACCTCTTTTATAAATATGGTATTTGGCCCATAGGATTCACTAAAATAAAACCTATTCTTGAAAATGGGAGAATGGATGCACTTAAATAAAACCTATTCTTGAAAATGGGCGGAAGGTTGTAAGTCCTAATTTCAAGGGCTAAATTTACCTTTTTTACCCTCTCCCTTAAAATAAGGTGGGCTATTTGAGGTGATTTGTACAAATGTACTATGATACAAAATATTCGCCCACTAAAAATTTAAAACCCCTTAATTTCGCCAAAGGGCGAACATTCGCCCCTAAAATTATCCTTGCATCCAAGAGAAAGTAAACCCTCGATCTCGCTGGTGCTTCGCTCGCTTGAGATTGAAGTTGATTGTGGTAGCTCTTCTGTGTTGATGTGTAGTAGGTGGATCTTTGCTCCTTTCTATCTGTCCTATGGGGGTTGTTGTCCTTGTGACTAATTGGTTGCCATCTTGATGGTTGTCTTGCGGGGTGATGATATGTTGAAGTTTTAACCCACAGTTTTTTTCTCCTTAATTCACCCCTTACGAGAGCCTGACTATTATGTTTTGGTGCCTGCTGTGGTGTCTTATCTTCCAATATTACTTCAACCACTGGGCCCTCCTCTGATGTATCAGCACCTGTAACATTTTCTGCTTCAGCTTCTGTTTGTGTTTGATTGTCGATCATCACTGGCTCATCATCTAATATGTCAGACCCTGGAACATCTTTTGTTTTAGCCTTCTTGGACTCTACCTGTTTATTAATGGAAATATCCTGTAATGTAATTTTCTTCTTTTTATACCAGTGCTTCAGGAATTTCTTCTGTACATTAATATTGATATTACCCACTGATTCCATCCAAGGGTATCCTAAAACAACATCCATGCTATCCATATCTGAAGCATAAAAATCACCATGCAACTCATACTTATCCATAGAAAGCTTCAAATCCTTATAAATTTGAACATCCTTATCATCAACCTGTGTATTTTCAATGTGTTTTGCTAGAACTTGCAATTTTTTTGCCAAATTAACATTGATAAAATTATGCTTGCAACTAGGATTGATAGAAACAATGATCTTCTCTTTCTGAATTAATCCATGAACCTGTAATGAGGATATACCAGTAGGAAATAGCCCCACATGTTTCTCCTTATCTTGTTTTCTGGTATGAGACCATCTGTCTAAAAGTAATTTTTCGAATTCTTCCTTGGGTAGGTTGGAACACTTCTTTTGGTTAAGTAATCCCCACCATGTCGCTGCCTCATCTTCAAAATTAGCCACTGCCAACCATTTCCAATTGAGTTTAAATAACCTATTGTATTATTTTATGTATTCTTCAATAGTAGAACCATTATCTTTTCCTGTAAAACTTAGAACCGCCATGAAGAGGGTTTTGAAAAAATTCACTTGGCGAAAATTTGAAATTGTCACAGTTTAGTCAATATTGCTCAGAATCCCTATTATGACATGTTTTCAGAAATGGAACAATCATTCTGCATGTGTTATAGATATTACCTAGACATATTATAGATCTAATATGAAAATATAAGACAATGCAAATAAACCCAGAAATAATATGAAATGATTCTTTATTGATCAAACCCTTAAGGTAGGGAAACACCATACATTCACTCCTTAAGGAAGGAGAACAATCCACAAGCCATATGCCTGTTCATACAATATTCCTTGACACTATTCCTTGACATCTCTCCATGTGGAGTCTCTAGCCTCTATATAGGCCTCATACATACAATACCATGGGTCATTACCGTGGTTCCCTCATACCATCGAACTAATACTATGGGCCCATTACATTATTACAAACTACTTGTGGTCCCTTACATGATATGGGTTAACCACCTTATTTATTACTATGGACCATCCCATTATTATATTATTACCTTGGGTACCTCCCTTTGTACCCCATATTATCCCCCCTAGGTATATAACATTCCCCCCCCTTAGCATGTTTTGTCCCCGAAACATGGGAAGAACACAAATAATAAGATCTATTCAAAAGAGTAGTCCACTGGTACCATGCACATGCATCCAGCCATCAAAGAGAAAGGTGAACCCTCAGTCTCGCTGGTTCCTCGCTCGCTTGAGATGGAAGTTGACCGTGGTAGCTCTTCTATGTTGATGTGTAGTAGGTGGATCTTCGCTCCTCTCTATTTGTCTTGCAGGGGTTGTTGTCCTTGTGGCTAATTGGTTGCCATCTTGACGGTTGCCTTGCAGGGTGATGTGGGTGATGATATGTTGAAGTTTTAACCCACAATGTCTTTTTCTTTAATTCACCTCTTACTGGAGACTGACTATTATCTAGTGCATGTTGTGGTGCCTACTGTGGTGTCTTATCTTCTAATATTACTTCAACCATTGAACCCTCATCAGATGTGTTAGCACCTGTAACCTTTTTGGCTTTAGCCTCTGTTTGTGTTTGATGGTCGACCATCAACTGCTCATCATCTGATATGTCAGTCCCTGGAACATCTTCTGCCTCAACCTCCTTGGACTCTACCTGTTTATTGATGGAAATATCCTGTAGTGTAATTTTCTTCCTTTTATACCAGAGCTTCAATAATTCCTTCTGCACATTAATATTGATAGTACCCACAGATTCCATCCAAGAATATCCTAAAACAACATCCATATTATCCATCTTTGAAGTATAAAAATCACCATGCCACACATACCTATCCATCGAAATCTTGAAATCCTTGTACACTTGAACATCCTCATTATCCACTTGTGTGTTTTCAATGTGTTTTGATGGAATTTTCAATTTTTTTGCCAAATTAACATTGATGAAATTATGCTTGCAACTAGGATTTATAGAAACAATGATCTTCTCTTTCTGAATCAATTTATGAACTTGCAATAAGGAGATACCAGCAGAAAATAACCTTTTAGGTTCTTTGGTTTTCTTCTTTCCTATAAAAATAAAATCTTTGCTAGGCTGTGTGTCTGTCTGTGTGAGATTATCCACAAGATTAGTTTTACGGTCAAAGTGGTCCATAATAGCTTTTGTGAATAAGTCGCAAGTCAAGGGCCTTCGATAGGAACGTTGATGTCATTTCCACCATTGCCGTCTTTCATTGTCTGGTACATTTTTCCCACACTCTGCTGAGTCTCATCATCCATGATGTAATTCAATCTAAAACATTTCTCCATTTGTGCTAGCCATTTGGCTGGATGAGAGCCATCAAATTTATACAAGTCCCTCAAACTTTGATCTAGGCCTGCCATAAAAAAAAATGACGAAAATTTGAAATGGCCACAATTTCGTCAATATTGCTCAGAATCCCTATTATGACCTGTTTTTGGAAATGAAACAACCATTTTGCATCTGCCCATGTGATAGAAATCTTGATCCAAGCACTCGTATTTCAGATTTTCCGTCACCAAAATTTCTACAACACTCCCGCTGTCACCAAAATTTCTGCAAAAAAGCGCTGATTTTAAATCAGCGATATCTCTCTCATCCGGACTCCGATTTGACTGATGTTTTTTTGAAATTGGGTATTTTTTCACAAAGAATCTAGATCTGTAATTATATTTTATAGATCCTAAACTGGGATGTCCAGATTTGTGCCGCAAACTCGCTGCCCTGAAAAATTGTCTACAACACCACTGATTTTTAGATCAGCGATATCTCCTTCATCCGGACTCCGATTCGACTGATTTTTTTTTTTGAAATCGGGTATTTTTTCACATAGAATCCAGATATATAATTATATTTTGTAGATCTTACACCAAAAACATGCATATATGATCTGCAACTCGCCGCCCCTGAAATCCTGCAAAAATAAAAAAAAATCTCCACTTTTTTTTGCCCAAGAAAGTGCTCTAATACCAATTGTTATAGATCTAACCCAAAAAATATATGAGAATAGAAATAAACCCAAGAATAATAAGATCCAAATATAGAAATGCTTCACTTTATTGATATGAAAACCCTTAAGGTAGGGCAACACCATGCGTTCACTCCTTAAGGAAGGAGAACACTCTACAAGCCATATGCATGTTCGTTCAATAGTCCTTAACATCCCTCCATGTGGAGTCTATAGCCTCTATATAGACCTCATACATACAATACCATGGGTCATTACCATGGTTCCCCTATACCATCAAACTAATACCATGGGCCCATTACATTATTACTAACTACTTGTGCTCCCTTACATGATATGGGTTAACCACCTTATTTATTACTATGGCCCATCCCATTATTACATTATTACCTTGAGTACCTCCCTTGGTACGCCATATTATCCCCCCTAGGTCTATAACATTCCACCCCCCTTAGCATGTTTTGTCCTCGAAACATGGGAAGAACACAAATAATAAGATCTACTCAAAAAAGTAGTCCACTGGTATGATGCACGTGCATCTAGCCATCCAAGAGAAAGGTGAACCCTCGATCTTGCTGGTGCCTCGCTCGCTTGAGATGGAAGTTGATCGTGGTAACGCTTCTGTGTTGATGTGTAGTAGGTGGATCTTCGCTCCTCTCTATCTATCCTGTGGGGTTTGTTGTCCTTGTGACTAATTGGTTGCCATCATGATGGTTGTCTTTTGGGGTGATGATACGTTGACGTTTTAACCCATAGTGTCTTTTTCTTTAATTCACCCCTTACTGGAGCTTGACTGTTATGTTGTGGTGCCTGCTGTGGTGTCTTATCTTCCAATATTACTTCAACCACTGAGCCCTCCTCTGATGTATCAGCACCTGTAACCTTTTCAGCTTCAACTTCTATTTGTGTTTGATTTTCGATCATCACTGGCTCATCATCTAATATGTCAAACCCTAGAACATCTTTTGCTTCAGCCTTCTTGGACTCTAACTATTTATTAATGGAAATATCATGTAATTTAATTTTCTTATTTTTATACTAGAGCTTTAGGAATTTCTTCTGTACATTAATATTGATAGTACCCACTAATTCCATCCAAGGGTATCCTAAAACAACATCCATGTTATCCATATCTGAAGCATAAAAATCACCATGCAACACATACTTATCCATAGAAAGCTTCAAATCCTTATAAATTTGAACATCCTCATCATCATCCTGTGTATTTTCAATATGTTTTGCTGGAACTTGCAATTTTTTTGCCAAATTAACATTGATAAAATTATGCTTGCAACTAGGATTGATAGAAACAATGATCTTCTCTTTCTGAATTAATCCATGAACCTGTAATGAGGATATAACAGTAGGAAATAGCCCCACATGTTTCTCCTTATCCTGTTTTCTGGCATGAGACCATCTGTCTAAAAGTAATTTTTCAAATTCTTCCTCGGGTAGGTTGGAACACTTATTTTGGTTAAGTAATCTCCACCATGTGGCTACCTGATCTTCAAAATTAGCCACTGCCAACCATTTCCAATTGAGTTTAAATAACCTCTTGTATTCTTTTTTGTATTCTTCAATAGTAGAACCATTATCTTTTCCTGTAAAACTTAGAACCACTATGAAGAGGGTTTTGAAAAAATTCACTTACTTGGCAAAAATTTGAAATTGTCACAGTTTAGTCAATATCTCTCGGAATCCCTATTATGACATTTTTTCATAAATGGAACAATCATTTTGCATGTATTATAGATCTAACCCAGACATATTATAGATCTAATATGAAAATATAAGACAATGCAAATAAACCCAGAAATAATATGAAATGATTCTTTATTGATCAAACCCTTAAGGTAGGGCAATACCATACATTCACTCCTTAAGGAAGGAGAACACTCCACAAGCCATATGTATGTTCATACAATATTCCTTGACACTATTCCTTGACATCTTTCCATGTGCAGTCTCTAGCCTCTATATAGGTCTCATACATACAATACCATGGGTCATTACCATGGTTCCCTCATACCATCGAACTAATACCATGGGCCCATTACATTATTACAAACTACTTGTGGTCCCTTACATGATATGGGTTAACCACCTTATTTATTACTATGGTCCATCCCATTATTATATTATTACCTTGGGCACCTCCCTTTGTACCCCATATTATCCCCCCTAGGTATATAACATTCCACCCCCCTTAGCATGTTTCATCACCGAAACATGGGAAGAACACAAATAATAAGATCTACTCAAAAGATTAGTCCATTGGTATCATGCACATGCATCTAGACATCGAAGAGAAAGGTGAACCCTCAGTCTCGCTGGTGCCTCGCTTGCTTGAGATGGAAGTTGACCGTGGTAGCTCTTCTGTGTTGATGTGTGGTAGGTGTATCTTCGCTCCTCTCTATCTGTCCTGCGGGGGTTGTTGTTCTTTTGGCTAATTGGTTGCCATCTTGATGGTTGTCTTGCGGGGTGATGTGGGTGATGATATGTTGAAGTTTTAACCCACGGTGTCTTTTTCTTTAATTCACCTCTTACTGGAGCTTGACTGTTATCTAGTGCATGTTGTGGTGCCTGCTATGGTGTCTTATCTTCTAATATTACTTCAACCATTGAACCCTCATCAGATGTGTCAGCACTTGTAACTTTTTTGGCTTTAGCCTCTGTTTGTGTTTTATTGTCAACCATCAACTACTCATCATTTGATTTGTCAGTCCCTGGAACATCTTCTACTTCAACCTCCTTGGACTCTACCTGTTTATTGATGGAAATATCCTGTAATGTATTTTTTTTCTTTTTATACCAGAGCTTCAAGAATTTCTTCTGCACACTAATATTGATAGTACCCATAGATTCCATCCAAGAATATCCTACAACAACATCCATATTATCCATCTTTGAAGTATAAAAATTACCATGCCACACATATCTATCCATAGAAATCTTCAAATCCTTGTACACTTGAACATCCTCATTATCCACTTGTGCGTTTTCAATGTGTTTTGATGGAATTTCAATTTTTTTGCCAAATTAACATTGATGAAATTATGCTTGCAACTAGGATTTATAGAAACAATGATCTTCTCTTTCTGAATCAATCCATGAACCTGCAATAAGGAGATACCGACAGAAAATAACCTTTTAGGTTCTTTGGTTTCCTTCTTTCCTATAAAAATAAAATCTTTGCTAGGCTGTGTGTCTGTCTGTGTGAGTATATCCACAATATTATTTTTATGGTCAAAGTGGTCCATAAGAGATTTTGTGAATAAGTCGCAAGTCAAGGGCCTTCGATATCAACGTTGAAGTCATTGCCACCATTTCCGTCTTTCATTGTCCAGGTACATTTTTACCACACTCAGCTGAGTCTCATCATCCATGATGTAATTCAATCTAAAACATTTCTCCATTTGTGCTAGCCATTTTGCTGGATGAGAGCTATCAAATTTATACAAGTCCCTCAAACTTTGATCTAGGCCTGCCATAAAAAAAATTGTCGAAAATTTGAAATGGCCACAATTCCATCAATATTGCTCAGAATCCCTATTATGACCTATTTTTGGAAATGAAACAACCATTCTGCATCTGCTCATGTGATAGAAATCTTGATCCAGACACTCAAATTTCAGATCTTCCGTCAACAAAATTTCTGCAACACTCCTGCCATCACCAAAATTTATGCAAAAAAGCGCTGATTTTAAATCAGCGATATCTCTCTCATACGGACTCCAATTTGACTGGTTTTTTTTTGAAATTGAGTATTTTTTCATAAAGAATCTAGATCTATAATTAGATTTTATATATCTTGCACCAGGATTTCCATATCTGCGCCGCAAACTCGCTGCCCCGAAAATTGTCTACAACACCACTGATTTTTAGATCAGCGATATCTCCTTCATCCGGACTCCGATTCGACCGATTTTTTTTGAAATCGGGTATTTTTTCACATAGAATCCAAATATATAATTATATTTTGTAGATCTTACACCAAAATGTACAGATCTGATCTGAAACTTGCCGCCCCTGAAATCCTGCAAAAAAAAAATAAAAAAATCTCAACTTTCTTTTTCCCAAGAAAGTGCTCCAATACCACTTGTTATATATCTAACCCAAAAAATATATGAGAATAGAAATAAACCCAAAATAATAAGATTCAAATATAGAAATGCTTCACTTTATTGATATCAAAACCCTTAAGGTAGGGCAACACCATGCATTCACTCCTTAAGGAAGGAGAACACTCTACAAGTCATATGCCTATTCGTTCAATAATCCTTGACACAATTCCTTGACATCCCTCCATGTGGAGTCTCTAGCCTCTATATAAGCATCATACATACAATACCATGGGTCATTACCATGGTTCCCTCATACCATCGAACTAATACCATGGGCCCATTACATTATTGCTAACTACTTGTGGTCCCTTACATGATATGGGTTAACCACCTTATTTATTACTATGGCCCATCCCATTATTACATTATTACCTTGGGTCCCTTCCTTGGTAGCCGATATTATCCCCCCTAGGTATATAACAAAGAAACTAAAATTCTAGGAGAATTGAAACAATTATGTGTGAAGATACCAGTTCTCCAAGCCATAAAAGATGTGCCTATATACAGTAGGTTGATGAAAGAGAAGTGATTTAGGCATCCAGGAAGGGGCAAGAGAGATGCCCTAACCATCAATGTCATAGGACAACTATCTGACCTGATGTTGGGACAGGTAATTTATTCAAAATATCTGGACCCTGGAAGCCCAGAAGTTGATGTCCACATCAATGGCACCCTGATCCCACATACCTTGATTGATCTGGGAGTTGCCATTGATGTGATGACAAAGGACACAATGCTCAAACTTAACCTCCAAGGTTCCTTGAGGAAGACCACGACAGTATTGCAGCTAGCAGACCACTCCACCATGACCCCTGGAGGGATTGTGGAAGATGTGATGGTCTCCATTGACTCTTGGGAGTACCCAGCTGATTTCTTAGTTCTCCTGCCAAATGCAAAGCTCACTGGGTATCCTCTCATCTTGTGAAGACCCTTTATGTAACCTAGGAAATTTTTTGGGCAAGTGTATTGAGATGAACCTATCCCTCAGTCCAGAAAAGTGTGAATTTTTTTTTACTGAAGGGATCGTGCTAGGTCATGCAATATCTCAACAAGGATTCCAGGTGGACCCCAACAAAATTACCATCATCCAAAGGGTCCCACCTCCTCAAAAGGTGAGAGGTGTCAGAAGTTTCCTAGGCTTAGCTGGATATTAATGAAGATTCATTAAAGATTTCAGTAAGCTATCCTCTCCATTTTTTGGTGTTCTAGGCAAAGATGTCGAATTTGTATGGTCGAAAAACTATCAAGAAGCCTTAGATACCTTGAAGATTAAACTTGTGACCGCCCAAATTTTGAGAGGCCTAAACCGGGCCCTACCTTTCCACATTCACACAGATACCTCAAACAAAGCAATATGAGTAGCCTTAGGACAAATTGAAGAAAAGTTACCTTATGCCATATATTTTATAAGAAAAAATTTGTTAAAGGCAAAGTTAAACTACACAGTGATCGAGAAGGAACTCCTAGTTGTTGTGCATTCTTTAAACAAATTCAGACATTATATCACAGGCTATCAGACCTTTGTGCAGATTGATCATGCTGCAATTAGATATTTAATGAACAAACCGGATGTGAATGCTCGCATTATTAGATGGTTGCTTTTACTACACCAGTTTGATTTGACCATTGTTGATAAGCCTGGTAAAGAAAATGGTGTTGCTGATTTTTTGTCTAGAGTAAATTTGCATGTAGGTAAAGAAGGAATGGTGGATGATCAAATGCTAGATGAACACCTGTTTTCTATCTCAGTACTCTCTCCATGGTTTGTTGATATAGAAAACTACTTGGTTTCAGCATAGTTCCCACCACACCTGTCCTCGAAGGAGAAGAGAAAGATAGTGAGGAAAAGAACCCCTTTCACCTGGATTGGGGGTAATCTCTTCAAACTTGGTCCAGATCAGATCTTAAGAAGATGTGTTAGGGAGGAGAAAGTTTTTGACATCCTCCTGACCTGTCATGACGGGCCTTGTGGAGGTCATTTTGAAGCAAAGAGAACTACCTTCAAAATCTCGCAAGTAGGCTACTATTGGCCCAATCTTCATCAAGATGTGAGGAGATACACTAGCCAATGTGATCGGTGTCAAAGGATGGGGAACCCTACTCCAAAGAATGAGATGCCCATGCAACCTCAAGTGACCTTTGATCCATTTGAGAAGTGGGGTATGGACATTGTGGGTCCTATCAACCCTCATTCAAAATAGAAGCAATACATCATTGTGTGCACCGATTACTTGACAAAGTGGGAAGAAGAAAAAGAAATCAAAGCAGCAATAGAGGAAAAAGTAGTTGATTTTTTGAGAGAAAACATATTCTACAAGTTCAGGTATCCAAGAGAATTGGTCACAGGTCAAGGTTGTCATTTCACTTCCAATTTGATTGAAGACCTAATCACACATCATAAAATCAAGCACATGACTTCCACCCCTTACCATCCACAAGCGAATGGGTAGGTGGAAGTCACTAACAGAGCTTTGGAAGGAATTCTGACTAAGGTAGTGAGTAGCAGTAGAAAAGATTGGGCGAACAAATTAGTTGAGGCCACCTAGGTCTACAACACAACATGGAAGACCACCACAGGGTTCATACCCTATGAACTGGTCTATGGGAATAAGGCTTTGCTATCAATAGAATTTGAATTCAATACACCAAGGATGGCAGCTCAGCTAGACCTAGACCTCAGCCATGTACAGAAGGAAAGACTACTCCAGCTCAATGGATTGGATGAACAAATATTATAGGCCCTTCTCCACACATAGGTATTTTAGCTTCAGAGGAAGATATGGCATGACAAAAATATCAAGGAGAAGCAATTACAAGAGGGAGATTGGGCATTGCTCTATGATTCAAGGTATAAAGACTTCAAAGGCAACCTGAGGACAAGATGGATGGGACCCTACACTCTGGAAAAATGCAAACTACAGTGGTTTAGTTCATATCAGAACCATTGATGAGGAAGCCATACCCATGCTTGTCAATGGACATAGGTTGAAAATTTACAAGAAACCCCTCTCTAAGCGAGAGTTCATTGAAGATCTGAATAAGACAGTGATGGTAGTGGAGCATGTCTTAGCCTCCACCTCACCCACTCATTGAAGAAAAGAAAAGAGAAATAAAAAAATAAGGACTCAAGTGAAAACCTCCATGAGGCACTTGAGTCCCATTATTGAGTTGAAAACCTCTTCTGAGGCGGCTCAGTGATGCCCAAAAAAAAAAGAAAGAAAAGGAAAATTGAATTTTAATGTGTATTGGAGGTTGCAGGAGGACCATAGGGAGCAAGAGAAGATGTCGAAGAGCCTATTTCACATCCTCCACACTCTTCTCCATCATTTCAGACCTTTATTCCACCCCACTATGTTTTTTTCCGGAAATTGTGTGTTCTACAGGAGGCCAGATGTTTTCTACAAGTGGCTCCTGTAGGAATCACAGGGAGCCATAAATGGTTCCAAAAAGTAGGTTGAGGGGATGGGAAGCTTTATGAAGAACATGTAAACCCTCCTATAGCTACCAACCCTCCTTGCCATCCATTCTACACCTGCATCACATCATTATCATCATTTTTTTCCCTTCCTGTCACAGAAAAACACAGAAAACCAATTTTTAGAAAAAAAACAAAAAATAAAGGAAGAAGCACCTAAAATCTCACCTGCAGCTTACCTAGTACCTCTCCATCTCCATCAACATCTCTAACATCATACTCACAACTTCCAGTATAGAAATAAGCTGAAATTTTAAAGGGAGAAGCAACTACAAGAGCTCGTGTAGGAATTCCTGTAGCAGCTAATCCCATTAAAATCAAGCCACAATAGCAAAAGAAGTGCAATAATGGGATTAAAGGAGGCATCTGAATTTCAGATCTAGCTAGAGGATACTTGCACAAAACAAACAACCACACATTAGAAATCAGAGAGCATGCAACAAAGGAAATAAAAGCATGCAACAGAAAAAGGAACCAAAATACTTCACAACACATACATTCGACTCACACGTAAGTGACTAACCCTATCCTCTGTTGCATTTGTGTAATTGAAATATATGCATAAGTCAATGAGATGGTTGGGGTTGAATGAGAAAAGGTGGCCAGTTAGCTTGGCCACCTTCATCCAGTTGACTGCACTCATCCGAAGATGTCACCACACGTGCACATAGTCAACTCAGAGAAAGATCCCAAAGACAGGTAGTGGAGGGGTTGCAAACTCTGATGCAATGATGAGAGGTGATTGAAGGAAGAAACCATGATGACAAGGCAGGTGGGGACCAACGGTACAAATATGGCCAACGTACCTTTTTGCCAACTCACCCCATCACTGGAAATATCTAAAAGATGGAATAAGTACTCCTCCTCGAAACACTCTCACCACCTTTTCTTTCATTCTATCGTCGTCCACTTAGCTGCAGCAAGCTCCTTGTCACCCCACAGCCTAGAAACCATCATTCTCCATCACTCTCATCCATCCTCTTACTATCGGAGTTCTACAGGAGCACTTACAGGTTCTACAGGAGCACCTACAGGAAGTTCTATAGGAGGGGCAGTGAGTTGTTTTTAAGGAGAAAACACAGATTTTTTTCTCGATTTCTGGCTTGAGGAGGTAGGTTCCATGCATACCCACCTTGATTATTAATATGTGCAAGGAATGATATCATTTTAAGGAGGAATTGAGTCCATAGAAGAAGAGGAATTACATAAAAAAATTCTGCCTGTTTTCTTAAAAAAATACAGTTTTCCTCTGTTTTCCTGTTTTCTTTAAAATTCTTGTCTCCATCTCTACATTCGGTGTTCAAAATGGGTATAAGCACAATGACAGGAGCATTCATGAGGAAGGATCCCACTAATTCAACTAGGCTCCATGAATATCCCCAAGTAGTAGCCATATTCACCAGGGAAAATTGGATGACATTTTTTGAGAAATTCTGAGGGTTTGATGAGGAAGTTGCTCAGGAATTTTCCATTTCTTTAGTGCTTCACTCAAGAACCCATGCCACTGTCACTCTTAGAGTTATTTCCATAGAAATCACCCCAGAAACTCAGCATCCCCTATTTCCTCCTGCAGTCCCTCATAGACTCCAGCATTAAGTTCAAGGCAAGGAGTCCAAATCAGCTGGCTCACCATGGGTTAATTAAAATTTTAGTGGAGAATCCCTCCATACATTCACAATCCCCATAGCATGGGAAATTTTCTAAAACATGACAGCAAAAGATGACATAAAGGCCCTCACCTATGATATCAGTCCTTATGATAGTGAAGAGGAAGAGCAGCAAAGGGGAGAAGTGGAAGAAACTGAGGAACAAGAAGGGAAGAAGGAAGAAACCAAAACAGAGCAAGAAGAAACAAAAAAAATATAGACAGGGAAAAAGATAGAAGGAGGAGAAAGAGGGGTAGAAAAGATAGAAGTATCTCCTGAGACCCTAGAAAGAGAGGCAACAGCTGCTCTCACTGCCCTCAGCACCCCAACTAAGCCAAAAAAAAAAGAGGAAGAGGAAGACCTCAATTTATTTCAGGGCTAGCAAGAGCACAAGAATCAAAATAGGGAAACCCCAACCTTCTTCTAAAGTGCCTATTGTTATGGAAGATTCACCCTCTTCCCAAGGAAAGGAATCACCTTCCAAGGCACCTGCCACTTATGAAAGAGGGACTCCTAGATCTCCCACATGGAACGAAAAAGTAGAACTACAGGACTCAAAAACAGTTCTACAGGAGGCACAGACTGTTCTACAAGAGACCCTGTGAAGACTACAAGAGACCAAAAAACTTGAAAAAAGGATAGAAGGATAGCCACAGGTGAAGGAGGAAGTAACAGAGGCATAAAAACCTGACCCCAAGCTTAGTCTTGGCTCTTACTAAAATCTTCTTGAGGGGGGAAGAATCATTCCACAAAAATTTGCAATCCCACTCTTCTTTGAGTTGGAGAAAGAAAGAATAAGGACCCATAGGTGGATGAAAATAGCCAAATCCAAGGGAGTTGAGGATATTTTCCATATGGAGAATCAACTCAGAGAAATTGACAGAGAGTTAAGTGTTTTCAGACATAGAGAAGAAATCACAAGAACTCACCTTGAGACAGAAAATGAATTGCTAAGAAGATAGCTGCAAGAAAAAGAGACACAATTAGCATGCATGGCTAGCTGGTCCATGGAGGCACTACAATGTAGAACACCAATAAAATCCTATGGATTATACCTCAAGGACCAATGGCTACAGTTTCAGATAAAGACTTTGGCACAGAGAGGCACAATGCCTTTTCAAGATTACATAAAGTTTATGGACCTGTGTGAGCAAAGTTCATCAGAAGACAAGGAAAAAATAGCATAATTCTATCTGCATAACATGGCACTCATAGACACGAATGTGTGGGACCCCAATGCTAGGCTAGGGGACCTACAACTAGTGGTTATGGCTTCATGGATGAATCATGAGGATTTAAACGCAGTAGAAATAAGAAAGTTGATCATAAAGGAGCAGAATGAGCCCTTAAAGATCAGAGCTAAGCCATCAGATCTCGTGGCACTCATCAACACACATAACCTACTTGCAAATAATCCCTAAATTGCCCCTAAATATATCAATGATCAGGCTCAAGCCATTGCACATTTTGAGGATATGGAAAGGTTACTTGGGGATGACTGTGTGCATGCTTGCATGAGGAGGTGGAACACCTTACCACATAGTTTGCAGATCAGGGAGTATCACTCCCAAACAAGGATGAAAGAGGCATTAAGGAGAGTACCAATGTACGATCGCTCCATGCAGAGTTTGAAGGTCAATTAGATTTGCCTCAAATTGAGTCCCCAACTGTTGCTAGGCATGCTAGAAGGTAGAAAAGAGGAAGAACAACAATAACAGTGGGAAGAGGTAGACAGAAAGGTAGGATTCCATGAAAAAGAAGAGGAGATCACATCAGAAGCATGGGATGTTAGGGAGGCCACCAGGGCCATCAAAGATGAGGAGATGGACTAATTTTCTCAGAGGATGAGCAACTCCTTCAGCAGGGGGGTGATGATGAGCCCCATAAATGGTAATTATATGGGCTCATTTTTGCTCCTAACATGGTTAAATCAACCATTATCTTAGCTTATTGCATATTTTTTTATTACGTTTATGTTTATGGAGTGAGTTGGGTTAGTTATGATGCCATGAGGTATAACATGTGTTTAATGCAAATTTTATTGAATTTTGAAGACAAAGTCAAAGATTCAATGGACAATTGGTAGAAATAATTTGAAGTGGACAAAGGAGAGGATTTATAGGAGGTAATCCCCCTCATTTATTACTCCCCACTTTGAATTATCCTTCATGCAGCTCAGAGAACAAACAACCAAATCAATGCACTAGGAGGTAGCCGAGCAAGTGGAGGATAACTTATGTTGATCTCGAGTTTTGGGAGCCAAGCCTCCTTGATTTTAAGGAAGCTATTGGGAGCTTCAGTTGTATAAGTAGAGAGGGCTAGGGCCTCACTAGGGTTGAATTTTTATTGAATTTTTGTTGCCGTTTTTCTCTGCTCAACTTCGAACTTACCATTGGTGACAGTTTCATGTAATCCTATTGCTACTTTGATAATAAATATGAGATTCTTCTTGAGCTAGCACTGAGTTATATCAGAGGGTTGAAGCTCTTGGGTTAGGGCCCAATCCAAGTAGCCAAGCTCCTCTTGTTTGTATTTATATGCTTTGTTTCAGTTTATGGATTAGTTGTTGTTAGATGAATTGCTTTCTTGGTTAAGAATAGGTTTCTTTTGGTGATTTAGAAGGTTGTTTCCATTTGTGTTCTCTATAACAGGGTAAACAGTGATAGAAAGAAGATAGAAAAGGCCAGCAACCATGCCTTAGCCTCCTTTCCTCCCTTTGGGACCATGAAATGAGGCCAAGACCCTCTTGCTGCCACAAAAACACATATTTTCCTTCTCCATGGGATTTCTAATGTTCTAGTTTGTTAGAAGGTTGATGCTTTGCTTTAGATCCATTTCACCATGCTCATTTCTATCTTGCAATAATTATTCTTCCATGCTCTCTCTCATTATATCATTTTTTAGCAGTTCTTTCCATAGCTCATAATTTAGACTAGCTTGATGCAAAATTCTGTTTTTTTTTATGTACTTAATCTCCTTGCTTGCTTGATTTCGTTGTTTGATAGTTAGTTCTTTTGCAATAGATTTCTTCTCACAGTAGGTCAGCCTATTAGCCATCACATTCTCTCCCTGATCTATGCCCTACAAGTCGCCAAAGTTCATCTCAAATTTATATTAGTTTTATGCATTTTTCCATAGAATTTTTTCCTCTCCCCGGACCATCTTCCCTCTCCTAGTGATCCTTGGTGAACCCTAGGTGCCCTAACACATCATCCCAACCTTCATCTACCCTTTCCACTCACTCTCACACCTTTAAAACCTTCAAAACTACTCTTGGCATCCTCCTGTAGACCTCCTATAGATCCCCTGTGTCCTCTTGTGGCCTTCTAGAAAAGCCTCTAGAAGACCACTTGAGACCTCCTAGGACCCATCCACACCATCCTACATCATCTCAAGTCCCAAAAATACCCTCCATCGCCACCTATTCACTGCCACATTCACAAACAAATAAATTACATGCATGACGAATTCACATAAAAATAAAAAAGATGTTTTTTCTTCATTTCCTTCTAGAAGTGGCTTGAGTAGATGTTGTTTACTTCCTTGAGTAGGTGATGGCATTCATTTCATGGTTTTCATATTTTTTTTTGCAAAAGCAGGATTTGTTGGTTAAGTAGGGTTTGCTAGGTTTACTTTACATTTCAGTATTTTTCCTTTCTGCAAGTAGAGTATCCTCTATAGAGTAATCTTTCCTTTCTTTCATCACATATAGAGCTTCTTCTGGAATCCATAGAAGTTGGATTAAGATCCTAGTGATATTGTGCCAGCTGACCAAGTGACGGCCTGCAATAAGAACTAGTACTTGTGCATACAGCACTGTCGCTTCCAAGTTTGTTACGAACTACCGGGCTGATAAGAGTAAAGTAGGAAGCCCAGGACTTACAACATTATTGCTGCAATACTGGTGCTCACCATCTACCCAGACAGTAGATTATATTAGACTATGTACATGTAGAAAAAGTGACTTGCAGCAGTGTTAGGTGACAACCCTCCTAGAGTCTCGATGTCTTTTCGTTTGAAGGACTAAGGGGAATCTAGTGAGTGGTACAGAAGCGAAGGACCAGCTATAAAATATATGACATCGAGTCTATGCAACATGTTTTTTATTGTACATTGTATACCATAGATTGTTTTTTTATTCAGATTTGGTTTAATATAATGAAGATTGGGTTGTACATTATTGTAAAATTTTGTTAAAAATTGTGTACACTGTTGCATATGTGATTTATTGCGTTATATTTTCCACTGTGCAACGTAGTTCTTGTTGATATTCTTGGCTATTATAGGATGATGCCTTAGGAGGAAAAAATGTGCATCTTCAAGAGGTAAGGGAGATTGGGTAGCAGAGAGGCCTGGAGGGCATATCTGCGCATTTTCTGAAGGTAGTGAGCTCTAGATGAGGGAAGGGAACTTGAGGAATCATATAGGAAGTTTTGGATGCCAAGGGAGGTTGGAATCTCTAAGATTTTCATAGTTCCATTATGAAATAGAAAATATTTAGGATTGAACGTGTAATGTGCACAGTTCAAGGTAGACTAGGTGGCACAACTGTGCAATTCTAAAGGTCAAGGGAGGTTGCTAGACTTTGGAATTGCACATAACATCAGCCCTGGAGGACAATGGATGCGTACTAAGAAATTCCATGTACCAGGGTAACATCCAAGAGGGATGAGCCTGTGTAGTGAATAGCTCATTCAGGCCTCGGTGAAGCTAACTTTCTTGATCTGGGATATTTTCCGAAAATGGCTAAGTCCGGGGACAAAGATGGACTCCTGATGAAGTCGATTGTGATCACACACTTCGCATACTTTGATGACATGATGATATATATCATCTAAACACACAAGAAAATAATTCCCCTCAGTGTGACTTCCTCACAAAAATTTGCGACAAGTGTGACACTTAGGATAGAATTTACGACGACCATGACGAAACTTGTGTAACAATTCTCAAGACCTTGTGTATGAGTGAAATGGATGTTTACATGGTTAGGATAACTCATAAACACAATAACAACCTTTGGAACCACCAAAAAAGGCTTGCAAACATTACATAACAGTCAAACATGCCAAAAGATGTCAGTTAATCCAATAAGAAAAAGGGGCCAAAGAACTTCAAAAAAGCTCATGGAATGATCTTGAGTGTTGCAAAAATCAAGGAAATGTCCAAGGAGGGATCTAAAATTTGAGTGCAATCCAAAATATTGGAGGGTGTTGCAGTAGCTACAACATTCCTATAAATCGTTTTCTAATTCGGTTCATGGACATTGAGTTCCCTCTACATCTATGGGAAAATCTAGGTAGATCAACCCGAAGGGATTTACCCACCGGCCAAAATAATAAGGCCTAAGCCCAAGGGTGTCGAGGATATTTGACCTCGCAACCTCACGATAGGCAAGGTACTTTGCAACAATAACTCAACCAAATGAGCTATCCCTTGGGGATTATAGTTTCTATAATTCTAATTGCATCAAGATGAACATTTTCAACTGCCTTCAGGACCTGCTTCAGAAATTTTTGTAATGGTCCAAATTTCTCAACTAATTGCATTGGTGTTGCGTTCCCATAAAAATTGAATCTTTTGATACTCTCAACCACATCAACTGCTTGAAACTCCTATTATAATGAAGTGGGTGATCTTCTACATCAGGCATAGATGGAAATTCTAAAGGAGATTTTATAGATTGATCCATGATAAGGATACCTCCTTCAATATTTGGAATATATCTATCAAACACTTGATATGTCTTTACATGGGAAAATATGCCAATATGATAAAGTATTCTTGTCAATTTTAGTGGATTCAATAAAAATAAAATCTCTAGAAAGAATGAACCTTTTATTTACCTCATTTTAAGTATGATATACCATGGTGGTATTTGAGTGCCCTAAGAATATGCATTTTTAACTCCTTAAACTAGTTTGTTTCTTTTATCCTTAGTAATTAACACATAATAGGTGGAACTAAAAGCCTTAATATGCCTCACCTAATGAATTAAATTATAAAAAAAATATTACGATTATTCTTCTCAAAATCATGAGATGGAATATTGATTCTCAAGTGCACTACACATAGAACTACATCACTCCAAAAAATCAGCTTCACATTCTTGAAAATAGCATTGAACATATCATATTCAAGAGTGCCTTTTTCACTCATTCTACCACACCATTTTGATGATTATTGTATGGAAAAGTGGTTTGATATTTGATGGCATGTTGGAAAAGGTATAGTTTAAAATCATTATAAGTATATTCCCCTCCATTATCAATACAAATAATGTTGATATGTGACTATTCTTCAATTTCAATCGATAGATGAAAATTTAAAATGTTTCAAATACATGAGGTTTATGTTTCAACAAATAAACCCAACACGTCCCAGTATAATCAGTAGTAAAAGTTTTGATATATTTATTACCAGAAACAAATGCATTAGGCATGAGGCCACACAAATCAGAGTATAACATGTTTGTGCTTGCTCTCAAAGTACAATTTTGAAAAGGTTGTTTACAATTATGTTTTCTAAGGATATATGCATCACATCACTCCAAATTCATTAGAATCATACGAAAATTAGAAACTTCAATTGTATTTGACATACAAAGGATATCGTAATTAATTTTCTAAAATATAAAATCCCACAAGGGATTAGATGAAAATATACCTTCATCATGGTGGGAGAGTTTTGTATTGTTCAACAACCTCCCATTTATTTATTTAATAGTTAATATTCAATTAATAAATGGGGACCCTTTAAAAATTTTCTAAAACTTAGAAAAAAAGAGTTTACCTTTTTGAACTATTAGAAATACCATTTTGAATAAATTCAAGATATCAAGCTAAAATCCCTTTGTGACTGGGCATTCTTTCTTTATCGCAAATCACTAGACCTTTCATTATAAAGGTTAATTGACAATCAGAATCCATACATTGTGATGAAAGGAACCACCGTAGTAGAGTTATGGTATCATTGGAATTTTCATTAAATCTAAGGCTTAAATCATTTCTTACAAAATAAAGTACTTATCGCAATCACATAACAACATTCATAAAAGCACAAAACAAAGAAAACCTTAATGATATGCGATTTGCGATACTGCGATATGATAAGTCAAACGCTCATCGCATCGTGACCTTTACACAAATGCTAAACATGTGAACCATGAGAATGTTGTGAGATGTGATATGATCTAGACCCGATGGAATTATGAAGAATGTTATCACTTAGATTAGATCCGATACATGGTAAAAAGCTACTTTATGGAATAATTATTCATTTAAGAAAAATGTGTTCAAAAGGACAAAATGTATGTCACTCGCATCACATATTGCAAAATATTAAATGATTATGAAATGGCCCATAACTGATATTGCGATATGCGATATTGCGATTTGGGGTATTGCAATTTGTGATATTGTGATAATTACCATTAATCACAATCGCATGTTCGACATCACACCCTTTTACACATCAACTTGAAGCACCACTTACAAATTTGAGATGAGATGGTTTAAATGAGTCATAATGGAAATAATAAAAATACCTTAGTGCGTAGTTAATGTGTTTTAATGGAATTTATGTTTAAAACAACTTGATGAGATATGATATCTTTCATCTGTATTTTTAAATAAAAGATTCTTCCTTGTCATCTTTCAAAAATAACTATAGCTTTTCATTTTCACAGTCATTTCTGCTCTGTGTGTTTATTCAATAATCTCCATTGCTCAATTTCAGGGAACCTCCAAAGGAAGCAATGCTTGAAAATATGGTTAAGAAAGGAAAAACTACTACATCTAAGAGATAAGACATGCCCCCACTCTTCTCTGATACCACGTGCAACAAATACGGAGGGATCACATCATGGGAGGCCATGTATAACTTACTGGAGGGAGAAAAACCGAGACCACTCGAAACTAAGGCAACAACTGATTCCGAAGTATCATATGATACTTCCTACTTTGACCTAGCATGTTCATTTGTACACAAAACACTTGTAAGGCCCAAGATATCACCATACATGGATATGGTGAAATGGGTAATTGATAATGTGAATATTTCAAATAGGACTTTTAGAAATTCAATACATGAAGTCATGGGATCTTTCATGCCAGACAACTTGCACGAGATGTACCATCTACCAGAGCCACAAAAGCTCTATGATAAATATTTTCTTGAACATTTTTCCAAAGAAAGGGAGGACCCAATGGAGGTTACACAGAACTAGAGGTTAGGCTCCAGCAAATTCAAACGGGAGAAATCTGATATGTACCCAATTTCATCCCTCTCGGCTCCACATATTTTCGCAGTTGCGATGATGTGTATATTATTTGGGAAGGTTTATAGTACCAAATTTTCCATAGAGTGGGCTCCATTTATTGATGCAGTGGTCAATGCAATGATTATGAATTGGAGTCATATTTCGTCAAATAATTTAGCTATGGCTATTAGGGAATACAGGCAAAAGAGAATTATCTCCCCGCGAACTATTCTCCCTTTTTACATGAGTGCTTATGTAATGGATGCCATATGTTTTTTCTCACGATTTCCAAACATGGACTGGAAGTGGACTATACAGAACCCTCTGCTCATCCATGTGTATCATAAAATCTTGTGGGAATCCTAGTTTAGTTCCCATTTTTACAGAATTTTCCATGGTATTATGTTACCTATTTATAAAATCATTTTTGACAAAACAGTGCCCAGACTTTCCAAAGAAGTAAAGATAGACATCTTTCCAGTTGAAAGATGGTTTGGTGAAGAAATATTTACTTATGTGAGAGTTTTTGGGAGCATTGCAGCTCCATATGTCTTCCCATATCATGTTCTAGACAAACTATTGGAAAGAGAGATAACTTACCAGATAGCAGGGGATGGTTTAACCAAAGCCATAAAGGAAATGTAAAATTCCATTTGGAAAACCATTCCACTACAATATGGTGCTTTAACACTGCATGATTATGGGCACACAACAAAAAAAATGAAGAATATTAAATCTCTAAAACTAGCCATGATTCTAGATCGACAGTTTGATCCAATCCAAGTTTCCAAAGACTTCATTTCCATGGTTAAAATCCAGAAGTTTACTCATGAAGATGATTTGCTTGATGACCTCTTTTAGGGAGCCAAATCATTTGCACAAGTCTTACATTTCGCATCGCTATAGTTAAGCCAAGATGACATCAATGCTTTTCATGTATACAGAAATAAAATATTGTTGAAGGTCCCATTGGACCTATTACAAATTGAACAAATAAGAGAACCTACTCCTAGTGTGAGCCTGGAGGAAATTATAAGGAGAATTCTGATGAAGAAGCACAAGAAAAATCAACTCAGGGGTTAGAAAATTTAGAGCATCAATTTCAAAGAGAAGAAGAAAGTCCCAATAAAGGTTATGGGAAAAATAAAGAAGTAAATACTGAGGGAATGGCCCAATAGGCCTTGACCAAGAAATATACAGAGGTTGAATCCACATCAGCTCAAATAGGGAAGATTCCAGTTATTGATCTAGAAATGGAATGGGAGAAATTCAATCAAAATCTCCAAATAGGGACAAGTCTTGAGGGGACATCTAGATTCCAGAACCCAAAAGAGACTCAACAAGTAACAAATCCATAGACAACAAAGAAAGGAGTCACAAACACTCGAGATTTTGTGGTCATCCCGACTTTCCCCAATTATGAAATTGTCTTAAAAGTCGAAGATATACCTCCGTTGGACATATTTTACAACCCTACACACAAGGTTATGGTAAGAAGACAAAGAAAGAAGAGGAAGTTAGACACAACAACAGTTGAAACTCTTTAGAATGAATCAATGGAAGTTTTATGGAAAGACATTCTTATTGATCCATCTAAGAACCTTACAAAGCTGTCACAATTTACAGCCGGCTATGCCACTACAACTATTTATAAAGCAACAAAAGTTAGACTTGTGGTTAAAGAAAAAGAACAAAGAATACAATTGTTGGAACAAGAGAAAAAGTGTACCAATCGGTTAGAAGAACAATAGATAGTGTAACTTCAAGGGGATTTTGAGAAAATGACATTACAACACCAGGAAAGCATGATAGAGAAAGACTCATAGATTTTCAAAATGCAAGTCGTGGTAAACAGATTTAGAGATTAATCCTTAGATAGATGAGTTCATTAAACAAGAACTCAAGCTAAATTCCTCATTGACATAACAACAAGAGATGTTCTGCCGAAAGATCTCACTAATCAATCCTTACTATGAAACAAGTAATAAATTGACTAACCAAGTGATTGATATAAGATTTGAATATGAAGAATTCTATAAAAATATTTCAGAATTTATTGCCAAGCAGGAACCTGATGAAGGAAGAAAAGTTGATTTTCCAAAGATATATGAATCCCATAAAGACATTCTATTTGGAGATTGGGATACACAGTTAAACTAGAAAGGGAGGGAAATGGCAAAAGCAATAGGTACAACAAACAACATAATTGAGTCAGTGAATGAAAATATTCACAGTGCCAACCTTGTTAAAGAATGCATAGCAGCAGATCTTCCGGAGATCAGACAACTAGAAAACCAGTGGAAAGAATCTACCCAAACAAAAGAAGAATCAATCAAACAGTTGTCCAAAATTAATTGGGAGACATACTAGCATTATTTGGTAAAACCACATAGCCAATGGATGACTCTACGATGCTTAAGTAGTTCTACACAAAAAATGGTGCTAGCTCTCTTAGATGCCATATTTGTAGGACAGTTCAAATCTACAATCAACCATCCATCCCATGTAAAACCAATGATGGATATCTACAATCTCAAGGATGAAGTGTTCGACTAAGACAATTCAATGAAGATGCTTTTCATCAGTTTATTTTCTATTTTTAGTTTTGTTTTTCTTACACCGAGGAAGGTTGTTTGAAAGCTCCTCAGTTTTTTTTGTAATAATATATTTTTGAAACATGTATTATAGTAATTAAATATCTCTTGTGCATTAAGAGAGGGGTCTAGAATTTTATTGAAAACAATTTTCAAGAGATTGCACTTCTATACTTTTGTGAATGTTTCGATGAAATAATTGGAACATGATATAAGTTTCTCGAATATTGAAGTATACTCTACTGAAATTACACTTCTATACTCTTAGGGTATATCTGATTTAAATAAAGTAGATCAATATTGATGATCTCATTAGCATGGCCTTTCATATATGCCACTTTTATCTTATGATCGTGTTTCATTAACGAACTAGCAATACTTTTTCTTATATTGTGTTATGTAGGAAATCTGAGTTGTTGTTTTACATTATTGCACTTTTGTATGATGTTTCATCTCTAATTCCTTATTGAATACACACACAATTACTATATGTGCTAAAGTTTTGTCCATTGTTTTGTCTACTTTTTTAGCCAAAAAGATTACCATTTACGATTTCATTTCTTTTAGCAGTTGAATAATCTTCATTACCAGTTTATTTAAGACATCTTTATAGATCACATATCTTATATTGTTCCTAGGTATATATATAGTAAGATAAATAACAGAATTAATAGATACATGTGTTTATTGCTTAGATTAGATCATTTTTAGTTAAATTATTCTTTGTTGTATCTTATATCACCCCAAAATCATTACCAAATAAAGTATTGCTGGGAAACTAGTCCCATTATCCCCATTCAAAGCCGCCACACCAAATGGAAAAGGAGCTTATTTCAAGGTCAGGACCGTGTAGTTATCCCCAATGTTGTTGTTGCCAATTTTGAGGCCTCAACTTTTTGGTGCTATAAGGTGGGTCAGGGCTGTGAATGAAAATAAAATTCTAAATCAAAAAGCCATTCTAAGGGTAAAAGTCCCTTACCATCACCTCCAACTTCACGGTCACATTTTATATCTCCAAATCCTAAACGTGAAGTTGTGAAGAAATATTTACAATCCACTAGTGCTTCACCAAAGAAATTAGATCATCCTTCCTCTACAGAAACTCCTGAAGTATAGTATTTAATTCATAAATTACAAGGAATTTCTCTATCTCAAGAAGAATTTGAATTATCTCAAGCCAGCGTTTCTTTACATTTTCCTTCCTCTCGAAGATTTACTAGATTACAGAGTGAAAAAATTGGAATTCCTTCATTTGAATTTCCTCTACCTCCTCCCCGAAGGAAAACTAAGAAATCTAAGTCTGAAACTCATAGTGATATTCTTTCACCATCACCACAAAATCCCTCATTCATTCCTCAATCTTCATCACAAACTCAATCATCCACCTCACCATCTCATATAGTGATTTACACGGGTACAAGAGTACAATCCTCCTCTACCCAATCACCTTTAACCATTGGTGCATCTTCTTCTACATAGGTACCCATAATGTCTCAAAGACCATGGACAAATCCAGGAGACATTCAAATGGAAGGATCATTACATCTATTACATCCTCCAAAAAAATGGTTGCCAAAATTCAATCCCGATGATGGTCTTCCTGTTGCAGAGCATATAAACAACTTCATGTTGTCCATAAATCTAAATGGAGTCATAGAAGAAGATGCAGTTGTACGATTATTCCCTTATACATTACAAGGATCAGGAGGATCCTGGTACTTTTCATTACCATCTGGTCCCATTGATAATTGGAATGCATTCCAGGAGCAATTCCTAACCAAGTTTGGAGATGATCGCTCAACGACTACTCTTATTAATGATCTCTCCAACTTGAAAGTTGAATCTAGAGAGCTAGTTAAAGACTTCAATTTGTGCTTTAACATATTATTAAACAAAATCCCAGTGGCATCTAGGCCAAGTACTGAAGTTCAAAATGAATGGTACATTTCTGCTCTTCCCTCAAATGCAGCTATTTTTGTTGATAGAGCTGCCAAGCCAACCTTGGATGAAAACATGAAAGAAGCAATAGCTCTCGAAAAATGAATTTTAGCCTTAGAAAATAAAAATTAAATGAAAAGAGAGAAAATCCAAAAAAAGTCACCTTCAATGATGAATCTAATAAGAAAATAGCTAAAGATCCTTTCGATATTGAAGGTATGCAGAAGGTACTTAAAGCTATGTCCAATGAAATGGTTGACATAAAAATTAAAGTAGCAGAGACTTCTTCTAGAAAACCTTTTAGATGTTTTAAAAGAAATCATGCCCCTGATCCTCAACCTCCAAATACAATATCAAATGCTACATCAGATTTGGATGAAGAAGAAGTATCAACAAGCGAAGCAAAAACCGATGAGGAAGAGTTAGTTGAAGTACATGGAATGTGGGATTTCATTACTCCTTTATCACACAATGAAGAAGAAGAAGAAGCTTTACCTGTCACTACCAGAAGCAAGAGCATTATTGATTTTCCAAAAACAAGTCAAAAACAGAAATCATCAACCCCTTTTGTAAAAGAAAAATTAATAGGGAATAAATATTCTCCCAAGTATACTTAGACATCTCCTCCTCAATCAAATTCTTTGCCTCCACCCAAAACCTTGCTAGTTTATAATGATATGGAATAGAAAATCATAGAAGACATGAAGAATACCAGAGCTAATATCACGTTTTATGAGCTTCGTAAGCTAAAATATCAGTAGAAGCTATTGGTCAAAGAATTATAAGCAGCATCCACTTCTCCTCTTCCTACTGCTATAATTTCCCAAGTTGCAAAAGAAATTGTTAGGCCTCCCAATATTTCATCGGATAAAATGAGTTCAATTGATGTTTCTTTAATTGGTTGTAGATATAAATCCCATACTCCTCCTTTATTTTTACTTTTGAAATTTTTAATAAAAATTTTCACAATTGTTTAGTTGATTCTAGAGCTTCATCCAATATTATGCCAACAACAATTTGTGTAAAATTGAATTTTTTACCCCAAAAACCTATTTTTCGCATTGTATAGTTAGAGCGAACACAAGTCGAAGTCATAGGAGAAATTAATGTGGTTACCATTAGACTCTCATCAAATCCAAGAGTATGTTAAGTAATTGATGTTCATGTTAGTGATATTCCTGAATTCCATGGATTAATCCTTAGTAGAGATTGGTCTGAAAAGCTTCATGGCTATTTCACAACAGACTTGTCTCATATGTGGCTTCCTTACAATGGTAAGCCATATCAAATAAGGGTTGATCATGAGAAGAATTTAAATTATATCGTGACTAAAAGGGAAGGAGAAAATGAGCCCATTGCATACAATAGTAATATCATTGTAAAATATTCAGTTGAATAATTTTTGCATATTTTAATGCATACACTTCACCCTTTTTGGAAACCTTTGTTACCTCACAGATAGAAATTTATTTGCAAACAAACTCTTCTGAATGTATAAATTTTGTAGATAAACCTATAGCCAATTCTTTATTTTGGAAATTATTTTCCGATGGATCTAAATCTGATGATGGAGGAGGGGAAGGTTTCATATTAGTTAGCTCTGAAGGAGAGAAAACTATGTTGGTTTGCAAACTTGAATTTTAATGCACAAATAACACTATTGAGTATGAGGCATTAGTTTAGGGATTGTACAAATCCATATGCCTTCATATCAAATACCTTCAAGTCTTCAAAGATCCAGAAAACATAATCAAATAAGTAAGGAATAATATTCATTATCTTTCTGGACATTTAAAACATTATCAATCATTAGTCCAGGACCTCACCTCACATTTATTAGCATATAACATTTCTCCAATTCCAAGACTTGAGAATGCAAGTGTTGATATTTTGGATAACATTGCATCCAAACTTATACCACCGGGAGATTATAGTCCTGACTGATTTTCAATAGAATTAATTTTTATACTTTCTATTCCTAATAATATCACCAATTATGGAGTTCTTAATGTGATCTAGATATTGTAAATGTTCTAGCATCCAAAGGCTCATATGATGACCAGATAATAGATGAAGACCAACATGATAGCCAACTCAAACAAAAGACAAGTGTAAATCCCATACCTAAATCTGTAGTTAAGCTAGAAGATCTATATGACCTTAAAGATAGCTTAAGAAACCAACTAACTCAAAGCTTCAAAGCTCAACATTGAGGTTTGAATTAGTAAATCTTGGAATTGATCTTAAACCACAAAATATTAATTTGGGTCTTGGACTTACACTCGATGAAATATTAGCCTTCATTTATTTGTTGAGAATATATAAAGATGTTTTTTCTTGGAATTATGATGATATTAAGATGTATGATACTTCCATTATACAACATACCATTCCTATGATATTCGATGAAAATTTTGTACAAAAGAGGTTTGAGAAAAATTCATCCAAATTTGGAAAATCAAATCAAATATGAATTAAATAAACTTCTTAAAGCCAAAATAATCTTTCCTGACAGACACTCAAGGTGAGTTTCTAACCGATTTCTAGTCAGGAAAAAGAATTATGATATTTGAATTTGTATAGACCTCCGTAATCTCAACAAATCTTTTTAGAAGGACAACTTTCGACTACCTCCTATGGAACAAATACTACAGTCAGTCGCTAGGTTAGAGTTAATGTCTTTTCTGGATGGATTTTCAGGTTACAATCAAATTATTGTACATCCAAATGATTGACTAAAGACCACTTCCAGAACCAAATGGGGAACATACACTTATCAAAAGATGCCATTTGGATTAATCAATGTTGGTGCAACATTTCAGAGAGCCATGGATATAACGTTCAAAGGTTTGGTAAATAAAATTGTGGATGTTTATTTAGATGATATAATTGTATATTCTAAGAAGTGTGGTAATCATTTAATGGACTTAAGAAAAATCTTTGAATGTTGTAAAAGGTATGGAATTTCTCTAAACCAAAAGAAATATTTCTTCGCTTTAAGTGAAGGTATGTAAATATGGAATTCACATAGATCATGATAGGATAAGAGAAATTTCTCAAATATCTTTGCCTCACAACAAAAAATCCATGCAATCTTTCCTAGGTCAGATAATTTTTGTTAAAATATTTGTACCTAACTTTTCATGAATTGTTTATGCCTACAATCCATGATTAGTAAAAAGTATGTTTTTAAATGGGGACATACTGAGCAAGAAGCTTTTAATCTTATCAAACAAGAAATTATAAACGCTCCCTCTTTAGCAACTCCAAAATTTTCCAATCATTTTATTTTATATACTTCTTCTTCTAAAACATCATATGCAGCTATTTTGACACAAGTAAATGATGAGAAAATTGAAGCACCAATTTCTTTCTCTAGCTCCAATTTGCAAGGCGTTGAATTGAATTACTCAGATGTTGAAAAGAAGCCTTTCATTGTTTTGAAATCAATAAAACATATGGGATATTTTCTTCGTAAATATCACACTAAAGTAATAGTTCCATTCTCATCTGTGAGAAATTTACTTATACAAGGCAAATTAGCTGTGAAAAGTGCAAATTGGGTGACAACACTGCAAGAATATGACATTGAAATTAGACCAGCTAAAATTGTTAAAGGTCAAGGTTTTTGCAGAATATTAGCTGGAGCATCCAACTTACCAGCACTAGAAGATTCAGGTGATGATACACAAATATCTGAGTTAAGCCTCAATGATACTAAGTCTAAATATGCTGATATCATCTTTTATTTTAAAAATGGATATGCCCCTATGGAGCTCAGTTACAAAAGAAAAAGGGATTTTAGATTAAAAGAAAATAAATATGCAAGCATCAATGATGTTTTATTTAGGAAGAATTATGATTCTATTTCATTAAGGTGCCTTGAAAAATCTGAGGCAGAAAAGGTTGTGCAGAAACTCCATGATGGACTTGTTAGTGGACATTTTGGAGGAGACTCAACAATTCATAAAATCATGCATGTTGGATATTATTGGAAAACCTTGTTCAAAGATGCACACAAATATGTAAGGAAGTGAAAAGCTTGTCAAACAGTTGTTGGAAGACAAAGGAAACCCACATTTCCATTACAAACGGTCAACATTGAACGACCATTTCAGTAATGAGGACTGGACATAACAAGTGAGATCGTTCCTCACTCTTCAAAGCAACATAGATACATCCGTACAACAACTGATTACCTCACTAGGTGGGTGGATTGAATTCCACTAAAGGTAGCCAATTATGAAAACATTATTGAATTTATTGATCAATTTATTATTACTATATTTGAAATATTAATTTCCCCCATGTTTGACAATGCATCTTATGTCACAGGCAGTACTATGACATAATTTTCTCTCAAAAGAGGTTTTAAACTTAAATATTCTGCTAACTATTATCCTCAGGTGGTTTAGCTGAACCAAAAAATAAAAATCTCATAAGGATCATCAAACGAACTATTAATCAAAGTTAAAGAAACTAGAATAAATCTTTAACATTTGTTCTATGGGCAGACTAGATAACTTAGAAGGCCTCAATAGGCACTTCTCCATTTAATCTGGTCTATGGGGAAGAATTTTTCCATCCTACAAATTTAGTTATTCCCTCTTTAGCCCTATTTTAATTTATTGAAGAAACTCCTTCCTCTTCCTTGAAATTAAGGCAATAAAAAATCCTCAAACTTAAAGAAGAAAGAGATAAAGCCAAAACCATACATGCCCATCTTCAACAGTTAGTTAAAAATTCCTTTAATGCAAATTCTATAAGTACTAAATCTTTTCAACATGGAGACCTTGTATTGAAGTGGGATAAAGAACATGAGGAAAAAGGTAATCATACCAAATTCCAAAGAATGTGGCTTTGACCATTTTAGATTGCAGAACAAATCGGCCCATCAACGTTTCTATTGCAAGATTTATGAGGCAAGAGAGATTCTCTTCCTAGGAATGGGCATATTTTGAAGAAATATTTTTCATAGAAGATAACCTCTTCTATCCCTTGTAAATTATCTTCTTTACTTTTCCTAGGAAAATAAAATTTAAATAGTATTTACTTTTGCCTTATAATAAAAAATCTCTTAAATTTTTATTTTTATTTCTTCGCTTGTATAAGTGGAGATTGTTAAGGAAATAATTATAACATTTGAAAATAAGCTAAGCTCTATCTTTGTGAAATTAGCTTGTTTACACCAAAATTATTTATTCTTTGTGAAACCCCAACTTTATAAAGAGACTTTTGTTCTATTATCAGTCAAGAAAAGTATCTCTAACAAAGTAAATACTCTCTGTAGATAAGCACCTCTAACTCTATAATTGTCATCCATAAATTCTTAAGCATTCAATGATTATCCCCATCTAGTAAACTTTTCTATTTTTAGAGTGCAATTCTAAAATATACTAAAAATTAAAAGATAAGAGGTCTCATCAAGAGCCGACTTAACATGTTCATAGGGAAATAATAAACTGACATTACCAATATTGAATATCAAAACAGGGTAATGGATTAAGATTATTTTAATCAAAAGACAAGGGGTCTCATCAAGAGCCAACTTGTTCAGTTGAATTACAATGAGTGAATTACATTGTCACTATTTGGTCACCAAAACAATACAATGCCTTTAAGTAATTAAAAAAAAATGTTTAAAAGAGAAGAAGAAGAAAATAAGTGTATGATACTCAATTTATGTCTAAAAATTGCACTCTTATCTGGATGGGATACTGAATCATTGATGGTTAAAAGATAAGCCTGTCGAAGCTATGGATGCCTGCTAGCAGCAGAGGCTCTACCTATGAGAAATGAGTACATCTAAAATCTAATCTACAAGAGACCCCTACTTTATCTTTAAACTATGTAAAGACTGATATAGACAAAGGAATTTTCATTTTGAAGAGAGTATCAAAGGAATAGTAGTTAGCTGAGTTTGTTTTCTTATTCAGAGAAATATTACTTATCTTAAATTTCATGTCATTCCTATCTCCTGAACTATCTTTATTTTGGAAGTTTTAGAAATTTCAAAATGATCAGAGATAACTCGTTCTTCTAGTGAATCGCCAATTTTTGTACCATTCAACAACCCCCCATTTATTTATTTAATAGTTAATATTCGATTAATAAATGGGGACCCTTTAATTTTTTTCAAAAACTTAGCAAAAGAAAGATTAAATTTTTGAACTATTAGAAATAAAATTTTGAATAAACTCAAGATATCGAGCCAAAATCCCTTTATGACTAGGCATTCTCACTTTATCGCAAATTGCTAGACGTTGCATAATAAAGGTTAATTGACAATCATAAACCACGAATTGCGATAAAAGGGACCATCACAGTAGATTTATGGTATCATTGGAATTTTCATTAAATCTAAGGCTTAAATATTTCCTACGAAATAAAGTACTTATCGCAATCGCATAATGGAATTCATAAAAGCGTAAAACAAAACAAACCTTAATGATATGTGATTTGAAATACTGCGATATGATAAGTCAAACACTCATTTCATCGCGGCCTTTAAAAAAATGTTGAACGTGTGAACCATGAAAAAGTTGTGAAACACGATATGATCTAGACCCGTTGTAATTATGAAGACTATTATAAATTTGATCAAGTCCGACACATGGTAAACAACTACTTTATGGAATAATTATTCATTTAAGAAAAATGCGCTCAAAAGGATAAAAAGTGTGCACTCACATCGCATATCGCAAAATATTAAATGATTTCGAAATGGTCCATAACTGATATTGCGATATCATGTTATACAATATTGCAATTTGCAATATTGCGATTTGAGATATTGATTTTTGATATTGTGGTAATTACCATTAATTGCAATCGCATCTTCGACATCGCACCCTTTCATGCATCAAACTGAAGCATCACTTACAAATGTGCGATGTGATGGTCTAAATGAGTCATAATGGAAATAATGAAAAGACTTTAGTGCGTGGTTAATGATTTTTAATCGCATTTATGTTTAAAATGCCTTGACGAGATTTGGTATCTTTCATCCATATTTTCAAATAAAATCTTCTTCCTTGTCATATTTTAGAAATAACTGTATCATTGCATTTTCACTATCATTTCCGCTCTGTGTGTTTATCCAATAATCATCATTGCTCAATTTTAGGGAACCTCCAAAGGAAACAACGCTTGAAAAGATGTTGAAGAAAGGAAAAGCTACTACGTCTGAGAAATTGGACATGCCCCCATTCTTCTCTAATACCACCTGCAACAAAGAGGGACCACATTGTGGGAGGCCATGAATAAGTTACTAGTGGGAGAAAAACTGAGACAACTAGAAACCAAGGCGTTAGTTGATGCTGAAGTATCATCTGATGATTCCTACTTTGAGGTAGCATGTTCATTTCTACACATATTAGCTGCAAGGCCCAAGATATTACAATAAAAAGATATGGTGAAATGGTTAATTGATAATGTGGATATTTTAGATAGGACTTTTAGAAATTCAGGACATGAAGTCATGGGATCTTTCACGCCAGATAACTTGCGCCAGATGTACCATCTACCAGAGCCACAAAAGCTCTATGATAAATATTTTATTGAACATTTTTCCAAAGAAAATGAGGACCCAATGGATGTTAAGCAAAACTGAAGGCCGGTCTCTGGCAAATTCAAATGGGAGAAATCTGGTATGTACCCAATTTCATCCCTCTCAGCTCCATATAATTTCGCAGCTGTGATGATGTGTGAATTATTTGGGAAGGTTGAGAGTACCAAATTTTCCATAGAGTGGGCTCCATTGATTGATGCAGTGGTTAATGAAATTATTATGACTTGGATTCATATTTTGTCAGATAATTTAGCTATGGCTATTAGGGAATATAAGCAAAAGAGAATTATCTCCTCACGAACTATTCCCCTTTTTACATGAGCGCTTATATAATGGACACCATATGGTTGTGCTCACGACTTCCAAAAATGGGTTGGAAGTGGAATATACAGAACCATATCCCCATCCATGTGTATCATAATGTCTTGTGGGAATCCCAGTTCAGTCCCTATTTTTACAAAATTTTCCATGGTATTATGTTACCCATTTATAAAACCATTTTTGACAAAACAACCCCTAGGCTTTCCGAAGAAGAAAATATAGACATCTTATCAGTCGCAAGATGGTTTGGTGAAGAAAAATTTACTTATGTTATAGTTTTTGGGAGCATTGTGGCTCCAGATGTCCTCCCATATTATGTTCTAGACAAACTATTGGAAAGTGAGATAGCTTACTAGACAAGAAGAGATGGTTTAACCAAATCCCTAAGGAAATGAAAAAGTGCATTTTGCCAACATTTCCACTGCAATATGGCACTTTTTCACTACATGATTATGGGAACATAGCAAAAGAAATGGAGAATATTACATCTCTAAAACTAGCCACAATTCTTGGTCAACAGTTTGATCCAAATCAGGTTGCCAAAGACTTCACTACCATGGTTAAAATCAAGTAGTTTACTCATGAAGAGGATCTGTTTGATGACTTCTTCCAGGGAGACAAATCATTTACACAGCTCTTACATTTAGCATTGCTACAATTAAGCCCAGGTGACATCAACACTTTTCATGTATACAAAAATAAAATATTGTTGAAGGTCCCATTGGACCCGTTACAAATTGAACAAATAAGAGAACCTACTCCTAGTGTGAGTCTGGAGGGAATTTCTAAGGAGAATTTTGATGAAGAATCACAAGAAAAATAAACTCAGGGAACATAACATTCAGAGCATCAATCTCAGAGTGAAGAGGAAAGTCCCAATAAAGGTTATTGGAAAAATAAAGAAGGAAATACTTAGGGAACAACTGAACAGGCGTTGGCCAAGAAACATACAGAGGTTGACTCCACATAAGCTCAAATAGGGAAGATTCCAGTTATTGATCTAGACAAGGCATGGGAGAAATTCAATCAAAAGCTCCAAACAGGGACAATTCTGAGGGGAAATATTTATTTCAAACCCTAAAACAGACTCAACAGGTAACAAATCCATAGACAATAGAGCAATGAATCACAAACACTAAAGATTTTGAGGTCATATTGACTTTCCCCACTTATGAAATTGTCTTAAAAATTGAAGAGATAACTTTGCTAGACATATTTTACAGCCCTACACACAAGGTTGTGGTAAAAAGACAAAGAAAGAAGAGGAATTTAAACACAACAATAGTTGCAACTCTTGAGAATTAATCAATGGAAGTTTTATGGAAGGAAACTCCTATTGATCCATCTGAGAACCTTACAAATTTGTCACAGTCGTTAGGCACCTATGCCACTCCAACTATTGATAAAGCAGAAGAAGTCATACTTCTTCTTATAGAAAAATAACAAAGAATAAAATAGTTGGAACAAAAATTGGAACAAGAGAAACATAGTACCAACCGGCAAGAAGAACAACAAATAGCACAACTTCAAGGAGATTTTGAGAAAACGAGGTTACAACACCAGGCAAGCATGACAGAGAAAGAATCACAGATTTTTCAAATTCAGGCCATGGTAGACAAGCTCAAAGATAACCCTTAGATAGATGAGTTCAATAAAGAAGCATTCAATCTAAATTCCTTATTGACACCGCAACAAGATATGTTCTGCCAAAAAGTCTCACATATCAATCCTTACTGTGAAACAAGTAACAAATTTACTAACCAAGTGATTGATCTAAGATTTGAATATGAAGAAATCTATAAAAATATTTTAGAATTTATTGCCTGGTAGGAACCCAATGAAGGAAGAAAAGTTGATTTCCCAAAGATAGAAGAATCCCATAAAGACATTCTATTTGGACATTGGGATACACAGTTAAAGTAGGCAGAGAGGGAAATGATGATAGCAACAAGTACAACAAACAGCATAATTGAGGATGTGAATGAAAATCTTCACAGTGCCAACCTTGTTAAGGAATGAAAAACAATGGCTCTCCCAAACATCAGACAGCTAGAACGACAGTGGAAAGAAATAATCAAAACCAAAGAAGAAGCAATCGAACAACTGCCCAAACTTGATTGGGACGCATACTAGTAGTATTTGGTAAAACTACATAGCCAATGAATGATTCTATGGTGCTTAACTAGTTCTGCACAAAAAAATAGTGTTAGCTCTCTCAGATGCCATATTTGCAGGGCAATTAAAATCTACAATTTTCCAACTACCCCAAGTAAAACCAATGATGGATATCTGCAATCTCAAGGGCCAAGTGGCTATCTAAGACAATTCAATGAAGAATCTTGTCATCAGTTTATTTTCTATCTTTAGTTTTTGTTTTTCTTACTCTGAGGAAGGTTGTTTGAAACCTCCTCAACATCTTTTTGTAATAACTTATTTTTGAAACATGTATTATAGTATTGAAACCTCTCTCATGCATTTAGAGAGGAGTCCAGAATTTTATCAAAAACAATTTGCAAGAGATTTCACTTATGTACTTTTGTGAAATTTTTGATGAAATAATTAAAAGAAGATCTAATTTTTTTGAATATTGAAGCATACTCTACTGAAATTTCACTTATGTACTCTTAAGGTATATATTATTTGAAGAAAGTGGATGAATATTGTTGATCTCATGAGCAGGACCTTTCATATATGGTACTTCTATCTTATGATCATGTTTCATTTATGAACTAGCTGTACGTTTTCTTGTATTGTGTTATGCAGGAATTTTGAGTTATAGTTTTACATTATTGCACTTTTGTATGATGTTTCAACTCTAATTCCTTATTGAATACATGCACAATTACTATATGTGATAGAGTTTTCTCCATTGTTTTGTCTAACTATTTAGCGAAAACAATTACCATTCATGATTTGATTTATTTTAGTTGTTGAATAATCTTCATTGCTAGTTTCTTTAAGACATCTATGTTGATTGCATATCTTAGATTATTCTTGGGTATATATATAGTAAATAAATAATAGAATTAGTAGATTCATGTGTTTATTGTTTATATTAGATAATTTTTAGTTAAATCATTCTTCGTTAAATCTTATATCACCCCAATATCATTATTAAATTAATTTTTGCTAGGAAACTGGTCCCATTATCACCATTCAGAGCCACCACACCAAATGGAAAAGGAGCTTCTTTCAAGGTATGGATTGGGTGGTTATCCCCCATGTTGTCACATTGAATTTCGAGGCCTCAATAGAGAGGTATGTAAAATTTCATTTCCATGCAAATGTTCCTTTCAAATTCAATAATCTCTCATCCTCCCATCATACCATTATGACTATGTCATCATAAGACCTCATTTCAAATTTTCCATCAAACATGTGAATGGTATGTCCTTTCTATTTAATTTTCACAAAAGGTATGAATTTCCTCTACAACCTAGGAAAATAAGGAAAATCATGCAAAATAAAAACTAGGAATAAGAAAAATTGATCTCGATGGTTCCAATCCTTGTAGGTTTGAGACTATATCTATTTGTAAATTATACAACAGCCTTAATTTTCTCACTCAATTCCTCAATTAATTCTCTTCAAAAATTTGTGCACCAAGTAACACGGGCACCAAGAAACCTTGCAAGTCTACAAGAAGAAAACAAAGTTTTAAATAAATCTTCATTTATGCCAATATTTGAATGAACAATAAAAAAATGAGAGGATTGGAGAGATTTACCTATTTCTTCCTTTATTTCCTTCTTTTCTTTGATCTTCTCTAATGGGATTCTACATGTATTTGTATAATTTTCATTCTTTCAACAAAAAACACAAGGAAGAACAAATATTTCACCTTGATTATGCATACACCCCACCTTTGGAATACTTCCTTTCGTCTCCTTACTTACTACCTTCCATCTACAAGAATCATTTGATCAATCCTTCCCTCTTTTAGAAAGATACATAGTCTTTCCAATGGGATAAACTATCTGCTTTCTGAAATATTCCGACATTCTACAATTTTATTTACCAAATATTCAAAATTAAGGGACTTCAATTGGCTATTATCTTGAATTAATTCAAGATAGTGAGAATATGTAGGGTATAGGGACTTTATGAATTCCATGAGTGAAATGTCTATATTCACACTAGTAGCATAAACGCCATGCATGATCTCTTTAATTTTGTATGCTAAAGCCATTGGATAATTATATTTCAACTCTAAGGTGAAAACCTTCAATGGAAATTAAATTAGCTCCAGTGCTAAATGTGAATGATACAAATATTTGAAATTCTTCATAGCACCCCAAGAATATATTATCGATCTAAAGTGATGACTCACCTATTCATTTATAGAAAAACAATAACATATGCTTTCTTATATTTATTTTTCAATAATTAAATCTCCTTATTTGTTATAGGTTTGATAGGTGAAATATCTCCATCACAAATGACAACTTAAAGATCATTGAATATAAGAGTATGTTGGATATTTCCTCACCATTTTGAATAATTTAAATTTACATTGAGCACTGTTGGTACTATTTTATTGCCATTCTTTTCTTCTAAGAATCCATCATTCATCTACCATTTTCTCCCATAAACCCCTCATAGTCAATTAAGCATTATAATTGTTATTTTACATTAAATTTAATTTGTGGATTTTTATGTTCAAAATTAGAAATTTTCAACAAAATAACGGGATGTCATGACTTCCTTTAATTGGTTTATGTTGTGACATGTGGCATGGCAGGAAAATCAAAACAAAGGATAGGGACGTGATCATGGATGTACATACATGGTGAAAGATCTATTCAGCATCGCATCTGGAGCTCCTGGATACATGGTCAATGCTGGTCAAACCTAGCCTTTTTGGTCATAAAAGCAGCAAAAAGTCAAAGTTACCTAAATTGATTTCATTTTGTTTTGGAAATCAGTTAAGATTTGAAAAAACAAAATTGCCTTTTTGACTGTAAAAGCAGAAACATCTGCGTGATAATGTATGTACATTCGATTGTAAACCTTAAGGAATGTTAGTGAATGAGGGATAAGAGACATTGAGCAGACTTAAGACTGCGTATTGTATTGTATTGTTACCAGAACTCTATTCTTACATGTAATTGATTTCCATACTTTAATCACATGCAGCGTTTCATCATTCCAGTGTTTTATGTGTTAACGATTTCATCATCTGAAGTTTTCTGAGTGTACCATCAACGCTTGGACGGGCCTTACGTGGGGATTGGTATACTTTCATTTCATTTTCATAACATTTAGACTTCAGATCTGAATAGTGTTTGATGCCATTTCTTTGCTCGTGAATTAATTAATTCGATTAGAAGTTCTTGCGAGTGTTATTGTATGATTCATGGTGATAGCTTGAAACTTCAATTGCTAAACAAGATATTGTAAAAGATTTAATTTTGCATTGAATTTCGAAGTATCTCTGTGGATTCTGTTTTCATGCATTTGAGTTTTAGTATGCTTAAAAGAGTCTTTAGTTCTCATGAATTTTATTGTTAGGATGCTTAGTGTGTTACCGAGAAAGAGTTTTTGTGAATGATATCCTTGTAAGAGGATTGAAAACTCATACTAGTAACACGCTGTGTTTTTAGCGCAGTTAATTAAATTAAATGACATAAGTGTTTAAAGTGTGAAAGGAAACATATTCCAATCTCTTGTAAAAGAGTGTTGTAGCCTGTCACAGTAGACACTTATCTAGGTAGATGAGATCCTTTTAGGTCTATAGATTGTAGACATGTGCCTCTAAGTTTACCTACCTTGGTTGACATTAAATTTAGTCTAATCTGGACCCCTGGATTGGTCACTACATTTTGGCGCCATTGCCGGGGAGGCGCAGCTAGAGGATTTCTAAAAACAAAATATAAAGAAAAATAAAATAAACAAAAAAAAACAAAAACATAGATTTAATTTTAATTCATCATTTTAGAAGTCATGTTTACTTATGTCTAGATCTAGAGATGATAAAGGTAGATTCATAAAAACTCCCCATCCAAAAACTAGTTCACCACTAGGAGCAGACCCTTTCAGAAAAGTTGAACACACAACACAAGTTGAGAAAGTCACCATACAAACATTAGAGGATAAATAGAAATCAGGGCAAAGACTCACACTCGAGGGACAAATTCTATTGGCACACGAATCACAGAAGAAACAACTCCCTGAATCCTTTATAACAAGAGAAAGTAGCAAAATAACTCAACAATCTCTCCTTGAACCTACTGATTTTGAAAAATCTCAAGAAGGAGAAAAATCATTAGAACAACTTCTCTTTGAAACAAGTGACACTGAACAAGAAATTAAATCAACAGAGGAACCCATCAAAATGGCTGAGGAAGGAGATGGATTAGCAAGAGGACCACAAAATCAAGGTTGAAGAGAGGAGGAAGAGTCAACCTTTAAATTTCCTATTCAAGAACCAAGAGAAGATAAGGAAATAAAAATGAAAAACATTCCTCCATCTGTGCTACCAAACTTTTATGGCATGGCTTCAGAAGACCTAGATTCATTCTTTTTTGAGTTTGACATAGTATGTCGAAAATATAGTTACACAGATGATGCCCATAGGCTTATACTCTTCCCAGCAACATTAAAAGCATTAGCATTAAGATGGTTCATGGGACTTGGTGAACATGCAATAACTGATTGGGATGGCATGAGAAGAATATTCCTAAAGAAATACCAACCTTATTGTAGATCAAAAGATTTTAAAGATGATATCTTTAGGATGAATCAACAAGAGGATGAAAATTTAGAGGAGTATTTGGAACGATTTGTTTACAATTTGCAAAAATCAAAACATAGGACCATGTCTCTTGATCTGATTCGAACAATATTTTTGAAGGGCATTAGAGAGGAATACTTAGATGATCTAATTTGATGGGCAACGGTGATATTTCCACTTTACCTTTCGAAGAAATTGTTGATTTATGTGAAAAGTATTCAAGGAGAAAAGCCAAATATGGAAAAAGAGCTCTATCATCTAAAGCTACAAAATCTGCTTCAGCAAATGTCACAAGGGCTGAAATAGGAAACCTGTTAGAAGAATTCAAAACAGATCTATTAAGTACCTTAGGAACTCAAATTGACACTCTGAAAGCCAAGAAAAGACAAGAAGAGGAAGATCAAATAATGGTTGCCTTTTGTCCAAAATTCTGGAAGAAACATGCCTTGAAAGACTACCCATTAGAAAACATTCAATTTTGTGCCTTTTGTACTGAAAATCATGATATATTTCATTTCTCTAAAGTCAAGATTTTGTAGAATTGTAATGTGGAAGCAGCTAACACAGATATGTTGAATGTATTTCATGGGCACTAAGAGACCGTGGCAACCTAGACCTCCACCTCCAAGTACATTTCCAAACCAAAATTTGTAATTTCCCGCACAAGATCAGATGTATGCTTAGAATTCTTGGAATGTGCCCATGCCATGGCAACACCAAAATTATCCACAGCAACAATGGAGACCATTTCAGCACTACTCTCAACAATATCAACCATATCCTCAACCATACCAACAGTATTCTCAGCGATATCAACAGTATCATCAGCCACATTCGCAATATCCTCAAACATATCAGTAATATCCTCAACAACAAGTTGTTTATCAACCCTAAAACACTCAACAAGCATTGCCTGCTCCTCCACCAATAACTCCACCTCACTTACAACTCCCATCTAGCCAACAACCTCCTAGACCCACTCAGATTCTTGCTCAACCTGTACCAAATCCAAATAACATAGCAGAGTGACCAGCCTATAATGTAGATGAGGGACCATCATATCCCACATTACCTTTACAAAATATCAATTTGAGGTCTAGTAAGGTACTTCAAAAAGAACCTTCAATAGTTGAAAAACAAGAAGAAAACGAAAAAAATGAAAATGAAATTCCAACTCAAAGGAAACAAAATGATGACATTAAAAATAAAAAAATGCAACCGTTGCATCCACCACCTTTTCTAGACAGATTGGTACAAACAAAGCTTCCCATGTCTATACCACAGTTTGATGTTTTAGATGAGCTAAAGAATGTCTATATAAAAATTCCACTATTGCAAGCCATAAAAGACATCCCCATATATACTAAAGCAATCAAAGAACTGTGCCTCAAGAACCCTACTAGGAAAAGAATTGATACACAAACTATTCATGTTATTGGACATTTAGCTGGCCTTATGACAAGCACCATTTCAATGGAAAAGTATGTTGATCCTGGTATTCCCAGAGTCACTACAATCATTAACAACATACATATTCCAAACACCTTAATTGACCTTGGGGCCGCAATAAATGTGATGACTCTTGAAACAATGAAAACACTACAGCTCACAAACTTGCAGCACACAACAATTGTTCTAGAACTAGCTAATAGGTCTAAAGTGATTCCTAAAGGGATTTTGGAGGACATAATTGTTTCACTGGACTCTTGGGAGTATCCAGTGGACTTTTTAGTTCTTCATCCAAAATCTAATTTAGGAGGACACGCCATCATCCTTGGTAGACCATGGTTAGCAACCACTGATGCACTCATAGGATGTAGATTGGATAATATCATTATTTCACGAGGAACTGAAAGAAAACAACTCACTCTTTACCCATCAGCACAATCACCAGTAGTAGCACACAATTTATGGATTGACGATAAATACAATGATAAGGAAGAAGTTCAATCTATTTTCAGCATCAATCAAATCTATGATTTTCAAGAACATAATAATGACGATTTGGTAGAATTGTTCCTTTCTAAACCTAAAATTTTTGAAGAATTAAGAAATGAACAATACCATGCTGGAGATGAAATTTTGGCACATAATTTTCAAGAAACATAAACCATTCATTCTTTGAAAACAACATTTGAGAACATTTTTCCCATTCAATCTATCACAAATACGTAGAGCAAGACCATAGAGATTAGTCTCGGAAAAACTTTGAATATTAGCACTCACCTAGACTCATCTCAGGAGGAAAAATTGATCCAATTATTGAGAAAATACAAAAAATCATTTGCTTGGGACTACATCGATATGCACGGAATTCACCCTGAAACATGCACTCACCATATTTATGCCGATAGTAATATCAAACCAGTGAGGCAACCGTAGAGAAGAATGAATCCCATACTTCAGGATATTGTTAGAGATGAATTACAAAAACTATTGAAAGTCAATTTTATTTATCCTATATCTGACAGTCAGTGGGTATCCCCATTGATATTAGTGCGCAAGAAAAATGGCAAGTGGAGAACTTGTGTTGATTACAGACAATTGAACAAAGCAACCCTCAAAGATTATTTCCCGCTACCATTTATTGACCTAGTGCTAGACACATTAGCTGGGAAATCATCATTCTCTTTTCTTGATGGTTTCAGTGGCTATGATCAGATCAGGATAGCCTTAGAGGACCAGGACCAAACCACTTTTACTTGTCCCTGAGGCACTTATGCCTATAATGTTTTACCATTTGGAATTTGTAATGCTCTAGCTACATTTTAGAGGGTTGTATTAGCTATTTTTGCTGATTTAGTTCATGACTGTGTTGAAGTTTACATGGATGATTTTTCAGTGTATGGTGATTCATTTGAGCATGCATTAGAGAATCTTGAAAAAGTTTTGAAGAGATTTATTGAAGCTAATATGTCCCTGATCTTCTCAAGGCATTAAAGTTGATCCATCAAAAATCTAGATCATTGTCAATTTGCTAATTCCGAAGACTCAAAAAGAGGTAAGAATTTTTCTTAGGTATGCAAGCTATTACAGAAGGTTTATTGAACATTTTAGTAAAATAGCTTCACCTCTATTTAAGCTTCTAGCAAAAGATACACCTTTCAACTGGAATGAGAATTGTCATCAAGCTTTTGAAACACTCAAAGAAAAATTATCAACCACACAAGTGCTAAAAGGACCTAACTGGACCCTACCATTTCACATCTTTACAGATGCATATGATACTGTAGTAGGTGCCTCATTAGGCCAAAAAGAAGAGTCTTTCAATTATGCCATCTTTTTCATTAGCAAAAATCTAACACCCGCAGAATTAAACTACATAGTCACTAAAAAGAAATGCTTGCCATCATACATGCTGTGAATAAATTATGACATTATATCACTGGTTATGAGGTTTTGTACATACTGATCACAATTCCGTTAAGTATTTAAGGAATAAACCGATCACTAAAGGCAAAGTTACCAGATGGCTGTTATTATTACAGGAATTTAATATTACAGTGTTAGATAGACCAGGTAAGGAGAATCAGGGGGCAGATTTTCTTTCTAGACTACAAAATTCAGGTGAGGTTGTTCTGGTTGAACATTGTTTTCCAGATGAAAATTTATTTTCAATTTCAATAGTGAATCCTTGGTATGCTGACTTAGCCAATTATTTATCCACAGGAAGAACACCTCCATATTTTACTCCCAAGCAAAAGAAGAGGCTGATCAAACAAAGTGCTAGATACTCATGGATTAATGGAGATTTATTTTACATCAGTTATGATATGATTTTTAGATGATGTGTAAGAAATGATGAAATAATTGATATTTTAAAATCTTGTCATGATGAACCGTGTGGTGGGAATTTTACAGCGAAAAGAACAACATCCAAGATTCTCAGTCTTGGATACTATTGGCCATCTATTTTTAAGGATTCCAAGAAGTGTGTGAAAAGTTGTGATAGTTGTCAAAGAATGGGTAGACCAATAGCTACAGATGAAATGCCAGTTCAGCCTCAAGTACATTTAGAGCCATTTGAAAAATGGGCTCTAGATTTTATAGGACCCATCAATCCAACTTCAAAAGGTAAAATGTACATCCTAGTATGTACTGATTACATGACAAAATGGGCTAAAGCCAAAGCACTAGTCTAGGAAACTGAACAAACAGTGGTAAACTTCCTTTTTGGAGAAATTTTTGTAAGGTATGGAGTACCAAGGGAGATAGTGACGGATCAAGGTACTCAGTTTACCTCAAAGATGGTCAAAGACATCACAGAAAAATATAAAATCAAGCACAAGAAAAGTACACCTTACCATCCACAGGCCAATGGCCAAGTGGAATCTACCAATAAAACATTGGAAAGAATTATCACTAAGACAGTAGCAATGAACAGAAAGAATTGGGAAGAAAAGCTCAAAGATACACTCTGGGCTTACAGAATCACGTGGAAAAACACTACAGGATTTACACCATATCAGTTGGTGTATGGAAAAGAGGTAATGCTTCCTATTGAATTTCAAATACATACTTATAATATGGCTGCAGATTTAGGAATTGATCTCAATGAAGCACAAAAAGGGAGAATTATGCAATTGAACCAGTTAGATGAAATGAGGCAGCAAGTAGAGGAGACAATAACCATAATGCAGAAACAAAGGAAGTAGTGGCATGATGCAGACATAAAAAAGAAACAGTTCAAAGAAGGAGACTGGGCTTTACTGTTTGACTCTAAATTCATAGATCATAAAGCCAAATTTACCACACATTGGTTGGGCCAAGGATAATTTTAGGGGCGAATGTTCGCCCTTTGGCGAAATTAAGGGGTTTTAAATTTTTAGTGGGCGAATATTTTGTATCATAGTACATTTTTACAAATCACCTCAAATAGCCCACCTTATTTTAAGGGAGAGGGTAAAAAAGGTAAATTTAGCCCTTGAAATTAGGACTTACAACCTTCCATTCACCCATTTTCAAAATAGGTTTTATTTAAGTGAATCCATTCGCTTATTTTCAAAATAGGTTTTATTTAAGTGAATCCATTCGCCCATTTTCAAGAATAGGTTTTATTTAAGTGAATCCTATGGGCCAAATACCATATTTATAAAAGAGGTATGGTAAATTAATAAAAATATAAATAAATGAGAGGTATGGTAAATAAATAAAACATTTTTTATATTTACTCCATAAGTCACCTTATATACATGTAAGGGTGTAAATAAATAAAAATATAAGTAAAGTGGAGGTATGGTAAATAAATAAAACATCTTTTTATACTTACTCAAAAGGTATGGTAAATAAATAAAAATATAAATAAACTATATGTATCATAAATAAATAAAACCTCTTCTTATATTTAGTCCATAACCCTCGTTCTATTTATGAAGGCTCAAGAAAGAGGTTTTATTTAAGTGAATCCTATGGGCGAAATACCATATTTGTAAAAGAGGTATGGTAAATTAATAAAAATATAAATAAACGAGAGGTATGGTAAACAAATAAAACATTATTTTATATTTACTCCATAAGTCACCTTATATTTACGAACACTCAAAAAATGGGTTATATTTAGGTGAAACATATGGCCAAAATACTATGGGACAAATACCATGGACTAGATTTTTATTAATACCATGCAAAAAACCATTATTAACCCTAATATTAGAATTAATAAAAATAAAAAGGGCACATGGTATTGACCCATGGTATTTACCAAAATGGCACATTTTATTGACCCATGGTATTCACCAAAATGGCACATGGTATTGACCCATGGTATTCACCTGGAATGTAGCCTATTTAAATGGGGGAATTAAACCAGCATTTAGCCTATGCTAAGATTCACTAGGAATTTACAAAGTTTTATTATTTAGTGAAAGAATCGCCAAGATCTTACAAGATTTTATAATTGAGTAAAATATTCGCCATGCCTAGTGAGAGATTCGCCAAAAAATTATATATACATATTATATTATTGATAAAATCGCCTTCCATTTTTCCTATATACCATGGAGATTCGCCCATTTATTATATTTATAAATTTATGGGGGGTTCTTAAAATTTTCCCTGGGTTGGGCCCATATGAAATAGTTCAAGTATATTAAAATGGATCAATCAAGCTTACTACCATTGATGGAGAAGGCAACACCTTTCCTGTCAATGGCCATCAGTTGAAACTCTATCATAAGCCCATCAGCAAGGGGGATTTTATTCACACTGTATCTCAACAAAGGGAGGTTGATATATTACAGCAGTTGTGATATCTCTACCTTAGTTCATTCAATTTCATTTTTTTTTAAATAAAAAAATAAGAAATAAATAAAATAAATAATAAAAAAAAAACCACAAAAAAACAAAACAATAATAATGGTTTAGATGTGAAAACCAGACTCTGTCACACTCTAACCAAAAATTCTTACTAGAAAACCATTCATTTGGCTGGTAAGAATTCCTTGTTCTTCTTGTTTACTATTTTTTTCATCACTTCAATAATGACTTGAGGACAAGTCACAACTTTAGTGGGGGAGAAGAATCAGCATTTTGTTCTCCCTATCTCATCTCTTCATTTGTAAATCTTCAAAGAATTTGTTTCAGTACTTCAGTATTTCAATAAAAGAGTTGTTTTTGTTTTTTTTGTTCTAATTAGAGGGACCTGTTCAAGAAATATGCAGTGGGACCTGTTCAGAAGACTATGTTACCAGTACCAATATTAGAGGGACCTGTTCAACAAATATCAGAGGGACCTGTTAAAGACTGCATTCAAGATACATCAGGCTACTTCAACAAAGTTTCCAAAGGTTTCTTATCATCAAGGCTACTTTTGTTGGGAAAAGTATCCATTCGGAATGCCCCTATCCCACTCTAAGGTGTGATAGTGCCTTAGCAACAAACAAGGAAAACTACTTGAGTCTTCTTCTTTATGAGATGTAAATGAGGAGAAAGGATGTAACTAACCTGTGTCTTTCGCTAGTTTGTTGATCCAATCACTCCTCTCTTCAATAGCTCCCAGCTCCCTGCTCCCTTACCGGCCCAGCTTCACCGGATTCCTGCAAGATCACAAGAGAGAGAAACTACACGAAGATATAGATATACATTCATAAAAAGCTCAGGATCAGATTAAGCTAAACATGCAAATATAACAAAACATCATTTATACACAACATGTAGGAGAAACTCAAATAGTTTATTGATATGATAATAAAGTCCAAGAGGAGATACAACCAAGTGAGTCCCGATCCAGCATCTATCTCCCAGCAAAGGAATCCCTTCCTCTCCTCCAACAAAGCATAAATCACCCAATGTACTAATCTCAATCTCAAACCAACAACAATTCTCTGCAAAGTAAAAAATTCCAGCCTCCGGATCTCTGGGATGAGGGATCCATATATAGATGTAAGCAGAGAGGATGAGTCAGCTTATGTTTTGACTTGTGGCTTCTCTCTGTCAGTTCTTGCTTCCACTTGGAGGCTGAGAGCCTCTTACTCATCACTGGTCGAATTCATTGAGGCAAGTGTCATTGAGGAAGATTCTGGAAGCTTCCAGTGTCTGTACACCTCGCGGAATGATACTGCCATTTGGCATTTCTCGCTCAGTGCACCCTAGTAGTGCATTTAGGTGTGTTGCAACGCACCTAGCTAGTGTACTGGGGTGCATTGCAACGCAGGCAGCTAGTAGAGCATCTGAATTGGTCCTGAATTGACTGTTTCTGAGTGGTTTTTGGTGGAGAACTTCTGGGAGAAGCTGTCATTGGTTGACCTTGTTCCTTTAGGGGCAAGAACAACACTTTTAGGGACTTTGAATCCCTTGGATTATGGACATTTCATGCTTAAAGCTGTAAGGCACAAAAATGTCTATAACAGTTGCCCCCTAAAGTATGAGGCCGTTTATTGGGTGAAATGCTTTATTAGGAGGGTCCGAAGTTCATTCAATGCTGGGAGGAGACCTGTAATAAGATACAATACAATACATTATTTTTCATACTGTTTTCATGATCTAGCTGAGGTGGGCATTCCCGTGCTCAGCTTTATAAATTCATTTTTATGTACATAGGACAGACAATCGTCTGATGGTAGACTGATGATCCTATTGAAATCATCATCCCTTTGGTAGGATGATTGTCTGTGCTGCAATGTTGTACATGTCAATGTCTTTATTTTTCCTGAATATATATCACAGCCTGGATGGATGAAACTAAATCCGGGGTCTTCAATCTCGTCCGATCTTCACTCTAAGTACAAGTCGATCCATGTGAGAAATGTTTTGAGGTCGAACATGGAAAGACATCGCTTGATTACCAGTCAATGATGTAAACTGTTAACAAGCGCGAGAGGAATCACCGATAATGATGATGACCCTCAAGGTACTGCAGTACAATTCACATGGTGTGAATAAAGGACTTGGCGTCGAACACCACGCAAAATCTTTCGGTCGAAGGTCATTGATGTATACCTGTCGCCGGAAGTGAGAAACTTGCCATTGAGGCATGCAAGTTTCAAAATACTGAAGGGGGTGTTCCTAGATCAACTTCTTGGATAATGAGCTGATGTCGACAAGAAGCAATCTGTCAAAGGAGGGCATTGATGTATCCCACATCAGTGACATGGAATGGAGCAAATGATTTTGATGGAGGTGAAAACGATCTGATGATATATGGTTCAGGGTGGCGGTCATGAAAGAATGAAGTATAATGTATGGTAGTGGATGGGACACGGTTGACTTCTCTGGATGAATTCTCTTGAACATATCGGCGACACTTGTATGATGGATTGGTAGCATTTACCCCAAAGGTGGATGGTATGGTGAGACCATGGTGATGTGACCGGTGAATGAAACAACCCAACCCGACTCAGGCATGGAGTGGAAGTGTCATGTTCAAGAGCGACTTGCTACCAATAAAGGTTCTTTGAGTTTCTTCCCAATTTTTCCCCAGTCATTGCTGACTAGTACCTCTTTATTTTTGTCAAGCTTGAGGAGGATAACATATGCTTGTTCTATAATTTGCCCTTCGGGCAAACCCATCGCTATGTTTTAACGAGCCTAGCAATAGTGAAACTCGTTCTCGTCTAAAGACAAGTTTGTCGCTATTAATGTTTTTAACGAGTCTAACGACAAAGATAACTCGGTCCTTTTCATTTTTAGAGAGTCTGAAAAGGCACGTAAAGTTAACTCTGAAATTCCTTTTTTGTCATCTAATCCCTTAAGTCCGAAAAAGTATAAAACAATACAGAAGGGATGAATTTTCGATAGTTTTAACGAGCCGAACAAAACAAGCGCTCGATCATTTTGTGCAATAATCCCTCAGGTCCAAAAAGATTAAAATCTAGAGGAGGGATAGCGTTTCCGGTCGCTTTAACGAGCTCGAAGGCCAAAACTCGGCAATCTTTTCATATTTTACGAGTCAGATGAAAAGAGCTTAAAGAAGGCTCGTCTTTTGAGAAACGAGTGATAAAACGGGTAGCAGCTGATTCCAGGTAAGGGTTGGAATTTTCCAATCACGGCAGTGTCACAAGGATGGCTAGTGCAATCACTCTTCGCAGTTGTTCCTCAAAATGGGCAAACAATCAAATGGAGGTGAATGATCGGCCAATGGAAAAGTGGAGGTGACGGTGCAAACACAACCAAGGCTTTAATGGCTGATAATGTTACATTCACGGTGGTTATTTACCGGAGGATAGTTCATTTTTTAACGAGCTTAAACGCGGGTTGAAACACTTGCTCGATCTTATGTTTATTTTTTAACGAGCATGAACTATGTGCTAAAACTGCTCGATTAATCCAGTCATATGATAAGAATGTCTCATGTAAGATGCCATTTTTTATGGAGCTTGCGCCTTACAAAGCTATGCCCCACATCCTTTCATTATGCAAGTTCGGAAACGACTAATCCTACGAGTTTAAAGGGTTAGACCTACGGGTTTAAAGGGAGGACCTAAAAATTTAAAAAATAAATAGCCACCCCTTGCTTGCACTTCAAAAGGTTTGCATGCCCCCAGGTATAAAATAGAGTTTCAAGGTTACCCCTCAATTTGCAGATAAAACATTTTTTCTACTAGGAAAGGCCTACCTCTTTCAGGTTACCAAAGATTGTCTCATTTGCGCAGCAAACAAAACACTTCCTTGGCGATGTCTACCGAGATAGACAAAGGTGAGTGACAATGAGCGCCAAACACATAACTTTGACAAAAGAATCTTATTCTAGAACAACCCCTCTTCCAATCACGGACGGGGTATGGACTAGTCATATTCTCCCGCGGAAACCTACCCTATACCCAAAGTTTTCCTGCCGAAGCAGACCAGGATGCATGCCCCCTGGGTTCCAGTCATATCCCTCCGAATTACTCGTGCTCATCGGGAGGACGGACCGTGGGTTGAGACATTTCTTGCATGAAGAGACCATTTACGGACGGTATGTGACTATTTGTGATGCGTGATCCGGGAAATGAAAGCTGGTCCACGAGCTTGACCACTCTTCCTTCGTTCGGAAAACACATTACTCTAAAGAGTGAGGAGACGATGGCTCCCATGCAATATATATAGTCTCGTCCAAGGAGTAGGTTATAATCCAAGGGTCCTTGAATGACCATCATGTTCATTTGAACGGTCTTCCCTTTCAATGTTATGGGCACATTGGGGAGGATCCCTAAAGGTCGACTGGTTCCTTTATTGAAGCCTGTCAGATTTCTCATTTCAGGCAAAAGTGATGGCGAACCAAGCGCTTTCCAAGCAGTAGAGGAAAGGATACTCACAGATGCCCCCTCATCAATGATGGTGCTAGCCATGACCATTCTGTATATTTGGATGATAATTCTGAATGGTATGCTTGCTGGTAAACGGGGTCTGCCTAGTTGGTTCCAGCCGAAGGATACAACTAGGTTGCTTGGTGGTGGGACCGAGTAGACGGCCGGGTATCGCTCTGACGAACTTCCTTCCTGCGATAAAGGAATGGGTGGATTGCCCCCATGTTCATCGGAGTCTGTGTTGATGAAAAGAATCTGGATGGTGTCATCCTTATCCTCTTCAGTGACTGTATCATTCGAAGATAAATCCTCTGAAGGCAAGACCGGGTCAACTGCCGCCTCGACCTTTTGACTTTCGTCGGGTATGGATTCAGCTGGTTCATCTTCAATGACCGGCGCTTCAGCTGACCACTTGAGCGGGCCAGCTGGATTTTCAACTAACGAAGGACTCGGCAAGAGCTTTTTATATCCAGGAGGAAGTCGTAACGGTGAAACCAGACGATCATCCAAAACTCTTTTTGCTTCGTCTAAGAAGGGACAATGGTGGAGGGCATGGTCGCCTTCGCACAGTCTACAGGGAGATCTAGCTCTCCCTTTTTGTCCTGGGACATCACTTTCGCTAGTTGACGGTGTGCTTTCAACATGGCTATCAGAGGTTGACGCCACCGGATTATGCAAACGGGGAGACCAGTCCCTTAGTATCCAAGGGATGCAGGGACAATCTCTGTGAAAGTGGTCTCCCTTGCAAATGACACATGGTGATTTAGACCTGGTCAGTGCAGTGTGTGGATTTTCGTTAGATGACACTCATTTGCCCCCACTCACTTTTGGCTCCTTCTTCTTCTTCTCTTTCTTCTTCTTTTCCTTCTTGTCTTTAGGAACTTGACTTTTGGCTTTGCCAGTCCCATCAAGCGAAGAGGAAGGAGGAGAGGAAGAATTATAGGAAGTAGAAGGCTGGTGGGTAACTCTGGACTGGTCTAACTGCTGATTCGACTGTTCAGGAATAGTGGTGTTCTGAACGACATTGGTTGAGAAGAGCCAGACCGGCAAGCCAATTGTCAGTCCTGGAAGCGACAATGTGGCCATATGGGGCGCACCAACATCTCCCCAAGAGGAGAAGGGACTAGGATTTCCACCAAGGGGAATTCCTTGGTTGGTAGGCTCCATTTTCTCAACCTAAAGATCAACGCAGGAAAAGGGTATGAATATTCCGTTTAAAATAAATTTTAACGACGCTTGGACACAACTTTCTTTTTCAATTTTATAGAGTCGAGAAAAAGAAAAAGATGACTCTAGTCTCCTTCGATTTTTAATGAGCCTGAAGTGACAAGTGCTCAGATGGACCTTTTCCATTAAGGAGTCTGAAAAGGAACGAAAGGGACTGCTCTGGAGTTCCAGGTAGAGGGTGTGCCAAACTTTTCACAAAACCGCAGAATACTTTTTAAGGTACGGGCGGTCAATCTTCCCGAATGCTGTGTTCAGTGCATTGCGATCAGTAGGGCGGCCGACACGGCTTCCTATGGATAAAGTTTTTATGCCTATAAGGGTCTCCCAATATATACTCGATGGTACGTGGGAGCACAATCCGTACTGGCACTTGTTGTCTCTCAGGAGGAATCACCTAACCATCAGTGAGGCAACAGTTACCAGGTTGTACGACGCCGGAACACGTCTATAGCCTAGACCTCTATGTTGTGCGTTAAGTTACAAAGCGTTGTTAAGTTCATTCAATTTATTTTAAGGTTGATCTTTCTTAGAAGTTTTCCTTTTTGGATCACCACGAGATGTAGATACAATTCCTAAATGCAGTCTAAAGATGATAAGCAAGCTTTTATCTCTTTTCAACAATGAAAATCCTAGCTACAAGGGGAAAAGAAAGACACAATATTTTCTCAAAGAGCATAGAGCACACTGTAAATGCACTTTTCCTAAATCAACATACAAACTATCAATATGCAAATGCACAAATGCATGTATTTGTTTTCACTTTCTTAATATTGATGCCTAAAAAGAAAGCTGTTGTACAAATTTGAATTCGATTTCAAGTGAAAACACAAACAAGTTTCTTTTTGAAATCAAAAAGACGATTACGACACTTTATGATTTTGAAGTAAACACTTGTTTCGACACTAGAAATTCACAAATTCAAACCAAAAGACAAAAGTAAAAGTGCAATCAACTATCAACAGCAAACAAACTTACTCCTAAGATCAAAACGACACTTACGACAGGTCCAGATCTAAGGGGGACAGTATGACTAGTTTACTTTTGTAATGGGAAACTGCAAATGATGTAACAAATACACAAAAACAAATACAGTTTATTTTATACAACTGAGGCGAAATTAAAGTAGAGAAAAGGGGTTTTCAGATAGGTACACACACTGATAACAGGCTGTAAAAATCAGAGACAAAACTGAGCAAAAAGAAACAGAGAACCACAGCTGCACAAGGCAAAGGCTGATCAGCGCACCCCTAGCACAGAGAAACTGAATTGCAGCGCAGGTAGCCCTCTCGGGACCTGCGTTGAAATGCATAACCTCTTCACAGAGCCTGCGCTGAAGCAGAAACGAGAATTGTCTCTGGGTTCTGGGTCACGGTTTGCAGTTTAATCTACGGTTTTTGGCCGGATAAAAGCTATCAATTAGGTACAATTAGAGGGATGATTTAAAGGAGGACTAAGATCTATCACAAATGGCTGTTAGATCATTTTTGGATCAGCTGTTCAGATCATAAACAGGCCCAGCGAATGGACTAGAGTAGCAGATCTCTACTTTGCATTTGTACATGGCAAATGCAGTTTGATTCGGCACTCCTGTGTTTATGAAAAGAACAACAATAGAAACACAAATAAACTAACTAGATACGATCCCCAGCGGAGTCGCCAATTTGTTGTTGGGAAAAGTATCCATTTGGAATTCCCCTATCCCACTCTAAGGTGTGATAGTGCCTTAGCAACAAACAAGGAAAACTACTTGAGTCTTCTTCTTTATGAGATGTAAATGAGGAGAAAGGATGTAACTAACCTGTGTCTTTCGCTAGTTTGTTGATCCAATCGCTCCTCTCTTCAATAGCTCCCAGCTCCCTGCTCCCTTACCGGCCCAGCTTCACCGGATTCCTACAAGATCGCAAGAGAGAGAAACTACACGAAGATATAGATATACATTCATAAAAAGCTCAGGATCAGATTAAGCTAAACACGCAAATATAACAAAACATCATTGATACACAGCATGTAGGAGAAACTCAAATAGTTTATTGATATGATAATAAAGTCCAAGAGGAGATACAACTAAGTGAGTCCCGATCCAGCATCTACCTCCCAGCAAAGGAATCCCTTCCTCTCCTCCAGCAAAGCATAAATCACCCAATGTACTAATCTCAATCTCAAACCAACAGCAATTCTCTGCAAAGTACAAAATTCCAGCCTCCGGATCTCTGGGATGAGGGATCCATATATAGATGTAAGCAGAGAGGATGAGTCAGCTTATGTTTTGACTTGTGGCTTCTCTCTGTCAGTTCTTGCTTCCACTTGGAGGCTGAGAGCCTCTTACTCATCACTGGTCGAATTCATTGAGGCAAGTGTCATTGAGGAAGATTCTGGAAGCTTCCAGTGTCTGTACACCTCGCGGAATGATACTGCCATTTGGCATTTCTCACCCAGCGCACCCTGGTAGTGCATTTAGGTGCGTTGCAACGCACCTAGCTAGTGTACTGGGGTGCATTGCAACGCAGGTAGCTAGTAGAGCATCTGAATTGATCCTGAATAGACTGTTTCTGAGTGGTTTTTGGTGGAGAACTTCTGGGAGAAGCTGTCATTGGTTGACCTTGTTCCTTTAGGGGTAGGAACAACACTTTTAGGGACTTTGGATCCCTTGGATTATGGACATTTCATGCTTAAATTTGTAAGGCACAAAAATGTCTATAACAGCTACATCAACAACAAGGATAAAAGAAACTGCACAAACATAGTTCTTCATAGTTCTTTAGAGTTATTCAGATTTTAAAGGGACCTGATATATTCAATTTCATTTCAAAGGGACCTATTTTTGGAAGTGAAGATGAGTCATATTTGGACAGTGAAGATCAATCCTACCTGTGCATGCCAAATCAACCATTGTCAACCAACAAGTGTAATGTATTGATGAAATTTTTATTTTTAACATTTAAAATTCTTGAATTATTTTAGTGTTAAAAATGATGATTATGATTGCTTGTTATCGATTTCAAAAACACCTATACCCATCACCATCGTAACATTCCTAACTACTCAACTCTTCTATCACTCTGCTATCATTTCCCATCACACTTTAGCCTATTTCCATATTCCTACTACGAGTTTCAAACCTTTTCCTACACCACTCTTCAAACCTTGTCATCAACTCCTCATTTTTAAATCGGCCATCAAACCTTGTCATCGATCCATGATTTTTCAATCGGCCAAGTACCAACATGTAGTGGAAAGACAAGAAGTAAATCATTAGAAAGACAAGTGTTAAATGATTTCGTTCATTTTGAATGTGGGAGTTATAAAACAGTCTTTTGACCCAACTCGGCTCATGAAACATATATCCGTTATCATCACTACATTACCCTTTATATGTATATGGTGTTCTCATGATTGTACCTATGCAAATTAGTACCGCTCCTCTATCTTTATGATGTGAATGTGCCCTCAACTCTGCATTATCATTATAGCAATTAGGTGAAGCTCAGCTATTAAGTTTTCACTCAGCTCATAAAGTATGTTACCATGTGAGTGTTCAAACTCTGAGTTTTCAAAGAGGGCCAAGACAACAGGCGCTACAAAGGGAGAGCATAGCAAATAGGCTTACCACGAGTTTCTACCATTGCCCAAGCAATTAAAGAAGGAAACCCTGAGAATTGAGGGCATTACCAGGTCGGCTAAGTGGAACGCAGGAAAAGAGGTAACACATTGAGAAAACCCTGATTGAATTGTTAAGCATAAACAAAAGGGTTAGAACAAAGATTCCTTTTTTTTTTAAATGACCAATAGAGCAGAGCCTGAAACATTTGATAGTTCACAATATCATGATGATTGTGTCACGATTTTAAGGGAAAAACATTGGTTATCCTTTCTAGAGAAATTCAATGGAAACAATGAAGTAGTGACAAAGCAGTTTGCATTCACATTGAATGGAGAGAAAGCATTAATAGGAAACTTCTCTTTTATAATTTCAGAGGAAACCATAGCACAAACATTGGGAATCAGTCCAGAAGGGGAAAAGTATTTCAAAACCAAACAATTTAGGGAGAAATCATGGACTCAGTTTATGTCTAGGTCAAGGGTTTCCTCTGTCAATTGGAAAAAGGGTGTTCGCAGAAGTTGGATAATTCACCCTTGGGACAAAATGGTATAAATTATTCAAAAATTTGTTACATGTGAAGGACGCTACAGCATAGTATACCTATATCACATCAAACTTCTGTTGCACTTAAAAGGTCAATGCACCATCAGTTTGCCCTACTTCCTCTTAGAGAGTTTGACTAAAATGTCTAAGACCATTCAGAATAGAAAAGGTAATGAAGATAAGAGTTTGTGTCATTTTTGGTTGATTAAAATTCTAATTGAATTTGAGTTGCAGAGGAGGGGAAAAACATGGAAAGAATTTTTAATTGCCAATCAAATTAAAGAAGATGAATAGGAATAGCATCAAGAATTCACAGAGTTTATGCTTGATATTGATGAAGAAATCCCTGAGCGTAAGTCAAGCAATGTTCCTCAACCCAACAGTGGTGTAAAAACAAGAAGGATGAGGCAAGAAACTGCCAAGAAAATTGAACAAGATAAAATCTTCACTACTTATACAAGAAGATAAAGGAGAATAAAAAAGAACCAAACACAAGATGATCAACTGGAGTCAAATTCAAATGCACCAATGGACATTGAAAGCGGTGCTCATTCGAAGCCAGAACAGGAAGCATAAATGGAAATCGAGAGTAACAAGTGGGAAAGGAAAGAGCCAGCACCTACAAACAAGAAATAGAGAAGGTTAGAGAAACAAATTGAAGAGCTAAAAGAGGAATTGATGGAAGCAAACATGTTGGATAAGGTCATAAAGAAGGAAAATGAAATGTTGAGAGCTCAGAGCAAGAAGATTCAACAAAAAAATGAGAAACTGAAGAAGAAAATCAAAGAGCTTAAGATTGATCAAACTGAAACGTGCAAATGGGTGAGAGAATGGTACACTAAAATATCTCAAAGAAAAATATAAGAATCTAAAACATGAGTTCCAAGTTCATAAGAATGCCCAAGTTCAGAGGAGTATAGATGTCTTGCTACAAGTGACAGAGGCACAAGCAGGAACAGAATATAAAGGGAGCACATCAGGATTAGCATCGGGACATGTTAAATCATTGAGCTTGGGGGAGATGTTGGTACTATTTTATTGCCATTCTTTTCTTATAAGAATCCATCATTCATCTATCATTTTCTCCCATAAACCCCTCATAGTCCATTGAAATTGATCAATTAAGCATTATAATTGTTATTTTACATTAAATTTAATTTGTGGATTTTTATGTTTAAAATTAGAAATTTTCAACAAAATTACAGGATGTCATGACTTCCTGTAATTGGTTTATGTTGTGACACATGGCATGGCAGGAAAATCAAAACAGAGGATAGGGACAAGATCATGGATGTACATACATGGTGAAAGATCTATTCGGCATCGCATCTGGAGCTCCTGGATACATGGTGAATGCTGGTCAAACCCAGTCTTTTTGGTCATAAAAGTAGAAAATACCAAAGTTACCTAAACTGATTTCATTTTGGTTTGGAAATGAGTTAAGATTAGAAAAAACAAAATCACCTTTTTGACTGTAAAAGCATAAACATCTGCGTGATAATGTATGTACATTCAATTGTAAACCTTAAGGAATGTTAGTGAACGAGGGATAAGATACATTGAGCAGACTTAAGACTGCGTATTGTATTGTATTATTACCAGAACTCTGTTCTTGCATGTAATTGATTTCCAGACTTTAATCACAGGCATAATTTCATCATTCCAGTGTTTTATGTGTTAATGGTTTCATCATCCGAAGTTTTCTAAGTGTACCATCAACGCGTGGACAAGCCCTACGTGGGGATTGGTATACTTTCATTTCAATTTCATAGCATTTAGACTTCAGATCTGAATAGTGTTTGATGCCATTTCTTTTCTTGTGAATTACTAATTCGATTAAAAGTTCTTGTGAGTGTTATTGTATGATTCATGGTGATAGCTTGAAACTTCAATTGCTAAATTATTGAACAAGATCTTGTAAAATATTTAATTGAGCACTGAATTTCGAAATATCTCCGTGGACTCCTTTTTCATGCATTTGAGTTTTTGTATGCTTAAAAGAGTCTTTAGTTTTCATGAATTTGATTGTTAGGATGCTTAGTGTGTTACTGAGAAAGAGTTTTTGTGAATGGTATCCTTGTAAGAGGATTGAAAACTCAGACTAGTAACACGCTGTGTTTTTAGTGCAGTTAATTAAATTAGATTATCTGAGTGTTTAAAATGTGAAAGGAAACATATTCCAATCTCTTGTAAAAGAGTGTTGTAGCCTGTCACAGTAGAAACGTCTCTAGGTAGATGAGATCCTTTTAGGTCTATAGATTGTAGACACGTGCCTCTAAGTTTACCTACCTTGGTTGACATTAAATTGAGTCTAATTTGGACCCCTGGATTGGTCACTACAAGCACCATATCAAAAACTAAGACAATAGAATTCATTTTCATAAACGAAATTTCTTCATAAATATAAGAAATGTCAAATACACGTATTCTCTTAAGAATAATATACAATTTTTTCCTCCTTTACACAATTTAAAAATAAATAAATTTCCACCACTCGCTAGTCCTTGCAATACAACTTCCTTCCCCATGATGTTTGCAATAACAATATCTGCAATACAATAATAATCTTTGCAATGGATGTAATGGGAAATGATATGGAATAATGATAATTCTAAAGTATTGGATAACATGAAAAGATAGAAAATAGAGGTTACATACAAGTAGCACGTAGAGGTCACATAGAGGTATAATATAGATGCAATAAGTAAGTTTGAAATATTATTTGGTATAGATATTATTCAGTGAAATGGGTGATATATTTGAGGATGAAAATGAGAACATACTCACCATTGATGAGTAGATAGAGAATGTGGATTCCTAAGAATTAGAAATTGATTTGGTATTGGGGGGAGAAGGAATGCATGTACTCAAAGGGGTATATGAATAGGCAAGTGGTTGTCTCATACCTTACATGCATTCTCACAAATGATGTTGATGTATGCACAATGTTTTCTTTAGCTTTCCTTGAAGGCCATGAAGCGGTAGAGTTCTGGATAAAAAGGTGATTTAGATGTGATTGTTGGAATTCATTGTTTAGACATATTTCTTATAATATTATTCTAAACAAAGAATTTGAAAATGATGACAATATTTACAGTCAAAATGACAACAGATTGTGTTATACCTATCGTTGACCTTATCCTCAGGTTAATGGGAAAACTAAGGAGAGATGATCTAGTGTTATATATGTAATGACTAGTTCCATGAGAACTATCTTGGTTTCCAAATGAGAGAAAAGATATCAGAATATGATGAAGAGGAATCCATGTCCCTGGATTTTACTTTCAAAACTATTTGAGTCAATTTTTCTTCTTTTATTTCTACTGAGATATTTTTATTTTACTATCTGAAACTAGTGAAACATTTACTGACTTTGATCACACAAAACAATATTTTCCCAAGGATAATTGTATCAAGAATGATGTTGCAATAAAACAGAAATATTAGGTAGTTAACTATAAATGCCAAGGCTCTAATACCACTAATATACCTTGAATAACTCTAATCTTGAATGAATTTTATTAGTGTGAACCACATATAAATACATCGAGATATGGTTTTTCTTTTCATTTTTCAAGAGGTATTGTGGTTATCCCTATTCACATATGATTCCATATTTCTCTTAGATGAATAATAAAAATAATTACAATACACCATAATCCCTAGGATTAGGTATCTAACACAATATTTACTATTGTTTTATGAGATACAGTGAAGCCTTTGACACAATCCCTAGGAACCTACTATTTGAAAGGATTAAGGTGCTGGGACTTCTAGATTTGGTAATTCAATTGCTAGTGGCCCTCTATAAGATTGTTATTGATATGGTTTACCTATAATTGGAAATGTAAAGGACATATACAATGATTTATATGGATGGAAATCGAAATATTTCATCATTATTTGATGTTAGTCCTATAATCCTTCTAATATTCCATAGTGCTTCTGGTCCTTATTGGGTAATCACCCTCCTAGTTCAATCTAATGTATGTACAATGATAGTTCTAAACACCATATTCATTTGAGGCTCCTTCCCCACATCCATCTATGGATAGCACTACTCCTTTCTCTTATATATCATCACAGAGAAGGAATCTTAGCCATATGCCTCCCTCTTCCCAAGTCACATTCTTATTTCCCATCTAGGAATAGTAAGTAGCTTTTTGATGACTACATTAGGCTTGCATAATATTACCTTATGTATCCCTTTGTAGTACCTAGATCTTCCAACTACTCCCACACCATTAACACAAACTCCTCCTTTGGTTTTAACACTTGTATAGTTTGTATGTACCTACCCTATGTATTTCAAAGAATATATAGGCTTAGATGGTCCCAACTAAGTACTATTGGGACGGGGTTCCGTGGGTCAAATTTTATTAATTTTTGTAAATTTATTGTAAAGTCTCTGCATTTTGAGGAGTTAACAGTGAGTAGCGTAGGTCAATAGGAGTCAAAAGGGATTTAGGAAGGTCAAAGACCCTTAGTTTGTTAAATTTAGGTTGTTTTGAGACCCGCCCGTGGCTTGTAGATCATAAGAGTCATAAACAAGATAAGTAAGAATAGTGCATGATTTGGGTATGATTTCATCTCTTCGGTACTTGGGCAAAGGGGAACACTCCTACAACTATGTACGTGGAGACCTTGGTAAGTCTGCAACTGAGTGCGCGGGCCCCTGCAGCTGTGTGCATAGGGTTGAAAGAAGTTGTATTTGACGATATGAAGCATAATAAAAGAATTAGTTTGAAGAACTATCTATGCATTCATGTATTTCTATTTTATATATGAATTTACTCTATTTAGGATCTTTTGAATGAATTTATTCAAGAAAATTACTTTATATATTCATGAAGACATAGATATATTTCTTTATATGATGTTATGCATGTTTAGCACAATCAACGAAGGGCATAAATCTGCTAACTGTTAATTACTGTAAATTTCATGTTTCAAGGGTTAATGTTCGTGAAGGTAGAGATAAAGCCCTAAGTTTGGAAGAAACACATCACATAGTCATGTGGATGAAAAAACATGGTTCTAGCACCCCCTAATACTGCCTCGGGTGAGACTGGAGCTTGCGTTATTCAAGTTGTTGTCGAAAGGGCCAGTAGTGTAGGTTTTGTTGGTTAGCACAACTAACTCTAAACATGGGTCCAAGCCCCCTCAAGCCAAAAAAATGGTTCTGTTGCTAGGACCGGGATCTATCTGAGGAATGTGTGATGTGGCATAAGTGGATACTGACTAAGAAGGAGATTGAGATGTGGATAGATCAGAAGTTGCAGGAGTTTGTAGCTCAAGAAAACAGGAATCTGCACATGTCGTAAGAAGAGTGGTTGCAGAAATATCTATATACAATGAAACACAAAATTTTCTTCTTCTCTTTTCCATGTGAAATATATGAATGGTTGGCTAAATTGGTGGATGGTCAACATACCTGGAAGATGGATAACCCTATTGTGTGGATGCCAAATTTAGTGAAGTAACTCGAAGGATCAGAAAACAAGGTTGCAAAGGTTGTCGACTAATGGACTAATACTATTTTGGGAGTATTTATTATTGAGTTCACAATTGATACGTCTTCTAGTTATACCGAAGATGAATGTTGATTTTCAAAGGACCGAGAGGTAAGTATCTGAAGTCTCTGAAAACATGGATTAAAATAATATTGTGTGAGAAGTAGGTTATGCCACTAAATTGATGTTTATATGAGACTCAACGGGAGCTATGCGAAGTGGGAAACAATTAAGATGAGTATAGTCCTCTATTGGGAGCATCTGATAGTGAAGAAGAAAGTAATAGTTTGAAGACAACCAGAGGTGCACCGGAGTAGGTAGATTAGGGCACTGTAGGAATACCCCATCCATCCACCCCACTTCTTCCATCACCTCCACCTCACACACCAATGCCTCCACCTCCACCTCCCCCTTCACCTCCACCTCCGTTATTCAGTACGGAAAACACTACAAAGATGTCAATATTCAAGGGTTTGGGTACATAAGACCTTGACCAATTCTGGTTTGTAGTAGATGTTTTCTGGAAGTCACATTAGATAAGATATGACAATTTGTTGAAAGAATAGTTGGTCATGACATTGCAAGATAGGGCGTTGAGTTGGTATATTAATTACAGTACGACTCATCCATCTGCATCATTAAAAGACACAAAATATGTACTAAACAATGAATTCAAAAAGCCAAAGTCTCAAGCCTAGTATGTGAATCAGGTCATAAAATTAAGAAAAAGGTGAATGAATCTTCGTGGGATATTGATCAAAGGCTGAAATGTCTATTTCAACAAGCAAATCTACATATTTCAGATGAGAAGCATAAGGATTGGTATATTTCTACGTTGTTACCTCATTTGAGATTACCATTGTCACAATAGAAGCTTGGATCACAAGCTAAAGTGCTAGAAATTGATATGAAATTTGAGGCTTCACCTATTTAGGATAAGAATATGGGAGAGTAGTAGGTTCAATCACTATTGGCCATCCTGCATATGGAGTTGTAGGATCTCAAAAAGGGGAAAGAGGTCCAAGAGGAGACCTGTTTTGAAGTATGGTTCTTAAAGTGCAAAGGAAATGATCATGACAAGGATCATTTCCCAGTATATCAGAACTATCTAATTGTGGGAGGTCTTATCCCCCTGAAGCTAGAAAATTCTGCTGGATCAAGTAACGGGGTAGTGCCATGGTGCGCTATTTTCCAAATAATAGGAAAACACTCAACAAACAATTTCCATTTGTTGTCGAAGTTCATGCAAACTCACCAACATCTATTGTACAATTTATTTAAGTCTGTAGGCCATGATGAGCACAACTTCCAAAGCTATGAATTAATGATGGATATAACCCTGACATATAGAGTATAGGTTGAGACACGTCCACAACAGGATCAAGGCACACCTGCAGCACACCAAGGATTCCAGGGACGAGGAAGAGGATGAGGGGAAGGAGTTAGAAGAGGTCACAGATAGGTTATTTGTTACAATTGTGGGGAACTAGGTGACTATGCGCGAGATTGTCAGAACCATACACACCCCTCTTGTCACTATTGCCAATAGTTTGACCATGTTATAGAGGATTGTCTTCTACTCATCACAAAGATGCAAGAGAAGAAGAACCATAAACCCACTCCGAACATCCAAGTGATGAGGTTAGAACCACACAAGCATGACTCGAGTGTTAATATAGTTACGTGGAGTGGTATAGCTACCAGGGAAGATAAAGTCATAGGAAAACATCCAGAAGAGAATCCTTGGGTGCACAGGGCTGTTGATAAAGATACTTAATTTTATTTGCATAAGGAAAAAATAAAAATTTATGGAGGTTAAGAAGAAATTTTTGGATTCACGAGCTTCCACATTAAAGAGTCAGAGTGCTCAAACAGAAAATCCTGAAGAATTCATTGTTGCGCAGGAAACAGATACTTTGGTATTGACACCCTTCTTATAAACATGCATGAATCTCTTAAGGGAGCAAAAAGCGGTGGAGGAACTACAAGAGTTAATAGAAAATAGCGTTGGAAATGGTAAGTTGTTGCCTGAACAATGCACAGTTCATAAAGTAGACAAAATTAAGAAAATGACTAATTGAGAGATGATATTAACTGCACAAATTAGACAAATTGAAATGGACCAGGTGATCCTAGATTTGGGATCTAATGTGACCTTTCTTCCTAAATAGAGCTAGGAAAGAATGGGAAAGTTGGAGCTATAGTGGTCCCCAATTTAGCTGTGAATTCCGAACCAAAAGAAGATTATTCCTATGGGATGCTTACATGGAGTAACTGTATACGTTGAAGGGGCGTGTGCTATATCTAATTTTGAGGTAATCGAAATAGTGGATGATAGTAACCCCTACCTGGCGTGGTTTGGAATCGATTGGGCAGTTTACATGAATGAAGTTATCAACTGGGATTCAGTAGAGGGTGTGCGTTATACTAGTCCAGTCTGAGACTGTTATGAGGAGGTGTTGGGCATGGAATCCCCCCCACAGCAGGTTTTGGGGCTCAAAGCCCAAGTTTTTGTCAAAGGTTTTGTAAGACTCCGCGAATTGCGGGCGCGGAGTGCGAAGTAGAGGTCAAGTCATAAGGCTGTCCACCCTAAAGTAATGTATGTAATGTAAAGTCATGTCAGCCTACCCATGGTCCGCGGACCATGGGATTGTATAAATAGAGCAAGGCTCTAAGTTGTAAAGATAGTTGAGGATAGAGAGAGTAGCAAAGGAATGGTTCAAGCTTAGAGTATAATTCTAAATTTCTTGGGTTGTAGTAGTAGGAAGAGGCTCTAAAGCTGAGTGTGTAGAGGCCTAGTAGAGTCCGCAGCTGAGTGCACTGACCCCTGCAACTGAGTGGACAGGGCGGTGTCAAGTTTGTAAGCAAGATTGAAGATTAATAAAAGAGAAGTTGATTCCTATTTCTGTGTAATTGTTGTGCATTATCTTCCTTATGTTTGTATTCATTTATGTATCTTGCACACTGATATGATTGCTAAATATGCTGTAATAACCATACATATTACACACACAAGCTAATTAATTGGTTAATTCGCAAGGAACCTGGGTATTATATGAGTCGCACCCCGAGTAGGGCTGTGTGGAAGCTGCACCGCTGGTTGCTAAGGGATCGTAAATGCGCATAGCAAAACGTCAGACCGCGGACCTTCGAAATCCCATCAAACATCCCAAGGGTGCGGAAACCTAGTTCTAGCACCCTCCCATACTACTTTGGGTGAGACCTCGGTCTGCACTCCATGGACTATTGCTGAAAGGGCCAGTAGTACCAAGATTTTCTTCGCTAAATCACCTCTAAATCCGGGTCAGGCCCATAGAATCCAACAAATGGTTCTATTGTCAGGACTAGGTTTTGCATAAAGGATGTCTGATGTTGTGCCACTAGAATCCTACAAAGAAAGAAATTAAGGATTGGTTGGACAAGAAGATTCACGAGTTCGCGGCGCAGGAAAACAGAAATTTGCGAGTATCTAAGGAATAGTGGTTGGATCGCTACTTATACACTGAAATCCATGAAATTTTCTTTGCATGTTTTCCATCTGATCTATATGAGTGGATCGCAAAGTTAGCAGAAAACCAGGGAAGGTGTAGGCTTGAAAAACCAATGGTGTGGACTTCGGAACTACTACGCGGACTAGAAGCCTCAGAAGAGAAGATAGCATGAGTTATGGACCACTCGCTCGACCGAGTAATAGGAGGATTTATCACTAAGTTTGTAGTAGACATGACCATTAGCTACAGTGAGGCAGAGCGATGTTTTCTTAAGGGACCACGAGGTATGTATATTAAATCTTTAAACACTTGGATTAAGATTCTACTGTGTGAAAAGCAGGTTATGCGAATAAATTAATGTTTAGGACTATGTGAAGCAGAAAGATCTACAGAAGCGGAAGTAGTGAGGAATCGGAAGACAGTCCCTTAATTTCACTGTCGTGGGAAAGCGAGGAGGAGCTCACGAAAGTCTCTCCGAGAAGCGCAGCTAGTTTGATAAGTTAGATAGTTCGACGTTTACCACCCCCACCCACATCACCACCCATTTCGCCCTCCTCACCTCCATCTCCACCCACTCCACCTCTGCCACCACCGTAGTTCAGTATGGTGAGTCCGATCAAATTATCGGTGTTCAGAGGAGTAGGAAATGAAGATCCAAACCAATTCTGGTTCATGGTAAGGGCAGTATGGGAACCACATGGCGTTGCGAGTGATAATATTAAAAAGGCTATGTTGAGGAATTTAGACTTCTGTGATCCATAATATTGTAAGAAAATATTCGGCAAAATCACATAACGAATCTTTTGTCGACGCGTTTCGAACCAACCAGTGTGGTTCTACTTCATTGTAGGACACGGTCTAGTCTACTATGAACACAATAATAAATCCTCCTGTGATGTTATCAATCCAAGAATCAAAAGCCCTTGGAATCCTATTGTCAGTGCTCTTGAGTCTCTATAACAATTCAGGAGTCCATGTCGTAGGTTCTCCACCTTTAAAACAGGTCTTTATTTTAGTCAACCTTAATATCGACTCGTACAGTTCGATAGGAAATGATGACAAGAAATTTTTTAGCTTATCTGTGAAAATATATTTTTGTAATGAGGCTTCAGACTTCCGACGAGGGTTTCTGTTCTCTTGATCTACAAATTCTCGCTCCAATTCCAACCAATCTTGAATTTCCTTCTTTGACAGATGAAACATAAACATGTCTCTCAAATAGATCCTGGTCCCAAAAATGGAACCATTTTTGGTTTAATTGGAGTAACCTAGGTTCGATCTATACTATGCACCAACAAAACCCTTAACCACTGGCCCTTTCGGAAACGACATGCAAGCAAATCACAGTCTCACGCAAAGTGACTATGGGAGGATGCAGAACCAGGTTTCTATAGCCTTGAGGGATGATGTGATGTGGTATTTTTATGTTATTTTATCTTTAACATACATAAATTACTTTTCCGCATTCATTTAATCACATAAACATATGATATAAACTCATAATCATTATTGTGTTGTAATAAAATGTATCTGTAATAAAACTGTTAAGCTACAATAAATAATATGAAAATACACATGAAGACACAATTTTGACCGTGGTTCATCTGAATGTGGGACTGTGTCCACAAGAACTATTTCTTATAATAATGAATCTTGTACAAAAAATATTTATTGACCTATGCACTAAGCTATAGGTCATTGCACACTAAGCTACAAGTGGTCTGTGGACTTAGCTATAGAGTCTTTCCTTCGCCACAAACTACAGATCACAATAATTCGACAATAAACATAGATCTTGACCATAAAGATTATTCTTCTTATTATTATTGAACCCTATATATATTATTACATTAAGGGATATATCATTAGAATCCATGGTCCATATACCATGGACTCCCCTAATACAAGCTAATATGGTTTGAAACCCATAGATATCTTACAACATTGCATTCTTTTACAAAAAGGAGGGGCTTTGGCCCACCCTGATGCGCATATGCCACATGGCATATTTAGTGTGTGGTCCAATTAGCACTCCACTGCTCCACTGTATGGTCCACTTCGCGCCCCATTGCATTCTTTACTTCACACTTCTCTCCACAAAATGTGGAGTATTTACCCAAAAACTAGGCCAAGTTGGGTTTCACCCAACAAATATTTAGGAAATGGAAAGGAAAGGCTAAAAGCATTGTCAATCCAAAAAAATATTCATGCCAATGACAACACATAACTAGAGAATCACATCCATATACCATGCATCTAGAAATTAGCAAGGAAATTACACATGCAACCTATTAATTGCAAAGCAATCTAACTGTAGTTGTTGATCCAACTATTTCCTTATGCTCCATGCTTTCCTTTGCCTTGTTTATCCAAATCCAAGTGAATACCCAAGTGATCCAAGAATCCTCTAAGAATGCTCTAAGTTTGCAAGAGTATGAGAGAGCAAAGATAAACTGATAAAAAACTATGCATTGATTCTCTGAAGTCTTTTTATCATTGATGCCTCTATTTTCTTCATTTTCCTTCATTTTTCCTCTAATTTCCCTTGCATGAAAATATGTGTCTATTCAGCTTCCTTTTCTCCTATTTTCCTTTATTTTCATAAATAAAATTCCAATTATTTCCTCTTTTCCTTTGCCAATTTCCATGGCCATAAATAAACCACAAGTGACATTCAACTTGGAATACCTATCCCATGACCTTGGTCTTATTTTATTTACATGGAAATTCAACCATGGGTTGTTACGCAAAGTTCCATATACCAGGGGAAAGGTATCTAAGAGGACTATCCAACAATACACTTTGCAAGATAATTTGAGATGACCCATTACGGACAAAATTCATTCAAATATGGGCTATTATATTATACATAAAATGATATACAATCACTACAAGGATATACAAACACTGAAAACACATCAATGATTACTTGACATAAATGAAAACCAAATGTCATCCTACTCAAAATTCTCCATTAAGCTCCCCTTAAACTTAACTCTACTTATCATCAATGAATACTCCTTTGACATCAATGACAACACTTTCCTCAACAATCTCCCCATTAGACATTGATAGCAACACTACCAAACATTATTTTCATTTATTGCAATACTCCTTTGCAACACTCCTCTTAACATGCTACTAATGTTTACTAATTCGCCCCTTTGACATCAATTAAAAAGGGCTTGGATACTCTCTTCCTAGAATTCTCCTTTTAAAGACATCTTCCCTATAAGAGGATATAACAAGTTATTTTTTTTCCACTATTGTATTAAACTCATTCTCCTCCTTTTTCTTGTGAGAAACCAATGGCTAATCACTTTTCATTTTCCAATTCATGTTTGTACCAATAACCGAATTTAAAATTCCCTTGATATTGTTGTTGTTGTTCATGTCCATGTTAACACTCCCCCTATGTACATACTATTAGTTCCATTTCTGCAAGATCAGATGCTACATTGAATCCAATGTTTGGGCTCTTCTCCCCCTAGAAGTTTCACTCTCCATTATTTCTTCTATGGTGCACGTATTTGGAAGATAATGATTGGTTTATCTTCTCCTTTGGTCATTCTTCCCTTAAAAGGTTTCTCAACATACATGAGATTGATGCTATTGAGACAAGATGCACCAATTTATACCATGATAGAAATTGATAACAAAGGAAGATGCATAGTAATACATTTACTCCCTCTGAAAATTTTACACTTCTAAAACATACATCTACCAATTGTTTACTTATATTTGTGATTGTTGATATTAATCATGTCCACTACTTAAATGAAACAAGGTAAATAATATAATATATGTGCAAACCTTTCATTCATTCTTTTCTTGAGAAATCAATTCTTTTGAAAACCAATGGATGGTGCATGGTACTATTTTTTTGCATCTCCCCTTGAGCTTATGCATTATCATTCTTTCTAATCTCTTAACATACAACTTGTCTTAACACTGCTTGATATCTACCTTATTTTCTTCTTATTGAGAGTTATTATTGCAGACCTTTCTTTACTTTTGAAACCTTTAACACACCATGCTTCTGCTGCAACTCATCCTCCAAGATCTCTTCCTTTTCTATCTTGAGGTGTTTTTTTCCCTTGATTTTATGTTACTGATAAGCTCAAAGAGATAAATCTCCCCTACTAAATTCTTTGGATATCTATATATATATATATATATATATATATATATATATATATATATATATATATATATGTATGTATGTATGTATGTATGTATGTATGTATGTATGTATATATATATATATATATATATATATATATATATATATATATACATACATACATACATACATATATACATACATATATATATATATATATATATATATATATATATATATATATACATACATATATATATATATATATATATATATATATATATATATATATATATATATATATATATATATATATATATATATATATATATATATATATATTTATCAAGGACATATGTATTTCTCGAGATCCTTGTTTTTGTTTCTATCACTCTGCCATTTTCTTCCTTCCTTATTTTGCAACCTTTAGAAGGAAATATGATTTTACATCGTCTATCCATTATTTGACTTAAAATATTTTTCCTTAAGCCCTCAACAAACAAGACATATTTAGCCTTAGCATTTTTATTGTAAATACTAACTAGACCTTTTCCCAATACCTTGACATGCACCATTTTCAAGAGTATCTCTTCCATGCTTAAATTCCTTTAGATGAAGGAACTTGTTGCTATATCTAGTCATGTGATGAGGGATTATACTATCAATATACCATTGATCATTATCACATAGGGTTAGATTTCATTTGTCTTGTTGTTCTTCCTCTATTTTACATATATTTCTTTCATTTTACTTGATCTATGTAGGAGGATTAATTGGGGTGCTTCTAATCTCACTTGCTTGAAGTTTATGATTGTGATCATTGATATCTCACAGAGATTCATTGGTTTACCATTACTCTTATCAGGTCTTAGCTGACCCATTACACAACTTCTAGCATTGAATGAAAATCAATATTCTCCTTTTAATGCTTAATTTCCTTCATTAGATTAGTTACTTATTTTATTTGCTCATTCTAAGAGGGAGGTCTTATTTTTCCATATCCACACTCAACTACTTTGCAGCCATTATTAATACATTTATAACACTCAACAAGATCTAAGTAAGGGGAAAAATATTTGAATCTTCTAACAAAATTCTCATCGTATCCTCTATTGCTACCCACATATCCATTCCTTCATATTTTACATGATTTATTGTTACTACTACTCAACATACCCTAATTTCTTGCATAATATCTACACTTTATTACTTTATGTCAATAATTATTGCAAGAAAAACAGTAGATATTAAAGAAACTTTCATACATGGGAGCAGGGAAAATTTAAGAACCCCCCCAAATTTATATGTATAATAAATGGGTGAATCTCCATGGTATATAGGTTTAATGGAAGGCAATTCTATCAATAATATAATATGTATATATAATTTTTTGGTGAATCTCTCACCATGCATGGCGAATATTTTACTCAGTTATAAAATCTTGTAAGATCTTGGTGAGTCTTTCACTAAATAATAAAATTTTGTAAGGTCCTAGTGAATCTTAGCATTGTGAACTCTTAGAGAATTTTTTGAAAAAGTATAAAACCATATATGACAAGAGCCACATGGTGGAAATATCACTATTTTTTTCACATTTCCACCAAATGGAACTTGTTTATAAAATTATAAAAAACCCAACCAAGTCCCTTATAATATGCAGGTAAGCTTATAATAGAGTCTGATACATCTACTATGCTTGTCTTCATTCAAGTGTCATAGCTGCTATACTTAACACTGTGAATCACGGCTCTCTCAGAACTCAACTCTATAGTGTAATTAAAACCTTTGGAAATTGAATCTGACAACTCTATAAAAAGGATTAGTGAAATAGAAGCTTTTGTGAATGAGCCCACTAATTATCACTGCTAAACAATCAATCCAGACTATGAAGTCTTCCATCTTGATCACAATCGTGCTCACGATCAAGGGAGTACGACCACCTAGCCTAACATAATGGCCATCATAGCTTCCAATAATCAACAACCACCTTGCAAGGACATCCTAGCTCATGTCTCATGAATTTTATTCATCAATCTTAACTAATATGAATCTTATAAAGATAATATTAGAATCCTCTCTGGATTCACTATTAATACAAGGGTAAAGAAAATTTTCTAGCTCAAGGCACTAGCCAATACCAACTTTGGTATTTGTGACCCCTCTGTGGGGATGCACCTACCCTGCCCTGTTGGGTTTCTGCCTTGTAACATAGTTCAAGGATCACAATACTTTCCAAGCTTCCTACTCCATTAGACACACTTTATATGCTATACATAGTGAATGGAAAAGAAGCATTATAGAACACACAATTTCATAGAAGGAAGAAAATCTTAGCCAGTTCAATATCAAAATCTTAACCACTGATTAATAAAGAATAACAAGTAGTGTAATGAATTGTTTCGAGTTATTTATTTACAAGTTGTAAAGAATGTAGTGGAATGGAAAATATTACTTAGGAAACCCTTCAATATTTTCTACTAATATGTCTGTGCATGTACATATGAAATTAAGAGCATTGTTGAATACAAAGTTTCCTTTTCTCTTGCCTCCATTTTGACAAATCAGTGTGAAATCAATGTCACTTTGAATCTTGTTTCCTGTGTGGATGTTTTGACAAATCAATGTGAAATCAAGGTCACTTTGAATTTCCTTTCTTATTGGGGATCACATCCACAGTTGATTAGTAAAATATAATCTTCTATATATTATGTTCAAGAAACTGACTGCAATCTACAGTGGAAACGAGACCTCAATTCTTATTCTGAATTTGAATATCTCAGGACAACATAAGAGATAAAAATGCATATGGCCTTAGTAGCTAGAAAACAATCACTCCTTCATTACAAGACCACCTAGATTTCGGTAGTTAATCTAAATAATGGCACTAGTTGTAGTGCTTATTTGCATTAACACCATGGAAAAGCAACAACAATGTCTCAAAGTACACTTACTAGAAAAGTTGTAACTTTCTGGGAATATTTAATGATAGCATCTGAACCTCATAGCTATGGTGGGGAAACTAGGGAACCCAAATATTGGAAGATATCTCATACCAAATTTGAGAAAAAAATAAAAAAGGGAAAAAATCAAACTCTATAAATCAAGCAATGAATTGTTTACAAATCAAATACAATTCCTTTAACTAATAGTTAAATTGTGGTGATATATTTAAATATTTAGTAAGAGGGTAACTTCAAACCATGGAATATTACCTTTTTCATTACTGTCATACCTCAGTGACTGAGATTACAAATCAATACTTATGGAAATATTGTAAGAAATTCTGTGAAATAGTAAAGCGTAACCTCTATTTTCAAGCAACAAAATCAGGACATTGTTACATCAAGAGCCATAGTTGATACATAATCAATGAATCAAGTCCTTGTATGGCACAAGCTTGTTTCACAACCTCTATTTTCTCAATAACATAATCAAGACATTGTATGTGGTTATTTGCAAAAGGAAACTGTGTTCTAATTTGGAAGAGGATCTTATTAAAAGACATGGATTTATTCAAAGCTATAAAGCCTAATGGGTTACTAAAAAATAAGTTGGAATATGGGATCATGATACTTAAATTGAAAAAATATGCTTTCCTTTTAGAAACATTATAGTTATACAATATTTTTTGAAAGCATTAGAATTTGAAATTGGGCCTTTCTATCAAGACAATTTTTCATTAACAAAATGTACTTTCCTACCTGAAACATCGTAGATATCCAAGAAAAAATTGAAAAGCATAAGAGAACTTAGCATAATGTACTTTCTTTCCTTCCTTAACATTCTTAAAGAGTTGAGGTTCCCCAAGTCATCAGGTAACTTTCAAAGGAAATGACAGTTCGTAATAGTCCAATTCAAAACTAAAGATGTGTCACAAATACGAGGGGGCATCTCCTCCAAATCACAAAAGTGCTCCAGGTTAAAATCTAGCATTATTTGAAGCTTAATGCTCGACTGGTTGTTATTGAACCCAGATATTTTTCCATTCTTCACTAAAAGCTTAAAGATAGCTTCTCTAAGTTCTACATGACTTTACTATGCTCTTGAAGTGGGGGCACATGCAAGCTCTCCAAGTGAATAGTCTTAAACTAAGTGAAGATAAGGCCGATAGATCATTCAGTGTGGATCTCTTTAACCCATAATTGAATACTATTTCTCTCTTGAACCCATAATTGAATACTACTAGGACTTTCAAATTTTTCATGGAACTCAAAAATGTTGGAAAAAAGTATTTTCTTCCAAAATGAGTAAAACTAAAGCCTCTGCTTGAGGACAATTGATGTCACACCACTAACACTTCTCCATGGAATCTATATAGGTAAACCACAAATGCAGAATTCCATTAGAATATTTTGTTTATTGGATACACAAATGAAATCATTGCATTTCTTTAAAAATATCTTTTGAAATCAAAATTACTGAAATTACATATCAGTAACCTAGTGGGTGTAGGATAAAATTCACCCGTGTCATTCACAGAAAGCATGAAAAAAAACTTAATACTATATATAAAACCAAGAAAAATTCAAATTCATCACTTCTAGGGACCTCGTAACCACCCTGCCAATACACAAGTACGTTCTTGTTTGCAGTTAGAAAAATTACCCAAATTACAACCTGTTTACTCCAGCATATGTAGAAAAATTACCCAAATTACAATTTGTTTACTTCAGCATATGTTGGAAAGTTATAGAAGGATGACTAGTGCAATCAATCCATTCCTTTTAGCCCTGGATTTGTTTCAGTTTAAAATAGAAGTATACAAATATCCTTGTCCAATGTCTATGCTTTAACCATTCACCTTAAGATGTTTTTACAATATAATTTCCTAAGTCTATTTAATGTCTTCATTATCATAAAAACCAACCTATATCCATCTTAACTCCACATCTACCACTCTTAGGGGGATTAAATCTATTTATCCCTCTGAGCACTTGGTAGACCCAAAATTAAGATGGATCTAAGATGATAGAATTTCCCCTTTAAATAGTCTATGCTCACATGAATACCATGGTATTACCATGTGTCAATACCATGGGTTATCATAAACCTGGAGCTTAAAAATTACTATTAGTAATTTATAAAAATTAATAAATTAACAGTTGAATTTTATATTATTTTTTATTTTAACCAAGCTAAAATGTTTAACATACATTAAATTACAACATCCATCTTTACTCTTGATCCACCAAGCCCCGAGAGGGATCAAATATTTTTTCACTCTATGCTAGTTTGCATATCACGATATTTGATACCTCTTGGGGGTTAGTAGATCCAGAGTAAAGATGGATCTGTGTTGGTTTAATTCCCCCATTTAAATAGGCTACATTCCAGGTGAATACCATGGGTCAGTACCATGTGCCATTTTTATTTTTATTAATACTAATATTAGGGTTAATATTGTTTTTTTGCATGGTATTAATAACAATCTAGTCCATGGTTTTTGTCCCATAGTATTTTGCCCATAGGTTTCACCTAAATATAATGCATTTTTTGAGTGTTCGTAAATATAAGCTGACTTATGGAGTAAATATAAAAAAATGTTTTCTTTGTTTACCATACCTCTCGTTTATTTATATTTTTATTAATATACCATACCGCTTTTACAAATATTGTAATTGGCCGATAGGATTCACTTAAATAAAACCTCTTTCTTGAGCCTTCATAAATAGAACGAGGGTTATGGGCTAAATATAAAAAGAGGTTTTATTTATTTACCATACTTCTAGTTTATTTCTATTTTTATTTATTTACCATACCTCCACTTTACTTATATTTTTATTTGTTTACACCCTTGCATGTATATAAGGTGACTTATGGAGTAAATATAAAAAATGTTTTATTTATTTACCATACCTCTCATTTATTTATATTTTTATTAATTTACCATACCTCTTTTATAAATATGGTATTTGGCCCATAGGATTCACTTAAATAAAACCTATTCTTGAAAATGGGCGAATGGATTCATTTCAATAAAATCTATTCTTGAAAATAGGCGAATGGAAGGTTGTAACTCCTAGTTTCAAGGGCTAAATTTACCTTTTTTACCCTCTCCCTTAAGATAAGGTGGGCTATTTGAGGTGATTTGTAAAAATGTGCTATGATACAAAATATTCGCCCACTAAAAATTTAAAACCCCTTAATTTCTCCAAAGGGCGAACATTCGCCCCTAAAATTTTCTATGCATGGGAGTATTTTTCCTTTGAGAAGGGAAACCTATGAATATTTTATGTCTTTGTCCTTGCAAGAGATAGGATCTCGGGTGATTCTTCATTTGTTCTCTATAAATGTTTAAATTTCTGCCATGAACTTTCCTTTATTGTTGTTAATATATATTTATGATATTATATTTCTTTGTTGTTGCTGCTACTTATGGTTGCTATCCATTTGTATTTGTTGTTGTTGATTTACTTGTTATTATTGTTCTCCAACACTTCCTTTAGGATTCTTTCTGATAGATCCTTTGAATATTTCAGCATGGATGAATTATTCTTTGACTCCTATTTTCTTGGAGCTTGATTCCTCTTTATATACAAGTCCAGTCTTAAAGAGAGGAGATCTTTGACTGCTGACTCATGTCATCCAATATATTGGCACTCTTTTGGTATTGATCTAGCTGTTCATTATCCTTTTCTAAATCACATCTCAATGAAACTATCTTAGCTTCTAGACTCTCACAGTGAGCTTCTCATTCATTCAATTGATTTTCATTGCTCCATTCATTGTTATTAATTCTTATAGCTTGGTCATTAGATCAACATTTGTTTTATTTTAATATTTAATAACTTTATCCTTCTTAGAAAATTGCAACGATTCCTTCTTAATACGATTTACTGCTGTAAGATTCTCAATCTCTTGTAGAGCAAAGATATTTTTTCTTCTCAGATACATCTCTTGATGAAGATCTTCCATTTCCAAATTTAAAAATTCTTCAATGGACATGAGAAGTATTCCTTCTTCATCACTACTAGGGATGCACCTTCTTTATTCTTTAGATGAATAGTCATCGGATATTTTCTTATTTTCATCATTGGGTGTTCTCTCAACTTCTTAAGTGGTATCTTGATATGTTATTACTATCAGTGTAGGTCATTCTTCATTACTACTAGATTTATCTCTTTCTTCATAAAACGAAAATCTAAAATAAAAATGACCTATTCTTCTACAATTAGAGAAGAATAGTGGCTTACCTTTTAAAATGTTGTGCATCTCATTTGGATCTTATGCACAACAAAAATAAGTCTTCACCTGAATTAGTATGGGGGGATGCAAGAACCAAGTTTCCGCACCCTGAGATGGTCGTGATGTCGATCTATACTTCATGATCCTATCTTCGTGTATATCGATAAACCTTTAGGGCTTATCAATGTTCCTTCTCTTCCATCCTTCAATACCTCCGTGAAGGTACACAATTGATCTTCGCGTAGCCCTAACCAGAGGTCCAGGCACTTACACACCTCTTTGGATACGTTACTGTATAAGTTCCCAAGTTATCTTAAGTGTTTACCTACTCTACCATGCATTTATAGTTATCTTCATGTAAACCTATATTCTTGCTTGCGTTAAATTAACATATATAATCAAATACATTCGTGCATCAAATAAACATTATAATGTAAACCCAGCCTGTAACATAATATAATCAAATGCATTAAATAGATACAAAAATACACAGTTATTTTAGAATACTTCTCTTTATTGATATCTCAAGTTCAGTACAGACTTTATCCACCTTGTTCACACAGCTGCAAGGGTTCACACACTCAGCTGCACACTTCCACCCTAGGCCTCTGCACACTCAACTGTAGAGCCTTTGCCTATGCTAAGACCTGAGAACACTTAGAACTTCTTATCCACAAACTCTCCCCTTCTTCCTTCCCGTAACTACCTTAGGCTCTTCTAAGACTCCCTTTTTATACAATCCCATGGTCCACAGACCATGGGTAGATCTTTACAGTCGACATGAGACTTTACAAAACAAGGGCAGAGAGCCCTTTACTACTCTTTTCATCTTCGCACTCCGCGACTGCAAAATGTGGATACTTTACATATTTATTACAAAATTTGGGCTTTCTACCCCAAAACTGACTCTTGGGGGAACCTGTTCTGAATAGGCCATAACACAAACATGGTGACTTGCCCTCGAGTCGTTATGTGAGCATGGAGATCTTGCCACGAAGACCCCCCAGCTCGACCTGTATGACTGCTACCTCGGCGGTGCACTGCACAACTGCCTGGTTTATCTCCTTGACCAACTACTCTGTGGTTAGCCCTACACTGTCAGCCTGAAGCTTTTGCTGAGTCCAATGTAGATTAGCCAGCTTTCCTTCATTGGAGGTCGTGATCAAGTAGGCCACATCCATCCAAGGCTTCAAGCGTGCCTTCAACACTGCGTCTTTGTGCTGAGTTGCATCTACCTGTTCCTCCAATGCGTTGGCCTCCTATAGCTTCACAAGTCTTTGTGTGATGGCAACAATATGCGTTGTCCCTTTTACATTGTCGTAGATTTGCTATAACTCTCGTGCCTCTATTTCTAGCCTATGCACAGTAGGGCCTTCTTTTAGGTTGGTTAGTACTTTAAACGACTATTTGAAAAGCATTATGCAGTCTGCCACTGCACTTGCTACTGTTGTTATTGCCTCTATTACAGAAATCACGCACTACTCCTTGACTTTTGGTAGAGTCGATGGCTGGGACTTCAACCACAAATACGCAATGTGGAGGTTTAGCTCTAGCTGAACCTTTTCCAACTCTGTGCAGGCATCGCACACCCTCGTAGCAAGTTTGCAAACACTCGCATCTACCGACTCATCCTCAGGAATGGCCAACTTCAAGACCATTCAGCATGCTTCCTCCATAACCTAGACTATGCGCTTGTTCTTGTCAGCCATGTCGTTTGCAGTGGTGATGGAAGAATATCGCTGTGCAACCATCTGAGAATTGTTAATATTCTACTTGCTGATCAACTGCAAATAATGTTGCTCACGGGCCCTTAGTTACACGATCAGACAATCATCCAACAGGTGGAGCGCCTCACTAGGAAGTGCTGCCAAGTTCAGCCCTACTCCCTTGATGGCGCTGATAGCGAGCATATCAGCTTCGGTCTTTATTGTGAGTGCTCCATCTGGTAGTGCTATGGCTCAGGATTCCCTCACATGTAGCATCCCGGTGGCTTCTGAAGTACTAATGGCCAAACTGGTGGATGTCGCGTCGGTTTGTGATGCCCAAATCTACAGCTCTCGTAGATCCATCTGAATGGCCCCAATGCCTGCTATTACTGTTGCTCAAACTATTGCAACAATTCCGTGGTGGCATCCCACACTGTATCTCCAATGTCATTCAGATCCCCCTCTATTAGGACGATCAGATCCATAGACGTTTTGCTGGCCTTGGACTTCTTCCGTGGCCCTACTTTTTCTTGTCCTCTTGGATGCTCTATATAGAACAAAGGGATCTATGGGTCCGCTCCTCCCTACTCTGTCTGATTGTCCTCTTCTTCCTCTGTCTCTGGGGAGGGTGACTTCTCTTTGTCAGAGTCACACTCCTCTCCTCCTATCTGTCCACCTATCTCCTCACTACAAGAAAAAAGGTCATTGGTAAGGGTCATGCATGTGACAGACCTTTAAGGTCCATCACCAATGTTGCATATGGTGACAGTCTTTAAAAAATCATTGTTGTAAGTGTATATAGTGATGGTCCTTTAAAGTTTGTCACCGAAGCCATTTTCAATGACACTTTTGGTGAGGGTCGTTAAAGGTCCGTCACTAATTCTCTCTTTGGTGGCACTTTTGGTGAGGGTTGTTAAAGGCCCATCACTAATTCTCTCTTTGGTGACACTTCTAGTGACGATCTTTTATTGACCCTAACCAATGCTATTTTTGGTTTTTTTTGGTGATGGTAAAAAAATGTTTGTCATCATTGATCATTCAAATGAGTTTCTGATGACTCTATGTGCTTGTTACTATTTTTTTTTCAAAATATAACAATGTAAGACCATCGCTGTGGAGTCCTTTTCATTATATGTCCAAGGCTGTAGTGGTTATATTCAGCCAATTTGTTAAGAAGTAATTAGTGTGTATCATTTCCCTCAAGTAATAAGAGTATAGTTTTCCTATGAGTCAACACATGATTAATCTCTATTAGGCTTATTATCTAGAAAATTCCCTTTAGATAAGGTTCCACTCATGTGTGTAGGAACTATATTATTTAATACATAATCAAGCTCTATCAATTCTATTAATGAGAGAGACCTTGCACTCCTAAACACTCATGGCACACCTTAACATGCTTTGGCACACACTAACATTCCTTGGCATCTCGCATGTCTTGGAACATCTTGCTATGAGTAGGACACCCAAGCACATGTTATCATACCCCGACATATCATTACACTCCCATAACATGTGTTGGCATGACCTGTAGTCCCAAGCATGCCTTGGAACACCTTCGCATAATATTGCATTGACATACATTATCACTTGGCACACATTGGCACTTGTCATGTATTGGAGCCTATTATTAGTGTGCCTAGCATGGACCTTTTGAAAAAGATAAAGTCTCTTCTCATTAACCCTCTTATGTGTTCATTTCCTTGAATTTTAGCTTGGTTATTCATTTTGTTGCCTTGAAACTCCTTGACGCATATTGGCATACTCTGGTACCCCACACATCCTAGCATGTCTTAGCACCTGACATGTCTTGGCATGCCTTGGCACTATTTGGCACATGTTAGCACACCCCGTAACTACCTAGCACACTCTAGCACTTCTTGACATGCCCTGATATTCCATGGCATGCCTTACTAGTGCTTAGCATACCTTGTCACTCGCTCGTTGGCATGATAGTTAACACTCATTGACACTCCCTCACACACCCTCATATTCATTCACTTCTATGCATTTTGACCTAGTTCTCCCTTGTGTTTTCCTAGTACTCCATAACACTTCTCAGCATGCTTTTTCACTTTCTACCACAACTTAGCACTCTTCAACATGTTCTGCCACTTCATAGCATGCATCACACTCTGTGACACACATTGGCACTTGGCACATGTTGGCACTTGTCAAGTCTTAGCATGTGTTGGCATGCATTGAGATTACTTGGTATGCTTTGGCATGGTTTAATATTAAAGTGATTTGAGATCAATTATTGGAAAGTAGATGAGAAGCAATGGAGGAAGATTTGGCACTTAGAATGCACTGACACTTGGCACTTGGCACCTATGGCCACCTATTTTTGGTGTTCCTAGCATGCCCCTCATGGAAAAGGTAAATTGATTACTTATTAACCCTAATATGTGTTTATCTCCTTATTTTTTAACTTGTTTCTCCCTTTTGTTTCCTTGATAGTCCCTGGCATGCATTTTCACACCCTTGCACATCTTGGCATGCCTATCACTTGGCACATCTTAGCATGTTTGACATGCCTTTGCACTGTCTAGCACATGTTAGCATGCCCTATCATTCCCTAACATACCTTGGTAGTCATTCCCTCACAACTAGCATTACATTTTTCCACGAATTGGGAACCTTACATTCCTTAGAACACCTTGGCACTCCCTAGTTTCCATGCCCTCATAAAAAGCCTTACTTTTTTTGCGACTTGGAAACCCAAGCAATTCATTAGAAAAAAAATATTGTGCCCAACCCAAAGTCTCCCTTTCTATGAAATTTCTTTCTCCATGACTTATGACAACCATAGGCTTGCCTCCTCCAAGTCCTATTCTAAACTTCTCCTAAAACACTTCATCCTTGGGACACCTGGAATTCACTGCCACTCCTTGGCACACACTCTTATTCGTTCATTTCTAAGCATTTTGACTTAGTTCTCCTTTGTGTTCCCTGACACTCCCTAACAGTCCTCGGCATCCATTGACAATATCTACCATGTGGTAGCATGCCTTTTTCATTCCTTGGCATGGCCCGACACTCCTTAGCTATCATGCCCTCACAACTACCCTTACTTTTTTTTAGACATGGAAACCCAACCAAGTCCAGCCTCAACTACAACAACTTAACCAAGTTATAGTTACTACAACTAGACTATACCTTGTTCACCTATGAACTGCCTATAACACATCTTAGGTTACTCATGTTCAATCTCAACTCATCCCACATAACAAGTTACCAAGCCAAGTCTCACATCCAACCATTTCCATAAAACAACTAAGCAATGCAATTTACATCTTGACATGCCATAACACCTGGCACATCTAACAATCCCTTAGCACTATGTGGTGCGTGTTGGCATCCCCTTCATTTATTAGCATGCTTTTCACTCCCTAGCACACCCTAGCACTCCCCGACATGCCTTGACACTCTAGCATGCCTCGAAACTACCTAGCATATAACCTTGTCACTCCCTCCTTAGAACACTTGGAGCTCACTGACACTCCCTATCACACACTCTTATCTACTCATTTCCATCCATTTTGAACTAGTTCTCCCTTGTGTTTCTATGGCACTCCCTAACACTTCCTTGCAAGCATTGGCACACCCTGGCACCTGGCACATATTGGCATGTTTCCCTGGCACTCTAACATTCCTTGGCACTACTTAACATATCTTGTCACTCCCTCCTTACCACACCTATAACTCACTAACACTCGTTGTCACACACTCTTATTCATTCATTTACATGTATTTGAAACTAGTGATCCCTTTTGTTTCCTTGGCACTCCATAACACTCCCTGACATGCATTGGCACACCCTAGCACCTGTCACACCCAGGCATGTTTCCTTGGACCCTAACATGTGTTAGCAATGCCTACCATAGCTTGTTACTCCCTCATCACACTTGTAACTCACTAACACTTCCTATCACAAACTCTTATTTGTTCATTTTCATGCATTAATTTGACCTAGTGCTCCCTTGTGTTTCCTTGGCTCTCCCTAACATTTCCTAGCACATGTTGACATACCCTAGCACCTAGCACATCTTGGTTACATGTCGCCCTAGGAATCTAGCATGACTTAGCGCAACCTAGCATACCATGTCACTCTCTCCTTAGCACATTTGGAAATCATTGACACTCCCTGTCACACACTCTTATTCATTCATTTCCATGAATTTTGACCTAGTACTGCTCCCTTATGTTTCCTTGGCACCCCCTAACACTCCTTAGCATGGATTGGCACACCTTAGTGCTTGGCACATGATCTCGGTATGATTCCCTAACACTCAGCATGCTTAACACTGCATAGCATACCTTTTCGCTCCATCCTTAGCACAACTAAAACTCATTCACACTTCATTTCCATGCATTTGAAACTAGTGTTCCCTTGTGTTTCCTTGGCACTTGGCCCTAACACTCCCTAGTATGCATTTGCGCCACACCTTGGCACCTGGCACATCTTGGCATGCCTTAGCAGTTGGCTTGTCTTAGCATGCTTAACATGCCTTGGAACTGTCTAGCATGTGTTAGTACTTCCTAGAATTCCCTGGTGCACCTTGGCACTCCCTAATTGTCATGCCCTCATAGATAGCTTTACTATTTTTGTGACTTGGGAACCCAACCAATTCATTGGCAAAACAATGTTGTTCCCAACCCAAAGTCTCCCTTTTTCTAAAACTGCTTTGACCAACCCATTATAATTGTAACCATAGGCTTGCCTCCTAAAATTCCTATTCTAACCTTCTCCTAACACACTTTCTCCTTAAGACACCTAGAATTCATTGACACTCTTTGGCACACACTCTTATTTATTCATTTTCATGTATTTTGACCTAGTTCTCCCTTGTGATGCCCTAACACTCCCTAACATTCCTCAACATGCATTGGCAATTTTTGACATGAGTTAAAATGCCTTTTCATTCCTTGGCATGCCCTGACACTCCTTATCTATAATGCCCTCACAACTACCCTTAATTTTTTTGGGACTTGGGAACCCAACCAAGTCTTGCCTCGACTACAACAACTTGACCAAGTTACAATTACTACAACTAGACTATGCCTTGTTCACCTAAGAACTAACTATAAATCATCTTAGGCTACTCATGTATAATTTCAACTTATCCAACTTAACGAGTTGCAAGTTACCATGACAAGGATAATGTCCAACCGTGGCCATAAAACAACTGAACAACATAGTTCACATATTGACATGACATAGCACCTGACACATCTAACAATCCCTTGGCACTATGTGGCATGTGTTAGCACCCACTACATTACTTGACATGCTTTAGCACTCCCTGACATGCCCTGGAAATCTAGCATGCCTTGGAAGTGCCTAGCATATAACCTTGTCACTCCCTCCTTAACAAACTTGAAACTCACTGACACTCCCTATCACACTCTTATTCATTCATTTCCATGCATTTTGATCTAGTTCTCCCTTGTGTTTCCATGACACTCCCCAACACTCCTTATCACCTGGCACATATTGGCATGTCGCCCTGACACTCTAGCATTCCTTGGCATTACCTATCATACCTTGTCACTCTCTCCTTAATGCACCTAGAACCCACTGACACTTCCTGTCATATTATATTATTCATTCATTTCCATGCATTTGAAACTAGCTCCCCCTTGTGTTTCTGTGGCACTCCCTAACACTCCTTGGCATGCATTGACACACCTTATAACTTGGCACATCTTTCCATATCGTTTCCCTGGACTCTATCATGCCTTAGCACTACAAAGAATATGTTGTCACTCCCTCAACACACCTACAAATTGTTCAAGTCAGCTACACCAACATGTAGGCTCAAGAAGCCCAATGGATGTGTCTCTTCACCCACAGTGAATTGTATAAATACAAGTGGCCTCACACGTCATTTGGCATCATTATCACTCACAGATTCTTCTCTCTCCTTCTCTCATTGGTTCGTACAACTATTGGGCAACTTGTCTCTCTCACACGTGTGGCAAGAAGGATGCATTTTCTGGGCTGAATTACAGGACCAAAATTTTAGGCAACAGACCAAGTTTGACCAAAGTTGACGAAGGAGTTATTGACCAACATTGACTGCAATTTTTGGATGATATTTTATGTCTCTTTAGGCCGCATTTATGTGCACAACAATGGAGGGAATATGGTCAGTTTGACCAACGTTGACTTCAGGGTTGATTGCAGTTTGACCACAAAAAATTATAACAAATTTTCTCTCTCCTTTCACCGAGTTTGGCTGAGCTGTTTTAGGCTGACTTTAACCTCCTGATCAAGTCAAGTTTGATTAGGGAAGAAAAAGTTTTTTTTAGGATGATTTATTGCTAATTTGACCAATGTTGACATTCTAGTTAGCGATGAAGTTTGACTGCATAAATTGATAGGATTGTTTTGACGTTGAAATGGGCAAGTCAATTTGACTTTTGTACTCTCTCTCTCTTTCTGTTGTACTTTTCATGTAATAATAAGAATAATTGATCAAAGGGATTTCCCAACATTGGGGATTTTCCCTGGCATCCACCAAATCTGGTGTCGTCTTGTCTTGGCTTGTCTTCTAAATATTGTTTTATGTTCTATCTACTTTTATTGTCAATGTGATTAATGGTTAATGTGATTGCTACTGTAAATCTAAATTTAAATTGCTATTGGGTTGCTTAAGGAACATTGAAGTAATTGTGCTAAGCATAAAACATACCATTATTAATTAAAATTAACAGATTGTCATCTCAACCCCTACGATTCCTGTCACATTGATCATTTTCTGTCTAAGGTTTACGAATCTATATGTAATTCATGGATGTATCATTGGTTTGATCACACCTTGTCTTAGCCATCTAGGACACTGGGTGTAGAGAGAGGTTCCTTTAGATACCACATTTAACTAGATATGTATGATCCATGTGTATATGATATTATGTCCAATGTGTACTATTTTTATTGTGTTCACTTAAACACTCTGTTCTAACTCTTTATGCTTTGGTTTTAAGTTTTAATCTGAGTTGTTCCATGGTGTTTCATAATTTTTCTTAAAGAAATATGTCATCTTGATGGTTAGGTATAATCTTGGGGATTTGAGTAGGTGCTATGCATTAATTTTATTGTACCCTTATTTCCTTTAGTCAAACTTTATCCCATGTCTCCCTTAACAACACATGTGAAGGCTTTCTATGCTATGGCTAACTTCTAATAGGATATTTTTAAGCTCTAAGTGAACTTCCTTAAAAATAATAGGCTACCTATAACTATTTAAGTTTGTTGGTAACATTATTTACAGATTTAAACATATTTTTCACTCCTTAAAGATTGATAGGTATTTTCTTCATTTGTAGATATCATGTCCATTTTCCCTCCTTATATGAACATACTCACTTATATTAAAAGAAACTCATATAGTTTTTATTGATGCCATGATTAAAATAACACTATTACTTATCTTCAACCTCATTAGACACAACTTCTATGTTAGATGATATCCTTTTTCTCAAATAAAAATAAACCTTATTGAAAACCTAAGTGACCATCGCAATTGCTTTATAATATTTTACTACCCATTGAAATCTAATTTGGTAGGCATTCTAAAATCTAAATGGACCTATTAAAATATATTTTCCCGCCACACTTTCTGATAGAGGATTGGTGAGCACGAGTATTGCAGCAACAATGTTGCAACTCCTGGGCTTCCTACTTTACTTTTTATCAACCTGGTAGTTCATAACAAGCTTGGAAGCGACGGTGCTATATGCACAAGTACTAGTTCTTACCGCAGGCTGTCACTTGGTCAGCTGGCGCAAGATCACTAGGAGCTCAAGCCAACTTCTATGAGTTCCAGAAGAAGATTTATATGTGATGAAAGGAAGGAAAGCTTAACCTACAAAGGCCACTCTATTTGCAGAAAGTGAAAGAAGACTAAAATGTGAAGTAACCCTCGCAAACCCTAATTAACCAGTTAACCCTACTTGTGCAGAAAGAGAGGTGAAAAACCATAAAATGAATGCCATTAGGAAGTAAACAACATCTATTGAAGACATTTCTAGAAGGAAATGAGAAAAAAACAACTTTTTGGATTTTTATGTATTGTTAGGTGAAATTGTCATGCATGCAATTTATTTGTTTGTGAATGTGGGAATGATTAGGTGGCGATGGAGGGCGACTTTGGAGTTTTCAGAGGTGTAGGAAGGTGTGGAGGGGTCTTAGGAGGTCCCAGGTGGCCTCCTGGAGGCTTTCCCTACAATCGGACTTCAAAAGTACACCTACAGGAAAATCTATAGGAGGCTGTTAGGGATCTATAGGAGGTCTATAGGAGGTCTACAAGAGGATGCAGAGAGTTTTTTTAGAGGTTTTTAAGGTGGGAAAATGGGTGGAAAGGGTAGCTGATGGCTAGGAGGATGTGTTAAGGTGTCTAGGGTTCATAAAGGAATATTAGGGAAGAGAAAGATGGTTGGATTTGTTCAAGGAAAGAGAGGAAAGTTCATGGGAAAAGTGCAGAAAATTAGGGCAGATTTGTGAGGGACTTTGGATGACCTGTGGAACATGGATCAAAAATAGATGGTGATGGCTGATTGGTTGACTTATTGTGAGCAGAGATGTACTACAAGAGAACTAAAAATCAAGCTCTGAAACTAAGCAAGCAAAGAAACTAGCTACACTAAAAAACAAAACTGTTCATCAAACTAGTCTAAATTCTGATCTAGGAAAGTAAATGTTGAAAAATGCTATATGGAAAGAAAGCATGGAAAGAAGTTTATTGAAAAGATAGGAATGAGCATGATGAAATAGATCTACAGCAAAGAATTAATCTTCTAGCAAGCTGCAACACTAGAAATCCTATGGCAAAGGCAAATCTGTGTTTTTTTTGTGGCAGAAATAAGGTCTTGGCCTCAGTTCATGGTCCCAAAGGGGTGAAAGGAGGTCAAGGCTTTGTTGATGGCCTTTTTGTATCTTCTTCTATCACTATTCAACCTGCTACAACAAAGTAAAATGGAAAAAACTTTTTAAATTACCAAAAGAAACCTATTCTTAACTAAGAAAGAAATCTATCTATCAGCAACTCATTCATAAACTAAAACAAAGCATATAAATACAAAACAAGAGGTGCTTGGCTTCTTAGATTGGCCCCTAACCCAAGAGCTTCAGCCCTCTAAGGTAACTCAGTGCTAGCTCAGAAACAATCTCATCTTCATTATCGAAATAACAGTAAGATTACATGAAATTGTTTACAAAATTAAGCTTGAAGTTGAGCCAAGCAAAGTTGCAACAAAAGTGTGAAAATTTGACTAACATCCAACAACCTAATGAAGCCCTAGGCCTCTCTGATTATACAATTGGAACTTCCAACAACTCCCTTAAAATTAGGGAGGCTTGGCTCCCAAAACTTGAGATAGACAGTAGTTATACTCCACTTGCTCGGCTGCCTCTCTGGTGCATTGATGTGGCTGCTTGTGCTCCAAGATTTCTGAAGGAGAATTCGAAGTAGGGAGTCATAAATGAGGGGAACACCCTCCTATAAATCCTCTCCCTTGTTTTCTTCGCATATTTTCTGCCAAATGTTCATTAAATATTTGACTTTGTCTCCAAAATTGACCAAAAATCTACATTAAGCACACATTAGACGTCAAGGCATAATGACCAACCAAACTCTCTCTATTAGCATAATTATAATAAAAAACATGTAATAAACTAATTACAATGGTGGATTAAGCTAAGTTAGGAGGCACAATGAGCCCATATAATTACCCATTTATGGGGCTCATCATCACCCTCCTACTGAATGTGTTGCTCATCCTTTGAGCAACTAGTGCATCTCCTCATCTTTCATGGCCTTGATAGCCTCCCTGACATCCCATGATTATGATGTGAGGTCCTCCTCTTTGTCATGGAAACCTGCCTTTCTGTCTACCTCTTCCCACTACTATTGTTCTTCTTCCTCTTTTCCACCTTCCAATAGGCCTAACAACAGTGGGGGACTCAATTTGAGGCCAATCCAATTGGCCTTCATACTCTGCATAGAGCACTTGTACAGTGGAACTCTCCTTAATGCTTCTTTCATCCTTGTTGGGGAGTGATACTCTCTGATTTTCAGACTGTGTGAGAGTGTGTTCCACCTCCTCATACAAACATGAATACAATCTTCCCAAAGCAATATTTCCATGTCCTAAAATTTGCAATGGCCTGAGCCTACTCATTGATATACTTAGGGGCACTTTGAGGATTATTTGCAAGAAACTAGTGGACACTGATGAGAGCCATGGGGTTTGATGGCTCAACTCTGATCATTAAGGGTTTGTCTTGCTCTTTTTCCATCAACTTTTTGATTTTTTTTGCCCTTTTCTCCTCATGATTCATCCATGATGCCATGGCCATCAGTTGCAAGTCCCCTAGCCTAGCATTGGGGTCCCATAGGTTCATATTAGTGAGGGCCAAGTTATGCAAATAAAACTCTGCTATCTTTCCGTTGTCTTCTGCTGAACTTTGGTCACATAGGTTTGTAAACTGTTTATAATCTTAGAAAGGCATGGTGCCTCTTTGTGCCAAAGTCTTGATCTGAAACAACAGCCATTTGTCTTTGAGGTATACTCCATATGATTGTGTTCGTGTCCTACGCTACAACACCTCCATACACCAGCTAGCCATGCATGCCAATTGTGTCTCTTTTTCTTGCAGTTGATTTCTTAACAACTCATTTTCTATTTTCAAGTGAGTTCTTCTGATTGCCTCTCTATTTCTTACATCACTTAATTCCCTGCCCATCTCCCTAAGCTTGTTCTCCATGTGGCCAATATCCTCTACCCCCTTTGATTTGGAAATTTTCATCCACATATGGCTCCTTATTCTTTGTTTCTCCAGCTCAAAGAAAAGTGGGACTGCAAATTTCTGTGGAATTATTTTTCCCCCCTCAGGAAGATTGTAGTAAGAGCCCAAACTAGGCTAGGGTTCAGGTTCTTGGGTCTTTGTTGTTTCCTCCTTCCCCTTTGGCTGTTCTTCTACCCTTTTCTCAAGTTTCTCAGTCTCTTGTAGCTTAGTTAGGGTGTCCTATAGAACAGTCTGTGCTTCCTGCAGAGCTGTTTTTGAGTCTTGTAGTTGCACTCTTTCCTTCCGAGTGGAAGATCTAGGACTTCCTCTTTCATATGTGATGGGGGTTTTAGAGGGAGATTCTTCCCCTTTGATAGTGGGTGAATCTTCAATTACAATAGACATAGTTAAGGATGGTTGTGGTTTTCACATTTTTATCATTGTGCTTTTTCGAGCCCTGAAGTACATTGATGTTTGCCTCTTCCTCTTTTGTTTGGGTTTGACAGGGGTGCCGAGGGAAGCAAGAGCAGCTGCTACCTCCCTTTCCAGGGTCTCAGGAGATACTTCTATCCTTTCTGCCCCTTGCTCCTCTCCTTTTGTCTTCTTTGTCTCTGCTGTTTTTATTCCCTCTTGCTCTATTTTGTGTTCTTCCTCCTCTGGTTTAGTCTCCTCCTTCTCTATTTTAGTTTCCTCCTTCTTTGTTTTGGTTTCCTCCTTCTCTGTTTCCTCCTCGGTTTCCTCCCCTTCTTCTCCTTGTTGTTCTTCCCCCTCACTTTCAGAAGGACTTAGGTCATATGTGAGGGCCTTTACATCATCTAATCTTGTCATATTTCTCAAGATCTCCCATGCTATGGGGATTGTGAAAATGTGGAGGGCTTCTTCCACTAATAGTTTAATTAACCCATGGTGAGCCAACTGATCTGGACCTCCTACCTTTAATTTAATGATGGATTCTATAAGGGATTGTAGGAGAAAATAGGGGATGCCGAGTTTTTGGGGTGTGGGAATGTTCATGCCATATCTTAGCTCATGGAGAAGTCTAAAATGGTATACATAAACTATGTTATACCTCCCTTCACAAGAAATATACTTGATGATTTGGTAACTGACCTCATCCCAAGGGTAAGGTATGCTTGTTCTTCTAATGCCATTTTTTTCTTCTACAGGATGTTCATCTAGTTGGAAGAAGGCTTTCTTGGCAACTTGTCCTATTGGCTTTTCATCTTTCCTCCAAGGTAATCCAAGGGGAAGGTTGGTAAGTCTACTGATATATTCTGGGGTGATTTCCATGGTGAGACCTCTGAAAGTAGTAGTGGCATGGATCTTTGAGCAAGGTACTAAAGCAAGGGAAAACTCCTGAGCCACTTCTTCATCAAACCCTCTAAGTTTTTCAAAAAATGGCATCCAATTTGCTCTGGTGAAAATGGCTTCCACCTTGGGATGTTCATGGAGCCTGACTGAATTGGTGTGTTCCTTTCTGATGAATCCCCTATCATTTTTCTTATACCCTTTTGGAACACCCTAGGTAGAGATGGAGATAATAAATTTTGAAGGCACAGGAAACTGAGAAAACCTGTGTTTTTTTCAAAAAACAGGCATAAATGTTTTTATGGAATTCCTCTCTTCTACAGACTTAATTCCTCCTTAAAATTGTATCATTTTTTGCACATATTAATATTCAAGGTGGGCGTATACAGCACCTACCTCTTCAAGCCAGAATTTGAGCAAAAACCACGTGTTTCTTCTTTAAAATATGCTTATTGTCCCTCCTATAGAACTAGTTGTAGGTGCTCCTGTAGAACCTGTTACTGCTCCTGTAGGACTCTAATAGCAGAAGGTTGGCTGAAATCGATAAAGAATGATGTTTTTGAGGCTATGTAGGTGGTATGGATCTTGTTTCAGCTAAGTGGATGAGGACAAATGGAAGAAAAGGTGGTGAAGGAGTTTCGAGGAGGAATACTTATGTCTTCTTTGAGATATTTCTGGTGATGGGGTGAGCTGGAAAAAGGGTACATTTCCAGATTCAAATCGTTGGTCCCCATTGCTCTGTCATCATGGCTCTTTCCCACAATCACTTCCCATCATTGCATCAGAGTTCATCGAAGTTTGTATAACCTCCACTACCTATCCTTTGGATTTTCTGTGAGTTAACTAGGCACACATGTGGTGGCATCTCCAGATGAGCACAGTAAACTAGATGAGGGTGGCCAGTTAACTAGCCACCTTTATCGTTCAACCCTAACCATATCATTTTATTATGCATATATTCAACTACACAAATGCAACAGAGGATAGGGTTAGACACTTACCTGCAAGTCGAATGTTCGTTTTGTGGTGCATTTTGGTTTCTTTGCTGCTGCATGCTCGAATTTCCCGCGTTGTATGATTTTTGCTCTCTGATGTGTGGCTTGTTTTCTTTGTGCAAGTACCCTCTGGATGGATTTGCTTTAGACATCCTCTTCAATCGTATGGCTGCACCTCTTTTGCTGCTGTGGCTTGATTTTAAGGGGATCAGCTGCTACAGGAAATCCTACAGGAGCTCCTGTAGATGCTTCTCCCTTTAAAATTTTTAGTTGATCCTTGTGCCGGGAGGTGTGATGATGCTACTAGAGATGTTTATGGTGATGGAGAGGTATTTCGTAAGCTGCAGGTGAGATTTGGAGGTGTTGTTCCTTTTATTTCTTTGTTTTTTCTAAAAACTGGTTTCTGTGTTTTTTCTGTAGGAAGGGAAGAAATTCATGATAATGAGGTGGTAGGTGTGGGATGGATGGCCAGGAGGGTGGATAGCTATAGGAGAGCCTACAGGCTCTCCATGAAACTTCCTAGCTCCTCAACCTATTTTTGAAATCCATTCCGAGCTCTTTGTGATTTCCACAAGAGCCTCCTATAGAACACACAAGGCCTCTTGTAGAATACACAACGTTCTGAAAAAACAAAAAGTGTGGTGGAAGAAAGGTCAGAAATGATTGAGAAGAGCATGGAGGAGGTGAAATAAGCTCTGTGGAATCCTCTTTTGCTTCCTTTGGTCCACCTGTAACCTGCAATGCATGTTAAAAGTCAATTTCCTCTTCCTTTTTTTTAGTTTTTTTTTTGAAAGACAATTAGGGCGCCTCCAGGAGGTTTTCACGCTATTTGCCTGCCCTGGGCTTCTCCAAGGGAGGTTTTCAACTAGGGATAATATTCTCTCTCTCTTTTTCTTTCGTCATCAATGGGCCACCTCAAAAGAGGTTTTCAACCAAATGATGGGACTTAAGCGCCTCATGGAGGTTTTCACTTGAGCACTTATTATTTTTTCTTTTTATTTTTGCTTCTTTAGTAAGGGGTTGGAGTGGAAGCTGAGACCTACTCCACTACCAACATTGTCTTATTCAGATCTTCAATGAACTCTTGCTTGGAAAGGGGCTTCTTGTAAATTTTCAACCTATTTCCATTGACAAGCATGGGGATGGCTTCCTCATCAATGGTTCTGATAAGAACTGAACCATTGTCATTGCATTTTTCCACAGTGTAGGGTCATAGCCACCTTGTCGTCAGCTTGCCTTTGAAGTCTTTATACCTTGAGTCATAGAGCAGTGCCCAATCTCCCTCATGGAATTGCTTCCCCTTGATATTTTGATCATGCCATATTTTCCTTTGAAGCTAGACTACCTTTGTGTGGAGAAGGGCTTGCAGTCTTTATTCATCCAACCCATTGAGCTGGAGTAGCCTTTCCCTCTATGCATGGCTAAGGTCTAGGTCCAGCTGAGCTGCAATCCTTAGTGTATTGTATTCAAATTCTATTGACAGCAAAGCCTTCTTCCCATAGACGAGTTCATAGGTGTGAACCCTGTGATGGTCTTCCATGTTTTGTTGTAGGCCCAGGTGGCCTCAACCAGTCTATCTACCCAATCTTTCCTGCTGCTGCTCACTACCTTGGTCAGAATTCCTTCCAAATCTATGTTAGTGACTTCCACTTGCCCATTGGCTTATGGATGGTAAGCAGTGGAAGTCCTGTTCTTGATTTTATGATGTGTGAGCAGGTCTTCAATCAAATTGGAAGTGAACTAATTTCCTTGATCTGTAACGAGTTATCTTGGATACCCAAACTTATAGAAGATGTTCTCTCTTAAAAACTCAGCCAATTTTTCCTCTATTGCTGCCATGATTGCTTTTTCCTCTTCCCATTTTGTCAGATAATCAGTGCACACAATGATGTATTTCCTTTGTTTTGAAGGAGGGTTGATACGACCCACAAATTCCATGCCCCACTTCTCAAATGGCTCAAAAGTCACTTGAGGTTGCATGGCCATCTCATCCTTTGGAGTAGGTTTGCCAATCCTTTGGCACCAACCGCATTGGCTAGTATATCTCTTCACATCTTGATGAAGAGTGGGCCAATAGTAACCTACTTTCAAGATTTTGAAGGTAGTCCTTTTTGCTGCAAAATGGCCTCCACAAGGACCATCATGATGGGTTAGGAGAATGTCAAAAACTTCCTCCTCCCTGACACATCTTTTCAAGATTTGATCTGGGCCAAGTTTGAAGAGATTGCCCCCAATCCAAGTGAAAGGGGCACTTTTCCTCACGATCTTTCTCTTCTCTTTTGAGGACAGGTGTGGTGGGAATTGTGCTAAAACCAAGTAATTTGCTATATCGGAAAACCATGGAGAGAGAACTGAGATAGCAAATAGGTTCTCATCTGGCATTTGATCATCCACCATTCCTTCCTCTCCTGCAGGAAAATATACTCTAGACAAAAAGTTAGTAACAACATTTTCTTTACTAGGCTTATCAACAATGGTTAAATCAAACTGCTGTAGTAAAAGCAACCATCTAATAATGCGAGCATTTACATCTGGTTTATTCATTAAATACCTAATTACAACATGATTAGTGTGTACAAAGGTTTGATAGCCTGTGATGTAATGTCTGAACTTATTTAAGGAATGCACTACAGCTAGGAGTTCCTTCTCGGTGACCGTGTAGTTTAACTCTGCCTTGGACAAATTTTTACTTATAAAGTATATGGCATAAGTTAAATTTTCATCAATCTACCCCAAGGCTGCTCCTATTTCTTTGTTCGAGGCATCTGTGTGAATGTGGAAAGGTAAGACCTAGTTTGGGCCTCTCAAAATTGGGGTAGTCACAAGTTTTGTTTTCAAGGTATCTAGGGCTTCTTGACAGTTTTCAGTCCATATGAACTTGATATCTTTTCCCAAAAGACCAAACAACAAAGAGGCTAACTTATTGAAATCTTTAATGAATCTTCTATAATATCCTGCTAAGCCTAGGAAACTTCAGACATCTCTCACCTTTCGAAGAGGTGCTACCCTTTGGATGATGGCAATTTCGTTGGGGTCCACCTACAATCCTTGTTGAGATATTGCATGACCTAGCACAGTCCCTTCAGTCATAAAAAATTCACATTTTTTTGGACTGAGGGATAGTTTAATTTCAATACACTTTTCCAATACCTTCCCTAGGTTATATAAAGATTCTTGAAAGTTAGAACCATAAGGAGTAAAGTCATCCATATATATTTCCACCGCATCATGAACCAGTTCTGAAAATATACTCAATAATTCTCTCTGGAAAGTAGATGGAGTGTTGCACAAACCAAAAGGAAGGACCCGATATGAAAAGGTACCCCAAGGACAAGTGAAAGTGGTCTTATCTTGGTCTTCCAGGCTGATTTGAATCTAATTGTACCCGCTAAACCCATCGACGAAGGAGAAAATTTTTTTCCCCGCCAAACCTTCTAACACTTGATCTATGAAAGGAAAAGGAAAATGGTCCTTTTTAGTGGCCTTGTTCAGTTCTCGATAATCGACACAGATTCTCAACTTACCATTTCTCTTTGGCACTATCACCAAAGGAGAGACTCATTTACTGTCAGAGATGGGGTAGATGAATCCCGCATCAAGTAGTTTTTTAAATTCTTCCTTAACAATGTCTTTAAGGGCTAGATTCATCCTCCTTTGAGGCTGCGTAAGTGGTTTGCAATCCTCCTTAATGTATATATGATGAGTACATACTAAAGGGTGCACTCCCTTCATCTCCTTATAACTCTAGGCGAAGGCATCTAAATGTTTTATTAATAAGCTGCATAGTTCCTTCTCGTGGGAGGTGGATAGGGATGAGTTGATTTTCAAGGTTCTTTTTGGGTCTAACACTATATTCTTAACATGGAGAGAGGTTGGGTCGGCCACATAGAGATCAGTTAGGGGATTGTCTTGGGCTTCTTTCACTAGATCTTATAATGGCAACATAGTGGGGGGTGGATTCTAAATTAAATTTCCAATGATATCATCCTCATTTTCCAGCTCCCCCCCATGATAGTTTCTACTGCACATAGTTGTGCGAAATATAATTCATCCTCATCCTCATCCTCCAACCAGAGAGGAAGATCTTGTTCTAGTAGGGGTTGGGCAAGAGGTTATAGGATTAGATGCTTGGACATATGCCCATTCTTGATGGTCATGTTCCCATCCCGACAACTGATGTAAGCATCGGCACTTGCCAACCAGGGTATTCCCAGGATGAGAGGATACCCAGTGAGCTTTGGCTTTAGTTGGAGAACAAAGAAATCAGTAGGGTACTCCCAAGAATCAATGGAGTCCATCACATCCTCCACAATCCCTTCAGGGGTCATGGTGGAGTGGTCTGCTAGCTGTAGTACTATCGTGGTCTTTCTCAAGGAACCCTGGAGTTTGAGCTTGAGCATGGTGTCCTTTGTCATCACATTAATGGCAGCTCCTAGATCAATCAAGGTATGTGGGATCATGGTGCCATTGATGTGGAAATCAACTACTGGGCATCCAGGGTCTAAATATTTCGGACAGATAACCTGCCCCAACATCAGGTCGGATAGTTGTCTTATGACATTGATGGTTGGGGCGTCTCTTTTGCGCTTGCCTGGATGCTTGAAGCACTTCTCTTTGATCATCTTATTATATATAGGCACATCATTTATGGCTTGGAGAAGTGCTATCTTTGCACATAACTATTTCAATTCTCCCAAAAGTTTAGTTTCTTTTGGTGTGGACTATGTTGTACTAGAAAATCTCTCAGGAAAGGGTGGAATTGCTTTTGGTTCACTTTCCTATTTATCTTCCTCAACCTCCTGAGGGGAAGGCTGGCTACCTGGGAGAACCTTCCCAGATCATAGGTTAATCTCCTAAATCTCCATAGCATAGGTTGGGCATGATGGTTCCCCACTATATATTTGTTGAGCCTGTCTCTTGTTCGGGTTCAGGTTCGATTGAGCAGGAATTTGGGGTTGCCTTGGTGGAGCAGGAGGCAATGGTTGAGGTTGAGTAGGTGGTGGAGGTAAAAGAGTGGGAGGAGAGTTGTAGTGGGCCTCCACCCCTAATGAAATGCATTCCACTGAGGTTGTGGCTGAGCATAGGAGTGGAATGAATGGACGGTTGGTTGGGCATGATATTGAGATGGATAGGACCAAGGAGGAGGTGTGGACCAGGAAGGATGAGCAGGAGAACCCCAAGAAGGTATGGAAGTGGCTTGGCTTGGGTTGTAGTATGCCTAAGATGTCCCTTGCATTCCCTGCTGGTATGGTCTAGGTCCATGCGGTCTCCTTTGGTTTATGAAATAGAGTGGTTCAGTGGCTCCTTCGGTTCCTTGGTATACAACTTTAAGTCCAGGCAATGAAGGGAACTTATCTATAGAATGTTCTTCTTCACAGACTGAACAAACCTCTATGGAGTCCAATGGACATTCATTCCTAGGATGCCTTCTGGTGCACCTATTACAAAAAATGGCCAAATCCCTCTATGCTTCCTCTTGTTTCCTTTTGATATGCAAGGTATCCATTTGCATGGCAAGAGTTTGTAGCATCTCACTCTTGAAGTCTTCCAGCATGTGTCCAAACTCACATTTTATGGATGAACTGGATGAGGAGGTATTGGCTACGGGTTGACTCCCCCTACCTGTCTTTCTAGCTACCTTAGAATGGTTTCTAAAAATAGTCTTTATGTCTTCATAAGGTAGTTGGTAGATGTATCCCCCAGCCAGCAGATGGAGGGTGTCTAGAAGGTCTTCTGGACCAACTTCAGCGATTCGGGGTCAAGTGTGCACTTGGCCCTTTTATAACTGAGTTGGAACCTCTCTTCATAATCTTCCAATGATTCATCACTTCCCATGGTCATTCGAAAGATTTCTTCCTTGGTGACTTTTGACCTACAATAGTCTCGATATTTTTTATTGAAGGCTTGCCACATCTGAGCCCAAGTTGTGATGCTATTACCAGATAACCCCATGAACCAGTGCAATGTTGCATCCTTGAGGGTAGAAGGGAATAGTTTCAACTTTTGATCATCTTCTGCATAGTCATAGGTTCGATAGATAACAAAAAATTCAAACAAGAAGGTGTCAAGATCTTCTATAGTCAATCCATGGAAGTGAGGTAGGGTTGAAGGGCTTATGTTTTTCATTTTAGTCTCCCCATCAGTTTCTCGGATGGGAAAGGTACCCTCTACTCTTTCTCCATTCCCCCTAACATTTCTGTTTTCAGACATTGTCTCAAAAGGGATGTTTTCTTCTTCTTCTTCCCCTATAGGTTCTTCAAATATCTCTAGTTGTTCGTCTAAAGGTTCTTTTGGATCACTGCCACCAAAGAAGAGAGAAGGGTGGCTATGTGATGTGGTGGGGATGTTAGGTAAGAATTTTCCTTAATTATCTCTGTTCCTACGAGGAATAAAAGGAAATCATTTTTGGTTGATTTTTTCTTTTTTTCTGCTTGTACCTGCAAAACAAAATTGATTGAACAAACAAATTGCAACTAACTAAAATGAACTTGCTGAAATGAAATTGCAAAACTGAGAAAGGAAAGCATATGAAATGCAGAAAGGAAATGACTAATCTACTTTTGTAGTACTGAAATTACAAAATTGAAAGGAAAGCAAGGAAATGACTAATCTACTTTTGCTGAAATGGAAATTGCAGAAATGAAATGAAAGCAAGGAAATGGCTAATCTATGTTGCTGGAATGGAAATTGCAGAATTGAATGAAGGAAAGGAAATGTAGAAATTGAAAGAAACAACTACTCTACTTTTGCTGAAATAAACTACTTAGCAGAATGTTGTAGTAAGAAATAAAAGAAAAGCAATAATCACACAATACTCTGACGCATCTCCTTCAAGGGTGCCAAAAAGTGGTGAGCACCAGTATTGCAGCAATAATGCTGCAACACTTGGGCTTCCTACTTTACTTTTTATCAACCCGGTAGTTCGTAACAAACTTGGAAGTGATGGTGTTGTATGCACAAGTACTAGTTCTTACTACAGGCTGTCACTTGGTCAGCTGGCGCAAGATCACTATGAGCTCAAGCCAACTTCTATGAATTCCAGAAGAAGATTTGTATGTGATGAAAGATAGGAAAGCTTAACCTACAAAGGCCACTCTACTTGCATAACATGAAAGAAGACTGAAATGTGAAGTAACCCTAGCAAACCATAATTAACCAGCCAACCCTAATTGTGAAGAAAGAGAGGTGAAAAACCATAAAAATAATGCCATTAGGAAGTAAACAACATCTATTCAAGCTATTTCTAGAAGGAAATGAGAAAAAAACAACTTTTTGGATTTTTATGTATTTTTAGGTGAAATTTTCATGCATGTAATTTATTTGTTTGTGAATGTGGCGGCGATTAGGTGGCGATGGATGGAGAATTTGGTGTTTGCAGAGATGTAGGAAGGTGTGGAGGTGTCCTAGGAGGTACTAGGTGGTCTCCTGGAGGCTTTCCCTACAATCAGACTTCAAAAAGACACCTACATGAAAATCTATAGGAGGCTGCAGGGGATCTATAGGAGGTCTACAGGAATTTTACAAGAGGATGTTGAGAGTTGTTTTAGAGGTTTTGAAGGTGGGAAAATGGGTGGAAAGGGTAGCTGATGCCTAGGAGGATGTGTTAAGGTGTCTAAGGTTCATCAAGGAAGATTAGGGAAGAGAAATATGGTTGGACTTGTTCAAGGAAAGAGAGGAAAGTTCATGGGAAAAGTGCAGAAAATTAGGGTAGATTTGTGAGGGACTTTGGCTGACTTGTGGAACATGGATCAAAAATAGATGGTGATGGCTGATTGGTTTACTTATTGGGAGTAGATATGTACTGTAAGAGAACTAAAAATCAAGCTCTGAAACTAAGCAAGCAAAGAAACTAGCTACACTAAAAAACATAATTGTTCACCAAACTAGTCTAAATTCTGATCTAGGAAAGTAAATGTTGAAAAATGATATATGGAAACAAAGAATGGAAATAAATTTATTATAAATATAGAAACGAGCATGATGAAGTAGATCTATAGCAAAGCATTAATCTTCTAACAAGCTGCAACACTAGAAATCCTATGGCAAAGGAAAATCTGTTGTTTTTTGTGGAAGTAATAAGGTCTTGGCCTCAGTTCATGGTCCAAAAGGGGAGAAAGTAGGTCAAGGCTCTGTTGATGGCCTTTTTGTATCTTCTTCTATCACTATTCAACCTGCTACAACAAACTGAAATGGAAACAACTTTTTAAATTACCAAAAACAACATATTCTTAACTAAGAAAGAAATCTATCTATCAGTAACTCATTCATAAACTGAAACAATACAAAACAAGAGGTTCTTGGCTTCTTGGATTGGGCCCTAACCTAAGAGCTTCATCCCTCTGAGGTAACTCAGTGCTGGCTCAAAAACAATCTCATCTTCATTATCGAAATAATAGTAAGATTACATGAAATTGTTTACAAACGTAAGATCGAAGTTGAGCCAAGAAAAGCTGCAACAAAAGTGAGAAAAGTTGACTAACATCCAACAACCTAATGAGGCCCTATGCCTCTCTACTTATACAACTGGAACTTCCAAAATCTCCCTTAAAATTAGGGAGGCTTGGCTCCCAAAAGTTGAGATAGATAACAATTATACTCTAGTTGGTTGCCTCTTTGGTGCATTGATGTGGCTCCTTGTGCTCCGAGATTTCTGAACGAGAATTCGAAGTAGGGAGTCATAAATGAGGGGAACACCCTCTTATAAATCCTCTCCCTTTCTTTCCTCAAATATTTGTTGCCAAATGTTCATTAAATCTTTGACTTTGTCTCCAAAATTGACCAAAAATCTGCATTAAGCACACATTAGACTTGAAGGCATAATGACCAACCCAACTCACTCTATTATCATAAATATAATTAAAAAACATGCAATAAACTAATAAGAATGGTGGATTAAGCTAAGTTAGGAGTTAAAATGAGCCCATATAATTACCCATTTATGGGGCTCATCAAGGATCTCAAAGGTCAGACTCATTCATAGAAGAGTTGAATATCACCAAGGGAGATGAAAGGTAGTAATATAACTTTCTTGTAAACTTTTACTCGAGCTTTGCGCTCGGGCTTGTCTTTACATGGTCTCTAAATGGACCTTCCATTTGTGAATAACGGTCCCTAAACTGACATATTTGTGGGCATCTGGTCATTTGGTTAAATTGCAAAAACTTGGCCTATCTTTATCTTTCATTGATGGTAGAGATTTTGTAGTCCTTCAATGATTACTGAAGTGCCTTTTTGTTTCCTAAAATTTTCTTCTCATATGGATGACTTTGATATTCATCTTACCTTTGGTTAATCAAGGAGCCTTCACTAGACACTACGACAGTTGAATCACAATTAATTCACCAGGATGAAAAGGAGGGAAACCAACTAACGAATGATCCAAGCCAACACCTACAAGAATACAGGTACTAGTTATCCATACATTCAGATGAAGAGCATGCTCTGGTCCTCAATGATTTTTATCATCTTCTTTCTGATTTCTATTTGTCGAAATGTCGGAAACAAGATTTCTGAGATAAAAACAAAAAAATAGCAAGGGCCCAAGTGTTTTAGAGTCTCACAGAGCTCCAATCACCACGACATATCTTAATCGACACGTCTATCTATATTCTGCAGTATACAAATACAAATCATCAGTATATATTATTGTAATTTGGAAAAAGAAGTAATGTTTGAATGTGATACAATAAGATGTCACATAGTTAGAATTTGGAAGCTGACAAAGTGTGGCCACTATAACTATGATATCATTTAGTAAAGTGCCTCATGCAGGATTTAATTATCTGGATTAATGATCCACTTCCTGTACATGAAAAATAGGTCTTGAAGAATAGGATATGGCATCAGTGGTTGTAATTATCTTGCCTCTAGAGGAGATTTTGTTATGTACTACACATGAATGGGATGAATTTTATAGCTTGCATTGTTCATAGTGATTTTCAATTTGATAAATCATGCTCTGTAATTTAAAGATTGAGATAACTAAATGGTAAAGGGGAACACATTCTACAATGTATTTCAGACTACAAGATAGGATTAAGGATGCTTCTAGCTTGCAATCTGTTTTACCTTGCTTCAATTGATTGAAAAAGTGTTCATAGAGGAGAACATGTACAGAGGGCCTAATGATGACCATATCGAGTTCAAAACTCTCCATCATCTGTCAGGTCTTAAAATAAGTGCATATTAAAATGTTTACTCAATACAATTCAAAATTCTCCATTAGAGTGTCGATTATATACACATACAACAACAACTACATGTAGAAAACAAAAGAAAGATCCATAAGGGTCACAACGGTCATGGTTGTATATTTGAGTATCCTCCCATTGACAAGGCTAGGCCATATGCCATCTTATCTACCAATCTGCATTTGCTGAAGATCATTGTTCAGTTTTATTCATTTCCATGATTGGGTTTTTTCAAAATGATTGTTTTTTTTACGATCCAGGCAGAGTCTAGGTTTGGATGGAATAATGTTCATCAGTCAAAATTGTGCAAGGCTAAGTCAAGTCAAAATGCCCATAGATATAGTTTATTTCCCACAGTGACTTTCACCCTAGACCCTTCCTCATAAAATTTGAAGTGAAAATGCCCATTCATATAGTTTATTTCCCATGGTGACTCTCACCGTCAAACCCTTCTTAATAAAATTTAAAATTTGAATCTGAAATCTGATGAAAACTAGATTGCATGCAAACCAACTAAGTTTTGATGATTATCTCAAATCATGAAGTTATATTTTAATGACATGAAATCCAAGTGTGCTAGTAAGATACAAATTGGTTGTCTGCTTACTCTGTTACAATTTAAGCTCCAAAATGCACCAACTCACTCATATATATATTCTTATATATATGGAAAGAAAAAATCATGATGCCTACAAATATGTTATGCATTTCTTAACAAAACATGGTCCCTAAACGGACCTTCCAGTTGAGAATAACGGCCCTGAAACAAATAGATTTGTTGGCATCTGGTCATTTGGGTGAATTGCAAAAACTTTGCCTGTCTTTCGCTGATGGTAGAGATTTTGTAGTCCTTCAATGATTACTGAAGTGCCTTTTTGTTTCCTAAAATTTGCTTCTCATATGGATGACTCTAATATTCGTCTTACCTTTGGTTAATTAGGCAACCTTCACTAGACACTGCGTTAGTTGAATCACAAGCAACTCGCCAGGATGCAGAGGGTGGCACCCAACTAAAAACTGATCTAAGGAAACATTTGCAAGAATATAGGTACTAGTTATCCATACATTCAGATGAAGAGCATGCTTTGGTCCTTAATGCTTGTTATCAACTTTTGTCTAATTTCTATTTGTCGATATGTTGGAAATGGGAGTTCTGAGATAAAAACCAAAATAGAGCAAGGTCCCAAGTGTTCTAGAGTCTCACGAAGCTTCAATCACCATGATATATCTTGATCAAAACCTCTATCGGATTCTGCAGTATAGAGATATGTACCATGGGTATATATTATTGTACTTCGGACAAACAGGTAATGTTTGAATGTGATACAATAAGATGTCCCATAGTCAGAAGTTGGAAGTTGGTGAAGTGTGGCCACTTCAAATATGATATCTGTTCAGTAAGGTGCCTTAGGTAGGTTTTAATTATCTGGATTGATGATCCACTTCTTGTACATGAAAAATAGGTCTTGAATAATAGGATATGGCATCAGTGGTTGTGATTATCTTGCCTCTAGAGGAGATTTTGTCATGTACCACATATGAATGGGATTAATTTTATAGCTTGCATTGTTCAGAATGATTTTCGATTTGATAAACCATGATGTGTTATTTGAATATTAAGATAAATGAATGGTAAAGGGGAACACATTGTACAATGTATTTCAAACTACAGGATAGGATTAAAGATGCTTTTGGCTTGTAATATGTTTTGTCGTGTTTCAATTGATTGAAAAAGTTGTCACAAAGGAGAACATGTATAGGGGGCCTAATGATGACCAAAACTCTACATCATCTGTCGGGTCTTAAAATAAGTGCATATTAAAATGTTTACTCAATACAATCAAAATTCTCCATTAGAGTGTCATACAGCAACAACTACATGAAGAAAACAAAAGCAAGATCCGTAAGGGTCACAATGGGCATGGTTGTATATTTGAGTATTCTCCCATTGACAAGGCTAGGTCATATGCCCTCTTATCTACCAACTTGCATTTGCTGAAGACCATTGTTCAGTTTTATTCATTTTCATGATTGGTTCTTTTTCAAAATGATTATTTTTTTACCATCTAGGCAGAGTCTAGGTTCGGATGAAATAATGTTCATCGGTCAAAATTGTGCAAGACTAAGTCAAGTCAAAATGCCCATTGATATAGTTTATTTCCCATGGTGACTCTCACCCAAAACCATTCCTCATAAAATTTGAAGTCAAAATACCCATTCATATAGTTTATTTCCCACGGTGACTCTCACCCCCAAATCCTTCCTCATAAAATTTAAAATTTGAATCTGAAATCTGATGAAAACTATATTCCATGCAAACCAAATAAGTTTTAATGACTATCTCAAATCATGAAGTTATATTTTTATGAAGTGAAATCCAAGTGTCCTAGTAAGATACAAAATGTTTGTCTGCTTACTCTATTACAAATTATGCTCCAAAACTCACCATCTCACTCATATATATATATGGAAATAGAAAATATTGATGTCGACAAATATGTTGTGCGTTTTTTAGCACCAATCTTCCTTTTCCCTACATGTACAGAGCCATCTAGTGCATCTGTGAAAACCCTCAAGCTCACTCATGCCATTCCTCCACCAAGGATTCATCTTAGGTGACTACTACTTAGTCAACAATCTTATGCTCCTTATGTGAGCATATTCTTTCGCTGACCCTCATTGCATTGTGGTACATGCCTTCGAGCATGTTCTTGGTGAAAGAGATTCTTTCATGCTTGATCATGTTATAGAACTATACCCATGACTCAATAATATACAAATGATAACATGACTTAAAATTTGATGCATACATACCTCATCTTGATTCTCCTTTGATCATCCTTTGGTGTGGCCCTTCTTGCTTCACCTTATCTTGTCTGCATATCATTCTTTTCTTGAAACCCATGAATGGGATTCCCAATGAGACATTTCCTTTGGTCCATGAACCTTCTTTTGAAGATTCCATCATAGGATCTTAAAGATCCTTGGTATGCTTCTTTTACATGAATATCTTGAGCCATATCTGCCATGCTCCTATATTCTAGAGGATATTTCTACATATGCATATTTGTTCTTATCATAAATGCTACATCTACATGAGTATCTAGAATTCTATGTACATCATGTTGCTAGATTCTAGAGGATGTTTCTAGTCATGAAATTTTAATTTATTCCTACACACTCCTATTCTACTCAAAAGTTTGAAATAAGTCTAGAAGTAAAGAGTTTGACCTAGTCATAGTAGAGATCTGAAGGATCTTCCTTGTTTTCCTTCTTTCCTACTTCTTTCATCTCTTGAGTTATGTGAACTTCTTCCCTCTTCCTTTTGTTGTTTTCCTTCTTAAGATTAGGACAATTTCTTTTGTAGTGTCCATATCCTTGGCATCCAAAACATTGGATCGTGGACATGTCTTTGTTGTTTGTTCTTCGTGGAACAATGTAAACTTTGAAACAGGAACTGATACTATTACCCGTTTTGTAGAGATAGCAAAAAATTGACCTGATTTTGAAAAGGGGTGATGCAAAACACACATGTATTTTTTAGAGCATAGTTTTTGGAACTTTAAATTTTTTTATGTACATTACATTTTAGAATGGTAGTGATTTTCATACTGATCTAAAAAAGTGGTAATTATGCATCAGGCCATTTTTTTAAAAGACCTATTTTTTTACTTTAAATTTTCTAATGTATGAGATGTAAATAATTATTTTCTAAATTTAATAATTTATGAAGTGGTCTTCTTCTCCATATTTTCTTGTTTTTAATTTTTTTTTTTTGCAGTCAGGTTTTATTATTATGCATATTTAAAGAAGGTCGATATTTTGAATTTTCAATATTCTACATATTTATACATAGTTAATTAATATTTCAATCCAAATGAAATAATTGTCTCTAAAAACAATAATTTTTAACAATTGACAAAAAAATAACCATTTTTAACATAAATATAACTAAAAAACTACACGTTTTGATATTTTTTTGTAATTTTGTGCTAGAGATGAAATGTCAAAATCACAATTTTTATAGGAAAATTTTAACTAAAAATGGTTAAATAATAATTTTTTTTTATGAATTTCATATCAAAAAATAATAATAATCACTGTTTTTTTTCAAAAAATGATGATTAACATAAAAATGAATGCGAAAATCACATAATACAAATATTGAACACATAACAACCTTAATGTTCCATGTAAATTAATTTTAATCAAATAAAAAACATAATACAGAAAGAAAAACCAGCAACGTAAAAGTGAGAGGAAATTCTTAGTTGGGTAATTCCATCTGACGAATTTGAAGTAAGAGGGCAATTGTGAGAATCGCCCTCGCCTCGTTTTTCTTGCTGATATGATGAAAAAATCCAAGAGGTGGCAGGGTGAGGGCGATTCTCAGAATCGCCCTATTACTTCTTCCTCAGTGATGGATACCATTATTGGTTGACGATGGTCTTCTTCCTTTCTATTTGTGCCATCTTCCATGAAAAACAGAGGATGCGAGAGCAAAGCTGAAGTGCCACTATTAGAATTTTGAATGAGAGCGTGAGAATGCATTACAGAATGCAAGGGTGTTGTTTATTTCGGAAATTTAAAGGTAATTTTTTTTTCAAGAAATTTAATTCCGAGATCTTTTGAATAATTTTTTTGTGGAAATGGATTTCTCAAAATTGATTATTGTAATTTAAATTTCCGAAAATTTCCAACATTTTTCAATATCTTAAAAAACAAATTCTACCATTTTCCAAACACAGTTGTAACCCCATACTATGGTAATACAATTTTCATTCTAATTCCCTATGGACATCGGCTGTGGAAGCGAGGTCATCTTCAAAACCATAATGATGTCTGAGTTGCTTGCCGTATGATGTAGCTACCGGAATAAGCGATCAAGGGTGATCGACAAGGATCCAATCCATAGAAAGTGATAGCCGACAAAGGTGAAAATAGCGTTCCTTCCCTTCATTATCATTAATAATGAAAACTTGATAACATTTCTTATTTACACCATAGAAAAAGATTCATAAAAATGGGTTGAGGTTGAAGCAACTGCTCTTCTATCTATTTTTAAAATCAGATAATGGGCTTTGACAAGTAGGGTTTGGATCTCAGCATGGTCTATGTAGACCTTATTTTGTTGAGTGGCTATACAATACATGGCCTCTGTACAAGATATATATTCTCCTAAAACAAAACAATAAATGTTGACATTATTATAATTATCAAATGTGAAAGTAATATTCTCTCGAAACAAAACAATAAATATTTCCCTTTTTTTAAATAAATAAGTTTTCTTTCTTATTTATTTTAGTGATATAATTGATTATTTTGAAATGCCAAAATGTAATATTTCTTGTTACATATCTCCCATCTCCGAAAAGTAATTGAGCAGGGAGTAATAAGTGGCATAAAATGTTAAAGCCAACGAGTGTTTACATATAAAGATAAACAATAGTATGGATACAAGCATCTCATTGTACTTTTCTAAACCCAAAATCACATGTCAATCCTCATTATGTCTTAGAAAATAAATTATGTGTATAGTGAAATTAACGTCTAGTCTAGATAGAAAAGACAAGTGCTTTGAAAAAAAACCTTTGACATTATTAGAATAATTGATTAGATGTGAAAGTATATTTATATATTCCCAAACAATAAATGCACTCATTTTCGTGTCACAATTTTTTAATTAAATGAATATTTGTCATCCTAACAATATTACTTGAACGAGGTTTTGTCTACCACGTCCGTAGAAGTGATAGGAGTTAGAGACCTAATTTTGGAGTCGTGCTAAAAATGAAATTCTTAGGAGGGTGATTCTGAGAATCGCCCTTGCCTCATTTTTCTTGCTGATATGATGACAGAATCCAAGCGATGGCAGGGCGAGGGTGATTCTCAGAATCGCCCTATTACTTCTTCCTCAGTGATGGATACCATTAGAAGCACTTCCTCAGTGATGGATACCATTATTGGTTGACCATGGTCTTCTTTCTTTCTGTCTGTGCCAACTTCCATGAAAAACAAAGGATGCGAGTGCAATGCTGAAGTGCCACTATTATAATTTTGAATGAGAGCGTGAGAATGCATTACACAATGCAAGGGTGTTGTTGATTCAGGAAATTTTAAGGTAATTTTTTTTTTCAAGAAATTTAATTCACAAAGCTTAATATATTTCTTTGAAATATTACTTTACATGTAATCTATAACTAAAATGTTCCATGTAAATTAATATTAATTAAATAAAAAACATAATAAAAAAAAGAAAAACCAGCAACGTAAAATTGAGACAAAATTCTTAGGAGGGTGATTCGCCTCATTTTTCTTGCTGATATGGTCACAGAATCCCAGAGGTGACGGCGCGAGTGAAATTCTCATAATCTCCCTATTACTTATTCCTCAGTGATGGATACCCTTAGAAGTGCTTCCTCAATGATGGATACCATTATTGGTTGACCATGGTCTGCTTCCTTTCTATCTGTGCCAACTTCCATGAAAAACAAAGAATGCGAGAGCAATACTGAAGTGCCACTATTAGAATTTTGAATGAGAGCATGAGAATGCATTACACAATGCAAGGGTGTTGTTGATTCAGGAAATTTTAAGGTAATTTTTTTTTTCAAGAAATTTAATTCACAAAGCTTAATATATTTCTTTGAAATATTACTTTACATGTAATCTATAACTAAAATGTTCCATGTAAATTAATATTAATTAAATAAAAAACATAATAAAAAAAGAAAAACCAGCAACGTAAAATTGAGACAAAATTCTTAGGAGGGTGATTCGCCTCATTTTTCTTGCTGATATGGTCACAGAATCCCAGAGGTGACGACGCGAGTGAAATTCTCATATCTCCCTATTACTTATTCCTCAGTGATGGATACCCTTAGAAGTGCTTCCTCAATGATGGATACCATTATTGGTTGACCATGGTCTGCTTCCTTTCTATCTGTGCCAACTTCCATGAAAAACAAAGAATGCGAGAGCAATACTGAAGTGCCACTATTAGAATTTTGAATGAGAGCGTGAGAATGCATTACACAATGCAAGGGTGTTGTTGATTCAGGAAATTTTAAGGTAATTTTTTTTTTCAAGAAATTTAATTCACAAAGCTTAATATATTTCTTTGAAATATTACTTTACATGTAATCTATAACTAAAATGTTCCATGTAAATTAATATTAATTAAATAAAAAACATAATAAAAAAAGAAAAGCAACGTAAAATTGAGACAAAATTCTTAGGAGGGTGATTCGCCTCATTTTTCTTGCTGATATGGTCACAGAATCCCAGAGGTGACGGCGCGAGTGAAATTCTCATAATCTCCCTATTACTTATTCCTCAGTGATGGATACCCTTAGAAGTGCTTCCTCAATGATGGATACCATTATTGGTTGACCATGGTCTGCTTCCTTTCTATCTGTGCCAACTTCCATGAAAAACAAAGAATGCGAGAGCAATACTGAAGTGCCACTATTAGAATTTTGAATGAGAGCATGAGAATGCATTACACAATGCAAGGGTGTTGTTTATTCCAGAAACTTTAAGGTAATTTTTTTTTCAAGTTAAAATTTAATTCCAATTTTGATATCATATTAGGTATCCACGAAACGGGAGCGCGTTCAACTACACAATAATTTCGAAGTCTTTGTAGCAATCGATTTTCCCATCTTCCTCAACAAAACATTTCACATATGCCCAGTCGATTGAGAGGATAATATCCCCTTTCTTGTTGCTTATTTTATATCCCACTGGCCTAGATTAATGTTGTAGACACGTGTTCTAACCATGCTTTGGGAGATATCGCTATCTACAACTTGTCTCTTATAAGCTTGCATTAGGAGCCATGACCGATCCAGTGTTTTGAATAGGTTGGGCCTTCGTTTAATAGGGAGGTTGTGAGAATTATTAGCAGTCACTTCTGAGAATCACCCTCGCCCCACCACCTCTTGGATTCTGTCATCATATCCGCAAGAAAAACGAGGTGAGGGCAGTTCTCAGAATCACCCTCCTAAGAATTTCATCTCAATTTTACGTTGCAGTATAGAAAAGGAAATGCATGAAGGCGACAACAAGATTGTACGTGGAGTGGAAATGTTGTGTTATATGGAAAGAATTGATCTCCTTATGCTATGCTTTTAGACCTAGGTTTATTAATCAATAAACCTAAAAGAAACTACAAAAATGAGTGATTTATATGACGCATAACTTTTCAATTCGGCCTTATTACCTTCACAACTATATTTTTTCTCGAGCTAAGAACTCTCAAACAAGTGACTGCTAATAATTCTCACTAAACCTCCTCAAAGGGAGATGTGATAACTAAACGAAGGCCCAACCTATTCCAAACACTAGATCAGTCATGGCTCCTGACGCAAGCTTATAAGAGACGAGTTGTAAATAGCAATATCTCCCAAAGCATGGTTAGAATATGTGTCTACAACATTAATCCAGGCCAGTGCGATATAACATAAGCAACAAGAAAGGGGATCTAATCCTCTCATTCGACTGGGCATATGTGAAACATTTTGTTGAGGAAAATGTGAAAATCCATCATTACAAAGGCTTCGAAATTATTGTGTAGTTGAACGCACTCCCGTTTCGTGGATACCCAATATGATATCAAAATTGGAATTAAATTTTAACTTGAAAAAAAATTTACCTTAAAATTTCTTGAATAAACAACACCCTTGCATTGTGTAATGCATTCTCACACTCTCATTCAAAATTCTAATAGTGGCACTTCAGCATTGCTCTCACATCCTTTGTTTTTCATGGAATTTGGCACGGACAGAAAGGAAGCAGACCATGGTCAACCAATAATGGTATCCATCGCTGAGGAAGCACTTCTAATGGTATCCATCACTGAGGAAGAAGTAATAGGGCGATTCTGAGAATCGCCCTTGCCCCGCCGCCTCTTGGATTCTGTCATCATATCAGCAAGAAAAATGAGGCGAGGGTGATTCTCAGAATTTCCCTCCTAAGAATTTCATTTTTAGCGTGACTCCAAAATTAGGTCTCTAACTCCTATCACTTCTACGGATGTGGTAGACAAAACCCCGTTCAAGTAATATCGTTAGGATGACAAATATTCATTTATTTAAAAATTGTGATACGAAAATGAGTGCATTTATTGTTTGGGAATATATAAATATAATTTCACATCTAATCAATTATTATAATAATGTCAAAGGTTTTGTTTCAAAGCACTTGTGTTTTCTATCTAGAAAAGACGTTAATTTCACTATACACATAATTTATTTTCTAAGACATAACGAGGATTAACATGTGATTTTGGGTTTAGCGAAGTACAATGAGATGCTTGTATCTATACTATTGTTTATCTTTATATGTAAACACTAGTTGGCTTTAACATTTTATGACACTTATTACTCCCTGCTCAATTGATTTTCGGAAATGGGAGATATGTAACAGGAAATATTACATTTTTGCATTTCAAAATAATAAATTATATCACTAAAATAAGTAATAAGAAGAAAAGTTATTTATTTAAAAAAAGGGAAATATTTATTGTTTTGTCCCGAGAGAATATTACTTTCACATCTCATAATTATAGTAATGTCGGCATTTATTCTTTTGTTTTAGGAGAATATATATCTTGTACAGAAGCCATGTATCATATAGCCACTCAACAAAATAAGGTCTACATAGACCATGCTGGATCCAAAACCTGCTTGTCAAAGCGAATTGTCTGATTTTAAAAATAGATAGAAGAGCAGTTGCTTCAACCTCAACCCATTTTTATGAATCTTTTTCTGTGGTGCAAATAAGAAATGTTATCAATTTTTCATTATTAATGATAGTGAAGGGAAGGAACGTTATTTTCACCTTTTCTGGATATCGCTTTTTGTGGATTGGATCCTTTCCTATCACCATTGATTGCTTATTCTGATAGCTACATCCTACGGCAAGCAACTCAGACGTCATTATGGTTTTGAAGGTGACCTCACTTCCACAGACGACGTCCATAGGGAATTAGAATGAAAATTGTACTACCATGGTATGGGGTTACAATTTTGTTTGGAAAATAGTAGAATATTTTTTTTAAGATATTGAAAAATGTTGGAAATTTTTGGAAATTTAAATTACAATAATCAATTTTGAGAAATCTATTTCCACAAAAACAATTATTCAAAAACTCTCGAATTAAATTTCTTGGAAAAAAATTTACCTTAAAATTTCCTGAATAAATAACACCCTTGCATTGTGTAATGCATTCTCACACTCTCATTCAAAATTCTAATAGTGGCACTTCAGCATTGCTCTCGCATCCTTTGTTTGTCATGGAAGTTGGCACAGACAAAAAGGAAGTAGACCATGGTCAACCAATAATGGCATCCATCACTAAGGAAGTGCTTCTAACTGTATCCATCACTGGGGAAGAAGTAATAGGGCGATTCTAAGAATTTCCCTTGCCCCCCCACCTCTTGGATTTTGTCATCATATCAGCAAGAAAAATGAGGCGAGGGCGATTCTCACAATTTCCCTCTTACTTCAAATTCATCAGATGGAATTACCCAACTAAGAATTTCGTCTCACTTTTACTTTGTTGGTTTTTCTTTTTGTATTATGTTTTTTATTTAATTAATATTAATTTACATGGAACATTTTAGTAATATATTTCATGAAAATTAATATTTCAAAGAAATGAAATATTAATTTACATGTAATATATTTCTTTGAAAGATGTTTAAAATGTCTTTAGTCTGCTGGACCGAGAGATTATTGCAAGTGAATATGTAATGTATGAAAATACAAATATTTCATTATGAATCCACCTTTATTATTCATAAAGCGAAAAAAAATGAAGCTTTCTACCCGCCTGCAATTCTCTTATACAAGTTATATGTTTTTAGTTAACTCTTTTAATTGGACAATTAGGAAAGAAAAATGTTATTCTACCAAAAACATTAGTGTGTTTTTTTCCTCATCAACAACTATCTTTTCGCACATAAAAATTCAGTTTTACTAGCATTTTTTAAAAATGTTGAAAATTGACCCTAAAAAAAAAAATCGTCGTTCTAGTATCAACACTTTTTCGTTTCCAAGGTTTTTTTTGCACGAAAATTTCATTTTCACTACCATTTTTAAAACATGTTCAAAATTGACCCTAAAAAAAAAACCATAATTCCAGTATACACACCTTTTGTTTTTAGCACTGTTTTTTATGGTTTTTCGAGGTTTTTTGGCGAGAGTTCCCGTTTCAAAGTTTACATTGTTGTGGACCAAACTTGCCAAATTTACCCTTTCTTTTGTCCATGGTAGCAAAATGCTTGCTCCTTTGATCCCACATCTTATTTTGCCTTAAGTTTAGTTTCCTCTGTTCTGCATAGAGACCACATTTCACTGAGAGTGGTTTCTTCCTTCATGGCATATATGATAGATATGAAGTTTCCTCACTCCTCAGGTAGAGCATTGAGTACTATAGTTTTCATCTCTCTGTCATACATGACTTCCCCAAGCTCTTGAATTTGATCTCTCGTTTCAGATATTTTCATGAAGTACGGAGCTATTCCTTCCTTTGTTATCTTCATCTTGTATAATTCATTCCTCAGATATATTACTTCTCCGGTTGTGGATACCAAGAATAGCTCTACTTGCTTATCATAAATTTCTTTTGATATCTCAAACTTATAGACATAAGGAATGAGAGAGTCTTTGATTGATTCTATCATAATCCTTTGAGCTCTTGTCTCATCCTTATTGTACATGGCTAAGGCTTGAGTCTGTTCCTTAGCAAGGATAGCGATATTCCCTTTGACATGCTCTAGGAGTTCATTCTCTTTGAGTAGTAGATTAGTACTCTTCTTCCATGCAAGAAAGTTATTGGTACATACCAATTTATTGATTTCCTTTCAAAAGTACAATGATATATATTCAGAAGGGGACATGTACTTACTTGATAGATTTTGAGATGTAATGGATTTTCTTCCTCCTTGAAGTCTTGATGGCTTGTCTTCCCTGGATCTTGATGGTCTTCAAGTTTCCTTCTCCAAGTGGACTTGCTTGGTGATGAGGTTTTCTTGAAGACTTGTAGCTTGATGTAGGTCCTACTTTAATCAACTCTTCTTTGTAGGTGAATTTATATAAGGCTCTTCTTCTAGCTTTGTAGACCTCCTTGATGAATGATGGATTGTAGACTGTTCTTGTCCTTGAAGTGATTGAGACTTCTAGGCTTGATGCTTCGACTTTGTAGATGCTTCTTCTTGATGAGTGTTCTTCTGTTGCCCTTTCCTTGATGTGTCACCTTAGCTCTGATTCCATGTTGAAGAATCTAGGTCAAAGTAGGGTAGTGAGATTCTTTGTTATTTGATAACAATTTGTGGAGTCTTTACTTTTCTTGTTAGCTTATTTTTCTTCTCTTTCTTATTAGTGCATATGTGTGTACTTCATAAAACTACCACCAAAACACAAAGACAAGAACACAAGATGTTGGCTCTCTGCCAAGGCCAAAACCTCTCTTCTCTCAAGAGGAAAACCCTTTGATGAATTTCTCTTATTGAAGCTTCTATTGATCAATGCCAAACCCTAGAACCTTGACAAGAGTATCCTCCAAGCACAAGTCAATTCCTTCCTTCTTTCTGCACCTTATTCCCTGGTACTTCTTCTGGCACTTCATTCTCTAACACTTCATCCTCCTTCTTCTAGCACTTCATTCTTTGATGAATCTTGTCTAGACATAGACCTTTTTGAGTGAGTCTTCTAGGTTAGGTGTTCCTCTTCTATCCCTTGCACGAGTAGACTCCAACGTTGATCAACCAAGATCCTTATTGAAATATAGGTGTATGACAATGCTGTTGTTTTGTTTCCCTAGTATCTGACATGTGTGGGAGGATAACTAGGTTTATGTGCTCTTCTCACCTTCACTTGAGTGTCATTCTTCCATGCTGGAGTAGGAGCCCTTGTAGGCCTAGCTTGCACACAAAACAATGAGATATGGTGAACTGTAATCTTCTATTGCGATGGCTGTATGCAGATCCTTCTCCTTTCACACGTGTGGCTATGAGTATTACCCTAGATGTAGTCCTTCAGAATTTGATGTTCATCCTCCTCTCCTCGCTACCTTAGTGGAGCCTTTACCTTGGCTTCCTTCGACCTTCTTTCCTCTCTGTTTCTTGCATATTTCATAGATTGAGTAGTGCATTTTATTTGGAGTGGACAACCTCTATAAATACAAGATTGTCCCTCCATTTAGGCTGACTTATAGACTAACTTGATTGACTATTAGTAGCCTAACGTTGAGGGTTGTTCGTAGGCTGACTTGGAGGGCAGTTTTGGTGGCTGATTTGCTAAGAAGACTTCACACATTTTCCATGCTCGTGTAGCATGCTTGAAGGAGCTTCTTGAAGTTGTAATTACATAGGATTAGACTTGACTTTTCTTGGAGGTTTCCCTTTGACTTTAATATATATTTATACATAGTGTAACATGCCCTTAAGGCCTTCAATATTTTTTCTTAACATTTGAATCACTATAGCACTTTGACATGTGCTAGAACTACTTCAATGAGAAAGAAACTCATTGACATATATTATAAAAACATATTTCTTTTCTTGAATAAGAACAAATATCAAAAGTACATCCATGAAGACTGAACCTAGTTACACTTCCATCAGTAGGAAGGAGGAGTGCTCCTCTGCAATCATCAAGAATCGGATTTGGAAGGACTCCTTCTCCGTCAAGGATTGTTGAAAGGCTGAATGATAGGAAAGAATTAGAATGCTCATGTCTTGTTGCCTTAAATGGTTGGTTCTTAAACTAATGTTGTTACTTAGACCTCATAATTTCAGGATTATTCCTAATAGATTCATAAGTATTATTTCTACCTAGTGGCTTGTATTTATATCTATAATTACTGAATCTTTGAAAATGAGCATAATATACAAGGGGCTTGGCATACTAGGCATGATTATCCATTGCTATGCTTACTGGTCTATAAAGGTTTGGACACCAGCCAGATAGTTGGTAGAATTGCACTAAAATTCATAAGGATCGCCTCTAAACACAATCTCAACTTCACCATTAGCCAAAGCTACCAAAAATAGACTCATAGGCTAACAAGGTTGGGTAGAAGACCAAATAGTAAGGATGGCTCATGCTTCAAATGATGTTAATCCTAGGAAAAGTAGTTAAAGTAGGGTTCTATGCATTAGAAAGGATTTGGGGTGGGAAAGGTGATGGAGATCACCTCAGAAAATTTGACACATCTAATACGAGTGTAGCATATGGTTCGAGGAATGGCTATAATTGGAGGCATCATCCAATGCATGGTGCTCTAATTGATGCCTATAGAAATTACAAGAGCCAGACATCCTCGCATGGAATACTTTCACATGTACAACCACCTAAGAAAATTGATATAATAAGTAGTAGAATGGTGTATCAAAATTTAAAGGAAGAAGAATACTTGTGCGAGGAATCAGGATATGAGCCCAATATTGGAGAATAATTATAGAGGAAGTGATAACTCAATGAAAGATGATTATTTTCCTGGTCACCTAAAGAAGTGGTCAGGCTTAGAGAGAGAAAATAATGGGTCTGGAACCTGCTCTTCCTAACCGTGATTTCTATATGCATGGACCCTTATCTCATATGGATAGACCTATGATGAGTGAGAAGGAGATATGACCTCCTAGAAGGGTAGCCTTCTTTTCTCTCTGCTGTCTTTTTTTATCTAATTAGTTCGATGAAAAATTATTCCCCATTTCCTTTTTTTAATTCATGCTTTTTTAGTGATTTCCTTAGCATGTGAAGATGAAGGCTCCATTTGGTTGTAGCTATTAGTAGTCCTCAAGCACTATGAGAGACATATCTACCATCACACCATTCAATAAGTTATAATACAATGGAAGGAAAGACCTCTTGAGGTGGCACCTTCCAGCTTGCTAACATTCTACACCAATTTCCACATCTCAACTCTTGAGGATAAGGTTGTTCTCTAAGGGGGAGGAGATGTTAGGGTCCTTGCCTCCCTAACCCTTAACAAATAGATTAATATATGGTTATATAAGAGAGGCCATCATTATTAGACCATGATCATAGTAGTGTGGCTGCAACTATTATGAGAGGACTTGCTAGAAGGTTTTCCTCCTCTAGAATTTTCTAGAAGGATAGAAAGTAGTATATATAGAGGTAAAAACATTGTAAAAATTGCTTGGATTACTATTGTAACTAAGCTTTACTCTACTAGAGGTTCCCTTCTAGAAGAGGCATGTGAACATTATGCTCCTAATAATCAAGGTATCTTATTTTGGTTACCATTACAATTTCATTGATTATTTTTATTACTTTATACTAAATATATGGATGTTATTTGCATTTATCTTTTATTCTATAGGGTATATTATAGTTATCTGATAATACAAGCTATGAAATCCTCAAACTCTACTTATAGATCACGTGAATTCCATTTACCATTACCACGTTATACCATAGAGCTTGTTATATTAATTTCTTATCATAGAGTAGAGGACAACCCCTAGGAGCATGATCAAGGTTTGGAGAGTAGAATACAAACCTTAGAAGAAAGATCAAACTCAAGTTATTAGGGTTGGTTGGTTTTAGGTTAAATTACATACAAAGGACATTCTCAGTTCACAACAGTGAAACCAATGAAGTCAATAGAAGATGCTGAGAACATGGCACTAAATAAGTGCATCACTTAGAAGGAAGCTATGATAGATACATCCGTAAAATAATGCACCCACAAAATCCAAGAGGCCAGACTAGAAACTTGTGTTTAACTAGTTCAACAAATTCAATGATGCTATTATAATATAAGTCCCTAAGTTGGGGCCCCTTTTTTATTGGTAGGATGATGGAACCAACTTAAGGATGAGTTGGAAGGCGTGGTTAGTGAGTTTTTGTTGCCTTGTTTCATCTAAGTACTGGCATAGAGATGAGTGTAGCAAAAGACAAATATGTAGAGTACCAAAAGCCACAAAAGCCTAAGTATGTGGAATCCCAGGAGTTCTCTTATAGATCCTCTATGCCTCGTCTCTTTGACTCTCTATGCAGGTTTATAAAGGTGGAGATACTATTGTATGATTGGGTTATAGCTAGTAGATTCCCTACTATATTGAAGAATATTTTGTAACCACCTAAGTTGCCTATATATATGAGGATTTTGATTTATCCAGAGAGGTTGTATAAGTTGTTATCCATTACCACAGAGATTTATTCAGTTGTTGAAAGGATTCTATGAGTTATGGGTTCTACACATGACTTATTCTATCATGTTTCATCTACTAATATGCCTAAAACAAGCATTAGAAGATTCACATACCAAATTATTCTTAATGAGTAAGTGCCTTGCTCTCTTGGTTAGGGTTTGTAACCTCAAGGAGGACTTCTTCTACCCTATCTTCCATTGACCAAACAAACTGGAGCTTGGATACACTTCCCAACAATTAATAACAGCCAAAATATTGTAACACACCCCCTTACATCCTGACCCAAAGTAGGTGGTTATTAGGTTGACCTGACTCCCTTGGTGCGGTTAAAAGAATGGGGTCTATTTTTTTTCTTTATAAATATATAAATCTCCAAAATATCAGAATGCTTAGGGATTTATCCCACACTCCAACCATGACTACCAATTAGGAAATGCATTTCTATTTATAAAGAGATGTTCAACTAATACTTTAAGGGAAGTCCACTAATCTAACCAATGGAGAAGTAAAACAAATTTCTCTACCATTAACCAATCCAAAACACATAAATTATGGGTTTTTCAAGCCACATGTACAATAATCAAGTGAAGCAAGCCCCAAGTAGAAAGTGATTGGATCCAATTGCATTGTTAGAACTAGTATATCGGAATTGGATGCAGAAGGCTCCATTTGGTTGCAGCTAGAAGTTGTCTTCAAGCACTATGAGAGACATCTCTACCATCACACCATTCAATAAGTTTTAATACAATGGAAGGAAAGACCACTTGAGGTGGCACCTTCCAGCCTGCTAACATTCTACACCAATTTCAACATCTCAAATCTTGAGGATAAGGTTGTTCTCTAAGGGGGAGGACATGTTAGGGTCCTAGCCTCCCTAACCCTTAACAAATAGATTAATATATGGTTATACAAGAAAGGCCATCATTATTAGAAAATGATGGCAGTAGTATGACTGCAATTATTATGAGAGTACTTTCTAGAAGGTTAGAAAGTAGTATATATAGAGGTGAAAACATTGTATAATATGCCTTGGATTACTATTGTAACTAAGCTTTACTCTAATAGAGGTTCCCTCCTAGAGGAGGCAAGTGAACATTGTGCTCCTAATAATCAAGGTATCTTACTTTGGTTACCATTACAATTGCATTTATTATTTTTATTACTTTATACTAAATATATGGATGTTATTTTCATTTATCTATGTTTCTATAGTGTATATTACACTTATCTCATAATACAAGCTACGGATCCTCAAACTCTACTTCTAGATCATGTGAATTCCATTTATCCTTACCACTTTATACCATAGATATTGTTATATTAATTTCTTATAATAGAGTAGAGGACAACCCCTAGGAGCATTATCAAGGTTTGGAGAGTAGAATACAAACCTTAGAAGAAATATCAAACTCAAGTTAATAGGGTTGGTTAGGTGAAATTACATACAGAGGACATTCTCAGTTCACAATAATGAAGCCAATGAATTCAAGAGAAGATGTTGAGATGATGGCACTAACTAAGTGAATCCCTTAGAAGGAAGCCATGATAAATACATCCATAAAATAATGGACCCAGAAAATCCAAGAGGCCGGACTAGAAACTCGTGTTTAATGAGTTCAAAAGATTCAATGATGCTATTATAAGAGAAGTGCCTAAGTTGGAGCCCCTTTTTATTGGTAGGATGATGGAACCATCTCATGGATGAGATGGAAGATGTGATCAGTGAGTTTTTGAGGCCTTGTTTTTATGTAAGTACTGGAATAGATATGAGTGCAGCAGAAGATGGATCTTTAGAGTTCTAGAAGCCACAGAAGCCTAAATATGTGGAATCTCAGGAGTCCCCTTATACATCCTCTATGCCTAGTCTCTTTGATCCTCTATGCAGGTTTATAAAGGTGGAGATCCTGTTGTATGATTGGGTTATAGCTGGTAGATTCCCTAGTATATTCCAAAATCTTTTGTAGCCACATAAGTTGCCTATATATATGAGGATTTTCATGTATCCAAAGAGGTTGTTATCCATTATGACAGAGAGTTATTTAGTTGTTAAAAGGGTACTATGAGTTATTAGTTCTACATATGACTTATTTTATCATGTTTCATCTACTAATAAAATTGACAATTGTTCTACTCATATGTATGTGTTTGTGATGTATCTTAATGATCTATATGTTTTGTATTCACTATGTGTGTTGTTAGTTTTGTTAGCCTAAATTACTGTTATTAGTGGAATTGTAGAATTCAAGTTTATTTGTTGATCTGTCCCACCTAGGGCTAGCCTTAGCAAGATGGTTTCTAAATCAAAAAGCATCCATATTGGACCTCAGCATGATGGGCCAGACACACAGTGGTGTGATGCCTGTTATGACTAGGATTATCCACTTAAACCACCATTACTTGTATATTGCTGCCTCGATCTGCCATTGGAACCGAGTGAATTGCTTATGCCACTTGATCAACTGATGAAATATCTCTCTTGTCCTTGACCTTTGAACACCTTCGATAATCTGAGCTTGGTTTTAGTAGAGTGCCAATGGACATGATATTCTCTCACTAGATAGTCTCATTTATAAGAGATTTATTTACCATGGTCATCTGAAGTCTATCCTTGCAATATAGAACCACATTTCCCCTGCTTTGATCAAATCCAAAAAACCATTGAACTTTCTTATAAATCAAGGCATCCCTCTAGTATGACATCATCTTCCCTAAACAAACTATATGGATGAACACTAAGCATTGTGAGAAAATATTGATTTTCAATCTTCTTCCATTGATTTTCCAGCTAGTAGTCCTAGATTTGATCCTTTCTTCTCCATCAATCAAGGGAGAATATAGATCATATTACAGTTCAGTTCGATTTAAACTTGCCATAAAATATAGAAAATGTATTGTCATCAAACCAATATACTAGGAAGACGGGCCAACTCAAGGTTATATCTCCACTACAACTACTGTAATTTGCATGTGAAAGATAAGCCTTGGTGTGCATTATTGAATCAGAGGTCGAATTAGGTTTATAGGAATGTTGTAATTCTAAACATGTTGTTCTTAGCTCACTTCCTAGAATATTATGTTATAGATTTAATATGCACACTATGTTCTTTGATAACCCTACTCATATTCTGTTTGTTCATTATATGTCTTCAATCATGCAGCTAAGTTTTCCAACGTCATCTGCACTCTTCAGAATTTAATCATTGTTTCCAATAAACTACAATAGAGCCTAGGTTGTAACATTTAGCGCTAAAAAGCCTAACATTTTACCTTACCTAGAAGGAAATGCCTCAAGGGCTTTAGTTCAACATTCTTGGATTCTCAATTGGCACATTGTTTCTGCCCTTTACTAGTTTCTAGTTGACATGTATATAAACCTACAAGATCTAGGGATTCTACAGAAGTATTAATGTTATAACTACCTTGATATTTAGAATTTATTTAAATAATGAGAGTTTTCATGATCCCTATAGTACTCAACATCCTTCTCCAAGTAATATTTCTACATTTACGTTGCTATGAAGTATGATGTCATGCAGATTAAAGGGTCCCTTGATGCTTTGTTGATGCCTAGCTTGTTCCATCGTATTTAAATTTGATATTTGATGACAAAGTTGTTTTCCTGCTTCAATTTTGGTAATATTAAAGCTAATTTAACTTTCTAATGTGTTTTGTTGTTGGCCTAGAAAACATAGACTTATTAATACTACCAAAACACTTTTCATCACGCATGACATTGTGGGCACTGGGTACCATAAAAAAATCGAATTTGAGAATGAACAACCATGGTATATTTTTCCACCTAGACATTGTTTTAGTATTGTTCTGAGAGTTTTTTCAAATTGGTCCATTGAAAACAGGCCTTTAATATCTTTTTTCCTAGAAATGCGATAATTTTTATAACATTTTATGGAGCATGTATTAAGTCCCTTCTCTCATACTTGTGAAATTCTATCTCTAATAGGTCTTTTCCAATTTCCAAATTCATTGCAAATTATAAACAACCACGTGCCAAGATTTGTATTATGTAATGTGTATGAATCATTCCAGGGCCTCCCTTTTCGTAGCCATCTCTTGAATCAAGCAACTAATAACATAAGTTTTTGCTTTTGCCTTGCACCAATAGAAAAGTTCTGAGAAGACTGGCCATTCATAAGTAATGTATTTGGGAAAGAATCTAACATTACTAGCAGCTAGAACTCTTGAAGTGTAGCCCATAATAGGCCTATTTGTATTGTATGTTTATTAAGGGGTGAATTCATCCCCATTTGGGAGGGAATCCTCATCCATTACACGTTTATTATTTGGTTTCCTAAATGAATCTGAATATCCAAATTGTAGAAATATAGCATCTTGTCAAAATTGTGGTTGTAAGTTTCTTTGAGTATTACTTCAAAGTCTCTCTACCACAATCATTGTTGACTTGTTTTATATTTGCTTCCTAATCCCTTCATATTTGGATTCGCTGAAGATGGAAGTTATATAGATGTATGCATCATTGTATTTGAAGATGGTCCAATAAGAAACATGGTGCACAACAATCTTGACCTTCATATAGTCTAGGAACCTATTGCTGGTAGATGTCATAGTTATCATGCTAGATGTTTGATGGATGAACCTGCATCATTGAAATCCTCCCATATTCACAAAAAATCCCAGTTTTTTGTATTTCAATGTAATATAACACCACAAGCATAGCATCCTCCATCCTACTTCATTCGATCTAGAATTTTCATGGGCTTATCTTATAGCCTGAATATAAACTAGTCGAGAAAGTGTTCAACATGTAGCAATGGTAATGCTACAATCTTCTAGTTGGAAATATAACTTCATACTGATAGAAATGGCCTCTGCATCAATTCATTCCAAATGTTTAAGTTGAATGAAAGAATTGTGTTGATCTCCTTATGGATGTATGATGTTCCATATACGATATAAAAACAAAATGCTTATTGGGTTGTGTTTTTCTTTTATTCACTTCACTCCAGCTCAAATCCCCATTTGCTTGGTATGAATTGACTTACTCTTGCATTTATAAATACAGAGAGTTGACTAAAATTTATTTAATTGAAATAATAGCCACTGCACCCAAAACTCTTCCAGTTCCAATCCAAACTGAGACATTTTAAAAAGTTTTGTTCTATAAGATGACTTTTAGCATCTAGAATGGTAGTTTCCTCAGAATAATTTCCAATGATGACTTGATCAGTGCATTAATTGCACCATTTTGTTCTTTCCCAAATACTGAACCTATAATTTCCATCAATGGTTTAATGGCTTTCCTTCAAATATTACTTCTTGACATGACATCCATAGTAATCTCTTCCATGTTTGGAAATCCTTTTTCAAATGGGATCAAAATTATCCACAACACTAATATTCCACAAAAAGTCTCTACACGCTAGATTTACAGCCACCAATTTCTTAAGGATATAATTGATAATGCAAGGTATATCTAATTTTGTACACTAGCTCATGATGTAGTTGGAGAAAATAATGGTACATTGCACCACCGGAAATGAGAGAACTAAAGAAACAAGAACAAAGTTGAAAAGTTCATGCCCCTTTATGGAACTGGAATGCCAAGAACATATGGTTGATAGGGTGTTTATCAAGAACACCAGGGATTCCACAAGATATACATGTGCAGACCCGTCGCTTTTTCTTCTCATCAGACCTTTAAGTGTAGAAAAAAATAAAGGCTAGGTCTTTCTATCTTGACTTTAAAAGTCAACTCCCTTTTATATTAATAAATGAGAGGGTCATTAATTAGGCATCATCAGTAATGGTGTCTTTATAATTCAATCAATGTGGCTAGTTCATAATTTCCTCTAAACATAATCAATGAGCCACCTGCAACCTGTCCTTTTTGTACTATAGACCCTTAGGCCCATATGCCAAGGTCATCAATGCAGCTAAAGGCATCATCAGAGTCATCATAATCAGTGGACATGACTTGTCTTTATCATCAAGTTATTCTGCTAGAGACTCTATAGCTCCCTCTGAAGTCTTACTTCAGTTCAACCTTCATCAATCTGCCCTCATCTTGCTGCAACTCCATCAGCAAACATGCCTGGACAATCTTTTTCACATGCTCTAACCATTCAATAATGAATTCAACTTGGCAGAATCATACTTTGATATCACAAATATTTCTAACTAAATGAAGATATTAAGAGACTTGCTTTGGATTTTGCCTTGGAGAGGACTGCTTTGTTCCTTTTGAACTGACAACTACAAATATGACTGAGCCACAGGTGTCTTAATACTGATTCATAGTCCTTATTGGCACTATTCTAAATCTCTTCTACTATACTTTACATAAAATTGTTGGATGGATGATGTTTACGTTCCCCTAGGAGCCATGATATTGTGGGACTGTGGACACCTATTGTGTGATTTCTATGCCATGCATGCTTTTGGTGATGGTTACACTTAGCCCTGGGCATTTTGAAGTTGGTAATGGAACCCATTCAGGTTACTTAAAGTTAAACTCCTAATTTCAATATCTCATTAAAGTAAATGGATTACCGACAACCATATTAAACCAAAATGTAAAATCACCAGTTCTTATAATCATTTGAGACATCAAATCTCTAACTGGTAAATTCTTAACTCACTACATTCAAGGCTCACTACAATAAAAAATAACATTGTTCTCCCCATGGTAATTAGAATGGTGTGATGATCTACATACATTAAATCTATTGTAGAAACCACTCTCTCCATGACCAACCCAAATACTTCCTTGATGCAAGGTCGGAAACTTATTGTTTGCATGGTTGGAAGTCCTCTAGCTCACATTTTCGGTTCTTTGAATCAAGTGCATGGACCCACTTGTGTCATGAAAGAAATGATATATCTCCTGTCCATTAGACTCCTCATAGGACTTTGGTTGGCTACTATGAAACTTTTCATTGTATCATCTCTATGACCCTACCTCTCACCAAGTGACTAAGCATCATGATGACTGCTAAGATCTCTTCTATAACTCCTTTCTGGTGATGACTCTCAGCATGTATCCATGGACCATGCCTCTTCTTCTCTCATTGTGTTGCTTGTTGGTGACTCCCAGTTGGTTGTAGTGAACCTTTCCACATCTCCATCTTCTGTTGGTCCACCTATACAAACTACTCTGAGTTCATTCATTGGAGTTATTGAATAGTCTATGGGGAGTCGAGACTGAAGGGATTACTTCATCATCTAGTCCATCCTCTCCTTTGGATGTTTCTTCCAGACTTCCCTTGCTAGATGAGGTCATCATTGCTGTAAAATTTGGCGCATATTTTCTACTCACTCATGATTATACTTGTTGCTTGGATGGATGATGGTGACTTTCCACTAGGATCCATGATATTGGTGGGACTGTGGGCACCTATCTTGTTATTTCTATGCACTGTATTATTTTGGTGATGGTTACACTTAGCCCTGGGCATTTTGAAGTTGGTAATGGAACCCATTGAAGTTACTTCAGTGCTTTTGTTCACGAGATCCTAGTGGGTATGCGTTCTTCATTCACTTGAACTTTAATGCCTAAGTTTAATATCTCATTAAAGTAAATGGATTACCAACAGCCATATTAAACCAAAAGGTAAAATCACTAGTTCCTATAATCATTTGAGACATCAAATCTCTAATTGGTAAATTCTTAGCTCACTACATTCAAGGCTCACTGCAATTAGAAATAACATTGTTCTCCCCATGGTACTTAAAATTGTGTATTGATCTACAAACATTAAATATTTTGTAGATACCACTGTCTCCATGACAAGCCTAAATTGTTCCTTGACCCAAGGTCAGAAACTTATTAGTTGCATGGCTGGAAGTCCTCTATCTCACATTTTAGGTTCTTTGGATCAAGTGCATGGACCCACTTGTATCATGAAAGACATGATATATTTCCTGTCCATTAGACTCCTCATAGGACTTTGGTTGGCTACTATGAAACTTTTCACGAGTACTATCTCTATGACCCTGCGTCTCACCAAGTGACTAAGCATCATGGTGCTATATTTGATGAGATTTTTCATGATGACTGCTAAGATCTCCTCTATATCTCCTTTCTGGTGATGACTCTCAGCATGTATCCATGGAACATGCCTCTTCCTCTCTTGCTGGGTTGCTTGTTGATGACTCCCAGCTAGTTGTAGTGAACTTTTCCACATCTCCATCTTGTGTTGGTCCACCTATACAAACTCCTATGAGTTCATTCTTTGCAATTATTCAATAGTCTATGGGGATTCAAGACTAAAGGGATTAGTCTCATTTGCATGTTTTTTCCAGCCTTCCCTAGCTAGATGAGGTCATCATTGTTGGCACTTCATCTTGAGGTGTACAACCTCGCGATGCTTCTCCTTCTGAAATGTAGTGATGCCCAGCTTTGAGATGATACTGTTCATGTGGATGTACAACAGTTTTTTGATGATGGTAACAAACCCCCTGCTACATCGTTTCCATATTTTCTTTGATGGTTTCTTTCTTGGTGATCTCATGCTTCTTATTCTGGGTTGATCGTGGTGATGCATGTACCTTTCATTTTGATGTAGATAGTTTGTCCTGATGCATATTTTCTTTCCACTCATGGTTTTATTGATTATAGTAGCATGATCCTGGACACGTAAATGAATATGTGTGATATTGTGAGGATGATGTGCTCACAAAATCTGTCTCAGTGTTTTGAAACTTGTCCATAGTCCCAAAGGAAAGATGACTTAGCACTTGCACACATGCTGAGATTATTGGCAGCAGTAAAGGGACAAAAAATGGACTTAGTCTGGAAGCTTTGAGGTCATCATTATGACTAGAAAAGATAGAAAAGGTTAAAATATGACCAAGCTGCTCATGTTATGACTTTTAAAATCATGCTGGAATTCTTGATAATAAAGATGTTGTTAGGCTCAGTGGTGGGATATTCTTTGTTAGCAATTTGTTATAGACTGGCTAATGTTGTTCCATTTGACATATTTTGTTCTATGACAATGAATTTAAGGACAATGGCAAGAATTTCACATGGATCTATTCACTTAGCAGCCTATATCCAAATAATTACACTAGCATTCATTCTCAGGTTTGATATTATTGCATGTCTAATGAATTTGTCTGAGAAATAAACAGATGCATAGCTTGTCATGGAGGTTTGACATCCAAGAATATTTACACTCCATATGTAAATCATTATGCAATTGTAGCGTTCATCATACAATGTTACACTATAGCTACACAATATTGTATTGATTAGGTCATAGGATTGATCTCTATCGCAATTATTTTGACAATTTGATCCCTGCTATTCTTGTAGCTCATTCTCTTGTATCCAAAATAAACATACATATGAATCAATCTGTCTTAATCTGCATTATCTATATCACAAAATTTTCATATTATTTTTTTCTTTTGACCTTGTGATATCTTATATAATTTATGTAGCTCTTGATTTTTCTAGAGTACGAATAATTTTGCATGATAATTAATGGTTATTCCATACTAATCTATTGGACCTACATTGTTCCCAAATTCAATGTGATAGGTTTGGTAGTATGATTGCATTTTCCGATATTCCTCCATCAATGTTCTACCTACATTTGCCACCTTCAAAATTAGGGTTCCATGATCCACATCAACAAGATTGGCTCAGAAAGGAAGCTACATAGTTACTTTATGATACAAATTGTACATATGGGTAGATGTTTACTAATTAATATATGCCTATCATACCTATGGTGTAGGACCACCCAGATCCAAACTAATGTGCATTTTGATGCAAATGTGTTTTGCAGATAAAGTGGAAATGTTGTTTAGATAAGTTTTAATTTTTCTCGGACAGAAAATCATCACATCTGGATCCTTTTATTCTGGTATTAAGGTTCTTGAATTAAGGAGGCAAATTATAGAGCTTGAAGGAATGTTGCATAAAGGGAGAGTTGAATTTGAGGTGATATTATAGATGTATACAAAGTTTTTTTAGTGTACTTTAGGTTGTTTAACATGATGGTATGATAGAATAATCTTTCCACTTAACGAATATTTCCATATTTGTTTATAGAAATTTCTTAGTTGGAAATCATTTCTTCATAGGGTTCATCCTTTCGATGCAATCTATCAAATAAAAACAGGGTTTGTTGCAATAGGCCATCATCAGTGTTGGGCGTGTTGGAACTTGGAAGACCTGATATTTAAAACTTAACCAATATAAGGTGTCTTCTTCTTTATGAAGCCTATGAATAGGATCGTCGTCTTTTCCATTTAGATTCATCTATTAGAGTGAAAAACTCTCTTGCCAAATTGGAATCTAGTCCACTGGAGGATTTTAAGACTCCACACAAGGAATATGATTCTAGCATAAATGAAAAAGTTGGATACCATCAGGGTACAGTCAAATATAGTAACAATGCTAGTGGTGGTTTTGGAATTTGTATGACAGATGACACAGGCTCCATGGTTGATGGAAATTGTTTGGACAAAGATATATGTTTTGGGAATCTTCAATTCAAAGATATCCAAGCTGGTGACAAGCATGTTTTAAATAATGGATCTGGGTAGCTTTGCATTATTATTAATGTGGGAAATTCTTACTTGTGTGACCATTTAGAGGTAACTGGCACTGTGAATGGAAAATTAAATTAAGGCATGGAAATTATTAAGTTGGCAGAAGGTAAAACAACCCAGAATATCTATATGACGTGGAAGGAGATCCAAACATGAGAGATTCATCCAATATAACTAATGGTACCATGTTTCATACTTTTGACATGGAGAATGGTGAATGGGATACCAACATCCATGTTACTGAGACAGTGCATTTTGAAGTAGTTAATAGTAGGGACAATACAAATGGTTTGGATGAAGATATGGCACCCTGTTAGAAACTGTCAGAGCAGGATTCTCCTATCCTCACTGATCTGTCAAATACATTAGATGCAATATGGATAGGTCAAGGCTAATTAGTAAAAGATTAGGCTATATCTGCGACATTACAAGGGCAGGAAGTTGGTTTTCCCATTTTGGCTATCGTTGCGAGTGGTAGTGAATCTATTGATAGAAAATATTTTAATCCAGTTCAACAAATTGCAATAGGAGACAGAATGATGTCTAAATTTTCCTAAAACATGCATGATAAAGGTGGATTAGAGGTGCCTGAGAGAAGATCCCTCCCTCACCAGTAAAATCATTAAATCTATCAGAAGAGTTTGGACGTTGCATTGGGGCTCCTATGTCAAACTTACCAAAAAGTTACAATAAGAGTTTACAAGAAAATTAATTGGGTTCTATTAGAGTTGACTCTCAGAGAAGCTATAGTCCTATGTTTGTCTCATCAGTTAGTCATCTGGGTGGTAATGGAGTGGCTAATCTTATTTTACCAACAGCTATCAATGATATGGTTATTTTTGTTTATGGTGATGAGCGAAAAAGCATAATAGCATATGCACTAAGCTCGCAAGAATATCAGGCTTGCCTATATGACAAGGTACCTCATAGTGAGAAGCAAAAGGAAATAGAGAGGGACAAAGAAAAGGAATGTGTAGATTTATTTGGTATCGGTGCAGTTGTTTCAAATCTACTTTATCTGTCAGATGGTTCCTTAGACTCGAGTAAAGATCTTTCGAAAGAGAGAAGTTTAGGATATGAGCATATTTACACATATGGCTCCAAAGGGAAAGGGGGTTCAGATTCATCACTATATATAAACGACACATGCAAAAATATCCTTTCATGATGAGGGTCCTCCTAGAAAAGTTAAGAGCTTGGTAACCCATTATTATGCAAAACAATTTGATGCCCTTAGGAAAAAGTGTTGTCCAACAGAGATGGACTTTAGATTTTCACTAAATCACTGCAAGAAATGGGGACCTCAAAGAAGATAGAGCATTGTGTTTTTTGCAAAATCCTTGGATGAAAGATTTATTATTAAGAGAGTCACCATGATAGAATTGGAATCTTTGATGAACTTTTCCTCATAATATTTCAAATATCTTTGTGACTCATTATGTTCTGGAAGCCCCACATGTTTGGAAAACATCCTTGGTATTTATTAGGTTGGATACTCATATTATTTTTAATTCTATATTTGAAAATTACCTTTTGAAAACTCCTAGAGAGTTTAGCAGGCTTTGTTTCCTTCATTGTGTGTGTGCATGCTACATAATGTGCTTATCTTTCAGGTCACTATAAAGAATGCAAAAGGTGGCAAAGAGATCAGGATGAATTGATGGTAATGGAAAATATGTTGTTTGGAAGAAATGTAACACAGATTTATGACCAAAGGTTTTGGTTGCTCCCATTACAATGAAAATTAATTAGGCAACATCAAAGCTCTTTTGGACCAAAATTTTTTAGAGACCATGCCAACTGCTGAAATATTTCTTGGGAATAAATCCAAGTGCCTTTTGAAGAGAGCAGTCTATAATGATACTTCATTTCTCATGGTAAATATAGTTTTAGTTTTTCTTAATCAACCATAATTGTAATCTTAGTTTCAAATTTTTGTTGAGCTAGCCAGTTATCATGATTGTGTGTAATGTGTGTTTGTAGTCAATTGATGTCATGAATTATTCATTACTTGTTGGAGTTGAAGAGCATTGTCAGATGGTTTTAGGTAATAATAGAATCATACATTTGTTTTGAAATATATTTTCTCATATTTGATTTTCCATTTTAGGTAACATTATCAATAATTTCAGCTGCTTGGGTCAGAGCATGTATCTATCAACATTTCAAAGATGAATACACTAAATTTTTTTTTTCTTCGTTTCAAATTTCAAAACATGGAGTTTAGTTTGTATTGGTGATAAAGCCAATGATTCTTGCTATGATTTTTTTTATGCAACGAAGTTTCCTAATGATGATAGCCTAGTGATTGCGACAATATTACAATTGACAAACTAAGCATTCTTTACCAGAGGCATATGCTCTTGATATTTCACTTTTATGATAGGACAAAGCAACAAGTATTGGTAGTTAAAGATTTCATTCTTTGTGACCATAATTTATGTGAATAGGACGTAGGTTCCTTGATTTCAAAGGTTTGGGGAAGCTCATTTTAAGTTCCTCGTGTCAATCTAGCTATCAGCTAAAGTAAAAGGTGCCCATCTTCTTTTCATTTTCCTTTTTAATTCTTCTGATAATATCTTATGGTTGAATATTGTCTTTCATTTTCTATTCCAATTATCTTCAATGCTCTAATATTGAAATTGTTCTATGCCATGACTAAATAATTCTGGTTGATTTTAGAATGCCTCCTTGACTTATTTTTTCCAACCAACTAAAGTTAATTGTATTAACACCATTTTCTGCACTCAAAAGGTTTGTAAATTCATTTGAAGGTGATATGATTTTGTTTGTCCTTGATGAGGAGTATCAAGACATTTGATTTCATGTTTTTATCCTTTGAATGGTTGGTAAATTGTAAGTAAGTTTTGATTTCTTGTTTTTTCCATTAAGGTAGATTGGGCTTTTGGTCTTTATGCTCACTTTGTGTCCATGTTTTGCAGTGATTCGCTAGAACTATGCATGGTTGTTAGTTGGAGCCAATGGTTATCAAGAAATAGTATGAGCTTTAAACATGCTACTCCATTAATGGGAACATCTCCAGTCACAATTCATTACATTGGTGGTACTATGATTTTTGTCTTTATGCTCACTTTGTGTCCATGTTTTGCAGTGGCTAGAACTATGCATGGTTGTTTGTTAGAGATAGTGGTTATCAAGAAACAATGAGATTTAAACATGCTTCTCTCTTAATGGAAACATCTCTTGTCACAATTCATTATATTGGTGGCAGTAATTGACCAAGCCCAACATCGACCAATGCAACTTTAATGTACTATGGATGCCATCTCTGTTTAATATACTTTAAACATGTTCAAATTAGTAGATTTCATTGTTGGTTATTATTTTTCTTATCATCTTTATTTCGTACACTCTAATAATATTATCTATGGATCTTTTTGTTATTCCCCTAGATCTATTCTTGCAAGTCTAATTCTTTAAAGGGTGCTAGCTCAATGGAAGAGCGCTTGCTTTACAAGCAAGAGGTTGGTGGTTCAATTACATCGTGCCTAGATATTCAGATGGAATGACAATGGTTAGTTTTTGGTGACGGAGGCTCTTTTGAATATCACCAATGAGCTTAAGGTGACATTTTTCAACCCTCACCAAATTATGAAATGGTGATGGTCAATGAATGCCACCATATATATGCATTAATAGTGACGACCATGAAAAGTCCATCACCATAAATCACTAATGTTCATATGAAATGGTGATAGTCAATGAACATCACCATATATATATGCATTAATAGTGACGGTCATGAAAGATCCATCACAATAAATCATTGTTGTTCATATGAAATGGTGACGGTCACTACCTGTTATTATAATCATTATTTGTGACGGACCTTGAATGTCACCACATCTATATTTTTGGTGACGCCACAATTACTGACATTCAATTTTTTTATGACGGAGACTAAGGTTCATCACCATTGCTAATATGAAATGGTGATGGTCACTATCTGTCATTATAAATCATTATTGGTGACGAACCTTGAATGTCACCATAACAGTTATACTTTTGTCGACATTCAGTTTTTCATGACAGAGGCTCTTTTGACTGTCACCAATGACCTTATGGTGACATTTTTTGACCCTCACCAATGTCCTTTTTTCTTGTAGTGCCTGCGTAGCAACACAGTCTACTTTAGCCTTATCGTCAACCTCATTTCTCCTTTTCTCATCTAGCTGCTCCATCTTAAGCTTGGCCTCCTCCTTCATGCACTATGTGGCAAACTTTATCGATCTCACCGCCAAGTTCGAGGCAGCATTCCACTATGCCAGCCAACGATCAAGAACTGTAACAATCGTGTCATCAGTTTCCACGTAGAGAAATTCATGCCACTTCTATTCAGGGTCCTTTTGGGCCTTGATTGATACATGGTGGAAGTTAGCCTTGAATTCCACATATTCCTGTAGTTTATCAAAGATAGTAGGCGATAAATGTGGCTTGCAATTGATGGTCATGTGCACATTCATCTCCATCAAGATCCAAATGATCTTGTTGTCCTTGATCCACTGAGGATCCTTAGTCGCTCATAGAGAAGCGTACTTCGCGGCCTCACATATGTTCGATGCGACTGAGGGAAATTGACTATCTTCACGTAGCTCCTAGGCCACCAGCACGATGGATAGCAAGAGCCACGCATAGTGGAAGGTCTTGCAGAGATCTTGTGCCTCACGATAGTTCGTGAGGAACTCACCGCAGAGGTAGTGCGCCCAATTAAACTAAACCCCCTCTGCGCATTGGGCCGCTAGAGCCATGAAGGGTGCTGGCACTTCATCAGAGAGACACTTTCGCATGACCTTCCTTGCCAAAATCTATGTGGCTGCTTTTACCACAGGGTCGGAAATACTTGTAATAGCATAGTCGCGCAGCTTATTTACTAATCTGAACTTCTTCTTCATGGCCTCCACGAGGGTCTTCTTGCCTGCCTTTCCACCAAACATCATGGCCAGATTCTCCGCTGTAAATGGTAGTCGCGTGATCCTATGGATCAACATATCACTGTTGGGTATCAACTCCTCTAGCCACAAATACCCATCATGTACCAAGCACAACAATTTCTTGATTACCAGTAAGGTAATGGGTGTGCAATTATAATGTAGCACTCATATTAGGCTGAGAAGGCCTGCCTTATCCATGCCTTTGAGCCACTTCCATAGTTCCAACGTGGTCATCCTGGTGGTCTTATGGAAAAAGTGGTGCATTAGCTGGTTTGTTGCCAAGTGAGGGAATTGCACGGTGTCAACTAAGTCCTAGTCCTCCAATTTCAATAGTGGAATCTACCCCAAGTGGGGTCCTTCAAAAAAAATTTGGTCTAGTAGAAGAGGTGTGTACAAGGTGACCTTTCTCTCGTCAATGTCCTTAGGCACCTTGGCCTTGCCCCTGCATGGAGGGACGTACTCATGAAATTTAGTAATGGGGTCAGTGTTGTGGGGAAAAATGCCTATGCAGGACGATCCTATCCACCTAAGGTGTGACAGTGCCTTAGCAACAAATAAAGATAGCTATTCTAGTATTCTTCCTTTATGAATTAAGAATGAAGAGAGAGATAGATGGACTAACCGGTGTCTTCCATTTGTCCCTCGATCCGGCTTCTCTTCTCTTGGAGAGTTCCCAGCTACTTGCCTTCTCGCTCGCCCAGCTTCAAGAGGTTTCTGCAAGATCACAAGAAGAGAACACTACACAAGACATGGATTCATATTCATAACTAGTTCAGGATTAGAAATAAACTAAACATACTAATGCATTCATACATCAAAAATACATCAGTATATATGAGAAACCAAGATAGCTTTATTGATGAATAACAAGGTTCAGGAAGAGATACAACCCAGAGGGCTCCAATCCATCATCTCCTTCCCAGTAAATGGAATTCCTATCTTCACCCCCTTCAAAGCATTAAGCACCCAATGATTCCAATCTCAAACCAACAACAATTCTTTGCAATAACAAAATTCCAGCCTCTAGATCCATATATAGATGTTTGGAGAGAGGATGAGTTAGCTTGAGATCTGACTAGTGTCCTCTCCCTCTGTCAGTTCTTGATTCCACTTGGAGGTTCTTTCTTCCACTTGGAGATTTGGAACCTCTTACTCATCACCAGTCGAATTCCCTCAGGCAAGTGTCATTTTGGAAGCTTCCTGGGTTCTGACACCTTGAGAAATGAGCTTGCCACATGTCCACTCTCGTTCAGCGCAGGTAGCCAGTGTTCCCTTCGACATTCAACGCAGGTAGCCAGTGTTGGCTTTGACATTCAGCGCAAACAGCTAGTGTAGCCACTGAAATGATCCTGAATTGACTTGTTTTTGAGCAGTTTCTGGTGGAGAACTTCTGTGAATTGTTGTGGTTTGTTAACCTTGTTCCTTTAGGGGTAGGAACAACATGTTTAGGGACTTTGGATCCCTTAGATTATGGACATTTCATGCTCAATGCTGTAAGGCACAAAAATGTCTATAACAGTTGCCCCCTAAAGTATGAGGTCGTTTATCGGGTGAAATGCTTTATCAGGGGGATCCGAAGTTCATCCAATGCCGGGAGGAGACCTGTAATAAGATACAATACAATACATTATTTTTCATACTGCTTTCATGATCTAGCTGAGGTGGGCATTCCCATGCTCAGCTTTATAAATTCATTTTTCTGTACATAGAACAGAGAATCGTCTGATGGTAGACTGATAATTTTGATGAAATTATCATCCTTTGAGTAGGATGATTATCTGCTGCAATGATGTACATGTCAATGTCTTTATCTTTCCTGAATATATATCGCAGCCCGGATGGATGAAACTAGATCCGGGGTCTTCAAACTCGTTCGACCTTCACTCTAAGTACAAGTCGATCCATGTGAGAAATGTTCTGAAGTCGAACATGGAAAGACATTGCTTGATTATCGGTCAATGATGTAAACCATTAACAAGCGCGAGAGGAATCATCGATAATGATAATGACCCTCAAGGTACTGCAGTACAATTCACGTGGTGTGAATAAAGGACTTGGCATCGAACACCACGCAAAATCTTTCGGTCGAAGGTCATTGATGTATACCTGTCGCCGGAAGTGAGAAACTTGCCATTGAGGCATGCAAGCTTCAAAGTACTGAAGGGGTTGTTCCTAGATCAACTTCTTGGATAATGAGCTGATGTCGACAAGAAGAGATCCGTCAAAGGAGGGCCTTAATGAATCCCACATCAGTGACACGGAACGGAGCTAATGATTTTAATGGAGGTGAAAACGATCTGTGACATATGATTCAGGGTGGCGGTCATGAAAGGATGAAGGATAATGTATGGCAGTGGATGGGACACGGTTGACTTTTCTGAACGACTTCTCTTGAACATGTGGCCACACTGATACGATGGATCGGTAGCATTACCCCAAATATGGATGGTATGGCGAGACCATGGATGTGACCGGTGAATGAAACAACCCAACCCAATTGTGGTACAGAGGAAAAGTGTCATGTTCAAGAGCGACTTGCTACTATCAAAGTTTTCTTGAGTTTCTCCCAATTTTTCCCCAGTCATTGCTGACCAGTACCTCTTTATTTTTGTCAAGCTTGAGGAGGATAACATATGCTTGTTCTATAACCTGCCCTTCGGGCAAGCCCATCGCTATATTTTAACGAGCCTAGCGATAGTGAAACGCGTTCTCGTCTAAAGACAAGTTTGTCGCTATTTAATGATTTTAACGAGTCTAACGACAAAGATAACTCGGTCCTTTTCATTTTTAGAGAGTCTGAAAAGGTACATAAAGTTAACTCCAAAAGTCCTTTTTCGTCATCTAATCCCTTGAGTCCGAAAAAGTATAAAACAATACAGAAGGGATGAATTTTCGATAGTTTTAACGAGCCGAATAAAACAAGCGCTCGATCTTTTTGTGCAATAATCCCTCAGGTCCAAAAAGATTAAAATCTAGAGGAGGGATAGCTCTTCCTGTCCCTTTAACGAGCTGGAAGGCCAAGGACTCGACAATCTTTTCATATTTTACGAGTCAGTTGAAAAGAGCTTAAAGAAGACTCGTCTTTTGAGGAACGAGTGATAAACAGGGTTAGCAGCTGATTCTAGGTACAGGTTGGAATTTTCCAATCACGGCAGTGTCACAAGGATGGCTAGGTGAAATCACTCTTCGCAGCTGTTCCTCAAAATGGGTAAAAAATCATATGGAGGTGAACGATCGGCCAAATGAAAAGTGGAGGTGATGGTGCAAACACGACCAAGGCTTTAATGGCTGATAATATTACATTCACAGAGGTTATTTACCAGGATAGTTCATTTTTTAACGAGCTTAAACATGGGTGGAAACATTTGCTCGATCTTATGTTTATTTTTTAACGAGCATGAACTATGTGCTAAAACTGCTCGGATCTTGCGTTTATTTTTTAACGAGCATGAACTGTGTGCTAAAACTGCTCGATACCCAGTCATATGATAAGAGTGTCTCATTGAGATTCTATTTTTTATGGAGCTTCATCTCACAAAGCTATGCCCCGCATCCTTTCATTATGCAAGTTCAGAAACAACTAATCCTACGAGTTTAAAGGGTTAGAGGTCCTGAAAATTTAAAAAATAAATAGCCGCCCCTTGCTTGCACTCCAAAAGGTTTGCATGCCCCCAGGTATAAGACAGAGTTTCAAGGTTACCTCTACTTCTCTTCCGTCAAAACATTTGTTTTAACGAGAGAGGCTTACCTCTTTCAGGTTACCCAAAGATTGTCTCGTTAATCTTTCAAACAAAACACTTCCTCGGCAATATCTACCGAAATATACAAAGGTGAGCGACGATGCCCACCAACTCACATAACTTTGACAAAAGAATCTTATTCTAGAACAACCCCTCTTCTTAGACAGACGGGGTATGGACTAGTCATATTCTCCCGTGGAAACCTACCCTATACCCAAAGTTTTCCTGCCGAAGCAGACCAGGATGCATGCCCCCTGGGTTCCAGTCATATCCTCCCGGATTACTCGCGTTCATCAGGAGGACGGACCGTGGGTTGAGACACTTCTTGCGTGAATAGACCATTTAGGGATGGTACATGACTATTTGCGATGCGTGATCAGGGAAATGAAAGTTGGTCCACGAGCTTGACCACTCTTCCTTCATGCGGAAAACACATTACTCTAAAGAGTGAGGAGACGAGGGCCCCCATGCAATATATATAGTCTCGTCCAAGGAGTAGGTTATAATCCAAGGGTCCTTGAACGACCATCACGTTCATTTGAACGGTCTTCCCTTTCAATGTTATGGGCACATTGGGGAGGATCCCTAAAGGTCAACTGGTTCCTTTATCAAAGCCTGATAGATTTCTCATTTCAGGAAAAAGCGCTGGCAAACCAAGCGCTTTCCAAGCAATAGAGGAAAGGATACTCACAGATGCCCCCTCATCAATGATAATGCCAGCCATTACCATTCTGTATATTTGAACGATAATTCTGAATGGTATGCTTGCCGGCAACTGGGGTCTCCCTAGTTGGTTCCAGTCGAACGAGACAACTAGGTTGCTTGGTGGTGGGACCGAATAGACGGCCGGATATCGCTCTAACGAACTTCCTTCCTGCGATAAAGGAATGGGTGCATTGCCCCTGTGTTCATCGGAGTCTGTGTTGATGAAGAGAATTTGGACGGTGTCGTCTTTACTCTCCTCTGTGATGGTATCGTTCGAAGATAGAGCCTCTGAAGGCAAAACGGGTCAACTGCTGTCTCAACCTTTTGACTTTCGTCAGGCATGGATCCAGATGGTTCATCTTCAATGACAGGTGCTTCGGCTGACCACCTGGGCGGGCCAGCCGGGTTTTCAACTAGTGAAGGACTTGGCAGGAGTTTTTGATATCCAGGAGGAAGTTGCGCTCGTAAAATCGGGCAATCTTCCAGAACTCTTTTAGCCTCGTCTAAGAAGGGACAACGTGTTATAGACATTTTTGTGCCTTACAACATTAAGCATGAAATGTCCATAATCTAAGAGATCCAAAGTCCCTAAACATGTTGTTCCTACCCCTACAGGAACAAGGCTAACAAACCACAGCAATTCTCAGAAGTTCTCCACCTGAAACTGCTCAAAAAAAGTCAATTCAGGATCATTTCAGTGGCTACACTAGTTGTTTGCGCTGAATGTCAAAGCCAACACTGGCTACCTGCATTGAATGTCAACTGGGACAAAGGATACCTGTGCTGAACGAGAGTGGACAAGTGGCAGGCTCATTTCTCAAGGTGTCAAAACCCAGGAAGCTTCCAAAATGACACTTGCCTCAGGGAATTCGACTGGTGATGAGTAAGAGGTTCCAAAACTCCAAGTGGAAGCAAGAACCTCCAAGTGGACTCAAGAACTGACAGAGGGAGAGGACACTAGTCAGATGTCAAGCTGACTCATCCTCTCTCCAAACATCTATATATGGATCTCTCCTCCATGAGATCTAGAGGCTGGAATTTTGTTATTGCAAAGAATTGCTGTTGGTTCGAGACTGGAATCATTGGGTGCTTAATGCTTTGAAGGGGGAAAAGAGAGGAATTCCATTTGCTGGGAAGGAGATGCTGGATTGGAGCCATTTGGGTTGTATCTCTTCCTGAACCTTGTTATTCATCAATAAAGCTATCTTGGTTTCTCCTATATGCTGATGTATTTTGATGTATGAATGTATTAGTGTATTTGGTTTATTTCTAATCCTAAACTAGTTATGAATGTGAACATCTGTCTTTGTGTAGTGTTCTTCTCTTGTCTCAAGTAGCTGTTCTCTTGTCGCAAGTAGCTGTTCTCTTGTGATCTTGCAGGAAGTTGTAGCTAGATAAGCAAGAAGGAAAGTAGCTGTGAACACCCAAAGAGAAGGGAGATTGGATTGAGGGACAAACGGAAGACATCGGCAAGTCTATTGATCTCTCTTCTTTCACATTTCATAAAGGAAGAAACCAGTATAGCTGTACTCGTTTGTTGCTAAGGCACCGTCACACCTTAGGTGGATAGGATCGTTCTGAATAGGCATTTTTCCCCATAACAAATTGGGGACTCCACTGGGGAAATCTGTTTAAGTCATTTTATTTGTGTTTCTATCATTGTTTGCATCATAGACTTGACAGCAACCATCGAACTGCATCTTTCCGGGATGCAAAGTAGACATTTGCTGCTTTGATCCAATTGCTGGACTTGTCTATGGTCTGAACAATGGATTCACAAATGATTTGATGATCCTTGTGATAGATCTTAGTAGCCTCTCAAAGCATCCCTTTGATTACACCTTGCTTGTTGCTTTTATTTGGCCTGAAATAGTTGATTGAGTAGCAATCTGTGACCCAGAACCTGAGGGAAACGAGAGTTTCTCCTTCAGCGCAGACCCAGTGAAGGGATTCTGCATTTCAACGCAGGTCCCGTGAAGGATACCTGCGCTGAATGTCAAAACCCCTGTGTTGAACCTGCGCTGAACCAGTTTGCTCTTGTGCAGCTGGGGTTCTCTGCTCTGTTTTGCCTTGTTTTGATCTCTGTTTTTTGCAGCCTGTAACCAGCATAGGTACCAGTCTGATAACTCCTTTTCTCTGCTTACATTCCACCTCCTTTTGTACAAAAAGACTGTGAGTGTTTTTATGTGTTTGTGGCATCATTTACAGTTTTCCTTTGCATGAGTGAAATAGTCATCCTGTAGCCTTTGATTCAGATCTGTTGATTGTGATCTTAGAAGGGAGTTCATTAGCTGTTTGCAGATTGATTATACATTTACTTTTGCTTATTGGTTTGAATTTGTCTCTTTTAAGTGTCGAAACAAGTCTTTATTTCGAAAATCATTAAGTGTTGTGATCTCTTCTATCTTCTCTGATTTCGAAAAAGTAAAACTTGTTTGTATTGATCATTTAAAAGCAAATTCCAAGTTGTACAAAAAGCTTTCTTTGTAGGCATCAATACTAAGAAAGCGGAAAACAAACACCTGCATTGTGAATTTTGCATTTGATAGTTTGCATGTTGGATTTAGGAAAAGTGCATTAGAGTGTGCTGATTGCTCTTTGAGAAAAGATGGTGTCTTTCTTTTCTCTTAGTAGCTAGGATTTTCAAAGTTGAAAAGATATAAAGCTTGCTTATCATCTTTAGACTGCATTTAGGAATTTGTATCATACATCTCGTGGTGAACCTTGAAAGGAAAACTTTAAAAAGATCAACCTAAAATAAATTGAATGAACTTAACAACGCTTTGTAAACTAACGCACAACATAGAGGTCTAGGCTAGAGACGTGCTCCGGCGTCGTTAAGCCTGGTGACTGTCGATCTCGTGGAAGGTGGGTGATTCCTCCTGAGGGATGATAGCGCCAGTACGGATTGTGCTCCCACGTACCGTCGCGTAAATTTTGGGAGACCCCTATAGGCATAAAACCTTTATCCTTAGGAAGTCGTGTCGGTCGCCCTACTGATCGCAATGCATTGAACACAGCATTCAGGAAGATCGACCGACCGTACCCTAAAAAGTATTCTGCGGTTTTGCGAAAAGTTTGGCACACCCTCTGCCTAGAACTCCAGAGCAGTTCCTTTTGGCCTTTTTCAGACTCTATAATAGAAAAAGTCCATCCGAGCATTTTTCACTTCGGGCTCGTTAAAACATCGAAGGAGACTAGAGTCATCTTTAGCTTTTTCTCGACTCTTTAAAACTGAAAAAGCAAGTTGTGTCTAAAAGCGTCTAAAAAATTAATTTAATTTGGAAACACACTTTCCCCTTTTGTATTTTGGTTGATCGAGTAATCCGCAATCGTGGAAGAAAGTCAATTGAAACCCTGTCGTTCACGGAGGCTTACGAGTCAACCGTCTTTGTCTCCGGAATCGAAAACAGTACGGACAAAGCGAACTCGTTCAACCGGTTCGAAATCTCCTATCAAAGTTAGAACAAGTGTTCCAACAACATCTGAGATTCCAGTTACTCCAAACATTTCTGGAAACCTTGCCTCTATAGAAGAAGTTCAACAGCCACAGAGGGACAGTAACACTGATCCTAGTCTGGGAGCAAATACTTGTGTTACTGAACCAGTTCCATCTGTAACCGGTTCAGAGAGTCTTGCTCCTCAAACAACTGTCGATTCAACCCCTTCTTCGGCACCAGAAATATTTTACAGACCTAACGGTCTTCCTCTTCCACCGCATTTGATTGCGATAGAGGAAATTGTAGAGGATCCGCAAGCAAGTACTCCAACCCATTTTGGAGTCGGGGTCACTCTATTTCCTTCATCAGAAGTTAGTCCACCACAAGTGGGAGTTCCTGTAGAATCGCTAGGCAATCTATTGGATAGACTCAAAATGTATGAACAACCGTCAACATCTAGGACTGTGTCGAATGACACAGCGACAGCAGAAGCCCCTGCCATCACTCCGACAATGTTTGCCGGCATACCAGCTGTCCCGACTAGCTCACAACCGCTAGAAGGAGTCCACCAAGGGACTATTTCGACAGTATGGTCCGTTCCAGTTTGTTCATCCGGAATAATATCCGGCAACTCTTATGTTGAGACTCACCAGATTGATCCATTTGGAGGTCAATTTGGGCAATCCAGTCCCCAAGGACAAACAATCCCCTTGAGTTCCAGATTGCTACCGTATGGGGGGCAGTATGCCCTTTCATTACCCCCTCCGGGAGGGTATCCATACGGGAGTTCACAACAGTATTCAGGTTATACTGGAATAACATCAAGTGGTTGGGTACCTATGCTACCTCAACAACCAAGGGTTGTATATTCTATGCAACAGTGTGTACCTATGTCGAACATCCCGACCACACCGGCTATTGTAACAGTGTCACAAGTTCAAGCGATGCCTGTTGTATGTCAGCCTCAGATTTCTCAGGTTGTAATGCAACAGCCCCTTGACCCTGGGACACAACCACAATCGCCAACTGGGGGGGCGACACAGGTCCAAACGGGTACAATTACCCCACACCTTGGTCCAACAGTTAGTATAGCACAACAGAACATGGCTTCTCAACCATGGCTGGTGCAATACCAACAACCACAATTCCAGCAAGTGTACCAAGGTTCTGAGCAGCAGATCTTTGCGAACAGTGGAAAACCGTATATTCAAAACGATCAAAACCAACCGCTTTACAGTGGTCAAGTCCACCAACCGTATCAGTCATACCAACATCAATTACGTTATGCTGGTATGCAAAGGCCCACTGCTCAAGCGATTCCATCGTACCCTGGGTATGCTTCACCTAACCTGAATCAATAGTTACCATTCGTGGCAACTTTAGAGTTACCCGATTTACACCGGTTAACCAACGATCCGATTGCTTACGCTCCTTGGTGGCCAGCGATTCCTCACAAACTTCCATCTGACATTCCTAAATTCAATGGAAATCCAGGTGAAGACCCATCGAATCATGTGATGACTTTTCATCTGTGGTGTTCATCAAACACCCTGAATGATGATTCGATAAGGCTTCACCTTTTCCAGAAGACGTTAACGGGTCCAGCGGCAAAATGGTATATTGAATTACCTAGAGCCTCGTTCCACAATTTTAGCTCCCTAGCCACGACTTTCTTAACCCATTTTCAATTACCGATAAGGTATGAAACGGGAACTGAAATCTTAACCAACTTCAAGCAGACAACTGCCACTCATATATCCGATCATATATGTGAGTGGCGTCGTTGTCGTAGGATGGTGAAAACATACGTTCTCGGTCAGCTGTTAGCTGAATGGTTTATAAAGTCGTTACTTCCTGCTATAACAGAAGATGTGGCAAAGGGGGGAGTCGTAACAGAGGAGCAAGTTATTGCTCATGCACAATATCTAGACTTAGTTTATACTCAGTCTGGCACGCTCTACGACAAAATACCTGACGCTTCTAGACTGGAATTTTCAATTCCTCCTCCTCCTAAATCAAATAGTGACTCTCATGCCGGAGATGGCGTGATTGGCACGGCAAATGCGAAATCGACAAAGGCTTCGTCTAAGGAAGCCCGTAAGAATTCGGATCAAAATGCAAAAGATGAAATTCTTGCTTCGGAAGTAAATGTCGTATCAGAAGATAAGGGCAAAGAAACCAATCAACCAGGAAGCAAGAAGAAGCAAAACAAAGGGAAGAAGAAGAAACAGGGTGAGTCATCTCCCGGAAAAACTTCTTCAAACCCTCCTAGGAAAGGGAAACCAAAAAGTCCATGCATGATATGTGACGAGGATCATTGGACATCCGATTGTACATACAAATTTGAGCTTAGAAGGTTCTTCAAAAGTTCACAGACCTCAGCTGTGTTAACTGATCCATTTCCCAATCTAGGTCAAAATCTGGTTGATAGTGGAAATGCTTCCCCGTTTCAAGTGCTTATGTTGTCAGTTTCAAAACAGCAGAATGATGCTTCGATTTCGACAAGGAACAAATATTACGGGAATCCACAGTTGTCAAACGACAAAGGTAAAGATCAACCAAGTAGTTCGACAACAACTTTGACAGAAGTTGTACCGCCCATCATTCCTGAATTAACAATAAAACCGCCAAAGGGAGTAGTACACAAGTCGACATTTAATCCTTGCGCCAGAGCGGCGCAGCATTATAACATAGTGGAAGATTTGGCCCAATCGCCATCCGCTATGTCGACTCTTGATGTACTACAAAATTGCCCATCCCAAAGGCAGGCTTTGTTATCGGCTATTGGTGGGGTTGATCCCAAGGATTCCAATCTTGTATCCTTTGATCACAAAGGGTACGATCCTCAGTTACCAGCTCAACTAGCTTTCCTTATTCAAGTGAAATCCCTCAACAAAACTGTTCACCGAACAATTATTGATGAAGGGACATCTACATGTATTATGTCGATGAGGTGCTGGAAAACTTTAGGATCTCCAACCTTGTCGCGATCTTCGACGACATTAAAAGCATTCGACGGAAGGACATATACCCCGTGCGGTATCCTTAATAACTTGAAAGTTGAACTGGGAGGAAAAACAGTAGAAATAGATGTTGAAGTCATCGATGGGAATCTGGACTACAACATCCTACTGGGAAGATCGTGGATATATGCTATGGCAGCTGTTGTGTCGAATTATTTTAGAAAGATCGCATTCCCTTTTCAAGGAGGGATTATGATCGTCGACCAGCAAGGCTTCCTCCCTAATGGTTCACAAGTGATAGGAAGCATTCCCATGATCCATGGAAGCAACCACTCGCTTCAAGACATCGGAGTAGGCCTACTGAAAGACCCCACATTAATGGGAACTTTCGCACTTCCACCTCCATTCTATATAGGAGAAGTAGCATTCGTAAGAGCCTGCAACATGATATCTTCCACGAAGATCTCAGAAGACGATGTCAAAATGGATCATGCAATGGTTTTGCCCCCAAGCCCCATTGAAATATTGTAGCAATCAATGTTTCGAGCATGGGAGGCGAACCCAAATCAACACTCATCAAGCGTTTGGGTAGATAGGTCTAGAGAATATGGTACCCCGTTAGATCCTTGGTCGAAACTACATGGGACTGACGAAGGAATCCTACAATCAATGTTGATTGAGGGGGCACCATGGAATTATTTCCACCATTTCCCTTCTTCCAGAATATGAAGAAGATACTCAGCATGACCTTTACCACCCTTCAGTTTTTGAATTCCTATCAAATACTGTAAATACGGTGGATTCTGAGCGAAACTTATCCAATATTGAAGAGACTATAGCCATAAATATCTCGACTAAGACAAATGTTGTAGAGAATATTTATGTCGAAAAAGGATGTTCTCCTTCAGAACTGGAAATATATAATGCTCTTTTTCACGAATTCAGAGATGTCTTTGCTTGGTCATATGATGAAATGCCAGGCATTGACTCGAGTATCGTTGAACATGAAATTAAAATGTATCCTGATGTCAAACCAGTAAGACAACGGCTTCGGCAGGTGCACCCCAAGAAAGTCGTTGCCATTAAGGCAGAAGTCGAAAAACTTCTCCATGCTGGCTTCATCTTCCCGGTTCCTCTAACCGATTGAGTATCGAATATTGTCCCTGTTATGAAGAAACAAGGGACAATTAGAGTGTGTGTTGATTATAGGGATGTAAACCAAGCTTGTCTGAAGGACAACTACCCTACACCCTTCATCGACCAGATAATTGACGAATGCGCCGGATGTGAAATATTTTCATTTATGGATGGATTTTCCGGGTATAATCAAATAAATATCCGCTCACAGGACCAGTCAAAGACTGCATTCATCTGTCCGTGGGGCACATTCACTTATCGAAAATTACCCTTTGGTTTAAAGAACGCAGGGGCGACGTTTCAGAGGGCAATGAATTATGCCTTCCATGACATCAAGAACATCATTCAACTTTATCTCGACGACCTTCCGGCTCATTCGCGAAAGCGGACTAATCATCCGCAGCATTTAAGAGCGATATTTCTACGTTGCCGACACTACAAGATAAGACTCAATCCGCACAAATGTGTGTTTTGCGTCGGTTCTGGTCACTTACTTGGCTTTGTAGTCTCTAAGGATGGGATTCGTCTCAACCCTTGCAAGGTTCAGGCAATCATTAATTTGCCTCCACCTTCAAATTTGCTTCAGATTCAGAAACTCCAAGGGAAAGCAAACTTTCTGAGGAGGTTCATTCCAAATTACGCAGAACTGGCTAAAGGTTATACTCATCTTTTGAAAAAGGATGTACCTTTCGTCAGGGATCAGGTGGCGCAAGCCTCCTTTGATGCTTTGAAAGATTCTCTAGTAAAAGCATCACTAATGTATGCCCCGGACTATCAAAGAGATTTTAACCTGTATCTGGCTGCAGCGGATACAACCATTGCGATGGTTTTAGTTCAAGAAGTCGATGGAATTGAACATCCTATATATTATTTAAGTAAAAACTTGAATGATACAGAAAGAAAATATTCTTATATTGAAAAGCTAGCACTCGCTGCTGTTCAAGCGATACAAAGATTTCGACATTATGTCCTCTTTCGGAAAACTACCATTCTATCAGATTGCAACCCCATGACTTATATATTGTCGCGACAGTTGCTGGGGGGCAAATATTCAAAATGGACAGCGATCCTTCAAGAGTTTGATATGGAATTTGTCAAATTCAAATCAAAGAAAGCTTTAGTTTTCGCAGAATTATTGTGCGATCTCCCATCGTCGTCCAACGATGAAACATCGGAAGAGTCAATCGTGGACGAAAGTTTGTTTCTGATATCTACAAGCAATGAGTGGTATGGGGATATAATAATTTATTTCCAAACCCAAAAATTCAGGCCTGACACCTCTCACTCAGAACAGAAACGTATACGATACCAAGCGAAAGACTACATGATCGTCGGTGATGCGCTTTACCGTCGTGGTATCGATACAGTTCTGAGGAGGTGCCTCACCCATGAAGAGGCCGAAAAAGCCCTGAATGAGTGTCATTCAGGAGCGTGTGGGGGGCATCAATCTGGATATGCTACAGCACAGAAAATCTTACGAGCAAGATACTTCTGGCCAACCATGTTCAGAGATTGCATAACCGCAGTCAGAAGTTGCCATGCTTGTCAAATTTGCGATAGCAAAACTAGAAGACCACCCGCACCTTTACAACCAATAGTTGTTGTTGGGCCTTTCACCAAATGGGGCATCGATTTCATGCAATGTAACCCCACCTCGACCGGGGGGCATGGGTATATTATAGTCGCTGTTGACTATTTTACCAAATGGGCCGAGGCGATGCCTACATTAGATAACACTGGTGAAACAGCTGCCCTTTTCTTTTTCAATCATGTAGTCGCCAGGTTCGGCGTACCACAGGCTATAGTTACAGATCATGGGTCGCATTTTCGTAATCACATGATGGTTGAATTAGCTGCCAAGCTAGGGCTATCTCACGACAGCTCTACCCCGTATTATCCACAAGCCAACGGACAAGTTGAAGCAATCAACAAGGTCCTGAAGCGTATGTTGCAAAGGATGATCGGGGTTCACAAAAGAAGGTGGCACCTAATCCTGTACTCAGCCTTGTGGGCTTACCGAACATCGGTAAAGAACGCGACCGGGTTAACACCTTTCCAACTGGTGTATGGCCTGGAAGCAGTGTTGCCAATCCAGTGCGAAATTTCGTCGCTTAAACTCGCAATTGATCTCCTCCCCGGAACTTCAGAAGAAGAGGCTCGTTTCTTGGAATTAATCCAATTGGATGAAACCCGTCGTGACGCCGCTTTGGCTAACGAAGCCCATAAGAAACGAGTCAAGGCGCAGTTCGACAAAAATGTCAAACCCCGTGTCTTCTCAGAAGGTGACTTGGTCTTGCTTTATGACCAAGAATCCGATAAATTGGGAGCAGGTAAATTTAATTCCTTATGGATGGGCCCCTATATTGTTAAACGAGTGTTAGCGAAAGGAGCCTACGAGTTAATGGATTATGACGGAATTCCACTGGCGCAACCCCGTAATGGGTTTTACCTCAAGCGTTACTATGCTTAAATAGTAACCTGTATGCTTTTGTTGTATTTTGTTTTCGCTAAAGTTTTTGTTTTGGTCGAGTGATCCACCTTTTTACATTTATTGCAGATGTCAAACCTTCTGGAGACATGTGTTGGATATGCCGACGGAGCGAGTCGTAGTTCGCGAAACCTATCCTCCGCAGCCTGGGCCATTTTTGATCCAAGCGGCGAGTTAGTAAGTTTCAGAGGAGTATGTATTGGGCAATCAACGAATAACATCGCTGAGTATAGCACGTTGATAGAACTACTCTCTGATGCCATCACCCGTGGTATACGCCGACTAATCATTAGGCTAGACTCACAGCTCGTAATACTACAACTCAATGGTATATATTCCGTTCGTAATCCAGCTATTTATCGCATGTTCCTAAGGGTTAAGATTTTGGAAAGACAATTTGATTCAATTCAATACCAGCATATTTCTAGAAACTTAAACACATTAACCGACTCATTAGCAAACTATGTGTTAGATAGACATTTGGACACTTATAAAAAGAGACACATCATCGATATTGTACATATGGATCATATAACTCAACCAAAATAAAACTCAAAAATCAAAATATATATAAGCTGTTTATCGTTCATACATAATGTTCTGTAACCAAGACAAAATCGGTTGTATGACCCAAAAACTCAAAAATGTTAGGGGGCACCCTAGTCTAGTGATTCTCATGATAGCACGTCACGACCTGTGCAATCATGTGCAAGAGACGAGTCCATCATCTAGGCACGCCAGTAGTATGCCGCTGCAACTGTAAAGGTAACTCATCAATCCTCACATCGGGAATGCCGAGAGTAAGGCTCTCAACCTACTCCTGCACAGCTGTAAGGGTTTCAGCTACGTCAAGGTCACGGAGAATAACTCTCCCAGCAGTCTCCCCTACTAGGGCAGCAACTAGCGCTCTCGGGCGAACTGCTGGACGAACAGGACCAACATCTGCATGCGCACATGAGTTTGATTAAAGTCTTGATAGAATAAAGCACAAGGAAATTATAAATAAGAACAGTAAATAGTAATATAGTCGAAGATTTTACCAATAGCGCCCCACTGTTCGCCATTCGGCAGTACGAAGTCCGGATCACCTTGGAAATCCATACCAACATATGGATACTTAGAATAGACCATCTCCTGACGCTCGAACCACCTGAAGAATGTATCAGTGAAAGAAATCTGAGATTGACCAGCATGCCTAGACATGTGATCAACCCATCTCTGCATGCGTGGCTCGGTAGGAGAAGGCAAGTCGAGTGCAATATACTGAGGCTGCATCAGTGGTATTTTCTCCAAGGCAAAGGCAGTCAGAATAGAACCAAATCCAAAGTTCTTCAGCTTCCTGTCCTTTACCTTGTTCAACTGACTTTTCATCTGGAGAAGTACTGCATCACACCAGTTGAATACTTTTTGTTGGAGACACTCCAAGGCGTGCTGCACATAAGATCTGTTGGCAACATGTAGAGATGTGCTACCGGCCATCCTACCAATACTATACAGAATGGACCTGAGAGACCTGTCAGTAATCTCATGGATAACAACCTTCCCGTCTCTGCTCGGTTGGGATCCCTCCCTGCAATACTGGCGGACATAATCTCTCACGGAATCATTCCCTCAGGCCGAACCAGACAAAGAAATGGGGGCACCCCACCTCGACAAACCAGTCAAGAAGTAAATGTCTACCACGGTCAAAGGGATAGATTTGCTCCTGATCTGAAATACTTGGTTAATAGGATCCCAAGCATCAATCATATACTGCAGTAAAGAGATCTGTGCTCTCATACTAGAGATACGGAAGAACTTCAGCAGGCCACAGTTCCGCAGCGCGTTCACCATGACAGGGTCATGGAGGGCAATCATGTCCTCTTCTTCATGTTCTCGTTCTCGCCATGTGAGGGTCATTTTGCTCAAAAGTCCCTGCAAAAAAAACAAGAGAAAGAGTAAGATCCTGGATTTGATGAAAAACTGGCAAAATTTCATCAAAAACTGTGCAATATAACTGCTTTTCTATGATCAATGCAATTGGCTGGTGTCCTACTTGCGTTGAAGGTCAAACTGCCTTCAGGCAGCTTGACATTCAACACAGGTTTCGAATGGACTGCCTGCACTGATGGCAGAGCGCCCTAGCAAAACCCCAGGGGCTCATGGGAACAAGAAAACGGGCACAGAATGGAAAAATGAAACCATGAAAAGAAAGAGCTAGAGTTTAGCTCCTACCTGGTCCAGATGGCGCCGAAAATCGTCCGCAGAATCTCCCAGAATCAGCTGGTGAAAATCAAGGGGGAAGAGGCACCTCCAAAGCTCCAACAAACCAAGTTCAAATGAAATGGTAAAATGAGAGGAAAAACACCTTTTAATTGCTTTTTACGTAGTTCAAAGCGAAACATTAGGGTTCTAATCTCATTTTCATGCAAATATTATTCATTTCTAACTAGTTTGATGCAGCAATTGAGGATACAGTACTATCTTTGAAAAGGGCAAAGCTAGTCATGGTAAAAATCAAAGATTTGACCATATGAGATCGAGCAGTTTTAGCACAAAGTTCATGCTCGTTAAAAAATAAACGCAAGATCCGAGCAGTTTTAACGCAGACTTCATGCTCGTTAAAAAATAAACATAAGTAATGAGCAAGTGTTTCCACCAGCGTTTAAGCTCATTTTAAAATAAAAAATGAACCATCCCGGTAAATAACCACTGTAAATGTAATATCATTAGCCATTAAAGCCTTGGTCATGTTTGCACCGTCACCTCCACTTTTCATTTGGCCGATCGTTCACCTCCATATGATTTTTTACCCATTTTGAGGAATAGCTGTGAAGAGTGGTTTCACCTAGCCATCCTTGTGACATTGCCGTGATTGGAAAATTCCAACCTGTACCTGGAATCAGCTGCTATCCCTGTTTATCACTCATTCCTCAAAAGACGAGTCTTCTTTAAGCTCTTTTCAACTGACTCGTAAAATATGAAAAGATTGCCGAGTTTTGGCCTTCCAGCTCGTTAAAGGACAGGAAGAGCTATCCCTCCTCTAGATTTTAATCTTTTTGGACCTGAGGGATTATTGCACAAAAAGATCGAGTGCTTGTTTTATTCGGCTCGTTAAAACTATCGAAAACTCATCCCTTCTGTATTGTTTTATACTTTTTCGGACTTAAGGGATTAGATGATGAAAAAGGACTTTTGGAGTTGACTTTATGTACCTTTACAGACTCTCTAAAAATGAAAAGAGCCGAGTTATCCTTGTCGTTAGACTCGTTAAAATCATTAAATAGCGACAAACTTGTCTTTAGACGAGAACAAGTTTCACTATCGCTAGGCTCGTTAAAACATAGCGATGGGCTTGCCCGAAGGGCAGGTTATAGAACAAGCATATGTTATCCTCCTCAAGCTTGACAAAAATAAAGAGGTACTGGTTAGCAATGACTGGGGAAAAATTGGGAGAAACTAAAGAAAACTTTGATGGTAGCAAGTCGCTCTTGAACATGACACTTTTCCTCTGTACCACAATCAGGTTGGGTTGTTTCATTCACCGGTCACATCCATGGTCTCGCCATACCATCCATATTTGGTGTAATGCTACCGATCCATCGCATCAGTGTCGCCATATGTTCAAGAGAAGTCGTTCAGAAAGAGTCAACCGTGTCCCATCCACTGCCATACATTATCCTTCATCCATTCATGACCGCCACCCTGAATCATATGTCACAGATCGTTTTCACCTCCATTAAAATCATTAGCTCCATTCCGTGTCACTGATGTGGGATTCATTAAGGCCCTCCTGTGACGGATCATGAATGGATCTAGGAACAAGAAGTTGATCTAGGAACAACCCCTTCAGTACTTTGAAGCTTGCATGCCACAATGGCAATTTTCTCACTTCCGGTGACAGGTATACATCAATGACCTTCGACCGAAAGATTTTGCATGGTGTTCTAAGCCAAGTCCTTTATTCACACCACGTGAATTGTACTGCAGTACCTTGAGGGTCATTATCATCATCGGTGATTCCTCTCGCGCTTGTTAACGGTTTACATCATTGACAGGTAATCAAGCGATGTCTTTCCATGTTTGACTTCAGAACATTTATCACATGGATCGACTTGTACTTAGAGTGAAGATCGAACGAGTTTTGAAGACCCCGGATCTAGTTTCATCCATCTGGGCTGCGATATATATTCAGGAAAGATAAAGACATTGACATGTACATCATTGCAGCAGATAATCATCCTACCCAAAGGATGATAATTTCATCAAAATTATCAGTCTACCATCAGACGATTGTCTGTTCTATGTACGGAAAAATGTATTTATAAAGCTGAGCATGGGAATGCCCGCCTCAGCTAGATCATGAAAGCAGTATGAAAAATAATGTATCGTATTGTATCTTATTACAGGTCTCCTCCCAGCATTGGATGAACTCCGGATCCCCCTGATAAAGCATTTTGCCCGATAAACAACCTCATACTTTAGGGGGAAACTGTTATAGACATTTTTGTGCCTTACAGCATTGAGCATGAAATGTCCATAATCTAAGAGATCCAAAGTCCCTAAACATGTTGTTCCTACCCCTAGAGGAACAAGGCTAACAAACCACAGCAATTCTCAGAAGTTCTCCACTTGAAACTGCTCAAAAACAAGTCAATTCAGGATCATTTCAGTGGCTACACTAGCTATTTGCGCTGAATGTCAAAGCCAACACTGGCTACCTACGTTGAATGTCAACTGGGACAAAGGCTACCTGCGCTGAACGAGAGTGGACAAGTGGCAGGCTCATTTCTCAAGGTGTCAAAACCCAGGAAGCTTCCAAAATGACACTTGCCTCAGGGAATTCCACTGGTGATGAGTAAGAGGTTCCAAAACTCCAAGTGGACTCAAGAACTGACAGAGGGAGAGGACACTAGTCAGATCTCAAGCTGACTCATCCTCTCTCCAAACATCTATATATGGATCTCTCCTCCATGAGATCTAGAGGCTGGAATTTTGTTATTGCAAAGAATTGTTGTTGGTTCGAGACTGGAATCATTGGGTGCTTAATGCTTTGAAGGGGAAAAAGAGAGGAATTCCATTTGCTGGGAAGGAGATGCTGGATTGGAGCCCTTTGAGTTGTATCTCTTCCTAAACCTTGTTATTCATCAATAAAGCTATCTTGGTTTCTCCTATATGCTGATGTATTTTGATGTATGAATGTATTAGTGTATTTGGTTTATTTCTAATCCTAAACTAGTTATGAATGTGAACATCTGTCTTTATGTAGTGTTCTTCTCTTGTCTCAAGTAGTTGTTCTCTTGTCGCAAGTAGTTGTTCTCTTGTGATCTTGTAGGAAGTTGTAGCTGGATAAGCAAGAAGGCAAGTAGCTGTGAACACCCAAAGAGAAGGGAGATTGGATCGAGGGACAAACGGAAGACACCGGTAAGTCTATTGATCTCTCTTCTTTCACATTTCATAAAGGAAGAAACCAGTATAGATGTACTCATTTGTTGCTAAGGCATTGTCACACCTTAGGTGGATAGGATCGTCCTGCATAGGAATTTTTCCCCACAACACAACGGTGGATGGCGTTGTCGCCTTCACACAGTTTGCAGGGAAATCTAGCTTTCCCTCTCTGTCCTGGGACTTCACTTTCACTAGTCGACGGTGAGCTGTCAACATGGCTATCAGAGGTCGACGCTACCGAATTGTGCAAACGGGGAGACCAGTCCCTTAGTATCCGAGGGATGAAGGGACAATCTCTGTGGAAGTGGTCTCCCTTGTACATGACACATGGCGATTTAGGCCTGGTCAGTGCTGTGTGTGGATTTTTGTCAGACGACACTTGTTTTCCCCCAGTCGCTTTTGGCTCCTTCTTCTTCTTCTCTTTCTTCTTATTTTCCTTCTTCTCCTTAGGAACTTGGTTTTTTATTTTACCAGTTCCGTCAAGCGAAGAGGAAGGAAGAGAGGAAGAGTTAGATGAAGTGGAAGGCTGGTTGGAAACTCTGGTCTGGTCTAACTGTTGACTCGACTGTTCAGGAATAGTGGTGGTCTGAACGACATTGGTTGAAAAGAGCCAGACCGGCAGGCCAATTGTCAGTCCTGGAAGCGACAATGTGGCCATATGAGACGCACCAAAATCTCCCCAAGAGGAGAAGGGACTAGGATTTCCACCAAGGGGAATTCCTTGGTTGGTGTGCTCCATTTTTTTTCAACCTAAAGATCAACGCAGGAATAAAGGGTGATTGTTCCATTTAAAATAAATTTTAACGACGCTTTAGACACAACTTGCTTTTTCAATTTTAAAGAGTCGAGAAAAAGCTAAAGATGACTCTAGTCTCCTTCGATGTTTTAACAAGCCCGAAGTGACAAATGCTCGGATGGACTTTTTTCGTTATAGAGTCTGAAAAAGGCCAAAAGGAACTGCTCTGGAGTTCTAGACAGAGGGTGTGCCAAACTTTTCGCAAAACGGCAGAATAATTTTTAGGGTACAGGCGGTCGATCTTCCTGAATGTTGTGTTCAGTGCATTGCGATCAGTAGGGTGGCCGACACGGCTTCCTAAGGATAAAGGTTTTATGCCTATAGGGGTCTCCCAATATATATGCGACGGTACGTGGGAGCACAATCCGTACTGGCGCTATCGTCCCTCAGGAGGAATCACCCACCATCCACGAGATCGGCAGTCACCAGGCTTTACGACGCCGGAACACGTCTCTAGCCTAGACCTCTATGTTGTGCGTTATGTTGCAAAGCATTGTTAAGTTCATTCAATTTATTTTAGGTTGATATTTTTAGAAGTTTTCCTTTCAAGGTTCACCACAAGATGTATGATACAATTCCTAAATGCAGTCTAAAGATGATAAGCAAGCTTTATATCTTTTCAACTTTGAAAATCCTAGCTACTAAGGGAAAAGAAAGACACCATCTTTTCTCAAAGAGCAATCAGCACACTCTAATGCACTTTTCCTAAATCAATCATGCAAACTATCAAAATGCAAATGCACAATGCAGGTGTTTTTTTTTCGCTTTCTTAGTATTGATGCCTACAAAGAAAGCTTTTTGTACAACTTTGAATTTGCTTTTAAATGACAAATACAAACAAGTTTACTTTTTCGAAATCAGAGAGGGTAGAAGAGATTACAACACTTAACGATTTCCGAAATGAATACTTGTTTCGACACTTAAAAGAGACAAACTCAAACCAATAAGCAAGAGTAAATGTATAATCAACTGCAAACAGCCAATGAACTCTCTTCTAAGATCACAATCAATCAGATCTGAATCAAGGGCTACAAGATGACTATTTCACTCATGCAAAGGAAAACTGCAAATGATGCCACAAACACATAAAAACACTCACAGTCTTTTTGTACAAAAGGAGGCAGAATTTAAGCAGAGAAAAGGAGTTATCAGACTGGTACCTATGCTGGTTACAGGCTGCAAAAATCAGAGATCAAAACAAGGAAAAACAGAGCAGAGAACCCCAGCTGCACAAGGGCAAACTGGTTCAGCGCAACCTCAACACAGGGGTTTTGACATTCAGCGCAGGTAGCCTTCACAGGACCTGCGTTGAAATGAAGAATCCGTTCACTGGGTCTGCGCTGAAGGAAAAACTCTCGTTTCTCACTGGTTCTGGGTCACAGATTGCTATTTAATCTACTGTTTCAGGCAAAATAAAAGCAACAAGCAAGGTGCAATCAGAGGGATGCTTTGAGGGGGTACTAAGATCTATCACAAAGGATCATCAAATCATTTGTGAGTCCATTGTTCAGATCATAGACAAGTCCAGTGATTGGATCAAAGCAGCAACTGTCTACTTTGCATCCGGGAATAGCAGATGCAGTTCGATTGTTGCTGTCGAGTCTATGAAACAAACAATGATAGAAACACAAATAAAATGACTAAACAAATCTCCCCAGTGGAGTCGCCAATTTGTTGTGGGGAAAAATGCCTATGCAAGACGATCCTATCCACCTAAGGTGTGACAGTGCCTTAGCAACAAACAAAGACAGCTATTCTAGTATTCTTCGTTTATGAATTAAGAATGAAGAGAGAGATAGATGGACTAACTGGTGTCTTCCGTTTGTCCCTCGATCCGGCTTCTCTTCTCTTGGAGAGTTCCCAGCTACTTGCCTTCTCGCTCGCCCAACTTCAAGAGGTTTCTGCAAGATCACAAGAAGAGAACACTACACAAGACATGGATTCATATTCATAACTAGTTCAGGATTAGAAATAAACTAAACATACTAATGCATTCATACATCAAAAATACATCAGTATATAGGAGAAACCAAGATAGCTTTATTGATGAATAACAAGGTTCAGGAAGAGATACAACCCAGAGGGCTCCAATCTAGCATCTCCTTCCCAGCAAATGGAATTCCTATCTTCACCCCCTTCAAATCATTAAGAACCCAATGATTCCAATCTCAAACCAACAGCAATTCTTTGCAATAACAAAATTCCAGCCTCTAGATCTCATGGAGGAGAGATCCATATATAGATGTTTGGAGAGAGGATGAGTCAGCTTGAGATCTGACTAGTGTCCTCTCCCTCTGTCAGTTCTTGATTCCACTTGGAGGTTCTTGCTTCCACTTGGAGATTTGGAACCTCTTACTCATCACCAGTCGAATTCCCTGAGGCAAGTGTCATTTTGGAAGCTTCCTGGGTTCTGACACCTTGAGAAATGAGCTTGCCACATGTCCACTCTCATTCAGCGCAGGTAGCCAGTGTTCCCTTTGACATTCAATGCAGGTAGCCAGTGTTGGCTTTGACATTCAGCGCAAACAGCTAGTGTAGCCACTGAAATGATCCTGAATTGACTTGTTTTTGAGCAGTTTCTGGTGGAGAACTTCTGTGAATTGCTGTGGTTTGTTAGCCTTGTTCCTCTAGGGGTAGGAACAACATGTTTAGGGACTTTGGATCCCTTAGATTATGGACATTTCATGCTCAATGCTGTAAGGCACAAAAATGTCTATAATAGTCAGACCCCTCAACTTCAATGTCCTTTATTTCCACCCTAAGATCCTCATCAGTCGTTGGGATATTCTCAATTTCTTCCTCCTCCAGTTCTAGGTTAATTGCTTTGCCCTTTTCTTGTGTGGTGGGCTTTTCCTTCGGTGGGTTTCTCCTAGGTGACACGCTCACCAGTTGCAATGTCGCGACCTACTTGCCTTTCTTTCTTTTTGGACTCTTCTCGGTTAGGGTAGGCCTTGGTCTAAGTGACCGTTGCAACTTGGGGACTTCAGCCGATATCTCTACAACCTTCGGAGCAACTCCCTCTGCTTCCATAGCAACCTCTGGAATAGCCCCTTCGATTGTCCCTGCTTCCCCAATATCTACAGTTTCGGCTGGTGTTGACATGATGCTACTAAAAAACTCTTGTCTCTCCTTTGGCAATTGCTTAAATGTCGAACTCGCTATCAGAGCTTTAAATAATTCTTGGTTCATACGCGCCTGAGAACTCAACAAGTCAATGCTCAAAATGACAAGTGTTCTTTGTTGGGTAGCCACATGTAATTTATATGCCATTTTGAATTCAAAACGGACCGTTCTCCCCGAAATCGGTTCATTAATGCTAGATTGGCTACATATTTTTAAGGCTCTCACCCATAAATGTTGTCCTAAATGCCACCCCCTGCTCCATCTCGCTATTTTTTTGTCATCAAATCATGAATAGTGACTTTAACGGTCACTTTCCGGCTGACCTGCGTGGTTTTTCCCTGGGTAGCACAGCCTTCTGCGCACTTTTGTGGTCTCTGTGACACCTCCTCATTCCACGCAGTTTCCTCATTGCACAGTTCCCCAACCAGGGTAGTGTAGATTATAGTTTCGTGCCTCCTTTCAGCTTCCTAGAGCACTAAGACTATTCTACCTTCATATAGGCACCTAGCCAGATCACCAATGTATTGGTGTCCAGTGTGAATGTTGTGATTCAACCCTTTACCACATTAATATGTCAATCTGGGTGCGTACACTTTTCAAGGTAACATGCAAGGTATATGCAAGAGCAAGGTTACAATATTACATTGACTAAGGGTTTGTGACTAAGAAATTAAAGCATCATCGTAACAATAATGGGAATTAAATTGCAGAAAGAAAAGCATTCACAACAGTCTATGGAAATCTATAACACCAATAAAGAAAATACAAGAAGTAAAAAAAATATACATAGAAAGGACACATGCACAACACTTGATTAGATGAGTGGGCCCAAATCCCTGGTCAAGGCTGTCTTTAACTCACATATTGAGAAAAATATCAGAAGGATGGAAATTTCATTAACAAGAGTTCCACTATTACAAGGCTCAATTCTTACATCAGCTAGCCCCCCTCTCTCTGAATTGTGTCTTTTAAATATACAAACATCCCAAGGAAACTTGCAACAAACTAATCTCAATATTCAAGATGAGATTTGAGAGATCTGTCCACCATGATTCAGCTGGGACAAGTCGAATTTGGTTATTACAATTGGGCAATTTTGGAAAACAGTCGCAGCAACAAATCTACAAATATGTTCTTCGAAGAACCATGCTTTCCTCCGTATACAAACTAAATTTCAGAAAAATTCTTTCTAGGATACGTATTTTGTCAGTTCTGAACAAAACCCATGTCTCAGATTTTCCAGATTTTCTTTCATTTGCCCAAAACATCCAACGCAAAAATCTCACTTCTTATGCCAGCGAATTCTTGAGTTGGAATGTCTAATTATCTGTTGAAGACCAAATCTGCAATTTGGAAGAGATCTTGGAGGCTAAAATCATGAGTGAGGTTATAAAAAATGAATAAACCAAAATCATGCATAATAATCATTAATTATTAAAAATAAATAAGATCAGATATTATTTATCCACAAGAGCATAAATGATTATGAAATAGAATTATATAATAAATTATGGCAAATAATGTGATAAAAGAATAGTGGAGATAGATGAAATGAATGTTAAGAAGTGGTAATAATAATGAAAAATTAAGAGCCCAACATTCCTCCAAATTGAATATGTTGCATGCCCACATGCAACCCAATGCCTTTGTATAAAGTAGGGGAAATAATGGCTTGAAAAATATGAGTGAATAACGCTCAGTGGTTTGTTTGCTTGTTTTTGTTTTTTCTTTTTCTCCTAAACTCTTAATAAATCAAACACTCATGTTATTTCAACTCAATTTTTACTTTCAAAAAAATAACGTGGAAGGACATCTATGCATTAACATTTGTTGAAGATAATGTAAGATGAGCTTGTGTAAGTGATGCGGAAGGTGGAAGCCATGCAAGCTAAAAGAAAGTAATCAAAAAGTGTAGCAGGATTTCCTTCCCCCAAACTGGTTAGTTTCCCTGTAATCAAGATTTCTATAGCACATCTCATGAGTATCCTCAATCAGTAATTCATCAGGATTCAAAATCAGAATTCGGCCTCTTCATCCTTCCCCAAAATAATAGTAGTGTTGTTAAGCTAGGATTAATATAGATTGATTGGGTAAAGAAACTACCTTTGGTTAAAGATATGAAACTTTTAGAATAAAGGAATGATAGATTAGATGATACAAAATGTCAAATATCAAATATCCTAAAAGTTTCATCTCTAACATGTAAAGTAAATATTTATAACTCAATAATAAATATAAGCCATAACCACCATTATCTAAGAACTGATTAAATATTACCCCATGAACCATAAGTTCTAGCAAACCTTATATATGCAACAATGGCTTTATCAATAGTTAGTTTTGAGAAAACAAGGTAACCAAGTAGATCATAGTATTGAATTAACTTCTATACCATAGGCATGGCCACTGCTCCCATCAGGTGTCCACAACCTTGATAGGGATGCCTTTTTAACCCATTAAGATGCCAGTGTCCCATATATTAGAAATAGGTACATAGTTACAAAAGCATTTCGATTTACTTAGATGTCTACTAAAGATCATTGTTCTGGCTTGGTAATGAGTTAATAAAAATCCCATTCATGGGAACTAACAAAAGTGAGCAAGTAGGCTCGTGATGAGACCTATTTTCCTTGAGTTTAATGACTGAAGGCCATTACCCCAGCTTGGTGATCAGTAGTGGGAATGTCATTCTATTAGGACCTATGATCATGTTAGGTTGGCTCGTGATGAGACCTCCTATACTTCATTTGACTATTTATGTTTAAAATTTAAATATGGTTATTGTTAATCAACAAAATATCACTTAATTGATGGGGTGGCAAGCCAACTCCTTAAGAGCTAGGGATGGCGTAAAATGTTTTATAGTAACTATTTTCAACTCGCGTAATTTTTCTTCTCAAATACTAATAACCTTCAAATGAATGTTGATAAATATATTTTTCTTTGTTAATATTGGGGTTTGAGGAATAATTCATTAGATAGTGATGGAAAGATTTAATTACAATTTTGTGGTCGTCATCATAAATTTTACAATATTAGGGACTTGGAAAATTAGGAAAGTTGAAAGTTGCCATGATGAAATCATCTTTTCATAATTATTCCTTAAAAATAAAATTATGTTTATAGATAAACAAAGATAAATTGACTACCCAATCATTATGTCAAAGAGGACCTATACAATTAAATGTATTTCCCCATTCACCAAGTTAATGCCGTCGTGCATGATTCAAGTTCCAATGTGTGTGGGTAAGTGGGGGTTACGGATTGTTTTTTTTTTTTTTTCTCGTTAAGACTATGCTATTCTATTATGTACAGAAACAGGAAAACAGTTACAGTCATGAGGTCATATTGCCAGAGGCCGAGGATGGCACTCTGGACTGACAGTGATCATAAAAACCACCCACGCAGGGGCTACACCACTAAGACAAATCACCCGCACAGGGGCCCTACCACAGAGACAAGTCACCCACGCAGGGGCATAACCACTGAGACAAATCACCCACGCAGGGGCGCCACCACTGAGACAGGTCACCCACGCAGGGGCGTTAAACCATTGAGGTGCAGTAAGAGCAAAAATTGACATCCCACGCAGGGGCACAGAAAAGAAAAAGAAGACCTTCATCAGAATCCCTTGCATGGGCATTGACAGACCTTGAATAGTATATATCTCGAGCCAAACAGAAACAGCCAAAACATACAGTAAGCCATGGTAGCAAAAGTAGCAAGTAATAGGAAAACCTGAGCAGCATCTGAAGGGGAGAGCCTGAGCGAACGGACAGCTATTCGTCCGGCTCCTCCTCGATAATCCAGCACATACCTTCCGGGAGCGAGTCCCAAGCGGCCTTGTCCTTCTCTGAAGAAGGTGCTGCCTGAGTCGAAGGTGGAACGACAACCGGCTCTGGGCTACCCTCTGGCAGACCCTCAGCATCCCTGGAGCTTCCAGCCTGGTGCAGCTTTGTGCTGGGTTGTTCCTCGCCCTCCTCCTTCGGTTCTTCAAGAAACAAGACCGAGACATGGGCGTTGATACGAGAATTGCCCTGGGAATTGCTGAAGGAGAAGACTGCAGTTCCAAACGCAGGTAGCGGAGCCGAGCCCGAATCTGGATTGCTGGAGTCCATGAACTGGCTAGACTGGATGGGATGAGCCTCTGCGACTTGGTGGCATAGACATCGACAGCAGCGGGAGGGGGGAGTTGCGACTGAGGGGCGTGAGGATCCGCCTCTACCAGAGCCTCGACGGCTGAGAAGGCGCTGTCGAGGCTTGACCATGATTCCCCTAATAGCAAGAAAACGAAACAGAGCAGGATGAGAGGAGATGGATAGTTTGAAACACCCTTCACCCTCCCTTGCAGACCTGAAACCACCGTCAATTGCCAAAGGGGCGACGTGAGCATACGCTCTGAGAGCCGTCGACCATAAACCCAATTCCGAAATCTGAGCTCGACCCAACACTTGACCTTCCATACCTTCACCATTCTTATGCTCCTCTGCTCTTCCTCGATCCTCGTATGCCATAACTGCCCTCTGCATTCGCAATTGAAACCCAGACAAGGCAATGAATTGCCGTCCCTTAACGCACCTGCACCCACGCTTAAGCTCCATGGCGGTGGAGCGTAGTAAATGCGAGTTTTATTCTTGGGGCTGCCCATGGTAACAATGTGGCATTCCATTCTCCACTTTCGTGTCACCCGCATCCGGGGAGGCAGCATCGCTTTGGACCAGCTTATCGAAGTCCCGAGCCTGGGCATTATCTGGTATAATGGCCGAGGTTCCCGTGAGGAGATTATGATCCTTATCTGCTCCCATGTTAGCTAAGAGGTCTGCAACCTTGTTTCCTTCTCTTTTTGTATGAATGAAGGTGATGGCCCTGTTGCTGCGGAGAGCTTGTTCAATGGCTTCTAGTCTGGCTGCGAGTCTCCAGCTGTTTGTGATTTTTTTCGCTTGTGAGCCATTTTGCAGTTTCTTGGCCATGTTTATGAGTATCTGGGAGTCTCCTTCCACGATCAAGGGTTGAAGATTGAGGTTCCAAGCGAGAAGGAGTCCTTGCCATAATCCTTCAAAGTCCGCCGAGTTGTTGGTGTCCCAACCCAAGGATCCGAAGTATATCTGCAGGGGGGTGCCTTCGTGATTCCTTAGGATACCTCCAAAACCTGCCTTTCCAGGGTTACCTTTGGAGGCCCCATCAAAGTTGAGCTTGTAAGAATTCTTAGGGGGGGCGATCCAGGTGCCTCTGATTGTTCTGCTGCTTGTGGAGGAACTGATCTTGTGTTGAGTCTGAGGTAGGAGCAATTGCCAGTTGCTTAGAATACCTTTTTCAACATCTAGAGATGGAAGATCTTCCTGGGTCCAGGAGTGGAGCTGCAGCGTCTCATTGAGGTTCCCACATAGCCTGGTCCATATGTCTTCGATCCTTGAGCTCTGATTTTTGAATATACGTTTATTCCTTTCCTTCCATATGCCCCATAAGATGAGACTAGGGATCAGGTTCCACAAACGGTTGAGAAGCTCGCTCTTGTAAGGATTTTGCGACCAATGTCTTAGAGAGTCAATTATATCGTTTTTTGTTCTGTATCCTTTTTGACATTTGAAGATAGCCTTTTCCCATAGTTGATTAGCTAGGGGGTAGGAGTCCATGAGGTGTTGGAGCGTTTCCTCATTTTGATTGCAATCGGGACATATCGAGGGTCCATGAAAATTTCTTCTTCTTAGTTTGTCCCAAGTGAGGATTCTTTTGTGACTAACCAGCCATAGGAAGTAAGAGACTTTGGGCCAGGAGCCAAGACCCCATATTTTGCTCCAAATTGGATCAGAGGGGGTGTTGATGTTGCAGACTATCTTGTAGGCTTCTGAGGTGGAAAAGTCACCTTTTGGTCGGTATCCCCATCTGAGGATGTCATTGCCTTCGTCGTGTCTGATTCTTCTTTTTCCAAACTCCTTCTGCAATTCCCCTATATCCTGTAGGTTTGTGAAGTTAATTAACTGATTACCCTGTTTCCATTTCCTGAATCCGTGCTCCGTTTCTTGCATCCAGTAGTGATGGATCTTTTCTTGCTGCTGCTCCTACCTTACTTGATCCAATGGTCAATGAAGAATGTGGGTAATCTTTGGCATCTGGTTCCATGCATCTGTCCAAAATCTAGCCGTTTTGCCATCCTTGACCTCCCAAAAACTGTGCTGCTATATTAACTAGAAGTGTTGTTTGGCCGCGTTCCAAATTAGCGAACCTTTTTCCGTGGGGGTAAACCGGATGAGCTCCTCCTGGGGTCGGTTATTAGCATATTTAGCCATCCAGATTCTTTCCCAGGGTTTTTCTGGATTGGTGATCCAGTGCCACCATATTTTGGCACTCATGATGGAATTGCTATGCTCCGGGTCTCTCAGACCAATGCCCCCTTTATCTTTTGGTTGACAGACTGTGGGCCATTTGACTAACACCCATTTACGATTAGTTGCCGAACCACCCCATAGAAAGCTGCGCTGAAGATTCCTGATTCTTTTTAAGACCCATTTGGGTGCAGCAAGGATTGAGAAAAGGTACAGGGGCATTGCCTAAAGGACTGACTTAATGAGCACAACCCGGCTAGCCAGGTTGAGAGATCTGTGCGTCCAAAGGTTGAGACGTGATTCCAGCTTCTCAATGAGGGTGCGCCAGGAGGAGTGCTTTATAGTTGAGGCTGTGAGGGGGGCTCCTAAGTATTTTGAGGGCAGGGAGACGGAGGGAAAGCCAAGGATTCGGGTAACTGTCGATTTAACAAGAGGAGGCGTGTGAAAGAAGAATATCTGCGATTTGGTACAGTTAACATCAGTGCCCGAAGCTTCAGCAAAGTCATTGAGCAGGGATTTGAGGCGAGCGGCTTCCTGGACCGAGGGATATCCAAAAAGCATGGTGTCATCAACAAACTGCTGATGAGAAGTGGCAGGGGTGTTGTGAACTGAAAGACCTTTGAGATGGCGGGATTAGAGAGCTTGCTTAATGTGACGGCCAAGCCCTTCTGCCATGAGAACGAAGAGGAAGGGGGATAGGGGGTCCCCTTGCCTAATTCCTCTTGATGGTTTGAAGGGCCGAGAAGGGATTCCATTCACCAGGATGGAGAATTGAGTGGAGTTAATTAAGCTCATAATCCAGCGAATCCACATAGTACTAAAACCAAAAGCCTTTAGCATTTGCTGAATGAACGTCCAGCTGAGTTTATCAAAAGCCTTAGAAAGATCTAGCTTAAGAAGCATACCTGCTTGTTTTGATTGTTTGAGGGAGTGTATAATCTCGTACGTAAGGAGAATCCCGTCCATAATTTGTCTTCCTTCCACGTAACCCGACTGTTCCTGAGATATGAGCAACGGTAGCAGGGACTTCAGCCGGTTAGCCACAACTTTAGAAATAACTTTGTAAACGACATTGGAAAGTGAAATCGGTCTGTATTTGTCGGGCGTTATTGAGTCCTCCTCTTTGGGGATGAGGGCGATGAAGCTGGTGTTGAGAGAAGGCAGCAGCTAGTGGAGAGCTCTCGATTCTTCGACAATTTTCCAGACTTCCTGTTTTATCAACTCCCAAAAGGTATGAAAGAACGTGGTGGTGAATCCATCCGGTTCGGGGGCTTTTCCTTCCTTAAGCTGGGACATTGCCTCATCCACCTCCTGAGGCTGAATCGGGCGAAGGAGTAGCTCATTATGTTCCTCTGTAATGATCCTTGGTACATTGTTGGTGATTTTACCAATTGCCTGTCGTCTATCTCCTTCCGGCTCTTGAAGGATCTGGTTGAAGTGATTGCGAAATTCTTCTTCGATTTCCTCCTGCGTTTCTACTTTCACCCCTCCTTGCTTTTGGATAAACGAAATGTTGTTGTGCATTCTTCTTTGAATGGTGGTTCTGTGGAAGAATTTGGTGTTGCGTTCGCCCTCCTTCAACCATCTTATTCTGGACTTTTGCTTCCAGTAAACTTCCTCTTGCTTCTGCCTTTCCTCGATCTGTCTGTGGATGCGTCGTTCCTGTTCCAAGATCCCTTCAGTATGTCCCTCTGTGGTTACTCTTTGTTGGAGATCCGTCAGTTCCCGATTGAGGTCTTGCTGCGCTTTGAAAATATCTCCAAAGGTTTCTCTGTTCCAGCACTTTAGGTGGCTTTTAAGGAACCGGAGCTTCTGTTGGAATTGATACATCTTAGACCCTTCTGGAGGGATAAAGGATGTCCATGTGGTTTTGACAAAGTCCTTGAACTCAGGGTGCGTGAGCCAGAATCCTTCGAAGCGGAAGGGTCTCCGAGTCTGGTCACCGGGTCGTTGCCATTGGAGAGCTATCGGCCAGTGGTCCGAGCCAGTTTGCGGAAGAATTGCAGCTGTGATATCTCCTCCAAGGTGAATCACATTATCAGAGATAAGGAAGCGATCTAGTTTGGATGCGATTTTGTGTTTTCCCGCTCTGCGATTGCTCCATGTGAAGGTTCCATTGCAAAAAGGCAAGCCTATGAGGGAGGCGTTTTGAATGAAATCCTTGAAATGGATGTTTTCTTGTTCCAGTCTGTGTCTCCCCCCAATCTTCTCCTCTAGCTTGGTGATCATGTTAAAATCCCCTCCGATGATCCAGAGTGGGTGCCTCCTATTATTATTCAATGCCTCGATGGTGTCTAGAAGTGCAATTTTTCTCCCTGTATCTTGCGGAAAATATACATTTGAGAGATTTCCATGAACATTCGTGCCCAAAATGTGGAAGGCTGCCTGTATGAGGTGATGAGAGGCGTGGAAATCTGTGAGATTTATCGCTTGAGTGTTCCATGCAATGGCCAAGCCCCCTGACGCTCCAGATGCATCTACTGCTACTGAGCGACATCTTGGCCAAGCTTTTGTAAGAATGCTACCTAATGTAGATCCGTTACATTTGGTTTCCTGGAGTAAGAATATTTGCGGCTTTTCCATTTTAATCATGTTTTTTAACATTCTAAGTTTCCCTGGGCTATTGAGCCCTCTTAAGTTCCATGATACCAGCTTCATGGTTCAACTATTTGCAGAGGGTTTATAGTACTTTGTCAATTTCGCATACCTGCCTAAGTCTACCAGGAGTTTCCCAATCTCGATCATTCTCTGTAGATTTGTTCTTCGTCCTCTCTTTTTGGTTTCTTTTGGAGGGTGGCTTCCAGGTTGAATCCCAAGTTGCTGCTGCTGGTAAGCTCTTGAAATGACCACCTCCAGCTTGCTGAGCTGAGTATCGGTTATGCTGTCATATGCTTTCGTTTTGCATGCTAGTTCTAGTTCCAGAATGTCTAGGCCATGCAGGTCTATGCTTTCTAGTTCTTCTTACATCTGTTGCACATGATCACCTTCTGCCCTGTTTATCTCTGAGCTTGAAGGAGGGTCTTGCTTTCCATCTATTTCCATATCCTTGTCTTTCTCTGTCGGTTCTTTCCTATCTCTGGAGGGGAAATCATGGAAGATTATGGGAGATTGGCGCTTGGGGGAGGAGGCTGAGGGAGGAGGGGGGGCGGAAGATGAGGGATGGGAATGGTTAGACTCAGAGATCGGGGGAATATCATTAGAGGATTGAGCCAGGATTTCAAAACTGTTCTTAGAAGCTTGGCCGATAGTGCTGTTTTGCTGGGGCTTGAGCCCGTTAGAAGGTTTCTTGTGCGCTCGTCTTCGACTAGGGGCTTTGGTAAAGCCATCTTGGGAAGCAGAAACAGAGGGGTCATGAGAGGTGGCTTTGGTGTTCAGGGGACAGTCACGGAAAAGATGCCCAAGAGCATGGCATCTCCTGCAACGGAAGGGTACATGCTCATAGTCCAAGGGTTGGATCCACTCTTCATCCCGGTGGGAGAGACTTACCGATTCTGGTAATGCTTCATTCAGTCGCATGAAGACGCAGATGCGAGCATAGGAAATGAATCTGCGCAGTTTGGTCTCTTCTGCAGTCCTGATGTATTCCCCTAGTCCATTTCCTATGTTCTTGAGTATGTCCTCGTCCCAATATTTGTCTGGAAGGCCATACATTCTGATCCAGACTGGCGCCCAGGTGAGATCTTCCTTATCTGGATTGAATCTTGGTATCCAATCTCTCATATACAAGCCCGCTGTCTTGAAGAAGTGAGGCCCTGTTCCCAGAACTCTGAGTTTGTCCTCAATACAGTAAAAAATGACTGTAAAGAAGCCCTTCGGCCCTAGCTGTAGGGTAACGTCTCCTTTTTGCTTCTATTTTGCTGCGATCCACCCGTATAAGGCTGTTTCCGTCGGCCAGAACCCTATAAACTTCCCAATAATGGCATGATCTCTCATGAACTCCATTCGTGCATCTATCTTGTGTCCAGGTAGCTCTATTCGTGGCCTTTCTCTAGCTACTGGTTTGCATGTTGTTGAGGATACTTTTGATGTTTCCTCCAGATTTTTCCCTCTGTCTTGAGTGACGCTGGCTTGGTCTTGTCGTCCTCCTGTCTTCTTGTTTCCTTGTTGTTGCCTGTTCCCATTGTTCAGGATCTCCCTGTCAACCGATCCAAAAAGGAACACCTGTTCCGGATCATGCTGCATTGGGGAGGGCTCTGACGCCACCCCCTGAGGATATTCCATAGTGCCTCTCTAGTACTGTGCTATTCTGCTACACACCGGTCGATTTGGTCTGGTTTGAGAGCAGAGCTAGTGCTGCACTGTCTGCGCCGTCGCAACTTTCCGCAAAACCCTAATCGCTACGGCTTTTCCGTTATTATTGCCAATTCCGGGGGTTACGGATTGTTATGGATTACGGTGCTAATAATTATGAGATGTATGAGTTGACATGAAATTTTAATAACATTGATGACATGATATCATTGATATTAAATATAATACATTTCCTATCAAATGTAACACCTCCCCCCAACTAAGATAGGATTGTCCTCAGTCCTAATTGAAACATCAATGATATACACGGAGTTAATTAAGGATGTACTAGAAGACATACCTTGGCGAAGTATCAACATGGGTAGAGTAACAACACTGGGTACTTAGAAAAAATTTCACCACAGAGTAGCAGCACCGGAGCAGTAACATCATTAAAAGAGTAACAACACTAAAGGAATAACAACATCGGGTACTCAGAAAAATTTCAGGAGTAACAGCATTGGCGGACTAACAACAGTGGCGAAGTAATAGCACCGATGGAGTAATAGCACTGGCTGAGTAATAGCACCGGCAGAGTAACAACACTGGTGAAGTAACAATAGTGAAGAAGTAACAGTAGCGGTGGAGTAACAACAATGGCGAAGTAACAACACCGGTGGAGTAACAGCATTGGCGGAGTAACAACAGTGGTAGAGTAACAACAATGACGTAGTAACAACACCAATGGAGTAACAACACTTGCAAAGTAACAACATCGACGGAGTAACAACACCAGCAGAGTAACAACATTGGTGGAGTAACAGCACCAGTGGAGTAACAACAGTGATGGAGCAACAACACTGACGGAGTAACAGCATTGGCAGAGTAACAACACCAGCAGTGTAGCAGCACCAATAGAGTAACAACACTTGCACTTAGAAAATTTTCGAGAGTAACAGCAACAACGAAATAAGATCACCCAAGGAGTAACAATATCCAAGGAGTAACAACATAAACAGAGTGACAACATCCAAGGAGTAACAACATCGACACCTAGAAAATTTTCGGGAGTAACAGCGGTGGTAGAGTAACAACACCCAATGGACCTGAGGAATTCATATACTGATAAGACTCATGAACAAATGGATAAACATGGAGCAACATCATGAAACTTGAGAACATCTCTTTATTTTGATGGAGGAACAAAATTTGTGACTTTGAACACATGAAAAAAATAAAATAAAATAAGAGGAATCAGAAAAGAAACAACAATTTTATTGAAAAATAATAAATAAATAAATAACTTAAGTTGCAATGGGATTTTGATTGAAACAATGTTGTTTCCTAAGGGAATATTAATCTATTTCCAGAAACAACAATCTATCAATGGTAAATGAATGAAAAAACGTTTTGGTGGAAATGACTTGGATCTTCAAATGGAAATCAATTCTTCATTTATCCTATTATGAATCCATTAGGTAATGAAAAAGTCTTCATGTTGTTGGTGAGAAATAATAGGAATAATTTGTAACAAACTCTTATGATCAATTTCCATGGCACCTCGAAAAAATCAAAATTGTATGGTATTATATTTCTTAATAGATGCTAGGATGAAAATCTATTATTTCAGTATCATTTCCTTCAATAATCACTCATTCAAAATAAATTGACCTCCTTTATTCTCCTGGGACTTGCAAAAAACTGAGGGTCTACATGCAATAAAACATATAATCATGGAAGAAGAGAGGTGATCGGGTTCTCTAAATCCAATAAATATGAAAAAAAATAACAAGTAGTTACTCTATAAAACAAATCCACTGAAGGATAAACAAAGAAATATTTATTTGTCACCTGGGAGAGAGCAATGGTTGACCATACTAACCAGTATTGTTTTAATCATAACTCTTTTTTTTTCCATCCTATTTGAATGATTACAAAGCCAAATGAGAGATAATTCAAAGATATATCACCAATACAAATAGGTTTTGAAAATTCCATGGTATGATATGTCAAATTTACTTATAACAATCTACATAAAAGAGGCATCTTCGATTTCCCAACTTAGACCAACAGTTGATATTTTAAGCATAACATTTTCATTTGATGATGGATTGAACCGATTCAAATTGGATATTAATGTAGATTCATGTAAATATATCCAATAGAAATATTTTTTAAAAGCATGAAGAATTGATGGGTCAAATGTGCACAGGAACAATCGGAAAAACAGAGTTTTAAAGGTGTTGATTTACGATAGACAATCAGTATTTTGGTCATAACTTTCCCATACTATATCAAAATCTGGTGATTCAAATTTCATTTTTAACTCAATTAATAGATGAATATGCCATAGAAACGGGTTTCTACAATCTAGTCATTTAGGCCTCCAAAAGTTGACTGTCCCAGCTCTATTCTTGAGCTGCCTACTAGGCATACTGTCAATGTTTTAGTCATAACATTTTCATTTCAAATCCAAATTGACTGATTCAACTTGTATTAGAAAGTAGAAATAAATGGAAACTTAGGATATAAACAAGTTTTAAAAATATGCCCATTTTGTCCCTCAAAACATGATTGTACCGACTGTGATTTCAGTGGTTTTATCAAGCCTACACACCCTAAGAAATGATAGTCAAGCATTTTTATTTTTTTTTCAAAATGATGACGAGTGTTTGTAGAAATATGTTTTTCAATATAATACATATATATACACAATTAAATTCAAATATTTACCATTTATATTGATATACTCAACAAGTTGCAGCAAACACGACTCTTTCTACATATAAAGAAATATATTTATATACTTATTTATTCTATTTTCTACACTAACCTATTCTACCTTGAAAAATAAAGCATAATTAAGTATAAGAGTACTTCCAATGGAGCCATTTTATAAATAAGTCCTCAAATGTATACACACATGAATTTGAGAAATGTATGTCAATAAATACTAGGGTATGAGAGACCAACTTCCCTTGAAAATATGGTGTCAAAAATTGTTGAAGTATGGAGTGATGCTACAAACAACTAATGAAGCGAAACTAATCTTCAATATATCGTTTACTTTCTTGATTTCCCATAGTTTTCATATCATGAAGTTCTTGAGTTTCTAAAACAACTTGTTGACGCAGACTAAAAGAAACCTTCTTTTATTCCATAACTTCTACTGGATTTTTAACATTTCCAATCTCGATATAAGTTTTCTGCAATTGTGTATGTGAGATAGATTTGGTGGGAAGGGTAGGTAAATTTTGCAATTCAACACTGTAATAATGTTGTATTTGTTTATTATGGTGAGGGTGTGGAATGAGTTGAGCAGGATATTGTGTAGTGCATGGAGGATTTTGATGACGTAGTTGATTGGGATGTATGGATGATTTTGATACGCAAGAAAGGTGTTCTTGAAAACATGGAAAAGAATATGGATGGTATTTTTATGCTACAATATGAGGGAGAGTAGTCATGTAATCATAGGATGAACCATGCCAAACTTGCGGACAAGATTGACGGGGGTTATATTGAGATTGGCATGGCTTCCCTAACACATGAGTATTCCATAATAGATTATGCAAGTAAGACAATGGAGATGAAGTGTTTTGAAACATACATGTAGGCCAAGGTTTCAATGGTTGTGAAATTGCTGCAGCATCTCCATCTCTTGGAAATTTTGTTTCATCCCAGGTAAGAAAGAGAAACTATCCATGGGATGCTCCTTTTGGCATTGAGGAAAAATCAGTTCTTCAAATTCTGCTTGACTTTTGTTAATCTGCAAAACATGCAATAGTGAATTTAGAGAGCTAATAAAATCAACTTTAAAATGTTCAAATAAATCACTGATTTGATCTCTTATATCTCCTGTTCTTGAAGCAAATTTGGAAAGGAAAGAAGAAAATTCTCTAGAATTCTTACCAGCCTTGGATATTCCTCTTGAATAACTTATGCATAAATCACAAACATCATCATATGATCCCTGAAAAACGTCACATTTTCCTATCAGATTTAAGATTTCTAAAATTTCATCTTTGATCCCTTTAATAATTTAAGATCTCCTTTTCCAAATGCTTATGCTTTGATTTTTGATGGTTGTATTCAAATCACTCCATATAGCCCTCTAAGCTTTCATCTTCCCCTTGTATCATATTGAAAATACATACATTGGCCTTGCAATAGTCTTGATACTTCTCCAAGAATATATTATTCATGTCTTCCCATGTTTTGATGTAGTTCCCACCAAGGCTCATCAACCATTAGAGATCTGCTCCTTTTAGAGTAAGAGGAAACACTTTCAACCATTGATCATTAGTACAATAATCATATCCTCTACAAAGTACTTCAAACTCAAATAAGAATGTAATCTGGATCCTCATTATCCAAACCATGAAAAATTGGTAGAGAAGATGGAGGAATTATGTGCATTTCTGTCACTCCTCCTAGATCACTAATAGGGAATTCAAAAGTAACAATCTGAGCCATTTCTTACCATAATAGAAGATTTTATTGATGTGTTGCTTTGAGGTTCCTCCTTCAGATATTCCTGTCAATTTGTTAGTGGAATGGGTGGTTCTTACATCACCACTTGAGTGAAATGATAAGATTTCTTCAAATTTCTACCTTTTTCTTCCTAGTTATTCAAAAAAATAATTTGAAAGGAAATCTAAATCTCAAAACCTAGAGTAGGGTGTCAAAATACCCTTCCCTCCCGAAGACAAGAAGCCAAACAAGAAAAGAATGCACACAAGGAAATAAAGCTCAGGACCTGGAGCGGGGTGTCAAAGGACCATTCCCTCCCGAGGACGAGAGATTAGTTTTTCCAAAATCAAAACAAACAAAAATTCAGGGAAAATTTAAGCTCAGGACTTGGAGTAGGGCGTCAAAAGACCATTCCCTCCCTAGGACGAGAGATTGGGCCTAAAGATAAAAACAGAAGAAAAAAAATGAAAGAGAAACAAAAAAACAAAGAAATGACTATGCTCAAGACGTGGAGCAGAGTGAGAAAAACTCCTTCTCTCCGCAGGAAAAGAGATTGACCCTTTGGTCGATACAGATCATGTCTTGCACCTTGTTATCCTTCCCTGATAATGGTGCCAAAATGTTGGTTTCTAGTGTGAATGTTGTGATTCAACCCTTTACCACATTAATATGTCAATCCGGGTGTGTACACTTTTTAAGGTAACATGCAAGGTATATGCGGGAGAAAGGTTACAATCTTACATTGACCAAGGGTTCACAACTAAGAAATTAAAGCATTGTTGTAACAGTAATGAAAATTAAATTCCAGAAAGAAAAGAATTTACAACAATCTATGGAAATCTGTAACAACAATAAATATAATTCAAGTAGTAAAAAAAATATACATAAAAAGGGCACACACACAGCACCTAATCAAAAGAGTGGGCCCAACTCCCTAGTCAGGGTTGTGCTTAACTCACATATTGAGAAAAATATCAGGAGGCTGGAAATTTCATTAACAAGAGTTCCACTGTTACAAGGCTCAATTCTTACATGAGCTAACCCCCCCCTCTCTCTAAATTGTGTCTTTTAAATATACAAACAACTCAATGAAACTTGCAACAAACTGATCTCAATATTCAATATGAGATTTGAGAGATCTGTCCATCATGATTCAGCTGGAACAAGTCAAATTTGGTTATTACAATTGGGCAATTCTGGAAAATGACTGCAACAACAAATCTGCAAATATGTCCTTTGAAGAACCTTGATTTTCTCCCAATAAAAACTGAATTTCTGAAAATTGCTCATAAGGAAACTGATTTGGTTCATTCTAAACAAAACCCATGTCTCGAATTTTCCAAACTCGCTTTCCTTTGCCCAAAAATGTCACTTATTATGCCAGTGAATTCTTGAGTTGGAATATCTAATTATCTGTTGAAGACCAAATCTGCAATCTGGAAGATATCTTGGAGGCTAAAATCATGAGTGAGGTTATAACAAATGAATAAACCAAAATCATGCATAATAATCACTAATTATTAAAAATAAATGAGATCAAATATTATTTATCCACACGAGCATAAATGATTAAGAAATGGAATTATATAATAAATTATGGTAAATAATGTGATAAAAAAAGTGGAAATAGATGAAATGAATGTTAAGAAGTGGTAATAATAATGACAAATTAAGAGCCCAACATAGTTTATGGCTTCAATCAGCTATCATTCACATTTCCTGGGAAGGGATCTCCATTCAACTTAACCAACTGAACTACGCCACCATCAATAATCTTTTTGATGACATAGGGCCCTAGCCAATGCACCCTAAATTTCCCTGGAAATTTATCAAACCTGTTGTGATATAGAAAAACCAGATCATTTATCTTGAAGGTGCATAGTTTAATGTGAAAATCATGCCATGCATTTTTGTTCTCCTTTTGTACCTGTTGGTGGAATCAAGCCAGAAACATCTCTTCCTCAAGCTCTGTGAGCTGTGTGAGCCTCTCTTCCAGCGATCCACGATCCGTCATTCCCATGAGTGCCGCTATGCACAGACTAGGCACAATGTATTCCATTGGCATCACCGTTTCAACACCACATACAAGCTTAAAAAGAGATTTTCTAGTCGGCTTTTTGATTGTCATTCGATAAGCCCATATCACTGCAGGTACACGCAGATCTGAATCATTTCACTGAGTGTTGCAAACCTTTCTCAACACACTCTCCAGTATCTTATTGAATGATTCGATTGTCCCATTATCCTGTGGGTGATAAGGCATACTTTTCTAATGATATACCTGAAATTCCTTCATCAACGCGCTAATCGTTTCATTCAAAAAGTGTGTACTGCGACCACTCAAAATCTTTGGACACCCAAATCGTGTCAGTACGTACTCAAAGAGAAATGTTGTGGTTGTCACACCTGTGTAGTCCTTCATAGGTTATGCCTCCACCCATCGATTCAAATACTCAATTGCGGTAATAATGTACCATGCATCCATCTTCTTTCCTTGACGTTGAATTGGTCCCACAAAGTATATTGCCCACATTTTGAAAGGTTGTAATGCTATCTGTGGGTTCAGAGGTAACTCATCTCTTCGCGATGGCCTGCCAATCCTTTGGCACACATCACATGCCCTGCAATATGCTTTGGAATCCTTATGGAGGGTTGGTCACGACAACTCAGTGCATAGAATCCTCTACGCAGTCGCCCTTCTTGCATAATGTCCTCATGTGGCACCCCCATGAGCATCTGCGAGGATACTTCTTCTTTCAAACTCTAGTACATAACGTCACAATATTTCATCAAACCCCAATTTGTACAGATGTTGTGCAGTGCCAGAAACGGTTGCTATGTGCACCACTAACTCCTTCTTCAACTCGCTCGTATAGCCTTCTGGGATAGTTTCTATTGTCAATAAGTGTATGATGTCTTCAAAGTGACCATCTGCGACATGCACTGCAAAGAATGCATGTCAGGTAGTCCTTCCTCCAAATTAGTGGGCTCCTCTCTCGTTTTGATGCATGACATATGATCTCGTCCCACATTCAATTGTCCAGGCTTCACAATAACTTCAAAATCATACTCTTGGAACAATAACAACCATCTAAAGATCTTTCCCCCCAACACAAGATTATTGACCAGGTACTTCAGTGCACAATGATCCGTATACATCTTAAAGTGTCCACCGAGCAAATAGTGTCTAAAAGTTTTGGAGTGCATACACCATGGCTAGTCCTTCGCGCTTTGTAGTGGAATAGTTCTTCTCAGCCTTGGATAACTTCCTGCTCGTGAATGATATAGGATAGTCCAATTCTCCCTTGCCAGCTTCTGTCAGTACTGCTCCTACTGCAATACATGAAAAATCTACATGTACATGAAACTCCTTCTTCTAGTCCGAAAAGACTACGATCAACGCAGTGACCATTTTCTCCTTCAGCACATCCAAGCTTCTCTGACATTCCTCATTCCCACAGAACATGACATCATTTTTCAACAGTTTTTCGATAGGCATGGTGATTTGGGCATAGCTCTTGATAAAATTTCTATAGTACCCAGTATGTCCCAACGTTGTGCGCAGCTGTTTCACATTCCTTGGTGCCTCCAGGTTAATTATCACATCAATCTTCATGGGATCTACCATCAATCCCTAATTTCATACCACATGACTGAAAAAAGTCCCAAAATGGACACAAAACAAGCACTTCTTTAGATTGAGCACGATTTGGTACCTCTAACATGTATCTAGCATCAAGCGCAAACTTGCCACATGGTGCTTTACCAACTCAAACACAGTACAGTCATCAAATTATATCTCTAGAAACTTATGAATGAAGTCTTTGAATGTTGCAATGACTATGCATGAAACAATTGCAGGTGCATTCTTTAATTGAAAAGGCATTACAGTATACTTAAAGCATCCCCATTCAGTCACGAAGGTTGTCTTACTTCTATATTCAGACGTAGTTTTGATATGACGGTACCCATAGAACCCATCAGTCAAGGAGTATGCTTCCTGGCCACCTACATTATCCAATACCTCATCAATAAACGGGGTTGGGAAAGGATCATGCACACAAGCATCATTCATCGTTTGAGATCTACACATTTCCTTATTTCGTCATTCTACTTCTTCTCCTGTACTACCATTGGGCTCACCCAATCGGATTCCTCTATAGGTTCAATAATGCCTGTCGCAAGAATCTTATCTAACTATAATTAGACCTTCTCCTTATACTTTGGATTGAGATGGTAAGGTCTTTGCTTAACTGGCTTCGCGTCAGGTTATAACATGATCTTCATAACACCCAAGTCTCCTATTATCCCTTTTAACTCTGTAAACTCTGTAGGGAACAAATCCTGGTATTCACGGAGCAGTTCGACGACCTTATCTACTATGGCGTCATCCCAATACTCTCTAATCTTCATGAATTTTGGTTCCTCCTTTGTACCAATGTTTATCTATTTAGTTTTCAATGACGCAATTATATATGGATTCTCTATCTATGGTCCCTAAACCTCATGGTGACCCTCTATTTCAGGAACATTAATCTTTTGGGGATCCTCTTCTTCTTCTTCAACTATTATGTTACAGCATTCTAGTGCATGGCTCAACTAAGTAGTCTAAGTAGGTTGAATAAGATCCAAAGGATCCTGCAATATCCTAAAGATTAATGCTTTAACTTATTGTAGAACCTCATAAATACGGTCAAACCCATCTTTGATGCTGAACATCGTTATGAATCCTTGGTGAAAGATATCCCATTCTTCTATGCCATGGCAGAGCTCTGTCTCCAAGTACCATTTCATCAGGATGACATCTAGGGTGTCACAGAACAGGTGCACTTATTCAAGTTGGGGCTCTGCTCCATAAACCTTAGTCCATTTGGCTAGGTGATTGAGTGGATCATCCTTTCTGTCGTACTTACCTATCATTTGTATCTTCAACTGTCCAAAAAATATTCGCATCATCCTCCTATATCCGCGCCAATCATCAAAACTACCTTTGCGCATACCCCACCATCTTGCGGGGGTAGCACGTAGTGCCTAATCTAAAGCTTGGAGGCACTGCTTCTCTGTTATTCTCTCTCAAATGCATTCAAAAACACATCCACATCATTCAAACAATCATAAGTGGGCAGATTTCTAACCTCTGATGACACAGAGCATAGTGACCTAGTCATCATGTTACAGCTCATCGTAGTTACTTCATGTAGCCGATTCTGACAGCACTCTAATTCTTCATTCGAGTCTGAGGTACAAGAACTTTTGCGATCCCATGTAATAGGTCCATCCACTGTTAGATTCACCCAATCTTGGTCTCGCGCCATTATCTTATAGGTATAGTCCAAATCGTCATCGCTTTCGTAATTGCAGACTGGTTCATTATAGTGTTATCCTTCTGCGGGATCCTGGGGTACTACTACGCGAAGCGATTTCTTTTCAAACGTCATCTTTTTCTTCTTTAGGTTGATCACCCCATTCATTTCAGAAGCCTAATCAGTGCAGGGTGGGGGTTGTTGTCATACACAATTTCTATTACCTCAAAATCATACAATGCCCTCATGCCTTGAATATCTACAGTCACTTCCTGCAACTGTCCCATGGGGATGATCTCCTGCTGATTCGTCATCCTTAACTGAATTGGAGACCACTGCAATGCAGGTTTCCCCATCTGCTCCCAAGTCTTCTTTGGCAAAACGTTTGCGTTCGACCCTAGATCCATGATAACCTGATCCATTTCATATTCTCTTATCTGTGCGGTGAGTCTCATCTCACGTTTCGTCCTTGCCTTATACTTACCAATATTTTGAACTACGTGCAATTCACCAGGAACGTATCCAATGTATCTATTTATAGGTTCCTGTAACCCCTTTACATCCTTGCTATCATGGAGAAGCTTCATGCAGGTTTCTAGGAAGGTAGTAAGAATAGAAGGATCCATTCCTTCAGTAGGTTTATCCCGGATTTCCGAGGTAGAGGCCTCAACGAAGCTCTTATTAGCTTCCATGAATGTTTCCTGCATGCACTCCAAATCAAATTCAGCCTCCTTCTAGGGAGATTTGTGGACCCACGTGCTTTCTTCAAGCTATTCCACTTATCGTCACCTGTTGTAATTCCACTTCGTAGCACTATATTCACATTTGGATCTTCTTTGCGAGGCTCAGCTCTCATCATTTACAGGTTTTGAGTCGGTTGCGGAGGTAGTGCCCCCTTATCACGTATTCTTGCCACCAATGTAGGACAGTCTTCAGTCTCATGATCAAATTGAGTACAATATTGGAATGATGGAAGAGTCGAGCTAGTGGACTCGTGGGCATAGTGCCTTGGTCCTCTAGAATTATAACAAATCATCTGTCCTTGACCTCTGCTAGGTCCTCCTCCACCTCGGCTTCGTCTGCATCACTAGAGGCTTGTCCTTGCCATGCTAGCACTCTATTCAAGAGGTCGTGTTTTTGACTGAACTCTATAGGTGGGTGTTCGAACCTTCATCAATTTCTAACTCTAGCAATTGCACTCATGATTACCCACCGACTTACAGAAGTTGCATATTAGTTGTTGTAGTGTTTGTACAAACTTCTGCAACAAATGGCAATTATGAGTCATATGTTTCCTTACCACCTAACATATAGCACACCATAGTGCAGGCCCTGCACTTGGCCCTACCACAACCTCTGATCATAGAGGCATTGGTCCCCCTGCTGCAACATAGTTCGTGAAGACTAGGCAATGATCATTGTCATGCCCCTGACTCTTGCATTTTAGGCACCAAATTTCCTCGTGCACCTCTAGCTGAGATGTTCTGTCTTGCTTCAGACTTTGCATTTCGAGACAAAGGTTTTGTAGCTATGCATGGATCTGCCGAACCCCCAGATTCGGATCTTGCATCAACGTCTGATGCTGTCTCATTACAATCCCCAAGGCTTCTCCCTAAGTCGTAATCTTTTGTTGTGACAGGACAACCCTTAGGTGATGTAGGAGTGAAACCATGAACCATTCGTAGTGCTTCCCATCCGTTAAATTCATATTAGCTTTGTGGATTTGACACTCCAATCTCTGATCCAATTCCAAAGGCGTCTTAGTGGGTTTCATCGCAATTTCCTTGAATCCCATAATCGACTGCACTTCAGACTTAGGCCTATTGAATTCTTTATTCTATGTGGTATGTATCTCTGCCCACATAGCTACCTAATGATCATTAGAGTACTTGATGTACCAGGTTAACGCACAATCCTGCAAAAAACCAACCAATGTCACCTTCTTCATGTGATCATCTGTGAGGCCCTCAGCTTCCCATACAACTTTTATGACGAACAAAAATTGGTCTAAGTCCTCATTTCCCAAGCCTTTAAACAATGACAGTTTTACTAAATTCGCCATACTAAACTGCGGTGGAGGGTGCGGTGGTGTGGCCGAGGTCGCAGGTGATGGTGGTGAAGATGGAGGTGGTGTGGGTGGATGTAGTATTCACTTGAACTGTTGTTTTATCAATTTCACTGCACTTTGTAGAGAAGCTTGTGCTACTCCCTCATCATCACTCAATGGAGGTGCAATAAGCGGGCTGTATTGAAGGCCCTTTCTTCCATCGTTTATGTAAGTCTTTCCACTTCGCGTAGCCCCAAATATTAAGGTAACTGCATAACCTACTTTTTTCACATTAGCATCTTAATCCAAGTATTTAAAGACTTCAAATACTTACCTTATAGACCCTTGAAAAAACACCACTCTGCTTCGCTGTAACTAACTGAGGTATTGACCACGAACTTGGTTACAAATCCCCCTATGATGCAATCCAGCCAATGATCAAGAACATGAGTGATCTTATCCTCAGAGGCTTCCAAAATCTGTACTAACTCTGGGGTCTAAACAATAGGACCATCAAGGCTCCACCTTCCTTGATTGTCCGCTAGCTTTGCAATCCACTCATATAGCTCAACTGGAAAGGAACAAAAGAAGATCTTGTATATTTACATATATAGGTACATGTCCAACCACTCGTCTTTGGTGCATCACAGATTTATGTTCTCTTGCATCCCGAATTCTTGGATCTTTTTATCCAACCAGTCTTTAATCTCTTTCTTAGTTAGATTCCAGTGATACAACATCACACATCTCTCCTGTAGATACAAGTCCTGGCAACAAAACCATTTGTTGGCTTGATTGGCCTTGACCCAGGTTCAACGTTAGTCAGCCAAGAAAATCCATACACTATTGGCCCTTTCGGCATCAACCAATGGAGCACGGACCAAAGTCTCACCCAAAGTCGTATTGGGGGATGCGGGAACCAAGTTTTTGCACCCTAAGATGGTCGTGATGTCGATCTATAATTCTTGATCTTATCTTCGTGCAAATCGATAAGCTTTTAGGGCTTATCAATGTTTCTTCTCTTCCATCATTCAGTACCTCCATAAAGGTACCTGACTGATCTTCGCATATCCCTAACCAGAGCTCTAGGCACTTACGCTCCTCTATGGCTACGTTACTGTATAAGTTCCCAAGTTATCTTAAGTGTTCACCTACTCTACCATGCATTTACAGTTATCTTCGCGTAAACCTATATTATTTCTTGCATTCAATTAACAAATATAATCAAATACATTCGTGCATCAAATAATAATTATAATGTAAACCCATATCGTAACATAATATAATCAGATGAATTAAACAGAGACAAAATACACAGTGATTGTAGAATACTTTTCTTTATTGATATCTCAAGTTCAGTACGAACTATATCCACCCTGCACACATAGCTACAGGCACTTAGCTATGGACTTCCACCCTAGGCCTCTGCACACTCAGCTGCAGAGCCTCTACCTACGCTAATATCCGAGAACACTTAGAATTTCTTACCCACAAATTCTTCCCTTCTTCCTTCCCTTAACTTCCTTAGACTCTTCTAAGACTCTCATTTTATAAAATCCCATGGTCCGCGGACCATGTGTAGATCTTTACAGCCAATATGAGACTTTACAAAACAAGGGCGAACAACCCTTTAGGACTCTTTTCATATTTGTGCTCCGCGACCAAAAAATGTGGATACTTTACATCTTTATTACAAAAATTGGGATTTCTGCCCCAAAACATGGGCATTTAGCCCTAAAACTCACTATTGGGGGAACTCGTTCCAACAATATGCAAATCCAATCAAGTCAGGGACTTCCACATACCACTCGACCATAAATTGGGCTAAACCAAATCTCTCTTTCAATCAATAACCCACATGCCATATTCCAAGCATGAATGTGGGATCCCATGGAATAAACCAGCCAAAACCAAACTAGGGATTCCAGAGGCTAAACCACCTCAACCCTCAACCAATGATTCCACCTCATAGCCAGACATCACTAACCATCACCAGATCGGTCTATACCAAGCTATTCAGGGCTCTAGAGATTTTTTTCCAACATGACTCCAATATTAATAACCCAAACCATAGTTGTTGCAAGGCTCAAATCATTTTTCCAACCAAGGCTACAGGACTAGTAACTCAACCCACAAGGGGCTTCAGAGCATTTTTCCAACCAAGACTTCCAGGACTAGTAACTAAACCCAAATTGTTCCAGGGTTTCCAGAGCATTTTCCAAACTAGGGCTCCAGGAACTAGTGACTCAACCCATAGCCACAAGGAACATGAGAACCATTTAGAAAACAAATAGGAAAAGCTAGAACACCATGGTTATCCAAGAAATGGAAAGGCTAGGCAAAAGCACTGTCAATCCAAGAAATCCTCCATGCCAAGGACATATCATAACCAATTAACGACATGCATATACCATGCATGCCACAACTATCAAGGAAATCATACATGTAACTTGCTCCCTGTAAAGACAACCTATTGTAGTTGTTGATCTTGTTGTCCCCTTGTGCTTCCATACTTTCCATTGCCTTCTTTTTCCAAATCCAAAGTATGCCACAACACTCCAAGAAAATCCATGTGTGCGAGAGCGTGAGAGAGAGAGAGAGAGAGAGAGAGAGAGAGAGATAGAATAGAGCTCCAAGCTAAAACTAACAAAAGGTTGTGAACTGATCCTTAGAAGACTTTTTAGCATTTAGGCCTCTATTTTCTTCATTTTCCTCTATTTTTCCTTCAATTTTCCAGACATGAAATTATGTGACTTCCACATTATTTTTCTCCTATTTCCCTTTATTTCATAAATAACATTCCAATAAATTCCTCCTTTCCTTTTCCATTGCCTTTGCTAATCTACATAGCCATAAATTAATCACAAGTAATACCCATTAGTATGTTTTTGCCCAACATTTAACTTGGAATACTTGTCCCATGACCTTGGTCATATTTTTCCTTTATTAACTTTATTACATGGATTTTTAACCAGGTTGTTACATATTTAATGCTGCCTTTTTATTTTCTCTTTTGTATATGCATTATAACTTATATAGCATTTCTTTTACAATTTAACAATGTCTCACTTTATTAGGGTCTAAGTTTCATATTCCTTTCAGGAGAACCTTCTTTCCTTCTATGTTTTATTCATTATTCACTCTATTCTTTCTGGATAACCATACATTTAAATCAAGATCCATTCAATAGGCTTCCATTCTTACCTTCCAAAGTAAATACCTTAATCCACAGAAGAATTGTGTAAGCTAATCCTAGTTAGCCATGGTCCCTTCATATATACCTTCTAGTGTGTTAGGGTCATTGGTTTCATTGTTAGATGTATCTTCCATGTCCTTTAATTTTCAATTTTTGAATTACTTGAGCCTATGACCACTGCTATTGTCATAAACTCAAATTTATTGACTAACATCCTTGAATTTATTCCATAGAGAGTTCATCCGAAGCACAAAAGTGTGTCAATTTTTTGGGATTCATGAGGTCACACATGTTTATAATGTTAATTCAAAAGGGGTTATGTGTTAGTTTTTCATCAATCAGAACAATTCGAAATAAAGTTATGTCTGTCTAAAGTTTTGATGGTCATGAGGTCTGGTCGTTAATTATTTTTTAAATTCTTATCCCCTATTCCTATCTACCCCATGTTTCCCTATGCCATATGCTATTTCCCTATTTCCCTTTATACATACCTTCATATATCATCTACATCCTATCCAATTTTCACATATCATTTACATATTATTCAAATTACATTTCCTTTTTCTCCCTTCATTCTAAACCTATCCCCATGACACCACTACCACTCCCCTATACTCATCACTATTGGAATTTGTTGCAAAACCACTTTGTTTTAGTCACCATTTTGTAGAACGGTTACCGAACACATTAAGGATATTTTTTGGAAACTGAAAGAGGTTTTTCTCAAGGACAAGGAAAATAGAAATAACTGCTTCATGATTTTTATAGGTGTCATGGATCGGGATATTTGATTGCATATTCAAAGCTTATTTTTCAGACTGCACAAATACTTTGTTTTAGTCATGCTTTTTTAGAGCGTTTTCGGGGAAGATGGGGAATAATTCAGAAAAGAGGAGAGATGTTTATCTTAAGAAAACTATAATCTACAATAATGTCTTTTACGTTTGTCCACATGCATTATTGTTCAGGATATATGGCCCGTTAAAAATCCGATATGCAGGCATTGTGAAACCGCTATGTAGGCCGTGAGCAGATCATCACACACATACTGAATGTGAGCAACTTGTCAGATTTTCAAGAGGCTGACGTGGGGTACATGTGATTTCCATCTTATCTCCTTATCATCTCACCAAGTTCCATTTCTAGAAGGATGAATTTTCTGGTGCGTCGCAACTGCTACACATGCTTTTTGAGCAGTTAGAAAAATAGTTTTTGTGTTTTTCCTTTCTTAGTCATCATGACCAGTTCAATGATGTATTTTTTATTTTGTATAAAAATTTTGTTTTTTGATGAAAAAATATTCTTTATGCTTTATGTCTTGAGGAAAGGCATTTATAAAAACAACAATTTTCTATTTTTGTTTCAGTTTTTGGACTAATCCTTTGTTGGATCGAAGATGTAGGGAACATAGACATAATTTCATCCTATGTATTGATTATATATTTGATGAATGAATAGAGGACAAGTTCTTGATGGCTAAGCATTGTGTTAGTGTTACTTTTCTGATATTTATGCTTGTGTGATAAATTCATGGTGCAATGCTTATCTATTGAGAATTATCGATTTCATTATACAAGTATTCTTACGGTATGATGTATGGGGTTTGTTTTGTTTAATTTTCAGTTATTCTATTTTCTCTCTGTTTTTTTATGAGTATTTTGATTTCAATTGATTTGGAATTCAATTTAGCTACTCTCTTTCAATTGTCTTCATGTTTCAGTTACAAATGAAACACTATATACTCATGCATGTTATCTTTTTTGTTTAGTCTCCCTTTCTCCGATATAAACAACATTGTCTTATTTCAATGGAAGAATTTGTTTTGTTTTAATTTATCTCCTCTTTACTACAACCTATCATTGTAACCCAAGTCATGCTTACAAGCCCTTGTAATAGTTGTTAGTTTACCTACATAAGTAAATGAGTAAAAGGATAAATTGTTCATGTGTTATTAGCTATTCAACCATTCACACTTCAACCAAACACTTTTAGAATATTGTTCTCATAATTGGTCTCTACTATAAATTTGTTCTTTCAAGTCTTTATATTTTTTTATTGAGGAAGCCCCCTCTGGCTAGAAGAGACCAGTTTCTAGCCCAAAGTGGTTTTTGGTTACCTCTATAACCCTTTTCTCAGCCTAAGGGGATTTTACAGAGTGCCAACATATTGGTGTCATTTTCGGGGACCGAGCGGTTTCATCTTCCTCGGGAATTTTTTTTCAAAGTTTCAAATTTGGCTATTCATGGTTAACGACAGTTAGAAATAGGAAGGCTAAACCATTCACCTGGTCACTCCAATCAAGCATAAACCAAATTTTTGAGTTTTGTTGGTGTCTCAACATTTTCAAGACGAGTTCAAGAATGGAACGTAGGTATGCTCCTATGGACAGATCTAGTATTCCAATATTTCCAAATCGCATGCCCTGTATAGATTAGCAATCATATTTTCCAAAGTTTAGAGATGAGAATGGTGATGATTTTGATTTAGATCTTATCAAATTTTGCATGCATGTATGTAGACTTGGGGTTGACTTTCCTAAGGATTTCCTAATGAAAATGTTCATGGCTACTTTGGAGAACATCGTAAGATCATGGTATGAAGGATTTCCTGCTGCTAGTTTATGTTCACTTAAGGATTTTTATGTAGAATTTTGTAAAAATTATAAGCGAAATTACCCTTCTATAGTGTTTATAGAAAGATTCTGTGGAAAATTTGATGATCTTATTCAACATATGGGGATTAAGATTTATGATCAAGATTTAATGTATAGTGAAATTGAAGAAGCTTTGTATGAGTTATCTTTTCACCGGGATGGAATAATAGAAACTAACTGCCATCACATTCAAGAAAATTTACAACAGAAAACAGTTTCTCTTGTAGCTTAAGATGAAACCAATGAAGAACTTGATGTAGATGTTCATGTCCTTTCTCCTAAGGTAGGTGAATATTTGCAGCCATTTTTTCAGTTGTTGTGTGTTCAAGAGGCAAGTAGTGCACTAGTTCATGTTGGCAGCATTCCACATTTACAAGAGGATAATGGAGAGAAGATTGTTTTAGATTCGATTATACACCTCTTGATTTAAAATTTTCAGAATTTTTAAAAAGTCAAGATGATACTTTTGTTCATATACATGAAATGTTAACTCTTGACATGACCATTAGACATGATGCAGTTGTTCTATTTGCATTCCCTCAAGAAAATTCTTTTCTTTTTTGTAGATGAGAAGAGTGAAAACATAGGAAAAGCCACTCAAGGTTCAGAAAATGAGTCTAATGAATAAGAACAATTAGCCATTTTTTTAATACAACTCCTTTATTTTTGTTGACCATCAAGAACAGGCAATCTTTCATGATTTTCATTTTCTCCTTACCAATTTTTCACAGTCATAAAAGAAGTTAGATTTTGTAGTGTTCCTACACCAAAAATATCAGTTTCAGTGGCAATTTTAGTTGTCAGTCTTACCTTTTTTCTTTCGGTTCAAGGCAACAGTGAGTGGCACTCAGTGAAGTAGCCTTCTGCTTCACTGTATACATTTGAAGGAGGTGATTACCTAGTGTACATACTTTCATCATATGAAAGATTCCATGGTACATGCCACTTTACCTTTGAAATATTCCAGGTGTGGGTAGTTAGAGTTGAGATTTAAAGCCCGGGGTGAATGCCATAAGATCTTAACTTGTCGTTTCCATATGTATTTTAGTTAGTCATTTATTTAATTTTTCAGTGTCTATGGTTGACTCCATTTTCCAATGGTATAATAGGCTATTAGTCTACATTTTTGTTCTTGGCACCTTGCTAGGAGGCTGCCATCCCCATTGGAGCCAATGTTAGGGGAATTAGTTCCATTGTCAGATATATCTTCCATGTCATTTAATTTTCAGTTTTTGAACAAGTTGAGCCTATGACCACTACTTCTGTCATAGTCTCAAAGTTATTTTCCTACATACTTGAATTTATTCCATGGAGATTTCATCCAAAGCACAAAAGAGTGTCAAGTCGATGGGATTCACTAGGCCACACATGTTTATATAGTTAAGTCAAAAGGGGTTATGTGTTAGTCGTTCATCGATCAGAACCATCTGAAATTAAGTTTTGTCAGTCTAAATTTCTGATGGCCATGAGGTATGGTAATTAAATGTGTTTTGAATTATTATCCCCTATTCCTATCTACCCCATGTTTCCCCATTCCCTACCATATTTCCCTATTCCCGTTTATGCATACCTTCATATATCATCTATGTCCTATTCACTTTTCACTTATCATTTACATATTATTTACATTACATTTCCTTTCCCTCCCTTTGTTCTAAACCTATTCCCACGACACCACTACCACTCGCTTATACTCATCATTGTGGGAATTTGCGTTAAAAACACTCTGTTTTAGTCACCATTTTGCAGAATGGTTTTCGGTCACATGAAGGAGATTTATTAGAAACTGAAATTGGTTTTTCTCAAGGATAGGATAAAGAAAAATAACATCTTCCATAGTTTCCACAGGTGTCACAGATGGGGAGATTTGATTGCATCTTCAAAGCCTATTTTTCAAACTGCACAAATACTCTGTTTTAGTCATGGTTTTGCAGAGTGTTTTCTAGGAAGTTGTGGAAGAATTTAGAAAAGCGGTCAGATTTGTATCTTCAAAAAACTATAATATACAGTAACCTCCATAAGGTTTTACATATGTATTATTTTTTGGGAGATATGTCCTGTTGCAAATCCGTTGTGCAGGCACTGCACAAACACTACACAAGTCATGCCTAGATCATCACATGCATGCTGAAGGCGAGCCACCTATCAGGTTTTCAAGAGGCTGACCTACAGTACATGTGGTGTCCCTCTCATCTCATTATCATCTCACCACATTCCATTTCTAGAAGCATGAATTTTCGGGTGTTGTGCAGCCACTGCGTAGGCTTTTTGAACAGTTAGAAAAGAAATTTTTATATTTATTTCTATTTTTAGTCATCATGATCAATTCGATGACATATTGTTTATTTTGTCAAAAAAAAATTGAGTACAAAAGATTCTTTATGCTTTATGTCTTGAGGAAAGGCATTTCGAAAAACAACAGTTTTCTTTTTTTGTTTCAGTTTTTGGACCGATCCTTTGTTGGATCGAAGATGAAGGGAACTTAGAAATAATTTCATCCTATCTATTGATTATATATTTGATGAATGAATAGAGAACAAGTTGTTGATGGCCCAACGTAGAGTTATTGTTAATTTTCTGAAATTTATGCTTTTGTGATCAATTCATGGTGTAGTGCTTATTTATTTAGGGTTATCAATTTCACTGTACAAGGATTCTTACAGTATGATGTATGGGATTTCTTCTATTTACCCTTCAGATATTTTATCTTATCTCTGTGTTTTATGAGTATTTTGATTTTAGTTGATCTAGAATTCATTTTAGCTGCTCCCTTCAACTGTCTTCACGTTTCAATTACAAATGAATACTCATGCACGTTATATTTTCTATTTAGTCTCTCTTTCTCCTATATAAACAACATTGTCTTATTGTAGAGGAAGAATTTTTTTTGTTTTAGCTTTATCTCCTCTATAATACAACTTGTCATTGTATCCCAAGTCATGCTTACAAGCCCTTGTAGAATTTCCCATTTTACTTGCATAAGTAAATGAGTAAAAGGATAAATTGATCATGTGTTATTACCTATTCAACCATTCACACTTCAACTAAACACCTTCAGAATTCATTTTTCAGAATTGGTCTCTGCTATACATTTGTGATTTAAATTATTTATAGTTTTTGAGTGAGGGAGTCCCCTCTGGCTAGAAAAGACTTGTTTTGAGCTCAAAGCGGTTTGTGGTTACCTCTGTAGCCCTTTTCTCAGCCTGAAGGGATTCTATAGAGTGCTAACACATTGGTTAAAATATTATTGAAGGAATATTTTGTAGTACCAATTTTTGGAAACCAATATAATACTCAGAGTGGGATTGAATGAATATTATAATTTTTAATAATTATTTCTAATTTATAATTCCAACTTACTTAGCAATCAGTCACATAAGTAACATCATAAAACAACACATGAATCATACAATATCACCATAAACAACATACACCTATGTAACACATAGGGACAACAAATGTAAATGGAATCCCATAAAGGGAGAAAATTGCCAATCTTGTTTTAGTTCTTTATCCAAATGCAAGCTCCAAAATTATGGTACATTATGTTTACTAGCACCAAAGAAAAGGAAGAAAGCACTCCTTTATTTGTAAGAACCCACTTGGAGGACGTTCCAACCCCCAATTTATTTTTAGGTTCCAACCTGAAGGAAGAATGAACTCCATGATTTGTAATAACTCACTTGTAGGAGGCACCAACCCCCAAGTTGCTTCTCAAGCACCTGCTTAAAGGAAGCACCAACTCCCTTATGTGTAGGAACCAATCTACAGAACTTTGAAAATCCATTTTTATTAGGATTTTCATACTCAAATCCATAGAATCCCTATTATATTAAACCCCAAATTTATATTTTCTTCTCTCTTTGCTTCAACTCTCACTCAACTTGATATCTCACAATAGAATTAGCATCCTCAGACATTGTCTCTACTCTATAGCTCTCCTCACACTCAGATCTTATCACATCTTTTAAGACCTATTTCAACAACTCTTCGTTCAATTCTAAATATGATCATAGAACTTAGATCTACTTCCAATATTAATAAAAAAAAAATCAAATCTCATATCTACATACAAATATATTCTATAATCTTATACCCAATTCAACCTACTTCAACACTCTTCAGACTCTCTCTATATGCTCATCATTTTCTTCTGTTCCGCAAGAGAAGCCAATTGTTCCACTAATTCAACATCTCACACTCTCTTCCTTTATCATATTCTCACAGTAGTTGTAGTTCTACAATACATTCCTTTCATGTAGCTCTTATCTTCTCAGCCTTTCATAGTCTTAGTCTTTCACAACTCAACCTTCTTAGCACTTCATACATTCTCTAAAAAATACCACTTTTTTAGTTTCTTTCTCCATATTTAAACACCTATAGTTCTACCTTTAATTTTCATTTTTCATTTTGTCTCTAAGTCTTTGCCTCAAATATTTAATGGGAAATCCAACAATTTCCATCAATCATTGACCACTTTCATCAAACAAGCTGCCTTTTATAGCCTCTATATGTCAAATGCCAAGGGAATCAAATAGTGTTTTTACCCCTAGTGATTTCACTTTATTACAGTATAAATGTACTGAGTCAATTTAGTCATCCCAATAATTTTTGTCTTAACTATTGTTTTAACTAAATTTTGGCTCCTAGAACACTAACTTTTGAATAGCGGAGCACCTCAATCTTCAACTCTCTATACCATATTTTTACAACCTCAAACCATGCCCTTAGTTTTCAAGTGATAGCAAAGATCCTAGCCCATTATTTTTCTTCCCATATAACTTCAGCTAAGATTAGTGGCTTAAGCACAAAAGGTTCTTATCAACACCATAGTTTTAGTATGTTGCTCCCTTAATCTTCATCTCTTAACACATGTGACCTTACCTAAGAACCAAAATATGAAATTTGAAGGTTCTTAGCTTAATAATATGGTATCTATGTGTTTTATGTTCTTGCGTTTATGAAAACTTCTCAAAGTCCAAAATTCATGGATATCTGAATGGCCCTAAATCCTGTTCTAGCCTCATTGCAAAAATTGTTAACATTGAAAACAATTTACCGACTTTCCCCTCAGTGTTAATCCCAATAATATTCCATGTCAGCTTCCATGTCACTTGTTGATGTTATCACTGCCACATGGTCTCCTATTAGTGGTTCCACGTGTCACTCAGATCCAGCCCATTTGACCACCCAAAGGGAACATTTCCACCTACCACATGTCACTTCAACATTGTGCCATATCATCTCTTAGCATCCACCTATCTACCACATCAAAGGCTCAAGATCTCTACGGTGAGACAAGAACTTGTCTATCAAGTAATGGAACAATTTTTGTGATGTAGCTTTGTCAACCACCATTCTTATACTAGCTATTAATCATGCCACGTGTCTCTTCATTATTGGCCCACGTTGTCTATTGCCATGCCACTTTGACCCATCTCTTGTACAAAGGAGAGCTTGGGTTTGACGTTTTTCAACATTTCTCTTTGTTATTCAAAAATGCTCAGGGGATTGACTTTTTCATTGTTTATAGTGACTGGGAAATACCTCCTACACAACATCATCTAACTCCAAAACTCTTGTGAACCTTTTCACTTTGTCTATGTGATAGGAAATGAAATTATTTGTCTAGTGATGGACTAGTTTCCTATCAACTGTAACGGTCTCTTGTTCTAAACCTATGTGATCCTCTTACTCTCACCTCTGCAACACATTGATGTGTCATCTTTGTCATGTTTTCTACTAGGTATTATCCCATGTCATCACACTGGCACATGTCACCCTATGATTGGTGCCACCTATCACCTAAGGAGTGGCCACTTTGGCACCAAAAAATGTTAAATGTGTCTGTCACATGTCCTTTACATGTCATCATCATGTTGACCTTTCAAGCCAACCAGATGTCACACCGTCAATGTCTTGCAATAATGTATCTCTACCTATTGCAATTTCCATTTGATATTGGTACAGAAGAAGGGCTTGAGGTTTTAAGTTGGATTCTTGTCACTTACCATATCTCATGGAATCCATCACTACGGAGTCTATAAACAATGGAGTCATGACTGAGACTCCATAAAATATCTACAAACTCAACATTCTACACCACGAAATATGTCATTTGATATGGATTTCCCTATCCTACAGAGGTTTTCAATCATGGAATCCATCAGTTTCTAGCTCTCATCATCCATAAATTCCATCATTCCAGAGCTATCAATTGTAGAGAAAACTCCCATCCTAGAGACTTTGTTAGCCATGTCTTCTGTCATGCAGCCGAACCATGTGCCTCTAAAACCTTACCGAACTTCAAACTAGGATAACTCTTGATCCCTTATGATTTTTTCAATGTTCCATATACCATTACAAAGGTCTCTAAGAGGACTATCTAGTTATACAATTTACAAGAGAAATCAAGTTGATCTAATATAAAAACAATTCTTCAAATATATTCTATTAGATCAAACATCAAATGATCTACATGTTGATCTGAAGATGATCTGAGGTTGTCATTGATGTCAACCCAATCAGCACCAGGGGCTACCCTGATCTTGCAAGGGATTTTTGACTTGAAAACTTACTCTATTTTGAGCCAAGGATCTTCTAGATGGATTCTACTCATCGAGATGCTTCCGTTGATATATGGCACGCTAAGTAATTCTTCACGGTTTGAGAGATTTTCATGTTTGAAGTTAGTAACCCCACTTAGTGGGCTAAGACCCTATGGGGTTGTGGCATGGAACTCATAATTGGTTTTGGTCATTGAATAGTTAATAATTAATAATCTTTTGAGCTCCAAAAATCCCTCCAACATTCTCTATAGAAGCCCCTCTCAACTCTATAAAAAGAAATCTCATATATCCTCCAAATGTAGTGATCGTGGAATTTTCGCTATAACCTCATTTCGGCGAAGTCTTAGATCCTAAAATTAAAACCATTTTGATTCGCAATCCTGATGAATGTCATGACCAAATTTTAGATCTAGGTTCTCTATATTCTCGGAGATATGATCTGTGGAAGTTAGGGTTTTTGCAGGTTGCCGAATTTCATCTCAAAGAAGTGACCTTGGGAAAATCATCATAACTCTCTCTTAGAGAAGAGGATTAGAATTATGTAAAAATTAGCAGATAGTGCACGAACTTTAGTTTTTTGTGTATCAATTTTAGAGTCGAAGGAGGAAACAGTGACACGTGGTACATCTTACAAGTTCGCTCTTTGAACTAGTCGATAATTAGGTCATTGTGAGAGATTGGGCATAACTTTGCCTTGAAGAGTCCAAATCGGGTCAGACTTGTGGCATTGGGAAGAAGACTAAGAGGGATTCTAGAGGACCGAAGATCACATGTTGGCGATCTGAAATTGCAGAGATACATCAGATTAAACATCATGCTCCTAGAAGGCAAGAAAAATTATATCAAGTGTTGTCAAGGGGTGCAAAGGACCAGACTTTCTAGGGCAACAAAGAGCAAGGCGAAGAAAAATGATGCAGCAGAGGTAAGCTATACGTAAGTATATTATGTATATGCATGTTCATCTCTTAATTGCATTAGTTTATTTGTATTCTAATTTGTTGTTTTTGTTTAGCACTGACATATGTTCTGCGAGATGAGGTAATTTTTTCTATTATCATGTCATGGGTATTTCTTTGAAGACTTTTTGCATGTATTATATATTCATAAAGAGAATAATCAATGCATAATCTAGTGTTCTGAATAGTGATAAAGGGTAGCATGACAATAGCAGAAACCAAGGTGGAGAACAGCAGCAAGAAGTTCACCGCATGAAGTCTTCAAGTGGGAAGCATTGCATACAATCATTTTAAAAGTATCATTGTACAGAGTCATTGTAAAAGCATCATTGTAAAAGTTGTACAAGTGTCTATCTACCAAGAGTTGAAGAGGCAGGTTTGGGAGGTCTAGGATCAGCATTAGGTGGTTGTGTCATAGTTGGGGTTATGGTCTAGTGTGTCTTCCTCTTCTACATCATTCTATATTCTATATCATTGTAAAGTGGACCATTCCCTGGTACGAGAGTCCATTCTTCTTTTATTCTTATATAGGGTGGTTGGGTGGTGCTAGGCTGGTGCATGAAGTCACAAAAAGGTTCAAGCCTCTGAAAACTTTAGGGTGGTAGGGTGGTGCTAGGGTGAGTTGTAGCTCATTGGGTGTTGGGGCATCTGTTCAATTGACTACTGAAGAATCTCGGGCTTTGGAGCGTCCATCCAGTGGGAGCTAGAGAAGAATGCTTTTATAGATTCTAGGAAATTGGATCTTTCTTTTCAATTGGAGTTGAAGATTAAAGAATTATTAGAAACGTTTTCTGTGGTTTTTTACCCAGAGGGGTTTTTCCACCTAAAATTTTTGTGCCTCTTGTGTTCCTTCATTCAATGTTGTTACTACATAAACATTAATGATAATTAAAGATTAACTAATGCTCTAAAAATATTTAAAAGTGATAATTGATAAGGAATACTGACTCACCCCGCCCCCTCTCAGTATTTTCCAACAATTGGTATCAAAGCTTGGTTCCTTCAATAGAAGTTTAACAACTGGAAGGAGATCATGGAGCATACCAAGAATGGTGTACCTCTATTCAATGAAATTAATTATGCACTCTAGAAAGGAAGTGTTATCACTCTAAAATTTCCCTAGGGTTGTCATGTTGTGTTTAAAGAAATAATAAAGGTAACCACAAACCTACTTTTGAGATCAGGATCTAGCCTTCCTAATGCTTAGAGAGGGCTCTCTCTTAATAATTTAACTTTGTTGAATTGATTGATTTTAGGCTAGTTATTTAAGCTTGATTGGGTTTTGATTTGATTTGGTGGTGGAATCACTAATTTCGATGGATAGATAAATGTATTTTTACCATTGGGCTATGGAGTCAAAATGTTGAGAAAACAGGACTGAATCAAGTTCTAAAGGAAGTGTCCATAGGGTAAGGTAGATGAGAAAATTCAGATCTTTTAGGCTGAAGGGTGAAGTGGTTTTTAATTGGGATCAAGGAGTAGTTAAGGATTCATCAAGGAGTAGTTAAGGATTCCTCAAACCAGATAATGAGGGAAATGAAAGAGGTCAATCAAAACTAGGGAGCAATGAAGAATTCCCTACTCTAGATATCAGAAGAAAACATCAAAATGAATAACAGTTCATAACAGAGTGTAATTAAACATATTCTGCAATAATATTCCTATTATAACATTTAAATTTGGAAAACATACAAGTTTATGGAATACTTAAGAAAATAACAATTTGAACAATTGAAAGATACTTCACTGAAGTTTCCCAACACATGAATCCTGTAATGCAATGCCTTTATTACTTGCCCAATCTGCTAAATTGAAAATGTTACAATAAACCCTTAGGTTTCAGATTAGTACAACCATATGATTGTTCAACAATCCACACCCTATACTTCGAATTATGAAGTATTTATAAAAATCTATTACAAAATATCCTAAACCGGATTCAGGAATTATTCAAGGAAAATGAAATATCTTCATGCAAGAAGACATAGACACCTAGGGGACTAAAAGGCTAAATGTCCCTTCTTTTACTAATTTTGTTGTTTGTTGTTTTGACCTTTTGCTGCTTTCTCTCTTTTGTTGTTGCTCTACACTGGTTATCCCTTTACTCTGCCTTTGAATCTTAAAATTTGTTTTTCATCTGATACTCTTTGACTTAGATCATTTGTTACTCTTTGTCATTTTACCTTGATTGCTCTTGACTGCTCTATTTTCATTGTTTTACCTTTCATTTTCACAATAGATCATTCAACTTTTCCTAAGTCTCTGCATCTGGAAATTTTATCTTTACCATTCTTCTGAAGATTTCATCAACCTCCTTGTATTTAGGAAATGTAGGTTTGTTGATAAAGAGATATTTTACCACATGCTTGAGGTAAAAGAGATTCTCAAAAGTCTCATATAGCACTTTCCTTGTTCGAATCCCTTTCATGGCCAAATTGTTTGCTTGTTCCTTTGGTACTTCTCTGATTTTCTTATCATAGTCTTCATGCTTCATCAATCGGCAATTGATAACCAATGGATTAGGCAGACCTTTTTGCCTCAAAACATCAAATTTCACCATAAATCTAGTTATTGCAAGCTCCATGTTTTGAAACTTGTCTTCAAGTTGCATCATCAGATTTCTTTTGGCGATTACTTTCTTTACTTATAGAATTGTTTTAGTCCTATCACTTATGCCAATCTCTTCCAATTCTTGTTTGTTCTTGGAATTAAGAAATTTAACGATTTCATTGGCCTCTTCTGTTTTGCTACCAAGTTCTTCCTTAACCTTTTGAATAACTTCAATTGCTTCGTTGATTAAATCCTTCTGCTCAAAGATGACTTGGACGGATGGCCAAATATCATTAATAGAGTTAATGATATTTTCCCATAGTTGTTGCTTTGCTTGGGCGAGTGGTTCTTTCAATGTTAATTCTTTTTCTAACTTCTGTATCCTCTCAATCAATCTATTTGACTTCTCTGTTTCATCCTTATGCAAGATTTGAACTAGCCTATTTTCATTCTCTAGACTTTTTATTTGATATTTAAGTCTATTTATTTCATTTGTTTGGATGGACATATCTTGCATATATTTGATTAATTTTCCTGCTTCATCACTAGGATGAGCTGTTGTTGTAGATGATCCTATAACTGATGTAGTTGCTAACGTAGTGGGAAGTGTTGTAGCTACTGGAACTGCTGAAGTGGAAAGAACTATTGTAGTAACTATAGGAATGGTAGTGACAATAACTGCTTCCATGATGACTTTTTCTCCTGTACTAACTTATCCATCTCATTTTCCATTTCTTTTAATTGAGCAGTTAACTAAAGAATGAGGTTCATCATTTCATCCTTTTGGTTTTGATTCTCTAGAACTTCCTTGGTCTCTGGATGTTCAGTAGGAGGAAATTTAAGTTGTTTCTTCAATGTAGAAACGTCTGCATTCTTTTTCTTAATGAGTTCTTCTACTCCTTTGACAATGTTTGGATCATATCCCATTTCAATAACCAAATCTTCAAGGGATTTAATTCTATTATCTTTAGCCTATGAGGACGCTTTTTCTAGTTTTAACTATACTTTTACATTTTCCAAAGAATTGTGAGTCATAGTTGAGTACAACATTTCTCCTGCTTTCTTATGAAATTCTATTTGGTCTAGAGGATGAACATCTTTGGCATAAATCTCATAATCTGTCTTTTTGTAATCTGCTGCTGACTTAGGATGTTGTACTGTGGGCTATAAAAAGGTCATCTGCATTTTTCCTGTCTTATAATCAAATGCTGAAAGTAATCTGTTATGGCCTCGAGGAGTCTTCCTCAGGTACTATGAATATATTTTAGCTTTTATTTCTTCATTTTTGGCCTTAATATATTTGTATCTTTCTTTAATGTCCATTTCTCTATCCTTTGGTTCACTTGATGAAGAGACTTCAACAATATGTTGCTTCTATATGATCTGAGCACTAGAAATTGAAGGCTAATGAGTTTCCTTTGAAACTGAAGGAGGTGCATTTTCTTTATTGACAATGTCAGTATCAATGATCTCAATTGCATCAATTTCTTCTTCTTGCTCATTTGCATGATTCAGATTTGTTCTTTTTCTATTCATTATTTCAAATTTGTTATATATTGTATCTTTGTTTGAGCAATAAACTTCTTCTCTACTCCATTTTACGTTTTTGTCCTGTAGGGATGGAGTATGTAGAATGGAACTAGTATCTATCTACTCCTCCATATCCAGTAACATGTTTCCCAACCACTTTGACTAGCTAGCATATCTTTCAGTCTCTGGCCTGGACTCATGCATAAAAGGTGTTGGGCATGGAATCCTCCCAAGACATGTTTTAGGGCTTAAAGCCCAAGTTTTGACCAATTCTTTTGTAAAATGTCCGCGAATTATGCCCACGGGGCGTGAAGTCATAATACAGTCATGGGGTTGTCCGCCCTCATTTTTGTAAAGTAATGTCAGCTTAATAGACCTACCCATGGTCAGCAGACCATGGGATTGTATAAATAGAGTGAGGGTCTAAGTGTAGAAGATAACATATAATAACTAATAGAATGGAAGCATGATGAGTCTAAGAGACTAAGTTGAAGTGTAAAGTGTGTCTTTGGGTCGTAGAGTAGGAGAAGTCTCTGCAGTTGAGTGTGTAGAGGCCTAGTAGTTCGCAGCTGAGTGCGCGGACCCCTGCAGCTGAGTGCATAGGGCAGGTCGAGTTTGTAACCGTTGGAAGAATTAATAAAGAGAAGTTTACCATATTTCTATGTATCCTTTCCTGTTTTATTGTATGATTGGGTATAAATTGCAAGTGTACTATTTATTTTCTATGTGAACTCATATGAATGTGTTATATAAATAAATATAACATATGACATCTATTTACGTGAAGATAATTTCCTAGGCATAGGAAGATAATTAAGATCTTAGGTGCGACTTAAGGGAATAGCACAGAGCGCTGCCCCAGTAGCATGGAAGCCCCACAACCCCTAGTTAGGGCTGTGCAAATGTAAGTATATTAGGGAATGAATACTGGGGAAGTGCACGAAGAAACCTGCATGAAGGGACTAACAGTTGGACTAGTTCAACCTCTCATACATCTCAGGGGTGCAGAAACATGGTTCCAACACCCCCCCATACTACTTCGGGTGAGACTTCAGTATGCACTTTGCGGACTATTGCTGAAAGGGCTAGTAGTACAGGGATTTGTTTGGCTAATTAACTCTGAACCTAGATCAAGCCCCAATAAGCCAACAAATGGTTTCATTTCTAGGACCGGGATCTGCATAGATGTTTGATGTCATAACAATGGAATTCGACAAAGAAAGGAATTGAAGATTGGTTGGATAAGAAGATTCACGATCTCACACGTAGGAAAACAGGAATCCACAAATATCAAAGGAAGAGTGGTTATACTGCTATGTACATATACAGATCCATGAACTTTTCGTCATATCTTTCCCCACTAAGCTATACAAGTGGATCGCGAAGCTAGTAGACAACGAAGGAAGGTGTAAGCTCAACATACCTATCGTGTGGACTCCAAAATTGGTGCGTAAGATGGAAACATTGAAGGATACGGTTGCGAACACTATAGATCACTAGCTCGATCGAATCATAGGAGGATTCATCACTAAGTTTGCGGTAGATACTTCAGTCAGCTATAGCGAGGCAGAATGATGCTTCCTCAAAGGGCCGCGAGGTAAGTACGTTAAATCTTTGAACATTTTTATTAAATTGCTACTATGTGAAAAATGGGTTATGCAAATAAATTGATGTTTGGGGCTATGTGAAATGGGAGAATCTACAGAAATGAAGGTAGTACAGAACTCGAAACTAGCCCTTTGATTTCACCTCTGCGGGGGGTGAAGAAGAGCTCACGAAGGTCTCACCAAATGTGTGATCAACATGATAAGGCATAGAATTCTGTGCATACCACCCCCACCCACACCACCGCTAGTTTCACCATCTTCAATCCCATCTTCGCCCATACCACCTCCACCACCACCGTGAAGCATTATGGCGAGCAGGATAAGGTTGCTAGTCTTCAAAGTAGTAAGGAATGCAGATCCAACCAGTTTTGGTTCATGATAAAAGTTGTATGGGAAGCGCAAGGAGTCACATACAACAATATAAAGAAGGCAACATTGCTCAGCACTCTATAGGATCACGCACTAACCTGGTACATTAAGCATTCTAATGACAATTCGAATGCGAGGATCACAGATATCCAACCTGCACTAAAAAAAGAATTTAGCAGGCCAAATTCAGAGGTGCAATCGATCATTGGGTTTAAGGAAATCACAATGCTACCAGGAGAGACCCCTTGGGAGTTGGATCAGAGACTAAAGTGCACAATTCACAAAGCTAACATGATGTTGACAGATGGACAACACAGCGAATGGTTTGTACAATCGTTAATGCTGCATATAAGGAATGCGATGTCACAACTGAAGCTAATGACTGAGGTCAAGGCCTTGGAGGTTGCGACGAGATTGCACAAGACTCCGATATAAGATCCCAACCTGGGAGTTTAGTAGATTCACGCGCAGTTGAAAAACTTGTGCCTTGAGATGAAGAATTTTAAACAAGATAGGATAGCTCACCCAAAAGTGCATGATGAGGTATGGTGCATAAAGTACGAGGGCTAGGGGCACGACAAGTACCACTACCTAGTGTTTGTGAATTACCTCACGGGATGAGGAACAATTCCATTGAGACCAGAGGCACAAGCAGGACTAAGCACGGTGCTTGCATTATGGTGTGAGATTTGTGAGATAGGAGGAAAGCATGCTATAGACAACTGCCACTTATTGCAAAAGTACACACAAAATTCACAACAATTGTTCTATAATTTCTATAGATCAGTGGGACATGATGAGCGCACCTGTAGGAGTTATGCTCTAATGATGGATCAGACTCCTACATATAGATTTCAGGCCGAAATGCGACCCCTTGACCAAAACACAAGGATGATGCAAACCGGATTTCAAGGGCACAGACGAGGCCGAGGTGGAGGAGGACCAGGAAGAGGTCGTGGACAGCTGATATGTTACAATTGTGGAGGGCCAAGACATTATGTGTTATCGGGAAAAGTGTCTATTTAGAACTGCTCTATCCCACTAAGGTGTGACAGCTGCCTTAGAAACAAACAGAGAAAACTACTTTTGTATTTCCTTTATGAATTAAAGATAGAGGGGGATAGAAAGAACCGACCTGTGTCTTGCACTAATCCTTTGATACAATCCCTCTCTTCTTTGACAGCTTCCAGCTACCTGCTCCCTTACTTTCCCAGCTTCACCAAGTTCCTGTAAGATCACAAAAGAAGAAAACTACACAAAGACATGGATCTATATTCATAAAAAGCTTAGGATCAGATTTAAGCTAAACATACAAATGTAACAAGCATCAATGATACACAAGCATGTAGGAGAAACTCAAATAGTTTTATTGATATAACAAGAAGATCCAAGAGGAGTTACAACCAATGATTCCTGATCCAGCATCAACCTCCTAGCAAAGAAGCCCCTTCTTCACCTCCAACAAATCATAAATCACCCAATACTCTGATATCTATCTCAAAACCAACAACAATTCCTTGCAATGTACAAAATTCCAGCCTCTGGATCTCTGGGATGAGGGATCCATATATAGATGTATGCAGGGAGGATGAGTCAGCTTATGATTTGATTAGTGGCTTCTCTCTGTCATTTCTTGCTTCCACTTGGAGACTGAAAGCCTCTTACTCATCCTTTGTCGAATTCGGTGAGGCATGTGTCATTGGAGAAGATTCTGGAAGCTTCCATTGTCTTTCCACCTCGCGGAATGGCACTGCCATTTCTCATTTCCCGCTCAACACACCCTAATAGTGCATTTAGGTGAATTGCAATGCACCCAGCTAGTGTATTTAGGTGCTATGCAACGCAGTTAGCCAGTGGAGGAGCTGAAATGATCCTGATTTCACTGATTCTGAGCAGTTTCTGGTGGAGAACTTCTGGGAGAAGCTGTAATTTGTTGACCTTGTTCCTTTAGGGGGTGGAACAACACTTTTAGGGACTTACGAGCCCTTGGTTTATGGACATTTCATGCTTGGTGTTGCAAGGCACAAAAAAGTCTATAACAGTTGCCCCCTAAAGTATGAGGCCGTTAATCGGGTTAAATGATTTATTATGAGGATCCGAAGTTCTTTCAATGCTGGGAGGAGACCTGTAATAAGATAAAATACAATACATTATCTTCATACTATTTTTCATGGTCTAGCTGAGGCGGGCATTCCCATGCTCAGCTTTATAAATTCATTTTCATGTACATAGGACAGACAATCGTCTGAGTGTAGGTTGATGATTCTGATAGAGCCATCATCCTTTTGGTAGGATGATTATCTATGCTGCAATGCTGTACATTTAATGTCTTTATATTCCTGAATATATATCGCAACCCGGATGGATGAAACTAGATTCGGGGTCTTCAATCTCGTCCGATCTTCACTCGAAGTATAAGTCGATCCATGTGAGAAATATTTTGAAGTCGAACATGGAAAGACATCGCTTGATTACCAGTCAATGATGTAAACTGTTAACAAGCGCGAGAGGAATCACCGATAATGATAATGACCCTCAAGGTACTACAGTACAATTCACGTGGTGTGAATAAAGGACTTGGCATCGAAAACCACGCAAAATCTTTTGGTCGAAGGCCATTGATGTAAACATGTCGCCGGAAGTGAGAAACTTGCCATTAAGGCATGCAAGCTTCAAAGTACTGAATGGGGTGTTCCTAGATCAACTTCTTGGATAATGAGCTGATGTCGACAAGAAGCAATCCGTCAAAGGAGGGCCTTAATGAATCCCACATCAATGACACGAAATGGAGCAAATGATTTTGATGGAGGTGAAAACAATCTGATGATATACGGTTCAGGGTGGCGATCATGAAAGTATGGAGTATAATGTATGGTAGTGGGTGGGACACAGGTGACTTCTCTGGATGACTTCTCTTGAACATGTCGGGGACACTTATGTGATGGATTGGTAGCATTAACCCCAATGTGGATGGTATGGCATGACCATGGTGATGTGACCGGTGAATGAAACAACCCAACCCGACTCGGACACAGAGTGGAAGTGTCATGTTCAAGAGCGACTTGCTACCAATAAAGATTCTTTGAGTTTTCTTCCCAATTTTTCCCCAGTCATTGCTGACCAGTACCTCTTTATTTTTGTCAAGCTTGAGGACGATAACATATGCTTGTTCTATAATTTTCCCTTCGGGCAAACCCATCGCTATGTTTTAACGAGCCTAGCGATAGTGAAACTCGTTCTCGTCTAAAGACAAGTTTGTCGCTATTAATCTTTTTAACGAGTCTAACGAAAAAGATAACTCGGTTCTTTTCATTTTTAGAGAGTCTGAAAATGTACGTAAAGGTAACTCCAAAATTCCTTTTTCATCATCTAATCCCTTAAGTCTGAAAAAGTATAAAACAATACAGAAGGGATTAATTTTCGATAGTTTTAACGAGCCGAAGAAAACAAGCGCTCGATATTTTTGTGCAATAATCCCTCAGGTCCAAAAAGATTAAAATCTAGAGGAGGGATAGCACTTCCTGTCCCTTTAACGAGCTGGAAGGCCAAGGACTCGGAAATCTTTTCATATTTTACAAGTCAGTTGAAAAGAGCTTAAAGGGACTAGTCTTTTGAGGAACGAGTGATAAAATGGGTAGCAGCTGATTCCAGGTAAGGTTTGGAATTTTCCAATCACGGCAGTGTCACAAGGATGGCTAGTGAAATCACTCTTCGCAGTTGTTCCTCAAAATGGGTAAACAATCAAATGGAGGTGAATGATCGGCCAATGGAAAAGTGGAGGTGACGGTGCAAACACGACCAAGGCTTTAATGGCTGAAGTACTACATTCACGACAGTTATTTAATGGGAATAGTTCATTTTTTAACGAGCTTAAACGCGGGTGGAAACATTTGCTCGGTCCGGGTTTATTTTTTAACGAGCATGAACCTTGCGGTAAACACTGCTCGATTAATCCAGTCATATGATAAGAATGTCTCATATAAAAATGGCAACTTTTAGAGTTTTGCCCCACATCCTTTCTTTATGCAAGTTAGGAAACGACTAATCCAAAAAACAGATAAATAATCGCTCTTTTCTTGCACTCCAAAAGGTTTGCATGCCCCCAGGTATAAAACAGAGTTTCAAGGTTACCTCTACTTCTCTCCGACAAAACACTTGTTCTGACGAGAGAGGCCTACCTCTTACAGGTTACCCAAAGATTGTTCTATTCGCGGCGCAAACAAAACACTTCTTCGGCGATGTCTATCGAGATAAACAAAGGTGAGTGACGGTGCTCGCCAACTCACATAACTTTGACAAGAGAATCTTGTTCTAGAATAACCCCTCTTCCAATGATAGATGGGGTACAGACTAGTCATATTCTCCCGCGGAATCCTACCCTATACCCGAAGTTTTCCTGCTGAAGCAAACCAGGATGCATGCCCCCTGGGTTTCAGTTATATCCCTCCAAATTACTTGCGCTCATCGGGAGGACGGACTGGAGATTGAGACATTTATTGCGTGAAAAGGCCATTTAGGGATGGTATATGACTATTTGCTATGCGTGATCCGGGAAATGAAAGCTGGTCCACGAGCTTGACCACTCTTCCTTCGTGCGGAAAACACATTACTCTAAAGAGTGAGGAGACAATCGCTCCCATGCAATAAATATAGTCTCGTCCAAGGATTAGATTTTAATTAGGGGTCCTTGAACTACCATTACGTTCATGCGAATGGTTTTCCCTCTCAATTTTATGGGCACATCGGGAAGGATCCCTAAAGGTCGACTGGTTCCTTTATCAAATCCTGTCAGATTTCTCATCTCAGGCAAAAGCGATGGCGAACCAAGCGCTTTCCAAGCAGGCGAGGAAAGGATACTCACAGAAGCCCCTTCATCTATGATGGTACCAGCCATAACCATTCTATATATTTGAATGATAATTCGGAATGGTATGCTTGCTAGTAAACGGGGTCTGCCTAGTTGATTCCAGTCGAAGGAGACAACTAGGTTTCTTGGAGGTGGGACCAAATAGACAGCCGTGTACGACTCTGATGAACTTCCTTCCTGCAGTAAAGGAACGGTTATATTGCCCCCATGTTCGTTGGAGTCTGTGCTTATGAAGAGAATTTGGACGGTGTCATCCTTGTTCTCCTCAGTGAGTGTATCATCTGAAGATGAAACCTCTGAAGGCAAGACCGGGTCAACTACCGCCTCGACCTTTTGACTTTCGTCTGGTATGGATCCAGATGGTTTATCTTCAATGATAGGCGCTTCAGCCGACCACTTGAGCGGGCCAGCCGGATTTTCAACTAGCGATGGACTCGGCAAGAGTTTTTTATATCCAGGAGGAAGTCGTAACGGTGAAACCGGACGATCATCCAAAACTCTTTTAGCTTCGTCTAAGAAGGGACAACGGTGGACGGCATGATTGCCTTCACACAATTTACAAGGGAATCTACATTTCCCTTTTTGTCATGGGACTTCACTTTCACTAGTCGACGGTGCGCTTTGAACATGATCATCAGAGGTTGACGACACTGGGTTGTGCAATCTAGGAGACCAGTCCCTTAATATCCAAGGGATGCAAGGAAAATCTCTGTGCAAGTGGTCTCCTTTGCAAATGACACATGGCGATTTAGGCCTGGTCGGTGCAGTGTGTGGATTTTCATTAGACGACACTCATTTTCCCCATTCGCCTTTGGCTCCTTCTTCTTCTTCTCTTTCTTCTTCTTTTCCTTCTTCTCCTTAGGAACTTGATTTTTGGCTTTACCAGCCCCATCAAGCGAAGAGGAAGGAAGAGAGGAAGAATTCGATGAAGTAGAAGGTTGGTGGGAAACTCTGGACTCATCTAATTGTTGATTCGATTGTTCAGGAATAGTGGTGTTCTGAACGACAGAGGTTGAGAAGAGCCATACAGGCAAACCAATTGTCAGTCCTGGAAGCAGCAATGTGGCCATATGGGGTGCACCAACATCTCTCCAAGAGGAGAAGGGACTAGGATTTCCTCCAAGGGGAATTCCTTGGTTGGTAGACTCCATTTTCTCAACCCAAGATCAACGTAGGAAAGGGGTAATGAATATTTCGTTTAAAATAAATTTTTAGATGCTTTGACACAACTTGTTTTTTCAGTTTTAAAGAGTCGAGAAAAAACAAAAGATGACTCTAGTCTCCTTCGATTTTTAATGAGCCTGAAGTGACAAGTGCTCATATGGACCTTTTCCGTTAAGGAGTCTAAAAAGGAATGAAAGGGACTACTCTGGAGATCTAGGTAGAGGGAGTACCAAACCAATCGCAAAATTGCAGAATACTTTTTACGGTACGGTAGTCAATCTTCCCGAATGTTGTGTTCAGTGCATTGCGATCGATAGGGCGGCAGACACGGCTTCCTATGGATAAAGGATTTAAGCCTATAGGGGTCTCCCAATATATACTTGACGGTACGTGGGAGCACAAGTCCGTACTGGCACTTATCGTCTCAAAGTGGAGGAATCACCCAACCATCAGTGAGGACAACTGTTACCAGGCTTTACGATGCCGGAATACGTCTCTAGCCTAGACCTCTAAATGTTGCGCGTTAAGTTCCAAAGCGTTGTTAGATTCATTGAATTTATTTTAAGTTGATCTTTCTTATGAAGTTTTCCTTTTGGGTTCACCACGAGATGTAGATGTGATTCCTAAAATGCAATCTAAAGATGATAAGCAAACTTTTACCTCTTTTCAGCAATGAAAATCCTAGCTACTAGGGGAAAAGAAAGACACAATCTTTTCACAAAGAGCAAAGAGCACACTGTAAATGCACTTTCCTAAATCAAGCCAAACAGACTGTCAATATGCAAATGCACATGTGCATGTATTTGTTTTCGACTTTCTTAGTATTGATGCTAAAAAGAAAGTTGATGTACAAATCTGAATTTGCTTTCAAGCAACAAACACAAACAAGCTTCTTTTCGAAATCAAAAGATAAAGCACTTTATGATTTTGAAATAAACACTCGTTTTTGACACTAGAAAATCACAAATTCATACCAAAGGCAAAAGTAAAAGTATAGGCGACCATCAACTACAATCAAACTTTCTCCTATGATTGAAATCGACACTTGCGACAGTTCTAAATCAAAGGACGACAGTACGACTATTCTACTTTTGCAATGGAAAACTGTAAATGACGCAACAAACACACAAAAACATCTACATTTCTTTTGTACAAAGGAGGCGGAATTACAGCAAGGGAAAGGGGTTTTTAAACAGACACATACACTGATCACAGGCTGCAAAAATCAGAGATAAAACTGGAAAGAATGAAGCAAAAGAACCTCAGCTGCACAGGGCAGGTTGCCCTCTCGGGAACCACGCTGAAATGCAGGGACTCTTCATAGTACCTGCGCTGGGGCAAAAACGAGAATTCTATCTGGGTTCTGGGTCACGGTTTGTAGTTTAGTCTTTGGTTTTTCGCCGAGTAAAAGCAATCAGTAATGCACAATCAGAGGGTAGATCTAAGGAGGGTCTAAGAGCTATCAGAAAGGGAAATCAGATCATTTGTGAATCAGCTGTTCAAATCATAAACAGATCCAGTGAATGGATTGAAGTAGCAGATGTCTACTTTGCATTTGTTATGGCAAATGTAGTTCGACTGCTACTTATAAGCTTATGAAACAAACAACAAAAAGATACACAAACAAACAAATTAGACAATCTTCCCCAGTGGAGTTGCCATTTTGTTATCGGGAAAAGTGTCTATTTAGAACTGCTCTATCCCACTAAGGTGTGACAGCTGCCTTGGAAACAAACAGAGAAAACTACTTTTGTATTTCCTTTATGAATTAAAGATAGAGGGGGATAGAAAGAACCGAACTGTGTCTTGCGCTAATCCTTTGATACAATCCCTCTCTTCTTTGACAGCTTCCAGCTACCTGCTCCCTTACTTGCCCAGCTTCACCAAGTTCCTGTAAGATCACAGAAGAAGAAAACTACACAAAGACATGGATCTATATTCATAAAAAGCTTAGGATCAGATTTAAGCTAAACATACAAATGTAACAAGCATCAATGATACACAAGCATGTAGGAGAAACTCAAATAGTTTTATTGATATAACAAGAAGATCCAGGAGGAGTTACAACCGATGATTCCTGATCCAGCATCAACCTCCCAGCAAAGAAGCCCCTTCTTCACCTCCAACAAAGCATAAATCACCCAATACTCTGATATCTATCTCAAAACCAACAGCAATTCCTTGCAATGTACAAAATTATAGCCTCTGGATCTCTGGGATGAGGGATCCATATATAGATGTATGCCGGGAGGATGAGTCAGCTTATAATTTGATTAGTAGCTTCTCTCTGTCAGTTCTTGCTTCCAATTGGAGTCTGAAAGCCTCTTACTCATCCTTGGTCGAATTCAGTGAGGCAAGTGTCATTGGAGAAGATTCTGGAAGCTTCCATTGTCTTTCCACCTCGCGGAATGGCACTGCCATTTGTCATTTCCCGCTCAACACACCCTGATAGTGCATTTTGGTGAGTTGCAATGCACCCAGCTCGTGTATTTAGGTGCTATGCAACACAGTTAGCCAGTGGAGCAGCTGAAATGATCCTAATTTGACTGATTCTGAGCAGTTTCTGGTGGAGAACTTCTGGGAGAAGCTGTAATTTGTTGACCTTGTTCCTTTAGGGGGTGGAACAACACTTTTAGGGACTTAGGAGCCCTTTGTTTATGGACATTTCATGCTTGGTGCTGCAAGGCACAAAAATGTCTATAAGATTATGCCCGTGATTGTATGAATCCAACATGACCATCATGCTTGTATTGTACATTGTATGATCATGAGATGGACGATTGTCCCACACTAATAGCGAGGTTATGTGATAAAGGAGCACTCCAACCTCCCCGACTCAGAACCTGCAAATGATGAGGTCTGAGTAGCGCAAGGAAGACCCTAATGTAAATATTGTGCTCCGAAGTGGAATTACGACAGGGGATGACAAAGGCAAGCAACCTAAAGAGAGTAGTTGGATTCCCAAGGCTCCAACGAAGGAACCAGAGTTTGATTTGGAGCATGCTAAGGAAACCTTCATGGAAGCCAAGAAGAGCTTCGTTGATGCCTCCACTTCAGGAAGTAAAGAGAGATTAGAGCCGAAAATGGACCCATCAATGCTCACCACGTTCCTGGAAACATGCATGAAGTTGCTGCATGACAACAAGGCTGTAAAGGGGCTATAGGAAGTGATAAATAGATGCACTGGGACTGCGCTAGGAGAACCACACATAGTTTGGAATCTTAGAAAAATCACAATGCGAATGGGAAGGGAGATGAGATTGACCACCTGGATTGAAGAATATGAGATGGCCAAGTGATTCTGGATCTAGGATCGGATGAAAACATCCTATCAAAGCAGACATAGGAGCACATGGGAAGACCTATACTGCAATGGTCTCCTATCCAACTATGGATGGCGAACCAGAAAAAGATCCTACCTATGGAGAGATTGTAGGGAATCATAGTAGATATCGAAGGAGAAAGTGTGCTAGCATATTTCGAAGTGAGAGAGATTGTTGATGAAAATGATCCCTACCCTATGCTATTAGGAATAGATTGGGCCACAAACACGAATGGCGTGATAAATGTGAAGAAGTGCCAAATGATTTTTGAGAAAAAGTCTCTGCGCATAGTTATACCTTTGGAACCTGTAGAAGGATCACCCTACATGGAGCTGATGCACGACTACGATAATGACGATGACTTGGAATGCATCTACAAGATAATTGCGTGAGAGCAAGACTAGTTGAATCCGACCACGGAATGAAGAATCTCATGGGAGCACAAAATCTCTTGCACTTCAGATTTGGATGAGGAAATAGAACGATGGCAGAACTAGTTACATGAGGTAACTACACTAAACTATGACATGATGACAAGATCGTTGCGTTGTGTATCGACGGAGGTGAGGGATCTGCCTATGTATGATGGGTTAAGTGAGGTGGATGGCCTCCTAAGTAGATTTGAAAGAGAAGTGTCGGAACAACAAAATTTCAAAGCTTTGAAGTGGGTATTGTGCGTACGCCAGTGAGGTGGTGGGGTATGCACCAAAGAATTTTTGAAGACTGGCGTGAATGCATAAGTATGATGTGAATGCAATTTGCGAAGCCTTAGATGAGGTTAAAGGAAAAGTATGACAAACAGGATGATCCACATGCACACCTCGCCAAACGGACAAAATTCTATGGGGAAGAGCCACAACTTGAGTGGGTGCACCTGTTTTGTCATACCATAGACATTATACCCATGAACTAGTATATAGAGACGGAGCTCCGCCATGGAACGAATGAATGGGATATCTTATGCAAAGGGTTCCTATTAACCTTCATGTTTAAGGATTGTTTGTGGGATACTGTTGATGATGCGCTACAAGCAGTAAAAGAAGCTAGCTTTAAACTACCCCGGGAGCCAATGGAAGTGCTTCAGCCTGAATGGGCGACCCCGCTGAGCTATGCACTGGAGTGTTACAACGTGAATATTAAAGAAGATGACGAAGATCCATGAAAAGTTAACATTCTAGAAACTGAAGGCTATCACGAGGTTCAAAGGCCATTGATTGAAGACCGTGACATAACCGCACTGGTAAGGACAAAGTAGGTAAACATTGGTACAGAGGCTGAACCTAAGTATGCAATGCTCCGTGACTACTCAGATGATGTGACGGTGGATAAGGTCACTGAGTTACTCCGTGAGTACTAGGACTTATTCTTGACCAAGATCATGGACTTAGAGGGGATCATTAGCGACCTAGGGATGATGAAGATCACCATAAAACCCGACGTGAAGTTGGTTAAGCAAAGGCCTTACTACTTGAATCTGAAGTACAAGCAAAAGGTCCACATAGAAGTAGACAAAATGCTTGCAGATGGAATCATTGAGCCAGTGGAAGAATCTGACTGGGTAAGCCCTGTGGTAGTGCAGGAGAAGAAGAAGAAGGGTGAGATAAGAATATGCATGGACCTCAGGAAATTGAATGACGTCTGTGTGCACGACCCATTCCCAACTCTGTTCACATATGAAGTATTGGAAAAATGTCGGCAGGCAAGAAGCATATTCCTTTACTGATGGGTTCTCACGATACCACCAGATCAAAATTGCGCTGGAAGAGAGGAGCAAGACCACCTTCATGACTGAGTGGGGTTTCTTTCAATACACCTTTATGTTGTTCGGGTTGAAGAATGCACTAACCATATTTTCGCACATAGTTGTTGCGGCATTCAAAGAATATATCCACAAATTCCTAGAGGTCTATCTGGATGATTGGACTGTGTTTGGATTGGTTAAGCACCATGTAGCAAGCTTATGTTTGATGCTGAATAATTTAACATGACACCAAATCGCGCTGAACCTAAAGAAGTATACATTCCTCCTCCCCTTTGGGAACCTATTGGAACATGTGGTCTACAGATAGGGACTAATGGTAGACCCCATGTATATTGTAGTAATTCTGAATTTGGAAGCACTGCGAAGTGTTAAGCAGTTGCGTGCTACCCTGGGACATACAGGGTACTATAGGAAGTTCATCAAAATATATGCCCAGATCACCATGCCAATGGAGAAACTGTTGAAAAAGGATGTCATGTTCTCCTGGAATGATGATTGCATAAAGAGCCTGGATGTACTAAAAAAGAAATTTGCCTCCGCCCCAATCCTGGTCTTCCCAAAATGGGATGTGGAGTTTCATGTCCATGTTAATATGTCATTTATATTACTAGGATATATGTTAACAGAAGAGGGATCACCCTATCGCATTCGTGAGTTACAGGTTGTATGAAGAGGAAAATAACTATTCCACAACCGAATGCGAGGGGTTGGCTATGTTGTACGCGCTCCAAAAATACTGGCACTATTTGCTAGGGGGACATTTCAATATGTATATAGACCATTCTGCACTAAAATACTTGTTCAACAAGCCTTTTTTGGGGGGGTGCATATGCAGGTGGCTCTTATTGTTCCAAGAATATGACTTTGAGGTCATGGTGAAGCCTGGACGCCTTAACGCGAGACCAGATCACTTATCGCGTATTGAGACGGGAGAGGAACCTACTAGTTTGGAGGAAGGATTACTTGACGCACAACTCTTTGTTGTGTGTGTAGTAGATGGACACTTTGAAGATATAATACACTTTCTGACAATGGGGACTGCACCAAAGGAATACTCCATCCAGTAGAATAGGGAACTGGTGGTGCACACGACCGATTTTTTTGTCATTGTGGGGCACCTCTACAAAATGGGAAATGATGAGATACTACGAAGGTTCGTACATGAATTTGAATGAATTCAGATTCTCATGGAAGTGCATGCGGGCACTGTAGGAGGACACTATGCAGGATGAGCGACCACACAAAAGATTCTCCGCAGAGGGTTGTGGTAGCCAACCCTTCATCAGAATTCAAAAGCACACTCTAAGGCTTGTGATATATGTCAAAGGACAGGTGAACCATCGCGCAAAAACGAGATGCCTTTGAATCCACAAATAACATTGTAGCCCTTTGAAAAGTGGGCAATTGACTTTGTAGGACCTATTAAACCTCAGGAAAAAATGGGTGCGCGATACATTATGAAAGTACCTGACTCGTTTGGTGGAAGCGCAGCCAGTCAAAGACTACACGACCACCACAGCTATGAAGGTTTTGTTTGAACACATGTTGACTCGATTTGGATGTTTGAAAATATTGATGAGTGATCATGGTACACATTTCTTGAACAAAACCATCAGTGCACTAATAGAAGAGTTCCAGGTGTATCATCAGAAAAGCACACTGTCTCACCCAAAAGCCAATGGGATAGTAGAGGCATTCAAGAAAATATCGGAGACTGCGCTAACCAAAGTATGCAACGTGCAGTGGAGAGATTGGGACCTACACATACCTACATTACTATGGACTTATAGGACAACGTGCAAGAAACTGACGGGATAAACACCTTTCCGATGGGTTTATGGCATGGAAGCTGTCATGCTAATGGAGTATATCGTACCTAGTCTGTGCATAGCAGCGCTCACAGGTATGACAGACCACAAAGCCCTGGAAGAGAGGCTCGTGCAGTTGGAAGAACTTGAGGAGGAATGGCTCCTGGCTAGCTTTCATGAGCAAGTGAAAAAGTAGCGTGAGAAGGCCTGGCACGATCGCCATATTAAGTTGCGCACCTTCAAGGTAAATGATTTAGTGTTGATGTATGACAATAAGTTTGATAAATTCCCAAAAAAATTTAGAATGCATTAGCTGGGACCATACGTTGTTAAGGAGGTCAGAGATGGATGCTCGGCACAGTTAGTCAAAATAAATGGAGAGCCTTTCCCAGGCAAAGTGAACGACAACTGATTGAAGCCCTACACGAGTGGCCCGACTATCTGACTAGCCGGAAAAAACACAGTCTTTGCGCTCCAAGGATCTAGATGAAGGCGCAGGACTATAAAAAAATGCAGGGGACATAGGCATAGAAGCAAGAAAGAAGTTCTGACACCGTGGTCTCAGAATAACAAGTCCAAGAGATCCAGTAGGTAGCCGCTCAGTGCATTGTCAACCTTGCAGCGGTTCAGACAGAATTGGAGGGACTCCACGCGAAGATCTCCGTGATGATAGAGTGACTTGAGGCTGATTCACGATGTTTGTCTTGGGGACCTATTGGGAATGGAATCCCCCCAAGACATGTTTTGGGGCTTAAAGCCCAAGTTTTGACAAAGTATTTTTTAAAAGTTTCGTGAATTATGGGCATGGAGTGTGAACTCATAATAGAGTCATACAGTTGTCTACCCTTGTTTTTGTAAAGTAATGTCGGCTTAATAAACCTAACCATGGTTCGTGGACCATGGGATTGTATAAATAGAGCGAATCTCTAAGTGTAGAAGATAGCATAGAATAACTAATAGAATGGAAGCATGATGAGTCTAAGAGACTAACTCGAAGTGTAAAGTGTGTGTTTGGGTCGTAGAGTAGGAGAAGGCTCTGCAACTGAGTGCGCAGAGGCCTAATAGTCTGTAGCTGAGTGAGCAGGGTAGGTCGAGCCTATAACAGTTGAAAGAATTAACAAAGATACATTTACCATATTTTTGTGTATTCTTTCCTGTTTTATTGTATGATTGGGTATAAAATGCAAGTGTATTGTTTATTTTTTGCGCGAACTCATATGAATGTGTTATATAAATAAAAATAGCATAAGACATCTATTTACGTGAAGATAGTTTCTTAGGCATAGGAAGATAAGTAAGATCTCAGGTGCGACTTAAAGGAATAGCGCAGAGTACTAACCCAGCAGCACGGAAGCCCCACAACCCCTGGTTAGGGCTGTGCGAAGGCAAGTAGATTAGGGCGCAAAGACCAGGGAAGTATGTGAAGCAACATACGCGAAGGGACTAACAGTTGGACTAGTTCAACCTCTCAAACATCTCAAGGGTGTGGAAACCCTGTTCTAGCATTGTCCCATACTACTTTGGGTGAGACCTCAGTCCGCGCTCCACTGGCTGTTGCTAAAAGGGCTAGTAGTACAGGGATTTGTGCGGCTAATTAACTCCAAACATGGGTCAGTCCCCAAGAAGCCAACAAAAGGGATCAATTTAAACTTGAGCCTCAGTTTCTTTATGACACCTAAAGGATCATGCTGCCATTTGAAAATATCACTGAACTTCATCTCCTGTAAACATATTTTTGCTTCCTCTCCAGCATCCCTATTATTGTAGATAAAAGGACCAACCTGGTTCTTGATTTTAAACTGTGTTTTCTTCCTCGCTAGTAGAAAATTAACATCATCTGAATTTATGATTTGTATGATATATTCCAGTGCAAATAACATCATGGGCAGATATTTGGGCAGTTTATATGGAGTGAGTTGACATCCATACATCCTAATTTCAGTGTGGTTCTCGTATAAATATCGGTCACCTATTTTGATTTGTTTTGACAACTATAAAACATTCTTTATTTCATCACTGACCCTGGGTTGATTACTACTGCTTAACATGTTAACCACCAAGTGAACAAATTAACCAATGAACTGCTTGTAGCTGAAAACAATGGAATATTTTTCGATTAAGGGTGTCCAAAAGATAACAAATCTAGGATGGACCTTAGTGTTTAGCATTTGGATGTTAATTGTAAACCTTTCTAACTGGAAGTATAGAAACATATGGAACAATACTGTAGAGTATTTGGATACTCTTTCATATGGAAATATGATCTGTTGATCATGGATTCTGTTTGCTAAGAATTGGGAAAAATTGAAAACTATAGCTAGATGGTTGCCTGGGTAAAAAATAGAAAGGCAACCAAGTATAGGGTCGTCTACATGTTCATCAGTGGTATATCCTATAATACTGGAAAGCATGGTTACAATCTGCTTGCCTTTCTCAGAGAAAATGGTGGCAAAATATGGAGGGCTATCTATATGAACTTGGACCTTTTCTAGGAGGAAAGTCTGAAAAATTTGGAATCTCCTGGGAAGGTCCAACTTTAGGAACATATCAATTAGGTTTTCAATAGAAAATGGGGATTCATCAGGGTTTGGATGGATCTACAACATTTCATTTATTGATCCTGTAGTGATTGTGAACAAAATTTGATGGCTAGGAGAGATTATGGCTCTTTGAATTGGGATATACCAGAGTTGGCATAGGTGGATGATTTCAGGGAACTAATATACCTGTGGGAACAAGTATTTGGGCAATTTTGACTCCCATACCTAAATATCATCATTCTTCTTGAGGAATTTATCTTTGCTCCAGTAGTGGATTTTTAATAGATTGCTAGGGGAGGCTGTATCATTGATCTGGAAACCTCTATCACCAATGGGAGGTGGCCAATATCTAGGTGACGAGTTGCAGAGGTTTTGGATCTAGAATGCTTTGGGAAGCCATATATTCATTTATTTTATTCAATTTATCACTATCTGGCTTAAGAAGAAGGCTTGGGACCTCTAGGATAGTGTGAAAAAATGAATATAGTATGCAAAAGGGGTTTTGGATGCAACAATGGCTTTCTTTAGGCTAGCAAGGCTATCAATTGGTTCAATTGATTAACCTATTAGAAATTTTGTGCAAAGCTTAAGTGCAGGTCTTCGGTACTTCAAGAATATCTGGAAAATGAATCTTTGGTATGCGAAAGAGTTCTCTGGGGGTAGTGGAGGCTTTCTGAGGTTTCAATGGTCTTTATCCTACTTCAAATCAGAGTCTGCAGCATCTTTTGGTCGTAAATGGCTTAAAACAGTTCAGCAGATCTTCTGGGCTTTAGAATAGGTTGTCATAGGTTCTTTCTGCAACCGCTAACATAATAATAGTGAAAAGTTTGGAAGGGAAGGCTTCTTTGGGTTTTAACCAATAGTGGCTAATCTTTGGGCGTGGGGTTAAGACTAAACAATAGGGCGGTTTCATTTGACATGAGGATGTGGTAAGGTGGTTTATCATACCGCTTTTGAGTGTTAGGGTGGTATTTTTCTAGAGGATGCAATATAACATGGGGTCACCATGTAGCAAAAAGGTGAGTGTGGAAAACTGCTAATCTTGCATGCTTTTGCTATGTTAAAGGTCGGACATCAGAGCGTGCGATATGGGATGTGGGCTGTTGGATCTGGAGGTGGGTGATCGGAGGGTCACCGCATGGTGGAGTTGTGAGGGATAAGTCGGGGTGTGGGGTCAGGTTATAGATAGGCGGAGGTTTAAATGATAACGAGAGTTTAAATGAAGAGGGACCCAGGGATTTTGTATGCGGAGGGGTATAATACATATTGCGAAGGTTTAATATAGTGGGGGTTAGGATTATATGGCGGGGAATAAAGATATCAAAAGTATAAGTTAAAATAATATAAAGGGGTTTTGACGAAATATGAGAGTGAGTGTTTGTTATAGACATTTTTCTGCCTTACAGCATTGAGCATGAAATGTCCATAATCTAAGGGATCCAAAGTCCCTAAACATGTTGTTCCTACCCCTAGAGGAACAAGGCTAACAAACCACAGCAATTCCCAAAAGTTCTCCACCAGAAACTGCTCAAAAACAAGCCAATTCAAGATCAATTCAGTGGCTCCACTAGCTGTCTGCGCTGAATGTCAAAGTCAACACTGGCTACCTGCACTGCAACACAGGTAGAAGCAATACCAGGGTGCGTTGAGCGAGAGTTGACAAATGGCAAGTTCATTCCAAGAGGTGTCAAGACCCAGGAATCTTCCAGAATCTTCCTCAATGACACTTGCCTCAGTGAATTCGACTGGTGATGAGTAAGAGGTTCCCAATCTCCAAGTGGAAGCAAGAACCTCCAAGTGGAATCAAGAACTGACAGAGGGAGAGGACACTAGTCAGATCTCAAGCTGACTCATCCTCTCTCCAAACATCTATATATGGATCTCTCCTCCATGAGATCTAAAGGCTGGAATTTTGTTATTGCAAAGAATTGCTGTTGGTTTGAGATTGGAATCATTGGGTGCTTAATTCTTTGAAGGGGGTGAAGATAGGAATTCCATTTGCTGGGAAGGAGATGCTGGATTGGAGCCCTCTACGTTGTATCTCTTCCTGAACCTTGTTATTCATCAATAAAGCTATCTTGGTTTCTCCTATATACTGATGTATCTTTGATGTATGATTGCATTAGTATGTTTAGTTTATTTCTAATCCTGAACTAGTTATGAATATGAATCTATGACCTAGAACCCAGTGGCCTGAAACTGTAGATTAATCAGCAATTTGTGACCCAGAACCCGGTGAGAAACTCTTGTTTCTCCTTTAGCGCAGACCCTGTGAAGAGGTTCTGCATTTCAACACAGGTCCCGTGAAGGCTACCTACGCTGAATGTCAAAACCCCTGTGTTGAGGTTGTGCTGATCCAGTTAGGCCTTGTGCAGCTGGGGTTCTCTGCTCTGTTTTGCCTTGTTTTGATCTCTGATTTTTGCAGCCTGTAACCAGCATAGGTACCAGTCTGATAACTCCTTTTCTCTGCTTAAATTCCGCCTCCTTTTGTACAAAAAGACTGTGAGTGTTTTTATGTGTTTGTTGCGTCATTTACAGTCTTCCTTTGCAAGAGTGAAATAGTCATCCTGTAGCCCTTGATTCAGATCTGTTGATTGTGATCTTAGGAGAGAATTCATTGGCTGTTTACAGTTGATTATACATTTGATTTTGCTTATTGGTTTGAGTTTGTCTCTTTTAAGTGTCGAAACAAGTATTCATTTCGAAAATCATTAAGTGTTGTAATCTCTTCTACCCTTTCTGATTTCGAAAAAGTAAACTTGTTTGTATTTGTCATTTAAAAGCAAATTCAAAGTTGTACAAAAAGCTTTCTTTGTAGGCATCAATACTAAGAAAGGGGAAAACAAACACCTGCATTGTGCATTTGCATCTTGATAGTTTGCATGTTTGATTTAGGAAAAGTGCATTAGAGTGTGCTGATTTCTCTTTGAGAAAAGATGGTGTCTTTCTTTTCCCTTTGTAGCTAGGATTTTCATAAGTGGAAAAGATATAAAGCTTGCTTATCATCTTTAGACTGCATTTAGGAATCGTATCATACATCTCGTGGTGAACCTCGAAAGGCAAACTTCTAAAAAGATCAACCTAAAATAAATTGAATGAACTTAACAACGCTTTGCAACATAATGCACAACATAGAGGTCTAGGCTAGAGACGTGTTCCGGCGTCGTAAAGCCTGGTGACTGTCGATCTCGTTGATGGTGGGTGATTCCTCCTGAGGGACGATAGCACCAGTACGGATTGTGTTCCCACGTACCGTCGCGTATATATTGGGAGACCCCTATAGGCATAAAACCTTTATCCTTAGGAAGCCATGTCGGCCGCCCTACTGATCGCAATGCACTGAACATAGCATTCATGAAGATCGACCGCCCGTACCCTAAAAAGTATTTTGTGGTTTTGCGAAAAGTTTGGCACACCCTCTACCTAGAACTCCAGAGTAGTTCCTTTTGGCCTTTTTTAGACTCTATAACGGAAAAATTTCATCCGAGCATTTGTCACTTCGGGCTCGTTAAAACATCAAAGGAGACTAGAGTCATCTTTAGCTTTTTCTCGACTCTTTAAAATTGAAAAAGCAAGTTGTGTCTAAGCGTCGTTAAAAATTTATTTTAAATGGAACAATCACCCTTTATTCCTGCGTTGATCTTTAGGTTGAGAAAACGGAGCCCACCAACCAAGGAATTCCCCTTGGTGCAAATCCTAGTCCCTTCTCCTCTTGGGGAGATGTTGGTGCACCCCATATGGGCACATTGTCGCTTCCAGGACTGACAATTGGCTTGCCGGTTTGGCTCTTTTCAACCAGTGTCATTCAGAACACCACTATTCCTAAACAATCGAGTCAACAGTCAGACCAGACCAGAGTTACCCACCAGCCTTCTACTTCATCTAATTCTCCCTCTCCTCCTTCCTCTTTGCTTAACGGAACTGGTAAAACAAAAATCCAAGTTCCTAAGGAGAAGAAGGAAAAGAAGAAGAAAGAGAAGAAGAAGAAGGGCCCAAAGGTGACTGGGGCCAAACAAGTGGCGTCTGACAAAAATCCACACACATCACTGACTAGGCCTAAATCGCCATGTGTCATATGCAAGGGAGACCACTTCCACAGAGATTGTCCCTGCATCCCTCGGATACTAAGGGACTGGTCTCCCCGTTTGCACAATTCGGTGGCGTCAACCTCTGATAGCCATGTTGACAGCACACTGTCAACTAGTGAAAGTGAAGTCACAGGACAGAGAGGGAAAGCTAGATTTCCCTGCAAAATGTGTGAAGGTGATCACGCCATCCACCGTTGTCCCTTCTTAGACGAGGCTAAAAGAGTTTTGGAAAATCTCCCGATCTTACGAGCGCAACTTCCTCCTGGATATCAAAAACTCCTGTCAAGTCCTTCACTAGTTGAGAACCCGGCTGGCCCGTCCAGGTGGTCAGCCGAAGCACCTATCATTGAAGATGAACCATTTGAATCCATACCTAATGAAAGTCAAAAGGTTGAGGCGGTAGTCGACCTGGTTTTTCCTTCAGAGGCTCTATCTTCGAATGATACCATCACAGAGGAGAATAAAGACGACACCGTCCAAATTCTCTTCATCAACACAGACTCCGACGAACAAGGGGGAAATTTTCCCATTCCTTTATCGCAGGAAGGAACTTCGTCAGAGTCATACCCGGCCATCTACTCGGTCCCACCACCAAGCAACCTGGTTGTGTCCTTCGACTGGAACCAACTAGGCAGACCCCGGTTGCCAGCAAGCATACCATTCAGAATTATCGTCCAAATATACAAAATGGTAATGGCTGGCACTATTGTTGATGAGGGGGCATCTGTGAGTATCCTTTCCTCTATTGCTTGGAAAGTGCTTGGTTCGCCAGCGCTTTTGCCTAAAATGAGAAATCTATCAGGCTTCGATAAAGGAACCAATCGACCTTTAGGGATCCTCCCCAATGTGCCCATAACAAAGGGAAGACCGTTCAAATGAACGTGATGGTCGTTCAAGGACCCTTCAATTATAACCTACTCCTTGGACGAGACTATATATATTGCATGGGAGCCATTGTCTCCTCACTCTTTAGAGTAATGTGTTTTCCGCACGAAGGAAGAGTGGTCAAGCACGTGGACCAGCTTTCATTTCCCGGATCAAGCATCGCCAATAGTCATATACCATCCCTAAATGGTCTCTTCACGCAAGAAGTGTCTCAACCCACGGTCCGTCCTCCTGATGAGTGCGAGTAATCCGGGAGGATATGACTGGAACCCAGGGGGCATGCGTCCTGGTCTGCTTCGGCAGGAAAACTTTGGGTATAGGGTAGGTTTCCGCGGGAGAATATGACTAGTCCATACCCCGTCTGTGAGTGGAAGAGGGGTTGTTCTAGAATAAGATTCTTTTGTCAAAGTTATGTGAGTTGGAAGGCATCGTCGCTCACCTTTGTCTATTTCGGTAGACATCGCCGAAGAAGTGTTTTGTTGAAAGAATAACAGAACAATCTTTGGGTAGCCTGAAAGAGGTAGGCCTCTCCCGGTAAAACAAATGTTTTATCTGCAAATTGAGGGGTAACCTTGAAATCGTACTTTATGCCTGGGGGCATGCAAACCTTTTAGAGTGCAAGCAAGGGGCGGCTATTTATTTTTTTAAATTTTTAGGTCATCCCTTTAAACCTGTAGGTCTAACCCTTTAAACTCGTAGGATTAGTCGTTTCCGAACTTGCATAACGAAAGGATCCGGAGCAAAGCTTAGTGAGATGAAGCTCCATAAAAAATAGAATCTTGATGAGACACTCTTATCATATGACTGGGTTATCGAGCAGTTTTAGCACACAGTTCATGCTCGTTAAAAATAAACAAAGATCCGAGCAGTTTTATCGTATAGTTCATGCTCGTTAAAAAATAAACATAAAATCGAGCAAATGTTTCCACCCGCGTTTAAGCTCATTAAAAAATGAACTATCCCGGTAAATAACCACTGTGAATGTAATATCATCAGCCATTAAAGCCTTGGTCGTGTTTGCCCATCACCTCCACTTTTCCATTGGCCGATCGTTCACCTCCATATGATTGTTTACCCATTTTGAGGAACAGCTGCGAAGGGTGATTTCACTAGCCATCCTTGTGACACTGCCGTGATTGGAAAATTCCAACCTGTACCTGGAATCAGCTGCTAACCCGTTTCATCACTCGTTCCTCAAAAGACGAGTCTTCTTTAAGCTCTTTTCATCTGACTCGTAAAATATGAAAAGATTGCCGAGTCCTTGGCCTTCCAGCTCGTTAAAGGGACAGGAAGTGCTATCCCTCCTCTGGATTTTAATCTTTTTGGACCTGAGGGATTATTGCACAAAAAGATCGAGCGCTTGTTTTATTCGGCTCGTTAAAACTATCGAAAGCTCATCCCTTCTGTATTATTTTATAATTTTTTGGACCTAAGGGATTAGATGACGAAAAAGGACTTTTGGAGTTAACTTTATGTATCTTTTCAGACTCTCTCAAAATGAAAAGGACCGAGTTATCTTTGTCGTTACACTCGTTAAAATCATTAAATAGCGACAAACTTGTCTTTAGACGAGAACGAGTTTCACTATCGCTAGGCTCGTTAAAACATAGCGATGGGCTTGCCCGAAGGGTAGGTTATAGAACAAGCATATGTTATCATCCTCAAGCTTGACAAAAATAAAGAGGTACTGGTCAGCAATGACTGGGGAAAAATTGGGAGAAACTCAAGAAAACTTTGATGGTAGCAAGTCACTCTTGAACATGACACTTTTCCTTCGTACCACAATCGGGTTGGGTTGTTTCATTCACCGGTCACATCACCATGGTCTCGCCATACCATCCATATTTGGGGTAATGCTACCGATCCATCGCATCAGTGTCGCCATATGTTCAAGAGAAGTCGTTCAGAAAAGTCAACCGTGTCCCATCCACTGCCGTACATTATCCTTCATCCTTTCATGACCGCCACCCTGAATCATATTTCACAGATCGTTTTCACCTCCATCAAAATCATTAGCTCCATTCCGTGTCATTGATGTGGGATTCATTAAGGCCGTCCTTTGAGGGATCGCTTCTTGTCGACATTAGCTCATTATCCAAGAAGTTGATCTAGGAACAACCCCTTCAGTACTTTGAAGCTTGCATGCCTCAATGGCAAGTTTCTCACTTCCGGCGACAGGTATACATCAGTGACCTTCGACCGAAAGATTTTGCGTGGTGTTCGTCGCCAAGTCCTTTATTCACACCACGTGAATTGTACTGCAGTACCTTGAGGGTCATTATCATTATCGGTGATTCCTCTCGCGCTTGTTAACGGTTTACCTCATTGACCGGTAATCAAGCGATGTATTTCCATGTTCGACTTTAGAACATTTCTCACATGGATCGACTTGTACTTAGAGTGAAGATCGAACGAGTTTGAAGACCCCGGATCTAGTTTCATCCATCCGGGTTGCGATATATATTCAGGAAAGATAAAGACATTGACATGTACATCATTGCAGCAAATAATTATCCTACCCAAAGGATGATAATTTCATCAAAATTATCAGTCTACCATCAGACGATTGTCTGTTCTATGTACAGAAAAATGAATTTATAAAGCTGAGCATGGGAATGCCCGCCTCAGCTAGATCATGAAAGCAGTATGAAAAATAATGTATTGTATTGTATCTTATTACAGGTCTCCTCCCAGCATTGGATGAACTTCGGATCCTCCTGATAAAGCATTTCACCCGATCAACGGCCTCATACTTTAGGGGGCAACTGTTATAGACATTTTTGTGCCTTACAAAATTGAGCATGAAATGTCCATAATCTAAGGGATCCAAAGTCCCTAAACATGTTGTTCCTACCCCTAGAGGAACAAGGCTAACAAACCACAGCAATTCACAGAAGTTCTCCACCCGAAACTGCTCAAAAACAAGCCAATTCAGGATCAATTCAGTGGCTCCACTAGCTGTCTGCGCTGAATGTCAAAGTCAACAATGGCTACCTGCACTGCAACGCAGGTAGAAGCACTACCAGGGTGCGTTGAGTGAGATTTGACAAATGGCAAGTTCATTCCAAGAGGTGTCAAGACCGAGGAAGCTTCCAGAATCTTCCTCAATGACACTTGCCTCAGTGAATTCGACTAGTGATGAGTAAGAGGTTCCCAATCTCCAAGTGGAAGCAAGAACCTCCAAGTGGAATCAAGAGCTGACAAAGGGAGAGGACACTAGTCAGATCTCAAGCTGACTCATCCTCTCTCCAAACATCTATATATGAATCTCTCCTCCATGAGATCTAAAGGCTGGAATTTTGTTATTGCAAAGAATTGCTGTTGGTTTGAGATTGGAATCATTGGGTGCTTAATGCTTTGAAGGGGGTGAAGATAGGAATTCCATTTGCTGGGAAGGAGATGTTGGATTGGATCCCTCTGGGTTGTATCTCTTCCTGAACCTTGTTATTCATCAATAAAGCTATCTTGGTTTCTCCTATATACTGATGTATCTTTGATGTATGATTGCATTAGTATGTTTAGTTTATTTCTAATCCTGAACTAGTTATGAATATGAATCTATGTCTTTGTGTAGTGTTCTCTTCTTGTGATCTTGCAGAAACCTCTTGAAGCTGGGCGAGCGAGAAGGCTAGCTGGGAACGCTCAAAGAGAAGGGAAACTGGATCGAGGGACAAACAGAATACACCGATTAGTCCATCCATCTCTCTTCATTCTTAATTCATAAAGGAAGAATACTAGAATAGCTGTCTCTGTTTGTTTCTAAGGCACTGTCACACCTTAGGTGGATAGGATCGTCCTGCATAGGCATTTTTCCCCACAACAGTGTTAGAAACACATTAGGGATGAGTTAAATAATATCCGGGGGGATTTTCGCATGGGGCCTAATTACCTTAATGGAAGGGTTTTAATGATGGGAATGGGTTTTTAAACTAGGGAAAGGATTTTAGGAAAGGGAAAGGGTTAGAATAAGGGGAAAATCAAGAATGTGAATGTGTTAGAACAAGGGAAAATCAATAGGGAAGGGGTTTTCTTACAATGGAAAATGAGTTTCAAAGGAAGTTAGTAATATAAAATGAGACAATTGATGCTCTCCATGCCTTGTGAAAACTACTTCTGCCTACCCATCATTTACACTAACATTTTTTCTTCATTTACTAGGTGCATTTGAGTTTTTTGACCCTTTATTTCTTTTTATTTTGTAATCAAACTATCTAATTCTAACCTTTTGACTTTCGAATGGCTCAGATTAAACTGCTGAGCTCATTATTATTTTCTACCTAACTACTAATCTTCCAAGATTAAATAGTTTTCCTAGATCTTTATTCTCTATCTATCAGCATGAAATTTAAAGCATGAATGAATCAAGATTAAACTTTTTGGCCATTATGGATTGTGGCATTTCTGACAAGTTGCACACAATCTTATTTTTCAAAGCAAAGTAAAAAGTAGTGGCATTTGAATTTGCATCACTTTCAGAATCTACTTTTTATTTCTTTTTGGTGGGGTTCATATTTTATTTTCTTGTTTTATCCTTTTCTTTTATTAGTCCTTTGATTTCTCTTTTAGGGCTTCACCCTCTTTACATTTTTTATTAGAAGACATTTTAGAGAAAGCAAAATTATGTATAATATTACAAGACTAATCATAGTCAATTCAAAATTATGAATCCTATTACTACAGGACCCTAACGGTGGCTCCACATGGGGATGGAATTTCCTAGTGAAATGTAAAGAACTTTAAGATCAGTAGCCTTTCAAACTTTGATTGTGCTTGCCTTGTAACTATTTTTCAGTGATCTTCTTTACTCATATTTATGATGCTACACCTTTCAAAGCTTTTGGCCTTCTCTTCGGGCTTTGACCTCAAAAGGAAATCATCCAATCCAATCTAAACTTTGCAATCTTATGCACAGTGATCAAAGTAAACAAATGAAGTAATGTTAATTTGGGGAAAGGTAATTCTTCAACATTCTACCATTGACTAGTCCACCTGGTAGATGTGTTCCATCTAATTGTTTCAAGAAAAATGCATTGTTACCTCTGTAACCATAAATGATGTAAGGACCTTGCCATAGGAAATCAAATTTCCCATGTTTACCTTTTTCTTCTCTTCCGGAATCCCATTTGAGTACTTTTTCACCTATGTAAAAATCATCAACTTTGGTTTTCTTATCAAAAATAATTTTGATTTTATCTTGGATCACTTGGGATTTGTCATAGACTTCTTCCCTGGTTTGCTACAAATGTATTGTCTGATTTATCCTTCTTTGCATATCATTGGATTCTACCTGCAGTTCTTGGATCATATTCATTACTGGTACTCCTAAAGAGGATGGAAAAACAACATCCATTCCATATACTAGCTAATAAGGAGATGTACCAATGGACTTTTTTGTAGTTAGTATGTATGCCCATAAGGAATTAACAAAATTTTTGTTCCAGGTCTTCTTATTGTCTTCTAACAATTGCTTGATTATATCAACCAGGCTTTTGTTTGAGGATTCTGCAATCCATTACCTTGAGGGTAATAGGCCATGGAATTGCCAAGGGTAATGTGGTATTGTTTACGAAAGTATACCATTTTATTGGATTTGAAGGCAACACCATTATCAGTGATGAGCTTTTGTGGGCATCCAAATCTAGAAAGGATGTTTTCTTCACGATATGAAATGATGACAAAATTTGTGGCTTGTCTAGAAGGGATGGCTTCAATCCATTTAGTAATGTAATCAGTGGCTATTAAAATCCATTTATGTTGGGCTGAGGAGGATGGGTGAATTTCACCAATGAAGTCTAGACCCCATTGCCGAAATGGCATATCCATGGAGATGGGTTTGAGGGGTAATGGTAAGAGTTTCTTCTTGCATTTGTGACAGGAGATCACATATTTTTTGACATCTGCAAAAGGGTGGGACAGTGAAAACCTGCCCTTAAAATCTTATCAGCGGTTGTTTTCCAGTATAGGTGTCCCCCACAATCCCCCACATGGAATTCCCGCATGACCTTGTCCGCTTCATAAAACAAAACATTTCTAAGATAAAAAAATTCATTGCTTTCATATTTAGGAATCTGCTTTTGGTTCTAGATAAACTAGGAGGAGCTTGTAACTTGAGTAAAATGAAAATAGTGTTTGCATACCACGGTGAATCTATGAAAGCTTCACTGATTTATGGATTCACCATCTCTTCCTCATCATGTATAGAAGCAATGAAATTTATGTCTAAGGCTCGACAGTTCGATTCAACCAATGTCATATTCCAATATGGTGGCAATCCATTTGCTTATTTTTCTATCAGGCCCATTGTGAGTTAGAATGTCCTTTACAACTAAGTTTGGAACATATGCTATTATGTGAGAGTACAGAACATATACTCTGAAATCCATTATGGCTTTTACTAAAGCAAGAGCTTGTTTTTCCATTATATTATACTTTAATGTATCATATTTCAAAGCTTTACTAAAGAAGGCGATGGGTTGTTCATAGCCCCCATCATTCTTTTGCAACAAGACTGTTGCAATAGTGTGGTCTGAAGCAAATGAAAAAATTATGAAGTCTTTGTTGAAATTAGGACCTATAAGGACAAGTGTTTTAGTAAGGGTTTCTTTGATTGCCTCAAAAGGTTGCCTAGCCTCTACTTTCCACTTAAGTGTTGAATCCTTTTTCAACATGTTATTCAAATATCTAATTAGTTTTGCTAAGTTAGAAATGAATTTTCTAAGAAAATTTATTTTACCTAAAAATGATTGCAATTCTTTAATGTTCCTAGGATGATTGATGTTTAGGATTTCTTCTATTCTAGCTGGATCAATTCTAATGCCCTCTTTTAAAATTATGTTTCCTAAGAGTTTACCTTCTTCTAGCCCAAAGATTGTCCTTATGGGATTCAAGGAAATGCCAAATTTTCTACATTAAAAAAAAACTCTTCTCAAATGATCTAGATGTTCATTATCTGATTTGGAAAGCACTGTGATATTATCTTGGTAAACAACTAAAAATTCATGGATTTCCTTTACAAAATATATGTCCATTGCTCTTTGGAATGTTTCCCCAGCATTCATCAATCCAAAGGGAATCTTTAAATACACGAAAGTTCCCGAGGGAGTGGTGAATGCGGTATTTTCTTGATCTTTGGGTTGGACTAGGATTTGATTGTATCCAGAGATTCCATCAAGTAATGAAATTCAAATGACCCTACTATCCTCTGTTGAATTTGGTCCATTTTAGGGAGGGGATAGTTATCCTTCAGTGATACTTTGTTCAAGTTTCTGAAATAAACACAGAGTCTGATTTCTCATGTTTTCTTTCTAGTGGTGACTAAATTAGATCCCCAATCTGAATATCTAATTAGTTCTATGATTTGTGCCTCATACATCCTTTTTACTTCATTTTCTATCAATGGCATAAGAATTGGATTAATCCTCATAGGATTTTATTTAAAGGGTTTCTAATCTTCTTTGATGGTTATTTTATGTTCAATAATGCCGGTGTCCTAAGATTTGAGGTCTTCATAACTCCAGGAAAAGAATTCTTGAAATTATTTAAAAAGACTTATGTTCTCAGCTTTTTAGTTGGAGGTAATTCTTTGGATAATTTAATAAGCTTAGGTTTCATTCTATTCCTATATTACATTCTTCTACATATGATCTTAAAGGCTCCATATTTTATTTTCTAGCTACATCATTTGAATCAAACAAATCTTCTAATGGGGCTAATCCCTTAGCAAAAAAGTTATTTTTAAGGTTTAAAATATCTGAATCATCATTGAATATTTATTATATTTCTACATTTTCTAAGTTATCTATTTATACTTTAGTGAATTTAGTGGGTTTATTCACATCTACATCATTTATATCTATCTCACTATTTATGATGTCATCTACTATACAATCAGTATCTATGTTACAGTTTTGGAACTCTCCCTTGACATTCATAAAATCATAGATTTGAGAATCTTGTGAGAAAATCTACCAATATTTCATACTATTAGGTATAACAGGCCCGTGTCTTACCTTTGCAGTGTACAGGTGATTGGGCTAAAAAGGTAACATGCAAGTGCTAGCAAACGTATCCAAACTGTGAGCTTGCATGTTCGGTTTTCTAGGAATAACATCAAAATCAATTTCAAGGAGTTCTTTAATCATATCTAGAATAGTTTCTCTGTATTGGCTAAGTCTAGGATTATTTACAGAATACTCTCCTTTAATTTGTTTTATGATCAATTCCGAGTCTCCCATGATAGAAAATCTCTTGTCTCCAAGGCTTCTTACAATTTGCAATCCTAAGATTAAAGCTTCATACTCTGCCATGTTGTTAGTGCATTTGAAGTTTAATATGAAGGAATGATCTTCAGAATGATTATCTTCCATGTTATGAATCCAAACTCCTACACCTGCTCCAAATCTATTCACTTAACCATCAAAATCTAGGTGCCACCTAGATCCATGAAATATATTATCAATGTCACTTTCTTTATGTTTTTCTTCTAAAGTTGTGATTTCACCTTTGGCATTGTCTAAATTATACAAGATAAATGATTCCAAATCAGAATGCATGGAATAAATAGGGTAATTCTGTGGTCTTTCTGAACTACTTACCATGTATTTCATCAAGGTTTCTCTATAAAGCTTTCTCTGTTGTCCAAATATAGAAATGGTAGCATATGACATGTCTAACTGTAGAGATCCTTGTAATTTTTCTCCCCATGAGCAAGATAACAACATACCATATTTAGGTGGAATATATGCAACTATTATGTCCATAATAATACTTTTTGCTGGACATTGGAGTAGAGTTACACACATATCTTTTATCAAGCCTAGGCATTTGACTTGACTAGAATGAAAGGAAAACGGGTCCTTGTAGGGTCTAGTGATGTATAAGTTTGATCTTTCCATGACTGCTTTAGGCGTAAGGTTATGAGATGCGCCTAAACCTAACATAGCATTATGTAGGATTTTATCATGAACATTTAAGCTAATTTAGAATGGAGGAATAAGCCCTTGTTAATGTTTTCCATTCACTTCTAGACCAAATAATAACTCAAGTTGATCATCATTAAGGTTTACAACACCTTCGCCTTCACCTATGTTAAGTGTTTTAGTAATTTGTGGTTTGTATGATTCATTTTTCACCAGCTCTGTTAGAGGAACTGATATTTTCAATTTGGATATCTGAGGCATTTGAGTTTTGCCTAGTTGAATGATTTGATTTTTAGCAATTTTGGTTTGTGTGTTTTTGTCTTCTTTACCATCACTTGGTAATTCAGTTTGTGTATCAACACTTTCAATTTTCTTATTTGTAATAGTTTGAGTAGCACTTGAAGTTTTATTTCCAGCTGAAGTTATGTCTACAATTTTCGGGCTGGAAGCCTCGTGAGTTCCTCTAGGTAGAATCTGTAGACTTTTGGTCACAAGAGCTTCTGCTATTTTCTTAGTTTGGGTTTGGACTAGTTTCTTAGTAGGAAGTTTTGTGTTCTTTTTCTTTCTAATGCTATATTTTTTGTGAAATTCATAGATAGCATATTCGTAGACTTGTTTGTAGTCAAAGGATTCTCCATATTCTAATTGTAATTGTTGTAACATGTGCAATTCTTGTTCTTCCTGGGTAAGAAAAATGGCATCGTCATCGTTTACTCCCATCAAGTTTATCTGGGGGTCCTGGTCTTATTCAAGCTGTTGTGAACCTTCAGCATAATTTTCCTGGAAAGGTGGCCTAATTTGTTGATCGGGTGTACCTTCTTTTGATTTTCTAGTATTAGGATTTTTCCTCAAATTAGGGTTTCTTATTTGAGGTCCTTGTTGATTTTCCCAGTGAGTTTTTCTTTCCATATTCTCTAATCTATCAATTAAATTCTTTAAAATTTTATCCAAAGTATCTATCTTATCATCTAAAGTTGATGGTTCTTCCTTAATGGTAACTCTCCTCTCATTCCTCATTCTAGCTCTTTTAGCCAACAAATTAGCTTCTACACTAACTACATCACTCTGCATCTGTTTTAAAGTTGGAGGGTTTCTTTCTGTCATTTGGTAAGAAATATTAGTGTCCAAACCATCAGGAAATTTGATTAATTCCAAGTCTAGTGGAGGTTTGACATTTGTAGGGATTGCATTATAAATATTGTTAAACCTAGTACAATAGCCCTGAATATATTCATTAGGAGCTCCACTAATGTTTTCATATTAAAACAATATTTGTAAAAGATTTTTTCTTTCTTTCCTATATATTGATAAACAATCTATGGAAAACAGTTAAACTAGCAATATGACCAGAAGGTAAATATTTAAACCATTTCTTGACATCTCCTGCTAGTGTTTGTGCAAATAAACTCATCTGTACATCTTCTTCATCAATTTCATGTAATTAAAAATAATCATTCATTTTATTTACATTTTGTTGTGTAGTGTATTGACGAGGACCATCAAACTGAAATATTTTACTTTGGTAGTCTTGGGCATGGCAAGTACTTGAGCTGATAAGGTGAAAGGAGCATATCTGGCAGCCATGGCTAAGATTCTAGCTTGGCTAGAAGGTAAAGTGGTAGTGCTTGAAGATGAACTTGAAGGGCTTACAGATGAGCTTGAAGTGCTATAAAATGTAGCAGAAGTGCCAGAAGATGAAATTGAAGTATTTTTGAGATGGAAATAAAACTCTGGGCTAAAGAGGAAGCTTGGGGATGAATGATTCTATGGAATGAAGTGTAGTGAAAATAATAGATGAGGTGGTACTAAAAAAAGATGAATTTAAAGACTTTGAAGGAATGGTGGAAGGCTTAGGAGTAACAACAATTAGGGTAGCTAATTCAACTAATTGTTGAAAATAGGCTTTGTCTATGTGTCTTATCAAATTTGAGGTTAAAGCATCAAGTTTGTCAAAAGTGTCTAGAACATGTTGATATAAATCAGGATGTATAGTATTATTCTTTGATTCAATAAATTGAATAAAAGTAGGGTCTATTACAGTATCGTGGACTGAAGTTTCAGATTTGGTAACTCTAAGTTGGATAACTCTTTAGGAAGTAAATTTGCTTTGATTATCTGACTAATGCTTTCTTGACTTTCTACTTTAATAGTTTTTCCTAAGATTTTGTTTGGATTATCAACAATTATAGCAGGGTTTGGATCTGGATGTGCCCTAGTATAGTATGTTCTTTTGGAAGCCAAAATTTTATTTTTTAATGAAACCTTTGACAACCCTAAAATGGCCTTAAGGTGAAAAGATGAGATTTGGGATTTCCTTTAAGGTTTATTAAACTGAGGACTGCTTCCACAATATGGTCGCCACTATGTTATCACTCTAAGATTTCCTTAGGGTTGTCATGTTGTGTTTAAAGAAATAATAGAGGTAACTGCAAACCTACTTTTGAGACCAGTATCTAGCCTTCCTAATACTTAGAGAGGGCTCTCTTTTAATAATTTAATTTTGTTGAATTGATTGTAGGGTAGTTATCTAAGCTTCATTGGGTTTTGATTTGATTTGGTGGTGGAATCACTAATTTTGATGGATAGAAAAATGTCTTTTTACCACTGGTCTATGGAGTCAAAATGTTGAGAAAATAGGACTGAATCAAGTTCCAAAGGAAGTGTCCACAGGGCCAAGTAGCTGAGCAAATTCAGATCTTTTACGCTGAAAGGTGAAGTGGTTTTCAATCAAGATCAAGGAGCATTTAAGGATTCCTCAAACCGGATAATGAGGGAAATGAAAGAGTTCAATCGAAACTAGGAACCAACGAAGAATTCCCTACTATAGATATCACAAGAAAACATGAAAATGAAGACTAGTTCAGAATAGAGTGTAATTAAACATATTCTACAATAATGTTCCTGTTATAACATTTAAATTTGGAAAACATACAAGTTTATGGGATACTTAAGAAAATAACAATTTGAACAATTGAAATATACTTCACTGAAGTTTCCCAACACATGAATCTTGTAATGCAATGCCTTTATTACTTGTCCAGTGTACTGACTTGAAAATGTTACAATAAACCCTTAGGTTTTAGATTAGTACAACCATAGAAAGGTTCAACAATACACACCCTATACTTCAAATTGTGAACTATTTATACAAAAACTATTAAAAAATATCATAAAACGGATTTAGGAATTATTCAAGGAAAATGAAATATCTTCATGCAAGAAGATAGGGACACCTAGGAGACCAGACGTCTAGTTGTCCCTTCCTTTACTAATTTTGTTTTTTTCTATTTTGATATTTTACTGCTTTCTCTCTTTTTCTCTTGCTCTATGATGGTTGTCCCTTTACTCTGTCTTTCATCTTATACTCTTTGGCTTAGCTGATCTGTTACTCTTTTCTATTTTACATTGACAGCTCTTGACAGCTCTGTTTAGTTGTTTTACCTTTAATTTTCATGGTAAATCATTCAACTTTTCCCAAGTCTTCGCATCTGGTAATTTTATATTTACCATTCTTTTGAAGATTTCATCAGCCTATGTGTATTTAGCAAATGTAGTTTTGTTGATAAAGAGATATTTTACCTCATGTTGGAGGTAAAAGACATTCTCAAAAGTCTGACATAGCACTTTCCCTATTGGAATCCCTTTCATGGCTGAATTGTTTGCTTGTTCCTTTGCCACTTACCTGATTTTGTTATCATAGTCTTCATGCTTCGTCAATTTCTCATTTATAACTAAGGGATTAGGTAGACCTTTTTTCCTCAAAACATCAAATTTCACCATAAATCTAGTTATTGCAAGCTCCATGTTTTGACACTTGTATTCAAGTTGCATCATCAGATTCCTTTTGGTGATTACTTTCTTTACTTCTAGAATTGTTTCAGTCCTGTCACTTATGCCAATCTCTTCCAATTCCTGTTTGTTCTTGGAATTAAGAAATTTAATGATTTCATTGTCCTCTTCTGGTTTTCTACCAAGTTCTTCCTTAGCCTTTTGAATAGCTTTAGTTTCTTCCTTGATTAAATCCTTTTGCTCAAAGATGACTTGGATGGATGACCAAATATCATTAACAAAGTTAATGATATCGGCCCACAGTTGTCGCTTTGCTTGGGCGAGTAGTTATTTCAATGTCAATTATTTTTCTAACTTTTGTATCCTCTCAGTAAATCTATTTGACTTCTGTGTTTCATCCTTATGCAAGATTTGAACTAGACTCTTTTCATTCACTAGAATTTTTATTTGATATTTAAGTCTATTTATTTCATTTGTTTGGATGGACATATCCTAGATAGCTTTGATTAATTTTCCTGCTTCATCACTAGGATGAGATGTTGTTGTAGATGATCCTATAAATGATGTAGTTGTTGATGTAGTGGGAAGTGTTGTAGCTACTGGAACTACTGAAGTGGAAGGAATTGTTTTAGTAACTGTAGGAAGGTAGCGATAGTAACTGCTTCCATGATGGCCTTTTTCTCCTGTACTAACTTATCCATATCATTTTCCATTTCTGTTAATTGAGAAGTTGACTAAAGAATGAGGTTCGTCATTTCATCCTTTTGGTTTTGATTCTCTAGAACTTCCTTGGTTTGTGGATGTTTAGTAGGAGGAAATTTAAGTTGTTTCTTCAATGCAGTAATGTTTGCATTCTTTTTTTTAATGAGTTCTTCTACACCTTTGACAATCTTTGGATCATATCTATTGGGTAGCGGAGGCCCGACGTAAGGGTTTTGGGGCTCAAAGCCCATAATTTTGGTAATAGTATGGTAAAGGCTCGGAGAGATGCACAGAGCGTGAATTGTAATGAGTCAAGTCAAAGGGTTGTCCACCTGAAAATAATGTAAGAAAATAGAAAGTGAGTCAGCCCATGGTCCGCTGACCATGGGAATGTCTAAATAGAGCAAGGCTCTAAGGTTATAAGTCAGTTTTTGGTTTTTTATCTTAATGTTATGGGTTTATGAAGGCAATATTGTCTCAACGTCTATAAGTCCAAGTCAAGGGTGTTGGTAGATAGGTAGAGGCTCCGTAGCTTTACGCACATAGGCCTAGTAAAATCCATAGCTATGTGCACAGACCCTTACAACTGAGTATGCAAGGTAGATCTGGTTGTATTGGAAAGGAGATAAATAAAGATAAGATTTTTTGAATCATTGTGTGCTTGATCATGAATCTATCTGTTTCTTATGTTCTGAATTTATGCATATTTATGATTACGTGCACTGGTTGTTACTATTAAATGTTTGCTTAAAGACCTTAAGAGGTAGATTAGATCTATAATAAACTCATTAGTAACAAATCACATAGGCCCGGATCTACGTGGAAGGCTGATAGTGGTACAGAGTAGCGCGAGGGCATAGAATGGTTCCCGACCCCATCCAGACCACATCTAGACATCTCAAGGATGTGGAAACATGGTTCCAACACCCTCCCCTACTACCTTAAGTGAAACTTCAATCCGTGCTCTACGGGCTGTTGCTAAAAGGGCTGGTAGTGTGGGATTTGTTTGGCTAATACACTTCTGAACCTGGGTTAGGCCCCAACAAGCCAACAAATGGTTCCATTGCCGGGACTAGGATCTGTCTAAGGGATGTTTGATGTTGAGACATTGGAACCCTACGAAGAAGGAGACTGAAGATTGGTTGGATCAGAAACTACATGAGTTAGTGGTACAGGGAAATATAAATCCGTGGATATTTGAGGAAAGGTGGCTAGATCATTACATATACACAGAAATCGACGAGATCTTCTACGTGACCTTCTCATTAGAGCTATACAAGTGGATCGTGAGGCTAGCTGATAGTGTGGGAAGGTACATACTTGATCAACCAATAGTTTGGACTCCCGACTTGGTGTGCAAGCTAGAGGCATCTGAAGATAAAATCACACAAGCAATAGATCATTGGCTGGACTGGATAATAGGAGGGTTTATCACTGAGTTTGTGATAGACACAACCGTGAGTTATAGCGAAGCGGAAAGGTGGTTTCTTCAGGGACCAAGGGGTAAGTACATCAAATCGTTGAATAACTGGATTAAAATGCTGGTGTGTGAAAAGTAGGTTATGCAAATCTATTGATTTCTGGGTTAACGCAGAGCGGAAGAGGCTACCGAGGGTCCGAAGGATTGGAGAACAGTCCCCTAATTTCACTATCGCGAGAAAGCAAAGAGGATATAGTTGGGTTCTCTCCGAGAAGTGTGGTTCGGTTGATGAAGTAGTGCATTCCACTATTTCCACCTCCATCCATGCCCCCACCAACTTCACCCACATCAACCCCATCTTCACCCACCCCACCTCCACCACCACTGAAGGTTGGAATGGCCAGTCCGATCAAGTTGCCTGTATTTAGAGGCATAGGAAATGAGGAACCAGATCAGTTCTAGTTCGTGGTAAAGGCAGTATGGGAAGCCCAAGGTGTTATGGATGATAACATCAAAAAGGCTACTCTGGTGAGCATGTTGTAGGATCACGCATTGACGTGGTATATAAAGTACTCTAACGATCACCTTAATGCAGGAATAACAACGATCTATGATGCATTGAACAAAGAATTTAGCCAGCTGAAATTGGAGATGTAGTCGATCATTGGGTTCAAAGAAATCATGATGCTGCTAGGTGAATCCCCATGGGATTTGGATCAGAGATTGAAGAGTACGATCCATGAGGCCAACATGATGTTGACAGATGCGCAACCCTGCACATGGTTTGTGGCGTCTTTGACACCACATCGGAGGACGAACTATCACAACAAAAGATCTCAACCCAAGCTGAAGCACTAGAGATAGTGATGAGTTTGTATGAAACTCCAATACAGGATCCTGGGTTGGGAGGTCAGCAAATCCATGCACAACTACAAAACCTATGCTTAGAAATGCAAAGTTTGAAGCAAGATAGGGCACCCTGATCGTAGGTGCGTGAAGAAGTATGGTGTATCAAATGTAAAGGCGATGGTCATGACAAGGATCACTGCCCCGTATTCGCGAACTATCTGGTGGGAGGAGGGTCAATTCCATTAAGACTGGAGGTACAAGCAGGCCCAAGCACAACACCCGCACTCTGGTGTGCGATTTGTCAAGTAGGAGGAAAGCATGCAACAGAAAACTATCACCTATTGCAGAAGCATACCCAGACCCCGCAATAGCTATATTGCAACTTCTGTAGATCAGTGGGTCACGAAAACCTTAACGTGTCAAAGTTACGAGCAAATGATGGAGAGGACCCCAGCCTATAGAATGCAGACTGAAACATGGGGTTTCAACCCAGCCACAGGGCCATGCAGTGGATTCCAAGGATGCAGACGAGGGAGAGGAGGAATGGGACCTGGACGAGGGCACATACAACTAATCTATTATAATTGCAGAGGACCAGGGCACTACACTCATGATTGTACTAACTTGATGAGAATATCTTGTCTGTACTGTGAGTAGTTTGACCATGCAATGGTAGATTGTCCAATGCTAATTGCCCAAATGTCCGAAAAGGGGGTACTACAGCCTAGTCCAACTCAAAATATCCAAATGGTGAGGTCTGAGCCACGTGAGGAGGACCCTAGTGTAAACATGGTACTAAGGAGCGGCACAACTACAGGGGGAGATGCGAGGAAACAGCCCAGAGAAGAAGTGAAGGAACCTGACTTTGAGATGGAACATGTGAAGGAGACGTCTAAGGAAGCTAGGAAGAGCTTCACGAAAGCCTCTACTCTAGGTAGTAGGGATCCAATTGAGACGGGAATGGATCCCTCTATGCTTACTACCTTTTTAGAGACATGTATGAAGCTGCTACGCGACAATAAGGCAGTTAACGGACTACAAGAGCTGATCACTAGGTGTGTGGGATCAGGGGAGCCGCGCGTAGTCCAAAAAGTGGGAAAACTTGTCCTGACGATGAACCACACTAGTTGGTTCAAAACGCGTCGACAAATGAAATTCTATGTGATATGCGCCGAAATCTCTCTCTAACATGCTCTGAGCACCGGGCAGAAAATGCGAATGACGATGCAAATTGGTGAGTATGAGATGGATCAGGTCATCCTGGATCTGGGTTGGATGTGAATGTATTGCCTAAGAAAAAGTGGGAACACATGGGCAGGCCTACACTATAGTGGTCTCCTATTCGACTATGGATGGCCAACCAACAAAAGATCTTACGGATGGGAAGATTGCAAGGAATGACAGTGGAAATTGAAGGCCTAAGTACGCAGACAGAGTTTGAGTTGATAGAGATTGTTGATGACAGTAATCCATACCCTACGCTGCTAGGAATAGATTGCGCCAGACATGAATGGGGTCATCAATTTAAAAAGACGAAAGATGACATTCGAGAAAAGGTCACTTCGAGTTATAGTTCGACTGGACCCAGCCGAAGGAGAGTGCTACACCAAACCGATGCGCGATGAGGATAGTGACAATGAAATAAACTGCATCTACTAGATAACAACACAAGACTAGGATCGAGTGAATCCCATAGCGGGTGGCAGAGTCTCATGGGAGTGTGATAGTTCCTGCACATCTGATTTAGATGAGGAGATATAATGATGGAAGAACCGATTGCATGAAGCCACAATGCTCAACCGATTGCATTATTAGATAACTGTGATGCGTGACAACCGAGGTAAAGAATTGACCACCAGACGATGATGCAACCAATGGGTAGGCTTTCGTCAACCATTGCGGAACTTCAATCGTAGAGCAGAAGTCACAAGGTGCGCTGGATGGAGTGTTGCACGTGAAATCACATCAGTGTGGCGTACCCATAGGAAGATGAGGTGGAATGAGCACGAAGATAGAAGGTCGTTTTGTGTACGAGTTGGAGGACTTCAGCAGCAAACAATACGGATGGATTTTCTACAACCATCGACCTGACCGAATCTACACATGACAAGGGTTCTCTGGGCCAATAAGACCGTAAAAAAAGTAGGGCGTGTGAAGATAACTCTATCGACGATCAAACACAATGAAACAAGGAAAGTGAAGAGAATTTCTGTGACCGCTGCCCCTGTAGTTTAACCTGAACGAGAGGACCTAGACAAAGGGGCCCAGTAGTTGCAGGAAGCCATTCAGAGTGGTTGCTTGAGACTTCACAAGCTTGAGGAAGAGGGGGCAAGGCTAAGGAGTAAAAGCGTTAGGTTGCACGAAGAAATTGGAAAAATAAAAATAGAAGTCACACAGACGGTCCGCACGAATGTGCGAATAAGGGGACCAAACTTGGCCGGCCCTCCTATGACACTGGAACGAGCTGTGACCTACTATCATGGTTGCAACCGCACCTTACCAAACAAGGGAGCATAGAATGTGATGCACTACTTGATTCAAAGGTACACGAAGGGTGCCCCTAGCCTGGGCTAGCAGGGAAGAGGAAGTCTCGCACTAGTGGTGTGACCACCTGACTATCTGTAGGAGGCCTAGTCTTAGTGCTCCACGAAGTTGAAAGAGGGCGCAGGAGTATAAAGAATTTTGCAGGAAGGTTGCACGATTCGGACGTGGCGCGCAGGGCCAGTAGGAAGCATAAAACGTGTCTGCGTACCAGGGACTACGCTGCCACGTGGGAAGGATTGAAGGTGACTGTTGCAGATACTGTTCATGAAAAAGTGTCCCATTTAAGACACCGAGTAGTGGGCAGGAAGCCATTAGGACACAAGGCTGAATGGATTTACCACCAAAATCGCATTAATGAGCCACGAACAAGGAGCAGAACTGAATTTGAAGTCAAAAAGGTATATAAAGCACAAGTGGCTTGTTACCACACACCCTTTGGCCCCTTGCATAGTAAGTTGTTCTGGGTTCAAATAGAAAGGCGTAGGATGAATGAGGTAGTCGTAAAAGGAAGCCCATGGTTTCAAGAATTTCCAAAGGTAATACAAGAGTCCCTACTCAGGTCGATATCCACAACCAAGGACGTTACACAAAGCTCTGTGTCACAGATGGGAGGGATAGCTGAAGTCCCTAAATCACCCAGGATGTCGTAGACTAAGAAGAACCCACAAGTCATAGGATCAGTCCGGATGTCTCTGCGAAATCTACGATTTGGAAAATTATCGATGGAGGAAAAAGGTAAAACCGTTACTATTGAGAGTGATGAAGAGGAAGAGGATCCTCCAACCTTTGTCAAAGAAATAGAACCAGAAGAAGAGATGGAAGAATATATCCAGCTAGTATGGGCTCCAGTAAGGCGGCCTAAGTATGTTCCTCCAAGGAAATGGTTGACCAAGGTACCTAAAGATTTAGATGTCGTTGACAGCACACTCATCACCCCGTCTCTCCCTAAAGGGGTTCCGTTCGAAGTAACGAAAACCGACCGCATCCCTACTATGAAATTTGAAGACTGGGACCTTGTGGATACTAAGAAGTTTCCCCATTTATGGAGCAAAGCATGGATGGGGTTTTTACAACACTACAACTGTAGGAATGGTTGTGAAAGGTGGAGGAGGCTGGGCTACACTACCTCCTGTCAATTCCACATTTTCATTGGCCCCCCATTACAATATTAATCATCAGACAACTGCCCTACCTGGTACATGATGGGTACTTATGAATAGACAAACCCGTCCCCATCACGGCGGAGCTCACTAATAAGATCTCTCAGCTTCCATGTGAAGGAAGGGACCCTGCAGAAATAGTTGTTATGAGTGGCGATTTGACGATGACAGAAGCCTTGAAAAATAAATACAAATTGGAGAAAAAGCAGAGAGGGTATGTTATTGCTAGTATTTAGGACAAAGGGGTTAGCATTGCTACCTAGTTGCTGGCAGGAAAAGTGATGAGGAAATGTCGAGGCAATGAGGTCCCAGCAGTGGTCGTCTCATTAGCTGAGCAATACGCAGAAGGGGAATGGTTCAATTGGGCATAGTTCCTTTGTGACCAATTCCTGACCAATTGCAGGGAGGCCCAGGAGGAGGGTAAAACCTTCCACTAAGCATGGTTTCTTTTATCCATCCTAATGGTTACAAGTGAATTACTTGAAGGTATTTAATTTCCATCCCTAGATGAGGAGTGGCCAGAGGCTGCAAGATATGCATCACTCTAGGTGACGAAGGACGCCACCAGAATCTGAGACGTCAAGATTTTTTGGATACTAATGGACGCGAACATATGATAGTGGATCAACCAGCAACCCCATCTATCTACCGACATTTATGACAGTGTGAAGAATGTCACTAATTTTAAGGCGGATATGCACCATGTATACATCTGGGTGCATAAGGATCTAGAACATACGTGGACCACACTTCCCTTCATTGCCATCAACGAGGCTATTTTTGTGGTGTTGGATAGTTGGCCACCAGATTCACGTGGACTAGATGTGGCAGGGCATGATGAGACCACCATCCAAAAACAAAGGTTGAGGCCAAGCGCTTAGCACAAAAGAAGTGGAACGAACATCACACTGTGGAAGCACGGGTGGCCTGGGAGGCAGCACAGGCTTCTACAGGCAAGGAAACAGTAGGAGGGGCTGCTACGACAAAGGACGAAAGCATCCTGAATGTGAACACAGAGTCGGACACAGATACAAGGATGAAAGGTGTTGTGCCAACCACCACCGGTTCGCCCTTAAAAAGACCGTGGTCGATAGAACAATCAAAGTCATGAAAGAAGACCAAGGCATCTAAAGTGGACATGGAACTTATCACATTGACATAGGGGATACAGTTTGTGAAGTCACTCAAGAAATTCTCGACGAGGCCATGACGGAGTAGAAGACTGTGTTGGGGGGCGCTCAGCATGCAGACGCAGGAACTTGGTGCACGGGCCCCACAGCCAGGAATAATCACTACCCATGCAGCTATAGGTATGTCAGCAACTGAGCAGCTACTGCAGGCCAAAATGGCTAATGCTATCACACTCCCGGCAGGGGCATTAATAGCAGACAACGTGGAGGACAGAGCTGTCGTAGGCCAACTTATGGGGCTTGGTTTAAACTTGGCTACCCTCCCCCACGAGAGCTTATACTAGCTTCAGGATGGCGTAACAACGGAGCTCTGCACTAGGGAAGGACGTGTAGTGCAGGTACTCAGTGAGCAGGGAATAAAAATTGAGCAGTTGAGCCTCCAACATGATGAATAAGTTGCACAAAATCGGTAGTTGTATCAAATTGTGGGGGAAGCATGTTGTCGTGCCCCTGAGCTCGAGATTGCGACAGATTTACCTGTCGGCATATGGATCCAAAAGTTGGCCAGTGGGTTCTGCGAAGCAAAGGAAGAAGCAGTGACGATCCAGTTGGCTCTCAACTTGCAGATCGCAGAGCTGAAACTGAAATCACAGCCCTCTACACCACTAGAGGTCACAGAGCAGCGGAAAGTCATCATTCAATCAGGGCGGGAAATAATAGCAAGTGCCATGCACGAGTGTGTCGGCTTGTTGGATCAGTCACTTAGTACAGTTACTTCCCTACAAGAAGACCCAACCTTACAGTGATTGGAAATAGAAGCAAGGGAGTTATAACTAGCCTATGATAATGTCAGGGGGACCACGCAGACGGTTGCTATTACGAAGAACTTGGCCAAGATAAGCGAGGCCCAGGCTCTCAAGATACAAGTTGTTGCCACTCAGCAGAAGGAAGTAGTGATTAAAGAACACATCGAGCGAAAGATGGCACACATGCAGGTAGTATATGAACCATAACAAGCAACTAAAATGGATATTGATGCATCAGTGGCTCACGTAGAGCAGGTACAACAGATGGCGGAAGATTATTTTGCGAGTGTAGGCAGAGCGCAGAAGTTGCTGAATGACCTCCGCGTGAAGATTAACACACCATCCGAGTGACTCGGGACGAGTCACGATGATTGTGTTGGGGGCTTGTTGGGAAGCGAAGGCCCCGCGTAAGGGTTTTGGGGCTCAAAGCCCACAATTTTGGTTATAGTATGGTAAAGGCTCTGCGAGATGCACAAAGCGCGAATTGTAATGAGTCAAGTCAAAGGGTTTTCCACTCAAAAATAATGTAAGAAAATAGAAAGTGAGTCAGCCTGCCCATGGTTTGTGGACCATGGGAGTGTATAAATAGAGCAAGGCTCTAAGGTTAGAAGTCAATTTTTGGGTTTTGATCTTAATTTTATGGGTTTATGAAGGAAATATTCTCTTAGCGTCTATAAGTCTGAGTCGAGGGTGTTGGTAGATAGATAGAGGCTTTGCAGCTATGTGTACAGAGGCCTGGTATAATCTACAGTTGTGTGCGTAGACCCCTACAGCTGAGTGCGCAAGGTGGATTTGGTTGTACTGGAAAGGAGATAAATAAATATATGAATTTCTAAATCATTATGTGCTTTATCGCGAATCTGTTTGTTGCTAATGTTCTAAATTTATGCATATTTATGACTACACGCACTGGTTGTTACTGTTAAATGTTTTCTTAAAGACCTTAAGAGGTAGATCAGATCTATAATAAACTCGTTAGTAACAGAGGACATAGGCGCGGATCTACGCAGAAGCCTGATAGCAGTATAGAGTAGTGCAAGGGCACATAACAATTCACAACCCCATCCAGACCACATCTAGACATCCCAAGGGTGTGGAAACCTGGTTCCAACACCCTCCCCTACTACCTTGGGTGAGACTTCAGTCCGCGCTCCACGGGCAGTTCCCAAAAGAGATGGTAGTGTGGGATTTGTTTGGCTAATACACTTTTGAATCTGGGTTAGGCCCCAAAAAGCCAACAATATCCCATTTCAATAACCAAATCTTCAAGGGATTTAGTTCTGTTATCTTTAGCCTGTGAGGATGCTTTTTCTAGTTTCAACTATACTTTTATATTTTCCAAAGAATTGTGAAGCTTTTGGGCACTCATAGCTTTGTCAGTCATAGTTGAGTACAACATTTCTCCTGCTTGATTATGAAATTTTATTTGGTCTAGAAGATGAACATATTTGGCAGAAATCTCATAATCTGTCTTTTTGTAATCTGCTGCTGACTTAGTATGTTGTACTGTGGGCTATAAAAAGGTCATCTGCATTTTTCTTGTCTTATTATCAAATGCAAAAAGTAATATGTTATGGCCTCCAGGAGTCTGATTCAAGTACTGTGAATATATTTCAGCTTTTATTTCTTCATTTTTGGCCTTAATATATTTGTATATTTTTTTGATGTTCATTTCTCTGTTCTTTGGTTCACTTGATGAAGATACTTCAAAACTATGTTGCTTCTGGATGATCTGAGAACTGGAAGTTGAAGGCTGGTGAGTTTCCTTTGAAATTGAAGGAGGTGGATTTTCCTTAATGACAATGTCAGTATCAATGATCTCAATTGTAACAATTTTGTCTTCTTGCTCATTTATAGGATTCAACTTCGTTCTTTTTCTGTACATTATTTCAAATATTTTATATGTTGTATGTTTGTTTGAATAAGAACCTTCTTCTCTAGTCCTAATTTGCATTTATGTCCTGTAGGGATGGAGTATTTAGAATGGAACTAGTATCTCTCTGCTCCTCCATATCTAGTAAGGTGTTTTCCAACCACTCTGACTGGTTGGCATATATTTCAATCTCTGGCCTAGACACATGCATAAAAGGGCTTAATTTAAACTTGAGTCTTAGTTTGTTTATGAACCTAAAGGATCATACTGCCATTTGAAACTATCACTGAACTTCATCTCCTCTAAACATATTTCTTCTTCCTCTCCAGCATCCCTATTATTACAGATAAAAGGACCAAGCTGGTTCTTGATTTTCAACTGTGTTTTCTTCCTATCTGATAGAAAATTAACATCATCTAAATTTATGATTTGTCTAATATATTCTAGTGCAAATATCCTCATGGGAAAATATTTTGGTAGATTATATTGAGTGAGTTGACATCCATACACCCTAGTTTTAGTGTGGTTCTAGTATAAATACCATTCTCATGTTCTGATTTGTTTTGGCAGCTGTAAAACTTTCTTTATTTCATCATTGACGCTGGGTTGATTGCTACTGGTTAGAATGTTAACCACTGGGTGAAAAAATGAATCAACGAACTCCTTGTAGCTGAAAATAGTGGAATATTTTTGGATTAAGGGTGTCCAAAAGATAACAGATCTAGGATGGCCCTTAGTGTCCAGTTTTTGGATGTTAATTGTAAACCTTTCTCAATGGAAGTATAGAAACATATGGAACAATACTGAAGAGTATTTGAATACTCTTTGATCTGGCAATCTAATTAGTTTATCATGGATTCTGTCTGCTAAGAATTGGGCAAAATTGAAAACTATAGCTGGATACTTTCCTGAGAAAACAATAGAAAGGAAACCAAGTATAGGCTCATCTACATGTTCATTAGTGGTATATCCTAGAATACATGACAGCATGGTTACAATTTCTCTGGCTTTCTGTTGATGCCTCGAAAATCACTGCAACAACATTGGGGGATAACCACCCGGTCCGGACCTTAAAGCAGCTCCTTTTCCGTTTGGTGTGGTGGCTCCGACTGTTCAACTAGGTCCAGTTACCTCCTCCCTACTGCTATTGGTTTATAATGTATCTTTAACTACCAATAGACAGGGACATCAGATCACTTCTTCTTGCTGATCAGGCAAGAGAATGAGCCTTAAGCTGATTTGGGTTCAGCCAAGCCACAACTAAAATTTTGCCTCTTTGAGGAGAGGACTTAAAAGAATGTAGAATTTACTCTAAATGCAAGCTTATTCTATGATGCAAGCAAAGGAAACTAATCTAAATCCTATCTTAATTAGGCGGATATAGATCTAACCCAACTAAGAGCAAGATAATTAAAGTATCGGGATTTAGATATGTCTTGTTTATAATGAATACCAAGTTAATGAAGTAGTTCAATTAACTGATATTATGGATATCAAAACACATCCTATTGAGACCTCTTAACTAAAATAATAAACCAACAACACTCAGGAAGTAGTTCACATAAATGATATTGATTATCAAATCAGCAAATCCAATAACTAAACAATAATATGTGGAAATAGTTCACAACATATTATCATTCAATAAATCAGTTTTAACAAGGCAGATTTTTGAGTAAATAGTTACTCAGAAATCAGAAATTAATCCATAAGAACAGAGATACATGATAACAGCATTGAGACAAACTGCCCATATTGACAATAGTGCACAAACATGAATAAAATGACACATTCTTGTTACCATAAAAATGAAACTGATATTTGAAATAGTAGTATTAAAAATACCAATTTATTGCATCCATTTCTCTGATCTTGGTCTCCAACAGTCCTTTACATTGCTTGAACTTCTGTCTTTAAAACTAGAGCCACAATAGTGCAAACTCTGCCCCTCATACATAATCCAAGATACAAAGGAAAAATCCTCAATAATCCCCAGATCTGAGATTTTCTCTCCTCTCTCCTACAACTCTAAATTCCTATTACAGTAGTGCTTTTAGAAGTCTAGCATTGCAGAGGAGAGCAGCCCTTTATTCCATTCTACAATCTGTTATTTATAATATTTGTGAAGGGATTTTGGAGAGGAGAGTTTGTTCAAGAGAAATCTGCTAAATCCAATTTTACTTGCTCAAAATTTTGATCTTCAATTGCTGGAGCATTCTAATTGACTGAGATCTTTTTCTCCATATTTCCTCCACTGTTTTCCTGCAAAAAGAAATCATAATAAATTAAAATGCAACCATAAAATCAAAATAGTATTGCTGGCATTTAAAATCAAATTCAATCAAATTCTATTTAAATAAATAATTGAAAATAAAATATAAGCTCTGTATTGATGCTTGGAATGATTTGATTGGCAAAGGATATCATTGACCAATGGATCTGCAATTAGAAGAGGCTTTGGACAAATGAATTTGAAGAAAACAACTCAGAAAATTGATTTTGTTTTCAAAATTCGGAGCCTGATCTTCTGCCTGATTTTTGGCCCAATAAATGATTAAATCTGTTGGTGAAACCTCCTCCAAAATGTTCTCCTTGATTTTCTCTTTCCAATGAGCCATCCTGGGCCTCATTTGGCCAAGTATAACTCAATTTATGAGCCTCCAAAGTTGATGGATCAAATCTGGCATGAATCTGGAAATTTTGTTGTTGGGCTAAAAAAAAATCAAAATTCTCATTAAAAATTAAATCCTGAATTAGAATTCTAATTATCTAATAATTAATTCTAATTTAATCATTAATTATGACCTAAACTAATTAATTAATAAACTATGTATTAATTAATATCTAATTAACTAAAATATTAACTATTTGTAAAATAATTAATATAAATATAAATAATATTTAAATATTAATTAAATTAAATTAAATAAATATTACATATTTATTAATTTAATTAAATTAATTATTTAAATATTAATATTAAACTATCACTACCTATTTCTTATGCTAACATACTCATATAAACCATTGAACCATTAACGATTCATATGGTAACATACACCATTCCTAAAAATGAATTAATACGTGACCCATAGGTGAAGGTCAAAGTTTGACTTATTGCATCAGGAAAACGTTGAGTGAGAGTTCATATGGCATGCATTAGTCGAGAGTTTTCGATGCGAAATCGCAATTGAATTTTTTGTTTTTTTTTAACTTTTCTTTAATGCATCATGCCCATATGCCTTTCGGGGTTTTCAAAATTTCGGCAATTCGCATCGGGGCTGGCTAATGAGGTTTTTTTAAAAATGTGTCAATGCAAAAGTCCCCGATGCGATATCGCATCGGGGCATCGGGGATGTGGAGATATCGGGGTTTTTAAGTATATCTTATAAAATTTCCGATGCGATATATTTATATTTATATTTTTATACATTAAATTTTAGTTTAATTAAATCAATTATATTTTAAATGATAATTAATGTACTTAATCTGAGATTTAATATTAAAAATCAATTTTGATTTTGATTTTATTTTTTTATGAGAGTTATTTTATAAACTACAGCCACTCTTAATAAGAGTAAAAATAAAAATAAACTACAGCCACTTCAAAAATTTTGGGTTTTCGAGATTAATAATTGATTTAGAAATTGGAATAAACTTCTTAAATCTCGATACTTAATGATTTGGCTGAAAAATGAAGAATGTTAGTAAAACTCTCTATGAGTTAATATTTAAACTGAATGCCTTATTGAACTAATTTATTTACAAAATGTGATATTGTACATTGTATGCATTTTTAACCCAGGCTACATAAATAATCAAACTTTCAAAGGAGCGCCATTTTCAAACCAGTTGACCAAATGAAACAAGCGTCAATGGGAAGCTTGTAAAAAAACGATTCTAACAAAGCAATCAAAACAAGAATCCAAGGAAAACGAAAAATTAACAAAAGCGTAGGGAAATCAACTAAATAAAAATCCAAAAAGGTGTTTGACCAATTTTAATAGAAAAGGTCCCCATTATTTGAGTTCAGCGAACCAATAATGGGGGGGGTTGTGTTTTTACCACAACAATGGCGACACACGGGAGAAGAACTAGTTATCTCTCTTTGTTATGAATGAGATTTTCCTAAAATTAAAGTAAAAATAATTAAAAAAGAGAAAATTTTGCGTGAAATGCTTGACTAGGTTCGTTAGTCTGAATAAAAACCAGAGTCATCTAATTGTAATTTTTCTTAAAATTTCTCGTAAATTAAAATATTTCAAAACTATATATCAGTCATTAATTAGTTGTAGAGATAAAGCAGGGGTCACTTTACAGCTTTAGCTTTTAAAATATACTCATTTGCCACAGGTAGAGCCACTGTTGCCATCAAACATCTATAGTTTCGACAGGGTTACCTTTTAATCATAAATGATTCAGAATCTCATCTTTCCAAGAATTATTGACCTAGAGATAAATCCATCAATATATGTTTATTTTTTGAATTTTATTTTTGTTATAAATCTTAAAAGCCATTGTCCCGGTTTGGTGGCCAGATAGTTGACAATGCCATTCACTGGCTATAATCGGACTGAACAAGTTGGCTCGTGATGAGACCCCTTGTCTTATAATTGTTTGCAATCATAAGCCATTACCCTGATTTGTTTAGCAGTGTTGCTAATGTCAGCCTATTTTTCCCCTATGATCATGGTAAGTAGGCTCACGATGAGACCTCTTATCTTTTAAGTTTAAATATATTTCTGGATTATACTCTAGAAAAATAAGACTTTTTGGGATAGGGAGAATCATTGACTCCTTCAGAGTTAAGAATGACAATTTCAGAGTTAAAGGTGCTTTGTTGTAAAGTGTCTTTACTTGGTTAAAAATAACTTTTCTTGACTGATAATAAAAATTTGAAAGATCTTAATAAAATTTTGAAATCTCAAAATGATTACAATTTGATGAAAAAGAAATTTTCATATTTTATGATACTTTGCCAACTTCTCTTGATTGGTAATCTCTTTCTTAAGTATGTTTTCCTCTATAATAAGAAAATCAAACTTCATTAAGAGATTTAAGAAAAAGCTAATAGATGACTATTAACAATTTTTCTCTACGTATCCTGACCATTGTTAGGTAACAAATAGGCCTTCCATATAAATAATGACAAATTCACCAAAATCAAAATTGAAATCCAAAGGAAAAGAATTCTTATGCTAAAATGAGAAAAGAAATCAGCGAACAAAAATAAAAACAAAGAAATCTCTAAAAATGGAAAGGAAAATCCAAGTCTCGCAAGATAAACTCAAACAAGAATGTTTATACCAATGTCTCCAACAATATGAAGAAAAAGAAAATAAGCATGTAATCATTCCTTCTTATGTTGAGATTTAGAAAAACATACCTTGCAGAGTTCTGAATGCTTTAGGCTTTTAGATAATAGTGATCGTAAAATTCAGCCACAATGAATAATTTCTGTTTGATATGAGTCTTCTTGTTCCCAAGCATCATCTTAATCATTTTCTAAAAGAAAATGAATGCTTAAAGAAACAAATTAAAGGTTCAGAAATTTCCTGGTATAGTTGTTTCGATGAAGATTATCGCTGCTTATTGAAATAAAGCCAGAAGAAGAGTATGGACTTTGAAAATATGATTCGGCAGAAGATTGAAAAATTTTGTGAAGAGCTGCAAAACAGAGTTTTATATCAGCATAATTTAAAAGCAAAAAATGAAACTAGAGTGATGAAATGGAAATTAATGAAAGTGGGTACATGAATCTTACCATTGGATCATTGCTTTTGATCTTACCTGAAAGTATCAGTTTCTCCAAAGTGGCTGACTTCTTATTTTAATTAATATTAAAAACATGAAGAAGTCAAACTAACCAAAATCATATAACCCCAAAATCATTATTTATTTTATTTAAACTAAAGCAAGCAGTAAAAAATGGAATGCTTAGTGCTCAGGGGAATTGAAATCAAAAGAAATGCATTAGAAATGAAAATGAGAATTTGCAGTGATGACTGTTTCTCAAAATATTATTAGTTTTATATAAACTCCATGATTTTATAAATTGTCTAGAATCAAGACCAAATCTACGATAATAAAATTTAAATATGAAGATAGAGAGATCTTGAATTCCATTTTTAATTATGGAATTATATATTTAAACTAAAATGTATGAGAAATTGAAATAATTTGAATATGCTGCAAATTGGTCATTAACTGCTTTCTTACCATAGTGGTTACCCAAGCTCGCTTTTAAAATAACACATTGCCGTATCGGATGATTTACATAACATGTTTCTTCACCATGCTTCAAACTTAATCTGCGTCCTGCCAGTGGAAGCTTATTAGCCACCTCGCCTAGTGTACCTTCCATCTGTTAGAGATCGAGATAGAAACCCCTAAAAAACTTCACCTTTATTGCTATGCCATATATCGATTAAATGTTAATGGCTCAAAGGCATGCATTGGAAGCTATCGCATCGGAGATTGCAATGGAAAATTGCTGATAAGAACATGTGCAATGAAATGAAGCGATCACATCATTAAAGAAACATTATATCGGGGATCAGAAAATATTTACATTGTGCTTCCCGTATCGCAAAACGCACATTGTAGATACAAAGAAGTGACGTGAGCATAATAAATGTGACGAAATGATTGCACCATCGGTGATGCGATGGATGTCGTAGCTTAATCGGCAATCGGCAAACTTTAGGTACCCGATGTAATACAATATATTTTTTGTGATGCCGATATGCGATGAATGACGTGGCTAATCGGCGATCGCGATCGACAATCTTAAGCACACGATATAACAATTCTCAATATGCCGATATGTGATGAAGAATGGACCCGATAATTTTATGATGAAAATTTGATAACATTTCGGATCCAAGATATCGGTCCTTTTAAAGTTATGCTCCTACCATTATTGCGATTGAACGGACGCGATATTTTAATGAATTTGATTTGAATTTCATATCGGGTCCGGAATTATGTGTTTATCGCAATATCAGTAAAGTCGATTATCGGAGATCGGCGATTCACGTTCATGGAAGTATAGTTCACTTGGAAAGCTCCGATATGCGAAATGCAATATGGCATATGAGTAAGATAATACATCAAAGGTCTTTGATGAACAATTTGTTATCAAAAGAAATACTAAGAACTTCTTCCGATGAAATCTTGTGATGCGAATGGTCTTATGATATTTCTTGAAATTTCAATTGGGTTTTCTAATGAATGAAAGCAAAGCTAAAAAACGCTTAAATTCTAATGCATCACAAACAAAATTTCCCTGAGCCTGTTGCAAATTTGGAATGGGTTTACTGCTTATTTTATGTTTTGAAAAGAAATAAAAACCTGCAAATAAAACAGAACATGAATAAAAAATAAACTAAGGAAAAGATGAATTAATAATGGATGAGAATAAAGTTGTAAATGCATACCTGAAAGGAATTTGTCTGTAAATTTTACCTGATAAATCTTCAAATTCTTCCTTTGATTAAAATCATCTCATTATTTATTCTAAATCTAAGTGTGCAATCAGCCTAAATGAAATCAATCATTCATGTTCATGGAATATAAAATTTACCAGAAATGAATATGAAACTATGCTTCCCTTTCGAAGTGAAACAACAATTTATTACCTCTGCTCATTCCGAATTAATCTTGAGAAAAATCTGTATTGTTATAGTGACTGTTCAATAATGCCTTTAGTAAATAAACATGATGCGTTTTACAGCATCAGATAATAAACTAAGATTAAAATGAGATTAAGCCACTAATTGTAGAAAAATATCAAAACAGATTTAAATGTGTGCACTCGGAAAAATGGGCATTCTTAAGATCAGCTTTTGGCAAATTTCGAGAAAGATAATATGAAGTTCATATGATTACCGTGACAGGTTAGACCGACTAATGATTGAATTAGAATTAGGCTTATCATAGTCAATCATACATCTCATGGGATAATGGGATCATGAAGCTTTTATATCCTCAAATCCTTACCATATAAATTTCAAAAGAAAATCTTAGAAGGAAATCTCGAAATAAAGAAAAGTGGCTTTGAGGCAATCGATACCAAGTGCAACTTTAATTGAATTTAATCAAGACATTATTCAAAATAGGCAGAGTAGAGATATCGCTATAAGAAATTTCAAAAAGGAAAGCAAGAATTAAAATTTTCTGATAAGGAAAAATGTTTCCACTGAACATGTATGAGAAGGTTGATTGCTTTGTTTTATTTTTTAATCTACAGAACTATTGCAAATAAATTAACTACATAAAACAAGCTAACTAAATTAATTCTACTCCTATTCTAACCATATACATGAAAATGACTAGGTATAGTCATATTTCCAGTGTAGCCATTTTCTCATTTTTATTCCCGCGTTTATGTACAGTTCAAATGTTAGTAATAAAAATACAGATTTGACTAAACTAAGGAAAATAAATATGAAATCAGAATGTACAGTTATTGTTAGGAACTTAATTAAAATCTCTCTCTCCTGAAATTTCCTTTCCAATTGACTACCAATTGGATCATAAAAATCTGGATGGATTTCTATTAAGGATTGAGAAATGTTCAAAGGAAGAGATAACAGGCCAGATTGTGAAGATGAGCTTTTAGATTCTTTGACCTGAAAAAATTTGTTAGTGTTATGTACAAATGTTAAATCATTGACAATTTTCCTTGAAGGAAAAATTTCCAAACAATTTTCAAATGAGTCAATGAAAAATGGATGGAAGCCTTTCAAATAAAATGGCAATTTATTAATTGAATTGAATTGCTGGCCAGATTGTAAAAATACATTCTCTTGTTGAAATTGCCTTTGAAAAGATAGAAGCTTTTGATGAAACATTAGCATTGATATAAATTGGAATATTAATATCTTTTGATGCTGATGATTATAATATGAAACTTGAATTTCCCAATTGGGCAATGCATCAATTGAGTGTTTGATAGTAAGGTATTCAATATGCCAGCGAAAAGTGTGGAAAATTTGAAAAATTAAATCTGATTTTATACAAAATAAGTGGGGAAATAAAAATAAAATGAAATTACTATTTTTACAACTAATGTTACAGCACATTTGGGATCGTTTTAAAATGATTTCATTTTCACAAGGAATGGCCAGAATTATGGAATTTGGGTAATTTCGAATTCCAACTTGTGAAATAGAAAACGAATTATGATTATGAGTAGGAATGAGAGTTTGATCATGATATGAATCATAAATTGGAATGTTTTCTTGAATAATGAAATCATGAAAATAATTTGCTACTCTAAAATGAGGATTAGTTGGGATAATTCCTAAATTGAAGCGTTCCTCATTTTCAGATGTTATTTGAATTTTCTCATGAGGATGCTCTTGAGAGGAATAGAAATCAACATCCTCAATGTCAGAGTAATTATCATAAATGACTTCACAAGATTCTTTACAATTCCCTTTTATCTCATCCAATATATCAAAACAAGGAGGGACAAAAATTTCATGTTCATTAGTGGCAAAAGAATGATCAATTATTGTTTCTTTATCTTGATAAAAATTTAATGGTAATTCATTTAAATCATCCTCTTTAATTTCTGAAATATCGTTGATACTAAGAGGAGAAAAATTACTATCATTAAAAATATCAGGGTAAAGGGAAAAATGTGAACCTGAAACAATGCATTTAAAACTGTCTCTGTTTGAGAGCTCTTGTGCATTATGCTCATTGTAAATTTCAGATTGCAGATCATTCCTTTGCGTGCACATACTTTCTTGGAGAACGCTGCTTTGCTGCTCTGATTTCGGCATCTGCTCATCATGGAGAAATTTATAAATTTGTACAACAGTTTGCATTTTGTTTAGTTTGATTGCTTCTTGTACTTGCTGATTTGCGATTTGATTTTCCGACTTTACTTCAAAGTAGCTTTCAGATTTCAAGGCAGCTTTTTCCCCAAAATTGCTATTGTTGTCTTCTTGCATTTGAATGGAAATATTTTCCAAGCTTTGTAAAACCACTTCATCACCATTTATTTGCACATCCATATTGGAATTCTCATTTATATTAGAAGGGGATGGAACAAAGCTCGAATTAATTTCATATGGATTGGGAATGGTTGGAAGAGAACAAATATATTCAAACCAATCTAATGACTCTTCTTCTGTAGGTTTATCTTCGTCTTTAAATCTTAAGCAATTCAAATGAAATCGCATATTAAAATCATTAACAGACTCATTTTTAAACCTTCGTAGATATTCAATTTCTTCACATACCTGTTCATAATCATAGCCGTCAAATTTACAAATGAAAATTGTAACAAATTGATCCCAGTTGTGGATTGAAGCAACTGGAAGAGTTCTACACCAGCTTCTGGCTTTTGCCGCAAATGTGAGTAAAAATTCTGCATAAAATGGCTTCATCAATTCCTTGAAAATCATAATTTGAAATGTTTTGAATAAATTGAAAGACATGGTTAAAAGCATAAGAATTTCTCTTACCATTGAACTTTACTTGAGACAAGAGTCTTACCACTTCGGGTGGAGTATTGGAAGATGCACGTCCATGGATACAACTCCAAATTGGAAGCTTAAGAGGAGCCATCACAATGAAATATTAAAATTGAAAAGACTCCAATAGACAAATTTCTTAGGCCCTCCTTCTAGCGCCAAAAATGTTGATGCCTCAAAAATCGCTGCAACAACATTGGGGGATAACCACCCGGTCCGGACCTTAAAGCAGCTCCTTTTCCATTTGGTGTGGTGGCTCTGACTGTTCAACTAGGTCCAGTTACCTCCTCCGTACTGCTATTGGTTTATAATGTATCTTTAACTACCAATAGACAGGGACATCAGATCACTTCTTCTTGCTGATCAGGCAAGAGAATGAGCCTTAAGCTGATTTGGGTTCAGCCAAACCACAACTAAAATTTTGCCTCTTTGAGGAGAGGACTTAAAAGAATGTAGAATTTACTCTAAATGCAAGCTTATTCGATGATGCAAGCAAAAGAAACTAATCTAAATCCTATCTTAATTAGGCAGATATAGATCTAACCCAACTAAGAGCAAGATAATTAAAGTATTGGGATTTAGATATGTTTTGTTTATAATGAATACCAAGTTAATGAAGTAGTTCAATTAACTGATATTATGGATATCAAAACACATCCTATTGAGACCTCTTAACTGAAGTAATAAACCAACAACACTCAGGAAGTAGTTCACATAAATGATATTGATTATCAAATCAGCAAATCCAATAACTAAACAATAATATGTGGAAATAGTTCACAACATATTATCATTCAATAAATCAGTTTTAACAAGGCAGAATTCTGAGTAAATAGTTACTCAGAAATTAGAAATTAATCCATAAGAACAGAGATACATGATAACAACATTGAGACAAACTTCCCATATTGACAATAGTTCACAAACATGAATAAAATGACACATTCTTGTTACCATAAAAATGAAACTGATATTTGAAATACTAGTATTAAAAATACCAATTTATTGCATCCATTTCTCTGATCTTGGTCTCCAACAGTCTTTTACATTGCTTTAACTTCTGCCTTTAAAACTAGAGCCACAATAGTGCAAACTCTGTCCCTCATACATAATCCAAGATACAAAGGAAAAATCCTCAATAATCCCCAGATCTGAGATTTTCTCTCCTCTCTCCTACAACTCTAAATTCCTATTACAGTAGTGCTTTTAGAAGTCTAGCATTGAAGAGGAGAGCAGCCCTTTATTCCATTCTGCAATCTGTTATTTATAATATTTGTGAAGGGATTTTGGAGAGGAGAGTTTGTTCAAGAGAAATCTGCTAAATCCAATTTTACTTGCTCAAAATTCTGATCTTCAATTGCTGGAGCATTCTCATTGACTGAGATCTTTTTCTCCATATTTCCTCCACTGTTTTCTGCAAAAAGAAATCAAAATAAATTAAAATGCAACCATAAAATCAAAATAGTATTGCTGGCATTTAAAATCAAATTCAATCAAATTTTATTTAAATAAATAATTGAAAATAAAATATAAGCTCTGTATTGATGCTTGGGATGATTTTATTGGCAAAGGATATCATTGACCAATGGATCTGCAATTAGAAGAGGCTTTGGACAAATGAATTTGAAGAAAACAACTCAGAAAATTGATATTGTTTTCAAAATTCGGAGCCTGATTTTTGGCCCAATAAATGATTAAATCTGTTGGTGAAACCTCCTCCAAAATGTTCTCCTTGATTTTCTCTTTCCAATGAGCCATCCTGGGCCTCATTTGGCCAAGTATAACTCAATTTATGAGCCTCCAAAGTTGATGGATCAAATCTGGCATGAATCTGGAAATTCTGTTGCTGGGCTAAAAAAAAAATCAAAATTCTCATTAAAAATTAAATCCTAAATTAGAATTCTAATTATCTAATAATTAATTCTAATTTAATCATTAATTATGACCTAAACTAATTAATTAATAAACTATGTATTAATTAATATCTAATTAACTAAAATATTAACTATTTGTAAAATAATTAATATAAATATAAATAATATTTAAATTTTAATTAAATTAAATTAAATAAATATTACATATTTATTAATTTAATTAAATTAATTATTTAAATATTAATATTAAACTATCACTACCTATTTCTTATGCTAACATACTCATATAAACCATTGAACCATTAACGATTCATATGGTAACATACACCATTCCTAAAAATGAATTAATACGTGAGCCATACGTGAAGGTCAAAGTTTGACTTATCGCATCGGGAAAACGTTGAGTGAGAGTTCATATGGCATGCATTAGTCGAGAGTTCCCGATGCAAAATCGCAATTGAATTTTTTGTTTTTTTTTTAAACTTTGCTTTAATGCATCATGCCCATATGCCTTTCGGGGTTTTCAAAATTTCGGCAATTCGCATCGGCACTGGCTAATGAGGTTTTTTTTAAAATGTGTTAATGCAAAAGTCCCCGATGCGATATCGCATCGGGGCATCAGGGATGTGGAGATATCGGGGTTTTTAAGTATATCTTATAAAATTTCCGATGCGATATATTTATATCTATATTTTTATATATTAAATTTTAGTTTAATTAAATCAATTATATTTTAAATGATAATTAATTTAATTAATCTAAGATTTTAATTAAAAATCAATTTTGGTTTTGATTTTATTTTTTTATGAGAGTTATTTTATAAACTATAGCCACTCTTAATAAGAGTAAAAATAAAAAATAAACTACAGCCACTTCGAAAATTTTGGGTTTTCGAGATTAATAATTGATTTAGAAATTGGAATAAACTTCTTAAATCTCGATACTTAATGATTTGGCCGAAAAATGAAGAATGTTAGTAAAACTCTCTATGAGTTAATATTTAAACTGAATGCCTTATTGAACTAATTTATTTACAAAATGCGATATTGTACATTTTATGCATTTTTAACCCAGGCTACATAAATAATCAGACTTTCAAAGGAGCGCCATTTTCAAACCAGTTGACCAAATGAAACAAGCGTCAATGGGAAGCTTGTAAAAAATCGATTCTAACAAAGCAATCAAAACAAGAATCCAAGGAAAACGAAAAATTAACAAAAGCGTAGGGAAATCAACTAAATAAAAATCCAAAAAGGTATTTGGCCAATTTTAATAGAAAGGGTCCCCATTATTTGAGTTCAGCGAACCAATAATGGGGGGGTTGTGTTTTTACCACAACAATTTCTCAGAGAAAATGTTGGTAGAATATGGAGGGATGTCTATAGGAACTTGAACCTTTTCTAGGAGGAAAGTTTGAAAATTTTGGGATCTCTTGGGAAGGTCCAGCTTTAGGTACAAATCAATTAGGTTTTCAATAGAAAATGGGCTTCATTAGGCTTTGGCTGGATCTGCAACATTTCATTTATTGATCCTGTAGTGATTTTGAACAAAATTTGCTGGCTAGGAGAGAATATGGGTCTTTGACCTGAGATATAGCAGAGTTGGCATAGTGGATGATTTCAGGGAACTGGTATACCTATGGGAACAAGTATTTGGGTAAATTTTATTCCCATAGCTGAATATCATCATTATGGTTTAGGAAGTTATCTTTTCTCTAGTAGTGGAGTTTTAACAGACTTCCAAGGGAGGCACTATCTTTGATCTTGAAATCTCTATCGGCCAATGGGAGGTAGCCAATATCTAGGTGAGGAGTTTGCAGGGGTTTTGCATCCAGAATGCTTGGGAAGCCATATATTGGTTTCTTTTATTCAATTTATCACTATCTAGCTTAAGAAGTAGGCTTAAGACCTCTAGGATAGTGTGAAAAGATGAATATAGTCTGCAAAAAGGGTTTTGGATGCAACAATGGCTTTATTTAGGTTGGAAAGGCTTTAAATTGTTTCAATTGATTAACCTATTATAAATGTTATGCAAAGCTTAAGTATAGGCCTTCAGTACTTCAGGAATACCTGGAAATTGAAGCTTTGGTATGTGGAAGGATTCTCTAGGGGCAGCAGATTCTTTTTGAGGCTTCAATGGTCTTTATCCTACTTCAAATCACCGTCTATGCCGTCTTCTGGTCCTAAATGGCTTAAAACAATTTAGCAGATCTTCTGGGCTTTAGAATATGTTGGCAGAGGTTCTTTTCGCAACCGTTAATAGAATAACAGTGAAACGTTCGGAAAGGGTGGCTTGTTTGGGTTTTAACCAATAGTGGTTAATCTTTGCACGTGGCGTTAAGTCTAAATAACAGGGCAGTTTCATCTAACACGAGGAGGCGGTAGGCTGGTTTATCACACCACTTTTGAGTAGGGTGGTATTTTTTTAGAGGATTCAATATAACGTGGGGCTGCAACGTAGCAAAATGGCGAGTGTGGAAAACCACTAATATAGCATGCTTTTGAGATGTTAAAGGTCAAACATCGGAGCGTGCGATATGGGATGCGGGCCATTAGATATGGAGGTGGGTGATTGGAGGGTTATTGTGTGGCATAATTGTGAGAGATGAGTCGGGGTGTGGGGTCAGGTTATAGATAGGAGGAGGTTTAAATGATAGCGGTAGTTTAAATGAAGTGGGACATAGGGATTTTATATGAGGAGAGGTATAATACATATTACGAAGGTTTAATATAGTGGGGGTTAGGATTATATGGCGGGGAATAAATATATCAAAACTATAGGTTAAAATAATATAAAGGGGTTTTGAGGAAATATGAGAGCGAGTGTTAGAAACACATTAGGGATGAGTTAAATAATATCGGGGGGGATTTTTGCATGGGGCCCAATTACCTTAAGGGAAGGGTTTTAATGATGGGAATGGGTTTTTAAGCTAGGGAAAGGATTTTAGGAAAGGGAAAGGGTTAGAATAAGGGGAAAATCAGGAAGGGGAATGTGTTAGAACAAGGGAAAATGAATAGGGAAGGGGTTTTCTTACAAGGGAAAATGAGTTTGGAAGGAAGTTAGTAATATAAAATGAGCCAATTGATGCTCTCCATGCCTTGTGAAAACTACTTCTGCCTACCCATCATTTACCCTAACATTTTTTCTTCATTTACTGGGTGCATTTGAGTTTGCTAACCCTTTATTTCTTTTTCTTTTGTAAGAAAACTATCTAATTCTAACCTTATGACTTTCCAATGGCTCAGATTAAATTGTTGAGCTCATTATTATTCTCTACCTAACTACTAATCTGCCAAGATTAAAGAGTTTGGCTAGATATTTATTCTCTATCTATCAGCATGAAATTTAAAGCATGAATGAATCAAGATTAAACTTTTTGACCATCATGGATTGTGGCATTTTTGACACGCTACACACAATATTATTTTTTCAAAGAAAAGTAAAAAGTAGTGGCATTTGAATTTGCATCACTTTCACAATCTATTTTTTATCTCTTTTCAGTGGGGTTCATATTTTATTTCTTTTTTGATCCTTTTCTTTTATTAGTCCTTTTATTTTTCTTTTAGGACTTCACCCTCTTTACATTTTTTATTTTTAATATGGGTAAACATTTTGCAGAAAGAAAAAGTATTTACAATATTACAAGACTAATCATAGTCAATTAAAAATTATGAATCCTATTATTATAGGACCCTAACAGAAAGAATGGAGGTCTATCTCTTGGCGCAAGGTTACGAAGTATGGGGCACTGTTCAAAATGGATTTACACCAACTACGGATGAACAAGGTAAGAAGAATTTGGTAAATGATGAAAAAACAAAGAATATTATTATCAGTGGACTTATTGAATATGCTTATCATAAGGTGTTAGGTTGTTAAACCACCAAAAATGTGTGGGACAAGCTTGAGAATATATATGCAGGTGGCTCAAATGTCAAAGAAGCAAAGCTTTAGATCTATAGAGAAAAATTTGAGCAACTTGAAATGAAAGAAGATGACAACATTGCTGCATACTTCCAACACATTAATGAAATAACCAACACTCTGGAAGGATTGGGAGAGACTATTGATGAGAATACTATTATACAAAAGATTCTTATAACGTTACCAGGAAGATTCAACCCAAAGGTATCAGTCTTAGAACACACTACAAATCAGGACAAACTCAGCGAAGAGGAATTACATGGAGTTCTCATAGCGTACGACATGAGACTTCATGAAGAAGAGGGTACCTCACATCTAGAAATTGCGTTCGCTGCATCTAAGAAAACCAATAAGGACAAACAACCTTCAAAGGCAAAGACCTGCACCTACACCTACAAGTGTGAAGAAAATGAAGATGATGATGAACATTTTTCAGATGGAGAATATGCTTACTTTACGAGAAAACTAAAAATTGGCAAGGGAAAATTCAAAGGTAAACTTCCATTTATGTGTTTCGGTTGTGATGAGGTTGGGAATTTCACAACAAAATGTCTGAATAGAAGCGATGGAAACTAAAAATGAAATAAAGGCTTTAAGAAATTCAACAATCAAGGCAAGAAGAAAGGATTCAAAAGGAACTTTCTCTCTAAAGAAGATAGCTCATTATCTGATGAAGACAGTGACAGTGAAGAAGAAGCCAATGAGAGATTATTGTTTATGGCCAAGCACAATAAACAAGAGGTATCAAATAATGAAGAATAAGGGTTGACCATAGAAGAATTTTATAAGGAGGCAATCAAGCTTATAAAAGAGCTCAAGGCTGAGAATATCAATTCCAACACTCTTGAAGAACAAGTTCAAGGTCTCAAATTTGAAGTTGAAGAACACAAATGTATTGAAGGGTCACTTCAAAAGAAGTTGCAAGAGAGCAACCGAGAAAGGGAAGCATTAGAAGCTGAAGTAGTCTCACTGTGTAAGGAAGTGAAGAAGGGGAAAACTATCCAAAACTATGCCAACAAATCAAGGGTGTTGGAAGAACTCATCAACAATCAACGATCTTAGAATGAAAAAAATGGCCTCGGTTACAAAAGAAGAAGAAGTAGGACCTTATACAACAAAATACAATGAACCTATGAGATATGATAGGAATGTAGACTTCATTGGAAAATATTCACAAAAACAGCTTTGGAAGACAATTCCCCGACGAAGATTTCCATCTAGGTACCAACATATTTTTCATGGCTATTGCTATTCATGTGGAAAATTTGGTCATAAAGCTATAGAATGTCGCATGTACCCTAGGAAGCAATACAATTCCAGGAGATCTATAAAATATGAACCTCCCAAGGTTGAATGAAACATCAATATATTTTAACATTTAAGAAGTAATATTGAATGTTACAAATGTCAAAACTTTGGACACACAGCCAGAGACTGCAGACTTGAAAATCCTCTAGAAGAATCTTCAAAGCCATAGAACCAATGAACATGGAAGAAGAAGAACACTAATAATTTTGCTCTAGCTCTAAAGGCTCAAAACAACAAAGATGTGTGCTATGTTGATAGTAGTTTCTCAACGCATATGACTGGAGATAAAAAGAAATTTTTATCTTTGAAAGAGAAGAAGGATGGAACCATGTCCTTTGGAAATGATGGATCTTCAAATTTTATAGGATCAGGTATCGTCTGTCTCGGAAGTAAAGATGCTCTAGCCAATAATGTTCTATTGGTTGAAAACATGAATCACAATCTGCTCAGTGTTGGACAAAAGTAAGATCAAGGACACACAATGCTATTCAAATCCACAAAATGTGAAATCAGGAAAGGCAGGTATGGTAAAATTGTGGCTACAGAAAGTCGAGCTCCAAATGACATATATGTTCTGGATGAAGTAACTAAAGCATGTCTACTAGCTAAAGAATATGAAAGCTAGTTATGCCACAAACCAATGGGTCACATAAACTTTCACAATCTAGTCAGGATAAGCGAAAAGGAAGCAGTACAGGAAATGATGAAAATCTCAAAACCTTTGAACAACCTATGTGAGGCCTATCGGCACGACAAGCAGACAAAATGTGGATTGAAAAAAAAAGAACACTTTGCATCACATCCATTGGAATTGATACATACTGATGTATGTGGTCATATGGGAACAAAAGTCTTAGATGGAGAATTATATTACATGTTAATGATAGATGACTATACCAGGATGACAGTCGTCAACTTCCTAAAGAAAAAATCTGAAGCATTTGAGTGTTTTAAGATCTACAAGGAGTTGGTCGAAAATGAAACTGATTTAAAAATTAAGTGTCTAAGATTAGATAATGGTGGAGAATTCACTTCCAAATTATTTCAGCAATACTGTGACTAAAATGGAATAAAAGGACAATTTTCAACAACACAAACACCTCAGCAAAATGGAGTTGTTGAAAGAAAGAACAGAATCGTACAAGAAATGGGTAGAACAATGTTGAAGGACTCAAAATTGGATGAAAAAATTAGGGTTCAAGCAATTGATATGGAAATCTTTATTATCAATAGAAGTCTTCTTATAAATATTACAATAAGACCCCATATGAATTATGGAAAGGAAAATCAGCTGATGTAAAATATTTCAGAATCTTCGGAAGAAAATTTTATATCAAAAGAAAATATCAAAAGTTGGGTAAGTTTTAATCACGTGTTGATGAAGGTATCTTTGTTGGTTACTCAAGCAAAAGAAAGGCCTATAAATGCTATAATCTAAGATGAAAACAGATATTGGATAGCATAAATGTTAGATTTGATGAAGATAGTGTTCTAATGAATAGTGATGAGGATCTAGCATCTTTGAGGCTTGAGACAGAGGTTGAAAAAGGTACAAAGAAAATTCTAGAACAAGAAGCAATTGTCAACCAGGAAGAAGTAAATAGTGATCAAAAGGATATACAGGAACAACAACAAGAAGCTCCTCCAAACAGAAAAAAATAATGGATTCAAAATAACCATCCATCAAATAAAATCATTGGTGATATAAATGAAGGAATTGGAATGAGAAAAGGTCGACAGCTTCGTTCATCACAACAAGCTCACATTACTTTTCTAGCAACCTTTGAGCCTAGTAGTTTTGAGGAAGCTAGCCAAAATGAACATTGGGTAGTAGCTATGAATGAAGAATTGTATCAAATCTAGAAGAATAACACCTGCAAATTAGTTCCACAACCAAAAGATAAAAATTTCATTTGGACTAAATGGGTGATTAGGAAAAAATTGAATTAAGATGGACATGTTACCAGAAACAAAGCAATATTGGTTTGCAAAGGCTATACACAAGTGGAAGGAATTGATTTTGATGAAACATTTGCACCAGTTACCAAAATGGAAGCCATCATGATGTTTCTAGCTTATTCATGCTAAATAAAAGTAAAAGTATACCAAATGGATGTTAAGTCAACATTTCTAAATGGAGAATTAGAAGAAGAAATTTACATTGAACAAATTGAAGGTTTTCTACTATCAGAAAAGGAAGACTATGCTTGTAGGTTAAAGAAGGCTCGGTATGGTCTCAAGCAGGCTCCTAGAATGTGGTATGGTCGTCTTGAGGGATATCTATGTCAATAAGGGTTCAAGAGAGGTAGTAATGATAGAAATCTTTATGTACAAATAGATCAGGATAATTTAACAATTGTTGAGGTATATGTGGATGATATAATATTTGGTAGAAGTGATAATCGAATAAGTAAGAACTTTGCTACAAAGATGCAAAGTGAGTTCAAGATGTCTTTACTTGGTTAGTTGACATAATTCTTAGGGCTTCAAATATCTCAGCGAGAGAAAGTAATATTTATATGACAAGCCAAGTACATCAAGGAAATTCTCAAGAAATTCAAAATGGAAGATTGCAAATGTAGGTTTTAACTCCGTACAGAAATTACCTGCATACGAATTCTAAAACATAGAAAATAAACAATGTGAGATCATAACACATAAAACACATATACACAGAGATTTTCCCTTGGATACCAAAACCAGGTCTACCAAATTGATTTTTCATTATATTCCTTTCAATGTTACAATACATATTTATACATGCCGAAGCATCCAATACCATGGACTGAAAACCATCATGTCCAAAACCATGTGTTAAAAATCATGCACAAAACCATAGGTAGGTCCACCCAACCTAATATAGAGTGGGGTTACCTGCACCCCTCAAACCCCCTGTGACTCCCCCGACTACACAATCGATGCAATGAAGGGGGGGCTCTGACCCCCTTCTAACCCTCCGGTTAACTACATGGGCTAGTCATGGAAAGAATATAACACACACCAACATTCTCCCACTTGTTGTTTTCTTCCCATAGGGGGCCACAAGAGAGCTTAGTCATTTATTCACCCCTGCCACGACCATGGTTTCTCTATATCAAGAGAACTTCTCAGAGATCACAGATTTTGTTAATGCATCTGCAGTATTATTCAAAGTGTCCACTTTTACCAGCAACAACTTTTTGTCTTCTATCATATCCCTCACAAAGTGATATTGAACATCAATGTACTTTGTCTTTGAATGATATGCAGGGTTCTTTGCCAAGAAAATTGCATTTTGGGTCTCATAGTCTATCCTTATGGATCCCTATACTAACCCCATACTTTAACACAATCCCTGCAACCAAACTACGTCCTTGATTGCATGAGTGGCTGCCATGTATTCTGCCTCTGTAGTTGATAGTTCCACTATAGATTGTTTCTTACTCATCCACCCAACTACACCTCCAAATAGGTTAAACACATACCCACTTGTAGATCTTCTCTGATCTAGATCTCCAGCCTAGTCTGCATCAACAAAGCCATGAATATCCAACACTTTTTCCAATCTTGATCTTCCTTGGTAGCAAAAACCATAACCACTAGTGTTATGCAAATACCTAAAAACTCGTTTCGCTGTTGTCCATTGTTCCTTCCCCGGTTTTGACATAAAGCTGCTCAATACTCTCACTGCATGTGTAATGTTTGGTCTAGTACAGAACATCGCATACATCAGGCTATTGACTGCACTTGCATATGGAACACTGGACATATCCTCTTCCTCTTCGTGTGTCTTGGGACACTGTTCAGCAGATAACTTTACACCCATAAGAATAGGAACTTTCACTAGTTTACTATCCTGCATATTAAACCTCTGCAATATTGTCTCAACATACTTCCTCTTGTTTAACCACAACTTCCTCTTCATCAGATCTCTTTTAATTTCCATGCCCAAAATATAGTTTGGAGCACCAAGATATTTCATGTCAAATTTGGAGGACAAATTGGTCTTCAAATCCTGGATAATTTCTTTGTCATTTCCAACCAGCAACATACCGTCCACATACAAGACCAGATAAATAACATGGTCACCAATTAATTTAAAATACACACAGTGATCTGCTTTTCTTCTGGTGAATCCAAGTCCCAGTATAAATGTATCAAATTTCTGATACCACATCCTTGGTGACTGTTTTAACCCGTACAAAGACTTCTTTAACTTGCATAACAGTTCTTTCTTACCCTTCACCACAAAGCCTTCAATTTGCTTCATGTAGATCTCCTCCTCTAGATCCCCATAAAGAAATGTTGTCTTCACATCCATCTGTTCTACCTCAAAGTCAAAAGAAGCATCAACATATAAAAGTAATATAATAGAAGTTACCTTAGCAACAGGAGAAAAAATATCACCAAAATCAATTCCTGGCACCTGGGAATAACCTTTTGCTACCAACAGAGCTTTATGTTTCTCCACCTTTTATTTTGCATTTGTCTTCTTCTTGAACACCCATTTGATTCTAATGGGTTTCCTTCCAACTGGCAAATCTACTAGATCCCAAGCCTCATTTTTGTGCAAACATGCCATTTCATCAACCATGGCCTCTTTCTAGAGTTTTCCACCCTCTAAATCTATTGTTCCTTTATAATTATGGGATCATCATCAGAAATAGATAAAGCAAAATTTGAACAAAAAGCAGATGGACTATACCTTTTTGGTTGCCTTCTTTCTCATACTAATCTTCTCACACCTGAAGTTTGTGGCTCTTCATCTCGTGATTCCTCCTCTGCTGTAGAATCTACCTCTTCCTCCTTTAGCTCAAACTCTATCTTCTTAGGTTCCTTTGGTTGGACTTCATGTTTAATAACATATGTCACCTCTCTGAACACCACATCTCAGCTATACACAACCTTCCTTCTTACTAGGTTCCAAAGCTTATAACCCTTTAAACCATCCTTATACACAATAAAGATGCACTTTTCAGATTTACTATCCAACTTGGTTCGTTTCTCCTTTGGAACATGTACATATGCATCACATCCAAACACCCTCAGATGTGAAAGAGAGGTTTCTTATGAGTCCATACCTCTTGTGGAGTCCTATCCTCCAATGCTGATGAAGGTGATCTGTTGACCAGGTAACATGCTGTTTCCACTACCTTTGCCCAGAATTCTTGTCCTAACATGAAACCACTAAGCATGCTTCCTACCCTTTCCATCAATGTCTTGTTCATTCTTTCTGCAACTCCATTTTGCTACGGTGTATATGGAGCAGTATTTTGTCATGATATACCACACTTCTAACAGAATTCTTCAAATTCCTTGCTGCAAAATTCTCCACCGTTATCTGTCCTCGGCACCTTTATCTTCTTCTATGTCTGGTTCTCCACCAGAGCCTTAAATTCTTTAAGCCTGTCAAAGACTTCAGATTTCTTCTTAAGGAAATATATCCATGTATTCCTTGAGAAGTCATCTATAAATGATACATAGTACATAAACTTACCCAGTAACGAAACCTTCACAGGTCTAAACACATCACTGTGCACAAGCTCTAATATTTGTTTCTCCCTCTTACCACCAGAGGTAAAAATCACTCAATTCTGCTTCCCATATACACAATTTTCATAGAAATCAAAATCCAGAGATCTATTACTGATACCTTCTACCATACCTTTACCATGAAGTATTCGAAGGCCCTTCTCTCTAATATTTCCAAGCCTTTGATGCCATAGCATGGTATTCTCTCCAGAGACCACTAGATTTTCTGGTCCACTTTCAGGAACCACGGAACTGTTTCACCCATCAACAATAGTGCTACCTTGAAGCTTGTACAGAGTTCCAATTCAAACTCCCTACATCAATACCAGTGTCCCCCAAACCATCTTGCAGGTATCCTTCTCAAACATTGTTTTTCACCTACATCATCCAGCTTGCTTATAGAAATCAGATTTCTGGCTAATGCAGGAATATGTAGAACACCTAGAAGTGTTCTAACCCTTCCACCTTGCGACTTCAACTTTGCTTTTCTGCGACTAATGATTCTAGCCTTCCTATCATCCCCCAAGAAGAAATCACCACAATCATATTTCTCATACTCGCAGAACCACTTTCTATGGGGAGTGAAGTGAAAGGATGCACCTGAGTCAATCAATCATGCCTCATGATCTACATGTGTACTTGAAGAAGCCAAGTACACATCCCCACCTTCATTTGAGGTCATTTTCACCTCTGCAAAAGTAGCAATATCAGATCCCTTTCCTTTATCAGGAGCTTTATATTTATAGTCCCTTTTGTAGTGCCCTTCCTTTCCACATTTCTAGCACACCACCTTCAGAGGTTTTCCTGCAGATTTAGATCTCCCTCTAGATTTAGATCTCCCACTTGATGACTTATTTTTGTTTTTTTAATAGGACCGTCCTGGTACAAACAAGGCATCACCATTATAGCTTGCCATATTTTTCCTTCTCATTTCCTCCGTCAACAAGGATGACACTACTTCATCAAATTGCAAGGTAGTTGCATTGCTACCTATTGCAATAACTAGATTATCCCACAAATCTTATAGAAAACACAACAAACTGATGCACTTATCTTCATTTGAAATTTTAATATCAACTTACCACAATATTAAATGCGTTCAGAAGCTCTGTCATTGAGTCTCCATCTTTCATCCTTAGGTTATACAATTTTTTCCGCATGAACAGTTTATTCACCAAAGGTTTAGATTAGTACAAAGTCCCTAACTTGTCCCACAAAGCCTTTGCCGTAGATTCCCCTGATACATTCAACAATACTAAATCTAAGAGACACAATTGTATTGTGCTCTTTGCCTTTCGATTCGACTTCTTCCATTATTCATCAGACACTCCTGTTGGTTTAGTAACCGGATCTACCATGATCCACTGATCTTTATCCACCAACAGATCCTCCATCTTGAGTTTCCACAACTCAAAACTCTGACCATTAAATTTCTCGATCTCTATCTTTCCACTGCTCACCATCTTCTTTCACCACCAGAATCAATCTTGCAGATTTCCCATTGAAAAGGGTCTACTACAGGCCCGAGCGAAACCCCTCATCAACAAAGGCATCCCCTTAAAGCCAAAAAAGCTCTCATACCAAATGTAGGTTTTAACCCCGTATAGAAATTACGGTATACAAATTCTAAAACATAGAAAATAAACAATGTGAGAGCATAACACATAAAACACATGTACACAAATATTTCCCCTAGATCCCAAAACCGGGACTACCAGCTTGATTTTTCATTATATTCCTTTCAATGTTACAATATATATTTATACATTCAGAAGCATCTAATACCACTGACCGAAGACCATCGCATCCAAAACCATGGACCGAAATCCATCGCGTCCAAAAACATGTGCAAAAAATCATGCACAAAATCATAGTTAGGTCTGCCCAACCAAATATAGAGTCCAAAAAAAAAAATCTGGGGCGGTACCCCAGACCCCATAGAGTGGGGTTACCTGCACCCCTCAAACCCCATGTGAGTCCCCTTGCTACGCAATCAGTCCAATGAAGGGGGGGCTCTGCCCCCCTTCTAACCCCATGGTTAACTATGTGGGCTAGTTGTGGAAAGAATATAACACAACCCAACAACAAACTCGTCCTTACTCTGATGGTAATAGTTTGTAAATTCAGCATAGACAACTCATCTAAGGATGTGGGTCAGATATTGTACATATATATGATTGGTAGTCTTCTATATGTAACACCCTCCCGACTAGATGTTATGTAAGTAGTTGGACAAGTAGCAAGATTCCAATCCACACCAAAAGAATCACATTTTATTGCCATCAAAAGAATTCTTCGATATCTAAAGGGAACAACAGAATATGTCTTATGTTATCCCAAGGGAAACAATCTCATTATTCAAGCCTTTACAGATGCAGATTGGGCAGGAAGCATTGATGATCATATGAGTACTAGTGGAGCAACATTCTATCTAAGAGGGTGTCTCGTATCATGGTTGAGCAAAAAGCAAACCTCAATCTTGTTATCTACAGTGGAAGCAGAATACATTGTAGTGACAACTTGTTGTACTCAAGTCCTTTGGATGAAAAACACTTTGCAAGATCTTCAAGTACAATTCAGTGAGCCTATTCGCATCTTATGTGATAACACAAGTGCCATCAACATCTCCAAGAATCCTGTGATGCATTAGAAAAAAAACACATTCCGATAAAATATCATTTTGTTAGAGAACAAGTCACTGAAAAGAATATCAAACTTGAATATGTTGGTGCAAAAGAGAAAATCATTGGTATCTTCACTAAACCTTTACCTCGTGAAGCATTTGAATATCTTCGCCAGAATCTTGGGATTCTCCCAAGTTCTCATTAGTTTTTCCTTATTCAAAAAATAAAGGGGGAGTGGAAGTGTGTACATGCCTGCAAGATGGTTGTGTGTCAGGATGGGTTACCATTTTCCATTGATGTCAAAGGGGGAGAGAAGGTAGTAGGAAGAGATGCCTTGATCACAGGGGGAGTACTTGTGTTGCCCTCAATGCCAAAGGGGGAGATTGTGGATCTAAGGATGATTTGAGTTTGTCATTGATGTCAACCTAAGAAGCACCAGGGGCTACCCTGATCTTGCAAGGGAATTTTTACTTGAGAACTGTAGGTTTTAACCCCATACAAAAATTACCTGCATACGAATTATAAAACACAGAAAATAAAAAGTGCGATAGCAGAACACATAAAACACATATACATAGAGATTTTCCCTTGGATCCCAAAACCGGGACTACCAACTTGATTTTTCATTATGTTCCTTTCAATGTTATAATACATATTTATACATGCCAAAGCATCCAATACCATGGACCAAAAACCATTGCATCCAATACCATGGACCGAAAACCATTGCGTCCAAAAAACATATGCAAAAACCATGTACAAAACCATAGGTGGGTCTGCCCAACCTAAAATAAAGTCCAAAACCAAAATTTTCAGGGTGCTCCTCAAACCCCCTGTTAACTACATGGAAATAATATAACACAACCCAACATTCTCCCACTTGTTTTTTTCTTTCCACAGGGGGCCACAAGAGAGGTTAGTCATTTTTCTAGCCCTGAAATACCCATTGTCTCTCTACACCAAGGGAACTTCTCAAAGCTCACATATTTTGTCAATGCATCTACAGTATTCTTCAAAGTGTCCACCTTTACTAGCAACACCTTTTTGTCTTCTATCATATCCCTCACAAAGTGATACTGAATATCAATGTGCTTTGTATTGAATGATATGTGGAGTTCTTTGCCAAGAAAATTTCACTTTGGCTGTCACAGTATATCCTTATAGCTTCCTATACTAACCCCATACTTGAACGCAATCTTTGCAACCAAACTGCTTCCTTGCTTGCATGAGTGGCTGCCATGTATTCTTCCTCTGTAGTTGACAATGCCACTAAAGATTGTTTCTTACTCATTGTTATAGACATTTTTGGGCACTACAACCCCAAGCATGAAATTTCCATAAACCAAGGGCTCCTAAGTCCCTAAAGGTGTTGTTCTAACCCCTAAAGGAACAAGGTCAGCTGATTACAGCTTCTCCCAGAAGTTCTCCATGAAAAACTGCTCAGAATTGGTCAAAACAGGATCATTTCAGCTGCTCCATAGGCTAAGTGCGTTGCATCTCACCTAAATTCACTGTGTGGGTGCGTTGCATTTCAAAAAGCCATTCTATGGGGTGCGATGGGCGAGAAATGGAAAATGGTAGTGTCATTCCGCGAGGTGGAGGGGCAATGGAAGCTTCCAGAAACTTCTCCTGTGACACTTGCCTCTCTGAATTCGACCAAGGATGAGTAAGAGGTCATCAATATCCAAGTGGAAGCAAGAACTATCAGAGGGAAGACACTAGTCAAGTCACAAGCTGACTCATCTCCCTTACAGATATCTGTATATGGATCCCTCATCCCAGAGATCCAAAGGCTGGAATTTTGCATATTGTAAGGAATTGTTGTTGGTTTCTTGAGACAAACATCAGATTGTTGGGTGATCTAAGCTTTGTATGAGGTGAAGAGGGGCTTCCTTGCTGAGAGGATGATGCTGGGTTAGAACAACTGGTTGTAACTCCCCTTGGCTCTTTCTTGTTTATCAATAAAAGTTATTCAATTTTTCCTCCATACTCTTGTGTCATTTACGTTTGCTGCATTTGTATGGTCAATTTACATCTGATCCTAGATTGTTTATGATTATAGATCCATGTTCTTGTATATTGCTATGCTACTGTGATCTTATAGGTACTCTGTGAAGCTGGGCGTGCAAGGGAACAAGTAGCGAAAGACTATCAAGAAGGAGAGGAATCGAACCAGGAGATTAGTGCAAGACAGAGGTTCGTCTTCTTTGTTCTTCTCTATCTATATTTCATAAAGGAAAAATGAAAGTAGCTTTACTTTGTTTGTTTCTAAGGTAGCTATCACACCTTAGTGGGATAAGTAGTTCTGAGTAGACACTTTTCCCTGTAACAAAATGGCGACTCCACTGGGGACGAATTAGTTTGTTTGTTCATCTTCCTTGTTGTCTATTTCATAAACTTACGTACGGAGTCTGAAGTCGTGCCAGGTAGCTTTCGAACTGCATTTTCTATGCAAATGCAAAGTAGATAAATGCCGCTTCAGTCAATCTCCGGCATCTGTGTATGATTTAAACAACTGATTCACAAACTCTCTGACTGCCCTTGTGATAGCTCTTAGATCCTCTGTAGATCTACCCCTGATTGTTGCATTACTAATTACCTTTTGCTCGGCCAAAACCCATGAACTGAACTGCAAACTGTGACCCAAACCCAAGAAAAGTCTTGTCTCCGGCCCAGTGCAGGTACTGTTCTGAGAATCTGAAATTCAACGTACTTCCTGAGTGTAGTAGGTGTGCTGCATTTCAAATTCCCTGTGTTACAGGTGCACTAATCAGACTATGCATTGTTCAGTTTTGGTTTTTGTGATTCATTCTTTCCAGTTCTATTCATGAATTTTGCTGCCTGTGATCAGTATATCTCTGTTTGAAACCCCTTTTCCTTGCTGTTATTCCGCCTCCTTTGTACGAAAGAACTGTAAATGTTTTTTGTGTGTTTGTTGAGTCATTTTCAGTTCTCCTTTGCAAAAGTAACATAATCGCACTGTCGTCCTTTGATTTGAAAGCGTCGCAAGTGTCGTTTTCAATCATAGGAAAGAGTTTAATTGCTGTTGATAGTCGATTATCCTATTACTATTGTTTTTGGTCTGAATTTTTAATTTTTCTACTGTCAAAAACAAGTATTCATTTCAAAATCGTAAGGTGTTGTGATTGCCTCTATTTTTGATTTCGAAAAGAAACTTGTTGATAATTGTCGCTTGAAAAGAAATTCAGATTTGTGCATCAACTTTCTTTTTATCATTCATATATTAAGAAAGTCGAAAACAAATACATGCATGTGCATTTGCATTTAGACAGTCTGATTGGTTTGATTTAGGAAAGTGCATTTAGAGTGTGCTCTTTGCTCTTTGTGAAAGAATTTTGTCTTTCTTTCCTTAGTAGCTAGGATTTTCATTGCACAAAGAAGATAAAAAGATTGTTTATCATCTTAGATTGAATTTTAGGAATTATACTACATCTCGCGGTGAACCTGAAAGGAAAACTTCATAAAGAAGATCAACTATAAAATAAATTCAATGAATCTAACAACGCTTTGGAACCTAATGCACAACATTTAGAAGTCTAGACTAGAGACGTATTTCGGCGTCGTAAAGCCTGGTAACTGTTGTTCTCACTGATGGTTGGGTGATTCCTCCACTTTGAGACTATAAGTGCCAGTACGGACTTGTGATCCCACGTACCGTCGAGTATATTTTGGGAGACCCCAATAGGCTTAATCCTTTATCCATAGGAAGTTGTGTCTGCCGCCCTATCGATCGCAATGCACTGAACACAGCATTCGGGAAGATTGACTGCCGTACCGTAAAAAGTATTCTGCAGTTTTGCAATTGGTTTGGTAATCCCTCTACCTAGATTTCCAGAGAAGTCCCTTTCGTTCTTTTTCAGACTCCTTAACGGAAAACGTCCATTTGAGCACTTATCACTTTAGGCTCATTAAAAATTGAAGGCGACTAGAGTCATCTTTTGTTTTTTCTCGACTCTCAAAAATTGAAAAAACAAGTTGTGTCAAAGCATCTAAAATTCATCTAATTCGGAAACATACTTCCCCTTTATTTTTAGTTGATCGAGTAATCCGCAATCGTGGAAGAAAATGAATTGAAACCCCGTCGTTCATGGAGGCTTATGAGTCAATCGTCTTTGTCTCCGGAATCAAAGCTAGTACAGACAAAGTGAACTCGTTTAACTGGTTCCAAATCTCCTGTTAAAGTTAGAACAAGTGTTCGAACAACATCAGAGACTCTGGTTACTCCAAACATTTCTGGTATCCCTGCCTTTACAGAAGAAGTTTAGTAGCCACAGAAGGACAGTGGTACTGATCGTAGTCTGAGGGTAAACACTTGTATCACTGAACCATTTCCATCTACAACCGGTTCGGAGAGTGTTGCTCCTCAAACATCTGTCGCTACCGATTCCATACCTTCTTCGGCACCATAAATATTCTACGGACCTAACGGTCTACCCCTTCCACCTAGTCTGATTGCTATAGAAGAGATTGTGGAAGATCCTCCATCTAGTGCTCCATCGCAATTTGGAGTCGTGATCACTCTGTATCCTTCTGCATCAAAAGTTAGTCTACCACCAGCGGAAGCTCCTATAGAATTGCTAGGTAATATTTTGGATAGACTAGAAATTTCTGAACAACCGTCAACATCTAGGATTGTGTTGTCTAACACAACAATGGTAGAAATCCCTACTATCACTCCAACAATGTTCGCCGGTATGCCATCTGTCCCAACTAGCCCTCAATCACTAGAAGGAGCCCACTCAGGGGCCATTTCGACAGTATGGTTTGTTCCTGTTTGTTCATCCGGGATAATATCCGGAAACGCTTATGTTGAGTCTCAACAAATTGATCCATTTGGAGGTCAATTTGGGCAGTCCGGCCCTCAAGGGTAAACCATTCCCTTGAGTATTGGATTACCACCGTATGGGGAGCAGTATGCCCTTTCAGTATCCCCTCCAAGAGGACAGCCATACGGGAGTTCATAACAAAATTTGGGTTATGCTGGAATTACTTCAAGCGGTTGGGTACCAATACTACCTCAACAACCAAGAGTTGTATATTCGATGCAACAGTGCTTACCTATGTCAAATATACCGACTACGCCAGCTATTGTGACGGTGTCGCAAGTTCAAGCCCTGCCTGTTGTATGCCAACCTCAGGTTTCTCAGGTTGTAATGCAACAGCCCCTTGAACCTGCGACTCAACCACAATCGCTGACTGGTGGAATGCAACAGGTTCAAACGGGTACAATTACCCCTCATCTTGGTCAAACATTTAGTATCAGGCAACAGCACATGGCTTCACAACCATGGCTAGTACAATACCAACAAGTGCAGTTCCAACAAGTATACCAAGGTTCTGAGCAACAAATCTTTGCAAATAGTGGGCAGTTTTATATTCAAAACGGTCAAAATCAACCATTTTACAATGGTCATGCCCACCAAACTTACCAAAGTTACCAGCATCAAATGCATTATGCTGGTATGCAAAGACCAACTGCTCAGGCAATCCCATCTTATCCTGGGTATGCTTCACCTAACCTGAATCAACAGTTACCCTTCGTGGCAACTTTAGAGTTACCTGATTTAAATCGATTAACAAACGATCCAATCGCTTACGCCCCTTGGTGGCCAGCGATTCCGCATAAACTTCCATCAAATATTCCTAAATTCAATGGAAATCCGGGTGAAGATCCGTTGAATCATGTAATGACCTTTCATCTGTGGTGTTCATCAAACACCCTAAACGATGATTCGATTAGACTTCGCCTTTTTCAGAGGATGTTAACTGGTCCAGCAGCAAAATGGTACATTGAATTGCCTAGAGCTTCATTCGACAACTTCAGTACCCTAGCCACAACCTTTTTAACCCATTTTCAGTTACCGATAAAGTACGAAACGGGAACGGAACTTCTTACCAACTTCAAACAAACGACGACCACTCACATATCTGATCATATACATGAGTGGCGACGTCATCATAGAATGGTGAAAACGTATGTTCCCGATCAGCTCTTAGCTGAATGGTTTATCAAGTCATTACTACCTTCCATCACGGAAGATGTGGCAAAAGGGGGAGTCGTCATAGAAGAGCAACTTATCGCTCGTGCACAATATTTGGACTTGATTTACACTCAGTCCGGCACGCTTTATGATAAAATACTTGACGCCCCTAGACCGGAATTCTCAGTTCCTCCTCCTCCTAAATCAAACAGTGATTCTCATGCCGGCGATGGCGTGATCGATGCAATAGACACGAAATCGACAAAGGCTACATCCAAAAAGGCCCATAAGATTTCAGGTCAAAATGCAAAAGATGAACTTCTTGCCTCGGAAGTAAATGCCGTGTCGACAGATAAAGGCAAAGAAACCAAGCAACCAGGGGGAAAGAAGAAAGGCAAAGGGAAGAAGAAGAAACAGGAAGAATCATCACCTGAAAAATCTTCTGCAAACCCTCCTGAAAATAGGAAACTAAAATATCCATGCATGATATGTGATGAGGATCATCGGACACCAGATTGTCCACACAGAGCTGAGCTTAAAAAATTCGTCAATAATATAAAGACCTCAACAGTATTAACTGATCCATTTCTGAATCCAAGAACAAATCTGGTTGACAGTGGAAACGCTTCCCCATCTCAAGTGCTAATGTTGTCGGTTTCAAAACAGCAAAATGATGCTTTGATATCAACAAGGAACAAAGATTATGGGAATCCACAGCTGTCGAACAACAACGATAAAGATCAACCTAGTAGTTCGACAACAACTTCAATAAAAGTTGCGCCGCCCATCATTCCTGAACTGACAATAAAACAGCCAAAGGGAGTAGTACACAAGTCAACATTTAATCCTCGTGCTAGAGCAGCACATCATTATAATATAGTGGAAGATTTGGCCCAATCGCCATCCGCTATGTCAACTCTTGAAGTACTACAAAATTGCCCATCCCAAAAGCAGGCTTTATTATCAGCCATTGGTGGGACAGACCCAAAGGATTCTAATCTTGTATCCTTCAATCATAAAGGATACGATCCTCAATTACCAGCTCAACTAGCTTTCCTCGTTCAAGTGAAAGCCCTCAACAAAACTGTTCATCGAACAATTATGGATGAGGGGACATCTACATGTATTATGTCGATGAGTTGCTGGAAAACTTTAGGATCTCGAACCTTGTCGTGATCTTCGACGACATTATAAGAATTTTATGGACGAACATATACCCCATATGTATTCTAAGTAACTTTAAGGTTGAACTAGGGGGGAAAACAGTAGAAATAGATGTTGAGGTAATCAACGGAAATCTCGATTACAACATCCTACTAGGAAGACCATGGATATATGCTATGGCTGCTGTTGTGTCAACCTATTTTAGGAAGATTGCATTTCCCTCTCAAGGAGGGATTACAATCATCGATCAACAAACCTTCCTCCCCAATGGTTCTCAAGTTATGGGAAGCATTCCTATGATCCATGGAAGCCCCCATTCGCTTCAAAATATCGGAGTAGGCATACTAAAAGACCCTGTATTAATGGGAACTTTTGCCCTTCCACCTCCAATCAATTTGGCAAAAGTAGCGTCAGTAGGAACCTGCAACATGATATCTTCTAAAAAGATCTCAGAAAATGATATCGACATGGATCATGGGATGGTTTTGCCTCCAAGCCCAACAGAAATATTGTAGCAATCAATGTTCCTAGCCTGGGAGGCAAACCCAAATCAACGGTCATCGAGTGTTTGGATAGATAGGTCTGAGTAATATGGCACCCCTTCAGATCCTTGGTCGAGAGTGCATGACACCGACGAAGGAATTGTTCAATCAATGGTAATTGAAGGGGCACCATGGGATGATTACCACCATCATTCCCTTCTTCTAGATTGTGAAGAAAATACTCCTGATGACCTTTATCATCCTTCAGTTTTTTATTTTCTATCAAATACTGTAAACACGGTGGATTCCGAGTGAAACTTGTCCAACATTGAAGAGACTATCGCCATAAATATCTCGACCAAAACAGATGTTGTAGAGAATATTTATGTTGGCAATGTTGTTCTCCTTCAGAACTAGAAATTTATAACGCTCTTTTTCGCGAATTCATAGATGTCTTTGCTTTGTCATATAGTGAAATGCCAGGCATTGACTCGAGTATCGTTGCACACGAAATCAAGATGTATCCAGATGTCAAACTAGTACGACAACGACTACGGCATGTGCACCCCAAGAAAGCCATTGCCATTAAGGTAGAAGTTGAAAAACTTCTACATGTTGGTTTCGTTTACCCGGTTCCTCTAACCGATTGGGTATCGAATATTGTTCCTGTTATGAAAAAACAAGGAAAAATTAGAGTGTGCGTCGATTATAGGGATGTAAATCAAGCTTGTCCAAAAGACAACTACCCTACACCCTTCATCGACCAGATAATTGATGAATTCCCAGATGTGAAATCTTTTCATTTATGGATGGATTCTCCGGGTATAATCAAATAAATATCCGCCCACAGGACTAGTCAAAGACTGCATTTATTTGTCTGTGGGGCACATTCACATATCAAAAATTACCATTTGGTTTAAAAAACGCAGGGGAAACGTTTCAGAGGGAAATGAATTATGCCTTCCATGACATCAAAAACATCATTCAACCATACCTCGACGACCTTCTGGCTCATTCGCGAAAGCGGACTGATCATCCGCAGCATTTAAGAGCGATATTTCTATGTTGCCGACACTACAAAATACAACTCAATCCACACAAATGTGTATTTTGTGTCAGTTTTGGTCATTTACTTGGCTTTGTAGTCTCCAAAGACGGGATTCGTCTCGACCCATGTAAGGTTCAGGCAATTATAAATTTGCCTCCACCTTCAAATTTGCTTCAGATTCAGAAACTCCAAGGGAAAGCAAACTTTCTAAGGAGGTTCATTCCAAATTACGCCGAACTTGCTAAAGGTTATACACGTCTTTTGAAAAAGGAAGTACCCTTTGTTTGGGATCAGGTTGCGCAAGCTTCCTTTGATGCTTTAAAGGAATCCCTAATGAAAGCATCATTAATGTACGCTCCTGATTATCAAAAGGACTTTAACTTGTATCTGGCTGTAGCAGATACAACCATCGCAATGGTTTTAGTTCAAGAAGACAACGGAATTGAACATCCTATATATTATTTAAGTAAGAACTTAAATGATACAGAAAGAAAATATTCTTATGTTGAAAAGCTAGCGCTCGCAACTGTTCAAGCGATACAGAGATTTCGACACTATGTCCTCTCTCGAAAAACTACCATTCTGTCAGATTGCAACCCCATGACTTATATATTGTCGCGACAGTTGCTGGGGGGAAAATATTCAAAATGGATAGCAATTCTACAAGAGTTTGATCTGGAATTTGTAAAATCCAAATCAAGGAAAGCTCTAGTTTTCGTAGAATTATTATGCGATCTCCCATCGTCGTCCAACGATGAAACATCTGAAGAAACGATCGTGGACAAAAATTTCGTTCTGATATCTTCAAGCAATCAATGGTATGGGGATATAATAATTTATCTCCAAACCCAAAAATATAGGCCAAATACCTCTCGCTTCGAACAAAAACGTATTCGATACCAAGCAAATGACTACATGATCGTCGGTGATACACTTTACCATCGCGGTATCGATACAGTTCTGAGAAGGTGCCTCACCCATGAGGAGGCCAAAAAAGTCCTGAATGATTGCCATTCAGCCGCGTGTGGGGGGCATCAATCCGGTTATGCTATAGCGCAAAAAATATTACGAGTAGGATACTTTTGGCCAACAATGTTCAAAGATTGCATAACCGCAGTCAGAAGTTGCCATGTTTGTCAAATTTTCGATAGAAAAACTAGAAGACCACCTGCACCTTTGCAGCCAATAGTTGTTGTCGGGCCATTCGCCAAATGGGGCATCGATTTCATGACATGTAACCCCACCTCGACCGGGGGGCATGGGTATATCATAGTTGCAGTTGACTATTTTACCAAATGGGTCGAGGCGATGCCTACATTAGATAATACTGGTGAAACAGCTGCCCTCTTCTTTTTCAATCATGTAGTCGCCAGATTCGGCGTCCCACAGGCTATAGTCACAGATCATGGATCACATTTTCGCAATCACATGATGGTCAAATTAGCTGCCAAACTAGAGTTGTCTCACGACAACTCTACTCCATATTACCCGCAAGGCAACGGACAAGTTGAAGCAATCAACAAAGTCCTGAAGCGCATGCTGCAAAGGATGATTAGAGTTCACAAAAGCAGGTGGCACCTAATCCTGTACTCAGCCTTGTGGGCTTACCGAACATCGGTAAGGAATGCAACCGGGTTTACAGCTTTCCAATTGGTATATGGCCTAGAAGCAGTCTTACCAATACAGTGTGAAATCTCGTCCCTCAAACTCGCAATTGACCTTCTCCTCGGAACTTCAGAAGAAGAAGCTCGTTCCTTGGAACTAATCCAATTGGATGAAACGCGTCGTGATGCCACCTTGGCTAACGAAGCCCATACGAAACGAGTGAAAGCGAAGTTCGACAAAAATGTCAAACCCCGTGTCTTCTCAAAAGGTGACTTGGTCTTACTTTATGACCAAGAATTCGTTAAATTGGGAGTAGGCAAATTCAAGTCTTTATGGATGGGCCCCTATATTGTTAAGCGAGTGTTAGCAAAAGGAGCCTACGATTTAATGGATTATGACGAAATTCCACTGGCACAACCTCGTAACGGGTTGTACCTCAAGCGTTACTATGCGTGATTCAGTATAGTAACCTGTATGCTTTTGTTATGTTTTTGTTTTCGTTAAAGTGTTTATTTTGGTCAAGTAATCCACTTTTTACATTTATTGTAGATGTCGAACCTATTGGTGTCATGTGTTGGATATGCCGACGGAGCGAGTCGTAGTTCGCGGAACCTATCTTCCGCGGCCTGGGCCATTTTTGATCCAAGCGGCGAGTTAGTAAGTTTTAGAGGGGTATGCATTGGTGGATCAATGAATAACATCGCTGAATATAGCACGTTGATAGAACTTATCTCTGATGCCATCACACATGGTATACGCCGACTGATTGTCAAGCTAGACTCACAACTCGTCATACTACAACTCACTGGTATCTACTCTGTCTGAAATCCAGTTATTTATCGCATGTTCCTAAGGGTTAAGATTTTGGAAAGGCAATTTGATTTTATTCAATATCAGCATATTTCCAAAAACTTAAACACATTAACTAACTCATTGGCGAATTATGTGTTAGATAGACATTTGCAACATTTATAAAAAGAAGCATACCATCAATATTGCATTTGGATCATGTAACTTAACCAAAATAAAACTTCAAAAATCAAAAATATATATATATAACTGTTTATGGTTTACACATAATTTTCTGTAACCAAGACAAAATTCATCAAATGACCCAAAACTCAAAACGCTAGGGGACACCCTAGTCTAATGATGCTCGTGATAGCAAGTCACAGCCTGTGCGATCATGCGTAGGAGCCGAGTCCATCGTCTTGGCACACCAGTAGTATGCCGTTGCAACCTCAAGGGCAGCTCATCACTCCTCACATCTAGAATACCAAGAGTGAGGCCCTCAACCTGCTCCTGTAATGCTGTGAGAGTCTTGACCACATCGAGGTCACGAAGGATAGCCCTTCCAACAGCTTCTCCTGCTGGGGCGGCAGATGGCACTCTCAGGTGTACTACTGGCTGAACGGGACCAACATCTGCATGAACACATGAGTTTAGTTAAGTCTTGACAGAATAAAGCACAAGGACATTATAAGAGAAAAACGATAAACAGGGATATGGTCAAAGAATTTACCAATGGCACCCCACTGTTCGCCATCTGGCAGTACTAAATCTGGATCACCCCGGAAGTCCATGCCAGCATATGGATACTCGGAATAAACCATCTCCTGACGATCAAACCACCCGAAGAAGGTATCAGAAAATGAAATCTGAGACTGACCAGCATGCCTAGACATATGGTCGACCCATCTTTGCATACGTGGTTCAGTCGGTGAAGGTAAATCGAGTGCAATATACTGCGGCTGCATCAGTGGTATCTTTTCCAAGGCAAAGGCGGTCAAAATAGAACCATACCCAAAGTTCTTCAACCTCCCACTCTTTACCTTGGTCAACTGTTCTTTCATCACAAGAAGTACTGCGTCGCACCAGTTGAACACTTTCGGTTGGAGACATTCCAAGGCAAGGTAAAAGCACTTTTACATTAATTTTTACGTAATTCGAGTAAAGTATTAGTGTTCTAACTCATTTTTCAAACATGTATTGTTCATTTCTAACCAGTTTGATGAAGCAATTAAAAATGCAGTACAATCTTTGAAAGAACAAAGCTATTGACGGTAAAATCAAGAAATGACCGTTACATCGAGCAGTTTTAGCGCGGACTTCATGCTCGTTAAAAAATAAACATAAGCAATGAGCACATGTTCCTGCAGAGTTTAAGATCATTAAAAAATGAACCAATTTCCGGTAAATAACCATCGTGAATGTAACACTTCAGCCTTTAAAGCCTTGGTCGTGTTTTCACCGTCACCTCCACTTTTACATTGGCCGATCATTCACCTCCATTTGATTGTTTACCCATTTTGATGAACAGCTGCGAAGAGTGATCTCACTAGCCATCCTTGTAACACTACTGTGATTGGAAAATTCCAAACCTTACCTGGAATCAGTTGCTACCCAATTTTATCACTCGTTCCTCAAAAGACGAGTCTCCTTTAAGATCTTTTCAAATGACTCGTAAAATATGAAAAGATTGCAGAGCCATTGGCCTCTCCAGCTCATTAAAGGGACTGGAAGTGTTATCCCTCCTCTAAATTTTAATCTTTTTGGACCTGAGGGATTATTACACAAAACGATCAAGCGCTTGTTTTGTTCGGCTCGTTAAAAGTATCGAAAATTCATTCCTTCTGTATTGTTTTATAGTTTTTCGGACTTAAGGGATTAGATGACGAAAAAGGAATTTTGGAGTTTTCTTTACGTTCCTTTTCAGACTCTCTAAAATTGAAAAGGACCGAGTTATCTTTGTCGTTAAACTCGTTAAAATTTTAATAGCGACAAACTTGTCTATAGACGAGAATGAGTTTCATTATCGCTAGGCTCGTTAAAACATAGCGATGGGTTTGCCCGAAGGGAAAATTATAGAACAAGAATATGTTATCCTCCTCAAGCTTGACAAAAATAAAGAGGTACTAGTTAGCAATGACTGGGGAAAAATTGGGAAGAAAACTTGAAGAAACTTTGTTGGTAGCAAGTCTCTCTTGAACATGACACTGTCACTTCGCATCCAAGTCGGGTTGGGGTTGTTTCATTCACCGGTCACATCACCATGGTCCCATCATACCATCCATATTTGGGGTTAATGCTACCAATCCATCATGTCAGTGTCGCCAATATGTTCAAGAGAAGTCATTCAGAGAATTCACCTGTGTCTCACCCACTACAATACATTTATACTCCATTATTTCATGACCGCCACCCTTAACCTTATATTACCAGATCGTTTTCACCTCCATTAAAATCATTTGCTCCGTTCCGTTTCATTGATGTGGGATTCATTAAGGCCCTCCTGTGACGGATCGCTTCTTGTCGACATCAGCTCATTATCCAAGAAATCGATCTAGGAACACCCCATTTAGTACTTTGAAGCTTGCATGCCTCAATGACAAGTTTCTCACTTCCGGCGACAGGTTTACATTAATGGCCTTCGACCGAAAGATTTTGCATGGTGTTCGATGCCAAGTCCTTTATTCACACCACGTGAATTGTACTGCAGTACTTTGAGGGTCATTATCATTGTCGGTGATTCCTCTCACGCCTGTTAATAGCTTACATCATTGGCTGGTAATCAGGCGATGTATTTCCATGTTCGACTCCAGAACATCTCTCACATGGATAGACTTGTACTTTGAGTGAAGATCGAACGAGATTGAAGACCCTGGATCTAGTTTCATCCATCCAGGTTGCGATATATATTCAGGAAAATAAATACATTAAATGTACATCATTGCTGCACAGATAATCATCCAGCCAAAGGGATGATGGCTCTACTAGAATCATCAGTCTACACTCAGACGTTTGTTTGTCCTATGTACATGAAAATGAATTTATAAAGTTGAGCATGGGAATGCCCGCCTCAGCTAGATCATGAAAATATTATGAAGATAATATATTGTATTGTATCTTATTACAGGTCTCCTCCTAGCTTGAAAGAACTTCGGATCCTCATGATAAATCATTTCACCCAACATCAAAAATATTAACGACCTCATGCTTTAGGGGGAAACTGTTATAGACATTTTTGGGCACTACAACCCCAAGCATGAAATGTCCATAAACCAAGGGCTCCTAAGTCCCTAAAGGTGTTGTTCTAACCCCTAAAGGAACAAGGTGAGTTGATTACAGCTTCTCCCAGAAGTTCTCCATGAAAAACTGCTCAGAATTGGTCAAAACAAGATCATTTCAGCTACTCCATAGGCTAAGTGCATTGCATCTCACCTAAATTCACTGTGTGGTGTGTTGCATTTCAAAAATCCCTTCTATGGGGTGCGATGGGCAAGAAATGACAAATGGCATTGTCATTCCACGAGGTGGAGGGGCAATGGAAGCTTCCAGAAACTTCTCCTATGACACTTGCCTCTCTGAATTCAGCCAAGGATGAGTAAGAGATCATCAATCTCCAAGTGGAAGCAAGAACTATGAGAGGGAAGACAGTAATCAAGTCACAAGCTGACTCATCTCCCTTACAGATATCTATATATGGATCCCTCATCCTAGAGACCCAGAGGCTGGAATTTTGCATTATGTAAGGAATTGTTGTTGGTTTCTTGAGACAAACATCAGATTGTTGGGGGATCTAAGCTTTGCATGAGGTGAAGAGGGGCTTCCTTGCTGAGAGGATGATGCTGGGTCAGAACAACTGGTTGTAACTCTCGTTGGCTCTTTCTTGTTTATCAATTAAAGTTATTCAAGTTTTCCTGCATACTCTTGTGTCATTTATGTTTGCTGCATTTGTATGGTCAATTTACATTTGATCCTAGATTGTTTATGATTATAGATCCATGTTCTTGTATAGTGCTATGCTACTGTGATCTTACAGGTACTCTGTGAAGCTGGGCGGGCAAGGGAACAAGTAGCGAAAGACTATCAAGAAAGAGAGGAATCGAACCAGGAGATTAGCGCAAGACAGAGGTTGGTCTTCTTTGTTCTTGTCTATCTATACTTCATAAAGGAAAAACGAAAGTAGCTTTACTTTGTTTGTTTCTAAGGTAGCTATCACACCTTAGTGGGATAGGCAGTTCTGAGTACACACTTTTCCCTGTAACACTCATCCAACTGACTACACCTCCAAATAGGTTAAACACATACCCACTTGTAGATCTTCTCTGATCCAAATCTCCAGCCTAGTATGCATCAACAAAGTCATGAATATCCAACACTCTGTCCAATCTTGGTCTTCCTTGGTAGCACAAACCATAATCACTAGTGCCACACAAACACCTGAAAACCTGTTTCACTACTGTCCAGTGCTCCTTCGCTGGTTTTGACATAAACCTGCTCAATACTCCCACTGCATGTGCAATGTATGGTCTAGTACAAACCATTGCATACATCAGGCTATCGAGTGCACTTGCATATGGAACATAGGACATGTCCTCTTCCTCTTCTTGTGTCTTGGGACATTGTTCAGCAAATAGCCTCACACCTATAGGAATAGGAACCCTCACCAGTTTACTATAATGCATATTAAACCTCTACAATATTGTCTCGACATACTTCCTCTAGTTTAACCAGAGCTTCCTCTTTTCCTGATCTCTTTTAATTTCCATGCCCAAAATATATTTTGCAGCACCAAGATCTTTCATGTCGAATTTGAAGGACAATTGGGTCTTCAAATCCTGGATAACTTCTTTGTCATTTCCAAACAACAACATATCATCAACCTACAAGACTAGATAAATAACATGGTCACCAATCAATTTAAAATACACACATTGATCTGTTTTGCTTCTGGTGAAGCCAAGTCCTTGTATAAATGTATCAAATTTCTGATACCACATCCTTGGTGACTGTTTTAACCCATATAGAGACTTCTTTAACTCACATACCAGCTCTTTCTTACCCTTCATCGCAAAGCCTGCAGGTTGCTTCATGATGTAGGAGCATCTAGCTCAGGCACCATGACCGGGTGTCGGTCTCTGCAAGGTCGAAAAATTGAGTTAACTTTTTATTTGTCTTTTATGTTAGTTTCACATAATAGGAGGTAGGATTTTTATTTTTTATCTTAATCTCTAAATTAGTCAAAGGTAGTTTGGTCAGTTAGGGTCATTTACTTGACTGTTACTAATAAATCATGGATTAATAATTGTCCTGTTATTTTAAAAGGAAAAGACAAATGTGTCTAAAAGGAAAATCTTGTCATAAGGACAGAACCGAATGACTAATAACCATGTAACTGTAAAGTCTACAACTGAAAAGCAATTGTATAGTTTCATTAACTGGAACAAGAAACATATAAATGTAACAACAAAAATCATGTAAAAGGTTCAATACCTCTGGCACTCGAATAATATCAATAACAGAGAAACAAATTCAATCCATCTGCATGTCCTACTGTATTTTTTTGTGTTTTCTAATTAATGAGAAACTGAATAGATAACCTACTGTACATAGATTACAAGTTTTAATTCTTTTTGTTTCCCTGAGAAAGAAAACCAGTCCAAATAGCGAGACAGAAGAACAGATGCCATACGAGGGTTTATATTTCATTTGAAGCAAACAGCGAAGATAGACAAAGAGTGACACAAACAGATTCAGTACAGGCCAAGCACCCATAGGCCGGGCGAAAACTTCCATCATTCATTTAAATTGACAGTCATACAAATTACCAGAGCACCTACAACGTTCACGCATGTTCGTATAAAACATCACAAGCAAACCGAAGAATTATAATTGCAGTTCAAGCTGAGAATCTGGAGCAAACGAAAAGCATGATGGCATGATTACATCCATGTCATTCAGGTAAACCAAACCAATTTCATTTTTTTCCCTGAAGAATTTCTCTTTCGAAATTGCAAAGACAAGTGTATAACAATTACATAGTAGCACTGCAAGATAATGCCATAGATGCATAAGCCGTGAATGACAAACCCTAGGTGAGGGTTTCAAAAACTGACTCATACATAGCTATAGATGCATAAACCCTTGGATGACAAACCTTAGGTGATGGTTTCAGAAAAAAAATTGTGTTCATATACAAGAAACTATAGGCAAATAAATCACCAAATAGTGGAAGCCTAAAACTCCAATGTGACATAACATCACTCACAGCGTGAGTCAATTGACAAGCATCGAGGGTGATTAACCCACATGACCAGAAGGCCTAAGTTAAAACTAGAACGAGTACTGAAGAAAATACAAAGAATCAGAGCCTACCGGACAAGACAGAGACATACAATGCCGAGACCTCTAACTGCAAACCCTCAACACCTGCACAGCAAACAACACCCAGGTGTTAGAAATATATGATGTTACAAAAGTAAAACTATAGAGCCAGAAAAGAAGTAAATTATTGAAATTGAGTTCAATTTACCTAAGAATTTGTAGTGAGAGCTGAGGACCAACATTTCACCCATGATTTTTTACTAACTGCAGAGACAAACGAGCGAGCAAGGTTAGAAGCTGAGGAAAGATAACCACAAATTGAATCAAGGAAGGATGAATACCTGCATTTGAAGCTGAGGATGAAAGGATACCATCTATTTGAGCCTGGATACAAGCCAATCACTAATTTGCCAACAAGAACGAGAAATACCAGCACGTAAATCGGAACATGACAGTCTTTTGAACCAACAGCAGAAGGAGAACAAACAATAACAAAAAAACCACTTACCCAGGTGGCGACAGGGAAAACCACACCTGCCCAATGAATGAGGTTTTAGAGCAATCACACATACATCAAGGAATCAGTACAGTAATCACCAAGAGGCATGCCCAAGGCTCACAACAAAGCTGCATTTTCAAACTCGCAGAGCACAACAGAACAAACCCTCGGCAAGCCCAACAACAATTGACCAAAATGAACGACGAAGAAAGGGTTTTGGCATAGCAAGGAGCAAGAAGACACAATCTGAGGCAAGGACTCAGTCATAATTATGTAATTGAATGCCATATGAAAAAAATCCAAAATATCCGATGGTGTATTCCTCACACGTGTAATCACAACCGAAATATTCAACCAAGCATATAATCACCACACAATCATTTTAATTGTAAAAGTCTGTAAAGTATTGGGCTGGTCCCATCATAGTGGTACCAGAGAAGGTGAAATTGATTGAAGAAATGGATAGAAGAAGGTGAGGTCATGGCAGAGGTGCTCGAAGGATAGCGGAGGAAGGGCTGAGAGAGGAGATTAGAATTCTTACTGCCCATTTGGAGGCAATAGAGGCAGGGAGAAGAAGAGACCTAGAGGTAGGTGATGACAGTGAAGAGGAAGCTGAAGTAGCAACAGATGGACCAGAAGGCAAGACCCCAGAAGTGAGATTGTTGAGGTCTATTTTAGTGGCAAGTAGTAAACCCAAACCAGAACTTCCAACCTATAATGGCAACCTGTCCATAGAGGTTTTATTGGATTGGATCAGAGAGATGGATAAGTATTTCTAATATGAGGAAGTCAGCAAAGACCGCAGAGTTAGGTGCGTTATGAAAAAATTGAAGGGACACGCAACCCTATGGTGGGATAGTGTCTAGATGGAGAGAAAGAGATTGAACAAGTTGCCGATCCAAACCTGGTCAAGGATGGTGGCCAAGTTGAAGGGAAGATTTCTACCGAAAGACTATCAGATTGCACTACATAGGCAAGTCTCATGGCTGCAAAAAAGGCCATCAATTGCTGGTGGATGAACAGTGCGAGGTGGAGTTTCAAATAGGTAGATATAAGGATAAAGTTGTTTGTGACATCATGTCGATGGATGTATGTCACATACTCCTAGGCAGGCCTTGGAAGTATGATAGGAAGGTGGTACACGATGGATTGACGAACTGTTATAAGTTTGTCAAGGATGGAATCAAGCATATGCTTGTGCCCATCAAAGAGGAAGGGACAGCAGGGACGAGTGAACGAAGAGCATTGTTGGTTAGCAGAAAACAGTTTCTAAAACAAGTTGAGGATAGTGAGATGGGTTATACAATTGTAAAGAAAGCAAGGACAGTGTTGTTGCATACAGAGGTATCGGATTTACCTACAGAAATCCAGCAAATGCTATAGGAATTTGCGGATATAGTGGTGGGTGACTTGCTAGATAAACTACCCCCCAAAAGAGGCATAAGTCATCATATTGAATTCATACCCGGAGCTCGTTTTCCAAACAAAGCGTCATACCGAATGAGCCCCAAGGAAAATGAAGAGATTAGGAAGCAGGTGCAAGAGCTGCTAGAGAAGGAATTGATAAGGGAATGTTTGAGTCCTTGCACAGTCCCAACGGTTCTTGCTCCCAAGAAGGGAGGAGAGTGGCAGATGTGCACAGACTCGAGGGCCATCAACAAACTCACCATTTGGTACAAGTTTCCACTGCCACGGATGGATGACATGATGGATTTTTTAAGCGAGGCGCCATATTTATCTAAAATATACTTGAAGAGCGGGTATCATCAAATTTGGATACGAGAGGGGGACGAATGGAAGACAACCTTTAAAATGAATAAGGGACTGTACGAATGATTGGTCATGCCATTTGGACTGATCAATGCACCCAGTACATTTATGAGGTTAATGAATGAGATGCTAAAGGAGTACATTGGAAAATTTGTGATAGTGTACCTAGACGACATACTAATTTTCAGCAAGACAAGGGAGGAGCACCTTCAACACGTACGGAAAGTGCTAGAAAAATTACAGCAGAATAAACTGCTAATAAATTTGAAGAAATGTACCTTTCTGCAGAAGGAATTGATTTATTTGTGCTTTGTAATAGTAGAAAACGAACTAAAGATGGATCTCGAGAAGGTTACGGCGATATTTAATTGGCCATCTCTGAAAAAATTATTCGAGGAACATAGCTTTCATGGACTAGCAAGTTTTTACTGGAAATTCATAAGGAATTTTAGAAAAATTTGTGCACCTATGTTGGACACCATTAAAAAGGCCAGTCAGCCTTTTCGATGGATGGATGCAATGGAGAGATGTTTCCAGCTTTTAAAGAGGAAGATCACCGAGAGGCCGATCTTGAGATTGCCAGATTTCAAGAAGCTTTTTCAGGTTCGTTGTGATGCTAGCGGTAAAACTATTAGTATTGTACTCAGCTAGGAGGATAAGCCTGTGGCGTTCTTCAGTGAGAAGCTAAATGAAAGCAGACAGAAATATTTGTCTTATGACAAGGAGTTATATGCTGTTATACAAGAATTAAAAAACTAGAGGCATTATCTGTTGGGAAACGAATTTGTACTGTTTTCAGATAATTCTGCACTACAGTATGTAATGCAACAGCACAAGTTGAACCACAAACACGCCAAATGGGTGGATTATTTGCAAAGTTTCAACTTTGTGTTGAAACATATCAGTGGACAGGCCAACAAGGTGGCAGATGCACTAAGTAGGAGAGCTTTACTTCTGCAAGAAAGTACTGTGCAAGTGCTAGGTTTTGAGCACTTAAGAGACTTATACCAGACTGTTTTAAGGAGGCCTATGAGGGATTTCAGAATCCCTTGGTGAGAGATAACAGTCCATGGTTGGACTACAACTTAGGTGACCATGGGATTGTATAAATAGAGTGAAGCTCTAAGTGTAGAAGATAGTATAAAATAACTAATAGAATGGAAGCATGATGAGTCTAAGAGACTAAGTCGAAGTGTAAAGTGTGTGTTTGGGTCGTAGAGTAGGAGAAGGCTCTGCAGCTAAGTACACGAAGGCCTAATAGTCTGCAGCTGAGTGAGCAGGGTAGCTTGAGTCTGTAACTGTTGAAAGAATTAATAAATATACATTTACCATATTTTTGTGTATCCTTTCCTGTTTTATTATATGATTGGGTATAAAATGCAAGTGTATTGTTTATTTGTTCCGCGAACTCATATGAATGTGTTATATAAATAAATATAGCATAAGACATTTATTTATGCGAAGATAATTTCTTAGGCATAGGAAGATAAGTAAGATCTCAGGTGCGACTTGAGGGAATAACGCAGAGCGCTACCCCAGCAGCACAGAAGCCCCACAACCCCTGGTTAGGGTTGTGCGAAGGCAAGTAGATCAGGGTGCAAAGACCAGGGAAGTATGCGAAGCAACCTGTGCGAAGGGACTAACAGTTGGACTAGTTCAACCTCTCAGACATCTCAAGGGTGTGGAAACCTGGTTCTAGCACCGCCCCATACTACTTCCGGTGAGACCTCAGTCTGCACTCCACTGACTGTTGCTGAAACGGCCAGTAGTATGGAGTGAGTTGACATCCATACACCTTAATTTTAGTGTGGTAATGGTATAAATACCAGTATCCTATTTTGATTTGTTTTGACAAGTATAAAACATTCTTTATTTCATCACTGACCTTGGGTTGATTGCTACTACTTAACGTGTTAACCACCAAGTGAACAAATCAACCAATGAACTCCTTGTAGCTGAAAACAATGGAATATTTTTCGATTAAGTGTGTCCAAAAGATAACAAATCTAGGATGGTCCTTAGTGTCCAGCTTTTGGATGTTATTTGTAAACCTTTCTAACTGGAAGTATAGAAACATATGGAACAACACTGTAGAGTATTTGAATACTCTTTCATATGGAAATATGATCAGTTGATCATGGATTTTGTTTGCTAAGAATTGGGCAAAATTGAAAATTGTAGCTAGAGGGTTGCCTAGGTAAAAAATGGAAAGGCAACCAAGTATAGGGTCATCAACATGTTCATCAGTGGTATATCCTATAATACAGGAAAGCATGGTTACAATCTGTTTGCCTTTCTCAGAGAAAATGGTGGCAAAATATGGAGGGCTATGTATATGAACTTAGACCTTTTCTAGGAGGAAAGTCTGAAAAATTTGGAATCTCCTGGGAAGGTCCAGCTTTAGGTACATATCAATTAGGTTTTCAATAGAAAATGGGGCTTCATTAGGGTTTGGATGGATCTACAACATTTCATTTATTGATCCTATAGTGATTGTGAACAAAATTTGATGGCTAGGAGAGATTATGGCTCTTTGACTTGGGATATACTAGAGTTGGAATAGGTGGATGATTTCAGGGAACTAATATACTTGTGGGAACAAGTATTTGGGCAAATTTTACTCCCATACCTAAATATCATCATTCTAGTTGAGGAATTTATCTTTGCTCTAGTAGCAGATTTTTAACAGATTGCTAGGGGAGGCTATATCTTTGATCTGGAAACCTCTATCGCTAATGGGAGGTGGCCAATATCTAGGTGAGGAGTCTTTAGAGGTTTTGGATCCAGAATGCTTTGGGAAGCCATATATTCATTTTTTTTATTCAATTTGTCACTATCTGGCTTAAGAAGAAGGCTTAGGACCTCTAGGATAGTGTGAAAAAATGAATATAGTATGCAAAAAGTGTTTTGGATGCAACAATGGCTTTCTTTAGGCTAGCAAGGATTTCAATTGGTTCAATTCATTAACCTATTAGAAATGTTGTGCAAAGCTTAAGTGCAGGCCTTCAGTACTTCAAGAATACCTAGAAAATGAATCTTTGGTATTCGAAAGGGTTCTCTGGGTAGTGGAGGCTTTCTGAGGTTTCAATGGTCTTTATCCTACTTCAAATCAGAGTCTGCAACATCTTTTGGTCGTAAATGTCTTAAAACAATTCAGCAGATCTTCTGGGCTTTAGAATAGGTTGTCATAGGTTCTTTCTACAACCACTAACATAATAATAGTGCAAAGTTTGGAAGGGAAGGCTTCTTTGGGTTTTAACCAATAGTGGCTAATCTTTGGGCATGGGGTTAACTCTAAATAGCAGGGCAGTTTCATTTGACATGAGGAGGTGGTAAGTTGGTTTATTGTACCGCTTTTGAGTGGTAGGGTGGTATTTTTTTAGAGGACGCGATATAACATGGGGTCACCATGTAGCAAAAGGGTGAGTGTGGAAAACTGCTAATCTCGCATGCTTTTGCTATGTTAAAGGTCGAACATCAGAGCATGCAATATGGGATGCGGGCTGTTGGATCTGGAGGTGGGTGATCGGAGGGTTATCGCATGGCGGAGTTGTGAGGGATGAGTCGGGGTGTGGGGTCAGGTTATAGATAGGCGGAGGTTTAAATGATAGCAAGAGTTTAAATGAAGTGGGACCCAGGGATATTGTATGCAGAGGGGTATAATACATATTGCGAAGGTTTAATATAGTGGGGGTTAGGATTATATGGCGGGGAATAAATATATCAAAACTATAGGTTAAAATAATATAAAGGGGTTTTGAGGAAATATGAGAGTGAGTGTTAGAAACACATTAGGGATGAGTTAAATAATATCGGGGGGGATTTTTGCATGGGGCCTGATTACCTTAAGGGAAGGGTTTTAATGATGGGAATGGGTTTTTAAGCTAGGGAAAGGATTTTAGGAAAGGGAAAGGGTTAGAATAAGGGGAAAATGAAGAAGGTGAATGTGTTAGAACAAGGGAAAATCAACACGTAAGGGGTTTTCTTACAAGGGAAAATGAGTTTTGAAGGAAGTTAGTAATATAAAATGAGACAATTGATCCTCTCCACGCCTTGTGAAAACTACTTCTGCCTACCCATAATTTACCCTAACATTTTTTCTTTATTTACTAGGTGCATTTGAGTTTGTTGACCCTTTATTTCTTTTTCTTTTGTAAGCAAACTATCTAATTCTAACCTTTTAACTATCGAACGGCTCAGATTAAACTGTTCAGCTCATTATTATTCTCTACCTAACAACTAATCTGCCAAGATTAAATAGTTTGGCTAGATCTTTATTCTCTATCTATCAGCATGAAATTTAAAGCATGAATGAATCAAGATTAAACTTTTTGACCATTATGGATTGTGGCATTTTTTAAAGTTGCACACAATCTTATTTTTCAAAGAAAAGTAAAAAGTAGTGGCATTTGAATTTGCATCACTTTCAGAATCTACTTTTTATTTCTTTTTGGTGGGGTTCATATTTTATTTTCTTTTTTTTATCCTTTTCTTTTATTAGTCCTTTGATTTCTCTTTTAGGGCTTCACCCTCTTTACATTTTTTATTGGAAAACATTTTATAGAAAGAAAAGTATGTATAATATTACAAGACTAGTCATAGTCAATTCAAAATTATGAATCCTATTATTACAGGACCCTAAGAGTGGCTCCACATGGGGATGGAATTTCCTAGTGAAATGTAAAGAACTTTAAGATCAATAGCCTTTGAAACTTTGATTGTGCTTTCCTTGCAACTATTTTTCTATGATCTGCTTTACTCATATCTATGATGCTACACCTTTCAAAGCTTTGGGCCTTATCTTCAGGCTTTAACCTCAAAAGGAAATCATCCTATCCAATCTAAACTTTTCAATCTTATGCACAGTCATCAAAGTAAACAAATGAACTAATGTTAATTTGGGGAAAGGTAATTCTTCAACATTCTACCATTGACTGGTCCACCTGGTAGATGTGTTCCATCTAACTGTTTCAAGAAAAATGCATTGTTACCTCTGTAACCATAAATGATGTAAGGACCTGTTGAAGCCCTGAAAATCGGGTCGACAACAAGGGGGATACCCACCTGGTCCGGACCTTGGTTGGCAGCTCCTTATCTGTTTGGTATAGTGGGTCCAACTGGGGATAATGGGACAAGTTTCCCAATTTAAGGGTGTGTGTGTGTGCAGAGTTGGATGATGCTGATCTAAGAGTACTTAAGCTAATTTAATTCAAACTTTTAAACTAACTCTATGCTATTGTAATCTAATGAGAGACAACACATCTAATCTACGCTAACCCGTGGTGTATTTCTTCTATTATGCGATCTAAAGAGATTTCAAACAATAACTGGTAATAAAGATCATTTAGCTATCATAAGAATAGAAATCAATTAAGATAAACCACTTTGCATAAAAAGTTAGGCAAAACAGTTGTGAACAACATATCGCATAATAAGTTATTCATATATCAAACATAAATAAATGACTCCACCGTACAAAAGTGCCAAATGGTAACTCACACATTCATGCAGTAACATATAAACAACTAAAAATTGTATATCACTTTAAGAATATAAACAAAAACGGTCAAGAGGTAAAAGTACCATTTATGACTGGCTCCACTCATAAGCTTCAAGCAACAATGATTTATCTCTCCTTGCTCTAGCATCTACTAAGAGTACAGAAGTGCAACATCAGTAGCAGATATCAAGTGCAAACATTAATAAACCTTGATCCATCCATTCATCAAAACCCCCTCCGAGGGTGAAAAAGTGCATGTTCTGAGGACAAGTTTTTTGACAAATTTCTAGACCCTTCTCCAAATGCCTGAGAAGGGTTTAAATACTGCTAACTAATTAACTTAATTACATAAATTTAGGATACGGTTTTAAATGACCGCCCTTCTGCTAAAGCAAAACTATTTCTAAAAATTGAATCTAATTCCTAACCATTTCTGTATGTGCTCCTTAGTGCTGCAAGCATGCAACATTCACCTGGGAAGAGTCGGCTGGTCGCCTTCTGCTTTCATTTGAGTTACGAAAATAGAAATAACAAGTGCTGGCACCACCTTCTGGTAAACTATAAGATATTTTCGAGAATCTTCCTCTGGCTGGGTGTATTCACTGCGTGTATACTTGGTAATAACCCAAATTTCTCTCAAACTGATTCTACTTTTGCTATTTCAGTTTCCGGCCTTGCGAATGACTGAACAAGTTAGGGACTTTTCTCTCTGAACAATTTTCTTAGCAATGCTGCCTCCGTTCTTTGTTCTGGGCTTTTCTGGTGCGTTTTCCTTCTTTAGCGCCTTTTTTTCCTTTACCGGGCATAAGCTTCAGGATCTTTTGTAAACATGTTGCATTTGTGCGCTTTTGACTCTGAGCATTGGATGGCCTATTGACATCAGCATCTGTTGAGTGATACTCTGGAATCTGTGGTCCTGTTGCATGCGGCATCCATTTATGAAGGCATCTCTTCTCTGTTCTTCGAGCATTGATGCTTTCGCCTTTTCCTTAGATGTTTCCTGCACATTGCTTCATGTTATTTCCTGTCTTACAGTTTACGCAAAGGAAAAGAGTAATGATAATAAAGATTGACATGAAAGCTTTAAGCTCTTATGAATGTATAAAATCATGACACCCATAGCGAACTGACTCTTAGAAAAACACAAAACTGTCCTTCTTGAATACTTTGGCATGCATTCATTAATTTCTTTTAAGGCACGCACCCAATTTTGGTTTACGGACAGCTTTCCCTTAATACTGCACCGAGGAAAATTTGCGATGGGTGATTTTTGCGACTCGAATCACGGCATCGCAGATCGCGTCGTTAAGATGTGTCATCGCACAAATTCATGATCGCATTTATCGCATATCGCATTCATCACAGATCGCAGCATTGCGGCATCGCAGATCGCGCTTAGTCATTCAATCATTGTGTGATGCTTACGCGATGTTGCGATATGCGATGTCGCATATCGGTCATCGGAGATTTCTTAAGATTTTTCATTTAAGAGCGCTTCATAATGTATGCGATGCGATGAATTTCGCGTCGCTTCTTCGCAGTTTATTATGCTCATAAGAAAATGTTTTATTCTCTTCTCGCGATGCGATACAGTTTTAAGGAGTTGAATACAAAAATTTTCATAAAATGTTTTTTTTTGGATTTTTTATTAAAGGTCCCCATTTGCTTGGTGTTATTGCTAATACCAAACAAACAGGGGGGTTTTTGGTGGCCACAACAATGGCGATTCATTGGGAAGAACCAGTTATCTTTGCTTTTCTATTGAATTTTAACTCCCAAAGCAGAAAATTTTTCATAATTCTAAATTTTGTTATGGACAGATAGAGTACATTATGCCTTATCCTATCAATGATATTTTGTTTCAACCTTTTTCTATTCCAATTGTTTGCTTCCTCAGGTTTTGTCCTTGTATTTACATCACCCATTACTTGGTCTTTTAAAGATAAAATAAGGTCTTCTCTGTGTGCTGGCTTTTAAAATATGCTCATTTGTCGTAGGTAGAGCCTCTGCTGCCAGCAGGCATCCATAGCCTCAACAGGGTTACCTGTTACCCAGCAATGATCCTTTATCCTGCTTAAGGCTATTTACAACTTTTCAGAGAAAAACCCATTTTGACACTTTTTCCTTTTTTTATTCTCTAAAGAACAATGACTTGGTTTATTGGCCAAATTATGACACAGTCATTCACTTGATTTACACTTTTACTGAACAAGCTGGCTCGTGATGAGACCCCTTGTCTTTTGATTGCAACAATCTTGAGTCGTTGCCCTGTTTTGGTGGACAGTATTGGCAAAGTCAGCAAGTTATAATATCTGTGATTATGATAAGCCGGCTCGTGATGAGACCTCTTATTCTTTGAGATATAGTGTTTTCTCGGATTGTTCCTCTGAATGCTGCGATTTTCTTTAGCAGGGAGGAAATCATTGTTTTTCCTTAAGAAAGCTCTGGACGACAATAATAGAGTTTGAAAACAGCAGTTTTACAGAGAATCTTTATTTTATTATTGATACCTTTCATTGTGCTGATATAAAACAATTTTTTGCCAAAGGTTGCTTTCATCAAATTTTTGAAGTTGAAACTAGTATCATATCTAGGCTAAAGTATATATATATATATATATATATATATATATATATATATATATATATATATATTTAACTCTATCTGTCAATAATAAAGATCAGATTTTTCGAAAAATTTTACTATTTGTACAAGCGAAAAAAAATCAAAATCTGATAGAGAATTGGTGTCTTTTTTGTGAACCCCTGTAGTAACCATCTACAACTGGTTTTATTTATAAGAATGAAAAGAAAAACTAAAACTTTCCTACAAAATAGAAGAATAATCTTCTATGGAAAATATATTTTAAGGATCTGTCCATTAACAGGCGAAGAATCCCTTCTACCTGCTAAATCCTGCAACACAAACGTTGATGGGCCTATGACTTCTACAATCTGAAAAGGACCAAGCCACATCTTCTGAAATTTTGTATGTTTGCCCTTTTCTTCGTGAGCCTTATCCCATTTCAAAACTAGATCTCCCATCTGAAAAAAAATTCTGGTCATTATGCTTGAATCAAAAGAGGATTTTATTAGCGCTTGGTGATGAGCATGGGTTTTCTTAGCTCGTTCTTGTCGTTCTTCTAATTTAATTATTTCCATTTTTCTTAATTGTAAGGAGGAAGTATATACTTCATCGATGTATTGTACTAAAGACAAGGAGGGGATCACTAAGTGAGTTGGGAGAACCACTTCCTTCCCATAAACTAAATTAAAGGGAGAAGTGCCGATTGAAGCTTTCTTCGTTATTCTATCTGCCCATAAAGCATTTACCAAAGTTTTGTGCCAATTCTTTTGGTTTTGGTCAACTGTTCTTTTAATAATCCTGATTAGGTTTTTATTTGTTGACTCAGCCAATCCATTACCTTGCATATAGTAGTTGGCCGAATATTTCAGTCTGAACCCTCTTTTAAGTGCAAACTCAGTCATTGCATTCCCAGAAAAGTATGAGGCATTATCAAACATTAAAGTCGTTGGCAATCCAAACCTAGTGATTATAAATTGATCTATAAATTCAATGATGCTTTTAGAATTAGCTGTCTTGAGAGGAACTGCTTCTACCCATTTAGTAAAATAATCTGTTGCCGTGAGGATGTATCTATGCTGCTTAGAAGAGTGAGGAACGATCTCACCTATTATGTCCAAGCCCCATTGACTGAATGGTTGCTCGATGTTTACCGGCTGTAGTGGCATGGATGGTTTCTTTTGTCTCACTGCAGTAGTTTGGCAGACTTGACATTTCCTCACATAACTGTGTGAGTCTTTGAACAGCGTCGGCCAATAATATCTTACACGTAAGATTTTATGTGCAGTAGCATCTCCAGCATAGTGTCCGCCTGCTGGTCCATCGTGGAGTTCCTGCAAAACCTTTTCGGCTTCAGTTTTCTTAAGACACCTAAGAAGAACAGAATCGTAATTCTTTTTAAACAGAACATCATTTATGAGCTGATATTGTTTAGCTTTCAATCTCAGAGCTCTTTTCTTAGTGTGATCCAGGTGTGATGGAGCATACCCGTTCTTAAGATAATAAATGGTGTCAGCCTATAATGATTCTGCATCGTTTAGGCTTACCTCATACATTTGTACCTCTTCAGATGAATTTTCAGGAATTTGCGATGCTCCAGCCAACATTTTGCAGAAGTCTTGACCTCTTACAATGCTTGCTGGTTTGATCTCAAGGTTGTATTCTTGTAAAGAAGTGATCCAATTTGCTCTTTTTTCACCCACATCCTTCTGTACTAGAAGATTTCTTACCGCTGGAAATGGTACTATGACCTTAGTATGGGTTTCAAGTAAGAAAGGTCTGAAATATTTGACCGCTTTGAAAACAACATATGCCTGTTTCTCCACGTCTGAATAGTTGAGTTCAACACCTTGTAAATTCGAGCTAAAAAATGCGATTGGAGCTTCCGCTTTCTCTTGATTTGCTTGAGTTAGAATCGCAACATATGATTTCTCTAAGGCAAATGTGTATAAGATAAAAGATTCTGAAAAACCCAGGGTTGCTAAAGATGGAGCGTTAATGATAGCTTGTTTGATCAGGTTGAATGCTTCATGCTCATCTTGACCCCATTTAAAATTTGAATTCTTTTTAATCATGGTTTTCAAAGGAGAAACAATTCGTGAAAAATTTGGGACAAATCTCTTCACAAGATTGATTTGACCAAGGAAAGATTGCATGGCTTTTTTATTATGAGGTAGGGATATTTCAAAAATTTCTTTGATTCTGTCAGGCTCAATGTGAATACCAGATTTTGACACTATGAATCCTAGAAGTTTTCCTTCACTTAATGCGAAAAAAGATTTCTTTGGGTTAAGTGAAATCCCATACCTTAAGCATCGTTGAAAGATTTGTTTCAAGTCTTTGAGATGGTCGCTTCGCTTCTTGGAGTACATTGTTATATCATCCAAATAAATTACTACAGATTTATTGACTAAACCCTTGAATGCGATGTCCATGGCTCTCTGACATGTAGCGTCGGCATTGATCAAACCAAATGTCATCTTCCGATATGCGTATGTGCCCCATTTAGTTCGGAATGTGGTTTTTAACTAATTATCGGGATGTACCAGCACTTGATTGTATCCTGAAAATCCATCCAAAAAAGACATTAGTTCTGATCCTGCTACTGCCTGTAATATCTGCTCCATAGGTGGGAGGGGAAAATTGTCTTTTTGATAGGCTTTGTTGAGATTCCGAAAATCGATGCAGATTCTAATATCTCCATTTTTATTCCTAACGGGTACCATATTGGAGACCCATTTGGAATGTCTTACGGGGAAAATTATTCTGGCTTTTAATAACTTATTTAGCTCAGTTTTTATCTGATTTTCTAAATTGGGGTGAATTTTTCTGAGTTCTGTTGGACAGGTTTTTCGTTGTCAATCATAGGGATAGTATGTTGAATGATAGAAGTGTCGTATGTCTTCAGCTCATCGTAATTCCAGGCAAAAACATTTTTGTATTGTCTCAAAAGACGAATATATGCTAGTTTTTCTTCAGGGGCTAGGCCGTGGCCTAGATTAACGTTTTGTGGTTTATCATCGGTTCCTAGGTTTACTAATTCGTATTTCAGAGTTGAACTGTAGAGCTTAGAATTGGTAGACCTTTTAAACCGATTTTTCAAATTGTATAACTCTTCCAACTTAACCACCAATTTATGTATAGCATTATCAGTGCTATCTTGTTGTATTTGACGATCATGATGGTCTTCGTCAATTATTTGATTGGAGTGGGATCCTTCAGAAGTGAGGAAATTTACAATATCAGGATCATCATTGAATACTCTCCAATTTGTAATTTTGTCAGGGATGGACGGTCTAAATATTAATTCTATTGAGAATCTATCTGGACTAAAATCTTCGGAGGGAATAAGTCTAGAGGCTACGTTAGCTAAAAGGTCTGTGCTCGCGTTTTGGAGTCTTGGGATTGACGAAATATTTAATGCTATGAAATGCTCAATCAGATCTTGTACTAAAGATTGATAGTGTTTCAAATGACTTGATAGGAAATGTATGGTGTTACGTACCTGTTTGACGACAATCTCAGAGTCTCCGAAGACTTGAAGATACTTGACGTTCAACCCGATTGCTTTGTATAGGCCTTGCACCAAGGCCTCATATTCCGATGTATTGTTTGTGCAATTGAATTCAAGTCTGCACGTAAGCATGGTCTTATTTCCTTCTGGACTAATCAGAACGCATCCTGCTCCTGCTCCTTCGTTAGATTTAGAGCCATCAAAATATAATTTCCAAAACAAAGATGTATTTACAGGTTTATCTACAAAATTAACACACTTTAAATTATCAGTTTGGGAAAAAATTTCGACTTGGGACAAAACTGAATTTTCTAAGTAAGGTGATGTATGAGCATTGAAATTGTTGAGGAAAGAATCTACCGAGTAATTGCCTATGATACTGTTGTTATATGCTAGTGCTTCATTTTCTCCCTCCAATTCCGTTACTATGTACTTCTGGTGTAACTCTCGTTCAACCTTTATTTGATTCAGTTTACCATTGTAGGGTAACCACATGTGCGACCAGTCGGTTGAGAAGTATCCATGGAGTTTTTCGGACCAATTCCTACTAAGAATCAAGCCATAGAATTCTGGGATATCAGCTACTAGAATGTCAATAACCTGACATACCTTCGGGTTGGACGACAATCTTATGGTTACTTGATTAAGTTCACCAATCACTTCGACTTGAGATCGATCAAGCTGAACTATGCGCACTGCAGATTTTTGTGGTTGAACATTCAACTTGGCACATATTGATCTGGGTAAAATATTCATTGAAGCACCAGAATCTACCAAACAATTGTGCACATTTTTATTGAAAATTTCATAAGTGAGAAGAAAAGGGGGACTGTGAGACCTTGATCTTCCTCCAATCAAGGCGATGTCATTTGGATCAATCTTATTGATCATGTTGGTTGGAGGTCTTCCCATGTTGTGGGAAGCTACAGCTGTAGGCAAAGATGTAGTAGGCACGGCATATAATTCTTTCATCATTATCTTCTGTTGATGTTTCAATTTGCTCAATTCATAAAGAGTGATATTAGCCCTAGTCTTTTTCATGTCATGAATAATATTGTATTCCATTTCATCCGACACTATCAGTGTTCTTGATGGAGTTGTTTGATCTGGTTGGACTGGGCTAGAATGAGTCGCTTTAGCGGTCGTTTTCTTTGTTGCGACTTTATCTTTTGCTGCAGGGCTTGCGCCCTTCTGCTTAGGGGTAGTTTGGGGAGGATCAAGTTGATTTTTGCTTCGTGTGCTAACCGGAAATGCTTCTTGATCTTCTTCTTGTGGGAGGATGAAATCCCACATTCCTTGTAGTTCCACAACTTCTTCGTCATCAGTCTGCCCTTCAGTGGTACTCTCTTCTTCTTCCTCTTCTTCGGATTCGACATTTGAGATAGAGTTGGGTGGTTTCACATCCATTGAAGGGCCTCTTTTAAAAACTTTGTAGGGATTTTTTGAAGAAGTTTCTGCTACTTGTTTTTTTATGTCAATCATCTCATTGGACATGGTCTTTAATACTTTTTGCAATCCTTCCAAATCGAAAGGGTCTTTCGTTTGTTTCTTCTAGGAGTCTTCCTTGAAGGTGACTTTTTTAGATTTGCGTTCCTCTACTGTAGATCTCTTTTCCAGGGCTACTACGTGTTTCTCTACTGCTATCGCCTCTATCAGGTTTTCAACTAAGGTTGTTTTATTTGCCCTATCCATGAAGATTGCTAAGTTTGATGGTAAGGCGGTAATATACCATTCACATCGTACTTCTTCACTGGGTTGGGAAGCAGTGGGAATTTTGTTGAGGATTTTATTGAACCGTAAATTGAAATCTTAGATGGGTTCTCTAGCCTCGGCTTTAAGATTGGATAGGTCATTGATTAACGTTGCCATTGATCTGTCATCACCAAACTTGGTAAGGGATTGACTTTGAAAAATGTCCCAACTTGTGATAGACCCGGAGGGTAATGAAAAGTACCATGACTCGGCTATTCCTTGCATTGTATAGGGAAAAAGCCAGACAACAGCATCCTCGTTGGTAACTCCATTGAGATTGACAGGAAGCATGAAATTGTTAATGTGCTCTTCAGCTAGCATGCCTGCTTCTGGATTGAATTTGGGTAGCCATTTCTTAGGATGGGCCGGTATTTGGCTCAGGGGTGGAGGCATTAAAACTGCCCCAGGATTGTTCCATGGAGACTGGGCCATCGTTGAGCTGCTAGTAAATGAAAGTGTAGAGGATGATCCCTGAGGCTGGGGAGATGAAGATATTATGATCTTAGATGATTGAAGAAGAGGGGTTGTGGAAGATGGATGGGTGGTTTGGAATGAATATGTGGGTGGCTGACTTCGCGGTGAGGGAGTTGAAATGGACGATGTAGATGAAAGAGTCTCACTGTCAGACTCTTGTGGTGTTTTCCTTGCTCTTTTCCTGGTGGGGAGAGGGAATTCAGTTGGCTGGATGCCAAATTTTTCACTCTTTAATCTGGTCAGGGGATGAGTAGGATTGTACTGCGAAGTGACGTTGCTTTGAGATTTATCATACCTCTGTGTAGAAATAGAAAATCCCTGGAGTTTGCGAATCAGAGTTTGAACTTCAGGGGGTTCAATGGCAGATTGGTCTGAAATATTAGGGTAAGTAGCAGCGGTTAATACTCGAGCGAATTCTGACTCTGGATTTAAACGTACTGTGGAAGTCAGGGGAGTTGATGAGGGCGATTTACTCTCATAATGGTATTTAGATTTTTATTTAGGTGCCATTCATAGTTCGGGCCCTCCTTCTAGCGCCAAATCTGTTGAAGCCACGAAAATCGAGTCGACAACAAGGGGGATACCCACCCGGTCCGGACCTTGGTTGACAACTCCTTATCCGTTTGGTATAGCGGGTCCGACTCAGGATAATGGGACCAGTTTCCCAATTTAAGGGTGTGTGTGTGTGCAGAGTTGGAAAATGCTGATCTAAGAGTACTTAAAGCTAATTTAATTCAAACTTTTAAACTAACTCTATGCTATTGTAAACTAATGAGAAACAACACATCTAATCTACGCTAACCCGGAGTGTATTTATTCTATTATGTGATCTAAAGAGATTTCAAACAATAACTGGTAATAAAGATCATTCAGCTATCATAAGAATAGAAATCAATTAAGATAAACCACTTTGCATAAAAAGTTAGGCAAAACGGTTGTGAACAACATATCGCATAATAAGTTATTCATATATCAAACATAAATAAATGACTCCACCATACAAAAGTGCCAAATGGTAACTCACACATTTATGCAGTAACATATAAACAACTAAAAACTGTATATCACTTTAAGAATATAAACAGAAACGGTCAAGAGATAAAAGTACCATTTATGACTGGCTCCACTCATAAGCTTCAAGCAACAATGATTTATCTGTCCTTGCTCTAACATCTACTAAGAGTACAGAAGTGCAACATCAGTAGCAGATATCAAATGCAAACATTAATAAACCTTGATCCATCCATTCATCAAAACCCCCTCCGAGGGTGCAAAAGTGCATGTTCTGAGGACAAGTTTTTTGACAAATTTCTGGACCCTTCTCCAAATGCCTGAGAAGGGTTTAAATACTGCTAACTAATTAACTTAATTACATAAATTTAGGATACAGTTTTAAATGACCGCCCTTCCGCTAAAGCAAAACTATTTCTAAAAATTGAATCTAATTCCTAACCATTTATGTATTTTCTCCTTAGTGCTGCAAGCATGCAACATTCGCCTGGGAAGAGTTGGCTGGTCGCCTTCTGCTTTTGTTTGAGCTACGAAAATAGAAATAACAAGTGCTGGCACCACTTTCTGGTAAACTAGAAGATATTTTCGAGAATCTTCCTCTAGCTGGGTGTATTCACTGCGTGTATACTTGGTAATAACCCAAATTTCTCTCAAACTGATTCTGCTTTTTCTATTTCGGTTTCTGGCCTTGCGAATGACTGAACAAGTTAGGGACTTTTCTCTCTGAACAATTTTCTTAGCAATGCTGCCTCCGTTCTTTGTTCTGGGCTTTTCTGGTGCGTTTTCCTTCTTTAGCGCCTTTTTTTCCTTTACCGGGCATAAGCTTCAGGATCTTTTGTAAACATGCTGCTTTTGTGCACTTTTGACTCTGAGCATTGGATGGCCTATTGACATCAGCATCTGTTGAGTGCTACTCTAGAATCTGTGGTCCTGTTGCATGCGGCATCCATTTATGAAGGCATCTCTTCTCTGTTCTCCGAGCATTGATGCTTTCGCCTTTTCCTTAGATGTTTCCTGCACATTACTTCATGTTATTTCCTGTCTTACAGTTTACGCAAAGGAAACGAGTAATGATAATAAAGATTGACATGAAAGCTTTAAGCTCTTATGAATGTATAAAATCATGACACCCATAGCGAACTGACTCTTTGAAAAACACAAAACTGTCCTTCTTGAATACTTTGGCGTACATTCATTAATTTCTTTTAAGGCGCGCGCCCAATTTTGGTTTACGGACAGCTTTCCTTGAATATTGCACCGAGGAAAATTTGCGATGGGTGATTTCTGCGACTCGCATTTCAACATCGCAGATCGCGTCGTCAAGATGTGTCATCGGAGAAATTCATGATCGCATTTATCGCATATCGCATTCATTGCAGATCGCAGCATTGCAGCATCGCAGATCGCGCTTAGTCATTCAATCATTGTGTGCTGCTTACGCAATGTTGCGATATGCGATGTCGCATATCGACCGTCGGATATTTCTTAAGATTTTTCATTTAAGAGCGCTTCGTAATGTATGCGATGCGATAAATTTCGCGTCGCTTCTTTGCAGTTTATTATGCTCATAAGAAAATGTTTTATTCTCTTCTCGCGATGCGATACAATTTTAAGGAGTTGAATACAAAAATTTTCATAAAATGTCTTTTTTGGATTTTTTATTAAGGGTCCCCATTTGCTTGGTGTTATTGCTAATACCAAACAAAGAGGGGGGTTGTTGGTGGCCACAACAGGACCTTGCCATACGAAATCAAATTTCCCATGTTTACCTTTTTCTTCTCTTCTGGAATCCCATTTGAGTACTTTGTCACCTATGTAAAAATCATCAACTTTGGTTTTCTTATCAAAAATAATTTTGATTTTATCTTGGATCACTTGGGATTTGTCATAGACTTCTTCCCTGGTTTGCTGCAAATGTATTGTCTGATTTATCCTTCTTTGGATATCATTGGATTCTACCTATAGTTATTGGATCATATTCATTACTGGTTCTCCCAAAGAGGATGGAAGAACAACATCCATTACATATAGTAGCTGATAAGGAGATGTACCAATGGACTTTTTTCTAGTTAGTTTGTCTGCCCATAAGGAATTAACCAAATTTTTGTTCCAGGTCTTCTTATTGTCTTCTAACAGTTGCTTGATTATATTAACTAGGCTTTTGTTTGAGGATTCTGCAAGTCCATTACCTTCAGGGTAATAGGCCATGGAATGGCCAAGGGTAATGTGGTATTGTTTACGAAAGTCTACCATTTTATTGGATTTGAAGGCAACAACATTATCAGTGATGAGATTTTGTGGGCATCCAAATCTAGAAAGGATGTTTTCTTCAAGGTATGAAATGATGACAAAATTTGTAGCTTGTCTAGAAGGGATGGCTTCAATCGATTTAGTAATGTAATCAGTGGCTATTAAAATCAATTTATGTTGCGCTGAGGAGGATGGGTGAATTTCACCAATGAAGTCTAGACCCCATTGCTGAAATGGCATTTCTGTCGAGATGGGTTTGAGGGGTAATGGTAAGAGTTTCTTCTTTCCTTCAAATATTTGGCATTTGTGACAGGAGGTGACATATTTTCTGGCATCTACAAAAGGGTGGGACAGTAAAAACCTGCCCTTAAAATCTTATTAGCAGTTGTTTTCCAGTATAGGTGTCCCCCATAATCCCCCGCATGGAATTCCCGCATGACCTTGTCAGCTTCATCTTTTAATAAAAGATTTAACAAAATGCCACCATTATCTTTCCAAAATAAAACATTGTCTAAGATACAATATTTCATTGCTTTCATATTTAGGAATCTTCTTTTGGTTCTAGATAAACTAGGAGGAGCTTGTAACTTGAGTAAAATGAAAATATGTCTACATACCAAGGTGAATCTATGAAAGCTTCACTGATTTGTGGATTCACCATCTCTTCCTGATCATTTATAGAAGCAATGAAATTTATGTCTAAGGCTCGACAGTTCGATTCAACCATGAGTTTGGCTAAACCTTGGCCTTTAATCAACTTTGTAGGCTTGATCTCAATGTCATATTCTAATATGGTGGCAATCCATTTGCCTCTTTTTCCATCAGGCCCATTGTGAGTTAGAATGTCCTTTACAACTAAGTTTGGAACATATGCTATTATGTGAGAGTATAGAACATATACTCTGAAATCCTTTATGGCTTTTACTAAAGCAAGAGCTTGTTTTTCCATTATATTATACTTTAGTGTATCATATTTCAAAGCTTTACTGAAGAAGGAGATGGGTTGTTCATAGCCCCAATCATTCTTTTGCAACAAGACTGCTGCAACAGTGTGTTCTGAAGCAAATGAAAAAATTATGAAGTCTTTGTTGAAATTAGGACTTATAAGGACAAGTGTTTTAGTAAGGGTTTCTTTGATTACCTCAAAAGGTTGCTTAGCCTCTGCTTTCCACATAAGTGTTGAATCCTTTTTCAACATGTTATTCAAATATCTAATTAGTTATGCTAAGTTAGAAATGAATCTTCTAAGAAAATTTATTTTACCTATAAATGATTGCAATTCTTTAATGTTCCTAGGATGATTGATGTTTAGGATTTCTTCTATTCTAGCTGGATCAATTCTAATGTCCTCTTTTAAAATTATGTTTCCTAAGAGTTTACCTTCTTCTAGCCCAAAGATTTTCTTTACGGGATTCAAGGAAATGCCCAACATTTAAAAAAAACTCTTCTCAAATGATCTAGATGTTCATTATCTGATTTGGAAAGCACTGTGATATCATCTTGGTAAAGAATTAAAAAGTCATGGATTTCTTTTGAAAAATATATGTCCATTGCTCTTTGGAATGTTTCCCCAGAATTCATCAATCCAAAGGGAATATTTAAATACATGAAAGTTCTCGAGGGAGTGGCGAATGTAGTATTTTCTTGATCTTTGGGTTGGACTAGGATTTGATTGTATCCAGAGAATCCATCAAGTAATGAAATTCTCAATGACCCTACGATCCTCTAGAGAATGTGGTCCATTTTAGGGAGGGGATAGTTATCCTTCAGTGATACTTTGTTCAAGTTTCTGAAATCAACACAGAGTCTGATTTCTCCTGTTTTCTTTCTAGTGGTGACTAAATTAGATACCCAATCTGAATATCTAATTAGTTCTATGATTTGTGCCTCATACATCCTTTTTACTTCATTTTCTATCAATGGCATAAGAACTGGATTAATCCTCCTAAGATTTTATTTAAAGGGTTTCTAATCTTCTTTGATGGTTATTTTATGTTCAATAATGTTGGTGCCATAAGATTTGAGGTCTTCATAACTCTAGGCAAAGACTTCTTGAAATTCTTTAAACAGACTTATGTATCTCAGCTTTTTAGTTGGAGGTAATGCTTTGGATAATTTAATAAGCTTAGGTTTTCATTCTATTCCTATATTACATTCTTCTACATATGATCTTAAAGGCTCCATTTTTTATTTTCTATCTACATCATTTGAATCAAACAAATCTTCTAATGGGGCTAATCCCTTAGGAAAAAAGTTATTTCTAAGGTTTAAAGTCTCTGAATCATCGTTGAATATTTATTCTATTTCTACTTTTCCTAAGTTATCTATTTATACTTTAGTGAATTTAGTGGGTTTATTCACATCTACATCATTATATCTATCTCACTATTTATGATGTCATCTACTATACAATTAGTATCTATGTTACAGTTTTGGAACTCTCCTTCGACATTCATAAAATCATAGATTTGAGAATCTTGTGAAAAAATCTACCAATATTTCAGACTATTAGGTATAATAGGCCTGTGTCTTACCTTTGTAGTGTACAGGTGATTGGGCTAAAAAGGTAATATTCAAGTGCTAGCAAAAGTAGCCAAACTGTGAGCTTGCATGTTCGGTTTCCTAGGAATAACATCAAAATCAATTTCAAGAAGTTCTTTACTCATATCTAGAATAGTTTCTCTTTATTGGCTAAGTCTAGGATTATTTACAGAATACTCTCCTTTAATTTGTTTTATGATCAATTCCGAGTCTCCCATGATAGAAAATCTCTTGTCTCCAAGGTTTCTTACAATTTGCAATCCTAAGATTAAAGCTTCATACTTTGCCATGTTGTTAGTGCATTTGAAGTTTAATCTGAAGGCATGATCTTCATAATGATTATTTTCCATGTTATGAATCCAAACTCCTACACCTGCTCCTAATCTATTCACTTAACCATCAAAATCTAGGTGCCACCTAGATTCATGAAATATATTATCACTGTCACGTTCTTTATGTTTTTTTTCTAAAGTTGTGATTTCACCTTTGGCATTGTCTGAATTATACAGGATAAATGAGTCCAAATTAGAATGCATGGAATAAATAGGGTAATTCTGTGGTCTTTCTAAACTACTTACCATGTATTTCATCAAGGTTTCTCTATAAATCTTTCTTTGTTGTCCAAATACAGAAATGGTAGCATATGACATTTCTAATTATAGAGATCCTTGTAATTTTTCTCCCCATGAGAAAGATAACAACATACCATATTTAGGTGGAATATTAGAAACTATTATGTCCATAACAATACTTTTTGCTGGACATTGGACTAGAGTTACACACTTATCTTTTATCAAGCCTAGGCATTTGACTTGACTAGAATGAAAGGAAAATGGGTCCTTGTAGGGTCTAGTGATGTATAAGTTTGATCTTTCCATGACTGCTTTAGGCGTAAGGTTATGAGATTCTCCTAAACCTAACATAGCATTATGTAGGCTTTTATCATGAACATTTAAGCTAATTTATAATGGAGGAATAAGCCCGTGTTAATGTTTTCCATTCACTTTTGGACCAAATAATAACTCAAGTTGATCATCATTAAGGTTTTGCAACATCTTCGCGTTCACCTATGTTAAGTGTTTTAGTAATTTGTGGTTTGTATGATTCATTTTTCACCGGCTCTGTTAGAGGAACCGGTATTTTCAGTTTCGATATCTGAGGCATTTGAGTTTTTCCTAGTTGAATGATTTGATTTTTAGCAATTTTGGTTTGTGTGTTTTTGTCTTCTTTACCATCACTTGGAAATTCAGTTTCTGTATCAACACTTTCAATTTTCTTGTTTGTAATAGTTTGACTAGCAGTTGAAGTTTGATTTTCAGCTAAAGTTATGTCTACAATTTTTGGGCTAGAAACCTCTTGAGTTCCTCTAGGTAGAATTTGTAGACTTTTGGTCACAAGATCTTCTACTATTTTCTTAGTCTGGGTTTGGACTAGTTTCATAGTAGGAAGTTTTGTGTTCTTTTGCTTCTAAGGCTATATCGTTTGTGAACTTCATAGATAACATATTCATAGACTTGTTTGTAGTCAAAGGATTCTCCATATTCTAATTGTAATTGTTGTAACATGTACAATTCTTGTTCTTCCCGGGTAAGAAAAATGGCATCGTCATCATTTACTCCCATCAAGTTTATCTAGGTTTCCTGGTCTTCTTCAAGCTGTTGTGAACCTTCCGCATAATTTTCTTGGAAATGTGGCCTAATTTGTTGATCGGGTGTACCTTCTTTTGATTTTCTAGTATTAGGATTTTTCCTGAAGTTAGGGTTTCTTATTTGAGGTCCTTGTTGATTTTCCCAGTGAGTTTTTCTTTCCATATTCTCTAATATATCAATTAAATTCTTTAAAATTTTATCCAAAGTATCTATCTTATCATCTAAAGTGGATGGTTCTTCCTTAATGGTAACTCTCCTCTCATTCCTCATTCTAGCTCTTTTAGCCAACAAGTTAGCTTCTACACTAACTACATCACTCTACATCTGTTCTAAAGTTGGAGGGTTTCTTTCCGTCAATTGGTAAGACATATTAGTGTCCAAACCATCAGGAAATTTGATTAATGCCAAGTCTAGTGGAGATTTGACATTTGTAGGGATTGCATTATAAATATTGTTAAGCCTAGTACAATAGCCCTGAATATATTCATTAGGAGCTCCACTAATGTTTTCATATTCAGACAATATTTGTAAGATATTTTTCTTTCTTTCCTATATATTGATAAACAATTTATGGAAAACAGTTAAACTAGCAATATGACCAGTAGGTAAATATTTAAACCATTTCTTAACATCTCCTACTAGTGTTTGTGCAAATAATCTCATATGTACATCTTCTTCATCAATTTCATGTAATTCAAAATAATCATTCATTTTATTTACATTTTTTTGTGCAGTGTATTGACGAGGACCATCAAACTGAAATATTTTACTCTGGTAGTCTTGGGACATGGCATGTACTTGAGCTGATAAGGTCAAAGGAGCATATCTGGCAGCCATGGCTAAGATTCTAGCTTGGCTAGAAGGTAAAGTGGTAGTGCTTGAAGATGAACTTGAAGGGCTTACAGATGAGCTTGAAGTGCTATAAAATGTAGCAGAAGTGCTAGAAGATGAACTTGAAGTATTTGGAGATGGAAATAAAACTCGGGCTAAAGAGGAAGCTTGGGGATGAATGATTCTATGGAGTGAAGTGTAGTGAAATTAATAGATGATGTGGTACTAAAAAAAGATGGATTTAAAGACTTTGAAGGAATGGTGGAAGGCTTCGGAGTAGCAAGAATGAGGGCAGCTAATTCAACTAATTGTTGAAAATAGGCTTCGTCTATGTGTCTTATCAAATTTGAGGTTAAAGCGTCAAGTTTGTCAAAAGTGTCTAGAACATGTTGATATAAATCAAGATGCATAGTGTTATTTTTTGATTCAATAAATTGAATAAAAGTAGGGTCTATTATAGTATCATGGACTGAAGTTTCAGATTTGGTAACTCTAAGTTTGATAACTCTTTAAGAAGTAAATTTGCTTTGATTATCTGACTAATGCTTTCTTGACTTTCTACTTTAATAGTTTTTCCTAAGATTTTTTCTGGATTATCAACAATTATAGCAGGGTTTGGATCTAGATGTGCCCTAGTATAGTATGTTATTTTGGAAGCCATTTTTTTTTTTTTAATGAAACCTTTGACAACCCTAAAATGGCCTTAAGGTGAAAAGATGAGATTTGGGATTTCCTTTAAGGTTTATTAAACTGAGGATTGCTTCCCCAATATGGTCGCCACTATGTCATCACTCTAAAATTTCCCTAACGTTGTCCTTTTGTGTTTAAAGAAATAATAGAGGTAACCGCAAACCTACTTTTGAGATCATGATCTACCCTTCCTAATACTTAGAGAGGGCTCTCTCTTAATAATTTAACTTTGTTGAATTGATTGTAGGCTAGTTATCTAAGCTTCATTGGGTTTTGATTTGATTTGGTGGTGGAATCACTAATTTTGATGGATAGATAAATGTCTTTTTACCACTGGGCTATGGAGTCAAAATGTTGAGAAAATAGGACTGAATCAAGTTCCAAAGGAAGTGTCTACAAGGCCAAGTAGCTGAGAAAATTCAGATCTTTTAGGCTGAAGGGTGAAGTGGTTTTCAATCGAGATCAAGGAGAATTTAAGGATTCCTCAAACCGGATAATGAGGGAAATGAAAGAGGTCAATCGGAACTAGGAAGCAACGAAGAATTCCCTACTCTAGGTATCACAAGAAAACATCAAAATGAAGAATAGTTCAGAATAGAGTGTAATTAAACATATTCTACAATAATATTCCTATTATAACATTTAAATTTGGAAAACATACAAGTTTATGGAATACTTAAGAAAATAACAATTTGAACAATTGAAATATACTTCACTGAAGTTGCCCAACACATGAATCTTGTAATGAAATGCCTTTATTACTTGTCCAGTCTACTGACTTGAAAATGCTACAATAAACCCTTAGGTTTCAGATCAGTACAACCATAGAAAGGTTCGACAATCCACACCATATACTTCAAATTGTGAAGTATTTATACAAAAACTATTAAAAAATATCATAAAACTAATTTAGGAATTATTCAAGGAAAATGAAATATCTTCATGCAAGAAGATAGAGACACCTAGGAGACCAAAAGTCTAGCTGTGCCTTCCTTTACTAATTTTGTTTTTTTCTATTTTGATATTTTGTTGCTTTCTCTCTTTTGCTATTGCTCTATGGTGGTTGTCCCTTTACTCTGTCTTTTACTTTTCAACTCTGTCTTTCATCTTATACTCTTTGGCTTAGCTGATCTGTTACTCTTTGCTATTTTACATTAACTGCTCTTGACTGCTCTGTTTAGTTGTTTTACCTTTAATTTTCATGGTAAATCATTAAACCTTTCCCAAATCTTTGCATCTAGTAATTTTATATTTACCATTCTTTTGAATATTTCATCAGCCTTTGTGTATTTAGCAAATGTAGTTTTGTTGATAAAGAGATATTTTACCTCATGTTGGAGGTAAAAGAGATTCTCAAAAGTCTGATATAGCACTTTCCCTGTTGGAATCCCTTTCATGGCTGAATTGTTTGCTTCTTCGTTTTCCACTTCTCTGATTTTGTTATCATAGTCTTCATGCTTCGTCAATTTGTCATTGATAACCAATGGATTAGGTAGACCTCTTTTCCTCAAAACATCAAATTTCACCATAAATCTAGTTATTGCAAGCTCCATGTTTTGACACTTGTATTCAAGTTGCATCATCAGATTCCTTTTGGTGATTACTTTCTTTACTTCTGGAATTGTTTTAGTCCTATCACTTATGCCAATCTCTCCCAATTCCTGTTTGTTCTTGGAATTAAGAAACTTAATATTTTCATTTTCCTCTTCTGGTTTTCTACCAAGTTCTTCCTTAGCCTTTTGAATAGCTTTAGTTTCTTCCTTGATTAAATCCTTTTGCTCAAAGATGACTTGGATGGATGACCAAATACCATTAACAGAGTTAATGTATCGGCCCACAGTTGTTGCTTTGCTTGGGCGAGTAGTTCTTTCAATGTCAATTCTTTTTCTAACTTTTGTATCCTCTCAGTAAATCTATTTGACTTCTGTGTTTCATCCTTATGCAAGATTTGAACTAGCTTCTTTTCATCCTCTAGACTTTTTATTTGATATTTAAGTCTATTTATTTCATTTGTTTGGATGGACATATCCTACATAGCTTTGATTAATTTTCCTGCTTCATCACTAGGATGAGCTGCTGTTGTAGATGATCCTATAAATGATGTAGTTGTTGATGTAGTGGGAAGTGTTGTAGCTACTGGAACTATTGAAGTGGAAGGAACTGTTTTAGTAACTATAGGAATGGTAGCGACAGTAAATGCTTCCATGATGGCCTTTTTCTCCTGTACTAACTTATCCATCTCATTTTCCATTTTTGTTAATTGAGCAGTTAACTAAAGAATGAGGTTCATCATTTCATCCTTTTGGTTTTGATTCTCTAGAACTTCCTTGGCTTTTGGATGTTTAGTAGGAGGCAATTTAAGTTGTTTCTTCAATGCAACAATGTTTGCATTGTTTTTTTAATGAGTTCTTCTACACCTTTGACATTCTTTGGATCATATCTGTTGGGTAGCGGAAGCCCCACGTAAGGGTTTTGGGGCTCAAAGCCCACAATTTTGGTAATAGTATGATAAAGGCTCCGCGAGATGCACGGAGCGTGAATTGTAATGAGTCAAGTCAAATGGTTTTCCACCTAAAAATAATGTAAGAAAATAGAAAGTGAGTCAGCCTGCCCATGGTCCACAGACCATCGGAATGTATAAATAAAGCAAGGCTCTAAGGTTAGAAGTTAGCTTTTGGGTTTCTATCTTAAAGTTATGGGTTTATGAAGGCAATACTCTCTCAACGTCTGTATGTCCAAGTCGAGGGTGTTGGTAGATAGGTAGAGGCTCCACAGTTGTATGCACAGAGGCCTGGTAGAATCCACAACTATGTGCACGGACCCCTACAACTGAGTGTGCAGGGTAGATTTGGTTGTATTGGAAAGGAGATAAATAAAGATAAGAATTTCTGAATCATTGTGTGCTTTATCGTGAATCTATATGTTGCTTATGTTCTGAATTTATGCATATTTATGATTACGTGCATTAGTTGTTACTATTAGATGTTTCCTTAAAGACCTTAAGAGGTAGATTAGATCTATAACAAACTCATTATTAACAAAGCACATAGGCGCGGATCTACATGGAAGCCTGATAGCAGTACAGAGTAGCACAAGGGCATAGAATGGTTCCCGACCCCATCCAGACCACATCTAGACATCTCAAGGGTGTGGAAACCTGATTCCAGCACCTTCCCCTACTACCTCGGGTGAGACTTTAGTCCCCGATCTATGGGCTGTTGCAAAAAGGGCTGGTGACGTGGGATTTGTTTGGCTAATACACTTCCGAAACTGGGTTAGGCCCCAACAAGCCAACAAATGGTTTCGTTGTTGGGACCAGGATCTCTCTAAGGGATGTTTGATGTCGGAAAACTGGAACCCTATGAAGAAGGAGATTGAAGATTGGTTGGATCAGAAACTACATGATTTAGTGGTACAGGAAAATATAAATCCACGGATATCTGAGCAAAGATGGCTAGATCGTTACATATACACAGAAATTGAGGAGATCTTCTTCACGACCTTCTCATTAGAGCTATACGAGTGGATTGCAAGGCTAGTTGATAGTGTGGGAAGGTACAGACTTGATCAACCAATAGTGTGTATTCCCGACTTGGTGTGCAAGCTAGAGACATCTGAAGATAAAATCACACAGGCATTAGATCATTGGCTGGACCAGATAATAAGAGGGTTTATCACTGAGTTCACGATAGACACAACCATGAGTTATAGCGAAGCGGAAAGGCAGTTTCTTCAGGGACCAAGGGGTAAGTACATCAAATCGTTGAATACCTGGATTAAAATGCGATGTGTGAAAAACGGGTTATGCAAATCTATTGATGTCTGGGTTAACATGGAGCAGAAGTGGCTACCGAGGGTCTGAAGGATTAGAGAATAGTCCCCTAATTTCACTATCACGAGAAAGCAAAGAGGATCTCATTGGGTTATTTTTGAGAAGTGCGGTTCGGTTGATGAAGCAGCGCATTCCACTATTACCGCCTCCATCCATGCCCCCACCAACTTCACCTACATCAACCCCATCTTCACCCACCCCACCTCCACCACCACAGAAGGTTGGAATGGTGAGTGTGATCAAGTTGCCTGTATTTAGAGGCATAGGAAATGAGGAACCAGATCCGTTCTAGTTCGTGGTAAAGGCAATATGGAAAGCCCAAGGTGTTATGGATGATAACATCAAAAAGGCTATTCTGGTGAGCGTGTTGTAGGATTGCGCGTTGACGTGGTATATAAAGTACTCTAACGATCACCCGAATGCAAGAATAGTGGTGATCCAGGATGCATTGAACAAAGAATTTAGTCGGCTGAAATCAAAGATGCAGTCGATCATTGCGTTCAAAGAAATCATGATGCTGCTAGGTGAAGCGCCGTGGGATTTGGATCAGAGATTGAAGAGTACGATCCATGAGGCAAACATGACGCTAACAGATGCGCAACACTGCACATGGTTTGTGGCGTCTTTGACAGCACATCTGAGGATGACACTGTCACAACAAAAGATCTCAACCCAAGCTGAAGCACTAGAGATAGCGATGAGTTTGTATGCAAATCCAATACAGGATTCGAGGTTGGGAGGTCAGCAAATCCACGTACAACTACAAAGCTTATGCTTAGAAATGCAAGGTTTGAAGCAAGGTAGGGCACCTCGACCGGAGGTGCGTGAAGAAGTATGGTGTATCAAATGTAAAGACCATGGTCACAATAAGGACCACTACCCCATATTCGTGAACTATTTGGTGGGAGGAGGGTCAATTCCATTAAGACTGGAGGTACAAGCAAGGCCAAGCGCAACTCCCACACTCTGGAGTGTGATTTTTCAAGTAGGAGGAAAGCACGCAACTGACAACTATCACCTATTGCAGAAGTATACCCAGACCCTGCAACAACTATATTGAAACTTCTGTAGATCAGTGGGTCATGACAAGCGAACATGTCGAAGTTACGAGCTAATGATGGAGAGGACCCCAGCCTATAGAATGCAAACTGAAACATGGGGTTTCAACCCAGCTGCGGAGCCATGCAGGGGATTCTAAGGATGCAGAAGAAGGAGAGGAGGAATGGGACCTAGACGAGGGCACATACAGCTTATCTGTTATAATTACAGAGGACCAGGGCACTACACTCATGATTGTACTAACTTGATGAGAATATCTCGTCTGTACTGTGAGTAGTTTGACCATGCAATGGTAGATTGTCCAATGTTGATTGCCCAAATTTCCGAAAAGGGGGTACTACAGCCTAGTCCAACTCAAAATATCCAAATGGTGAGGTTTGAGCCACGTGAGGAGGACCCCGGTTGTAAACATGGTACTAAGGAGTGGCACAACTACAGGGGGAGATGCGAGGAAACAACCCAGAGAAGAAGTGAAGGAACCTGACTTTGAGATGGAACATGTGAAGGAGACGTCTAAGGAAGCTAGGAAGAGCTTCACGAAAGCCTCTACTCCAGGTAGTAGGGATCCAATTGAGACAGGAATGGATCCCTCTATGCGTATACCTTTTTAGAGACATGTATTAAGCTGCTATGGGCCAATAAGGCAGTTAAAGGACTACAAGAGCTGATCACTAGGTGTGTGGGATCAGGGGAGCTACGCGTAGTCCAAAAACTGGGAAAACATGCTCTGAGCACTCGGTAGAAAATGCGAATGACGAAGCAAATTGGTGAGTATGAGATGGATTAGGTCATCCTGGATCTGGGCTTGGATGTGAATGTATTGCCTAAGCAAACGTGGGAACGCATGGGAAGGCCTACACTATAGTGGTCTCCTATTCAACTATGGATGGCCAACCAACAAAAGATCTTACCGATGGGAAGATTGCAAGGAGTGACAGTGGACATTGAAGGCCTAAGTACGCAGACAAACTTTGAGGTGATAGAGATTGTTGATGACAGTAATCCATACCCTACGCTACTAGGAATAGATTGGGCCACAGACATGAATGGGGTCATCAATTTAAAAAGACAAAAGATGACATTGGAGAAAAAGTCACCTCGAGTTATAGTTCCACTGGACCCAACCGAAGGAGAGTGCTACACCGAACTGGTGCACGATGAGGATAGTGACAATGAACTAGACTGCATCTACCAGATAACAGCACAAGACTAGGATCGAGTGAATCCCACAGTGGATGACAGAGTCTCATGGGAGTGCGATAGTTCCTGCACATCTGATTCAGATGAGGAGATAGAATGATGGCAGAACCGATTGCATGAAGTCACAATGCTCAATCGATTGCATGATTGGATCACTGTAACGTGTGACAACCGAGGTAAGGAATTGACCAGCAGACGATGATGAAACCAATGGGGAGGACTTCGTCAACCACTGCGGAACTTCAATCATAGAGCAGAAGTGGCAAGGTGCACCGAATGCAGTGTTGCGCGCGATGATCACACTAGTGTGGCATGCCCATTGGAAGATGAGGTGGAATGAGCACGAAGGTAGAAGGCAGTTTCGTGTACGGGTTGGAGGACTTCAGCAACAAACAGTACGGATGGATGTTGTACAACCATCGACCCGACTGAATCTACACATGAGAAGGGTTCGCTAGGCCAATAAGACCGTAAACAAAGCAGGGCGTGCGAAGATAACTCTATCCACGGTCAGACGCAATGAAACTAGGAAAGTGAAGAGAATTTCCCCGACCACTGCCCCTGTAGTTTGACCTGAACGAGAGGAGTTGGAAAAAGGGGCCCAGTAGTTGCAGGAAGCCATTCGGAGTGGTCGCTTGAGACTTCATGAGCTTGAGGAAGAGGGGGCAAGGCTAAGGAGGAAAAGCACGAGGCTGCACAAAGAAATTGGAAAAATAAAAATAGAAGTCACACAAGCGGTCCGCGCGAATGTGCGAATAAGGGGATCGCCCCTGGGCGGCCCTCCTATGACACTCAAATGAGCGGTGACCCTACTATCATGGTTGAAACCACACCTTACCAAACAAGGGAGCGTAGAATGTGATGCACTACTTGATTCAAAGGTACACAAAGGGTGCTCGTAGCTCTGGCTACCAAGGAAGAGGAAGTCTCGCAAAAGGGGTGTGACCACTTAACTATCTGTAGGAGGCCTAGTCTTAGTGCTCCACAAAGTTGAAAGAGGGCGCGGGAGTATAAAGAATTCTGCAGGAAGGTTGCACGATTCGGACATGGCGCACAGGGCCAGTAGGAAGCATAGAACACGTCTGCATACCAGGGACTACGCTGCCACATGGGAAGGATGGAAGGTGACTGTTACAAATACTGTTCATGAAAAAATTTCCCATTTAAGACACTGAGGAGTGGGCGGCAGGCCATTAAGACACAGGGCTGAATGGATTTACCGCCAAAATTGCATTAATGAGCCACGAACAAGGAGCACGACCGAATTTGAAGTCGAAAAGGTATATAAAGCACAGGTGGCTTGTTACCACACGCCCCTTGGCCCCTTGCATAGTAAGTTGTTCTCGGTTCAAATAGCGAGGCACAGGATGAATGAGGTAGTCGTAAAAGGAAGCCCATGGTTTCAAGAATTTCCAAAGGTAATACAGAAGTCCCTACTCAAGTCGAATCCACAACCAAGGACGTCACACAAAGCTCTGTGTCATAGATGGGAGGGATAGCCGAAGTCCCTAAATCACTGAGGATGTTGCAGACCAATAAGAACCCACAAGTCATAGGACCAGTTTGGATGTCTCTGCGAAATCCGCAATTTGGCAAATTGTCGATGGAGGAAAAAGGTAAAACCGTTACTATTGAGAGTGATGAAGAGGAAGAGGATCCTCTAACATTTGTCGAAGAAATAGAACGAGAAGAAGAGATGGAAGAATATATCCAACCAATATGGGCTCCAGTAAGGCAACCTAAGTATGTTCCTCCAAGGAAATGGTTGAGCAAGGTACCTAAAGATTTAGATGTCGTTGACAGAACACTCATCACCCCGTCTCTCCCTAAAGGGGTTCCGTTCGAAGGAACGACGACTGACTGCATCCCTACTATGAAATTTGAAGACTGGAATCTTGTGGATACTAAGAAGTTTCCCAATCTATGGAGCAAAGCACGGATGGGGCTGTTACAACACTACAGCCATAGGAATGGCTGTGAAAGGTGGAGGAGGCTAGGCTACTCTACCTCCTGTCAATTCCACATTTTCATCAGCCCCCCATTACAATATTGACCATCAGACAACTGTTCTACCTGGTACACGATGGGTACTTATGGATAGACAAACCTATCCCCATCATGTCGGAGTTCATTCATAAGATGTCTCGGCTTTCGTGTGAAGGAAGGGACCCTACAGAAATAGTTGTTATGAGTGGTGATTTGACGATGACGGAAGCCTTGAAAAATAAGTACAAATTGGAGAAAAAGAAGAGAGGGTATGCTATTGCTAGTATTTAGGACAAAGGGGTCAACATTGCTACCTATTTGCTGGCAGGAAAAGTGATGAGGAAATGTCGAGGAAATGAGGTCCCAGCAGTGGTCGTCGTATTAGCTGAGCAATATGAAGAAGGGGAACGGTTCAATTGGGCATAGTTCCTTTGTGACCAATTCCTGACCAATTGCAGGGAGGCCGAGGAGGAGGGTAAAACCTTCCACTATGCGTGGTTGCTTTTATCCATCCTAATGGTTACAAGGGAATTAGTTGAAGGTAGTCTGTTTCCGTCGCTAGACCAGGAGTGGCCAGAGGCCGCAAGATATGCATCACTCTGGGTGACGAAGGATGCCACCAAAATCTGAGATGTTAAGATTTTTTGGATACTGATGGACACGAACATATGATAGTGGATCAACCAGCAACCCCATCTATCTACCGAGGTTTATGACATTGTGAAGAACGTCGCTAATTCTAAGGTGGATATGCATCATGTATACATCCGGGTGCGCAAGGATCTAGAACATACGTGGACCACACTTCCCTTCATTGCCATCAAGGAGGCTATTTTTGTGGTGTTGGATAGTTGGCCACCAGATTCACGTGGACTAGATGCGGCAAGACACGATGATACCACCATCCAAAAATAGAAGGTTGAGGCCAAGCGCTTAGCACAACATAAGTGGAATGAACAGCACACTGTGGAAGTACGGGTGGCCCTGGAGGCAGCGCAGGCTTCTACAGTCAAGGCAACAGTAGGAGGGGCTACTACGACAAGGAACGAAAGTGGCCTAAATGTGACCATAGAGCCGGACATGGATACAGGGACAAAAGGTGCAGTGCCAACCACCATCGGTTCACCCTTAAAAAGACCGTGGTCGATAGAACAGTCAAAGTCATGAAAGAAGACCAAGGCATCTAAAGTGCACGAGGAACTTATCACATTGACCAAAGGTGACCTATATTACATAGGGGATACAGTTGGTGAAGTCACTCGAGAAATTCTTGATGAGGCCATGACGAAGTAGAAGACTGTGTTGGGGGGCGCTCAACACACAGTCGCAAGACCTTGGTGCACAGGCCCCACAACAGGGAATAGTCGCTACCCATGGAGCTATGGGTATGTCAACAACTGAGAAGCTGCTGCAGGCCAAAATGGCTAATGCTATCATAATCCTGGCAAGAGCATTAATAGCAGACAACGTGGAGGACAGAGCTGTCATAGGCCAACTTATGGGGCTTGGATTAAATTTGGTTGCCCTCCCCCACGAGAGCTTATACCAGCTTCAGGATGGCGTAACAATGGAGCTATACACTAGGGAAGGACGTGTAGTGCCGGTAATCAGTGAGTAGCGAATTAAAATTGAGTAGTTGAGCCTCCAACGTGATGAAGCAGTTGCACAAAATCGGTAGTTGTAGCAAATTGTGGGGGAAGCACGTTGTCATGCCCCTGAGCTCGAGATTGCGGCAGATTTACCTGTCGGCATACGGATCCAGAAGTTGGCCAGTGAGTTCTGCGAAGCAAAGGAAGAAGCAGTGAGCATCCAGTTGGCCCTCAACTTGCAGATCACAGAGTTGAAATGAAATCACAGCCCTCTACACCACTAGAGGTCACAGAGCAGTGGAAAGTCATCATTCAATCCGGGCGGGAAATAATAGCAAGTGCCATGCAGGAGTGCGTCGGCTTGTTGGATCAGTCACTTAGTATGATCACTTCACTACAAGAAGACCCAACCTTATAGCAATTGGAAATAGAAGAAAGGGAGTTATAAATAGCCTATGATAATGTCAGGGGGACCACGCAGATGGTTGCTATTACGAAGAACTTGGCCAAGATGAGCGAGGCCCAGGCTCTCAACATACAAGTTGATGTTGCTCGACATAAGGAAGTAGTGATTAAAGAACACATCCAGCCTTGGCTTGATGAGGCATTCGCAGTTTCCACCACCATCAAGCGAAATATGGCACACATGCACACAGTATATGAACCGGAACAAGCAACTAAAACGGATATTGATGCATCAATGGCTCACGTAGAACAGGTACAACAGATGGTGGAAGATTTTTTTGCGAGTGTAGGCAGAGTGTAGAAGTTGCTGAATGACCTTGACGCGAAGATTGCCTCACCATCATCGTGACTCGGGATGAGTCACGATGATTGTGTTGGGGGCCTGTTGGGTAGCGGAGGTCCCGCGTAAGGGTTTTGGGGCTCAAAGCCCACAATTTTGGTAATAGTATGGTAAAGGCTCCGCAAGATGCACAGAGCGCGAATTGTAATGAGTCAAGTCAAAGGATTTTCCACTCAAAAATAATGTAAGAAAATAGAAAGTGAGTCAGCCTGCCCATGGTTTGTGGACCATGGGAGTGTATAAATAGAGCAAGGCTCTAAGGTTAGAAGTCAATTTTTGGGTTTTGATCTTAATTTTATGAGTTTATGAAGGCAATATTCTCTTAGCATCTATAAGTCCGAGTCGAGGGTGTTGGTAGATAGATAGAGGCTCTGCAAATGTGTGTACAAAGGCCTGGTAGAATCTGCAGCTATGTGCGTAGACCCATATAGCTGAGTGCGCAAGGTGGATTTGGTTGTACTAGAAAGGAGATAAATAAATATATGAATTTCTGAATCATTGTGGGCTTTATCGCAAATCTGTTTGTTGCTTATGTTCTAAATTTATGCATATTTATGATTACATGCACTGTTTGTTACTGTTAAATGTTTTCTTAAAGACATTAAGAGGTAGATTAGATCTATAATAAACTCGTTAGTAACAGAGAACATAGGTGCGGATCTACGCAGAAGCCTGATAGCAGTATAGAGTAGTGCAAGGGCACATAACAGTTCACAACCCTATCCAGACCACATCTAGACATCCCAAGTGTGTGGAAACCTGGTTCCAACACCCTCCCCTACTACCTTGGGTGAGACTTCAACTCGCGCTCAACGGGCAGTTGCCAAAAGAGCTGGTAGTGTGGGATTTGTTTGGCTAATACACTTTTGAATATGGGTTAGGCCCCAAAAAGCCAACAATATCCCATTTCAATAACCAAATCTTCAAGGGATTTAGTTTTGTTATCTTTAGCCTGTGAGGATGCTTTTTCTAGTTTCAACTGTACTTTTATCTTTTCCAAAGAATTGTGTAGCTTTTGGACACTCATAGCTTTGTCAATCTTAGTTGAGTACAACATTTCTCCTGCTTGATTATGAAATTTTATTTGGTCTAGAAGATGAACATATTTGGCAGAAAATTTGCGATAAAAAGGTCATCTGCATTTTTCTTGTCTTATTATCAAATGCAAAAAGTAATTTGTTATGGCCTCCAGGAGTCTGCTTCAAGTACTGTGAATATATTTCAGCTTTTATTTCTTCATTTTTGGCCTTAATATATTTGTATATTTTTTTGGTGTTAATTTCTCTGTCCTTTGGTTCACTTGATGAAGAGACTTCAAAACTATGATGCTTCTGGATGATCTGAGCATTGCAAGTTGAAGGCTGATGAATTTCCTTTGAAATTGAAGGAGGTGAATTTTCTTTAATGACAATGTCATTTTCAATGATCTCAATTGTATCAATTTCGTCTTCTTGCTCATTTATAGTATTCAACTTTGTTCTTTTTCTGTACATTATTTAAAATTTGTTATATGTTGTATGTTTGTTTGAGTAAGAACATTCTTCTCTAGTCCTAATTTGCATTTATGTCCTGTAGGGATGGAGTATTTAGAATGGAACTAGTATCTCTCTGCTCCTCCATATCTAGTAAGGTGTTTTCCAACCACTCTGACTCGTTGGCATATATTTCAATCTCTGGCCTAGACACATGCATAAAAGGGCTCAATTTAAACTTGAGTCTTAGTTTGTTTATGAGACCTAAAGGATCATACTACCATTTGAAACTATCACTGAACTTCATCTCCTGTAAACATATTTCTTCTTCCTCTCCAGCATCCCTATTATTGCAGATAAAAGGACCAAGCTGGTTCTTGATTTTCAATTGTGTTTTCTTCTTGTCTGATAGAAAATTAACATCATCTAAATTTATGATTTTTCTAATATATTCTAGTGCAAATATCCTCATGGGAAAATATTTGGGTAGATTATATTGAGTGAGTTGACATCCATACACCCTAATTTCAGTGTGGTTCTAGTATAAATACCAGTCTCATGTTCTGATTTGTTTTGACAACTGTAAAACTTTTTTTATTTCATCACTGACCCTGGGCTGATTGCTATTGGTTAGCATGTTAATCACTGGGTGAAAAAATGAATCAATGAACTCCTTGTAGCTAAAAATAGTGGAATATTTTTGGATTAAGGGTGTCCAAAAGATAACAGATCTAGGATGGCCCTTAGTGTCCAGTTTTTGGATGTTAATTGTAAACATTTCTCAATGGAAGTATAGAAACATATGGAACAATACTGAAGAGTATTTGAATACTTTTTCATCTGCCAATCCGATTAGTTGATCATGGATTCTGTCTGCTAAGAATTGGGCAAAATTGAAAACTGTAGCTGGAGAGTTGCCTGAGCAAACAATAGAAAGGAAACCAAGTATAGGCTCATATACATGTTCATTAGTGGTATATCCTAGAATACATGATAGCATGGTTACAATTCCTCTGGCTTTCTCAGAGAAAATGTTGGCAGAATATGGAGGGATGTCTATAGGAACTTGAACCTTTTCTAGGAGGAAAGTTTGAAAATTTTGGGATCTCTTGGGAAGGTCCAGCTTTAGGTACAAATCAATTAGGTTTTCAATAGAAAATGGGGCTTCATTAGGCTTTGGATGGACCTGCAACATTTCATTTATTGATCCTGTAGTGATTGTGAACAAAATTTGCTGGCTAGGAGAGACTATGGGTCTTTGACTTGAGATATAGCAGAGTTGGCATAGGTGGATGATTTCAGGGAACTGGTATACCTCTGGGAACAAGTATTTGGGTAAATTTTATTCCCATAGCTGAGTATCATCATTATGGTTCAGGAATTTATCTTTTCTCTAGTAGTGGAGTTTTAACAGATTGCTAGGGGAGGCACTATCTTTGATCTTGAAATCTCCATCGACCAATGGGAGGTGGCCAATATCTAGGTGACGAGTTTGCATGGGTTTTGCATCCAGAATGCTTGGGAAGCCATATATTGGTTTATTTTATTCAATTTATCACTATCTAGCTTAAGAAGTAGGCTTAGGACCTCTGGGATAGTGTGAAAAGATGAGTATAGTCTGCAAAAAGGGTTTTGGATGCAACAGTGGCTTTCTTTAGGTTGGAAAGGCTTTAAATTGTTTCAATTGATTAACCTATTATATATTTTGTGCAAAGCTTAAGTATAGGCCTTCAGTACTTCAGGAATACTTGGAAAATGAAGCTATGGTATGCGGAAGGGTTCTTTGGGGGCAGAAGATGCTTTTGGAGGCTTCAATGGTCTTTATCCTACTTCAAATCAGCGTCTATGGCTTCTTCTGGTCGTAAATGGATTAAAACAATTTAGCAGATCTTCTGGGCTTTAGAATATGTCGGCAGAGGTTCTTTTTGCAACCGCTAATAGAATAATAGTGAAACATTTGGAAAGGGTGGCTTGTTTGGGTTTTAACCAATAGTGGTTAATCTTTTCACATGGGGTTAAGTCTAAATAGTAGGGCAGTTTCATCTGACACGAGGAGACGGTAGGGTGGTTTATCGCACCACTTTTGAGTAGGGTGGTATTTTTTTAGAGGATGCGATATAACGTGGGGCTGCAACGTATGAAAATGGCAAGTGTGGAAAACCACTAATCTAGCATGCTTTTGGGATATTAAAGGTAAAACATCGAAGCGCGTGATATGGGATGCGGGCCATTAGATATGGAGGTGGGTGATTGAAGGGTTATTGTGTGGCATAATTGTGAGAGATGAGTCGGTGTGTGGGGTCAGGTTATAGATGGGAGGAGGTTTAAATGATAGTGGTAGTTTAAATGAAGTGGGACATAGGGATTTTGTATGAGGAGAGGTATAATACATATTACGAAGGTTTAATATAGTGGGGGTTAGGATTATATGGCGGGGAATAAAGGTATCAAAACTATTGGTTAAAATAATGTAAAGGGTTTTTGAGGAAATATGAGGTGAGTGTTAGAAATACATTAGGGATGGGTTAAATAATATCGGGGGGGATTTTTGCATGGGGACGAATTACGTTAATGGAAGGGTTTTAATGATGGGAATGGGTTTTTAAGCTAGGGAATAGATTTTAGGAAAGGGAAAGGGTTAGAATAAGGGGAAAATCAGGAAGGGAAATGTTTTTGAACAATGGAAAATGAATAGGGGAGGGGTTTTCTTACAAGGGAAAATGAGTTTGGAAGGAAGTTAGTAATATAAAATGAGACAATTGATGGCCTCCATGCCTTGTGAAAATTGATTCTGCCTACCCATCATTTACCGTAACATTTTTTCTTCATTTACTGGGTGCATTTGAGTTTCCTAACCCTTTATTTCTTTTTATTTTGTAAGCAAACTATCTAATTCTAATCTTATGACTTTCTAATGGCTCAGATTAAACTGTTGAGCTAATTATTATTCTCCACCTAACTTCTAATCTGCCAAGATTAAACAGTTTGGCTAGATCTTTATTCTGTATCTATCAGCATGAAATTTAAAGCATGAATGAATCAAGATTAAACTTTTTGACCATCATGGATTGTGGCATTTTTGACAAGCTGCACACAATCTTATTTTTGCAAAGAAAAGTAAAAAGTAGTGGCATTTGAATTTGCATCACTTTCAGAATCTATTTTTTATCTCTTTTTAGTGGGGTTCATATTTTATTTATTTTTTGATCCTTTTCTTTTATTATTCCTTTGATTTTTCTTTTAGGACTTCACCCTCTTTACATTTTTTATTTTTAATATGGGAAAACATTTTGCAGAAAGAAAAAGTATGTACAATATTACAAGACTAATCATAGTCAATTCAAAATTATGAATCCTATTATTATAGGACCCTAACAGGAAGAATGGAGGTCTATCTCTTGGTGCAAGGTTACGAAGTATGGGACACTGTTCAAAATGGATTCACACCAACTGCAGATGAACAAGGTAAGAAGAATTTGGTAAATGATGAAAAAACAAAGAATATTATTATTATCAGTGGACTTATTGAATATGCTTATCATAAGGTGTTAGGTTGTAAAACCACCAAAAATGTGTGGGACAAGCTTGAGAATATATATGCAAGTGGCTCAAATGTCAAAGAAGAAAAGCTTTAGAAATAACCAACACTCTGGAAGGATTGGGAGAGACTGTTGATGAGAAGACTATTATACAAAAGATTCTTATAACGTTACCAGGAAGATTCAACCCAAAGGTATTGGTCTTAGAATACACTACAAATCTGGACAAACTCAACAAAGAGGAATTACATGGAGTTCTCATAGCATATGAAATGAGACTTCATGAAGAAGAGGGTACTTCACATCTAGAAATTGTGTTCGCTGCATCTAAGAAAACCAATAAGGACAAACAACCCTTAAAGGCAAAGACCTACACCTACACCTACAAGTGTGAAGAAAATGAAGATGATGATGAAGGTTTTTCAGATGGAGAATATGCTTACTTTACGAGAAAACTAAAAATTGGCAAGGGAAAATTCAAAGGTAAACTTCCATTTATGTGTTTCGGTTGTGATGAGGTTGGGAATTTCACAGCAAAATGTCTGAACAGAAGCGATGGAAACTAAAAATGAAATAAAGGATTTAAGAAATTCAACAAGCAAGGCAAGAAGAAAGGATTCAAAAGGAACTTTCTCTCTAGAGAAGATATCTCATCATCCGATGAAGACAATGAAAGTGAAGAAGAAGCCAATGAGAGATTATTGTTTATGGCCAAGCACAATAAACAAGAGGTATCAAACAACGAAGAATAAGGGTGGACCATAGAAGAATTTTATAAGGAGGCAATCAAGCTTACAAAAGAGCTCAAGGCTAAGAATATCAATTCCAACACTCTTGAAGAACAAGTTCAAGGTCTCAAATTTGAAGTTGAAGAACACAAATGTATTGAAGAGTCACTTCAAAAGAAGTTGGAAGAAAGCAACCGAGAAAGGGAAGAATTAGAAGCTGAAGTAGTCTCGCTGTGTAAGGAAGTGAAGAAGGGGAAAATTGTCCAAAACTATGCCAACAACTCAAGGGTGTTGGAAGAAATCATCAACAATCAATGATCCTACAATGAAAAAATTGGCCTCATTTACAAAAGAAGAAGAAACAGGACCTTATACAACAAAATACAATGAACCTATGAGATATGACAGGAATGTAGACTTCATTGGACAATATTCACAAGAACAACCTTGGAAGACAAGTCCCCGACGAAGATTTCCATCTAGGTACCAACATATTTTTCATGGCTATTGTTATTCATGTGGAAAATCTGGTCATAAAGCTATAGAATGTCGTATGTACCCTAGGAACCAATACAATTCCAGGAGATCTATAAAATATGAACCTCCCAAGGCTGAATGAAACATCAATATATTTGAACATTTAAGAAGTAATATTGAATGTTACAAATGTCGAAACTTTGGACACACAGCCAGAGACTACAGACTTGAAAATCCTCTAGAAGAATCTTTAAAGCCATAGAACGAATGAACATGGAAGAAGAAGAACACTAATAATTTTTCTCTAGCTCTCAAGGCTCAAAACAACAAAGATGTGTGCTATGTTGATAGCAGTTTCTCAACGCATATGACTGGAGATAGAAAGAAATTTTTATATTTGAAAGAGAAGAAGGATGGAACCATGTCCTTTTGAAATGATGGATCTTCAAATGTAATAGGATCAGGTATTGTCTGTCTCGGAAGAAAAGATGCTCTAGCCAATAATGTTCTATTGGTTGAAAACATGAATCACAATTTGCTCAGTGTTGGACAAAAGTAAGATCAAGGACACACAATTCTATTCAACTCCACAAAATCTGAAATCAGGAAAGGTAGGTATGGTAAAATTGTGGCTACAGCAAGTTGAGCTCCAAACGACATATATGTTCTAGATGAAGCAACTAAAGCATGTCTACTAGCTAAATAATATGAAAGCTAGTTATGCCACAAACCAATGGGTCACATAAACTTTGACAATCTTGTCAGGATAAGAAAAAAGGAAGCAGTACGAGAAATGCTGAAAATCTCAAAACCTTCGAACAACCTATGTGAGGCCTATCGGCATGGCAAGCAGACAAAATGTGGATTTAAAACAAAAGATCACTTTGCATCACATCCATTGGAATTGATACATACTGATGTATGAGGTCATATGGGAAAAAAAGTCTTAGATGGAGAATTATATTACATGTTAATGATAGATGACTATACCAGGATGACATTCATCAACTTCCTAAAGAAAAAATATGACGCATTTGAGTGCTTTGAGATCTACAAGGAGTTGGTCTAAAATGAAACTGATTTAAAAATTAAGAGTCTAAGATCAGATAATGGTGGAGAATTCACTTCCAAATTATTTCAGCAATACTGTGACTAAAATGGAATAAAAAGACAACTTTCAACAGCACAAACACCTTAGCAAAATGGAGTTGTTGTAAGAAAGAACAGAATCGTACAGGAAATGAGTAGAACAATGTTGAAGGACTCAAAATTGGATGAAAAATTCAGGGTTCAAGCAATTGATATGGCAGTCTTCATTATCAATAAAAGTCTTCTTATAAATAATTACAATAAGACCCCATATGAATTATGGAAAGGAAAATCAGCTGATGTAAAATATTTCAGAATCTTTGGAAGAAAATGTTATATCAAAAGATAATATCAAAAGTTGGGTAAGTTTGAATCACGTTTCGATGAAGGTATCTTTGTTGGTTACTCACGCAAAAGAAAGGCCTATAAATGCTATAATCTAAGATGAAAACAGATAGTGGATAGCATAAATGTTATATTTGATGAAGATAGTGTTCTAATGAATAGTTATGGGGATCTAGCATCTTTGAAGCTTGAGACAGAGGTTGAAAAAGGTACCAAGAAAATTCTAGAACAAGAAGCAATTGTCAATTAGGAAGAAGTAAATAATGATCAAAACGATATACAGGAACAACAACCAGAAGCTCCTCCAAACAGAACAAAAGAATGGATTCAAAAGAACCATCCATCAAATAAAATCATTGGTGATATGAATGAAGGAATTGGAACGAGAAAAGGTCGACAGCTTTGTTCATCACAACAAGCTCACATTGCTTTTCTAGCAACCTTTGCGCCTAGTATTTTTGAGGAAGCTAGCCAGAATGAGCATTGGGTAGTAGCTACAAATGAATAATTGGATAAAATCTAGAAGAATAACACCTACGAATTAGTTCCACAACCAAAAGATAAAAATTTCATTGGGACTAAATGGGTGATTAGGAACAAATTGAATGAAGATGGACAGGTTACCAGAAACAAAGCAATATTGGTTTGCAAAGGCTATACAGAAGTGGAAGGAATTGATTTCGACAAAACATTTGCACCAGTTACCAAAATGGAAGCCATCAGGATGTTTCTCGCTTATTAATGCTAAATAAAAGTAAAAGTCTACCAAATGGATGTTAAGTCAACATTTCTAAATGGAGAATTAGAAGAAGAAATTTACATTGAACAACTTGAAGGTTTTCTACTATCAGAAAAGGAAGAATGTACTTGTAGGTTAAAGAAGGCTCGGTATGGTCTCAAGAAGGTTCCCAGAATGTGGTATGGTCATCTTGAGGGATATCTATGTCAACAAGGGTTCAAGAAATGTACTACTAATAACAATCTTTACGTACAAATAGATCAGGATAATTTAACAATCGTTGAGGTATATGTGGATGATATAATATTTTGTAGCAATGATAATCGAATAAGTAAGAACTTTAATACAAAGATGCAAAGTGAGTTCGAGATGTCTTTATTTGGTGAGTTGACATACTTCTTAGGGCTTCAAATATCTCAGTGAGAGAAAGTAATATTTATATGTCAAGCCAAGTACATCAAGCCAAGTACATCAAGGAAATTCTCAAGAAATTCAAAATTGAAGATTGCAAATGTAGGTTTTAACCCCGTACAGAAATTACTTGCATACGAATTCTAAAACACAGAAAATAAAAAATGAGAGATAATAACACATAAAACACATATACACAGATATTTTCCCCTGGATACCAAAACAGGGACTACCAACTTGATTTTTCATTATATTCCTTTCAATGTTACAATACATATTTATACATGCCGAAGAATCCAATACCATGGACTAAAAACCATCACGTCCAAAACCATGTGTGAAAAATCATGCACAAAACCATAGGTAGGTCTGCCCATCCTAATATAGAGTGGGGTTACCTGCACCCCTCAAACCCCCTATGACTCCCCCCACTACACAATCAATGCAATGAAGGGGGGGGCTCCACCCCCCTTCTAACCCTTTGGTTAATTACGTGGGCTAGTTGTGGAAAGAATATCACACACCCCAACATTCTCCCACTTGTTGTTTTCTTTCCACAGGGGGCCATAAGAGAGCTTAGTCATTTATCCACCCCTGCAACGACCATTGTTTCTCTATATCAAGAGAACTTCTCAGAGCTCACAGATTTTGTTAATGCATATGCAGTATTCTTCAAAGTGTCCACCTTTACCAGCAACACCTTTTTTCTTCTATCATATCCCTCACAAAGTGATATTGAACATCAATTTACTTTGTCTTTGAATGATATGCATGGTTCTTTGCCAAGAAAATTGCATTTTGACTATCACAGTCTATCCTTATAGCACCCTATACTAACCCCATGCTTGAACACAATCTCCCCAACCAAACTGCTTCCTTGATTGCATGAGTGCCTGCCACGTATTCTACCTCCGTAGTTGATAGTTCCACTACAGATTGTTTCTTACTCATCCAACTGACTGCACCTCCAAATACGTTAAACACATACCCACTTGTAGATCTTCTCTGATCTAGATATCCAGCCTATTCTGCATCAACAAAGCCATGAATATCCAACATTTTGTCCAAACCTGATCTTCCTTGGTAGCACAAACCATAATCACTAGTGCCATGCAAATACCTAAAAACCCGCTTCACTGTTGTCCAGTGTTCCTTCCCTTGTTTTGACATAAACCTGATTAATACTTCCACTCCATGTGCAATGTTTGGTCTAGTACAAACCATCGCATACATCAGGCTACTGGCTGCACTTTCATATGGAACACGGGACATATCCTCTTCCCCTTCGTGTGTCTTGGGATACTGTTCAGCAGATAACTTTACACCTATAGGAATAGGAACTTTCACCGGTTTAATATCCTGCATATTAAACCTCTGCAATATTGTCTCAGCATACTTCCTCTTATTTAACCACAACTTCCTCTTTGTCAGATCTCTTTTAATTTCCATGCGCAAAATATAGTTTGGAGCACCGAGATATTTCATGTCAAATTCGGAGGAAAAATGGGTCTTCAAATCCTGGATAATTTCTTTGTCATTTCCAACCAGCAACATATCATCCACATACAAGACTAGATAAATAACATGATCACCAATTAATTTAAAATACACATAGTGATCTGCTTTTCTTCTGGTGAAGCCAAGTCACAGTATAAATGTATCAAATTTATGATACCACATCCTTGGTGACTATTTTAACCTGGCACCACTAAGCATGCTTCCTGCCCTTTCCATCAATGTCTTGTTCATTCTATCTGCAACTCCATTTTTCTACGGTGTATATGGAGTAGTCTTCTACCATGCTATACCACACTTCTTATAGAATTCTTCAAATTCCTTGCTGCAAAATTCTCCACTGTTATCTGTCCTCAACACCTTTATCTTCTTCTATGTCTGGTTCTCCACCAGAGCCTTAAATCCTTTAAACCTGTCAAAGACTTCGGATTTCTTCTTAAGGAAATATATCCATGTATTCCTTGAGAAGTCATCTATAAATGATACATAGTACACAGACTTACCCAGTAATGGAAACTTCATAGGTCTAAACACATCACTATGCACAAGCTCTAATATTTGTTTCACCCTCTTACCACCAGAGGGAAAACTCACTCGATTCTACTTCCCATATACACAATTTTCATAGAAATCAAAATCCAAAGATCTATCACTGATACCTTGTACCATACCTTTACCATGAAGTATTCTAACGCCCTTCTCTCCAATATTTCCAAGCCTTTGATGCCACGGCATGGTATTCTCTCTAGAGACCACTAGATTTTCTGCTCCACTTTCAGGAACCACGGAACTGTTTCACCCATCAACAACAGTGCTACCTTGAAGCTTGTTCAGAGTTCCAATTCAAACTCCCTGCATCAATACCAGTGCCCCCCAAACCATCTTGCAGGTATCCTTCTCAAACATTGTTTTTTCACCTGCATCATCCAGCTTGCTTACAGAAATTAGATTTCTGGCTAATGCAGGAATATGTAGAACACCTAGAAGTGTTCTAACCCTTCCACCTTGCAACTTCAACTTTTCTTTCCTGCGACCAACGATTCTAGCCTTCCTGTCATCCCCCAAGAAGAAATCACCACAATCATATTTCTCATACTCGCAGAACCACTTTCTATGTGGAGTGAAGTGAAAGGATGCACCTGAGTCAATCAACCATGCCTCATGATCTACATGTGTACTTGAAGAAGCCAAGTACACATCCCCACCTTCATCGGAGGTCATTTTTACCTCTACAGAAGTAGCATCATCAGATCCCTTTCCTTTATCAGGAGCTTTATATTTATAGTCCCTTTTGTAGTGCCCTTCCTTTCCACATTTCTAGCACACCACCTTCAGAGGTTTTCTTGCAGATTTAGATCTCCCTCTAGATTTAGATCTCCCACTTGATGAATTATTTTTGTTTTGGTTCTAGGACTGTCCTCGTACAAACAAGGCATCACCATTCTAGCTTGCCATATTTTTCCTTCTCATTTCCTCCGTCAGCAAGGATGACACTACTTCATCAAATTGCAAGGCAGTTGCAATGCTACATATTGCAATAACTAGACTATCCCACGAATCTCATAGAGAACACAACAAACTGATGCACTTATCTTCATCTGAAATTTTAATATCAACTTACCACAATATTAAATGCATTCAGAAGCTCTGTCATCGAGTCTTCATCTTTCATCCTTAGGTTATACAACTTTTTTCGCAGGAACAGTTTATTCACCAACGACTTAGATTAGTACAAGTCCCTAACTTGTCCCACAAAGCCTTTGTCGTAGCTTCCCCTACTACAATCAACAATATTGAATCTGAGACACACAACCGTATTGTGCTCTTTTCCTTCTGATCCAAATTCTTCCATTCTTCATCAGAGACTCCTGTTGGTTTAGTACCTAGATCTACCATGATCCACTAATCTTTAACCACCAACAGATCCTCCATCTTGAGTTTCCACAACTCAAAACTTTGACCATTAAATTTCCCAATCTCTATGTTTCCATTGCTTGCCATCTTCTTTCACCACTAGAATTGATCTTGCAGATTTCCCACTGAAAAGGGTCTACCACAGGCCCGAGCGAAACCCATCATCAACAAAGGTATCCCCTTGAAGCCAAAACAACTTTGATGCCAAATGTAGGTTTTAACCCCGTATAGAAATTACCGGCATACGAATTCTAAAACATAGAAAATAAAAAATGTGAGAACATAACACATAAAACACATGTACACATAGATTTCCCCTAGATCCCAAAACCGGGACTACCAGCTTCATTTTTCATTATATTCCTTTCAATGTTACAATATATATTTATACATTTTGAAGCATCCAATACCATGGACCAAAGACCATCGCGTCCAAAACCATGGACCGAAAACCATCACATCCAAAAACATGTGCACAAAATCATGCACAAAATCATAGTTAAGTCCACCCAACCAAATATAGAGTCCAAAAAAAAATATCTGGGGCAGTACCCTGGACCCCATAGAGTGGGGTTACCTGCACCCCTCAAACCCCCTATGAGTCCCCATGCTACGCAATCAGTGCAATGAAGCGGGGGCTCCGCCCCCCTTCTAACCCCCTGGTTAACTATGTGGGCTAGTCATGGAAAGAATATAACACAACCCAACAACAAACTCATCCTTACTTTGATGGTAACAGTTTGCAAATTGAGCATAGACAACTCACCTAAGGATGTGGGTTAGAGATTGTACATATATATGATTGGTACTCTTCTATATGTAACACCATCCCGACTAGATGTTATGCAAGTAGTTGGACAAGTAGCAAGATTCCAAGCCACACCAAAAGAATCACATTTTATTGCCATCAAAAGAATTCTTCGATATCTAAAGGTCACAACAGAATATGTCTTGTGTTATCCCAAGGGAAACAATCTGATTATTCAAGACTTTACAGATGCAGATTGGGCAAGAAGCATTGATGATCATAAGAGTACTAGTGGAGCAACATTCTATCTAGGAGGGTGTCTTGTATCATGGTTGAGCAAAAAGCAAACCTCAATCTCGTTATCTACAGCGGAAGCAGAATACATTGTAGCGACAACTTGTTGTAATCAAGTCCTTTGGATGAAAAACACTTTGCAAGATCTTCAAGTACAATTCAGTGAGCCTATTCACATCTTATGTGATAACACAAGTGCCATCAACATTTCCAAGAATCCTGTGATGCATTAGAAAAAAACACATTCTGATAAAATATCATTTTGTTAGAGAACAAGTCACTAAAAAGAATATCAAACTTGAATATGTTGGTACAAAAGAGAAAATCGTTGATATCTTCACTAAACCTTTACCTCGTGAAGCATTTGAATATCTTCACCAGAAGCTTGGGATTCTCCCAAGTTCTCATTAGTTTTTCCTTATTCATAAAATAAAGGGGGAGTGGAAGTGTGTACAGGCCTGCAAGATGGTTGTGTGTTAGGGGGGGTTATCCTTTTCCGTTGATGTCAAAGGGGGAGAGAAGGCAGTAGGAAGAGGTGCCCTGATCACAGGGGGAGTACTTGTGTTGCCCTGAATGCCAAAGGGGGAGATTGTGGATCTAAAGATGATCTGAGTTTGTCATTCATGTCAACCCAAGAAGCACCAGGGACTACCCTGATCTTGCAAGGGAATTTTTACTTGAGAACTGTAGGTTTTAACCCCGTACAAAAATTAACTGCATACGAATTATAAAACACAAAAAATAAATAGTGCAAGAGCAGAACACATAAAACACATATACATAGAGATTTTCCCTTGGATCCCAAAACCGGGACTACCAGCTTGATTTTTCATTATGTTCCTTTCAATGTTATAATACATATTTATACATGCCAAAGCATCCAATACCATGGACCGAAAACCATTGCGTCCAATACCATGGACCGGAAACCATCACATCCAAAAAACATATGCAAAAATCATGTACAAAACCATAGGTGGGTCCGCCCAACCTAACATAGGGTCCAAAACCAAAATTTTCAGGGTGCTCCTCAAACCCCCTATTAACTACGTGGAAAAAATATAACACAACCCAACATTCTCCACTTGTTGTTTTCTTTCCATAGGGGGCCACAAGAGAGCTTAGTCATTTTTCCAGCCCTGAAATGCCCATTGTCTCTCTACACCAAGATAACTTCTCAAAGCTCACATATTTTTTCAATGCATCTACAGTATTCTTCAAAGTGTCCACCTTTACTAGCAACACCTTTTTGTCTTCTATCATATCCCTCACAAAGTGATACTGAACATCCATGTGCTTTGTCTTTGAATGATATGTGGGGTTATTTGCCAAGAAAATTTCACTTTGGCTGTCACAATATATCCTTATAGCTTCCTATACTAACCCCATACTTGAACACAATCTCTGCAACCAAACTACTTCCTTGCTTGCATGAGTGGCTGCCATGTGTTCTGCCTCTGTAATTGACAGTGCCACTACAGATTGTTTCTTACTCATCCAACTAACTGCACCTCGAAATAGGTTAAACACATACCCACTTGTAGATCTTCTCTAATCCAGATCTCCAGCCTAGTCTGCATCAACAAAGCCATGAATATCCAACACTCTGTACAATCTTGGTCTTCCTTGGTAGCACAAACCATAATCACTAGTGCCACGCAAATACTTGAAAATCCGCTTCACTACTGTCCAGTGCTCCTTCCCTGGTTTTGACATAAACATGCTCAATACTCCCACTGCATGTGCAATGTATGGTCTAGTACAAACCATTGCATACATCAGGCTACCGAATGCACTTGCATATGGAACATGGGACATGTCCTCTTCCTCTTCTTGTGTCTTAGGACATTGTTCAAAAAATAACCTCACACCTACAGGAATAGGAACCCTCACCAGTTTACTATACTGCATATTAAACCTCTACAGTATTGTCTCGACATACTTCCTCTAGTTTAACCAGAGCTTCTTCTTTGTCTGATCTCTTTTAATTTCCATGCCCAAAATATAGTTTGCAGCATCAAGATCTTTCATGTCGAATTTGGAGGACAATTAGGTCTTCAAATCCTGGATAACTTCTTTGTCATTTCCAACCAACAACATATCATCAACCTACAAGACTAGATAAATAACACGGTCACCAATTAATTTAAAATGCACACAGTGATCTATTTTGCTTCTGGTGAAGCCAAGTCCCTGTATAAATGTATCAAATTTATGACACCACATCCTTGGTGACTGTTTTAACCCATTTAGAGACTTCTTTAACTCACATACCAGCTCTTTCTTACCCTTCATCACAAAGCCTTCAGGTTTCTTCATGATGCAGGAACATCCAGCTCAGGCACCACAACCAGGTGTCGGTCTCTGCCAGGTCGAAAAATTGAGTTAACTTTTTATTTGTCTTTTAAGTTAGTTTGACAAAATAGGAGGTAGGTTTTTTATTTTTTATCTTAATCTCTAAGTTATTCAAAGGTAGTTTGGTCAGTTAGGGTTATTTATTTGACTGATTACTAATAAATCATGGATTAATAATTGTCCTGTTGTTTTAGAAGGAAAATACAAATGTGTCTAAAAGGAAAATCTTGTCATAAGGACAGAACCGAATGACTAATAACGATGTAACTGTAAAGTCTACAACAGAAAAGCAACTGTACAATTTCATTAATTGGAACAAGAAACATATAAACGTAACAACAACAATCATGTAAAAGGTTCAGTACCTCTGGCACTAGAATAATATCAATAACAGAGAAACAAATTCAGTCCATCTGCATGTCCTACTATATTTTTTTTGTGTTTTCTAATTAATGAGCAACTAAACAAATAACCTACTATACATAGATTATAAGGTTTAATTCTTTTTGTTTTCCTGAGAAAAAGAACTAGTCCAAATAGGGAGACAGAAGAACAGATGCCATACGAGGGTTTATATTTCATTTGAAGAAAATAACGAAGATAGACAAAGAGTGACACAAACAGATGCAGTACAGGTCAAGCACCCATAGGCCGGGCGAAAACTTCCATCATTCATTTAATTTGAAAGTCATACAAATTACCAGAGCACCTACAACTTTCACTCATGTTCGTATAAAACATCACAAGCGAACCGAAGAATTATAATTGCAGTTCAAGCTGAGAATCCAGAGCAAACCAAAAGCATGATGGCATGATTACATCCATGTCATTCAGGTAAACCAAGCCAATTTCTTTTTTTTCCCTGAAGAATTTCTCTTTCAAAATTGCAAAGGCAAGTGTATAACAATTACATAGTAGCACTGCAAGATAACGCCATAAATGCATAAGCCGTGAATGACAAACCCTAGGTCAGGTTTCCAAAAACTGACTCATACATAGCTATAAATGCATAAACCCTTGGATGACAAACCCTGGGTGATGGTTTTGGAAAAAAATTGCATTCATATACAGAAAACTACAGGCAAAGAAATCACCAAATAGTGGAAGCCCAAACCTCCAATGTGACAGAACATCACTCACAGCGTGAGTCAATTGACAAGCATCGAGGGTGATAAACCCACATGACCAGAAGGCCTAAGTTAAAACCAGAATGAGGATTAAATAAAATACAAAGAAGCAGAGCCTACTGGACAAGACCGAGACATACAGTGCCGAGACCTCCAACCGCAAACCCTCAACACCTGCACAGCAAACAACACCCAGGTGTTAGAAATATATGATGTTACAGAAGTAAAACTACAAAGCCAGAAAAGAAGTAAATAATGGAAGTTGAGTTCAATTTACTTGAGAATTTGCAGTGAGAGCCGAGGACCAACATTTCACCCACGATTTTCGACTAACTGTGGAGACGAAGGAGCGAACAAGGTTAGAAGCTGAGGAAAGAGAACCACAAATTGAATCAAGGAAGGAGGACTACCTGCATTTGGAGCTGAGAATCAAAGGACGCCATCGATTCAAGCCTGCATACAAGCCAATCACTAATTTTCCAACAAGAATGAGAAATATCAGCACGTAACTTAGAACATGACGGTCTTTTGAACCAACAACATAAGGAGAACAAACAATAACAGAAGAACCACTTACCCAGGTGCCGACAGGGAAAACCACACCTACCCAACGAACCAGGTTTAAGAGCAACCATGCATACATCAAGGAATCAGTATAGTAATCACCAAGAGGTGCACCCAAGACTCACAAAAAAGCTGCATTTTCAAACTCGCAAAGCATAGCAGAACAAACCCTCGGAAATCCCAATAGCAATTGACCAAAATGAACGACAAAGAAAGGGTTTTGGCATAGCAAAAAGCAGTAAGACGCAATTTGAGGCAAGGACTCAGTCATAATTGTGTAATTGAATGCCACATAACGCAAATCCAAAATATCTGATGGTGTATTCCTCACACGTGTAATCACAACCGAAATATTCAACCAAGCATATAATCACCACACAATAATTTTAATTGCGAAAGTTTGTAAAGTATTGGGCTGATCCCATCATAGTGGTATCAAAGAAGGTGAAATTGATTGAAAAAATAGAGAGAGGAAGGCGAGGTCGTGGCATAGGTGCTTAAAGGATAGCAAAGGAAGGGATGAGAGAGGAGATTAGAATTCTTACTGCCCATTTGGAGGCAGTAGAGGCAGGGAGAAGAAGAGACCCAGAGGTAGGTGATGACAGCGAAGAGGAAGCTGAAGTAGCAACAGATGGACCAGAAGGAAAGACCCCAGAAGTGAGATTGTTGAGGTTTGTTTTAGTGGAAAGCAGTAAACCCAAACCAGAACTTCCAACCTATGACGACAACCTATCCACAGAGGTTTTATTGGATTGGATTATAGAGATGGATAAGTATTTCGAATATGAGGAAGTCAGCGAAGACCGCAGATTTAGGTGCGCTACGACGAAATTGAAGGGACATGCAACCCTATGGTGGGATAGTGTCCAGATGGAGAGAAAGAGATTGAACAAGTTGCCGATCCAAACCTGGTCAATGATGGTGGCCAAGTTGAAGGGCAGATTTGTCCCGAAAGACTATCAGATTCCACTACATAGGCAAGTGCAGAATCTAAGACAGAAAGGAATGATGGTAAGGGAGTACACGGAGGAGTTCTATCAAGTGAACTTAAGAGCCAGATATATAGAATGTTGGAAATAATACTGAGAGGGGGGTGAATCAATATTATCAATGTTGGCATTATGAGACAAGTTTTGTCCTTGATGGCAAATCACACTGATGACAAATCATAGTGCAGAAGGATAACAGCAAGGAATTGATGATCAGACTATAAGATGAAGAGAAATTTCATATACGCAGGTTCATTAAGCCCAAGTTGCGTATACACGCCGGTACGCTATATACTAAGTCGCGGATACGCAAGCTAGCTATATACGAAGTCGCGTACACGCAGTTTCATGAACAGAAAAGGGCATACGTGTCAGAAAGCTTACTTTTGGTCCGTGGTAGTTAGTCCTCGGTACTTGAACCTATGTTTTTGGACCAAAGTATCTCGACAGACGTGTTGATCCCTAGTATTGAGTTGATGGTATTGTTTTACTATGGTTTTGGACCGTGGTATTATGAAAGGCCTAAACCTATATAAGGAGAAGATCATTAGGCCAAAGTGTGTGAGTGAGTAATGAATATCTCATGAAGTGTGAGATCCAAATGCTGGTTATGGGTTGGTGATCTGAACCATGGTTTCACTCATGTGGAGGATGATGAACTATGGAACGGGATCTCAAGGCTTGGAATGATTATCTTCATATGGTTTGACTGTGGATAGACTAGATCTATTGACGCATGTTTATTGTTATGATCTGGGTAAGTTTTGATGTCTGATATAGCTGCAGAATTATAAGTTGGGATTTGCAGATCTGTACGCAGGTTGTCTTTGGCAAAAGGGCGTATACACGCAGGTTGGGTTTGTCCAAGTAGCGTATACAATGTGAAGTATGATATTTGAAGATGAAGTTGGATCTGGTTATTGTTATGTTGTCTATGTTGTTGACAGGGTTTCAGTGATTCAGTATTGGGTGATTCAGAGATTGATGATGCAGGTTGTTTTATGGATCCAGTATGAAAATGTATGAAACGTGGTCTCGGGAAGATCGTAGAGTTCAGTAGGCTAGCACCTACGTACTGGTAAACATATCAGCCAGTACAAGAGTCGGGGGGTTGTACCTCCCTTCTAGGAGCAGCTGGAGAACGAGTAAAGGTTGGAGCATTTTGTAGGCAGGCACCTACGTACTAGTAAATGGATCGGCTAGTACAAGAGCTAAGAGGGTTGTAGCCCTCTGCAGGTTGTAGCCTGCGTGCTGGTAAAGGACTGCACCAGTACATTGTAAAAGACGTTTCTTATTAAAGGAAGATAGAAACAAATTGCAGCAGATGGTTTTCACCCACATTGGGTTTCCACCTTATATCATGGTGTTCATGTGTGTGCCTTATGTGTGATGATATGTTCTGTTATACTGCACCTATTTACTGTTAATATGGTTAATAATTTTCTGATGCATTTACTGAAGATAAGCTAACTGAATCATAAGATTACTGCATGTATGCTAGTTGCCCTTAACGAAGTAGCGTATGTACGCTGATATCCTTAACTGAAGCTGCGTGTATGAATCTGAGTATGAAATTGAAAAAGTTTTATATGATCTGATAATATTGATTCACCCCCCCTCTCAGTATTATTTCCAACAATCAAATCAATAAAACTTTTTCATTTCCATACTTAGATACATATATGCTACTTCAGTTCATGAAACCCGCGTGTATACGCAACTATTTCTAGTGCAACTAGCGTATATCTAGAATACTTATGATTCAGTTAATCCATTAAATGTTGATCTTTAGTTAGTGCACCAGAACTTCATTAACCATATGAAAAGTAACCAGGTGCAGTAAAATAGAACAGATCATCACACAAGAAGCACACATGAACACCATGATATAAGGTGGAAACCCAATGTGGGTGAAAACCACTTTCTGCAAGTCGTCTCTATCTTCTTTTAATAAGAAACTTCATTTTACAATAGTTCTGTACTGGTGCAGTCTTATACCAGTACGCAGGCTTCTAGCTGCAGAAGGCTACAACCTTCTCTTGTTCTCCAAATTCTCCTGGATGGGAGCTACAACCCCCCTAGCTCTTGTGCTAGTTGATCCATTTACTAGTACATAGGTGCCTGCCTACTGAATGCTTCAATCTTCACTTGTTCTCTAGCTACTACTGGAAGGGAGCTACCACCCCCTTTGCTTGTGTACTAGCTGATGTACTAGTACATAGGCGTCGGCCTACAATATCCTTTCATCCTCCAGGGACCACATTTCATACATTTTGATATGGGATACTCCTGAAGCAAAACACTATAATCTGAAGGCCATGTTTCATCAAATTTTCATACTGGACCCTTAAATATCATTGAAGCACAAAACAATCAATACTAGCATCATCAATTTCTGAATCATTGAAACACTGAAACCATATCAACAACACAGTCATATCAAAGCACAGAGTAGAACACTGAATTATGAAACAATATTCAAAACCAACTGTATCATCGAAATCATGCATCAGAGTGCATACGCTACTTGGAAGTGCGGAACCAGCGTGTATACGCACCTTCACCAAGGTGAACCAACGTATATGTCATGAATTACTTACTTATAACTTGATGCACTTCCTGGCTTCAGACATATCTAGATTATTGCATATACAAGGATAATATGTGCGTTAGCACCCAGATCTAGTCCATCAGATCACATAAATATGAGTCATTATGATCTTGATCCAATATTAGTTCTCATCCATCAATACTGAAGCTAAACACAATCAACCAAACAGGATATGCAGAATACTGACACCTTTAAACTGTCATCAGAGCCCATCAAAAACCAGAACCACCTGCAACTTCAAACATCATAGCTCAAATGGTATACGCTACTACAATGAACCAAACCCACATATATATGCGCTTACACCAAAGCCAACTCGCGTACAGATCTATAAATATTCAATCATGACTTGCAGCGATTTCAAACTTAAGTTATACCCAGTTTAGATCATTACATGAGTCAGTATACAGATCTAGAATAAACATAATCAATCATATAGAGATAGTTCATTACAAACCATTTGATCCCGATCTATCCTTAGATCTTGTTCTCCATCATCCCGTGAGATCCCTCCTTAGCTCAGATCAAGCAATGCATCAAAAAACCATTTCCTACATACTGGATCTCATCCTTCATCAGATATTCAAGACTTTTTCGATGTGCTTGCCTAATGATCTTCTTCTCCTTTTATAGTCTTAGGCCTTGCTCAATGCCATGGTCCAAAACCATAACAAACCAATACCATGGACCCAATACTTGGGATCAACACATATGACGAGATACTATGGTCCAAAACCATAGGTTCAAATACCGAGGACTAACTACCACTCACCAAAAGTAAGTTCTCCAACATATACATGCTTTTCCTTTCATGAAAGTGCGTGTATATGCATACGTGCCTTGGAAACGTCTAACCCACGTGTATACGTGGCTCAGTCACGATGAATCTGCGTATATATATTTTCTCTTCATTCTTGTAGTCTGATCATCAATTCCTTGTTGCTGACCTACTGCACTATGATCTGCCATCTGTGTGATTTGCCATCAAGGACAACACTTGTCTCATAATGCCAACAATCTCCACCTTTGGACTTGATGGCAAAGTTAACTTGTCACACTTAGAACTATCATCTGATTCCTTTGAGTTGTCCTGCATTTGATATCTCTTCTATAGATTCATCTAGTTATATGTAAGTGAGATGTTCTTCTACGAGAGGGTTGCCATCAAGTACAACACATGCATCATAATGCCAACAATATCCCCCTTTGGACTTGATGGCAACAACACCAAATCACTCTCCCCCTTTAACATCGAGGGAAAAGGGCGAACCAAGATAATCTCTTTCCTAGATAAACATTCTGTTGTCCATACTCCCCCTGAGTACCTGCTGAGATCTCTGAATGAGCTCCCCCTTTGTATATGTCAAGGTGTACCAATCTGACCATGCTCCCTCTGAAGTCTCTGCTCTGCTGAAGTGTGCCGTTCATGCTCCCCCTAACTGTAAGCAAGGTCTGCAAAATAGATGTTCTACAAGAAATAACATGACTCTATACATCATAAGTGACCTTCCTAGCACCAAAGACTCATACATACATCCATCTTCCCAACCAAGTGGGGATATACCAGAATTGATTCATCCACCCAACCAAGTGGGGATACACATGATAACACAAGAGTGTAACATTATTCATCCCAGTCATAGTGGGAAAACCAACATAGGCCATTACATGACCTTGATATGACTGAAGTATTTCATCATCCTTCTTATGCATAAAAGGGGTTACAAATTACATCATGTGACCAGAAGATATTTCATCAAATGACTACAATAGATAGAGACACATTATTACATCATGAGTCTTGATATGACCTTTACATGAGACCAAACATCTAAATAAGACCATGATAGTCATTAGCAATTATCATACATAATGTATGATCTGCTCCATAAGCATCTTTCAACAACATCTAGACCAGCAATCGTGTTCTCCCTCTGTACCTGTTCCATCTGTGCCAGATGGTTTCTGTCAAGCCCATATCAGACTTTTCTCATTCTATGTTTGGCCCACTGATTTCCTTCAAATTAACATATACGCAACTGTATCCACAGAAACAAGCGTATATACGCGGATACTCCTTATGAAACTCTCGTACAACCATTTCCAAATCAGCAACCTGTAAATTTCCTATGACAGGGTATGTCTACATATAGATTTTTGTGGGGAAAAATGCCTATTTAGGACGATCCTATCCACCTAAGGTGTGACAGCGCCTTAGCAACAAATGAATACAGCTATCATGATTTCTTCCTTTATGAAATATGAAAGAGAGGAGATTGGCAGACTTACCGTTATCTTTCGGTTGTCCCTCGAACTAGATCCTCTTCTCTTTGTGTGTCCACAACTACTTGAATCCCACGAGATCACAAGAGAACAACTACCTGTGACAAGAGAACAGCTACTTGCAACAAGAGAAGAACACAATACAAAGGCAAATGTACATATTCATAAATGATTCAGGATTAGAAGTAAATCAAATATACTAATGCAATTACACAAAATACACCAGCATATAGGAAAGAATCAAGATAGCTTTATTGAAAGTAACAGGGTTCAGGAAGAGATACAACCCATAGGGCTCCAACCCAGCATCTCCTTCCCAGCAGAATGGAATTCCTTCTTCACCTCCTTTTAAAGCATAACACACCCAATATTTCTAGCCACAAACCAACAACAATTCTTTGCAAATACCAAATTCCCGCCTCCCTAGACCTCATGAGAGAGATCTATATATAGGAGTTTTGGAGAAAGGATGAGTCAACTTGAGGCTGGCATGAAGCTGACTAGTGTCCTCTCCCACTTCAGTTCTTGAGTCCACTTGGAGGTTCTTGCTTCCACTTGGAGATTTGGAACCTCTTACTCATCACCAGTAGAATTCCCTAATCCAAGTGTCATTTTGGAAGCTTCCTGGGCATTGACACCTTGAGAAATGACTCTGCCACATGTCCAAACTCGCCCAACGCAGGTAGCCTTATTTGCAGTTGACATTCAACGCAGGTAGACAGTGGAGCAGTTGACATTCAGCGCAGATGCTCAGTGGAGCAGTTGACATGATCCAGAATTGCCTTGTTTTTGAGTGTTTTCAGGTGGAGAACTTTTGTTAAGTGCTGTGGTTTGCTGGCCTTGTTCCTCTAGGGGTAGGAAAAACATGTTTAGGGACTTTGGATCCCTTGATTATTGACATTTCATGCTCAGTGATGCAAGGCACAAAAATGTCTATAACAGTTTCCCCCTAAAGTATGAGGCCGTTTATCGGGTGAAATTCTTTATCCAGGAGGGTCCGAAGTTCATCCATCTGCTGGGAGGAGACCTGTAATAAAATACAATACAATACATTATGATTCATTCTGCTTTCATGATCTAGCTGAGGCAGGCATTCCCATGCTCAGCTTTATAAATTCATTTTTGTACATAGAACAGACGATCGTCTGATGGTAGACTGATAATTTTGGTGAAAATTATCATCCTTTGAGTAGGATGATCATCTGCTGCAATGATGTACATGTCAAATGTCTTTATTTTTCCTGAATATATATCGCAGCCCGGATGGATGAAACTAGATCCAGGGTCTTCAAACTCGTTCGATCTTCACTCTAAGTACAAGTCGATCCATGTGAGAATTGCGCTGAAGTCTAACATGGAAAGACATCGCTTGATTACCGGTCAATGATGTAAACCGTTAACAAGCGCGAGAGGAATCACCGATAATGATAATGACCCTCAAGGTACTGCAGTACAATTCACATGGTGTGAATAAAGGACTTGGCGTCGAACACCACGCAAAATCTTCTGGTCGAAGGTCATTGATGTATACCTGTCGCTGGAAGTGAGAAACTTGCCATTGAGGCATGCAAGCTTCAAAGTACTGAAGGGGTTGTTCCTAGATCATCTCCTTGGATAATGAGCTGATGTCGACAAGGAGTGATCCGTCAAAGGAGGGCCTTAATGAATCCCACATCAGTGACACGGAACGGAGCTAATGATTTTAATGGAGGTGAAAAAAATCTGTGACATATGATTCAGGGTGGCGGTCATGAATGGATGAAGGATAATGTATGGCAGTGGATGGGACCCGGTTGACTCTTTCTGAACGACTTCTCTTGAACATATGGCGACATTGATGAGATGGATCCGTAGCATTACCCCAAATATGGATGGTACGGCAAGACCATGGTGATATGAGTGGTGAATGAAACAACCCAACCCGAATGTGATACGGAGGAAAAGTGTCATGTTCAAGAGCGACCTACTACCATCAAAGTTTTCTTGATTTTTTCCCAATTTTTCCCCAGTCATTGCTGACCAGTACCTCTTTATTTTTGTCAAGCTTGAGGAGGATAACATATGCTTGTTCTATAACCTGCCCTTCGGGCAAGCCCATCGCTATGTTTTAACGAGCTTAGCGATAGGGAAACTCGTTCTCGTCTAAAGACAAGTTTGTCGCTATTTAATCATTTTAACGAGTCTAACGACAAGGATAACTCGGTCCTTTTCATTTTTAGAGAGTCTGAAAAGGTACATAAAGTTAACTCCAAAATTCCTTTTTCGTCATCTAATCCCTTAAGTCTGAAAAAGTATAAAACAATACAAAAGGGATGAGTTTTCGATATTTTTAACGAGTCAAACAAAACAAGCGCTCGATCTTTTTGTGCAATAATCCCTCAGGTCCAAAAAGATTAAAATCTAGAGGAGGGATAGCTCTTCCGGTCCTTTAACGAGCTGGAAGGCAAAACTCGACAATCTTTTCATATTTTACGAGTCAGTTGAAAAGAGCTTAAAGAAGACTCGTCTTTTGAGGAACGAGTGATAAACAGGGATAGCAACTGATTCCAGGTACAGGTTGGAATTTTCCAATCACGGCAGTGTCACAAGGATGGCTAGGTGAAATCACTCTTCGCAGCTGTTCCTCAAAATGGGTAAACAATCATATGGAGGTGAACGATCGGCCAAATGAAAGATGGAGGTGGCAGGTGCAAACACGACCAAGGTTTTTATGGCTGATAAATTTACGATCACAGTGGTTATTTACCGGGATAGGTTCATTTTTTAGATAAAAATGAGCTTAAACTCTGGAGGAAACATTGCTCACTGCTTATATTTATTTTTTAACGAGCATGAAGACCGCGTTAAAACTGCTCGGATCTCGCATTTATTTTTTAACGAGCATGAACTTTATGCTAAAACTGCTCGATCATATAGTCAAAATTTTGATTTTTATCATAAATAGCTTTTCTCTTTTCAAGGATAGTACTACATTCATAATTGCTGCAACAAACTTTGTTAGAAATGAATAATATTTGCATGAAAATGAGATTATAACCCTAATATTTCGCTTTAAACTACGTAAAAAGCCATTAAAAGGTGTTTTTACCTCTCATTTTACCATTTCATTTGAATTTGGTTTGTTGGAGCTCTGGAGGTGCCTCTTCCCCCTTGATTTTCACCAGCTGATTCCGGGAGATTCTGCGGACGATTTTCAGCGCCGTCTGGACCAGGTAGGAGCTAAACCCTAGCTCTTTCTTTTCATGGTTTCCTTTTTCAGTTTTGTGCCTGTTTTTCAGTCTTTTTGAGCCTCAGGGGTTTTGCCAGGGCGCCCTACCATCAGCGCAGGTTGCCCATTCGAAACCTGCGTTGAATGTCAAGCTGCCCTAAGGTAGCCTGACCTTCAACGTAGGTAGGACACTCTCTGCCTGCGTTGGGCTCAGAAAACTGAGTTTTCAGCACATTTTTCGATGAATTTTTGCCAGTTTCTCATCAAACTCAAGAACTTACTCCTTCTCTTGTTTGTTTTGCAGGGATCTTTGAGCAAAATGTCCCTTACATGGCGAGAACAAGAACATGAAGAGGAGGACATGATTGCCTTCCATGACCCTGTCACGGTGAACGCGCTGCGGAACTGTGGCCTGCTGAAGTTTTTCCGTATTTCTAGCATGAGAGAACAGATTACTTTGCTGCAGTATATGCTTGATGCTTGGGATCCCATCAACCAAGTATTCCAGATTAGGGTAAAATCCATCCCCTTGACCATAGTAGACATTTACTTCTTGACTGGGTTGTCAAGGCGGGGTGCCCCCATTTCTTTGTCAGGTTCGGCCCGGGGGACTGACTCCGTGAGAGATTATGTTCGCCAATATTGCAGGGAAGGTTCCCAGTCGAGCAGAGACAACAAGGTTATTATCCGTGAGATTACTGACAGGTCTCTCAGGTCCATTCTGTATACCATTGGTAGGATGGCCGGTAGCGCAGCTCTACATGTTGCCAACAGATCTTATGTGCAGCACGCCTTGGAGTGTCTCCAACCGAAAGTATTCAACTGGTGTGATGCAGTACTTGTTCAGATGAAAATTCAATTGACCAAGGTAAAGGATGGGAAGCTGAAGAAATTTGGATTTGGTTCTATTCTGACTACCTTCGCCTTGGAGAAAATCCCACTGATGCAACCTCAGTATATTGTACTCGACTTGCCTTCTCCGACCGAGCCACGCATGCAGAGGTGGGTCGATCACATGTCTAGGCATGCCGGTCAACCTCAGATTACTTTCACTGATGCCTTCTTCAGGTGGTTCGAGCGCCAGGAGATGGTCTTTTCTGAGTATCCATATGTGGGTATGGATTTCCCAGGTGATCCGGATTTGGCGCTACCGGATGGCGAACAGTGGGGCGCTATTGGTAAACTCTTTGACCATATCGCTGTTTACTGTTTTTATTCATAATGTTGCTGTGCTTTATTCTATCAATACTTTTAATCATACTCTTGGGTGCATGCAGATGTTGGTCTTGTTCGTCCAGCAGTTCGTCCGAGACCGCCAGTTGCTGCCCCGGCAGTGGAGCCTGCTGGGAGAGTTATTCTTCGCGACCTTGACGATACTGAGACCCTTACAGCTGTGCAGGAGCAGGTTGAGAGCCTTACTCTCGGTATTCCGGATGTACGGATCGATGAGTTACCTTTACAGCTGCAGCGGCATACTACTGGTGTGCCTAGACGATGGACTCGTCTCTTGCGCATGATTGCACAGGCCGTGACGTGCTATCATGAGCACCACTAGGCTAGGGTGCCCCCTAGCATTTTTTGAGTTTTAGGTCATATGACCAATTTTTGTCTTGGTTACAGAACATTATGTATGAACTATAAACAGCTTATATATATTTTGATTTTCGAGTTTTATTCTGGTTGAGTTGTATGATCCATATGTACAATCATTGATGATGTGTCCTTTTTATAAATGTTGCAAATGTCTATCTAACACATAGTTTGCTAATGAGTCAGTTAATGTGTTTATGTTTCTGGAAATATGCTGGTATTGAATTGAATCAAACTGTCCTTCCAAAATCTTAACCCTGAGGAACATGCGATAAATAGCTGGATTGCGAACAGAATATATACCATTGAGTTGTAGTATTACGAGCTGTGATTCTAGCCTGACAATTAGTCGGCGTATGCCACGGGTGATGGAATCAGAGAGTAGTTCTATCAACATGCTATACTCAGCGATTTTATTCGTTGATTGCCCAATACATACACCTCTGAAACTTACTAACTCGCCGCTTGGATCAAAAATGGCCCAGGCTGCGGAGGATAGGTTCCGCGAACTACGACTCGCTCCGTCGGCATATCCAACACATGTCTCCAGGAGGTTTGACATCTGCAATAAATGAAAAAGGTGGATCATTTGACCAGGACAAATACTTTAGCGAAAACAAAATACAACAAAAGCATGTAGGTTACTATTTAAGCATAGTAACGCTTGAGGTACAACCCGTTGCGGGGCTGCACCAGTGGAATTCCGTCATAATCCATTAACTCGTAGGCTCCTTTTGCTAACACCCTTTTAACAATATAGGGGCCCATCCATAAGGATTTAAATTTACCTGCTCCCAATTTATCGGATTCTTGGTCATAAAGCAAGACCAAGTCGCCTTCTGAGAAGACACGGGGTTTGACATTTTTGTCGAACTGAGCCTTGACTCGTTTCTTATGGGCTTCGTTAGCCAAAGCGGCATCACGACGGGTTTCATCCAACTGGATTATTCCAAGAAACGAGTCTCTTCTTCTGAAGTTCCGGGGAGGAGATCAATTGCGAGTTTAAGCGACGAAATTTCACACTGGATTGGCAAGACTGCTTCCAGGCCATACACCAGTTCGAAAGGTGTGAACCCGGTCGCGTTCTTTACCGACGTTCGGTAAGCCCACAAGGCGGATTAGGTGCCACTTTCTTTTATGAACTCCGATCATCCTTTGCAACATACGCTTCAGGACCTTGTTGATTGCTTCAACTTGTCCATTGGCTTGCGGATAATACGGGGTAGAGCTGTCGTGAGATAGCCCTAGCTTGGCAGCTAATTCGACCATCATGTGATTGCGAAAATGCGATCCATGATTTGTAACTATAGCCTGTGGTACGCTGAACCTGGCGACTACATGATTGAAAAAGAAAAGGGCAGCTGTTTCACCAGTGTTATCCAATGTAGGCATCGCCTCGGCCCATTTGGTAAAATAGTCAACAGCGACTATAATATACCCATGCCCCCCGGTCGAGGTGGGGTTACATTGCATGAAATCGATGCCCCACTTTGGCAAAGGCCCAACAGCAACTATCGGCTGTAAAGGTGCGGGCGGTCTTCTGGTTTTGCTATCAAAAATTTGACAGGCATGGCAACTTCTGACTGCGATTATGCAATCTTTGAACATGGTTGGCCAGAAGTATCCTGCTCGTAAGATTTTTTGTGCTGTTGCATATCTAGATTGATGCCCCCCACACGCGCCTGAATGAAATTCATTCAGGGCTTTTTCGGCCTCCTCATGGGTAAGGCACCTCCTCAGAACTGTATCGATACCACGACGGTAAAGTGTATCACCGACGATCATGTAGTCTTTTGCTTGGTATCGTATACATTTTTGTTCGGAGCGAGAGGTGTTTGGCCTGAAATTTTGGGTTTGGAGATAAACTATGATATCTCCATACCACTCATCGCTTGTAGACATCAGAAACAAACTTTTGTCCACGATTGACTCTTCTGATGTTTCATCGTTGGACGACGATGGGAGATCACACAATAATTCTGCGAAAACTAGAGCTTTCTTTGATTTGGATTTTACAAGTTCCAGATCAAACTCTTGAAGGATCGCTATCCATTTTGAATATTTTCCCCCCAGCAACTGTCGCGACAGTATATAAGTCATGGGGTTGCAATCTGACAAAATGGTAGTTTTCCGAAAGAGGACATAATGTCGAAACCTTTGAATCGCTTGAATAGCTGCAAGCACTAGTTTTTCAACATAAGAATATTTACTTTCTGTATCATTTAAGTTTTTACTTAAATAATATATAGGATGTTCAATTCCATCGACTTCTTGAACTAAAACCATCGCAATGGTCGTATCCGCTGCAGCCAGATACAGGTTAAAATCTCTTTGATAGTCCGGGGCGTACATTAATGATGCTTTTACTAGACAATTTTTCAGAGCATTAAAGGAAGCTTGCGCCACCTGGTTCTAGACGAAAGGTACATCCTTTTTCAAAAGACGAGTATAACCTTTAGCAAGTTCTGCGTAATTTGGAATGAACCTCCTCAGAAAGTTCGCTTTCCCTTGAAGTTTCTGAATCTGAAGCAAATTTGAAGGTGGAGGCAAATTAATGATTGCCTGAACCTTGCAGGGGTCGAGACGAATCCCATCCTTAGAGACTACAAAGCCAAGTAAACGACCAGAACCGACGCAAAACACACATTTGTGCGGATTGAGTGTTATCTTGTAGTGTCGGCAACGTAGAAATATCGCTCTTAAATGCTGCGGATGATCAGTCCGCTTTCGCGAATGAGCTGGAAGGTCGTCGAGATAAGGTTGAACTATGTTCTTGATGTCATGGAAGGCATAATTCATTTCCCTCTGAAACGTCGCCCCTGCGTTCTTCAAACCAAAGGGTAATTTTCGATAAGCGAATGTGCCCCACGGACAAATAAATGCAGTCTTTGACTGGTCTTGTGGGCGGATATTTATTTGATTATACCCGGAGAATCCATCCATAAATGAAAAGATTTCGCATCCGGCGCATTCATCAATTATCTGGTCGATGAAGGGTGTAGGGTAGTTGTCCTTTGGACAAGCTTGGTTTACATCCCTATAATCGACACACACTCTAATCGTCCCTTGTTTCTTCATGACAGGGACAATATTCAATACCCAATCGGTTAGAGGAACCGGGTAGATGAATCCAGCATGGAGAAGTTTTTCAACTTCCACCTTAATGGCAGCGGCTTTCTTGGGGTGCACCTGCCGAAGCCGTTGTCTTACTGGTTTGACATCAGGATACATTTTAATTTCATGTTCAACGATACTCGAGTCAATGCCTGGCATTTCATCATATGACCAAGCAAAGACATCTCTAAATTCGCGAAAACGAGCGTTATATATTTCCAGTTCTGAAGGGGAACAACCTTTGCCAACATAAATATTTTCTACAACATTTGTTTTAGTCGAGATATTTATGGCTATAGTCTCTTCAATATTGGATAAGTTTCGCTCGGAATCCACCGTATTTACAGTATTTGTTAGGAATTCAAGAACTGAAGGGTGATAAAGGTCACATTGAGTATCTTCTTCATATTCCGGAAGAAGGGAATGATGGTGGTGATCTTTCCATGGTGCCCCCTCAATTAACATTGATTGTAAGATTCCTTCGTCAGTCCCATGTACTTTCGACCAAGGATCTAATGGGGTACCATATTCTCTAGACCTATCTACCCAAACGCTTGACGAGCATTGATTTGGGTTCGCCTCCCATGCTTGAAACATTGATTGCTACAATATTTCTAAAGGGCTTGGGGGCAAAACAATTGCATGATCCATGTCGACCTTGTCTTTTGCGACCTTCGTGGAAGATATCATGTTGCAGGTTGCTACAAACGGTATATTTCCTATGTAAATAGGAGGTGGTAGCGCGAAAGTTCCCATCAATGTGGGATCTTTCAATAATCCTACTCTGATATCTTGAAGCGAATGGTTGCTCTCATGGATCATGGGAATGCATCATGTAACTTGTGAACCATTAGGGAGGAAGTTCTGTTGGTCGACGACCGTAATCTCTCCTTCAAACGAGAATGCGATCTTCCTAAAATAAGTCGACAGAACAGCTGCCATGGCATAGATCCATGGTCTACCCAGTAGGATGTTGTAGTCAAGATTTCCATCGATGACCTCAACATCAATTTCCACTGTTTTTCCTCCCAGTTCGACTTTCAAGTTGTTAAGGATACCGTACGGGGTATAAGTCCTTCCGTCGAAAGATTTCAATGTCGTCGAAGATCGCGACAAGGTTGGAGATCCTAAAGTTTTCCAGCAACTCATCGACATAATACATGTAGATGCCCCCTCATCAATAATTGTTCTGTGAATAGTTTTGTTGAGGGCTTTCACTTGAATAAGGAAAGCTAGTTGAGCTGGTAACTGAGGATCGTATCCTCTGTGATCAAAGGATACAAGATTGGAATCCTTAGGATCAACCCCACCAATAGCTGATAACAAAGCCTGCCTTTGGGATGGGCAATTCTGTAATACTTCAAGAGTCGACATAGCGGATGGCGATTGGGCCAAATCTTCCACTATGTTATAACGCTGCGCCGCCCTGGCGCGAGGATTAAACGTCGACTTGTGTACTACTCCCTTTGTTAATTCAGGAATGATGGGCGGTACAACTTCTGTCGAAGTTGTTGTCGAACTACTTGGTTGATCTTTACCTTTGTCGTTCGACAGCTGAGGATTCCCGTAATCTTTGTTCCTTGCCGAAATCAAAGCATCATTCTGCTGTTTTGAAACCGATAACATAAGTACTTGCGACGGGGAAGCATTTCCACTATCAACCAGATTTTGACCTGGGTTGGGAAACTGATCAGTTAACACAGCTGAGGTTTGGGAACTTTTGAAGAACCTCTTTAATTCAGCTTTGAATGGACAATTCCTTGTGTAATGATCCTCTTCATCACATATTTGACATGGATAATTTGGTTTCCCTTGCCCAGGAGGGTTTGAAGAATTTTTTCCAGGAGATGACTCACCCTGTTTCTTCTTCTTCCCTTTGTTTTGCTTTTTCTTGCTTCCTGGTTGATTGGTTTCTTTGCCTTTATCTGCGGATACGGCATTTACTTTCGAAGCAAGAATTTCTTCTTTTGCATTTTGATCTGAATTCTTACGGGCTTTCTTAGACGAAGCCTTTATCGATTTCGCGTTTGCCGTGCCAATCACGCCATCACCGGCATGAGAGTCACTATTGGATTTTGGAGGAGGAGGAATTGAAAATTCCGGTCTAGGGGCGTCAGGTATTTTGTCATAGAGCGTGCCAGACTGAGTATAAACCAAGTCTAAATATTGTGCACGAGCAATTACTTGCTCCTCTGTTACGACTCCCCCCTTCGCCACATCTTCCGTTATAGCGGGAAGTAACGATTTTATAAACCATTCAGCTAACAGTTGATCGGGAACGTATGTTTTCACCATCCTACGACGACGACGCCACTCGTGTATATGATCAGATATATGAGTGGCAGTTGTCTGTTTGAAGTTGGTTAATATTTATGTTCCCGTTTCATACCTTATCGGTAATTGAAAATGGGTTAAGAAAGTCGTGGCTAGGGAACTAAAATTGTCGAACGAGGCTCTAGGTAATTCAATATACCATTTAGCCGCTGGACCTGTCAATGTCCTCTGAAAAAGGTGAAGCCTTATCGAATCGTCGTTTAGGGTGTTCGACGAACACCACAGATGAAAAGTCATCACGTGATTCGATGGGTCTTCACCTGGATTTCCATTGAATTTAGGAATGTCAGATGGAAGTTTGTGAGGAATCGCTGGCCACCAAGGGGCATAAGCAATCGGATCGTTGGTTAACTGGTGTAAATTGGGTAACTCTAAAGTTGTCATGAATGGTAACTGTTGATTCAGGTTAGGTGAAGCATAACCAGGGTACGATGGAATCGCTTGAGTAGTGGGCCTTTGCATACCAGCATAATGTAATTGATGTTGGTATGACTGATAGGGTTGGTGGACTTGACCACTATAAAGTGGTTGGTTTTGACCGTTTTGGATATACGGTTGTCCACTGTTCGCAAAGATCTGCTGCTCAGAACCTTGGTACACCTACTGGAATTGTGGTTGTTGGTATTGCACTAGCCACAGTTGTGAAGCCATGTTCTGTGGTGCTATGCTAACCGTTGGACCAAGGTGTGGGGTAATTGTACCCGTTTGGACCTGTGTCGCCCCACCAGTTGGCGATTGTGGTTGTGACCCATGGTCAAGTGGCTGTTGCATTACAACCTGAGAAATCTGAGGTTGACATGCGACAGGCATCGCTTGAACTTGTGACACTGTCACAATAGCCGGTGTGGTTGGGATGTTCGTCATAGGTACACACTGTTGCATAGAATATACAACCCTTGGTTGTTGAGGTAGCATAGGTACCCAACCACTTGATGTAATTCCAGTATAACCTGAATACTGTTGCGAACTCCCGTATGGGTACCCTCCCGGAGGGGGTAATGAAAGGGCATACTGCCCCCCATACAGTAGCAATCCGGAGCTCAAGGGAATTGATTGTCCTTGGGGACTGGAGTGCCCAAATTAACCTCCAAATGGATCAATTTGGCGAGTCTTAACATAAGAGTTGCCGGATATTACTCCGGATGAACAAACTGGAACATACCACACTGTCGAAATAGTCCCTTGGTGGACTCCTTCTAGCGGTTGTGAGCTAGTTGGGACAGATGGTATGCCGACAAATATTGTTGGAGTGACGGCAGGGGCTTCTGTTGTCGCTGTGTCGTTTGACATAGTCCTAGATGATGACTGTTGTTCAGACATTTTAAGTCTATCCAATAGATTGCCTAGTGATTCTACAGGAACCTCCACTTGTGGTGGATTAACTTCTGACGAAAGAAATAGAGTGACCCCGACTCCAAAATGGGTTGGAGTACTTGCTTGCGGATCCTCTGCAATTTCCTTTATCGCAATCAAACCAGGTGGAAGAGGAAGACCGTCAGGTCCGTAAAATAGTTCTGGTGCCGAAGAAGTGGTTGTTTCGACAGCGACAGTTGTTTGAGGAACAAAACTCTCTGGACCGGTTACAGATGGAACTGGTTCAGTTATACAAGTATTTGCCCCCAGACTAGGATCAGTATTACTGTCCTTCTGTGGCTGTTGAACTTCTTCTATAGAGGCAAGGTTTCCAGAAATGTTTGGAGTAACCGGAATCTCAGATGTAGTTGGAACACTAGTTCTAACTTTTATAGGAGATTTTGAACCGGTTAAATGAGTTCGCTTTGTCCGTACTGTTTTCGATTCCGGAGACAAAGGCGGTTGACTCGTAAGTCTCCGCGAATGACGGGGTTTCAATTGACTTTCTTCCACGATTGCGGATTACTTGATCAACCAAAATATTAAAAGGGGAAAATTGTGTTTCTGAACTGAATGAATTTTATTAGACGCTTTTAGACACAACTTGCTTTTTCAGTTTTAAAGAGTCGAGAAAAAGCTAAAGATGACTCTAGTCTCCTTCGATGTTTTAACGAGACCGAAGTGACAAATTCTTGGATGGACTTTTTCTGTTATAGAGTCTGAAAAAGGCCAAAAGAAACTGCTCTGGAGATCTAGGCAGAGGGTGTGCCAAACCTTTCGCAAAACCACAGAATACGTTTTACGGTACGGGTGGTCGATCTTCGTGAATGCTGTGTTCACTGCATTGCGATCAGTAGGGCGGCCGACACGGCTTCCTAAGGATAAAAGATATATGCCTATAGGGGTCTCCCAATATATACGCGACGGTACGTGGGAGCACAATCCGTATTAGCGCCACCGACTCTCAGGAGGAATCACCCACCTTCTTCGAGATCGACAGTCACTATGTTTAACGACGCCGGAACACGTCTCTAGCCTAGACCTCTATGTTGTGCGTTATGTTACAAAGCGTTGTTAGGTTCATTCAGTTTATTTTAGGTTGATCTTTTTAAAGTTTGCCTTTCAAGGTTCACCACGAGATGTATGATACAACTTCCTAAATGCAGTCTAAGATGATAAGCAAGCTTTACAATCTTTCAACTTTAAAAATCCTAGCTACTAAGGGAAAAGAGAGCGACTATCTTTTCTCAAAGAGCAATCAGCACACTCTAATGCACTTTCCCTAAATCCAACATGCAAACTTATCAAATGCAAAATGCACGATGCAGGTGTTTGTTTTCACTTTCTTAGTATAAATGCCTACAAAGAAAGCTTTTTGCACAACTTTGAATTTGCTTTTACAATGATCAAAATAAACAAGTTCACTTTCTTCGAAATCAACAAGGGTAGAAGAGATTACAATCACTTTGCGATTTTCGAAATAAAGACTCGTTTTGATACTTTGAAAAGAACAAATTCAAACCAATAAGCAAAAGTAAGAGTATAATTAATCTGAACAAACAACCAAAGAACTCTCTTCTAAGATCACTTTCAATCAGATCTGAATCAAAGGCTACAGAAAGACTACTTTACTCATGCAAAGGAAGACCGTAAATGATGCCACAAACACATAAAAACATTCACAATCTTTTTGTACAAAAATTGGGGCGGAATTCAGGCAAAGAAAAGGGTTATCAGACTAGCACCAATACTTGGTTAAAGGCTGCAAAAACAGAGATCAAAACAGGGAAAAAAAGGACAAAGAACCCCAGCTGCACAAGGCCACACTGGTTTAGCGCAGGTCCAACACTGTCAGTTTGACATTCAGTGCAGGTAGCCCCTTCGGGACCTGCGTTGAAATGCAGACTGCCTTCACAGTGCCTGCGCTGAAGAGAGAAACTCTCGTTTCCCTTGGTTTCTGGGTCACAAAATGCTCAAAAATCAACTGTTTCAGGCCAAATCAGAAACACAAGCAAGGTATAAACAGAGGGATGCTTTGATAGGGTACTAAAGACTATCACAAGGATCAATCAAATCATTTGTGGATCTAGTTTAAATCATAGACAAGTCCAACATATTGGATCAAAGCAGCAACTTTTACTTTGCATCCGGGAAAGATGCAGTTCAAGAGTTGCTGTCAAGTCTATGAAGTAAAAAAATGACGGAAACACAAATGAAATGAATAAACAAGTTCTCCCCAGTGGAGTCGCCAATTTTTTGTGGGGAAAAATGCCTATTTAGGATGATCCTATCCAACTAAGGTGTGACAACGCCTTAGCAACAAACGAATACAGCTATCATGATTTCTTCCTTTATGAAATATGAAAGAGAGGAGATCGGCAGACTTACCGTTATCTTTCGGTTGTCCCTCGAACTAGATCCTCTTCTCTTTGTGTGTCCACAGCTACTTGCTTCCTCGCTTGATCAAGAGAACAACTACTTGAATCCCACGAGATCACAAGAGAACAGCTACCTGTGACAAGAGAACAGCTACTTGCAACAAGAGAAGAACACAATACAAAGGCAAATCTGCATATTCATAAATGATTCAGGATTAGAAGTAAATCAAATATACTAATGCAATTACACAAAATACACCAGCATAGAGGAAAGAATCAAGATAGCTTTATTGAAAGTAACAGGGTTCAGGAAGAGATACAACCCATAGGGCTCCAACCCAGCATCTCCTTCCCAGCAGAATGGAATTCCTTCTTCAGCTCCTTTCAAAGCATAACACACCCAATATTTCTAGCCAAAAACCAACAGCAATTCTTTGCAAATACCAAATTCCCACCTCCCTAGACCTCATGAGAGAGATCTATATATAGGAGTTTTGGAGAAAGGATGAGTCAGCTTGAGGCTGGCATGAAGCTGACTAGTGTCCTCTCCCACTTCAGTTCTTGAGTCCACTTGGAGGTTCTTGCTTCCACTTGGAGATTTGGAACCTCTTACTCATCACCAGTCGAATTCCCTGATCCAAGTGTCATTTTGGAAGCTTCCTAGGCATTGACACCTTGAGAAATGACTCTGCCACATGTCCAAACTCGCCCAGCGCAGGTAGCCTTCTTTGCAGTTGACATTCAACACAGGTAGACAGTGGAGCAGTTGACATTCAGCGTAGATGCTCAGTGGAGCAGTTGACATGATCCAAAATTTCCTTGTTTTTGAGTGTTTTCAGGTGGAGAACTTTTGTTAAGTGTTGTGGTTTGCTGGCCTTGTTCCTCTAGGGGTAGGAACAACATGTTTAGGGACTTTGGATCCCTTGATTATTGACATTTCATGCTCAGTGATGCAAGGCACAAAAATGTCTATAACATAGATATCAACTCATCATCATAAAATCATTCATATTATATCATGTGTAAAACACCATAGCCATCTTATCAACAAGATCATCCATGTATCATCACTTGGGAGTACCTGCATAAATCAAGATATGTAAGTATCAACCTATCAACATATAGGTAAGAACTCATCATCATCATGTCTCCAACAATGCAACTTTGAGTAATCATTCATGTATCCAGCGCTATGTATCTTGACCTCAATATCTTTTGTCAAGGCCTCTTTATATCATCAACTTCAACAATCCTCATCCACATGAGCACCAAGAACTATAGGAATCCTGCATCATAACTGTATTATATGATCTTTATGCATATGATGACAACAGCATATGAGTGACTCATCATCAAGTAATGAAGTTGTGTATTCAAGCTTTTTACTTCTCCTTATCATTATGAAGAATACCATGTAAGCATCATATATGCACCATCTAAGAATCAATCCACAAATATGATATGAACATCAACTATGTAACCCCAAGAATCCTATGAGATTTTATCATGGAAAACTCATAGCAAGATATATCATTTAGCCATATAAACATCATCACCAAGGGCTATTAACCATAATGCCAACAATGCATTATTAATGGCATATGCTCCCCCTCAACCTATGCCATCTGTTAGATCTGATCATGCATATATCAGCAATAAGCATCAAGACATCATCATCATCAAGTTAGGATCAAAACACTTGTAAACATCTTACAAGTGTCAAAACATTTCCACACATCCTCAACAGACTATAACTATTAACCAATAGAGCAAATAATGGATTGAATCATATCAGACCCTTTTTCTGAGCCTGTCCCTACTGCTTGTTTCTCAGACTCACATATATGCGACTTTGCAGTGTCTAACTCGCGTATATACGTGACCTCTCTTTAAGAAACTTGCGTATGATATTCAGGACACTGAATATTTATACTTTCAGTTCCCTCCGAGTCTGTTATGTCTGTGTTGTGTTGTGTCTGAATATATTGTGTTGTGCCACATCTTTCTGACTGTACTTCCTTCTTCTTCCATATCTTCAAGCGTGATGATGTTTTCTTCTTTTCTTATGGTGCCCTTTCTTTGTTTCTGCATTCCTTTACTATATGTCCAAGCTTTTTGCATGCATAACATCTTACATGGTTCATATTCCTTATGTAGCAATCAGTAACTTTGTGACCAAACATATTGCAAGCAAAGCAATATCCATTAAAGTACCTAGAATGTGATGATATTTCTGTGTGATGATCTTGAACCATTCTTCTTCTGCATCTAGCTGCAACATGTCCAAGATTATGATGTTCATAACATTCAATATTATTCATCTGAGAAAATGGCTGACTATTACTTCCATAGTTAGGAGTAAAATATTTTCTTTGAAGAATCTCTTTCCTTGATTGTTGATGGGGTTGACCTCTCATCTCTCTCATATCCTTATTGATCATTTTAGATTTCTCTTTAGAATTCCTTGCCTCACCTTGTGAACTAGATTCACCTTCAAAAAATTCATGAAAACCAAGACCAGTCTTGATAGCAGGAGACCTTTGACTACTAAGAATATCATCCAAGGTTTTAGTACTATCTTGAAATCGTAACAGTTTATCCTTTTCTTCTAATTTACCTTTTAAGATATTTACCTCAATCTGAAGTTGTTCTTCCTTTTCCAGACATTGCTTCTTCAAAATTTCTTCAGACTTTCTTCCTTCTTCCATTTGTTGCCTTAGTTTAAGAATCCTCTTTTTTGTTCTTCATTCAGATCCTACTGCATTTGACGAATTCTGAAGGCATATTCTAGCTGATATTTTAAGCTGATAACTTCGTTTTCCTATTTTTCAATAGCTTGGAGTAGATATATATTCTGCTTCTTTGATTCTTAAAGATCTTCTTTTAGTGAGAGGATCGTAGCTTCAAGCCTTTCATAATAACTAGATCTATCTCTGAGTTTCTTGATTGTTGTGCTCTTTCCATTGACTTCATTTCTTAGTGATGTTACTTTGTCCTGCAACTTTTGATATTTGTCTTTGAATAGCTTCCTTACCTTGCTTCCTTCCTCTTGTTGAGCCTTTAGTCTAGTAGCTACTTCCTTGAAGGCACCATCCTTTATGTTCAATAGATCTTCTTGATCTCTAATTTTTTCTGTCAGCCTTGTAAATTCTGCCTCTATTTGATATCCTTCTTGCTCACCCATAAGAGCACATTAAGTTCTTTCATTATCACATATATCATCTTCAAATGGAAAGATAGCTTGAACATTAGAGGATAACAAATTCATACCTGATAGTTCATCTCCATTCTGAAATGATTCTGAATCCGATTCTGAATCTGAAGTGCTTCTTCCACATATTACCCAATCAATACGCCCACTGTCATGGTTCTTCTGAGATGCCTTCTTCTTCTTATGTGCTTTCTTCTTAAGCTTCTTTCTCATAGTTCCACGGATCTCCTTCAAGCGATCAAGCTTCTACCAAAGGACCTGCTCTGATACCAATTGTTGGAAATATTACTGAGAGGGGGGGTGAATTAGTATTATCAAATCAATAAAACTTTTTCATTTCAATACCTAGATACATATACGCTACTTCAGTTCATGAAACCCGCGTGTATACGCAACTATGTCTAATGCAACTAGCGTATATCCAGAATACTTATGATTCAGTTAATCCATTAAATGTTGATCTTTAGTTAGTGCATCAGAACTTCATTAACCATATGAACAGTAAGCAGGTGCAGTAAAACAGAACAAATGATCACACAAGAAGCACACATGAACACCATGATATAAGGTGGAAACCCAATGTGGGTGAAAACCACCTGCTGCAAGTTGTCTCTATCTTCTTTTAATAAGAAACTTCATTTTACAATAGTTCTGTACTGGTGTAGCCTTATACCAGTACACAGGCTTCTACCTGCAGAAGGCTACAACCTTCTCTCATTCTCCAGATTCTCCTAGATGGAAGCTACAACCCCCTTAGCTCTTGTACTAGTTGATACATTTACTAGTACGTAGGTGCTTGCCTACTGAATGCTCCAATCTTCACTTGTTCTCTAGCTGCTACTGGAAGGGAGCTACCAACCACTTGCTCTTATACTAGCTGATGTACTAGTATGTAGGCGTCGGCCTACAATCTCCTTTCATCCTCTAGGGACCAAATTTCATAAATTTTTAGACTAGATACTCTTGAAGCACAACACTATAATTTGAAAGCCACATTTCATCAAATTTTCATACTAGACCCATAAATATCATTGAAGCACAAAACAATCAATACTAGCATCATCAATTTCTGAATCATTGAAACACTGAAACCCTGTCAACAACACAGTCACCAGAACATAAAGCAGAACACTGAACTCTGAAACAATATTCAGAACCAACTGTATCATCAAAATCATGCACCAGAGTGCATACTCTACTTGGAAGTGCTAAACCAGCGTGTATACGCACCTTCACCAAGGTGAACTAGCGTATATGTCATCTATTACTTACTTATAACTTGATGCATTTCCTGACTTCAGACATACCCAGATTATTGCATATACAAGGATAATATGTGTGTGAGCACCCAGATCTAGTCCATCACATCACATAAATATGAGTCATTATGATCTTGATCCAATATTAGTTCTCATCCATCAATACTGAAGCTAAACAAGATATGCAGAATGCTGACACCTTTAAATTGTCATCAGAACTCATCAACAACCAGAACCACATGTAACTTCGAACATCATAGCTCAAATGGTATACGCTACTACAATGAACCAAACCCGCGTACATACACGCTTGCACCAAATCAAACCCATGTACAAATCTATAAATATTCAATCGTGACTTGCAGCGATTTCAAACTTAAGTTATACCCAGTTTAGATCATTACATGCGTCAATATACAGATCTAGAATAAACATAATATATCATATAGAGATAGTTCATTTCAAACCATTTGATCCCGATCTATCCTTAGATCTTGTTCTCCATCAACCGGTGAGATCCCTCAGCTCAGATCAAGCAATGCATCAAAAACCCATTTCTTGCATACTGGATCTCATCCTTCACCAGATATTCAAGACTTTTTCGATGTGCTTGCCTAATGATCTTCTTCTCCTTTTATAGCCTTAGGCCTTGCTCAATACCATGGTCCAAAACCATAAAAAACCAATACCATGGACCCAATACTTGGGATCAACACATCTGACAAGATACTATGGTTCAAAACCATAGGTTCAAATACCAAGGACTAATTTCCACGGACCAAAGGTAAGTTCTCCAACATATACATGCTTTTCCTTGCATGAAAGTGCGTGCATACGCATACGCACCTTGGAAACATCTAACCCGCGTGTATATGTAGCTCGGTCATGATGAACCTACGTATATATATTTTCTCTTCATTCTTGTAGTCTGATCATCAATTCCTTGCTGCTGACCTGCTGCACTGTGATCTATCATCTGTGTGATTTGCCATCAAGGACAACACTTGTCTCATAATTCCAACAATCTCCCCCTTTGGACTTGATGTCAAAGTTAACGTGTGACACTTAGAACTATCATCAGATTCCTTTGAGCTGTCCTACATTTGATATCTCTTCTGTAGATTGATCTAGTTATATGTAAGTGAGATGTTCTTCTACGAGAGGGTTTCCATCAAGTACAACACATGCATCATAATTCCAACATAGAGGATACTGCAGAAAGGACAGCCCGGTACGTAAATGGTTTAAGACTAGAAATTTTAGATGAAATCAATATTTTATCTCCGAAGAACACTGAAGAAGCGTATCAGAGTGCAATGAAAGCTGAAGAGAAAATTACTAGAATGCAGATTGCCCGAAGAGGATGAGGAGCCAGTAGGGGAAAGGCCAGTCATATGGCAGAGGGTGGACTGCTAGTGGTAATGAGGAAGCCAGTAGTTACAGAGCTTCCGGGTCAGCGGACAGAGGTAAAAATGCGAGAGGTGGTAGGTCATCCTAGAAAGGCAGGGGAAATGGCCAAGGTAGAGGGGCTGGTTATCAATGTTACAGGTGTCATAAATGGGGACACAGATCATTTGAATGTCTAGAGGTAGATCAAGCTGGACAGTGGGGTGCATATGTTGCACAACCAGAGGAAGTAGCGGCACCTCCCCAAGAAGCAAAAAATGCTCCTGAGATAGGGGAATCCCTGGTGCTACACAAGGTGTTGTTAAAAACAGTCAAGGAGGTCACCAAACAGACACACAGGAAGGCTTTGTTTAGAATAGTTTGTAAGTCACGTGGTAAGTGTTGTAAGTTAATTATTGACAGTGGTGGTACCAATAACTTAGTGTCCACAGATATGGTAGAAAACTTGGAATTGAAGTGCTTGAAACATCCCACCCCTTACAAAGTCTCATGGCTGCAAAATAGGCCATCAATCGCTGGTGGATGAATAGTGCGAGGTGGAGTTTCAAATAGGTATATATAAGGATAAATTCGTTTGTGACATCATGCCGATGGATGTATGTCACATACTTCTAGGCAGGCCTTGGAAGTACGATAGGAAGGTGGTACACGATGGATTGACAAACTGTTATAATTTTGTCAAGGATGGAATCAAGCATACACTTGTGCCCATCAAAGAGGAAGGGACAACAATGACGAGTGAACGAAGAGCATTGTTAGTTAGTGGAAAAAAAATTCTGAAACAAGTTGAGGAAAATGAGATGGGTTGTGCAGTTGTAAAGAAAGAAAGGACAATGTTGTTGCATACAGAGGTATCAGATTTACCTACAAAAATCCAGCAAATGTTGCAGGAATTTGCGGATATAGTGGTGGATGACTTGCCAGATAAACTACCCCTCAAAAGAGGTATAAGTCATCATATTGACTTCATACCCAGAGCCAGTTTTCCGAACAAAGTGGCATACCGAATGAGCCCCAAGGACAATGAGGAGATTAGGAAGCAGGTGCAAGAGCTACTAGTGAAGGGATTGATAATGGAAAGTTTGAGTCATTGCGCAGTCCCAACAGTTCTCGCTCCCAAGAAGGGAGGAGAGTGGTAGATGTGCACAGACTCGAGGGCCATCAACAAAATCACCATCCGGTACAGGTTTCCACTGCCACGGATGGATGACATGATGGATTATTTAAGCGGGGTGGCATATTTATCTAAAATAGACTTGAAGAGCGGGTATCATCAGATTCAGATACGAGAGGGGGATGAATGGAAGACAACCTTTAAAATGAATGAGGGACTGTATGAATGGTTGGTCATGCCATTTGGACTGAGCAATGCGCCCAATACATTTATGAGGTTAATGAATGAGATACTAAAGGAGTACATTGGAAAATTTGTGATAGTGTACCTAGACGACATACTAATTTTCAACAAGACAAGGGAGGAGCACCTTCAACACGTACGGAAAGTGCTGGAAAAATTACAGCAGAATAAACTGCTAATAAATTTGAAGAAATGTACCTTTCTGCAGAAGAAATTGATTTATTTGGGCGTTGTAATAGCAGAAAACGAACTGAAGATGGATCGAGAGAAGGTTGCGGTGATAGTTAATTGGCATCTCCGAAAAATTTATTCGAGGTACATAGCTTTCATGGACTAGCAAGTTTTTACCGGAAATTCATAAGGAATTTTAGTGAAATTTGTGCACCTATGTTGGACACCATTAAAAAGGCTAGTCAGCCTTTTCGATGGATGGATGCAGTGGAGAGAAGTTTCCAGCTATTAAAGAGGAAGATCACTGAGAGGTTGATCCGGAGATTGCCAGATTTCAAGAAGCTTTTTCAGGTTCGTTGTGATGCTAGCGGTATGGCTATTGGTGTTGTACTTAGCGAGGAGGATAAGCTTGTGGTGTTCCTCAGCGAGAAGCTAAATGAAAGTAGATAGAAATATTCGTCTTATGACAAGGAGTTCTATGCTGTTATACAGGAATTAAAACACTAGAGGCATTATCTATTGGGTTACGAATTTGTACTATTTTCAGATAATTCTGCACTACAGTATGTAATGCAACAACACAGGTTGAACCACAAACACGCTAAATGGGTGGAGTATTTGCAAAGTTTGAACTTTGTGTTGAAACATATCAGCGGACAGGCCAACAAGGTGGCAGATGCACTAAGTAGGAGAGCTTTACCTCTAGAAGAAAGTACTGTGAAAGTGCTAGGTTTTGAGCACTTAAGAGACTTATACTAGACTATTTTAAGGAGGCCTATGGGGGATGTCAGAATCCCTTGGTGAGAGATAACTGTCCATGGTTGGACTACAACTTACAGGAGAAACTGCTATTTAAGGGAGGACAACTATGTATAATTGACTTCTCGATGAGAGAGAATATTATTCGGGAGAAGCATAGTGGAGGTCTGGCCAGACATTTTGGCATGGACAAGACACACGAGCAACATAGTCATTTCTACTTTTGGCAAAATATGTGGAGGGATGTATAGTGATTTGTGGCTAGATGTAAAGTGTGTTAGTTGGCTAAAGGTCACAGTCAAAACACGGGACTATACACACCGTTACCTATTCCAGGCAGACTGTGGGACTCAATCAGCTTAGACTTTGTCCTGGGTCTACCTAAAACACAGTGAGGTTATGATTTAGTGATGGTAGTAGTGGATAGATTCTTGAAGATGGCACATTTCATCCCTTGTAGAAAAACCAGTGATGCCACTCACGTGGCCCACTTGTTTCTCACAGAGATTTTCAGGTTACATGGGTTTCCTAAGTCTATCCTTTTCGAAAGGGATGTGAAGTTCACGGGACACTTTTGGTGAACCTTGTGGAAGAAAATGGATACACAATTCAGTTACAACTCTGCTTATCACCTGCAAACCAACGGACAAACAGAGGTGGTAAACAGGAGTCTGGGAAACCTGCTACGAAGCCTGGTTGGAGAGAATTCACGGATGTGGGATCGAGTGCTTACACAGGCAGAGTTTGCTTATAATAACTCACCTAACCACAACATAGGCTTCAACCCATTTCAGATCTTGTACGGCATGCATCCTCGCGGAGTGCACGAGTTGCGGGATCTTGGACTACAGGAAAGGCGAAGTGCAAATGGGGAAGATTTCGCTAACACGATGAGAGATTTCCATGAGCAGGTAAAAATTAAATTGTAGGACAGCAACCTAAAGTATAAATAGCAAGCAGATTTGAAGAGAAGGGAAGTACAATTTAACGTGGGAGATGAAGTCCTTGTGCATTTTCACAAAGAACATTTCCCTAGGGGTACATACAATAAATTAAAGTTTAAGAAGATAGGACCCTGCAAAGTCCTCCAGAAATTTTCGGCGAATGCCTATGAGATACAGTTACCACTCGGAATAGGAATTTCGCCTATCTTTAATGTAGCAGACCCATTCCCCTACACAGCTGACCCAGAAGAAAAGGAAGAAGATGGAACCATGTGGCCTACACGGAATACCAAGGATGGAGGAGAAGCTTGGATGAGACAGATGCCATACGTTCAGCCTCCCGAGATCGAGCGCATTCTCGACACTTAGGTGGCCAAACGAACTCGGCATAAGGAGTATATGCAATACCTGGTCAAGTGGAAGAACCGTCCTATTGAGGACAGTTCGTGGCTTGATGCCAGGCAGATTGAGCAGACAGGTTCTTCAGTGGAGGAGCTCATGGACTGGAGGCATGATTTTCTTCTGCCCGGGAGCCTGATGTAGGAGCATCTAGCTCAGGCACCATGACCAGGTGTCGGTCTCTGCCAGGTCAAAAAATTGAGTTAACTTTTTATTTGTCTTTTATGTTAGTTTGACAGAATAGGAGGTAGGATTTTTATTTTTTATCTTAATCTCTAAATTAGTCAAAGGTAGTTTGGTCAGTTAGGGTTATTTACTTGACTGTTACTAATAAATCATGGATTAATAATTGTCCTATTATTTTAAAAGGAAAAGACAAATGTGTCTAAAGGGAAAATCTTGTCATAAGGACAGAACTGAATGACTAATAACCATGTAACTATAAAGTCTACAACGGAAAAGAAACTGTACAGTTTCATTAACTGGAACAAGAAACATATAAATGTAACAACAAAAATCATGTAAAAGGTTCAGTACCTCTCGCACTCGAATAATATCAATAACAGAGAAACCAATTCAGTCCATCTGCATGTCCTACTGTATTTTTTGTGTGTTTTCTAATTAATGAGAAATTGAACAGATAACCTACTGTACACAGATTATTGGGTTTAATTATTTTTGTTTTCCTGAGAAAAAGAACCATTCCAAATAGTGAGACAGAAGAATAGATACCATATGATGGTTTATATTTCATTTGAAGCAAATAGCGAAGATAGACAAAGAGTTACACAAAAAAATTAGGTACAAGCCAAGCACCCATAGGCAGGGTGAAAACTTCCATCATTCATTTAAATTGATAGTCATACAAATTACCAAAGCACCTACAACGTTCACGCATGTTCGTATAAAACATCACAAACAAACTGAAGAATTATAATTGCAGTTCAGGCTGAGAATCTGGAGAAAACCAAAAGCACGAAGGCATGATTACGTCCATGTCATTCAGGTAACCAAACCAATTTTCTTTTTCCCTGAAGAATTTCTCTTTCGAAATTGCAAAGGGAAGTGTATAAAAAATACATTGTAGCAATGCACGATAACGCCATAGATGCATAATCCGTGAACGACAAACCCTAGGTGAGGGTTCCAAAAACCAACTCATACATAGCTATAGACACATAAATAGTTGGATGAAAAACCCTAGGTGAGGGTTTCAGAAAAAAAATTGCGTTCATATACAGGAAACTACAGGCAAAGAAATCACCAAATAGTGGAAGCCTAGACCTCCAATGTGACAGAACATCACTCATAGCATGAGTCAATTGACAAGCATCGAGGGTGATAAAACCACACGACCAAAACGCCTAAGTTAAAACCAGAACAAGGACTGAAGAAAATACAAGGAAGCAGAGCCTACCAAACAAGACCGAGACATACAGTGTCAAGAGCTCCAATCGCAAACTCTCAACACCTACACAGCAAACAACACCCAAGTGTTATAAATATATGATGTTACAGAAGTAAAACTACAGAGCCAGAAAAGAAGTAAATAATGGAAGTTGAGTTCAAATTACCTGAGAATTTGTAGTGAGAGCCGAGGACCAACATTTCACCCATGATTTTCGACTAACTGTGGAGACGAAGGAGTGAACAAGGTTAGAAGCTGAGGAAAGAGAACCACAAATTGAATCAAGGAAGGAGGACTACCTGCATTTGAAGCTGAGGACGAAAGGACACCATCGATTTGAGCCTGGATACAAGCCAATCACTAAGTTGCCAACAAGAACGAGAAATACCAGCACATAACTCGAAACACGACGGTCTGTTGAACCAACAACAAAAGGAGAACAAACAATAACAGAAGAACCACTTACCCAGGCGGCGACAGGGAAAACCACACCTGCCCAACGAACCAGGTTTAAGAGCAACCACACATACATCAAGTAATCAGTACAGTAATCACTAGGAGGCGCGCCCAAGACTCATAGAAAAGCTGCATTTTAAAACTCACAGAGCACAACAGAACAAACCCTTGTCAAGCCCAACAACAAATGACCAAAATGAATGACGAACAAAGGGTTTTGGCATAACAAGGAGCGGGAAGACGCAATCCAAAGAAAGGACTCAGTCATAATTATCTAATTGAATGCCACATAACACAAATCCATAATATTCGATGGTGTATTCCTCACACGTGTAATCACAACCAAAATATTCAACCAAGCATATAATCATCACACAATCATTTTAATTGCGAAAGCTTGTAAGTATTGGGCTGCTCCGATCACTTCATGTAGATCTCCTCTTCCAAATCCCTGTGAAGAAAGGTTTTCTTCACATCCATCTGTTCTACCTCAAAATAAAAAGCAGTAGCAACAGATAAAAGTAATCTAATAGAGGTTACCTTGGCAATAGGAGAAAAAATATCACCAAAATCAATTCCTGGCACCTGGGAATAACCTTTTGCTACCAACCAAGCTTTGTATTTCTCCACTTTTCCTTCTGCATTTGTCTTGTTTTTGAACACCCATTTACTGCCAATGGGTTTCCTTCCAACTGGCAACTCCACCAGATCCCAAGCCTCATTTTTGTGCAAAGATTCCATTTCATCAACCATGGCCTCTTTCTAGAGTTTTCCATCCTCTAAATCTACAGCTTCCTTCACAGTTCTGGGATCATCATCAGTAACAGACAAAGAAAAATTTGAACAGAAAGCAGATGGACTATACCTTCCTGACTTCCTTCTTTCTTGAACTAATCTTCTCACAGCCGGAGTTTGTGGCTCTTCACCTTCTGATTCCTCCTCTGCTGTAGAGTTTGATTCTTCCTCCTTTAGCTCAAACTCTATCTTCTCAGGTTCCTTTGCTTGGACTTCATGTTTAATAACATCTTTCACCTCTCTGAACACCACATCTCGGCTGTACATAACCTTCCTTGTTATTGGGTTCCAAATATTATAACCCTTTAAACCATCCTTATACCCAATAAAGATGCACTTTTAGGATTTACTATCCAACTTTTTTCTTTTCTCCTTTAGAACATGTACATATGCATCACATACAAATACCCTCAGATGTGAAAGAGAGGGTTTCTTACCAGTCCATACCTCTTATGGAGTCTTATCCTCCAACGCTAATGAAGGTGACCTGTTGACCAGGTAACATGCACTATCCACCGCCTCTGCCCAGAATTCCTGTCCTAACCCAAAACCACTGAGCATGTTTCCTGCCCTTTCCAACAATGTCTTGTTCATTCTTTCTGCAACTCCATTTTGATGAGGTGTATATGGAGTAGTCTTCTACTGTGCTATACCACAATTCTTGCAGAATTCTTCAAATTCCTTACTGCAAAACTCTCCACCATTATCTGTCCTCAGCACCTTTATCTTCTTTTTTGTCTGGTTTTCCACTAGAGCCTTAAATTCTTTAAACCTATCAAAGACTTCAAATTTCTTCTTAAGGAAATATATCCATGTATTCCTTGAGAAGTCATCTATAAATGATACATAGTATATAGACTTACCCAATGATGGAACCTCCACAGGTCCAAACACATCACTGTGGACAAGCTCTAATATATGTTTCTCCCTCTTACCACCAGAGGGGAAACTCACCCGATTCTGCTTCTCGTATACACAATTTTCATAGAAATCAAAATCTAGAGAGCTATTACTCATACCTTCTACCATACCTTTACAATGAAGTATTCGAAGGCCCTTCTCTCCAATATGTCCAAGCCTTTGATGCCATAGCATGGTCTTTTCTCCAAAGACCACTAGATTTTCTGCTCCACTTTCAGGAACCACAAAATTATTGCACCCATCAACAATAGTGCTACCTTGCCGCTTGTACAGAGTTCCAATCTGAAATCCTTGCATCAATACCAATGCTCCCCAAACCATCTTGCAGGTATCCTTCTCGAACACTGTTTTTACACCTGCATCATCCATCTTACGAACAGAAATCAAATTTCTAGCTAATGCAGGAATATGCAGAACACCCGGAAGTGTTCTAACCCTTCCACCTTGCAGCTTCAACTTTAATTTTCCACAACCAATGATTCTAACCTTCCTGTCATCCCCCAAGAAGACATCACCACCATCATATTTCTCATACTCACAGAGCCACTCTCTATGGGGAGTGAAGTGAAAGGATGCACCTGAGTCAATCAACCATGCCTCATGATCTACATGTGTACTTGAAGAAGCCAAGTACACATCCCCACCTTCATCTGAGGTAGTTTTCGCCTCTGCAGAAGGAGCCTCATCAGATCCCTTTCCTTTGTTAGGAGCTCTAGATTTACAGTCCCTTTTGAAGTGGCCTTCCTTTCCGCATTTACAGCACAGCACCTTTACAGGTTTTCCTAGAGATTTACATCTCCCTCTAGATCTAGATCTCCCACTCGATGACTTATTTTTGTTTCTGTTCTGGGACCGTCCTCATACAGACGAGGCATCACCATTTTGACTCTCCATATTTTTCCGTCTCATCTCCTCCGTCAGCAAGGCTGAGACTATTTCATCAAACTACAAGGCAGTTGCATTGCTACCTATTGTAATAACCAGACTATCCCAAGAATCTGGTAGAGAACACAAAAAACTGATGCACTTATCTTCATTTGAAATTTTAATATCAACAGATGCTAACTTCCTTACCACAATATTAAATTCGTTTAGATGCTCTGTCACCGAGTCTCCATCTTTCATCCTCAAGTTATACAGCTTTTTCCGCAAGAACAGTTTATTCACCAGAGACTTAGATTGGTACAAAGTCCCTAAATTTTCCCACAAAGCCTTTGTTGTAGCTTCCCCTGATACATTCAACAATACTGAATCTGAGACAAAAAATCATATTGTGCTCTTTGCCTTCCGGTCCAACTTCTTCCATTCTTCATCGGACACTCCCGTTGGTTTAGTACCTGGATCTACTGTGATCCACTGATCTTTATCCACCAACAGAACTTCCATATTGAGTTTCCACAACTCAAAACTCTGACCATTACATTTCTCGATCTCTATCTTTCCACTGCTCGCTATCTTCTTTCACCACCAGAATCGATCTCGCAGATCTTCCACTGAATAGGGTCTACAACAGGCCCGAATGAAACCCCTCAGCAACAAAGGCATCCCCTTCAAGCCAAATCTGCTCTAATACCAAATGTACGTTTTAACCCCGTACAGAAATTACCTACATATGAATTCTAAAACATAGAAAATAAATAGTGTGAGAGTAGAACACATAAAACACATATACACAGAGATTTCCCCTGGATCCCGAAACCGGGACTACCAGCTTGATTTTTCATTATGTTCCTTTCAATGTTATAATACATATTTATACATGCTGAAGCATCCAATACCATGGACTGAAAACCATCGCGTCCAAAAAACATGTACGAAAATCATGCACAAAACCATAGGTGGGTCCACCCAACCTAACATAGGGTCCAAAACCAAAATTTTCCGGGTGTCCCTCAAGCCCCCTGTTAACTACGTGGAAAGAATATAACACAACCCAACAAGAGCTCACTCTATTTTGAGTCAAGGATCTTATAGATAAATTGTACTCGTCAAGATGTTTCCATTGATATATCGCACGCAAAGTAATTCTTTAGGGTTTGAGAGATATTCATGTTTGAAGTTAGTAACCCAAATTAGTGGGCTAAAACCCTATGGGGTTATGGCATGGCACTAATAATTGGTTCTGGTCATTGAATAGTCAATAATTAATAATTTCTTAAGCTCGTAAAATCCCTCGAACATTCTCTATAGAAGCCCCTCTCAACTCTATAAAAAGAAGTCTCATATATCCTCCAAATGTAGTGATCATGGAATTTTCGCTATAACCTCATTTCTATGAAGTCTTAGATTATGAAATTAAAACCCTTTGGATTTGGAATCTTGATGACTGTTGTGACTGAATTTCAGATCTTGGTTCACTATATTTTTGGAGATATTATCTATAGAAGTTAGGGTTTTTGCAGGCTATCGAATTTCATCTCAAAGAAGTGACCTTGGGAAAGTCATCATAACGCTCTCTCAGAGAAGAGGATTGGAATTATACTAAAAGTGGTAGATAGTGCATGGATTTTATTTTTATGTGTATCAATTTCAGAGCCAAAGGAGGAAACAATGTCACGTGGTATGTCATACAAGTTCGCTCTATTGAACTAGTCCATAATTAGGTCATTGTGACATATTGGGCATAACGTTTTCTTGAAGAGTCCAAATCGGGTTAGACCTTTAGCATTGGAAAGAAGGCTCGGAGGGATTCTACAGGACTGAAGATCACATTTTGGGGGTCTAAAATCACAGAGATACATCAGATTAGATATCGTGCTCCTAGAAGGCAAGAAAAGCTAGATCAAGTGTTGTCAAGGCATGAAAAGGACCAGAGTTTCTAGGGCGGCAAAGGGAAAGGTGCAAAAAAACGATGCAGTAGAGGTAAGCTATAAGTAAGTATCTTCTGTATATGCATGTTAATCTCTTAATTGCATTAGTTTCTTTGTATTCTAATTTGTTGTTTTTGTTTAGCACTGACATATGTTCTGCAGGATGAGGTAAGTTTTAGTATCATGTCATGGGTATTTCTTTGAAGACTTTTTGCAGGTATTATATATTCATCAACAGAAGACTCAATGCATAATCTAATGTTCTAAAGAGTGAGAAAGGGTAGCATGACAAGAGAAACAATAAAGGTGTAGAACAACAGCAAGAAGTTCACCACATGAGGTCTTCAAGTCGGAATCACTGCATACAATCATTGTAAAAGTATCCTTGTAAAAAGTCATTGTAAAAGCATCATTGTAAAAGTTGTAAAAGTGTTTATCTGCCAAGAGTTGAAGAGGCAGTGTTGGGAGGTCTAGGATCATCCTTAGGTGGTTGTGTCATAGTTGGGGTTATGGTCTAGTGTGTCTTCTTCTTCTACATCATTCTATATCATTGTAAAGTGGACCATTTTCCCTGGTACGGGAGTCCATTCTTCTTTTATTCTTCTATAGGGTGGTAGGGTGGTGCTAGGCTGGTGCATGAAGTCACCAATAGTTTCAAGCCTATGAAAAATTCAAGGCAGTATGGTGGTGCTAGTGTGCGTTGTAGCTCATTGGGTGTTGGGGCATCCATTCAGTTGACTACTGAAGAATATTGGGCGTTGGAGTGTCCATCCAGTGGGAGATATAGAAGAATGATTTTCTATATTCTAGGAAGTTGGAGACTTATTTTCAATTGGAGTTGAAGATTAAAGAATTATTAGAAAATTGTTCGGTGATTTTCAACCTAGAGTGGGTTTTCCACCTAAAATTTTTATGCCTCCTATGTTCTTTTATTCACTGTTGTTACTGCATAAACATTAATGATAATTGAAAATTAACTAATGCTCTGAAAATATTTAAAAGTGCTAACTGGTAAGGAATATTGATCCAATCCCCCTCTTAGTATTTTCCAACACTACAACCACTACAATATACTGCAAACACCGCAAACACACCAACAATGAACACCTTACATTGATGAAAACAAAATTCCATCTTTCTCAACAATCTCTAACAAGATCGCATTGAACTTAACATTACTTAACATCAATGACAACACTTTACTCAACACTACCCCTCTCCCACCCCACATAATCTATGTCAATTTCGGAAGGTCCATCACAAAGCTAATTTCTTGTGTTGGTTTCTTTAGACTATGCCACCTCCATCCACAATTTTCATTCATTTCTATGATCAAAGATACCATTTTTATGGGATGACCAGGCCCACAAATACTTTGACACATGAAACTATGATGTTAGTTCAACACTTTTACTTATCCTCTTGAATTTAATAAGGATTTTATCCTCTACATTTTTTCCTCACCGTTTGATGTTGTCAAAGTATCATTTTAGGATGAGCTTAATGCATGGTATTTTTTAAGGATTTAAATATTTTCCTATATATAGTATTTTAGGCGATTATTCTAGTTTGAAAATTCATAAATATACAATGTAGGAAAATATTCAACCAAAAACATGTAATTTACCATTAAATTTGGTAAATTTTGGGATAATATCATCCATTTAATCATATATATGTAAAAAAAAATAGACAATTTTTTTAATGAAATTGACAAAAAATTTCAAAAAATGTCCAAAAAATAGCCCATTTGCGAAATTTTGCCCCTAAAATTTTCCCTTACTTAATTGTTATAATCATGACATGTATGACATTGGTAAATAGTTGTTATAACCTCATTATCTTATAACCATGATGAGAAATTCACCTTGGTGGTTGTTTTATTATTTCAAAAGTTGTATCATTACATCTTGAAGAAAAAACCAAAGTCTTGAATTATTTGACCCTATGTCATTTCTATTGAGTTGGTAGGTGGGCAATGAAAAGTGTAATTGTTGGATCATTATCCTGCAAGTGTTTGACCTATAATTTTTCACACATAAGTATATGAAGACCTTATCCTTTTTTGAGTTCATTTCCACCTCCTAACTAGTGCATCAAACCCATATTTGAATTATGACCTTCTAGATGGAGATTGGTTCATTATATCAACTAATCATACTTGGTATGTCAACAATTAAGTCTATTTGCAAACCCATAAATATGGTGCTAATCCATCCTATTATTATCATCAATATATTCATAATCAAGCCCCTTTGTACCCACCACATTGATGATGACCTTTATCATCAAGGAGTTGACACTTTATTGCATCATTTTCTCACAAGTGATGAGGTAGAGAAAGTCTTAAATTCCTTCCACCGTGACAATTGGGGTGGCGACCTTTCTAAGATGGATTCTAACCAAAAAATTATTTGTAAATGTTATTTTTGGCCTTTTCCCATTTTTCATTCGGCCAAGCAATACACTAATTTTCGACTCCATGACCCTAAGACATGAGCTCCTCAAGATCCATTACACCCAATCATCATTGTACTTCCTCATTGCAAATAGGCCATACTTTCATACTTTGTAACCCTAATTTTGTCGATGGTCGTAAATATGTTATTATGGCCATTGATTACTTCATGAAATAATTGAAGCAATGCTAACTTTCAATAGCACATACGGGATATACCTGGTTTAACGATATCTTACCATGTCCATTCATAAAGGGGGTTTTAAACATGTGAAAAATAGGGTCAATATGTTGTAGGTATTGCAAGGGTGAGATTTAGTGTGGGGGTGGGGGACTATAGGTATTTAGGGGTAGAAAAAGCGTTATTTAGTAAAAATAGAGGATATCTATTAAAAATAGAGGTTATTTTTGTTTGAACTATGTATTGGAGGGAAATTCAACAAATGGATTTTGGCATGTTTCTATCAATATCTAATGAGATTAGAGGTATTCTTTAATATCCCATTAATGTGGGCACTATGACGCAAGTTTACTAAGTGGATACCCTATGAAATAACTCTACCACAATTGCAACTCATTTCTTTCTCAATCATGTTAGCAATATCTTGGATTATTGAAAAAAATGGTTTTTTACCATGGATGTTTTTTCAAATATGAAACCCATTGAAAGATAGTGTCATAATTAGGTTTTAGGCATATATATATTTTTTTTTCTACAAGGGTTGGCCTAGTAGAGTTCATTAATAAAAACTTGTAAACAATGCTCAAGCATGCTATTAATAAGCACAAGACTAACTAGCATCATGTACTCTTCCCCACTATATGGATTTTATATGATAAATGTATATGTAATAGTAGTTATCCTAATAAATGAATGGCATATGTAATGCGTGGAATGATATATAAATATTAGGTAGTAATTAATAAAAAATAAGTGATTTAGATGTTTAAATTTATTACAATATTGGGAGGAATTTCTGATATTATTTACATTTTTTTATAAATTATTGTGTAACCTATATTTCTTATCTATATTCAAATTATACTCAATACTCACATTTAATGTCTACTATAATTTATTTTGATATTTTAAAATCTTATTACATAATAATAATATGGTTTATTATGATTTAATTACCTAAATAAATAAAATATGCTATGGTGTAATGAAATATAATAATATAGTAAAAAAACTTGTCTCTTAAATGATATAAAAACAAAAAATAAACAAAACACATATTGCCAAGAAATAATAATTATGATCATAAAAACTTCTAACCCTCTTAATATTATTAGTATATTTGATTCAACATTGAAGGGACATCGAAGGTGAGAGGAGTGTGCTGGAGGAGCCATGACGACGGGTCCTAGGTTTCGATCCCTCGATCGATTACAGCCTGCATCCCCTGTTTCCCGCCTGCACCTGCCCACGTAACCTATGACTAAACCCCTACTCCCCTCTGTGTTTACCTACATCGGTTAACCGTTTGACCGACCCTGACTGTCGTGGTATACCTCTACCTCTCAGGGTTTCATCCATTCCCGTTTACTGACCTTCACAGTCTTCTGTTGGGATTCTGTCCTCTTCTGGCAGCTGTCATAAAAAAACTCTCGACAGTTATGGATGAGCTGGGTAACTTTCCAGATCCTTCGAAGGATGTGCCCATATGGACTCCCACTAGGACCAACGCTACAGGTTTTTTCCGTTTCATGTCCAACCTTACCGACGAGATAGAAGCTCTCAAATTATTTTTTCGCCCTCGCATTCCAACAGTTTCTTTCCCTAAAGACGTGCCCTCTCCCCCTGAGTTCATCTCTCAACCCCTCTCGTTGTGCTCCTTGGGCCTTATTGACCCTCTGCTTATATCTACATGTTCTTCTCTCGGAGGCGTTTCTACCCATAACCCACCTTTGACGGTGACTAGCCCTATTCCCTCTGAATTTTTCCAGGGTTCTGCGGTCCTTGGTCTGGCTACATCTGCTCCGCTGTTCTCTTCGGCTCACTCCACGGGGCATTTTAAAGGCACTAGACCTATTTCAGGAATTTTTGCCTCTATCATGTAGGAAGCGACTAAAAACCCTATGGTTTCTCCTACGTCGGGACCTTCTCAACCCTCCTCGACTCAGGAAGCGTCGGCTGTAGGGGTTTTGGCTTTCAAGAAAGAAAAGCGGTTTAAATCTTCGGGCCTGTGTGATGCCCCTCAATTTTGCAGAGGACATCAAATTATTGGACACCATGGACATAGCCAAGAAGGTGTTAGTCGGTCGGGTTCGCTGCAGACACTACAGTGTGGCAAAATTACAATAATGGGTCTCGGGGGTATGGGGCAAAAACCTGAAGGATATCCCAAAGGTAAAAACCCTTGTCAAAGGATGGTTTGCTTTGCATTTCAGCTATCTGGAGCACACCAACTAGGTGCTCTCCACGGTTTGGCACCTTGACCTAGCTCCCATTCTTCTCAGAAGATGGACTCCCCTTTTTGGTCCGGAGCGGGAGAGGGTCGATGCAGGCCCAATATGGGTTCGTCTGCTCCAACTACCCTTGCATTTTTGGACAGAAGATTTCTTCATGTGCATTGGGAATGCCCTCAGTGTTTACCTCACATTTAATGATTCATATCAAACTTCAAGGAAATTGGCCTATGCCAGGATATTAGTTCATCTGGACCTCTTAGAGGGCCTTCTTGAGTACATAGACATCCATTGGAGGAACAACACTAGAAGACAGCTACTGGACTATGAGGGCATCCCATTTTGATGCCGGAGGTGCCCAAACGTAGGTCATCTCTACAAAGACTGCCCCTTGCTGGGAAAAAAGAAAAATCAGGCCTCGACAGCGGAAAATGCCTCCCACCTACATTCTCATCAGGATGCACAGACTAGGAGACAAGCTCCTACAACTCCACAGAACCCGACTGCTTCAGAGATCCTATCCAGCCAACAGAAGAACCCAACAGAAGAGACAGTGGCTCCCCCATAGCCGAAGAAGAGAGGGCAGTGTCCCAACCATTCTTAGTAGTCTCGACCTTCTCGACCACAGTCGCCATCTAAGGGCTTGCCCTCATCGGGTATGAATCCTCCTTCCATCCCTATATCCTCTTTCTGCTCATCTCATATTGATTGCATATTATCTAGCACTTTTTCTGATCTACATGTCATGAACCCATCATCTGAACATCTGGGTCTGGGTTTGGATTCTGACCCCCCTTTCATCGCATCGCTCACCTGCCCAATTTCATCCAACCCCATTTTCTCACCTGCACCCTCCTTGACTTCTCCCTCACACCTCCCATCCACTACTCCTTCCCTCCAGGTTCCCCCACCTGGGAGATACTTGACTTACTCGAAAACAAAGAGACAAGCCCAGGATCATGTTGGGCTTGAAATACTCCACTCTCCCCCTCCCCGCAAACTCCACAGAGGCCGACCTTCCAATCTTTCTAAAGCCCAAGGCACCGCTGAAGCTGAGATTGCTTTGGGGCTACAATCTACTATCCCAGGGATTCTTAGAGCCAGAGAATCCTAGACAACCCCCGCTCCATGAATATCTTCTCTTACAATTGTAGAGGGTTGGCTAGGCCGAATAAAAAACTAGCTCTTCGTCGTCTTTTAAAAATTGTTCCGCTTGATATTATTTTTCTACAAGAAACCCTGGGACCTATATTAGACATCACACAGTCCCTTCAAAACATGCTTCCTGGTTGGATTTTTATTAGACTTGATGCTCATGGGAGGTCGGGAGGTTTAGCTTTGGGCTATAACTCCCATACCATTAAGATGCTCAATTGCTGGGGTGGTCTAGGCCATCTTGGAGCAGATATCAGATCTGCTGACCTGGGGATTGTTAGGCCCCTATAATACTAGTGATTACCCCATTAATATTGTAGTTGTATCCCTTATTAACATTTTTGAGCCCCTATTGTCTCCATATTTTTATTACTATGCCCCATTGAATCCCTCTATTGTTATTTTTGTGGCTTTATATTATTATTGTTAGGTCAGCTGGGTTATATTGTGACTCCATAGACTCCTATATATAGAAAGGAGGTTTTTTCATTTGAATCATCCAAGAATTGTTCATTTGTGTAATGTAAAGGAGGTTGCCCCCTCGAAGAGGTTGAATTCTAAGGCATTGATCTCTCTTTTCTATCTTTCTATGAGCTGGTTTCATAACATTTGGTATCAGAGCTTTGGATTCTAGGGTTTCGATGCTCCAAATAGGTCATCGTGGCATTTTCACTTAACTTTTTTTTTGCAACATTTCGTAATAAAAAAAGCCCATTTGATATGAGATCGCACTGAACCTCCAGTCCAAATTTCAAAGCTTTTCGCGCTATATGTGCATAGATATGATCTGAGGAAGTTGGTATTTTTGCAGACTCTTGAATTACATTCCAAACAGGTGACCTCGGGAAATCCTCATAACTTTCTCTCTAAGCATCGGATTGAAATTTCGTAAGAAGGTACAAAAAGAGAACGGACTATAGTTTCTTGTATATATTTTCAGTTCCATAGGTTGAAACAGTGACATGTGGAACTTCATACAAGTTCGCTCTTCTGGAAAGGTCTATAATTAGGTCATATTAGGATATTGTGCATAACTCTTTCTTGGAGAATCCAATTTGCATCAGACTTGTGGCATTGGAAAGAGGATGTAGAGGGATACTACAAGTCACAATTTCAGAACTGGATGATTCGAAATTACAGAGATACATCAGATTCAATATCAAGCTCCTACAAAGTGAAAAAAGGTGTGTAGTTTCTTTTAAATTTTTTCTTAAGCTTGGTTTGAAAAATTAGTTTGATGGAATTGAAAGGGCATAGTAAATCATTATTATCGGTAGTTGATGCCCCGATGAAAGAAATTGCAAACACCTAGTAAGCAACCTGAAAACTCTAGCATGACTCATGAAGAAGAGGAAGAAATGAAACATGATATATCAAAATTACGAGACCAAGTGCAACAAGTGTCACTTGCACAAAAAGTAACAGAGTCTAATATGAAAGATGTAGAAGCTAAGATGGATGGTTTAAAGAAAGGTGTAGAAGCTAATATGGATTTTTTAAAGAAAGGTGTAGAAGCTAAGATGGATGGCATGGAAGCTAAGGTGAATGACATGGATGCTAAAATGGATGGCATGGATGATAAGATGGAAGAATTGAAGATAAATATGAATAGGTTACTACAAGAAATGGTCACTAATGGTGAAAGGGTAGTAAATGAAACTCATGATGAGAACAAAAAAAGTGTTAATCGTGATTCCATAGACTCTAATGTTGGACCGAAGACCCACCATATTCCAAAAATCGATATGAGGAAGTTTGATGGAAAGGATCCCGCAACATGGATATTACAGATGGAGCAATTTTTCAATCTCAATAATGTGCAAAACACACAAAAGTTACATATTGCAACTTTATATTTGGAACCAAAACAGTTTGTATGGTATCAATGGATTTGCTCTCGTAAACAAATTATTACTTGGGCAATTTATACAGAAGAATTGACATCACATTATGAGGATACTGTGATGCAGGAAAGTGTTCCCTATGCGGACAGAGGCAACCCCTCTCGCCCTAAAGTGGGTCTAGTCACAAACAAGGACATATCAACAATAGCTTTTCTTAAATAGTCATAGTTGGAGGCCTGCCTCAACCGGTGGTCGATGGAGTTCTGTTGCGCTGCTCCAGCTTCCGCTTCCTTCTCCTAATGAGTGATCAACCTGAAACAATGCAAAGGAAATACAACAAAGCACGTAACTGGAAAACAACAATGATCTGTTTACTCACAAAGTCAAGAAGTCATGAGCTATCAAGTACATTACATACAAGACATAGGAAAACATCATTGATTGTATTAATAATGAAATAAGAGTAACCTTACAACCAAAGTCTTGACATCACAAGCCTTCTTAGATGGATCTAGCCAGCATGTTATTCAAGCATTCACGCTTTGAAGATGCATCTCCCAACATACAAGACTCTCTGAACTCATAAGTTTTACACAAGATTAAGGTCACTTTCACAACCTTCCACAAGCTATCAACAATCCCACACTCACACCAGCTATCTAGAAAACTCAAAAACACTAACAACACTGCTCCACTAGCCAACTATCAAAAATTAGTAGTGCATAGAAATGGTAAGGGTTTAAATAGGAGGAGTCTCCATGAAAGGTGGAAGAGTGAGCTTATCCCAAAGGAAGGTAGCACAATTGATGGAACTCCGATTCCAGAGAAAGGAGGGTGATACAAATTATGCCAACAACTAGGTCTGGAGTCATCTGAAAGGCCAACAGTTGGAACAAATTCGCCCAATCTAGATCATTGTGGGGGCATAACTGAGCTATAGCGTTGGCATCGCGAGTGAGTAATGTAGCTAGTCAGATCATCTCTAAAGATTATAAGTAACCTCGTGTTGGGACATAAAATCGGACCATCGTGGGAATCAGATGTACTTCCATGCTGGCAGCGCAGTTGGACTATTTATGACCACCCTTCAACGCGTATATTTAGTCCATAGAAACTATGAGGCAGATAACTTAGGAAAAATGGGTCTTTTGGCAGCACAAGAGAGCATTCATTTAATATGAGCATGTTTGACTTGGACACATGACACAGTAGCAGGACTGGAGTGAAGGCAGTGACAAATTACTGTGTAACAGATGCCCCCTAAAGTATGAAGCGCGAGAGAGTGGAAGGGGTGAAATTCTTTACGAAACTGACTGAGCTGGAACACCATCTAGAAGAAACTACATGCAAGTACAACTAATATCTCTGATAGTGAAATACATGTAGTCTAGGCATGGGCGCAGCCATCCAAAAGACATACGAACTAGTTCTATGGTATGGATGCAGCCATCCAGCTAATAAGACCATGATAGTGATAAAGGTATGGTCGCAACCATCCATCAACGAGTCATGTAATCATGAACCAACCCATGCAGCCCAAACATGTGTAATCTGAGTTCAGGGTCTTGAACCCATCCAATCATAGTACAAATTCTAGCATGCGAATAGATGTGCTGAGGTCGAGCATGATATAAAGTCGCTTGATTACCGGTCAATGATGAAAATCGCTAACAAGAATGAGAGAAACCACCAATAATGCCAATGGTTTTCAAGGTACTAGCTAGTACAATCCACGAAGTGTGAAGAAGGAGCTGAAGTCAAACACTCATGGAATCACCCAATCGATGACCAATGATGAAAGTCGACCGTCAGGTGCGAAGAACTTGCCATTGAGGCATGCAAGCTCTAAGGTACCAAAGGGGATCTCTAGATCAATCTCCTGGATAATGCACCGATGTTGACAAGAGACGATCCATCACAGGAGGGCCATAATGTTTCCCTCATCAGCGACACGAGATAAGGAACAAGTGGTAGATGGCGAAACAACGTATCAGAGGAGGAGGCAAGGGTGTAAACTGTAGAAAGATTATACTCTTGAACATGTTGGTGACACGACTCCGGAGGGTGGTAGAATTTAGGTACCAAGGGATCAGAGGCTTGATGAAGATGACATGAGGCTAAAACGGCAAGTCAAACCCACGAAAGGCCAAATGACGATGTGTGGATGTCCCAACCCGACAAGAAGAGAAAGTGTCAATGTTCAAGAGTGAATAGCTACCATAGACAATCAATGATAAACCTGCTATAGAATCCAACCTAGTAATAGTTTAATGAGCTCTAGGAAGGAGAAGCTCGAGTCTCGTCATGGTGATGAGTCCAATGTTGTCAGGGTTTAACGAGTCTGACATAGGTAAAACTTGAGGTCCTTTTCATGTTTAGAGAGTTTGAAAAAGACATGGAAAAGAAAACTCCAGGGGGGTCCTTTTTCGTAGATTTGTGTCTCTCGAGCCCGAAAAAGTATAAAACGATACTCGAAAGAACCACCCGATCATTACGATCGAGGAGTACTTTTCGTAACTAGTGACTTTCACTCGAAAAAGTAGAAAAGTGGTCAAATCACGTCGTTTCGTAACAAATAACGAGCTTGAAACGACAAAGGCCTGGCAATCTTTTCATGCTTACATGGTTGGAAAAGAGCTTAAAGTCGATTGCTTCTTGTTTCTTTTAACGAGTCAAAGGGAATGGCTCGGCTATATTTTCATCTTTTAAGTCCAAAAAGAGTGTTAAAGATGACTTTTCCTGGAGGAACGAGTGGTATAAAGGGTAGCAACTGGTTCTGGCAATGGAGGAACTACTCAAGACATGTAATGGTCAAGAGGTTGGCTAATAAAACCACTCATCACTATAGTTCCTTAGGAAAGGAAAAACAACCAAGTGAAAGCATATGATTGGCCAAAGAGATGGTGGTGATGGAATGAAACAACCAAGGCTCATCTAGTAGAATTTAGCGGATAAAAACGACAATCACAAGATGTAAATCAAGTATGGGTTCATTTTTACGCAAGCGTGAACCATGGAGAACTTTTCTTGGATTTGGTTTCATGTTTACACAAGCTTGAAATGAAAAACTATGCTTGTTATAAGTTCACATGCCCGCAGTATAATGACGCAAATCGAGGTACATGCCCCCCAAGCTTCATTGCATTGAACGAGGTGGATGGAATGAAGGTTCACATTCGAGATGTTGGAAAGACTTGACTTGGATTTTACGAGATCTTAATCAAAGACTCGATTTGGAAAGGGGAGTTGTTTCATTTTTTAATGAGGTTGACACAGTGAAAAATAACTATCCTCATAACCCTTATTGCATTTTTTAACGAGCTTGACACAAGACAAGGAACTGTGCTCTAGGATCCTTGTTTCATTTTTAATGAGCTTGACACAAGACAAGGAACTATGATCCAGGATCCTTGTTTCATTTTTTAAGGATGTTGACACAGGAACAAACTATCCTCGTGACACATGTTCATGGGCCATACGAGAACATGGCTCCCAAGAGGTCTTCGCAGGATGGAAGAAATGCACTTTGGGAGGAATACATGTCATGATGCACCAATGACAGATCGGGTTCCATTGCCCCCAGTACATGATGGAAAATAACATCTGCATAATCATCAGTAGAGGCAGAGACAAAACGGGTAGCCACATAATTGACTTGTGGCAAGGAAAGCACTGCTTGTGAGCAAGAACCGATAGGGGACAATGGCTACAGAGGACGCACTGGGGGACTAAAGAATGATAATTGATCTATGGTCACCATTCTTCCGTCATGTGGAAAACATACCACACGGAAAAGTGAAGAGACAAGGGCCCCCATGTAGTCACGGCCAAGGAGAAGATTGAAATCTAAAGCACCTTGGACAACCATAACATCTATATAGACCGTTTTGCCCCCCAAAATAATAGGAAGCTTTGGGAGGATCCCTAAAGGTTGACTAGTTCCTCCATCAAATGCTAACAGATTCTTTGTGACTGGAACAAGCTATGGGGAGCCCAAAGCTTGCCAAGTAGTGGAAGGCATAAGACTGACAGACGCACCCTCATCCAAGATAGTGCCAGGTACTGCCTTATCATAGGCATGTACTGTAATCTGGAAAGGCACATAAGATGGAAGGCGGAATGCAGTCAAATGACTCTAGTCCCAGGAAACGACTGAACTACTTGTTGGGGGAATCATATGATTGCCCCCCTGGTCTACAGGAACCGAAGAAGGACTCTTGTGATTAGTGGGGATAGGAGGGTCATTTTTGGACTCTGGAGAATCTGATGAGACGAGAAGAACATGAGCATGATGCTCTTCCAAAATAGAGTGATCAACGGGTGGCGAACCCAAGTCGACACTCTCTGTGACCAATGGTTGGTCTGGAATAGGCTTAGTAAAGCTAGGTTTGGAAAGAGGACGGACAAGAGAAGAATCTAAGTAAATCTCTTGGTCGACAGGGAGAGGGTCTGAAGAGAGCCTCTGATAACCAATGAGAAGTTGGGGTGAAGAAGCTGTAAGACTTTCCAAAACGGTGGAAGCTTTATCCATGAGCGGACAAAGGTGAAGGGGATGGTTGCCTTCACATAGCCTACAGGGGAATCGAATCTTCCCTTCCTTCTTACCATTTCTAGTTGATAGGGTAGCATCACCGTGAGCTTCAGAGGACAACGAGGGACGAGCCGAATTGTGAGACCATACTTCCAAGATCCTAGGGATGCGAGGACAATCACGAAGAAGATGTTCACCCTTGCACAATTTACAAGGAAACGTAACCTTCCGCAGAGGAGCAAAAGGTGGTTCAACTTGAGATGTACTCGGAGGAATAGCTGCACAGGTGGCCTCGTGTTTATCAAACTTCTTCTTCTTCTACTTCTTAGTCTCCTCGTTAATAGATGTGAAACTTTCACCAGTCAAAGGAGGAGAGGAGGAGGAAGAAACAGGGGAAGAAGGTGTAGGCTCAACCTTGGAACCAACATATCATGGTTCAAATGAAGGAGATGGTGGAACAGGATTCATGACGCTCGGGACCACCGAGGTTGAAAACAACCATATGAGAAAATTGATGGTTAACCCAGGCAAGGACAGTGTTGCCATATACGGAGCACCGACATTTCCAAATGAAGGAAACGGACCAGGATTTCCATCTGGGGACAGACCTTGGCCGGTAGACTCAGGGAATGTTGCCATCTGGAATGAGCCTAAAAAACAATCGAACTATAATGAAGAACTCTAACTATTACCAAGAATATTTGTGGGCAGTAAATTTTATGTCACGGGAACAAAATTGGACCTTTTCACGTTTCAAGAGTCGAGAAAAGGATGAAAATGTGACTCTATCTCTTTCAAGGTTTAATGAGCCTGAAAGGAAAAGTGCTCAGATGGACCTTTTCTTTTAGGGAGTCTGAAAAGGAATGAAAGTGACTACTTTGGAGAACTAGGTAAAAGGTTTACCAAACAACCCGTAAAACTGCATATACACCTTGACAGTCATATGAAAACCAAGGACTTTCCGTACGATAGTCAATCTTCTCGAATGTTGTGTTCGGTGTGTTACAGTTTGCAAGGTGGAAGACATGACTTCCTAAGGATAGAGGATGATAACCTAGTGGGGTCTCCCAACATATACTCGATGGTACATGGAAGCATAATTCCGTGCTAGACCACTATTGAGTCACAGAAGGAGGAATCACCCAACCTTGAGTGAAAACAAAAGTGACTAGGTTTAACGACGTCGGAGCACATCTCTAGTCTAGACCTCTAAATAGTGTGTGTTATGTTCCAATGCTTTGTTAGATTTATTCATTTCATTTTAGAGTTGATCTTGGATTATGTTTCAGTTTTCAGGCCTTACCGTATCTATACAAAAAATCCTAAGAAGCAACTAGCATGAATGAAAAACTCCTTTTTCTTCAATGAACACCTACCTATGGGAGGGTAAAGAGATTATTCCCAAACCAAGAAAACCAAGACAACAAAGGTAGTCACTTTATGCATACAGACATCAATTCCTAAAGTGCATGGATACTACTAATGAGAGACTTTAATCATTCGCTTTCCAATATGTAAACTTGAAATGAAAATTCACTTTCACTGTCGTACACTAAATGAATCCAATCTTTTTGATTTTGATGTCTTTAAATCTAGAAGAAACAAATAAGCAACAAGCAAGTGTAGGAAAAGCCGGTTGATCCAAACAATTGTGATCTACGTTCGATAGCGAAAAGAAATCGAATCAATGCCAAAGATTGGTTCAATAACCATCACTAAACAATCAACCAAAAATAAGCAAAGGGGAAGGCTCAATAAAACCAACAAAAAGCTGCAAACGAATCTTGAGCAAACAAGAAACCAGGCCAACTGATTCAAGAAACTAATGAACTAGGTCACATAGGCAAAACAAACAAGACTCATTCAACAGAGCTGACAAAAAAGTGCCTTAACCATAAACGGTAAAAAACAAGCTACTAAGCAAGTGAGAAGAGCAAGGGACCAGCAGGACTGATGGACTCAGGAGGCAGAATTTAGAAAATCAATTCTACAACAATCAGCGTGGGTAATACACAAGCAACTAGCACTGATAAAGAACTAGCTGTAGCAACAGAGCGATGTCAGTGCGGAAGTACATGACTTTTCCGTGATGGTCGGATTTTCAAAACCATTGCGACTATGAGACGTAATTATGCAATGCACAGGATATTACAAAAGGGTGAGCGCGATGACAACACAATTGTTAAATTTAAATCCATGATGATGTTCAAAACAATGACAGTTGAACAAAAACTCCGAAAACAAAAACAATTAATCCTTCAATCAAATAGGGGTATTTCCTAGGTCAAGCCAGGAAACTCAAAAGACTGATAAGTAATCCCCAAACTTCAAAAGAGACCAAATCAAAAATCAAGACAAGAGCAAACAAGAAAAGAACAAAGTCCAAACTCCCCAGTGGAATCGCCAATTTGTGATGTAGAAAGTGTTCCCTCTACGGACAAAGGAAACCCCTCTAGCCCTAGAGTGGGTCTAGTCACAACAAGGACAGATCAACAATAGTTTTCCTTAAACAGTCATAGTTGGAGGCCTACCTCAACCGGTGGTTGATGGAGTTCCATTGCATTGCTCCAGCTTATGCTTCCTTCTCCTAACAAGTGATCAACCTGAAACAATGCAAAGGAAATACAACAAAGCATGTAACCGGAAAACAACAATGATCTATTTACTCACGAAGTCAAGAAGTCATGAGCTATCAAGTACATTACATACAAGACATAAGAAAAAATCATTGATTGTATTAATAATGAAATAAGAGTAAGCTTACAACCAAATTCTTGACGTCACAAGCCTTCTCAGAGGGATCCAGCCAGCATGTTCTTCAAGCATTCACTCTTTGAAGATGGATCTCCCAACATACAAGACTCTCTCACTCATACGTTTTACACAAGATTAAGGGCATTTTCACAACCTTCCACAAGCTATCAACAATCCCACACTTGTCACACACACCAACTATCTAGCAAACTCACAAACACTAACAACACTGCTCCACTAGCCAACTATCAGAAACTAACAGTGCATAGCAATGGTGAGGGTTTAAATAGGAGAAGGAGTCTCCATGAAAGGTGGAAGAGTGAGATTATCCCAAGGCAAGGTAGCACAATTGATGGAACTGCCATGCCAGAGGAAGGAGGGTGATACAAACTATGCCAACAACCAGGTCTAGAGTCATCTGGAAGGCTGACTGTTGGAACAAGTTCACCCAATCTGGATCATCGTGAGCGCATAACTGAGCTATAGCGTTGGCATCGCGAGTGAGTAACGTAGCTAGTCATATCATCACTAAAGATTATAAGTATCCTCGTGTTGGGACATAAAATCGGACCATCGCAGGAATCAGATGTACTTCTGCGCTGGCAGCGCAGTTGGACTGTTTATGAGTGCCCTTCAACGCGTATATTTAGTCCACAGACACGATGAGGTAGATAACTTAGGAAAAATGGGTCTTTTGGTAGCACAAGAGAGCATTCGTTTAATATGAGCATGTTTGACTTGGACACATGACACAGTAGCAGGACTAGAGTGAAGGCAGTGACAAATTATTGTGTAACAGATACAAAAAGCAACACTTTTTTTAGCCAATTGATAAATCTCAAACAAAAGGGTTCAATAATGGAGCACATTGAGGAGTTCCAAAAATTGAACATAAGGGTAAAAAATATTCCAGAGGAGCATAGGATTGATGTGTTCATAGGGAATTTAAAGGATAATATCCAACATGATGTTCACCTTTGGGAACCTGATTCATTAGAGAAGGCATTCAGGTTAGCAAGAAAAATGGAAAGAAAAATTATGGCAACCAGGAAGCATATCAGTCACAACTATAAAGATGGAAGTGTTGTTACCCCTAGCCTTCCACAACCTATAAGGTTGACACCACAACAATTGGAAGAAGAAAGAGCAAAAGGGCTTTGTTACAGTTGTGATAGCAAATACACTAAAGGTCATAAGTGTGCTGAGAATAAATTATTCTACATAGATTGTGAAGAGGAAGAAGAAAAGGAACAAGAAAGGTCAAAGGAAGAGGATTACTCCAGGAACAAAACCTAGATAAAGAAGAAATGAATCTGACCATATCTTGTAATGCATTGGTTGGAATTACCACTCCTCAAACCATCAAGATAGAAGGATAAATGAAGAAGAAAAAGGTAATAGTGTTGATTGATTTAGGAAGTACCCACAATTTTATTCCTTGTAAGGTAGAAAAAGAATTGAATTGCTTCCTATATCCAGCACCAGAGAGTCAAGTGATGATTGCAAATGGAGGAACGATAAATTTCTCTAGAAAGTGCCATAATATCAAGCTATCCATGGGAGAATATGTATTCACTAGCCCAATGCTTTCCATTCCAATGGGAGGTTCTAATGTTGTACTAGGAGTCCAATGGTTGCAATCCTTGGGTACAATAGCTTTTAATTTTCAAGAACTTCTCATGAAATTTTCTGCTGAAGGAAAGGAAGTTGAATTAACGGGTATTGCAGGGAAGCCAGGAAAGATAATCAGCTCTAACGGTATGACAAAGCTTCTAAAAAGGGAACAAAGAGGTGTAATTTCTCAATTATGTTCGCTAGATGTCTCCACGTTGGAATCATCTATTTCTCCAGATCTCCAAAAAGTCTTGGACAATCATTCCAAGGTATTTGAGACTCCCAAAGGTCTCCCACCTATTAGTGGTCATGATCATGCTATTCATCTGATTCCAGGAAGTGTTCCTCCAAACATCAGGCCGTACAGATATCCCTATGCCCAAAAGAGTGAAATTGAACGTATGGTTGCGAAATGCTAGAGGCTGGTATAATTCAACCTAGTCAAAGTTCTTTCTCTGCTCCGGTAGTATTGGTGCACAAGAAGGATCGATCATGGTGCATGTGTCCAGAATATAGGGAGATCAACAAGCTCACTATTAAAGATAAGTTTCCCATTCCTGACATTGATGAATTACTGGATTAATTGCATGGATTAATTTACTTCACCAAGTTGGATCTTCATTCAGGATATTATCAAATCAGAATGAAGACTGAAGACATTCTGAAAATAGCATTTAGAACTCATGAGGGTCATTATGAATTTTTGATCATGCCTTTTGGCCTTACCAATGCACCTTCTACATTTCAAGGTTTGATGAATTCCATTTTCAATCCTTCCTTAGAAAATTTGTGTTAGTATTTTTTGATGATATACTAATCTACAACAAGCCTTGGAAGGATCATGTTGAACATGTTGACAGGGTGCTACAACTATTGGAGGAGAAACAATTATACGCAAAAGGATCCAAATGTTTCTTTGGAGTACTAGAGGTGGAATATCTGGGTCATATTGTATCTCATGAAGGAGTTAAGGTAGACCCTAGCAAAATTAAAGCCATTAAGGAATGGAAAATCCCCACATCCATAAAGCATCTGCGAGGATTTCTCGGGTTGACAGGGTATTATCGCAAGTTTCGTAAGAATTATGGGAGAATAACAGCACCTCTAACAACATTATTGAAGAAAGATGCATTTTCATGGACTCCAGAAGCAACAAAGGCCTTCTAACATCTTAAAGAGGAAATGTGCCAAGCACCGGTCTTAGCTACACCGAACTTCACAAAAACCTTTATTATGGAATGTGATGCTTTAAGAAATGGAATTGGTGCTATTTTAATGCAAGATGAAACACCCATTGCTTTTGAAATTCGTCCAATCAAGGGAAAGTTTTTACACAAAGCTATTTATGAGAAGGAAATGTTGGCAATATTACATGCACTTAAGAAATGGCAACCCTACCTAATGGGAAGACACTTCAAGGTAAAAACGGATCATGATAGCCTTAAATGATTTTTAGAACAAAGATTATACTCTGAAGAGCAACAAAAGTTGGTCACAAAGATGTTGGGTCATGACTTTGAAATCATCTACAAAAAAGGGAAGAAAAATGTGGTGGCAGATGCACTCTCAAGAAAGGATGAGGATGTGGAAGCATTGTTGTGTGCCATTTCTATTATCCAACCAGATTGGATAAATGAAGCAAGCGAGGAATGGAAGAATGATGAAGAAGTATGGGCACTTATTTGAAAGTTACAACAAGATTCCTGTACATATGATACATTGAGCTGGAAAAATGATTCGTTATGGTACAAAGATTGCTTATACCTCTGTAAGAATTCGCAACTCAAACAAAAAATTCTTATGGAATTGCACACTTCTCCCTTAGGAGGTCACTCAGGATTTTTAAAAACTTACCACAGGTTTAAGAAGGAATTTTTTTGGCATGGCCTTAAATCAGATATTCAAAAGTTTGTGGCAGAATGTTTGGTTTGCCAACAAAATAAAGTTGAAACAATGAAGACGCCGGGTCTATTACAACCTTTATCCATTCCAAGCCAATGTTGGGAGGAGGTTTCAACGGATTTTATCACAGGTTTACCCAAGTCTGAGGGAAAGAGTGTCATCATGGTGGTAGTTGATAGACTTACCAAGTATGCACACTTTTGTGCATTATCATATCCATTTAAAGCCAATATAGTTTATACTACATTTATGGAAACAATTCAAAAGCTCCATGGAAACCCAAAGATTATTGTAAGTGACAGAGATCCCATTTTCACTGGAAATTTTTGGACAGAGTTATTTTTTTGTCTTGGTACTTAGTTAGCTCATAGCTCATCTTATCATCCTCAATCGAATGGGCAAATTGAGATAGTAAAAAACTATTTGGAAGGATATCTTCGTTGCTTTGTATCTGATAAATAGACACAATGGGTCAAATGGTTGCCTCTGGCTAAATGGTGGTATAACACTTCCTTCCATACAACAACAAAAATGACCCCATTTATGGCACTTTATGGATATCAGCCACCATCCATCACATCGTATTTAAGAGAAAATTCTAAGGTTCAAGCAGTGGAACATCACATCGAGCATCAACAACAAGTCCTCCAAATCTTAAAGGATAACCTCGTGTTGGCACAAAATAGAATGAAACAATAGGCAGATCAACATCGCAGCGAAAGAAGTTTTGATGTAGGTGATTGGGTATTCCTACGGCTACAACCATATAAACAAATGTCCCTCAAGCAAGCTAAGAAGGATAATAAATTATCACCAAAGTATTATGGTCCGTACAAGGTGTTGCAAAAGATGGGTACTATGGCATACAGATTGGAGTTTCATGTAGCGGCTTGAGTGCACCCAGTTTTCCATGTCTCATGTTTAAAGAAGGTTATAGGCGACAAGCTCCCAGTTCAAACAATATTGCCAGAACTTAACGATGAAGGAAAAATTATATTGGAACCAGAAGTAGTCACAGAAGCAAGAACTCGACAGCTACGAAATCGATCAATTTCGGAGTATCTCATCAAGTGGAAGAACTTATCTGCTGAAGATTCCACATGGGAGGATGAGAATTTTATACAGAAGCATCCAAAATTACTCAAGCGTTGAGGACAACACTTTTTTGAAGGAGAGGGGGATGTTAGGTCCCTATAATACTAGTGATTACCCCATTACTATTGTAGTTGTATCCCTTATTAATATTGTTGAGCCCCTATTGTCCCCATATTTTTATTACTGTGCCCCATAGAATCCCTCTATTGTTATTTTTGTGGCGTTATATTATTATTGTTAGGTTGGTTGGGTTATATTGTGACTCCATAGACTCCTATATATAGAAACTAGGTTTTGTCATTTGAATCATCTAATAATTGTTCATTTGTGTAATGTAAAGGAGGTTGCCCCCTCTAAGAGGATGAATTCTAAGGCGTTGATATCTCTTTTCTATCTTTTTGTGAGCTGGTTTTATAACAGCGATAAATTTTCGGATATTTAATGTCTATGGGCCATGCCAGAACAGACTAGCATTTTGGAAAAACCTTCTGAGTTCTAATTTATTTTTGACTGATCACCTGATCCTGAGTGGGGATCTAAATTTTTCCATTGGACATTCTAAATCTTGGGGACACAGGGCACAACCAGACTCCCTTTCGGATTACTTTCTATCTGAAATGGATGCTCAAAAACGGATTGACATCGCCTCTGCAAAGCCCCAAGCGAATTGGAGGAATAACAGGACTGGGAAAGACAGTCTGGCCCACAGACTTGACCACTTCCTTGTCAAAGAAAAGGTTATGGAATTGGGTTTACATATCAGGAACTGGGTAGGTACAGGTGGGATCTCTAATCCCCTACCCATTTACCTAGAGATTGAAGGAGGGCAAAAAATACCTAAAGGACCCTTTAAGTTTTGTTTGGTCTGGCTCAAGGATGACTCCTATAAGAGAATGGTCACTGATTTCTAGAAAGAAAACCCCCTTGGGAGGAGAGAAGACAGTACTAGAAGATTTACAAAAAATCTTACAATCCTTAAGAGGATGTCCAAACTTTGGGCACATAACAAAATATTATAAGAGAAACAAACTCTTTGTAAGATTGAATCAGAAATCGTTGCTTTTGAAAATGATCTTGGAGGAATATACACCTCAATTGATCATAAGGAAAGGATTGTTTCTCATTATGCTGAAAGGGAAAAAATACTCAAGGATAAGGAAAAAAATTGGTGCCTGAGAAGCAAAGCCATCTAGATGCTTGAAGGGGATGAAAACACAAAATTCTATCACAAATTTGCTAACGGAAGAAAGGCGATCAACACCATTTGGCAGCTACAGAATGAGTAGGGGAAGATTGTTAATGCATTCCCACAACTTGCTGAACTTGCCTCCTCTCACTTCGAAAGCACATACTGTGCCCATAGGGATATCAACTTAGCTGAAATCATCAGTGTTTCACAACTCTTCCCCGGATTTGTGGATCCCGAGGAAGGAGATGAATTAATAAAGGTAGTCTCTCTGGAGGAATTGGAATACACCTTAAAGTGGTTCAAAAAAGATAAAAGTCCGGGTCCCGATGGCTGGTCAATTGAATTCTACTTGGATTTCTTTGACATCATTGGGGAAGACCTACTCAAAATTGTTGAGGACTCTAGAATCAGAGGATTTCTTGAAACCTGTTAGCCTCCTATTGCAATAGGTTTCATATTTCATTATTGACTGTTTTACATGCCAAATATGTCATCTTGTCATGCTGCAAGGTTCCATATTTCCAAGAAGTTCCATTTTGAAGAATCATACCATTTTTGAAGAGTTTTACAGTTAAGGGAAAGCCAAATAGTTTAATCTTGTCTTCCCTATATTTAAATTGCTTGTTTTAGAAGATAGAGACTGAATATCTATCCAAACAGCTTAAGCTTGGAAAATCAGTAGCTAGGTAGAGAAATGAAGGAGCCCAACTGCTTAATCTGGGCCCTTGGAAGAGATAATGGTTGATTTTAGATAGGAGGGAAGTTAAAATAAAAGAAGACAATCAGGGTCTGCAAGTCTAAGTGCACCCATGCAAAAATAAGAAAAAATGCTAGGTAAGTAGGCTGGGTAAGTAGTTTTGTGGTTGCAAAATCAATCTATGTGATCCATTTCATGTTTTCAAGTGTTATATCTATTTAGATCACAATTATGAAGCAGTTTTTCATTTGGAGGAGCTCAAGTGAGGCATGTATAACTCCCCCTTCTTCTTATTCCCCAAATCATTCACTAACCTCCCCAAAGAGGTCAAGTTCTACTTGCTATCTCTTAAGTTTCATCATTTGTCATATCATTGGCCTAAGTAAAGGTTTGCTTTGCATAAGAGTACTCTTATTCACTCTATAAGTCATTTTTCCCTTTTTTAGTAGCCTAAGATCTCTAAACTTAGCGCTTTCTTGTCATTTTCATATTAACTTCTAATTCTATTTATATAGCTCCCTAGATCATTTCCTTATCCCCTATTATACAAAAATTATATAAAATCACAAAAATAATACATATTCCCATCCCCGGGCACTATAGCTCTATAACATCAGTTTGGGGAAATGATAAGTTCATTTGGGGCTTGGCATTATCCTTTCCGCGTTCAAACCTGGAATTAATTTAGCATCTTGTTAAATTAATAACCATTCCCTTCCCCTTTCTTACCCATAACCCTTAATGTTTTACCCTGCGTGCTCACATTTTCGGGTTTTGTTTAAATATTTGATTAAACAGTCAAACTCTACCCCCGGCGCGCATACCATAACCCACAAACCTAAAGATTTGAACCCCCATCATATAATCAAATGATAGAATATTCAGGTGGGTTCCGTATGATTAATAGCCCACAGCTCCGCGCTCCGTCGGCCCTCCGATCCGCCCTCCCAGATCTGACGGCTCTCACTAATTTCGGAGCTGCCCCGACGCCCGATGGTTAGCCTCCAATAGGCTAGCGGTTTCTCCACCGTACAAAAGATGCATGTCTCCACGCGATTGCATTGGGCCCCTCTGACACTTACCGCTCTCGTATAGAAGGCGGTCTGATAAAACCAGAAACCGCCTTCTGTCTCTCCGCTGCTCACGTCACCTCCGCGTCAACCCGCCACTGCAACGTGTCGCTGCCACCACATCTGCCTCCGTCCCTACCTCGCCACCGTATCCTGTGCCACGTCACCCTGCCGTACTGCCACGTCACCCTACCATACCCGGGACCCGCTGTTGACGTCATGCTGACATCAGCACAAAAAAGGCGCAAAGGGCGAAAATCGCGTCAAAGAGTGCCCGAAACTGGAAATAGAGGCAGTTTTTAAGAAAAATTGATCAAAATGGAGAGCTTCCTATTGCTCAGATACCTGCAAAACCCAAAAAATGAAAATTAAAAGTCAGCCTCAACCCATCACAGTTATCAGGTTGCATTCCTCCACCATTATTTGACAGGATTTCTTCATGTATGTTCATATTCAATGGGCCCGCGCTGATAGCATTCTAGAGGCGACGAAAAGCATTTGCAGCACTTATTTTTTCCTTGAAAGGGCAGAAAAGGGGCGATTTGACAGTTTCAAGCATATCAAGGGAGAGAAAGTGGCCCGATTCAAGTGTTAAAGAGTATCAGAGGAAAGATAAAGCCCAGATTCAATTAAAGAGTATCAGTGAAGCGGCAAAGAGTATCAGATCGACAATATCAAAGAAGGTGAACATTAAAGGCCTCCATCCAAGTCAAAGAAGCAGTAAAGGCCATTCAAAGCTCATCGGATCGAGATTAGTGCACATTAAAGCCACCTAAAAGCAACAGAACCGCCTAAGAGGTACAGATAAAAGACAAGGCACAGTTATTGCAGAAACACTGCACCGAGCCACCAAGGACACCATATTAACTCATTTTGATGCAGCTGCCTCCAGCACAACTCAAATAAATATCTTCTTGCATTAATTTCAGGACAAGATCAGATTAAAAAACTCATTTCCCTTAGATCTGTTTAAGATCTGCTGTAATAGATATTTTTGGATATTTTCTGTATATAAACCACCCTAATTCATTGTTTAAAGGGTTGGTTGGTTGATAATCCTCATTCTAGACTTGCGCTGTATATTTTGAGAGCTCTATAATCAAAGACTGCTGGAATGCTTTGGATGAAGAACTGACTATTGCGTTATTTAATGGCCAAAGAGTGACTGTGGAATTCCTGTGCTACTACATGGCTCAATAAGTGTTTTCTTACCTTTGTTTACAGTTTATATATGTTTACACCACCATTGTGTTACCATCTAAATAGCAAGAAAGAAGAATAGCTTAGGCTTTGCTTAACTGCACTCTATGCTCAGTTCTTGTTATTTCCATATGTTTTCTTGAGAAATGGTTATGAATATGCATACTTAAATGATCATGTTTACCCTGTTTCTTTCACATATGACTGTTATTTAGGAATTCTTGACTGCTCCTAGAAAAAATTTCATTCACCTTCCCTCTCTGTTAGCTAATGAAAGATTCTTAGTTTCCTTTCATCTCTGACCTTCATTCCATCCTTATTCCAGCTTGATATTGTTCCATGTGTAGCTATCCTGCTCTGTATTCCTCTTGTGACCAAGACAACACAACAGCAAGCCCTAATCCATGACTCCATGCCCAATGGTTTGAACTTCTCACTCTATGCATCCCAACTCTGCTTGAAAACATCATCCTTCCCACCAAAATCTAAACAAAACCCATGTACACCATAACTAGCCTAAAATCAACCCAAAACCAAGTTAAATCATAATTATAGAGCCCTCTTTGACTGCAGGTAGGCTAGGACCTGCAGCCCAAAGATTGGTTTGCGGTTACCTCGGCCGTATCCCTTAAGGAGCCAAGGGAAAACCTGAGTGATAACATCATTGGCAACTCTGCTGGAGACCTTATTCAGAAAATTCCAAAAAACAAGTTAGAAGCTAGCTCCCAAGAAGAAAACACATAATACTAGGTCAAATCCAGACCTAAATCCACCAGCTGTTTTTGAAAACCCCAATTTAATCTCTAGAAACCTTAGCAAACAAAAACAAGAAGTATTTGCCGATTCTAGTCCTGAAACAGTTCAGCCAAGCTGTTTTCCAACCCCTATTAAAGTTTTGTTTCGTTCAAACCCCACTTCCCCTTATTCGTCATCCACCTCTCCAAGCACCTCTTCCACACCTCCATTCACTACGCATACTACCACTACCACCATTGTTATTACAGCTATTCCAGCTTTTCCAGTCGTTCCACTTATCCCTGTAAATATGGCTAACAGATATGCACCTTTACAGTTACCTACAAATCCAGGGGCTATGCCTCAGGATTATCAAACCAAAATCACATATTTTGAAGGTACTGGTTCTGGCACATCCCTGCAACATACCAAGAAAATGCAGGACTATTTTGAGAGTTATTAAATAGATGATGATAGTCTAAGAATGAAGATTTTTGTCCAAAGTTTAACAGGAGATGTAAGGCCCTGGTTTAGAGCTCTTCCTGCAAATTCCATAGCTGACCCAGAGGCCCTTTACCAAACATTTCTTAACAGATGGGAGAAGAAGAAGGACCCTCTGCACATATTATCCGAGTATGACACTATCAAAAGAGGACCTCAAGAAGCTGTCTTAGACTATTGTGCAAGGTTTAACAATGTTTACAATGCTATTCCACAAAACCTTAGACCTCCACCTGATCTTGCTTTATACAAATTCCTTGATGGATTTGATTCAGACATGGCATATCACTTAAGGGAAAGAGCCCCTCAAACCTTAGCAGAAATGTAGACTGTAGCTGTTAGTGTGGTGGAAAATCTGATTGCCAAGCAAAATAGAGCAAGAGCTGAGAGAAGAACCACTTTTAAAGATGAACCTTCAGCCTTTGAGCAAAAATTGGACACAATCATCAAAGGTATGGACAGATTTGAAAATAGAATGGGAAATATTGAACGAAAAGCCTCATGGGAAGGACAGAAAAACAATCCTATCAGAAATCCAAACTTTAGAAAAATCAGAACCAAAACGTTGGAAGGGAAAGTCCTGGCCATGATATAAGACCTCCTTTTCATGAAAACTATGCTGAAGCATCCACATCTAGTGAGCAGATAGAGGACACTCACATAAACTTGATGGGTTTGAAGAGTGAACAACAAGTATTTCTAACCCAAGAAGACCAAGATGACCATGATATAAAGCAATTTCAGACCAAGTCTGGAGAGTCATTTGACTTCAAACAAGGCTATTGTCATGTGGAAAGAGTCGATATTGCGGACAAAACCGACCTCCCTAGAAGCTAAGGCTTTCTAGTGACAAACAAGACAAATAAACACTACCTTCCTCTAAACATGCATTTAGAATACAAGTAATCAGGTGATTGTAACATACCTTTGGTCCAACGCTTTGTAGTAGTCCAGCCTCGCCAATCCGGATGAGCTCCTCCTTCTCTTCGAAACCTACATTCACTAACAAGCCAAAAGATTAAATAGCACCTGATAAACTCATAAAATAATACATATCCATCATACAGACCAAGGAGTATATGAAACAAATCATGAATAACAATCTGTTGAGAAAAATGAGCTCATTTGTATTAAGTGGAAACAAAGGAAACCATTACAACCTGAGCCTTGGTGTTGTGCAGGTCCCTCCTAGGGTCCAGCAAGAGTTTTCCTTTACTTTGATCAGCTCACCCACTTCCAAACAAGGCTAGGAAAGGATGGGAATCTCTCCTCTCAAGCTTTACAAGGGAGTCCTAATTCCAGCAGCATCTACCCTTAGGAATGTTCAGCTTTCAACCTCCCCTCCCTCTGGCCCAATACCTGTATTTATAGTGCTCTAGAGGAAGTTATTCAGGTCCACCATCAATGGGATAAGCTCCTCTTTGGATGGGATAGCTCCCCTCTTGATGGGATAAGTTCCTCTTTGATAGGGATACATGAACCATCTGGGGGCGTTTCATACACGTCAAACAAGCTTCTAGAATGCTCTAGAAATGACCACAAGTAACTTTTTTGGAGTGAAAATTGCACCTTTTGACCTTTACAGGAGTACGCACCCATTTCTTTACAGACAGAGTGTACAAGTACGCAGGTATTGTGAACTTGGAGTCCGTACACGCAGGTAAGCTAAGAGAAACTACGTACCTAGAGATATATAGATTTTTAAAGACTTTCTCTCTTTCTTGGAGTTTGACATGGAGAGCAGAGGTATGAGACTTGCCAAGGAGGATAGTATGACAGTTGATGGAGCCATACTAACTACAAATAGTCATGGTGACAAATTTTAGTGTAACAGATTGCCCCCTAAAGTGCGAAGCCTGTAGTAGATAAGGGTTTCATATCATCTAGGAAGGGTGAAGTACTTTATCATTTCAAGGATTATCTTGTGGAGAGCCCAGTCAGAACCTGCAAGTATTCAACACAAAATACATATATAAGATCATATCATCGCTGAGGTAGGCATTCCCATACTCAGATTGAAAAATTTAACTAATTAACTATCTACTGCTCTGATACAGGAATGATTTTGCAGTACATCATAATCATAGACTTTGTAGACATAGTATGGGCGCAGCCATCTGTTTATGATTAGTCTACTGTATAATGAATACAAAACTCCTCGCAGCGTGGATGGTGGAAACTAGATCCAGGGTCTTCATTTCTACTTCCCGAAAAGGTACGATTCTATCCATGAGAATAAATGAGTTGATGTTGAACATGGTAGAAACCACTTGATTACCAGTCAATGATGTAAACTATTAACAAGCGTGAGAGATACCACCAGTGATGTCAATGGTTCTCAAAGTACCCAGTACAAGATGTGAATGAATGTGTTGATGTCGAACATTTCACAGAATCCTTCAATCGAAAGTCAATGATGTAAACCGTCGTCAAAGGCGAGAAACCGGCCATTGATGCATGCAGATTTCAAGGTACTGACGATTTCTAGGTCATCTTTCTAGATAATGTGCTGATGTCGATAGAAAGTGACCCGTTGCAGGGCAAGCCCACAACACGAAATCATAGATCAAGTTGAAGAAATGTAGCTGTAAGGACTGACTCAGGGATGGTCGAGCTGGACGACGGGTATTTTGCAGATGAATGGTTTATATGCAGAGACCTCTTGAACACATAACGACACAACAGATGGCTTGGTGACATTTGACCCAAAGTTAATACCCGGCTGAAGACTTTTAATGTGATTTGATCAACTGTGAGGCAAAGGATTTCCCAACCCAGGTGAATGCAAAGTGTTGTGTTCAACAGTGGTAATAAGGCTTCTTCTGAGACAAAGGATAACAAATAGGCTCATTTTTCTCTCTTTTCCCCCACCATTTCTAGCAAGTACCTCTTTATTTTTTACAAGCTTGAGGACGATAACATATGCTTGATTATAAGCTCATCCTTCTGATGAGTCCAACTTAGTTTTGATTCGAACCCTAAGAAGGAGTGGTCCGTTCCTGTTTGTAATCGAACAGGTCCTTTACTGTGAAATTTTAACGAGTCCAGTATAGGAGAAACTCGGTGTTTTTCATTTTTAGAGAGTCTGAAAAAACTTAAGAAGACTCCAGGTTGAACTTTTTCGTAAAGTTATGTCTCCCAAGCCCGAAAAAGTATAAAATAATACTTGAGAGAACCGCTTGATCTTGCGACCAAGGAGTACTTTCATGATTAGTGTCTTTGACCTGAAAAGTAAAAAGCGATCAAGGACACATCGTTTTATTTCCAGTATCGAATTTGAAACGACAAAAATCTGGCAATCTTTTCCTGTTTTTATCGTCAGAAAAGGGCTATAAGGGGACCATATTTTAATTCCATTTTAACGAGTGTAAAAGAAACGCTCGGCAATCTTTTCATATTTTAGGAGTAAGAAAATGGCTTAAAAGATGACTCTGATGTTTTTGTATGTGAAAAATGACAATTTTCCCTGAAAATCCTTCTTATCCTGCACAAAAACCAACACATTACTCATACCTGTTTAATATAGATAAAACTACTTTGAAAAATACCTTTTCATGGTGGAAAATAAACAAATTTAACATCCATTTACTCAAAAAACCTATAAAAAGGGGTTTTACCATTTCATTTTTACCATTTCACTGTTGAGGAGAGAAAAAGGGCTTTTGGCAAGAAACTTCCCGTGGTCGTTGCGGAGAATCCGACCGTCGAAATCGAATGCCGTCTCATCAGGTATTCTACAACATCCTCCCTTGCATTTCCATCCGTTTAGAATTTGTTTTTAGGCTTTAGATTTATTTTTTGGAGGCCTTGGGGGTTTCAAGGTCCACTTTTCGGGGTATGCAGGTGCCCCATGGGTGACCTGCGTACCCCGACATTTTCTCCATTGGGAAAATACCAGGCGTACGCAGCTTGCCTTAAGAGAAGGTGCGTACATACGCCCTGTCTCTAAAGGGCTGGCTGCGTACACCGCGGAGTGGATTTTTAAACTCCAAATTCTCCAAAATGAACCAAAATTTTTCATTTTTATGGACTCTAACAGATGTTTTATGGTGTGTAGATTGCCCACCATGCTTGATTGGCGCAAGAGGGAACACGAAGATGTTGACTTGGCCGCCATTAGTCACCAACCTTCCATTGATGATTTGAAGGCATGCAGTCTTTACAAACACTGGGCCATACCTGGCATGAGGGGCCAGGTGCACTTTCTAGAGTGGCTGGTCGAAAGGTGGAACGTTCAGGATCAGTGTTTCTACATCGGAGGGCACCAGCTCGAGATAGAGCCCTATGATATTTACTTTCTCACTGGTTTGCCCAAGAGGGGTGAACAATTGACTCTGTCCGGGACTAGGCCGAGTGGCTAGTCCATTGCTAGCCTCCGGCTAGAGTGGTGTAATAACCAAAACCAGGATAAGGGGATAGAAATCAAAAAGATATCCCGACCTGAACTTATGGTAATTGACTTTACAGTTACCAGACTTTGCGGCGCTGCCGCTTTGCACATTGCCACCGGGTCCCAAATGCGGATGGCGATTGACTGCTAGCGGGGCACCATTTTCAACTGGTGCGATGCTGTGTTGGCCAATTTAAAGGGCCAACTGACTAGGGAAAAAAACGGGCAACTGAAGACTTTTGGTTATGGGCCTTTAGTTGTGAGTTTTTCTCTAGAGAGGGTTCCGATGTTGATCCCACAACAGCTCACTGTTGAGGTTGGGCTTCCCCGAGAGCCTAAGTTGATGCGATGGGTTGTGGTGATGGCCCGTCATCCTGACGAGGGCACGGAGGTTGTCCGATTTAGACCAGAGTATTTTCACTGGTTAGAGAACCAGGTCTTCTCGATTCAGGATTTTCCGTATGCCGGAGTTGATTTTCACGGAGATCCAGACATGTTTCTTCCACCGGGAGAACAGTGGGACGACATAGGTACTTCATTTTTCACAAGTTTTTAAATTATTTACTTTTTCTTTTGTTTTTATATTGTCTCAAAACTGACAGTGACAATTTTCAAAATGCAGATGTAGGTCCACAGCGTCCGGCCAATCTCCGGCCTTTCGAGAGGAGAGTACCAGTTGCACCAGCACCAGCCCCGCAGGATGCGGCCGCAGAGACCTTAGCTGAGTTGGAACAGGACCTAGAGTGTCTTACGGCAGACATACCAGAGACGACTATAGATGATATTCCTATCAGACTTCAGCACTATGTGGTCGGAGTCCCAGGACCTTTTAGGAGGTTCTTGTGAAGGGTAGTGCGTGCAGTGGTGTCGTACAGAGAGCACCACCAGTGACTGGGTGGTCACTTTTGTAGACACATGTGACATTTTGGTTTTTTTTACTTATCATTTTTGCCGATCATAAGGTGTTTTTCAACCTATGATCGAAGACGATGTATATTTTGACATACTCCTATCTATATATATCATTATTACCGGCTTACCTTGTTAAACATGTGTGATGAAATGTTGTTAAATTTACATGTATGATTATCGCAAATGTCTGTCTAACATTCGAGAAGCAATTGCATCTGCTAATGTATTTAATGACCTTGGAATATGCTGATATTCAATGTAATCAAATTCACGTTCCAAGAGGTGCACTCTCAAAAATAACCTTAATAACACTGGATTTCTAATGGCATACACTCTATTAAGCTGTAATACAACGAGTTCAGAATCTAACCTCACTATCAAACTCCGAATCCCAAACGAAATAGATTCAAACAATAACTCAATCACTGCACTGTATTCTGCAATGTTGTTTGTTGTTTGATCGAGGCTCACCCCATGCATAGAAACTAACTCGTCAGAGGGTGAATAGATAACCCAAGCTGCGGAAGAGATATTCCGTGTACTACGACAAGCACCATCAGCGAATCCAATGTACGTTTGGAGAGGCGTCGACATCTGCAATATCAAGAGTAAAACCAAGATAAGCCAGAATAACGACGAAAAACACACTCTCTAAGCTAAGCACACTGTCTATACTAACAAACACACCAGCTAGAAAGAAAAAACTAACCTAACTAAATCTCCATACCCATCATTTAAGCATAATACCTTTTTAGGTAAAGTCCATTTCTGGGCTTACCCAAAGAGTCCCCATCAAAATATACCAGCTCATAGGCCCCTTTTGCTAGCTTTCGCTTGACAATGTAGGGCCCATGCCACATAGGAACGAATTTTCCAGCACCTAATTTATCGTTAGCTTGATCATATAATAGCACTAGGTCTCCTTCCGAAAAATTTCGAGGGGTCACGTTGCGATCATACTGAGCTTTCATCCGTTTTGCGTGAGTCTCGATTGCCAATGTAGCGTCACGTCGAGTTTCATCTAATTGAGCTAAGTATAATAGATGCTTCTCCTCTTCGGAAGTAGCTAAAAGTAATTCGACAGCCATTTGAAGTGACGGGATTTCGCATTCAATGGGCAACACTGCTTCCAAACCATAAACTACTTGGAAAGGAGTGAACCCTGTTGATGTTTTCACTGAGGTTCGATACGCCCAAAGCACGGAAAATAACATGTTGTGCCAATTCGACCGATGAATACCAATGATTCGTCGGATCATGATAACTAAAACTTTTTTGATGGACTCAACCAGGCCATTGGCTTGTGGATAATAAGGAGTTGAGCTATCGTGACGCAAACCAAGCTGGCTTGTAAGTTCTGTCATCATAATGTTTCGAAAATGGCGCCCATGGTCAGTGATTATCGCTTGTGGGACACCAAACCTAGCAATAATGTGATTGAATACGAAAATCGCAGCTGTCTTGCCGTCTGCGTCGAATGTAGGCATCGCCTCGGCCCACTTAGTAAAATAATCAACCGCAAGGATGATATACACATTCCCCCTGGCCGAGTGAGGGTTACATGTAATAAAATCGATACCCCATTTAGCAAAAGGACCAACGGCAGTTATAGGGTGGAGAGGAGCAGGTGGTGCGCGCATCTTGCGATCAAACACTTGACAGTTGTGGCATTTCCGGACCGCAATAATACAGTCTTTAAACAAGGACGGCCAAAAGTAGCCAGCGCGCAATATATTTTGGGCTGTGGCATACCCAGACATATGACCGCCACACGCTCTAGTCATTCAAAACCCTTTCAGCTTCCTTATGAGTTAAGCAACGACGAAAAACCAAGTCCGCCCCACGATGATAAAGAGTATCTCCAATAATTTTGTACTGTTGGGACTGGAATCGAATTTTCCGACGTTCTGACTTTGAAAGTTCGGGCCGAAAGGTTTGGGTTTGGAGATAGACAATTATATCCCCATACTACGGATCTAAAGTACTGATGAGAAACAGAGATTCGGCCGCAATGGGTTCCTCTGCCACAGTTTCCGTGTCAGCACGCGGGAAATCACACATCAACTTCGCAAAAACTAAAGATTTCTTAGACTTAGATTTTTCAAATTCCAAGTCGAACTCCTACAGGATAACGATCCATTTAGAGTACTTTCCCCCTAGCAATTGTTTAGTCAAAATGTAGATCATAGGGTTGCAATCCGAAATGACTGTAGTTTTACGGAGAAGAATGTAGTGACGAAAACGTTGGATAGCTTGAACAGTTGCCAAGGCCAATTTCTCCACATGTGAATATTTGAGCTCAGTGGGATTTAACGTCCGACTAAGATAATAGATCACATGTTCCGTTACGAATTCATCTTCCTGGACTAAGACCATTCCAATGGTGGAATGAGCGGCGGCGAGGTACAAAAAGTAATCTTGGTAGTTGGGAGGATGCAGCAACGGTGCATGGGTCAACGCGTGCTTGAGTGCATCAAAAGATTTCTGAGCTATCTCATCCCAAGAGAATTGAGCGTTCTGTTTCAACAACCGGGTAAAACCCTTGGTAATCTCGGCGTAGTTAGGAATGAATCAGCGTAAAAAGTTTGCTTTCCCCTGCAAACTTTGGAGTGGGCGAAGACTCGAAGGAGGAGGAAATTTGATGATAGCTTCTACCTTCGAGGGATCGACGCGGATGCCGACTTTTCAAACCACAAATCCCAGCAATCGTCCCACTTCTATACAGAAGACACATTTTTGTGGGTTCAACCGTATATGATAATGCCGACACCTCATAAAAATTGCTCGTAAATGGACAAGGTGATCAGCTCGATGTAGTGAGTGAGCAGGCAAATCATCGAGATACGGTTGCACAATGTGTTTGATGTCATGAAATGCGTAAGACATCACCCTTTGAAAAGTGGCTCCAGCATTCTTAAGCCCAAAAGGTAATTTGCAATAAGCAAATGTCCCCCAGGGACAAATGAAAGCTGCTTTTGGTTGATCGACAGGTAGAATATTGATTTGGTTGTAACCGGAAAAACCGTCCATAAAGGAAAATATTTCACTACCGGCACAATCATCAATTATTTAATCGATATAGGCCGTTGGATAGTTGTCCTTGGGACAAGCACGATTGATATCCCTATAGTTGATACATATTCTTATTGTTCCTTGTTTTTTGTTAACCGGAACAATATTCGATACCCAATCCGTTAACGAGATCGGATAAATGAAACCTGCTTTCAACAGCTTTTCAACTTCTACTTTAATCGCAACCGCTTTTCGTGGGTGAATCTGACGCAGACGTTGCCGGACGGGTTTAGCGTCCGGGTAAGTCTTGATCTCATGGACAACAATGGCGGGATCAATTCCTGGCATTTCCTCGTAAGACCAGGCAAACACGTCGCGAAATTCTTGAAATAGGGCCTTGTATGTTTGAATTTCATCATCTGAACACGAGGCACCTATATGAATGTGTTCAAAAATGCCGGGCTTCACTGAAATGTCAATGGGAATAGTGCGAGAAATGTTTCCCAAATTCAGCTCTGAATCAGGGTGTTTCATTGGACTCTGAGCTTCTTTGACATATTCAGCTGTAAAGATTGATGAGAAATCATTTTCAAAACGATCATCCTCAGGTAAAAACGAAGATCTATGATGGAGATCTTCCCATGGTAAATCGTCTACGCACAGGACTTCACAAAGTTGTTCGTGAGATGACACAACTTCGGGAAACGTTATTAACTCCAAGGTTGACGCGAAAAGGGATTCCTCACAGACCACATTCATTTGGTCGATTTTGGTTGAACTCGGGTCGGTAAAAGACTGCATGGCTTCATAGGCTATTTCATATGGACTCAAAGGCATTGCATCACCAAATGAATCTATCTCAGATTCAGAAGGAACGATCCAAGGATCATCATAAATAATAGTGTCTGAAGTAATCATATGAATAGATGCAAATGAAGACACGGCGTTGATTGGAGGAAAAGGAAAAGTTCCTAGTAAACCGGCATCTTTAACTAATCCTACGCCAACATCCTTGTAAGGGATAGTCATTTTACCGACATGCTGGATACTCTCTGAAGAGGCTGGGTCGGATGAAAAATAAGCCAGTTGGTCTATGGTTACGATCTTGCCATTGTGTGGAAACTTTATTACTCTGAAGACCGATGAAACGACCGCTGTCATAGCGTAAGACCAACTTCGACCCAAAAGAAGGTTGTAGTCTAGAGGGGCATCAACCACCTCCACATCTAGACTAACGGTTTTTCCTTCAACCCCTATAGGCAAATCCTGTAGAATGCCAAACGGATGGAACCCACGGCCATCAAAGGCCTTAAGAATTGTCGGGGATTGATTTAGTGAAGGAGAACCAAGCGCTCTCCAGCACTGTATCGACATAATACACGTGGAAGCTCACTCATCAATTACAGTCCGATGAATAGGCCTGTTTTTTACTATCACTCGGATCTGGAAAGCCATCTGATGAGGCAAACGCGGTGTACTATTTTCTAGATAAAAGATTATTAGGTTCGAGTCCTGAACATCAATAGCTCCTATAGCCGACAAAAGTAATTTTCGTTGTGCTGGACATGATTGCAACACTTCTAAAGCCGACATTGCTGAGGGTGAAACAGCTAAATCCTCAACAATGTTGTAATTCTGGGCCGCTCTCACATGTGGATTGAAAGCAGACCTTCAAAGTACACCCTTGGTGGGCGGTTTGATTACTAAGTCAGGGTTAGGTTTCTCGATCTGTAGTGGATCAGAACCGGGAGCTGAGGTTGATGGATTTGAATGAGAAGATTCTGCTTCTTTCAATCCATCAACAGGACTTTTACTACCATAATCTTGCGATCGAGTCGCAATCCTTACATGAGACATAATCAATATGGGTTCTTCACTGGCACCCGAGGAAGAACCTATCATCTTACTCTCTTGCTTTGGAAATGGATCTTTCAAAACAGCAGGAGTTGGGGAACCTTTGACGATTTTCACACCCTCGGCTCGATGAGGGCAATCTCTTGTAAAATGATCCTCTTCACAAATAAGACAAGGATATCGAGGTTTGCGCTTTTCGTCATTGGTTTCCGACTTTTCTGTTTTCTCCTTTGGAGTCTTGTCTGCTTTACCCTTCTTCTTACCTTTCTTCTTCCCACCGTTTTTTGATTTACCGTAGATGACTCTACAGCGTGGATATCAGCGTAAATATCAGGAGAAGACTCTCCTGTCGGGGAATCTGGTAAGGTTATAATGGGCTAAGAATTCTTTGAAGACTTCTTCTTGCTTTTAGTATTGACCGTACCAATCATGCCATCAGCAGCATGAGATCCCGAAGGAGCAGCAGCGATTTGATTTGACTTTGGAAGATCTGGGATCTTTTCGTGTAACGTACCTGACTGAGTGTAAACTAAGTCAAGAACTGCGCTTGAGCAATTACTTGCTCTTCAGTAACTACTCCGGCCTTAGCTACGTCTTCAGTAATCTTCGGTAATAATGATTTAACAAACCATTCAGCTAAGATTTGGTCTGGGATAAAAACTTTCACTAATCGCCTTCGACATCTCCATTCATGTATATGATCGGAAATATAAGTGGACGTCGATTGTTTTAATGAAGTTAGTAGCTCCGTGCCATTATCATATCTGACCGGCAACTGAAAATGAGTTAAGAACGAAGTAGCTAACTGACTAAAATTGTAAAAAGAGGCTCATGGTAACTCAATGTACCACTTGGCCACGAGACCAATGAGCGTACGCTCGAAGAGACGTAAGCGGATCGAATCATCCGAGATGGAATTTGAAGCACACCAGAGGTGGTAAGTCATCACATGATTTGACGGATCCTCTCCAAACTTACCTTCGAACTTGGGTATATCACTGGGCAACTTATTTGGCATTGGCGGCCAGAACGAAAGATATTTTATTGGATCGTTCGTTAGGCGCGACAAGTCTGGTAAATCCAAAGTTGCGATAAACGGTAATTGCCGATTAGGATCCCTAAAACTCTGGGTCACAAGACCAGTCCCAGGAGGAGGATATCCAGGATAACTTGGAATAGGTATCGCATTCGGGATATTGTATCCTCCTGGAAAACCAGGATTAACCGGACCGTACTGGGGTTGCTGAGGTTGTTGATAAGTGTACCCAGGATACGGTTGATACTGGTAAATTGGCTGTTGGATAGCAGGCCCATATTGGTACTGTCCCTAGTACGGTTGATAAGCAAATTGTGGTTGACTAGTGACAACCGTACTTAAACCAGGCTGTCCTATAGGCATCTGAACCATAGTTTGAATCGTGGATCCAGACAATGGTAAAGATGTCTGAGGAGTAGTTGCAGAGATAGTAGAAACCAGAGCTGTCGATACTCCAGAAGTAAGTGTGGTGGAAGGAACAGATGTTGCGGTAGTTGCAGCAGTCGTTTGAGATGGAGTACTAGGTGCAATGGGCGACTGAGTAACTACCGAAGGTACAAAACTTTGAACATTAGACTGGACTAGTTGTTGGGGTGAACCAGCAACTAAGGGTTGTCCAACTTGAGATGACAACTGTACACTTGGCTGCAATACCTGTTGAACTTGCGATGGATCCCACACTATGTTCATTCCGGGGTATTGACCCATGACAGGTTGAGGATATTGAGATCCATAACCAGATTTAGGATAGGATTGATAATTGAAAGGTACATTTCCCATACCTTGAACATAAGATTGACCTTGAGGTGGTTGATAACCTTGACTCGAGTATTGACCTTGAGGTAGATACCCTTGAGGTAAATACTGATGCTGGGGTTGACCTTGAGCTATGAATTGATACTGGGGTTGACATTGGGGTACATATTGAGGTGGGGGTTGACCTTGAGGAATGTATTGTACTATGGGTACATACTGTCCTTGAGGTTGCCCCCCTGACGCAATTTGTGTACCTTGAGGTTGCCCCCCAGGCGTTAATTGAGGCTGCCCCCCAGGTGGTAATTGGCCACCTTGAGGTTGAGAACCGGGAACTGAACCTGACATCATGTAAATGTCTCCTACACCCAACGGTTTATTACCATTGTTTCCAGTTAATAACCCATGTTCAATGGGTTGAGGAGATGCTCCTGCAAAAGTACCAGAAAGTGACTGATACCCAGAGGGAACAGAAGGACCACCGTACAAGAAAGATTTAGGAGATTGAGTGAACACGGACGACTGACCAGACATATTTACAGGAGTATAAATACCTCCAGGTGGATAAGGAGTACGAGGTGGAGAAAAACCTAAACCTGAGTTGTCTAAATAATTAGTTAACGAAAGATACCAAGTAGTACTTCTAGGAGGACTGTAAAAGATGGATTCACGCTCCCTTAGATCAATAGTAGGTTGATCTTCAAGGATAGAGACGCCAAATTCTTCCTCTGGAGCAAGTTCTTCAATAGTTATCAAACCAGCAGGAAGATTTTCGGTGATGACTCTTTCTGCCCTAGGTGAGTCAGGTGCACTAGAAGTTGGAGTAACAGGTTCAGATATTTCAGGTTCCTCGCCTATATCACTAGTAGATGAAAAACTACCAGCAAGCTCGGAAACTGCAACAACTTCAGGATTATAACCTATTTCTAGACCTTGGTAATCTTGATGGACTACCAACGACGACTCTCCTTCTTCAGGTGAACCTACTTTACTGCCACTAGGAGTTACAAGGACTTTCAAACCCTCGTAATGACCCGGGACCTCTTCAGGAGGTTCGCCCCGAAGTCTACGGGACTTCCTCAACAAATCGGCCACGGTAACAATCTCAGGAGACTTGCCCCGAAGTCTACGGGACTGTCTCGGTAATTCAGCCACAGTTAAAAACTTTTAACTACTGCACACGCAAACAAAGAAAAATCTCAAAGCAAACCACCTAAAGTCGCTAAAGAACCAAACAAATTCAAATCACACGCCTAAAGAATCTAGGGCGTCAAACCATACACAAACAGTAGCCTTCCGGACCGAAAACACTAGTTGGAGATGAAACCCAACATCGCCGAATTCAGTACAGAAGTGGTGGGTGGAATAGTTACCCCGACAACTTGCTTAATGAATAGACCGGCACAAGTTCCTCCACTTTAACCGTCTCGAGTGAAGTGAATCCCCCGGAAAATCCAAGTGAGTCTAGTCGACGTCTGCTCCAGGTACAGTGGGATATTCCCTCCACCGTCACCTCGGTAGAATCCTAAAGATAATGGTCACTAAGGTTACCAACAGCAACAAATATACTTGGGGGAACAGTCTATGACCTGATAGCACGCAAGGGCAGAGTAACAAGCTCAATCCCCTTGCCGGCTCCTTGACAATAATCCAAGGTTTACCGACAAGTGACCCTAGGCTCCTCGACAATAATCTGAGGTTTGCCGTTTGTAGTACGTGCATATCTGGCGTCTTTCCCAATGAAGGAGGATTGATCCCCTCACTGGTTCGAACATGGTCTCGTGCTTCTCCTTTAAGAGGAGCTTTCCCAGAGTACAAATGAAACAGTTGGATTTATCCTACCAGAAGATGAGCTACTTGTTTGGTTTTACTGTCTTGGAGAGTTAATTACTCTCCTACTCCAAGACACTAGCCTGATCTATATTGGTGTTTCAGAGCCCTAGTAAATAAAAAGTTACTAAGTTGATTTTACTTTAAGCGTTAATTTTTATGGCTTTTCTTTAAGACAAAAGGTAGTGGATATGAAACTGATGGTGTGTAGACTCGACTCAAATCCACTAAAAAGATGCACTTAGGATGATTTATACTAATTTTATTTTTCAATGAATTCCGTAGCTAAGAGAGTTTGAGAATGCAAAATTGATATGAAGACAACTTTCTTGGCAATGAAAATCAAAGAAACAAACTCTTTATCTTTTCAAAACATACAACACATGACCACTAATTACTTCACAAAAATTCCTTTTCCTTTCAAAGACTCAAATGCTACCAAAGCAAACTTTCCTTCAAAAGATATTTTTTGTATTTTTTCCTACTTAACAAAGCATGTAAAACTTATTTTAACTGAAATCAAAGTTAAAAAAACTATGGCAATCAAATCAACTCAATTTCACTCAAAAGCAAATCTAAGAGAAATGCACCTAAAAACTAAATCTAACGAGGCAAAAGCCTACTAAAGATGATTCCCGGATGTTTTACTTAGTCAAAATATAACTAAGGACTAGTTAATGCAGAACCAAAAACCAGTCAAAAACAAAAAATCAAAATCTTTTGTTCTCTTTCTCAAGAATAAAATTCAAAGTTCAATCAACAAACTTTTTCGAGATTCGGCAAAGAGAGGACACAAAGGTAGGTTTCTCACAAGGGTGGATTCTATGAAAGGCCCGACTCCTAAGAATACTGAACAAAACCAGGAAGATCCAAGGTTTGACGACTTCTAAAGCCAAAGTCACTACAGGACCAGTGCAAAAATCAAACCCTGGGGAAAAATCTCTATGAATTTCACTAAAACTCTCGACACTGACGAAACAAGCTTAGGTGAAGATTTATGGAAGAAAACCAGTGGATCTGGGCAGAAAAAAAAAACAAATTAAAAACAAAATGTAAAAGGAAAAAAAGGAGAAAATTGAAATTTTCTCAATTTTGACAGGGTACGCAGGCAACCTGTTTGCACAGGTGCGTATACGCTCTGTGCACAAAGTTGCAGTGTGTATAGGTATGCACTGTGCTCAACGCAGAGGCTGCGTACTTCTAGCAAAACTAAGAAAAACTAAAATCTAATTTAACCCTAAGCTAGCCCACCCAAAAACACAGTCAGACAGCCAAAAACCAGAAAATAAACGACTTTTCTCAGACCAAAGTTTCACACAAAGGAAAAATCATTCACATCAATGGAGTCCCCAGTGGAGTCGCCATTTTGTCATGCAGAAAGAGTCGATATTGCGGACAAAACCGACCTCCCTAGAAGCTAAGGCTTTCTAGTGACAAACAAGACAAATAAACACTACCTTTCTCTAAACATCCATTTAGAATACAAGTAATCAGGTGATTGTAACATACCTTTAGTCCAACGCTTTGTAGTAGTCCAGCCTCGCCGATTCGGATGAGCTCCTCCTTCTCTTCGAAACCTGCATTCACTAACAAGCCAAAAGATTAAATAACACCTGATAAACTCATAAAATAATACATATCCATCATACAGACCAAGGAGTATATGAAACAAATCATGAATAACAATCTGTTGAGAAAAATGAGTTCATTTGTATTAAGTGGAAACAAAAGAAACCATTACAACCTGAGCCTTGGTGTTGTGCAGGTCCCTCCTAGGGTCCAGCAAGAGTTTTCCTTTACTTTGATCAGCTCACCCACTTCCAAACAAGGCTAGGAAAGGATGGGAATCTCTCCTCTCAAGCTTTACAAGGGAGTCCTAATTCCAGCAGCATCTACCCTTAGGAATGTTCAGCTTTCAACCTCCCCTCCCTCTGGCCCAATGCCTATATTTATAGTGCTCTAGAGGAAGTTATTCAGGTCCACCATCAATGGGATAAGCTCCTCTTTGGATGGGATAGGTCCCCTCTTGATGGGATAAGTTCCTCTTTGATAGGGATACATGAACCATCTGGAGGTGCTTCATACACGTCAAACAAGCTTCTAGAATGCTCTAGAAGTGACCACAAGTAACTTTTTTAGAGTGAAACTTGCGCCTTTTTACCTTTACAGGAGTACGCACCCATTGCTTTACAGACAGAGCGTACAAGTATGCAGGTATTGTGAACTTGGAGTGCGTACACGCAGGTAAGGCTAAGAGAAACTGCGTACCCATAGATATATAGATTTTTAAAGACTTCTCTCTTTCTTGGAGTTTGACATGGAGAGCAGAGGTATGAGACTTGCCAAGGAGGATAGTATGACAGTTGATGGAGCCATACTAACTGCAAATAGTCATGGTGACAAATTTTAGTGTAACAGCTATGATTCAGCTATCTACGAAGTCCATAAACAATACAAATTGAGAACAAGAACCATTGATGTGTTTGATCCCATCAAGCCAAAGGATGCTAAGCAGCCTAAGAAAGTAAAAGACAAGGCCGCTATCCCAGAACCTGCTGATAAAACAGACCCAAAATTAAAAGAAGTAACCATAGACGATGTATCTGACATGCAACCCTATAATAACCAGCCTTTTGTATCCTTTCCCTCAAAAGACAATGTAAATAACACTCCTCAAAGCCTTCCCAAAACATAACAATCTCAAGAAATCACTGATAACCAAGAGAAGATCAGTTAAGATACAATTGAAAAGGGAAAATATACCAGTCACAATACTAAAACACAGTCAGAAAAACCTTTTGATTTAGAAGTAGATATTGGTAAATTAAAGATATCTATTCCTCTCTCTGAGCTTGCCAAACATAATGTGTACAGACAACAAATCTAAAGATCACTGTAAATGCCAGGGAACAAGGATGATGTTAATGTCTTAGATAATCAGCCTGAATTACTTTTTGGTCTTGAAGTCAATGGTAAATCAGGACATGGAGTTGTTCTACCCTTTTATGTCAGTTTTCACATTCATGATAAAGCGTTGCACAATGCTATGTTTGATTCAGGTGCTTCACACAATCTAATGCCCAAAGCTGTAATGGATAAGCTAAACCTTGATGTCACTAGACCCTACAAAGACTTATTCTCATTTGATTCTATTCAGGTCAAGTGTTTAGGCTTAATCAAAGACCTTTGTGTGTCTTTAGTCCATTTTCCCAACAAAACGATCCTAATGGACATGGTGGTTGCTGACATTACACCAAATTATGGCATGCTCTTATCAAGATCTTGGGGAGCAAAACTCCAAGGATCTCTCCAACTAGACCTCTCCTATGCCACTATTTCAGTCTTTGGGCAACCAAAGAGACTGTATAGAGAAACACTGATGAAGTATGTGGTAAGTAGTGAGGAAAAACCCCAAAACTTTCCCATTTACTCAATCCATTCTGATAGGGATTCCTTTATATTGTTCAATGATGATAGCTGCCCTCCCACTGATGAGAAGCCTTTGCCTTTAGAACAAGAAACATGCATCAATCAAGAGTCGGTTTACCATACCCATGAAACTGTTAAAACAATTAGTGCAACCAGCATACAAGAAGAACCACATGAAGCACAAAACCTAGATCTGCCCAATCCTAAAATGACTGAAACTCTTAATACTAACCACAAGCAATAAATCACATGGTATTTAGAGTTTGATGGTTATGTTAATAAGCTAGGAGCAGGGGCAGGAATATGGATTCACAATACACATATCAGCCATGCAGAGGGTCATGCTTACAGACTAAACTTCAAATGCACCAACAACATAGCAGAGTATGAGGCTCTCTTTTTAGGCCTTAAACTACTCAAAGCTCTAGGAGCTGCAAAAGTGTCCATTCTAGGTGACTCCAATTTGATCATTCAACAGATGAAAGGTAACTTTGTTACTAATGACAATAGACTAAGAGCTTATAGGTCTGCTGCCACAGAAATACTCAATTCCTTCACCGAATCCAAGCTTGCTAAGGTTTCTAGAAGCCATAACATGGATGCTCATAGTCTAGCTACTTTTGTTAGCACTTGAAAGCTGCCCTTTGAGCCCAATTACCACTTTACTGCTGAGATAAAGCATAGGTCTGTTGTCCCTAACAATATCAAATATTGGCAAGTGTTTGAGGATGATGCTCAAATCAACAATTTTCTTACCTTACAGCAAGAATTCTCAAGCTCAAACATTGATGAAGATGCCATGGATGACCCACAACAGCAAATGAGCCAAAATGAGCAAACAATAACAGCTGAAGCAACGAATAAAATGCTGCACCCAACCATTTTTGATGAGAAAAACATGCAAGAGCTGAAGCAAATGAATTTAGATGAAATAGCTGAAGTAGAGGCCAAAGTGATTGATTTAAAAGACAATTTTCTACCTGCTGGCCTCACTCCATTAGAAGACATATTTGATTCAAACGATGTCCCCAAAAAGCCAAAGATGCAGCCCTTAAACGCTGCTGTGGGAGACTGTAATATTGGGACCGCAGAGAAGCCCAAAATGATTAAACTGTCCAAGTCTTTGCCTCCCGACCAAAAACCAAAATATGTTGATTTATTTAAAGAGTTTCAAAATGTATTTGCTTGGAGTTATGAGGACATGAAGTCTTATGACACCTTCGTTATTCAACATACCATTCCCTTAAAGCCAAATCAAAAGCCCTTCAAACAGAAACTAAGGAGAATCAATCCTTGCTTCTCCCTTTGATTGAGAAAGAAGTGAAAAGAATGTTTAAGCCCGATATCATAGCACCTATTAGATTTTCAGAATGGGTATCCAATCTTGTTCCCACAAGGAAGAAAATAGGGGAGATTAGACTATGTGTGGACTTAAGAAATCTAAACCAAGTATCCCTTAAAGATCACTACCCACTACCAAAAATGGACCACATTCTACAAAGAGTAGTGGGGTCTTCAAGAATTTCTTTGCTAGATGGCTTTTTAGGTTTTAATCAAATACTTGTTCACCCAGATGACCAAGACAAGACAACCTTTACAACACCGTGGGGAGCCTTTAAATATGTGAAAAGGCCTTTTGGACTAAAGAATGTAGGTGCCACCTTTCAAAGGGCCATGGACATTGCATTTTCCAAGGAAATCCATGATTTCCTAGTGGTTTACCTTGATGACCTTACTCCTTTCTCAAAATCTGATCAAGAGCACCTAAAACATTTGAGACAAGTGTTCCTAACATGTAGGAAATATGGCATTTCCTTGAACCCCAAGAAGTCTTTATTTGGCCTAGAAGAAGGCAAATTGCTAGGCCATATCATTTCAAAAGATGGAATTAGAATAGATCCGGAAAGAATCCAAGCCATTTTGCAAATCCCTTATCCGAGAAACATCAAAGAACTGCAAGCATTCCTAGGAAAGATCAATTTCCTAAGGAGATTTATCCCAAACTTGGCCGAGCTGATAAGAATGCTAAATAAAATGTTAAAGAAGGATTCCAAGGTAAAATGGACTTTAGAGGCTAAGAAAGCCTTTAAGGGCATAAAATCTGCCTTAACTCAAGCCCCAGTCCTCACAAGTCCTCAATTTGATAAAGATTTCATCATTTTTTCATTTGCATCTGAACACACCATTGCTGTTTTCCTTTTGCAGAAAGATGATCAGGGAAATGAAAAGCCAATTGCATTTTTCGGCCAAGCCCTTAGAGATGCACCCTTGACGTACCAAATCATCGAGAAGCAAGCATATGCCCTTGTTAAAGCAATCAAAGATTTCAGAATTTACATTTTATATTCAGATGTGATTGCTTGTGTGCCAAATGCTGTTGTAAAAGACATATTAACTCAAGAGGGCATAGCAGGCAAAAGAGGCAAATGGATTGCCAATATCCTTGAGTATGACATTGAGATAAAACCCACCAAGCTGATAAAGGGACAACGTTTAGCCAAACTGATGTCCGAAACCAATTTTCAAGCCTTAGACATTAATCAACTGGAGAATGAACAGGAGGTGGCGACTCCATAGATCAGTGAAGCTTTTTTGCAATCCCCATGGTATGCTTATATATGTTTTATATTGTTAAACATGTGTGCTCCTCCAGGGTTGTCCAGAACCAAAAAGAGATTTTTAAAGATGAAAGCATCAAAGTTTTGTGTCTTAGATAGTGCCCTGTTTTGGAAAAATCATGAAGGAATATTGCTGAATTGTCTAACTATGAATGAAACTGACAGTGTCATGAAAGAATTTCATGCAGGGGACTGTGGAGGGCACTTATATTGGAAGTCCACTGCTGATAAGATACTAAGGGCTGGTTTCTATTGGCCCTCTTTGTTTGCTGATGTGAGAAAGTTTGTTGTTTCGTGCCACAAATGCCAAATCTTTGAAGGCAAAAGAAAGCTTCTACCCTTGCCCCTTAAGACCATTTCAATCGAGAAGCCTTTTCAACAATGGGGTCTTGACTTCATTGGAGAAATCCATCCATCCTCTTCTGTCCAACATAAGTGGATTCTAACAGCTACAGATTACTTTACCAAGTGGATTGAAGCCATCCCATGTAGGCAAGCCAATGACTCCACCATCATCCAATTCCTTGAAACCAACATTTTTTTCCAGATTTGGCAGTCCTGAGAAGATCATTACAAATAACGCTGCTACCTTCAAATCCAAGAAAATGATCAGTTTTTGCCAAAAATTCGACATTATCTTAGATCACTCCACATCCTATTACCCTCAAGGTAATGGCTTGGCCGAATCATCCAACAAAAGTCTGATTAACATCATTAAGAAAGTCTTGGAGGAGAACAAGAAGAACTGGCACAAAAAGCTTGTAAATGCCCCATGGGCAGACAGATTGTCAACCAAGAGATCCATTGGGATGAGCCCATATGAGTTAGTCTATGGCATGGAGGCCAAGTTCCCCTCTTCTTTGGGAATCCCTATTATCAAATTGCTGCAAGAGATTCAGGCAGAGCCAAATGATATCCAAAGACAAATAAACCAAATCATCCATTTGTAGCAAACAAGAGAGCAAGTGTACGACAGAGCTCAGATTTTACAAGAGAAGCTCAAGAAAATGTTTGACAACAGAACCAAGGCTGAAGATTTCTACATAGGCAACAAAGTCTTAAGATGAGATTCAAGAAGAGAGGACAAAGGAAATCATGGCAAGTTTGATTTCCTGTGGAAAGGCCTCTTTATTATTTCTGCTGTTCAAGGCAACAACACATATTTTCTGAAGAGTTTGGATGGCAGCACAGCTGAAGAAGGCCCTGTCAATGGCCGAATTCTAAAGCACTATCATGATCCCTTTGGTTGAACGCAACACAGCTCTGTATACTATCTGTACATTAATATTTGTATTTTCATCACTTTTTCTTATAGCAAGACAATAAGAGGGAACAACGAAACAAATTTTGAAGGAAAGATCAAAGAAATCTCTATTTTAGATCTCTGTTTTTGAAATAATTCCAAAGAAGTGTTTAAGAAAATTTCAATATGTTTACAAGCACCCAAAAGGCAAGAAGCAGAGCTGTAATGTTTCTGCAATTCAGCTCAAAAGGATACTACATATCAGCTTATAAGAATTCAGTCAAAGGCATTGACAAGAAGGAGAATTTTAGTTTATAGCAACAAGTGAAGATCAAGGCATTCTGACCTGCTGTTCTTGGCTTTTCATCCTAAAAAACCATCCCCAAGTGGAGCCACTGTTATCCTCCTATTGCAATAGGTTTCATATTTCATGATTGACTGTTTTACATGCCAAATATGTCATCTTGTCATGCTGCAAGGTTCCATATTTCCAAGAAGTTCCATTTTGAAGAATCATACCATTTTTGAAGAGTTTTACAGTTAAGGGAAAGCCAAACAGCTTAATATTGGCTTCCCTAGGTTTAAATTGCTTGTTTTAGAAGATAGAGAATGAATATCTGTCCAAACAGCTTAAGCTTGGAAGATCAGTAGCTAGGTAGAGAAATGAAGGAGCCCAACTGCTTAATCTGGGCCCTTGGAAGAGATAAGGGTTGATTTTAGATAGGAGGGCAGTTAAAAGAAAAGAAGACAATCAGGGTCTACAAGTCTAAGTGCACCCATGCAAAAAGAAGAAAAAATGCTAGGTAAGTAGGCTGGGTAAGTATTTTTGTGGTTGCAAAATCAAGCTATGTGATCCATTTCATGTTTTCAAGTGTTATATCTATTCAGATCACAATTATGAGGCAGTTTTTCATTTGGAGGAGCTCAAGCGAGGCATGTCTAACTCCCCCTTCTTCTTATTCCCCAAATCATTCACTAACCTCTCCAAAGAGGTCAAGATCTGCTTGCTATCTCTTAAGTTTCATCATTTGTCATATCATTGGCCTAAGTAAAGGTTTTCTTTGCTTAGGAGTACTCTTATTCACTCTATAAGTCATTTTTCCCTTTTTTAGTAGCTTAAGATCTCTAAACTTAGCGCTTTCTTGTCATTTTCATATTAACTTCTAATTCTATTTATATAGCTCCCTAGATCATTTTCTTATCCCCTATTATACAAAAATTATATAAAATCCCAAAAATAATACATATTCCCATCCCCGGGCACTATAGCTCTATAACATCAGTTTGGGGAAATGCTAAGTTCATTTGGGGCTTGGCATTAGCCTTTCCGCGTTCAAACCTGGAATTAATTTAGCATCTGGTTAAATTAATAACCATTCCCTTCCCCTTTCTTACCCATAACCCTTAATGTTTTACCCTGCGCACTCACATTTTCGGGTTTTGTTTAAATATTTGATTAAACAGTCAAACCCTACCCCCAACGCGCATACCATAACCCACAAACCCAAAAGTTTGAACCCCAACCATATAATCAAATGATAGAATATTCGGGTGGGTTCCGTATGATTAACAGGCTGTAGCTCCGCGCTCCGTCGACCCTCCGATCTGCCCTCCCCGATCCGGCGGCTCTCACTGATTTCAGAGCCGCTCTGATGTCCGATGGTTAGCCTCCAATAGGCTAGTAGTTTCTCCACCGTACAAAAGACGCATGTCTCCACATGATTTCATCGGAGCCCCTCTGACACTTACTGCTCTCGTACAGAAGGCGTCCAATAAAACCACAAACCGCCTTCTGTCTCTCCGCTTCTCACGTCACCTCCGCATCAACCCGCCACTGCAACGTGTCACTGCCACCGCATCTGCCTCCGTCCCTACCCCGCCACCGTATCCTGTGCCACGTCACCCTGCCATGTCACCTTTTCGTACCCGGAACTTGCCACTGACGTCAGCACAAAAAAGGCAGAAAGGTCGAAAATCGCGTCAAAGAGTGCCCGAAACTGGAAATAGAGGCAGTTTTTAAGAAAAAATGATCAAAATGGAGAGCTTCCTGTTACTCGGCTACCTGCAAAACCCAAAAAATGCAAATTAAAAGCTAGCCTCAGCCCAACACAGTTATCAGGTTGCATTCCTCCGCCATTATTTGACAGGATTTCTTCATGTATTTTCATATTCAATCGGCCCACGCCGATAGCATTCTAGAGGCCACGAAAAGCATTTGCAGCAGTTATTTTTGCCTTGAAAGGGCAGAAAAGGGGCGATTTGACAGTTTCAATCATATTAAGGGAGAGAAAGTGGCTCGATTCAAGTGTTAGAGAGTATCAGAGGAAAGATAAAGCCCAGATTCAATTAAAGAGTATCAGTGAAGCGGCAAAGAGTATCAGATCGACAATATCAAAGCAAGTGAACATTAAAGGCCTCCATCCAAGTCAAAGAAGCAGTAAAGGCCATTCAAAGCTCATCGGATCGAGATTAGTGCACATTAAAGCTACCTAAAAGCAGCAGAGTCGTCTAAGAGGTACAGATAAAATACAAGGCATAGTTATTACAGAAACACTGCACCGAGCCACCAAGGACACCATATTAACTCATTTTGATGCAGCTGCCTCCAGCGCAGCTCAAATAAATATCTTCTTGCATTAATTTCAGGACAAGATCAGATTAAAAAACTCATTTCCCTCAGATTTGTTTAAGATCTGCTGTAATAGATATTTTTGGACATATTCTGTATATAAACCACCCTAATTCATTGTTTAAAGGGTTGGTTGGTTGATAATCCTCATTCTAGACTTGCGTTGTATACTTTGAGAGCTCTATAATCAAAGATTGCTGCAATGCTTTGGATGAAGAACTGACTGTTGCGTTATTTAATGGCCAAAGAGTGACTATGGAATTCCTGTGCTACTACATGGCTCAATAAGTGTTTTCTTACCTCTGTTTACAATTTATATATGTTTACACCACCATTGTGTTACCATCTAAATAGCAAGAAAGAAGAATAGCTTAGGTTTTTCTTGACTGCACTCTATGCTTAGTTCTTGCTATTTCCATATGTTTTCTTCAGAAATGGTTATGAATATGCATACTTAAATGATCATGTTTACCCTGTTTCTTTCACATATGACTATTATTTAGGAATTCTTGACTACTCTTAGACAAACTTTCATTCACCTTCCCTCTCTATTATCTAATTAAAGATTCTTAGTTGCCTTCATCTCTGACCTTCATTCCATCCTTATTCCAGCTTGATATTGTTCCATGTGTAGCTATCCTGCTCTGTATTCCTCTTGTGACCAAGAAAACGCAACAGCAAGCCCTAATCCATGACTCCATGTCCAATGGTTCGAACTTCTCACTCTATGCATCCCAACTCTGCTTGAAAACATCATCCTTCCCACCAAAATCTAAACAAAACCCATGTACACCATAACTAGCCTAAAATCAACCCAAAACAAAGTTAAATCATAAAGAGAGAGCCCTCTCTGACTGCAGGTAAACTAGGACCTGCAGCCCAAAGATTGGTTTGTGGTTACCTCAACCGTATCCCTTAAGGAGCCAAGGGACAACCTGAGTGATAACAAAACCTTTATCACCTTTACTTTCATTGCACTCATACCGAAGAAAAACAACCTTGAATCATTTGAGGACTTTCGTCCCATATCCCTCTGCAACTGTATTTATAAGATCATATCTACGATCATTGCAAACAGGATGAAACCTATTATTTCTAATCATATCTCTCTGCAACAATTCACTTTCCTATAGACAGGTAGATCCATGAAGCTGTAGGTACTGCTCGGGAAGTAATTCATACTCTACACTCAAGGCGTGGCAAGTATGATTATGAAGGTTGACTTATCAAAAGCTTTCAACAGGGTAAATTGGCTTTATATTAGAATGTTGTTAACCCATTTAGGTTTTCCTTACTTATTCATAAAATGGAACATGAGTTGTATTACTAATATTCCTTTCAGTGTTCTAGTGAATTGAAGTGCCTCTTCCTTCTTTACCTTTGAAAGGGGGCTGAGACAAGGATGTCCCCTCTTGCCTTTGATCTTCTTGCTTGTTATGGAAGATCTCAGCAATCTCATCAAAGAAGAGCACCGAAGGGGCAGATGAAAGGGTATTAAAATAATAGAAGGTTGCATCATGACTCATCTTCTTTTTGTAGATGATATCCTGGTTTTCATCAATGGTAGTATTGGGGACATTAGTATCATCAAAGAAAATTTCTCCCTTTTTGAAGAGGCAACAGGTATGATCATAAATGACAGCAAGTCCACATTAACAATAGTTGAATGTACTCCGCATGAGATCTATTTTTCTCAGCAACATTTCCATTTCACGCAGCTGCAATTAGTTGAGGGTTTAAAATATCTAGGTTAGAAGCTAAAGCCACTTGGATACAAAATTGTTGACTCGACTTGGCTCATCTCCAAGATGGGGAAAAGACTTAACACCTGGTATCTCAGATATCTCTAGCAGGCAGGATGGCTAACTCTAATCAAAAGTGTCTTGGAGGCCACTCCCGTATATTGGATGTCCTGGCTTGGATTCCTAGAGGCATTCTCACTAGAATACAATCCCTTTGCTATAGATTTCTTTGGCAAGGGAACAAACAAGGCAGGACTTTTGCTTGGGTCAGGTGGGAGGCTCTGAACCTACCAAAAAAATGGGGAGGTTGTGGCCTAAAAATGTTAGAAGATTTCTCACTAGCACTTGCAGCAAAAGTCGGGTGGAAATTAGTATCAGCAGACAGCCTTTGGACAAGGGTTACATATGCCAAATATATTGCTCTGATGCACATCATGGAATGGATTAGAAGTACTCACCTAGGTACCTCAGGCATCTCTATTATCTAGAAGGTCGTACTAAAGGCTTTGAACCCTATTAGAGAAGGTCTCACTTGGAGAATTCGATCTGGGTGCACTATTCGTATTGGCCTCGATTCGTGGGTGGAATGTGGGGACTTGCACTGCCTACCATTGGAATGCACACAGTATCTCTAGCAACATAAAATCTTTTATATTTCCCAAATTTCAGACTCAGAGAATACCTCCTTCCTTCAACAAGCCTGGAAATTTTCACACCATTTAAATATTCCCCTTATCTGGACATAGCACTGGGAGGAATACACTCAAGCCCTCACTGATGCCCACATTTGTATCCTTGAAGGTGATGATGAGATTATATGGCCTCGTTCAAAAAATGGAAGGTACTTGCCAAAAGAAGGATATCTGACATTGTCAGCTCCAAGGAAGCCTCTGTTTCTTATTGACTGGTGGAGACATCTTTGGAAACTTAATGCTCCCCTCAGAACAAGACTCTTAACATGGACCATCCTCCTAAACAAAATCCCAACTGATGAAAACCTTCTCAAACGAGCACATTATGGACCCCATTGGTGCAGCTTTTGCAAGCAAGAAAATGAATCCACTTATCATCTTTTCTTGGAATGTCCAGCTATTTGTAACCTGTGGAAGCTTATCCTCCAGCCCATTGCACCTTTTGCAATCTAGGTTGGAAATTCTATACTTGCAGCCTGGCAGTCCCGGTATAACACCTCCTCTTCACAAAAGCTTTGGAACCTTCCCCTTTTTGCTAGACAATCTGGATTGTCAAAAACCATATTATTTTTCAAGATACAACACTGAATTGGGCTGTGCTTGACTAAGGTCATAGTTGATTTCTCCCTCATCCCGGATGATCCTCCCCCTCGTAATTCTCGCATTCCCACTCCTATTAAAATAAACTACAACAAACCATGGGCTTTCTTCAACGGTGCAACACAAGAGAAAGGATGTGCAGGGGGGGCTATACTTCATATAACCCATCATCATTCTTATAGCATGCTCATAGGTTTCTGCAGATGCACTAACAATTCAGCTGAGCTCCTTGTTGCAAAACATCTCATTCATTTCGACTTGGAGAATAACTGCAGAGATTTAGAATTATTTGGGGACTCAAAAATTATTTCTGACTGGTTGAACAGGAAATCTAGATGTTCTTCATATGCATTAAATCACATCTTGGAAGAGACTTTGAGATTGATCTCATCTTTTGACACATTTACTTGCTTACATATTTATAGGGAGTAGAACAGAGCTGCCGACAGCCTATCCAAAGAGGTTGCGCTCAGGGAGCCGGGCATCTGGCTGATTAGAGAACAACATAGGGAAGCTTTCTACCAATATTATCATCGACCTTTTATGGATCTACAAGTTTAATTCATGATATTGGTTTAGTTATTTTTTGATCAGGCAAATGCCTTTTTTGTTTGTTCATATTGACACTGAACATGGTAACAGTCTGTTTATCATATGGCTTACAATTTTTGTTTATTATTGTTGCCCCCTGCATGGATCAAAGGCAACTACTATTCATACTTGACATGATCATGCACTGCATATGCACCAGCATCTACAGAATGCAATTTCCTCTTTTCTAATGAAATTACAATTTTTCCTTATGGGAAAAAAAAACATTGAATGGACATACTCTTAATTATATCTAACCATGATAAAAATGAATATCAAACATAACCATTAGAAACCAAATAAATCTAAAGACTTTGGAACTAAAGTTTAGAATTCAAATTAACATTAAAAAATAAATATCATGGGATATAATTTATCATAAAGAACTTAGATAGCTAGTCAGATAATGTTTATATATATATATATATATATATATATATATATATATATATATATATATATATATATATATATATATATATATATATATATATATATATATATATATATATATATATATATATATATATATATTTTGTTTAGATAATTTTTTTTGTTTAGAATTTGGTAATAAACTTTTTGGTGAATTTATGGTTTCTTGTTATTTAAAATATGTTTTTAAATATATATAAATTGATTCAATATTCTAATAAAAATATCTAGATTACATAATCCAAATTTATAATCTCAACCAATTTTTACCAAATTTTACAGAAAATAAACTAAACAAATTAAACCACAATAATTATAATATCCCAACCCATTAAAAAAAAAAAACTAAAAATTTCAATTAATTTAATTATATTTCCCTTTTTTTGTTGGTAAAGAAACTACATTATATTATCATAACTTTAGGAACAAAATACATCATCACCAGATCATCTAAATACATCATTGTTGCCACACTAGGTTAAGTATCAATCTTAAGAGCTAACATCAGTCATGGTCTAAGCAATATTAAGCCTATTAAGAGGCCAAGTCAACCTGTGTCGTTGGTTATTTTTGATACTAAAGAAGCACAAAAAGAGAATTTTCTAGGAATACACATTACGGGGGTGGGTTTGGGGGAAAGAATGGAGGGTCAACAAATAATGCAACCCGCTCATCCATGTGGTAGTCAATCTGTTCCACCCAAGTCTTGAAAGCATGAAGGTTGTCATTTTTGTGTTGGAGTTTCCCCTGAAGGTCGTCTGTGGAGTCCAAGAGCCCATTCTGCTTGGGTTGGAGGTCATTGATGTAGGCCACTAGTTCATTCCGGTCATCACATTTTTGTTCCCTCAAAGTTTCATACTCGGATGGAGATTGTTCAATTGTTTTGCTATGGAGTTCAAGGTTTTCGGAGCCTCAACGTGGGTTGGGGAGTGGCTTAGGGACATGGCTACATCAACATCAAAATGACGGCTCTCAATCAACATCGAGCTTGAGTTGGGCACTCCCTACTAAGGAAGATCTTCCATACGGTGTCCAGATCCTACTCTGCGAGCACATCGTCTCTATCTCGGCATACAAATTGCACCACCATAGACACAAATCTGGCTACCCCATGCAACCCAACACATAGGCCAGATATGAACCAAATAGAAAAGAACATTGCTTACCATACCGATGTCAAGGAGCCCTTAATAGATGCTATCATTCTCGTATCCCTCTCCACTATCTTTTGGCAAACAAGGGGGCACATCACCAGTCCCTGAAGTGGATGATCCACTCAAAGGATTGGACGGAGACCCAAATTTTCCACAGCACTCCCACTCCAGAGGAGTAGCCCCTACCAAGATATAGAACCATAGTGAGGAAGGGGAAACGAATGCACACCATCCACACTCTCCAACCATGGAATGGTATCCCTCATTGCACTTGCTACCCCAATTCTCCCCTAGATCCCACAACCAAATTGACTGCAGGTTCTAGTCCACTGCACATTTGCCTGCCTCAGGCTCATCTTGCACTATCGCCCCAAGACATAGCCTGAGATACGATGCCAATACCCCACTACTCTGTCTCGTCCAACACTCCTTCATCATCACCCAATAGCTACAAATGGCCACCCTGCTACCTACGTTGCACATTATGTAATTCTCGTGGGAGTCTGGACCAAGTCCCAACTCGCCTTTAAGGAACTCGTGTTGCACATGGAGGTCTTGTTGGCTCCACACTTCAATGCACCACCACTTTTCCTCTAGCTTGGTCACCCCCATGGGGGACTTCTAAATCTTTGTGTATCAACTCTTGGAGAGCCTGCATTTCCCAGGGTCCAGATCATCTTTGGTTCAAATGTCGAACCAAGCCTCTATGAAATATTTATGCGGAGGGTTCACACCATGGTTGGGCAACCAGTCTACTATTGTATTGTTATCCCAAAGTATGTGGCTAGTGTTGACGTACCCAAACTAGGTCAGGGTGTGCTGAATGCGAGAAAGTTTAGATTTTGATCTCCATATTTTGACCAATTTATGGTTGGGAGAGTTGTTGATGATCCTCTTAACCATGTCTATAATGAGGCGTGAATCCTGCACTATTATGACCCTTCCACAGCGTAGGTGGAAGGCCAAGCTCATGCCCACCTCCAATCCTATAAGTTCAACCAATTTTTTTGTTGAGAGACCAAAAAAGCTAGAGAACGCTGCCCTTGGGGAGCCAACAGAGTCTTCAATGATGCCTATGAAGCCTGCCAAGCCAGGATTACCCTTGGAATCCCCATCGAAGTTAATCTAAAGGTAGCCATCTAGGGAGGGATAAATGAAGAGGGGGATCGGGCAGGGGGTGATCACAAGGTAGGCATGCTAGGATAAACCATGTCAAACGAGATGTTTAGATGGGATAAAATCTGGGCTTTGAGGGGGTCTGGGTCCCAGTCATCAGGTGACCATTTATACGAAAGGATGAATTCCCGAATGTTTGATGTTGTCACGCTCCACATGTGTGCACTAGAAGGCATTTTTCTATTGAAAAGGGTCTGATTCCTTTCCCTCTAGGTGTTCCACAAAAGTAGTCCCAGCGTGAGCCACCATGCATGGTTCACTGCCAAATTGGAGAATTGATTAATTGGCAAATTGTCAAAGAGTTATCAGATGTCTAAAGGGTGGAATGCTATTGGGCCAAAGAGATTAGAAGCTTGATTCCAAACTTTGCATGTTATGGGGCAACCCCCAAAGAGATGAAGAAGGGATTCTTCCACTTGCTTCCACAAGGAAAACATCAATGGGGCAAAAAATCCTCGTTTCTGAAGTCTATCCCAGGTTAATATCCACTTGTGACCCACTAGCTAGAGGAAGTGAGCAACATTGGACCACAAATTTCTTCTCTAGATATGTTGCTAGAACAAGTGATCTGATTGTGCCCGACCATTAACCTGAATCAGATAGGCTTCTTTTACTGAAAAGGTTCCTGATGTAGAGCGACCCCATCCAAGTTGGTCCACCTCTTAGATTATGTTGACCTATCGTTGTGAGAGACGAATCCCCAGATGTTCTTGTCCCCTTGTGAGATCACTCCTAGCTAGTCTATACCAGACTTCCCTCTCCGCCATATATGATCATCACCACCTTCGATCCAGTAGTCCACTACCCAAAGGGCAAGGATTGAGTGGAATAGGAGCGTCAAGTGAGAGAGAGATTATTCTTGATCGAGTCAATGGAGTTGTTGTCAGGAGTCCTACTAGAAGAGGGAGGATTGCCCATTTCTTACTTCCCAAAATAAGTGGTCTCGACTCAGATCGTTATTGTTATTAGCTTGATTCCATATTGCAAAACTAGTTCTCAGAAGAGGTTCACGAAGGAAGGCTTCCTGTGATTTACCTTGTCCATATTTTTGAGACCAGATTTCCTTCCAAAGCTCACTCCCCCTTGAAGCCACCTCCACCAGATATTTTCTCCAAGGGTGTCGCTTAAGATGGTTGGGTCTTGTAAACTAAGCCCTCCCATGGCCTTGGGGAGACAAATTTTATGCCAAGCTACTAATGACCATTTCCGGTCCATGGATGCGGCACTCCAAAGGAATCTCCTAAACATGGAAGAAAACTCTGCATAAATTATTTTAGGATCAAGGAGGGCAGATAGTTGATATAATGACATAGCTTGCAATATTTATTTCACAAGGGTGACCTTTCTAGCCAAGTTAAGCACACGGAAGGTCTAGGTCGTTAACTTCTTAGAGAGGTTAGTGCATAGATCTTTCCAAGAGGCAATGCGAAGGGGGTTAAAGATGAGGGGGACACCCAAATATTTTGAAGGGAACAATCTGATTGTAAAACCCAGGGCACGGGATAGACAACCTTGGACTAGCCAGGGAGTGTGAAAGAAATAAATACTCAATTTATCCTCGTTTATTAGCATAACTGAAGCATCTTGGAAATCCACCATAATCTTGTTCCATTGGGCTACTTCCTTGATAGTCGCTTTCCCGAATAAGAGGTTGTCATCCACGAACTGTTGGTGTGTCATAGAGATATTGGTGCCATGTATGTTAATTTCACTGAATAGGTTCCGATGTTTTGGTGCCTTGTTCATCCTTCCCAGACCTTCTGCTACAATGATGAAGAGGAAGGGGGATATAGTGTCCCCTTGAAAAATTCCATGAGAATGTCTTAAGGTTGTCAAGGGGGAGTCATTAATCAAGATAGATAAGAACAGGGTGGAAATCAGTGATCTAATTGAATGGATCCAATCATCTCCAAATCCAAAGGCCTTCAGAATTACAGGTAGATAGTCCCAGTTTAGCTGATCATAGGCTTTTGGTAAATGCAGTTTGAGCAACATGCCTTTCATTTTGTGGGATTTCATATAATGTATGGTCTCACGTGCCAAGACAATTCCATCAAGGATTGGGCGACCTTCTACAAAACCTAATTGTTCCTATTTGATGATGTGGTGGAGAATGAGATTTAGACATCTGACCAGTATCATAGAGAGGATTTTGTAGATGAATTTGCAGAGGACAATGGGTCTGAAGTGACTAGAGGCTAGGGCATCTTGGGCTTTGGGGATGAGGATGAGGAAGGTGGCATTCAAGCCTGACCAAATATGTCAAAGGAAAAAAGATTCCTCCACATGATCCCATATATCTTGACTTAGGAACAACCATCCTACTTTGAGAAATTAATCAGTGAATCCATATAGGCCTGGGGGTTTATTGGTGGGCAAGGCTTCAACAACTTCTTCCACCTCCATGAGTGTGATGGGGCTGAGCAGGTATTCATTTTGAGTAGGGGTGACCAGGGTCGGGATATGATGCATGACTATCTGAATTGGTTCAAACCTATCATATCCTTCATCTTGCAATAAGGCAGAAAAATAGGCTCTGAGTTCCATTTCTATATCTTCTTATTGTTTGTAGCATCTTCCTGAAGATCCTTGAAGTTGGGTCATGTGATTTCCCTGGCAATGGTTGATCATGAAAATGTGGAAAAACTTAGTGTTGCGCTCTCCCTTGAAAAGCCATTGGATTCATGATTTCTGGCCCCATGGGATCTCTTCTTGGGATTTCATTTACTTTATTTCTCAATAGAAGCCCCTCTGCATCAACTAATTAGGGGGAGCTGACATCCCTTATGATTTTCCTCTCTTTGTCTTCTAGACGAGCTTCCTAAAAAATATTCCCAAACTCTTCCCAGTTCCAGTCTTTATTTTGAGCTTCAGCGCCTGTAATCTCTTTTGGAAGGATTCCATCTTGTTGCCCGGGGGGTTGTCCATTGTGGTCCACCAAGTTTCTAGTTTCTCTAGAAAGTCGAGATATCATAACTAGAAGCTTTGAAATTGGAATATGGCTTCCACCGACGAGCAGCCATAGAAGTAATATCCAGACTAACCGGTGAGTGATCCGTGCTAAGGGATGGAAGGATCTATGTTTATACATTTGGATCTTGAAGGATGAAGTGCTCAGATAGGAGGAAGTGATCTAGTCGACTAGCCATTTGATCCTTCCCTCCTCATTGATTGTTCCATTTATGGAGTCCATGCTTTGGGATAATATCAACCAAATGTAGCTTGTTAATAACATCTTTAAACTCTAAGGAAGAAGGGTCCAGCCTCCAAACACCTTCTCTCTTTTCATCTAGATTTTAGATCAGTTTGAGGTCCCCTCTTACGATCCAATCCTCCTTTGACTAGGAGCTTCTCAATCCACGTAGTTGAGAGAGAAATAGTCCTTTATCGCGAGGGTTGGAGAGGCCATAAACAACTGTAAGGCTCATCCATTTTTCTGTTCCTAGCAGTCTAAAGACCACTGAAAGGGAAAATCGGGATCCAACCTAATCAATTAACATGACCTTGTCAAGGTCTCAGAGAATACCAGACCTCTCACAGTCTCGATCGCCTCTAAAGACATGACTTAACTATTCTTCTAGCATCTCTAACTGTTCTCAATGAGTTTAGTATCATTCATTTTGGGTTCTTGTAATAAGACTATTATGGGCTTATGCTTAACAATATTTTCCTTTAGGGATTTGATCTTACCTAGTTGTTGAGGCCCCTGAAGTTCCAAGAGATGATCTTCATAAAAAAGGTGGGGCAGATCTAGGAAGGTAATCTGTCAATTGTCTCATTTGCCCTGAATTCAACAGCAATTCCCTTGCTTGGTGGATTAGATCTTTGGTCGATTTTTTTCATTTATTGCCTTTCTCTGAACCTCTTGACTCAATAATGTTGAGGGTTACAGGGTTATTGTCTTTGCCTGTACCCCATAGATCTAGATCCAATTTTCCCGATCTAGCTGCCCATTGGGAGTAGAGATGGCCAAAGTGCAACATCTGGCTTCCTCGTATGTCTTTGACATCTGATTTAATCCAGACTTTGAATATCTCTAACATTTTCTTCTCTTCTATGCCTAATATGTTATTCTTCTCATCTACTTCCAGGATATTTCTTGTGCGGGTAAGGACATATTTAACCCTTCGAGCATCCTTCAGGTGTCCTGGAATCTTCCTCTTGGCTATTAATTTTATTTTTAAAATATTTAAATATATTTTCTTATTAATATTTATGTGGGAAGTTCATTAAGTCTAAAGAATCATTATGACCATCAAAACATCGTTAGACAAAATACTCTGAATGAATAAAATGCAAGGGCGGGTTGAAATTTGTTGAATTTTAAGTGATTGTTTTTTGTTCTAGTTTTGTTGTGTGTGTGTGTGTGTGTATATATATATATATATATATATATATATATATATATATATATATATATATATATATATATATATTCTTATTTAGAAGGGTTTTTAGGTTTTTATGCTTGAAATAGAGATCTAATACTATATGTTGGCATTATGGCACAGGATTGGAGCTATGGCACAGGTGTTGTCCTTGATGGCAACTCTCTTTGGTAACAGATCTCAGTTCAGGCTTTCAGAATGAAGGAAAAGTCATATACGCAGGTTCATCTAGACGAAGGCGCGTATACATGCAGGTTATATGTTTCAAAGGCGCGTATGCGTATACACGCACTTTCATGCAAGGAAAAGTGCGTATATGTTGGAGAACTTACCTTTGGTCCGTGGTAGTTAGTCCTTGGTATTTGAACCTATGGTTTTGGACCATGGTACCTCGTCAGACGTGTTGATCCCAAGTATTGGGTCCGTGGTATTGGTTTATTATGGTTTTGGACCGTGGTATTGTGGAAGGCCTAAAACTATAAAAGAGGAAGGAGATCATGTGGCAAGGGATCATCTGAATTATTATTGAATATCTGATAAAGTGCTAGATCTGGAATACTGGAAATTGGGTTATGGTGCAGATCTGGATGAAGGAGGAACCTTAGCGCAAAGAGAAGGATAAGTTCTATTGATGGATCATAATCTTTAAGCTTGAATGATAGTATCTTTGTATGATTTTGATATGTTATTTGTGGCGCTTGCTTGATCTATAAAACTGACAATCTGGGTTATTTATATCTGAAAGAGCGAATTATCCTTTATAGATCTGTATGCAGGTTCAGAGAAGCGAAGGCACATATATACGTTGGTTCATTGAAGGAAAACAACGTATACGTAGGTTGTTCCATACGCAGAAGTGTATGCACGCAGGTTTCAGGCTATTAAAATAGCATATATATTTTGAGTTGTGATCTTGCTGCTTCTGTTTATTGCTGCAGTGTTCTGGGTTCAGATTTGGTGTGTGGTACTGTTACTGTGATCTGGGTACAGTTGTCAGAGAAGTGTTTATGTTGATTCAGTTTTGATTGGTGAAAAGGTGATTGGTTGATGCAGAAATTTTTGATGTTTGATTGATGTTATTTGTGGATCCAGTCTGAAAATTTATGAAATGTGGTCCCTGAAAGAAAGAGAAAGTTGTAGCCTTCTGTAGGCCAGCACCTATGTACTAGTATCTTGGCTAGTGCAAGAACTAAGGGGGTTGTAGCTCCCTTCTAGGAGAAGCTGTTAAACGAGAGAGGGTCGTAGCTCTCTACAGGTTACAGCCTATGTACTGGTAAAGGACTGCACTGGTACAATTGTAAAAATAAGTTTCTAATTAAAGAGAAGATAGATACGAATTGCAGCAGGTGGTTTTCACCCACATTAGGTTTCCACCTTATATCTTGTGTTCTTGTGTGCGATTGTCTTTCTACTCTGTTTTACTGTTTCTGGTACTGGTTATTTGCTTCTGAATCACAAATTAACAATCAACATCAGAAAGATAAAGTAAATTAAAAAGTTTGCATTATATACATGGGTTTTCTTCTCCATAGTTGCGTATATACGCGGGTTTAATTAACTAAAGTAGCGTATATCATTTGATTTTGAAAAAGGAATATTTGACTTGATAATACTAATTCACCCCCCCTCTCAGTATTATTTCCAACAATTGGTATCAGAGCAGGTTCTTCAGAAGAAGCTTGATCGCTTGAAGAAAGATCTTGCATCATGAGAAACTATGAGAGGGAAGCATCAATCAGGCCACCGATTTTTGATGGGAAAAACTTTGTTTATTGGAAGGTAAGAGTTACTGCCTATCTTCAATCTCTTGGTACAGAAGTCTGGGATATCATAGATACAGGGTACACTTTTCCATCAGCAACTCCTACAGATCCGGCTGAGAAGAAGAAATATGAAACAAATGCAAAGGCGGCCAATAATCTATTAGGATGCCTATCTCAATCAGAATTTGTCAAGGTAATGCAGTTTAAATCTGCAAAAGAGATATGGGACAAGATTGTTCTGAGCTATGAAGGAGATGATCAGGTAAAATGAGCAAAACTTCAAACCATCAGGATTCAGTATGAAAATCTCAGGATGTATAATGATGAAAGTGTGGCTAACTATTTTCTTTGTGTATATGAGATTGTTAATTGTATGAAAAATTTGGGTGAAGAAATAAAAGAGGCTGTTGTGGTTGAAAACGTTCTAAGATCTTTGTCCCCTAGGTTTGAATCTAAAGTTTCTGCAATAGAAGAAAAAGAGAATCTACAAAGCCTTAAAATGTCACAGCTACACGGAATTCTAACTGCTTATGAAATGAGGAAAGGAGGTCCATCAGACAGGAGAGAATCTGCCTTAAAGGCTTCAGGCAAAGCCGAGTACTACGAGTCAGAAGAAGAAGAAGAATCAAATTTTGTCAGAAATCTTCAACGCGGTACCGGACGGTTCCGAGGTAAGTTACCTTTCAAATGCTTTGCTTGTGGAAGATTCGGTCACTATGCTGCCAAATGCCCTCACAGGGATAAGATTGACAAAGGGAAGGAACCTGTTAGATGGAAGAAGAAACAAAATGCAACTAAGAAAAGTTACTACACTCATGAAGACAGTGACGGCCTATCAAATAGTGACGAAGATGAATGAGGTAATGATTATAAACTTTTAATGGCTTTTGAAGATGATGATTACATGGATGCTATAGATATGGATGGCTTTTATGAAGAGATGTCTAGACTCACGACATGTTTAGAAGAAAAGAATCTGATCATTGATACTCTGCAATTTCAACTTGATGAAAAAGAAAAATCTCTTGAGAAGTTAGAATGTGAAATTGTTGGCCTTAGAAAAGAAATTGAGAAAACAAAGGTTCTTAATCTTAAGTTTGTTAAAGGATCTGAAACTCTGGATGAGATTATCAATGTATAACGTTCTCCACTAATCAAGACAAGTCTGGGTTATAATGGAGAAACATCTCAAGCATCCACCTCAAAGAGTTATCTTGATGCAGCAAGGAGGAATGAGAAAAATCCCAATGGAGATCATCAGGTAAAGCAGGGACGAATTACAAACAGAGACTACCAGGTAAACCAGGGGCAATCCATCTTAAGGGTGAAAAAAAGCTACAACCAGCCACAGGTAAAAATTTCTCAATTTGCTTCAAGAATGGATGACAATAGAAATTACAATCATTTGGCTGGTAGATTTGATAATCGCAGAAGCTTCTTCAAAGGCCAATGTTTCTCTTGCCATAACTTTGGTCACAAAGCAGCTCAATGTGTTGCCTATAAGACAATCATGACTAGAGAAGCTCAAAAACAAAGAAGTATGATTGGGATTACGAAAAGGACCTATAACAACTTTTTGGCCCTTGAAAATGAAATTGAATGTTCTATTTGTAATAACTTCGGTCATGAAGATTCTGAATGTAGGAGCAGGTTTCAGTAGACAAAGGAACAAGCCTCAAGCACCCGAACATGGAGAATAAAGGAACCACAACCAGAAAGATGTGGGATAGGTTTTTATGCAGAAGGACAGGAAAATCTATGGTACATCGATAGCGGATGTTCGAAGCATATGACAGGTGATAAAGAAAAACTTGAATCATATACTTCTTTAGAAAAGGGTAAGAAAGTGTCTTTTGGAAATGATACCCCTGCAGCCATAAAAGGAAAAGGCACTGCTCAGTTGAAAGAAAAGGTCAAAGCTGGAAATGTTTTGTATGTTGATGGCTAGAGGCATAATCTACTGAGTGTCAGTCAGATGCACGATCAAGGAATCGAGGTAATATTTCAATCAAATGGATGTAGCGTTCGTGATCATGATACAGGAAAAACAGTGATCAAAGGCAGAAGAACTCCAAATAATCTATACATATTTGAATAAGGACAACAACAATGCTATTTGAGCAAGGATGATGAACACTGGTTATGGCACTGGAGGTTGGGGCATCTAAGCTTTTCACAAATAAGGAAAGCATGCAAATACCAGGCAGTTTGTGGTCTTCTAGATATCAAAATTCCAGACAACACCATAAGCAAATCATGTCAGTTTGGTAAGCAAACCAGAACTAACTTCCCTGAGAAGGAAGGATTAGCCGGTAGGCCTCTCGAACTAGTCCATACAAATGTATGTGGTCCATTTAGGACAAGTTCACCTCGAGGAGAAGAATAATTTATATTGTTCATTGATGACTTCTCCAAGATGGTTTGGTTGGGACTTATGAAGCACAAGGACGAAGCATTCGAAAAATTCAAATCTTTCAAAGCCTTGGATGAAAACGAATCAGATCACAAAATTAGGTGCCTCAGGTCCGACAGAGGTGGGGAGTTTACCTCAAATGAATTTTTCGATTTCTATGAAGAACATGGAATAAGAAGGGAATTCTCTACAGCTAGGACTCCTCAGCAAAATGGAGCAGTGGAAAGGATGAACATAACGGTCCAACAAATGGCTCGTGCTATGCTTGATGAGTCTAGGACTCTCGCAACCTTCTAGGGTGAAGCTCCATTTGCTGCTATTGTTATTCTCAACAAAACAAATGTCCGAATGAACAACACTCAAACTCCTCATGAGCTCTGGTATGGTGAGACTCCTTCGGTAAAGCATTTCAAAATTTTTGGAAGCAAATGCTACATTAAGAATAATGATGAACAGCTTGGCAAACTTGAACCTAGAGCAGATGAAGGCATTCTCCTTGGTTATTCTCCCCACAACAAAGCATATAAGTGTTACAATAAAAGACTTGGAAGAATTGGTGACAACATTGATGTAGTGGTTGATGAAAAAGGATACATTCCTAGGCAAGTAAATTATGAAAATATCGAAGAGGATGAAGACTACTCTCCAAATCAGACTGATGATGAAGAAGAACCTCAAGAGGCATAAGAGGAACATATAAGGATAGAAGAAAAGACTCCATCCAGGTACGTTCAGAAGAATCATCGAGAATCTCATATTTTGGTGCAGAAAGAGGCAGGTGTGCAAACAAGAAGAACAATTGCAGAAGCCTCAAGCTATTTGGCATTGCTCTCCTCCACTGAGCCACAAAATGTAAAAGAGGCATGCAAAGATGAATGTTGGGTCAAGGAAATGGATGAAGAACTTGAGCAGATCGAAAATAACAACACTTGGGAGTTGGTTCCTAGACCAAAAGATAAGAATGTCATAGGGACAAAATGGATCTTTAAAAATAAGTTGAATGAAAATGGAGAAGTAATCTGAAACAAGGCCAAACTTGTGTGTAAAGGGTATGCTCAACAAGAAGGAATAGACTTTGAAGAAACTTTTGCTCCTGTTGCAAGACTTGAGGCCATCCGAATGTTCCTTGCTCTCTCAAGCTTTCAGAAGTTCAAAGTATTTCAAATGGACATGAAATTAGCCTTTCTGAATGGAGATTTAGAAGAAGAAGTATACATTGAGCATCCAGATGGTTTCATTCTTGGGAATGATCCAAATCTTGTATGCAGACTGAAAAAAGCACTCTATGGTCTTAAACAGGCTCCAAGGGCTTGGTACTACCGTTTGGACAAATACCTTCATCAACAAGGTTTTTCAAAAGGGTTAGCAGATAGCAATCTTTATATAAAAATTGAAAATGACAAATTGCTAATACTTGTTGTGTATGTAGATGATATTATCTTTGGCAGCAGTGAAGAAGCTATGAGTCAAAGCTTTGCCTTGGTGATGCAGAAAGAATTCGAAATGTCTTTTCTTGGAGAGCTGACATACTTTCTTGGATTGCAAATCCAACAAAATGAAGGCGGTATCTTCTTGTCTCAAACCAAGTACCTGAAGCAGATTCTAAAGAAGTATGGCATGGAAGATTCGAAACTAGTATGTACCCCTATGGTTACAGGATGTAGTCTCGGTGCAAATGATGAATCAGCAACAGTGCATCAACCAACCTATAGAACTATGATTGGAAGTCTACTTTATTTGACAGGTGCTTGACCAGACATCATGCATGCAGTGGGAATAGTTGGAAGATTTCACGCAAATCCAATGGAAACTCATCTTCAGGCAATGAAGAGAATTTTCAAGTATCTTCAAGGAACTCAAAACTATGGCTTATGGTATCCTAGAGATACAGATCTCACACTTCATGCTTATACAGATGCAAATTTGGCCGGAAGCGTGGATGACAGGAAGAGTACAAGTGGTGGTGCATTCTTTATGGGTTCCAGATTAGTATCTTGGTTCAGCAAGAAACAGAGTTCGATTGCTTTATCTACAGCTGAAGCAGAATATGTGGCTGCTGCATCTTGTTGCACTCAACTTCTTTGGATGATGCAAACCTTACAAGACTTTCAAATCACTTTTACACCACCTATCTCCATCTTATGTGATAATACAAGTGCAATTAACATTTCAAAGAACCCAGTCATGCATTCAAAGACCAAGCACATACCGATCAAGTATCACATTCTCCGGGAACAAGTGTTGGAACAAAAGGTCAAATTGGAGTATGTTCCTTCTAAGGAACAAGTTGCTGATATTCTCACCAAACCACTACCCAGGGAGACATTTGAATACCTCAGATAGAAGTTGGGAGTAGTTGATGCATCATCTTTCTATTAAAACTTGTATATTTCAGAGAAAAATGGGTGTACATGAGTTGCCTGAGGAGGATCCGTATACATACGCCAGTTTGTGCAGAGACAGTCGCGTATATGGAGGGTTGATGGATATCAGTAGGGACAGGATTTGGTTAAAGATATTCTGATATGGGTCTGACAGAGACCAATCCGGCACAGGTTCAGGGGGAGCAGATAATCTTCTAATAATGCATTGTTGGCATTATCTTAGAAGCTTTTGGTTCTAGATCACAGCTGTTGTTGGTTTCAGGTGGAACAAAGGCAGAGGGAGAACAGAAGGAAATCTTGGTTGCTGATCTGAATGGTGATTGACTGATGCTGTTGCTATCAATGGCTTTCATAAGTCTTGTTCTAGATATTTCGTCTCTATTTCATGTATCTCTTTCGTGGTATCTCGTTTATGGTGTTAAGGTCATGTAAAGGCCTATTTTGGTTTCCCCACTATGCCTGGGATGAACATGTAATGAACTTGGTAGTCATATGTAAATTTCTGATGTATTCCCACTTGATTGGGTGATGGATGTATGTACTGACTCTTTTGGTGATAGGAAGGTCTTTCATGATGTATATGTCTTGGTTCCTCTTGAAGAACATCTTTTGTAGATCTTGCCTACACTCAGGGGGAGCATGGTCAGCACAGCAGGGTAGATTTTTCAGCATGTACTCAAGGGGAGCACAACCCTTTGCCCTTGATGTCAAAGGGGGAGAATGACTTTGAGGATTTTGGGTTGCCATCAAGTCCAAAGGGGGAGATTGTTGGCATTATGGCACAAGATTGGAGCTATGGCACAGGTGTTGTCCTTGATGGCAACTCTCTTTGGTAACAGATCTCAGTTCAGGCTTTCAGAATGAAGGAAAAGTAATATACGCAGGTTCATCTAGACGAAGGCGCGTATACATGCAGGTTATATGTTTCAAAGGCACGTATGCATATACACGCACTTTCATGCAAGGAAAAGTGCGTATATGTTGGAGAACTTACCTTTGGTCCATGGTAGTTAGTCCTTGGTATTTGAACCTATGGTTTTGGACCATGGTACCACGTCAGACGTGTTGATCCCAAGTATTGGGTCCGTGGTATTGGTTTATTATGGTTTTGGACCATGGTATTGTGGAAGGCCTAAAACTATAAAAGAGGAAGGAGATCATGTGGCAAGGGATCATCTGAATTATTATTGAATATCTGATAAAGTGCTAGATCTGGAATACTGGAAATTGGGTTATGGTGCAGATCTGGATGAAGGAGGAACCTTAGCACAAAGAGAAGGATAAGTTCTATTAATGGATCATAATCTTTAAGCTTGAATGATAGTATCTTTGTATGATTTTGATCTGTTATTTGTGGCGCTTGCTTGATCTATAAAACTGACAATCTGGGTTATTTATATCTGAAAGAGCGAATTATCCTTTATAGATCTGTACGCAGGTTTAGAGAAGCAAAGGCGTGTATATATGCTGGTTCATTGAAGGAAAATAGCGTATACGCAGGTTGTTCCATACGCAGAAGCGTATGCACGAAGGTTTCAGGCTATTAACATAGCATATATATTTTGAGTTATGATCTCGCTGCTTCTATTTATTGCTGCAGTGTTCTGGGTTCAGATTTGGTGTGTGGTACTATTACTGTGATCTGGGTACAGTCGTCAGAGAATTGGTTATATTGATTCAGTTTTGATTGGTGAAAAGGTGATTGGTTGATGCAGAAATTCTTGATGTTTGATTGATGTTATTTGTGGATCTAGTCTGAAAATTTATGAAACGTGGTCCCTGAAAGAAAGAGAAGGTTGTAGCCTTCTGTAGGCCAGCACCTATGTACTAGTATCTTGGCTAGTGCAAGATGTAAGGGGGATGTAGCTCCCTTCCAGGAGAAGCTGGAAAACGAGAAAGGGTTGTAGCTCTCTGTAGGTTGCAGCCTGCGTAATGGTAAAGGACTGCACCAGTACAATTGTAAAAATAAGTTTCTATTTAAAGAGAAGATGGAGACAAATTGCAGCAGGTGGTTTTCACCCACATTGGGTTTCCACCTTATATCTTGTGTGTGATTGTCTTTCTGCTCTGTTTTACTGTTTCTGGTTACTGGTTATTTACTTCTGAATCACAGATTAATAATCAACATCAGAAAGATAAAGTAAATTAAAAAGTTTGTATTATATACACGGGTTTTCTTCTGCATAGTTGCATATATACGCGGGTTTAATTAACTGAAGTAGCGTATATCATTTGATTTTGAAAAAGGAATATTTGACTTGATAATACTGATTCACCCCCCCCTCAGTATTATTTCCAACACTATATGTATAATGGCTTAAATTTCAAACATAATTAAAAAAAATTAACACATTAATTTAAATTATTAGTAGATAAATATAAATAAATTTATTAATAATTTCACAATCCATTGTTATAGTAGCTGATAAGAACAATACCTATGGCATGAAAAAATTGATTCACTTACAAGAGATCGAATTGATGTATGAAATCACAATCAATATGTTTGGGACAATTCTCCACTCAACTATAGGCTTAGTTGCACAATGTCTTCATATAGTTGGTCATCCTCAAACCATCAATCAATTATATTTTGTGATGGACCCCTCTTTTTGGTCATCCTCAATCTGTCAATCAATTACCCTTCGCAGTGAATACCTCTTTTCCTAGAATTTTCACTAGGAAAAAGAATGGTTGGAATACTTATTCTCATCCATTAAATAAAACAACTTACTCCAAAAATGAAAAGAAAATCTTCATCTGCATAATCCATGTATTACTATTACTATTATTATTATTATTTTTAACTTGACTTTTTCCATAAATTTACTCACTCTGATTTTACTTTTTTATTTTTTCTAAATTTGATTTTTTCCATCAAATTCATTTTACTTTTTTTACTTTACTTCCTTCTATTATTTTTATGATATTCACTTTATTATTTATTTATCTTTGTATATTATTATTATTACTAATTTAATATTGTAATGCATTACATTTTCAACTTCATCTCAAAACCATTTTAAGGGCGCGTCCAAGCACTGGTCGTACAACATAAAAACCACATGGTGAAAAAAAACAAAAACAATTTATATGAGCTCTTGCAAGTGTTTATCCATATGAGCTCTTGCAAGTGTCTTTATTCATGGTCAATGTGAAAACACTATCCCCACATTACTAAGGTAGAGTTTATGAGAATCAACTCATAACTAATGAAATTGCATTACATGTTATTAAGCTTATCTATATTTCGATGTCATGAGTAAAATGAATTGATAGTTCACTAATTGAAGTTCTAGTTTTCATTTATGTTGAGTTTCAATCGCATTTTGAATTTATTCATGGATCTATTCAAAAACACATTGTCAATTAGTTCTAAGGGCATAAAAAACACATTGCCTAACAAAATTGAGTTCCATAAGCTCTTACAAGTATTTTGGGTCTTGCTTATGATGAACACATTATGCTCACACTCTTAGGGATAATATTCTCAAGTTAAACCTTCAATATGAATTATTCATTATGTCATTTAATTAAGTGTAATCATATATATAGTCATGAGTTAGTCATGTCTTAACATATTTGTCATGAGTCTGTTAGAGTAAAATAGAAAAAGGAATTATGGAAGGAGCTATGGAAACCCTTGTGATGGCTAGGTGAAACCCTAGTCCTCCAATATTTTCTTTGTTTGTGTGAATATTTTGTAGATATCTTTTCTGGTTCATTAAATGGTGAATCCCTATTATTCGGCCAAAAATATAGTTTCTTTTGGAGGTATCATTACCGATTAAGCTAACTATTATTTGGTTTCATACATTTCCTTACTAAAATTTGGTTCTCATCTTCTGGTGGTTCAAGGAATTCCTTCTGTCAATGTTCATGTGTATGAGGAAGCTTTTTATCGTGAAAAATATTTTTCAGAGGATGGCTTGCAATGTAGTTTTAATGTATTATGGTCATAGATGGATGATCTACACAAATGGATCTCTGAGACATGGAAACCCTTTTTGATGTATGAATTGAACATTTACCCTATGGATCAGGGTTTTTTGTTGTGTTTTTTGATAATATAGAGGATTAGAAGGCCATATGTGAAGTTTTCCTGTATTTTTGGGGTAGTGTTGGTCTCTTCATGCTACATTGGACTCCCAATTTTGATATGGTAACAACATCAATCTCCACAACCCTAATCTAGGTAAGAATTATCAACCTTCACTTGCAATTTTTAAATATTCCATCACTATCCTCTATTGGGAATGCATTGTGAACCTTCTATTCTCATTGTCCTAAAACAAAAAAAAAATCAAGACTACTTATTCCTGAATAAGTGTGGAGATGGACTTCAACAAGGGCTTCCCTGCAGAGATTAATATTATGACTCCATACTATGTTTGGGTCCAAAATATCGACTATCATAATATTTTAATTTGGTGTAGAGCATGTTATGACTAAGGAAATGTAATTAAAAATTCACCCAAACATTCTCAGAATAACAAAGGCTAGAAAAAATATTCAAGGCCCAAATGATGGGAAGGAGCACAAGGTGATCAATACATAGTATACAAAGAGGAAGAGCTTTAGGATAAGAAATAATCAAAAGGCAAGAAGGAAGTAGATACAACCAAAGAAATGCATATGCGGCAATAGAATCCAAGCAAGAAAAATCACATGCTAATGTGGATCCTCCATATGCTAGTAAGGATTCCATGGACATAGTGAAAGTGGAAAAGAAACAAACCCTCATGGGGAATAGATGCCCTATGGAAACCATAAGGAATAACGTTAAAAAGGAAACTTGTTGGGAAAATGAGGCAGATGTGAAATTTTTCAAGAATAACAATGTTTGGGGGTTACATCCAAGTTGGGAAGAAAATAAAATATTTTTCACCGAGAAAAACAATAATTCAAACTAATTCAAAAATAAAATTAGTGAAAAATGTAATGTAAATGTGTCTGGATATTGGGGGTTTTTGACGATGCTGGAAATCTATCAGCCAAGGAGTCTCCATGATGTGAAGTCCCAATTAGACCTCAAATTGTTTGGTGTAGAATTGTTGTAGATCTGATCCAAGAATATTATAGATCTGATATGATAATATAAGAGAATACAAATAAACCCAGAAATGATATGAAATGATTCTTTATTGATCAAACCCTTAAGGTAGGGCAACACCATACATTCACTCCTCAAGGAAGGAGAACACTCCACAAGCCATATGCTTGTTCATACAATAATACTTCTCTTCATATCTCTCCATGTGGAGTCCCTAGCCTTTATATAGGTCTCATACATACAATACGATGCATCATTACCATGGTTCCCTCATACCATCAACTAATACCATGGGCCCATTACATTATTATTAACTACTTGTGGTCCCTTACATGACATGGGTTAACCACCTTATTTATTACTATGGCCCATCCCATTATTACATTATTACCTTGGGTACCACCCTTGGTACCCCATATTATCCCCCCTAGGTATATAACATTCCACCCCCCTAAGCATGTTTCATCCCCGAAACATGGGAAGAACACAAACAATAAGATCTACTCAAAAGAGTAGTCCATTGATACCATGCACGTGCATCTATCCATACAAGAGAAAGGTGAACCCTCGATCTCGCTGGTGCCTCGCTCGCTTGAGATGGAAGTTGACCGTGGCAGCTCTTCTGTGTTGATGTGTAGTAGGTGGATCGTCTCTCCTTTCTATCCATCATTTGACTACTTGGTTTCCATGATGGTTGTCTTGCGGGGTGATGTGGGTGATGATATGGTGAAGTTTTAACCCATGATGGCTTTTGCTTGACTTCACCCTGTTGTGGTGCCTGTTGTGGTGTCTTCTTTTTCAATATAACTTCAACCACTGAGCCCTCCTCTGATGTATCATCACCTGTAAACTTTTCTTCTGCAGCCTCTGTTTGTGTTTGATTATCGATCATCAAAGGCTCATCATCTGATATGTCAGTCCCTTGAACCTCTTCTGCTTCAGCCTCCATGTGCTCTACCTGTTTATGAATGGAAATATCCTGTAATGTAATTTTCTTCTTTTTATACCATAGCTTCAGGAATTTCTTCTGCACATTAATATTGATAGTACCCAAGGATTCCATCCAAGGATATCCCAAAACAACATCCATGTTATCCATATCTGAAGCATAAAAATCACCATGAAACACATACTTGTCCATAGAAAGCTTCAAATCCTTATAGATTTGAACATCCTTATCATCAACCTGTGTATGTTCAATTTGTTTTGCTGGGACTTGCAAATTTTTTACCAAGTTGACATTTATAAGATTTTGTTTGCAACTCGGATTGATAGACACAATGATTTTCTCCTTTTGAATCAATCCATGAACCTGCAATACAGAGATACCTGCCAAAAATAACCCTTTTGGTTCCTTGGTTCCTTCTTTCCTGTAAAAATAAAAGCTTTGCTAGGCTGTGTGTCTGTCTGTGTGAGTTTATCCACAAGATTAGATTTACAGTCAAAGCACTCTATAATAGCTTTTTTGAAGGCATCCCAAGTCAAAAACCTTCCATTGGAACGTTGATGCTCTTGCCACCATTTGCATCTTTCAAGGTCCAAATACATTTCTCCCCTGCTCAACTGAGTATGATAATCATAGATGTATTCCGATTTGAAATATTTCTCCATTTGTTCTAGCCATTTAACTGGATGAGAGCCATCAAATTTATACAAGTCCCTCAAACTCCGATCTAGGCCCGCCATCACAAAAATATTGGTGAAAAATTGAAATGGTTACAAATCCATAAATATTGCTCAGAATCTCTATTATAACCTGTTTTTGGAAATGGAACAATCATTCTGCATCTGCCCATGTGATAGAAATCCTGATTTAGACACTGGAATTTCAGATCTGCGCTGCTACTCTCCCGCCGTCACCGAAAATTTCTGCAAAAAGAGCTGATTTTAAATCAGCGATATCTCCCTCGTCCGGACTCCGATTCGACTGATTTTTTTTTGAAATCATGTGTTTTTTCACAAGGATTCCAGATCTACCATTATATCTTGCAGATCTGGCACCAGGACTTCTAGATATGCGCCGCAAACTCGCTGTCCTGAAAATTGTATGCAACCCCACTGATTTTTAAATCAACGATATCTCCTTCATCTGAACTCCGATTCAACTGATTTTTTTTTTTGAATTTGGGTATTTTTTCACAAGGAATACAGATCTGCAATTAGATTCTATAGATCTGGCACCAAAACGTACAGATCTGATCTGCAAATTCGCAGCCCAAAAATCCCTGCAAAAAATAAAAAAAAATTCTCCACTTTGGTGCCCAAGAAAGTGCGCTGATACCACTTGTTGTAGATCTGATCCAAGAATATTATAGATCTGATATGATAATATAAGAGAATACAAATAAAACCAAAAATGATATGAAATTATTCTTTATTGATCAAACCCTTAAGGTAGGGCAACACCATACATTCACTCCTTAAGGAAGGAGAACACTCCACAAGCCATATGCCTGTTCATACAATAATACTTCTCTTCATATCTCTCCATGTGGATTCTCTAGCCTTTATATAGGTCTCATACATACAATAGCATGCATCATTACCATGGTTCCCTCATACCATCAACTAATACCATGGGCCCATTACATTATTATTAACTACTTGTGGTCCCTTACATGACATGGGTTAACCACCTTATTTATTACTATGGCCCATCCCATTATTACATTATTACCTTGGGTACCACCCTTGGTACCCCATATTATCCCCCCTAGGTATATAACAAGAATCCACATCTGGAATATCGACCCAGTTACCATATACCTCAAAGATATTCATGCCTCTAATTGTAAGCACGAGAGAGGGATGTAATGGTTTCTTCAAAAAGCAAGAAGATGTGCCTAGTGAGTGTTCAGTTACAACTGTGTCAAGGTGATTCTACTGTAGAGGGGGTAGAAAAGTGAGCCCCTAAGTGAGAGGTAATAGTACAACCTAAGAAGAGACACACACGAACTAGAAGGGTGTGTCTAACATCCAACAAAATATTCCAAAGCGGATGTGATAGTTGTTAAAACAAACAAATGAAGAAATATTTGTCTAATATCCCATGGAATATGTTGGAATTTTGGCACAGGTGTGGCCCTATGGTATAGGTGTTGTCCTTGATGGCGACTCACTTTGGTGTCAGACCTCAGTTCAGGCGCTCAGAATGAAGGAAATCTTGTATACGCAGGTTTACCTTGCCGAAGAAGCGTATACACGCGAGTTATACGTTCAGAAGTCGCGTATTGTTAACGGGAAAAGTGTCTACTCAGAATGCCCCTATCCCACTAATGCGTGACATTACCTTAGAAACAAACAGAGAAAACTACTTTCGTATTCTTCTTTATGAACTATAAACGAAGAGGAATAGGATGAACCAACCTTTGTCTTGCACTAGTCCTTTGATCCAATCTCTCTTCTCTTTGACAGCTTCCAGCTACCTGCTCCCTTACTTGCCCAGCTTCACCAAGTTCCTGCAAGATCACAGAAGAGGAAAACTACATAAAGACATGGATTTATATTCATAAATAGCTTAGGATCAGATTTAAGCTAAACATGCAAATATAACAAAACATCATTGATACACAAGCATGTAGGAGAAACTCAAATAGTTTTATTGATATAACAAGAAGGTCCAGGAGGAGTTACAACCGATGATTCCTAATCCAGCATCAACCCCCCAGCAAAGGAATCCCCTCTTCACCTCCAACAAAGCATAAATCACCGAATACTCTGATCTCTATCTCAAAACCAACAACAATTCTCTGCAATGTACAAAATTCCGGCCCCCCTGGATCTCTGGGATGAGGGATCCATATATAGATGTATGCAAAGAGGATGAGCCAGCTTATGATTTGACTAGTGGCTTCTCTCTTCTAGTTCTTGCTTCCACTTGGAGACTGAGAGCCTCTTACTCATCCTTGGTCGAACTCAGTGAGGCAAGTGTCATTGGGGAAGATTCTGGAAGCTTCCATTGTCTGTCTACCTCGCGGAATGACACTGCCATTTGTCATTTCCCGTTCAGCGCACCCTGGTAGTGCATTTAGGTGCATTGCAATGCACCTAGCTAGTGTACTTGGGTGCTATGCAACGCAGCTAGCTAGTGGAGCAGCTGAAATGATCCTGATTTGACTGATTCTGAGTAGTTTCTGGTGGAGAACTTCTGGGAGAAGCTGTAATTGGTTGACCTTGTTCCTTTAGGGGCCGGAACAACACTTTTAGGGACTTAGGATCCCTTGGTTCATGGACATTTCATGCTTAGAGGTGTAAGGCACAAAAATGTCTATAACAGTTGCCCCCTAAAGTATGAGGTCGTTTATCGGGTGAAATGCTTTATTAGGAGGATCCAAAGTTCTTTCAATGCTGGGAGGAGACCTGTAATAAGATACAATACAATACATTATCTTCATAATGTTTTCATGATCTAGCTGAGGCGGGCATTCCCATGCTCAGCTTTATAAATTCATTTTCATGTACATAGGACAGACAATCGTCTGATGGTAGACTGATGATTCTGATAGAGCCATCATCCTTTTGGTAGGATGATTATCTGTGCTGCAACGCTGTACATTTCAATGTCTTTATTCTCCTGAATATATATCGCAGCCCGGATGGATGAAACTAGATCCGGGGTCTTCAATCTCGTCCGATCTTCACTCGAAGTACAAGTCGATCCATGTGAGAAATGATTTGAAGTCGAACATGGAAAGACGTCGCTTGATTACTAGTCAATGATCTAAATTGTTAACAAGCACGAGAGGAATCACTGATAATGATGATGACCCTCAAGTTACTGCAGTACAATTCACGCGGTGTGAATAAAGGACTTGGCGTCGAACAACACGCAAAATCTTTCGGTCGAAGGTCATTGATGTATACCTGTCGCCGGAAGTGAGAAACTTGTCGTTGAGGCATGCAAGCTTCAAAGTACTGAAGGGGGTGTTCCTAGATCAACTTCTTGGATAATGAGCTGGAGTCGACAAGAAGCGATCCATCAAAGGAGGGCCTTAATGAATCCCACATCAATGACATGGAACAGAAATGATTTTGATGGAGGTGAAAATGATCTGATGATATATGGTTCAGGATGGCGGTCATGAAAGAATGAAGTATAATGTATGATAGTGGATGGGACACGGATGACTTCTCTGGATGACTTCTCTTGAACATGTCGGCGACACTTATGTGATGGATTGGTAGAATTTACCCCAAATGTGGATGGTATGGCGTGACCATGGTGATGTGACCGGTGAATGAACAACCCAACCCGACTCAGGCACAGAGTGGAAGTGTCATGTTCAAGAGCGACTTGCTACCAATAAAGATTCTTTGAGTTTCTTCCCAATTTTTCCCCAGTCATTGCTGACCAGTACCTCTTTATTTTTGTCAAGCTTGAGGACGATAACATGTGCTTGTTCTATAATTTTCCCTTCGGGCAAACCCATCGCTATGTTTTAATGAGCCTAGCGATAGTGAAACTCGTTCTCGTCTAAAGACAAGTTTGTCGCTATTAATCTTTTTAACAAGTTTAACGACAAAGATAACTCGGTCCTTTTCATTTTTAGAGAGTCTGAAAAGGCACGTAAAGGTAACTCCGAATTTCCTTTTTCGTCATCTAATCCCTTAAGTCCGAAAAAGTATAAAACAATACAGAAGGGATGAATTTTCGATAGTTTTAACGAGCCGAACAAAACAAGCGCTCGATCTTTTTGTGCAATAATCCCTCAGGTCCAAAAAGATTAAAATCTAGAGGAGGGATAGCGCTTCTGGTCGCTTTAATGAGCTGGAAGGCCAAAACTCGGCAATCCTTTCATATTTTACGAGTTAGTTGAAAAGAGCTTAAAGAAGACTCGTCTTTTGAGGAACGAGCGATAAAATGGGTAGCAGCTGATTCCAGGTAAGGGTTGGAATTTTCCAATCACGGCAGTGTCACAAGGATGGCTAGTGAAATCACTCTTCACAGCTGTTCCTCAAAATGGGTAAACAATCAGATGGATGTGAATGATCGGCCAATGAAAAGTGGAGGTGACGATGCAAACACGACCAAGGCTTGATTGGCTGAAATGCTTCATTCACGGTGGTTATTTACCGGAGAATAGTTCATTTTTTAACGAGCTTAAACGCGGGTGGAAACATTTGCTCATGTCTTATGTTTATTTTTTTTAACGAGCTTGAACTATGTGCTAAAACTGCTCGACTAGATGGTCTTGTTTTGATTTTTACCATAAATAGCTACGTCTTTCCAAAGATAGTATTGTTTTCCCCAGTGGAGTCGCCATTTTGTTAACGGGAAAAATGTCTAATCAGAATGCCCTTATCCCACTAAGGCGTGACAGTACCTTAGAAACAAACAGAGAAAACCACTTTCGTATTCTTCTTTATGAACTATAAATGAAGAGGAATAGGATGAACCAACCTGTGTCTTGCGCTAGTCCTTTGATCCAATCTCTCTCCTCTTTGACAACTTCCAGCTACTTGCTCCCTTACTTTCCCAGCTTCACCAAGTTCCTGCAAGATCACAGAAGAGGAAAACTACACAAAGACATGGATTTATATTCATAAATAGCTTAGGATCAGATTTAAGCTAAACATGCAAATATAACAAAACATCATTGATACACAAGCATGTAGGAGAAACTCAAATAGTTTTATTGATATAACAAGAAGGTCCAGGAGGAGTTACAACTGATGATTCCTGATCCAGCATCAACTCCCCAGCAAAGGAATCCCCTCTTCACCTCCAACAAAGCATAAATCACCCAATACTCTGATCTCTATCTCAAAACCAACAACAATTCTCTGCAATGTACAAAATTCCAGCCCCCCTGGATCTCTGGGATGAGGGATCCATATATAGATGTATGCAAAGAGGATGAGTCAGCTTATGGTTTGACTAGTGGCTTCTCTCTGCCAGTTCTTGCTTCCACTTGGAGGCTGAGAGCCTCTTACTCATCCTTGGTCGAACTCAGTGAGGCAAGTGTCATTGGGGAAGATTCTGGAAGCTTCCATTGTCTGTCCACCTCGCGGAATGACACTGCCATTTTTCATTTCCCGCTCAGCGCACCCTGGTAGTGCATTTAGGTGCATTGCAACGCACCTAGCTAGTGTACTTGGGTGCTATGCAACACAGCTAGCTAGTGGAGCAGCTGAAATGATCCCGATTTGACTGATTCTGAGCAGTTTCTGGTGGAGAACTTCTGGGAGAAGCTGTAATTGGTTGACCTTGTTCCTTTAGGGGCCGGAACAACACTTTTAGGGACTTAGGATCCCTTGGTTTATGGACATTTCATGCTTAGAGCTGTAAGGCACAAAAATGTCTATAACACGTATGCATATACCCGCACCTTTATGCACAGAAAAGCGCGTACATGGTGGGAAACTTATTTTTGGTCCATGGTTGTTAGTCCTTGGAATTTGAACCTATGGTTTTGGACCATGGTCTCTCGTCAGAAGTGTTGACCCCAGCTTTTGGGCCCTTGGTATTGGTTTATTATGGTTTTGGACCGTGGTATTGTGGAAGGCCTAAAACTATAAAAGAGGAAGGAGATCATGTGACGAGGGATCATCTGAATTATTATTGAATATCTGATAATGTACAAGATCTGAAATATTGGTGATTAGCATTGTGGAGTAGATTTGGATCTGAATGAAGGAGGAACCTTAGCGAAAAGAAGGATAAGTTCTATTCATGGGTCATAATCTCTTGGCTTGAATGATAATATCTTTGCATGATTTTGATCTGTTATATCTGGCACATGCGTGATCCATAAATCTAATAATCTGGGTTAATCAATGCCTGAATTCTTGAAAGAGTGAATTATTTTTGTAGATCTGTACGCAGGTTTAGTTCAGCTAAGGCATGTATATACGCAGATTTAATGAAGGAAAACAATGTATACGCAAGTTGTTCCATACACAGAAGCGTATACACGCAGGTTTCAGGCCATTAAAGTAGCGTATACATTTTGAGTTGTGTTTTTGCTGCTTCTGTTTATTACTGCAGTGTTTTGGGTTCATTTTTGGTGTGTGGTACTGTTACTATGATCTAGGTACAATCGTCAGAGAAGTGTTTATGTTGATTTAGTTTTGATTGGTGAAAAGGTTATTGGTTGATGCAAAAATTCTTGATGGTTGATTGATGTTATTTGTGGATCCAGTCTAAAAATTTATGAAACGTGGTCCCTAAAAGAAAGAGAAGGTTTTAGCCTTCTGTAGGCCAGCACCTACGTACTAGTATCTTGGCTAGTTCAAGAGCTAAGGGGGTTGTAGCTCCCTTCCAGGAGAAGCTGGAAAACGAGAGAGGGTTGTAGCTCTCTGCAGGTTGCAGCCTGTGTACTGGTAAAGGACTGCACCAGTACATTTGTAAAAAGAAGTTTCTAATTGTAGAAAAGATAGAGACGAATTGCAACAGGTGGTTTTCACCCACATTGGGTTTCCACCTTATATCTTGTGTTCTTGTGTGCGATTGTCTTTCTGCTCTGTTTTACTGTTTCTGGTTACTGGTTATTTGCTTTTGAATAACAGATTAACAATCAACACCAGAAAGATAAAGTAAATTAAAAGTTTGCATTATATACGCGGGTTTTCTTCTGCATAGTTGCCTATATACGCGGGTTTAATTAACTGAAGTAGCGTATAGCATTTGATTTTGAAAAAGGATTATTTGACTTAATAATACTGATTCACCCCCCCTCTCAGTATTATTTCCAACAGAATAGTCCACAAGGATGGGACAACAAAAACAACCGTTACAACACATTATCAATAAGATAAGTATTAAGATAACTTATATAGTTAAACTATCTTAACACATGTGAAAGAAACATGAAATACAAACATCTACACAATAGTATTGCAAAAATTCATAGTCCATGCATGAAGAACATGTTGGCCTTGAAGTTTTTTGTTATTAAGAAAAATTTCCAAGACAGGTGTTTATAATATACATCATTAGCTCAGTAGTGGAACATTGGAGGAGTGTAGTTGAAATGTCCTTGGATCATACAATGAGGGAGTGTATATAACCAAGGCTGACCCTTTGACTACCCTCATGACTGTTTGACTTCCTGTGACTTTTAAACTTACATAACTCTTTAAATTTCATGTGTGTCCTTTGAACTTCGACTTTGCAACACATTTTGAATACAATATACATGATCCACAATAGTGATGTGGCATATGACCACTCATCACATGACATGACATGACACTGTTGACATGGACTGCTTGATGATGTGCTAATTTCAAGTCAGTGTTGTTGCTAAGTGTTAGATTTCTTCTTGAAGATTCTTTCTCTTCACCTCTGCATGGCTTGGTGATGCAGAATCTTCAACGATCTCCAGTCTTCAATATTGGTTGCAAACTAGTGTCCCTTTTCTTTCTCTTGTAAGTTCAGATACAAGAGAGTCTTTAATCATGCTCCCCTCCTTCTTCTCCTTCTCCATCATCTTTCCATTTAATGATAAGGTACATCTTCTTGCAACTCACTTATCACGAGATGACGTCAATCTGAAAACCCCCTAGTCTAAGATGATGCATTTTAATCCACCAATGGAGCCTGGAACAAGTGACAGGTTGGGAAGAGGGACTCAGTGACTGTGCAATGTGCATTTCCAGTAGTTAGGGTAAGAGCTTTAACTCTGAGACTACGAGTGCACAAATCAAGAGGTTTGAAGGACAAGACTATGTAGTTTATGGAGCCAATTAGACAAGCGAAAGGGATGGGCACTCAGAAAGCTCATTATGCAATTCTAGGAGCTAAATAAGGTTTAACTATTGCGATGATGCATAGATCAAGGGCTCAGGGGGTGATCTTGAGGATTTGAGGTTTCAAAGTGCATAATTTAAGATGGGCTATGGGGACAAGACTACACAGTTTTGGAAGCTAGTGGGACATGCTAAGGGAATGAGCACTTAGAGGACATACTGTGTAGTTTTTGGAGACAATGGAGGAAAAGCTTATGTGCAATTATGGAATTCAAGGACTCACAGGTTGAGCTTGAGGCTTGAGGATGCAAAGTGTGCAATTTAAGCCAGGTTGGAGGACATAACTACGTAATTTCTAGAGGTCGAGGTCGGGCCTTCACATAGGAAATGTACACTGCAGCAGTCTTGGGAGACAAGATTTACGCATTTTGCGTTTCATTCCACTAATCAGCAAGGTCACATCTAAAAGGGATGAGACTACACAGTGCATAGTTTAGAAGGGGCCCGGTGATGCTAAATTTCTCGGTTGGGAAGTTTCTTCCAAAAATTGTTGTGTAGGATAGGTGATGAACTATGATTAACCTTGATTATGATCACACACTTAGAATATTTTGATGACATGACAACATATATCATTCAAATAAATAAACAAAGCACTTCCATCTATGTGACTTCTTTACAACAATATATGAAAAGTGCGAAACTTAAGATAGACTTTGGGATGACCGTGATGACACTTGTGTGACAGTGCTCAGGACTTTTTGAATGAGTTTAAAAAAGGTTTACATAGTTATAAAACCTCATATATGCAAACCTTTGAAACCATCAGAATATCTTGCAAACATTTCATGACAGCCAAACATGTTGAAAGATGACAATTAACCCATCATGCAAAAGGGGACAAAACAATGCAAGAAAGCTCATGAAATAAGATCTAATGTTTGTGATAACAATGTACATGACCAAGTAAGGCTCTAAAATTGAGTGTAATACAAAAATTTGGAGGGTTTTGCAGTAACTACAACACTTGGTGACACACTAGTTGAATTTTAGCTTCTCTGTGTCAGTTAACTTCTTCTATGCAAGGCCTCAGTTATTCCAGGAGTATTGATTCATTGTGTATATAAATTTGGTCTTCCCATTTACCCCACGAATAGACATGGTCCCCCTTATACCTTCTCAGTTTAACACAACATAATATTAAACTATATCACAATATTTCGAGTTGGGAAGGGTAGTGTAGCTTACGAGCATAATATTTTCAGAGTATAATTCTTCATCTCTGGTGTTTCTCTTCTGCCAGCAGGCCTAGACAGTACCCTGACGGTGTCATGCAGGAACACAAACATTGTTCCACTACCAACGAGTCTGGAATGTACCCCAGATGAGTTTATTTCTTCACCTCTCTACGCAGGAAGCCTTTCTCTTATTTCACCTTTAATTATTTATTTTAAATGGCACTGTGCATAAGCACTTATTTATTTTGGGGCAAAAGAGATATCCTAACTTATTAAGAGAAAAAGAGGTTGTTCCTTCATAGAAGCATATAGATACCTCTAATTTAGGTTTTCTTGTTTAGATTTTTCCCCTTCTCCACTTCTACTAGTTGGATAAGCATGAAGACACTGAAACATAAAGACCAAGTGTAGGCATGAGGTTTCCAGAATAAACACAGGTTCATGATTGGACTAAAAATCGCCTTATGGATGGGTCATATTTTTTGTCGGAACTGTTGGCATCACGAGACAGATTTGGCACTATGACACAGGTTTTGTCCTTGACGGAAACTCACGCAAATGACAGATCACAGTTCAGGCTCACAGAATGAATAAAGAGAGGTATACGCAGGTTCCCCATTGACCAAGCCACATGTACACACATGTTAGCAGAACAAAAGGCGCGTATAGCATACACACACACTTTCATGGAAGGAAAGATGCATACATGTTGGAAAACTTAGTTTTGGTCTGTTGCATTTGGTCCATGGTATTGGTCCAAGGTATCTTGTCCGAAGTGTTGACCGCAAGTATTTGGTCCAAGGCCTTGGTTCTAAGTGGTTTTGAACCATGGTATTGAGTAAGGCCTAAGACTATAAGAGGAGGAGAAGATCATTAGGTAAATGTACTCAAGCATTGAATATCTAATGAAGAGAAATATCTAGAATACAGGTCATTGGGTTATTGTGCACAGTTGGATCTGAATCAAGGATGAACCTGAGCGCCTAATGAAGGATAAGTTTTATTGATGGGTCAAGATCTTAAGGCTTGAAGAGAAGTATCTTTGTGTGGTTTTGATCTGATATATGAATAAATGGTGCATGTTGTAATCTGTAAATATGATGATCTGGGTATAACTGACATCTAGAATTGTTGTAAAGTTTAAATCATCATTTATAGATCAGTACGCAGGTTCACTTTAGCAAAGGCACATATACGCATTGGTTCTACATATCAAAACAGTGTATACGTAGGTTTTCCTTGAGATAACGGTGTATCAACGCAGGTTCGACATAATGAAGTAATGTATACCTAATAAAATATGCTTTAGCTACTTCTGTTTGTTGTTGCATTGTTCTAGGTTCTGGTTACTGTTACTGTATTCTAGTTACAACATTTTGAGAAGTGATTGATTGATTCAGTTTTGATTGGTGCTAAGGAGATTGGTTGATGCAGATATAAATGATGGTTGATTGATGTTATTGATGGATCTAGCCTGAAAATTTATGAAATGTGGTCCCTGGAAGAAAGGAGAAGGTTGTAACCTTCTGTAGGCCTGCACCTATGTACTAGTAAAACACAACAGCTAGTACAAGAGCTAGGGGGTTGTAGCTCCCTTCCAACAGAAGCTGGAGAATGAGAGAAGGTTGTAGCCTTCTGTAGGTAGAAGCCTACATAGTGGTATAAGTCTGCACCAGTACAAAAAATTGTAAAAAGAAGTTTCTTTTAAAAGAAGATAGAGACGATTGCAGCAGGTGGTTTTCACCCACATTAGGTTTCCACCTTATATCTTGTGTTCATGTGTGCGATTGTTGGTTCTGTTTTACTGCACTTGGTTATTGTTTATATGGTTCTGATGCACATATTAAAGATCAACATATGATGAATTAACTAAGTTATAAGTTTGAAGAGTATACGCTAGTTGCCTTACATACAACTGCGTATACACACAAGTTTAATTAACTGAAATAGCGTATACAAATTTGATTATGGAAATAAAATATTATTGACTTGATAATACTAATTCACCCTCCCCCCCCTCAGCATTATTTCCAACAATTGGTATCAGAGCAGGTCCTTCAGAAGAAGCTTGATCGCTTGAAGGAAGATCTATCATCATGAGTAACTACGAAAGAGAGGGATCCATTAGACCACCAATCTTTGATGGGAGCAACTTCGTTTATTGGAAGGTAAGAACTACAACCTATCTTCAATCTCTTGGAATAGATGTCCAGGAAATTGCAGAAGGAGGAAATACATTTCCGTCAGCAATTCCTATAGATACGGCAGGTAAAAAGCAATATGAAACCAATGCCAAGGTTTTCAATACATTATTGGGGAGTTTGTCACAATCAGAATTTGTCAAAGTTATGCAACTCAAAACTGCTAAAGAAATATGGGACAAGATCGTACTAAGCTCTGCAAGAGACAATCAGGTGAAACGTGAAAAACTGCAATCTCTCAGAATTCAATATGAAACTCTCAAAATGCACAACAATGGAAGTATAGCTAATTACTTCTTATTTATAGATGAGATTGTTAATTGCATGAATAAATTGGGTGAAGAGATAAAAGAAGTTACTTTAGTTGAAAAGTTCTTAAGATCCTTGTCTACTAAGTTTGAATCAAAAGTTTTTGCCATAGAAGAAAAGTAGGATCTTCATAGTATCACTATGACATAGCTACACAGAATCTTAACTGCTTTCGAAATGAGAAAATGAGGTCCATCAGACATGAGAGAAGCAACATTCAAAGATTCATGAAGAGAAGAACTCAATGAATCACAACATATTTCAGAAGAAGAGGAAGAAGCAAACTTTGTCAAAAACCTTCATTGGGGTTCTGGAAGATTCAAAGGTAAACTACCTTTCAAATGTTTTGCTTGTGGAAGAGTTGGTCACTATGCTACCAAATGTCCGCATAAAGATAATCTTGATAGGGGTAAGGAATCAGTGAAATGGAATAGAAAACAAAGTATAAGTAATAAGAGCTACTATACGCATGAAGATAGTGATGGTTTATCAAACAGTGATGAAGATAATAATGATTATAGACTTTTGATGGATTTTGAAGATGATGATTTCTTAGATGCTTTAGATGAAGATAATCTTTATGAATAAATCTATAAACTCAAAATCTGTTTAGAAGAAAAGAGTATGATCATAGATACTCTGACATTCCAACTTGCTAAAAGAGAAAAACACAATGAAAAACTAGAATGTTAAATTGTGGGTCTAAGAAAAGATATTGAGAAAACAAAAGCTCTCAATCTCATATTTGCTAAAGGATCAAAAACTTTAGATGAAATTATTGAAGTGCATCATTCTCCTCTAATAAATACAGGTCTTCGATATACTGAAGAAGCATCTCAAGCATAGAATTTGTTAACCTCCACTAAAAGTTATCTTGACATAGCAAAGAGTAGTGAACAGTTTGAAAATTGTCAGCAAAGGCATAAAGCAGTTCACTAAGTAAATCAGGTTCAATCAACTTCAAGACTGAATAGAAGTTACAACCAACCTCAGGTATATCATACTCAATTTGCTGCAAGAATGAATCACCAGGTCAGTAAATTTGATAATCGGAGGAACTTCTTTAATGGCCAATGTTTTTCATGTCATAAATTTGGACACAAAGCTACTCAATGTGTTGCTTACAAGACCATCATGACTAGAGAAGCACGAAATCAAAGGAATGTGATAGGGATCATGAAAAGGACCTACAATAACTTTTCACTTATTGAAAATGAAATAGAATGCTATATCTATAACAACTTCGGTCATGAAGATTCTTAATGCAGGAGTAAATTTCGGCAAACATCTCAAAAGGATAAAACTTCATTGAGTCCCAAAATATGGAGAAAGAAAGAACCGTAAATAGAAAGATGTGGTATAGCCTTGTATGTAGAAGGACAAGAAAATCAGTGGTACATCAATAGTGGATGCTCGAAACATATGACATGTGATAAAGAAAAAATTCAGTCATACAATGCCTTAGAAAAGGAAAAGAAGGTCTCATTTGGAAATGACACTCCTGCTGTCATAAAAGGTAAAGGTTCTATTCTCTTAAAAGAAAAGGTTAAAGCTGGGAATGTTATGTATGTTGATGGTCTAAAGCATAAACTATTGAGTGTCAGTCAAATGTGTGATCAAGGAAACTAAGTAGTATTTCGATCAAATGGATGTGTTGTTTGTGAGCTTGATAGAGGAGAAACCGTGATCAAAGGCATAAGAATTCCAAATAATTTATACATACTCAAGGGAGGACAACATCAATGCTATCTGAGAAAAAATGTTGAACACTGGTTATGGCATAGAAAATTGGGTCATCTGAGCTTCCCTCAAATAAGGAAAGCATGCAAATTCCAGGATGTTTGTGATCTTCCTGATATCAGCATTCCAAAAAATACAATATGAGAATCATGTCAATTTGGTAAGCAAACCAAAGAAAATTTCCCTGAGAAGGAAGGATCAGCTAATAAGCCTCTTGAACTTGTTCATACTGTTTTATGTGGTCCATCAAGGAAAAGGTCACCTCATGGAGAAGAATACTTTATATTGTTCATTGACGATTTTTCCAGAATGTGTTGGATAGGACTTCTAAAGCATAAAGATGAAGCATTTGAAAAATTCAAAGCCTTCAAAGCTTTGGTTGAAAATGAATCAGATCGCAAAATCAAATCCCTCAGATCTGATCAAGGAGGGGAATTTACCTCTGGTGAATTCTTCAACTTCTGTGAATAACATGGAATAAAAAGAGAATTCTCCACCACAAGGACTCCTCAGCAAAATGGAGTGGTATAAAGGATGAACATAACTATTCAACAAATGGCTCATGCTATGCTAGATGAGTCTGTAACTCCTACAACCTTTTGGGGTGAAGCTGCATTTGCTGCCATCAATATCCTCAACAAAGAAAACGTTCGAGTAAAAGCACTCAAACTCCACATGAAATTTGGTATGGTAAGACTCCTACTATAAAATACTTCAAAGTTTTCAGAAGAAAATGTTACATGAAAAGGACTGATGAAAAACTTGGCAAGTTTGAACCTAGAGCAGATGAAGGCATTCTCCTTGGTTACTCTTCTTGAAGTAAAGGATATAAGTGTTATAATAAAAGAATTGGGAAAATTATTGAAAATATTGATGTTGTGGTTGATGAAGCAAGTAAAAATCCAAAGCAGGTAAAAACCGAAGAGTGTGAAGGATGAGGATTATCCTTCCACATCAAATTAGACTAATTCTAAAGAAGAAGAAACCAATGAAGCACCAGAAGTATAGATAATGGCAAAAGAAAAGACTCCATCCAGGTATGTTCAGAAAAAACATCTAGAGACTCAAATTTTGGGACAGAAAGAGGCAGGAGTGCAGATGAGAAGAACTATTACAGAAGCTTCAAGCCATCTAGCATTCCTTTCCTCCATCAAAACTCGAAATGTAAATGAAGCATGCAAAGATGAATGTTGGGTCAAGGCCATGAATGAAGAACTTGAGCAAATTGAAAAGAATAATACTTGAGAATTAGTTCCTATACCTCATGATAAGAATATGATAGGAACCAAATGGATATTTAAAAACAAGCTTAATGAAAATGGTGAAGTTATCAGAAACAAGGCTAGACTTGTTTGTAAAGGATATGCTCAGCAAGAAGGTATAGATTTTGAAGAAACTTTTGCACCTGCTACTATACTTGAAGCCATAAGAATGTTCCTTGCTCTTGTTAGCTTTTAGAAATTCAAAGTATACCAAATGGATGTAAAATATTCCTTTCTTAATGAAGACTTAGAAGAAGAAGTATATATTGAGCAACCAGATGGATTCATCCTTGGAAATGATCCAAAACTTGTATGCCGATTCAAAAAGGCTGTCTATGGTCTAAAACAAGCTCCAAGGGCCTGGTATTACCATCTTGACAAATACCTCCATCAACAAGGTTTTTTAAAAGGATCAGTTGATAGCAATCTATATACAAAAATTGATAATGATAAACTGCTAATACTTGTTGTGTATGTTGATGATATCATTTTTGTTAGCAATGAAGAAGCCATGAGTCAAAACTTTGCTTTCCTAATGCAGCAACAATTTGAAATGTCCCTGTTTGGTGAGCCCACATATTTTCTCGTCTTGTAAGTTCAAAAAAATAAAGATGGTATTTTTCTATCACAAACCAAGTAACTCAAGTAGATCTTGAAAAAATACGACATGGAAGATTCTAAACCAGTATGTACCCCCATGGTAACAAGATGCAGTCTCAGCTCAAATGATGAATCAGCAGCAATACATCAACCAACCTATAGATCCATGATCGGTAGTTTGCTTTATCTAATAGGTACTCGACTAGACATAATGCATGCAGTGGGAATAGTTGGAAGATTCCAAGCAAATCCAAAGGAATCGCACCTTCAGGCAGTTAAAAGGATATTCAAATATCTTCAAGGAACTCAAAATTTTGGTTTATGGTATCCTAGGGATACAGATCTTACACTTCTTGCATATACAGATGCAGATTGGGCAGGAAGCATGGATGACAGAAAAAACACTAGTGGTGGTGCATTCTATATGGGTTCTAGATTAGTGTCTTGGTTCAACAAGAAACATTATCTACAACTGAAGCAGACTATGTGGTTGTTGCATCTTGTTCCACACAACTCCTTTGGATGATGCAAGCATTGCGAGACATTCAGATCACATGTACTCCACCCATCTCCATTCTATGTGATAATACAAGTGCAATCAGTATTTCTAAGAATCCAGTCATGCATTCCAAGACCAAGAATATACCCATCAAATATCACTTTCTACGTAAACAAGTGCTTGAACAAAAGGTCAAATTGGAGTATGTTCCCTCCAAAGAACAGGTTGTTGATATATTCACCAAACCACTACCCATAGAGACATTTGAATATATCAGACAGAAGCTAGGAGTAGTTGGTGCGTCATCTTGCTGTTAAAACTTATTTATTTCAGAGAAAAGTGGTTGTACGCGAGTTTCATGAAACGTATCTACGTACATACGCTGGTTGATGTGGATATAGTCGTGTATATGTTGGTTTGAAAAAAATAGTGGATGAAAGGAGCCTAATATGGGTCTGACAGTGATCATCTGGCATAGATTCATGGGGAGCATTTACTTATATGCATTGTTGGCATTATCTTAGAAGGTCTTGGTCCAAATTCACAGTTGTTTTTTATTTAGGTGGAACAGGTTCAGGGGGAGATCATGGTTGTTGGTTTGATGGTGATTGACAGATGTTTCTGATGATAGTTTCTATCATAGTCTTGTTTTAGATATTTTTCCTCTATGTCATGTATATCTTTGATTGACAAGGTCATGAAACAACCTATTTTGTTTCCCCACTATGCATGGGATGGATGATGTAATGTTCTTGTTCTGACATGTATAATCATTTGGTATATACCCACTTGGTTGGGTGGATGAGTCAAACTTGGTATATCCCCACTTGGTTGGGTGGATGAGTCAAACTTGGTATATCCCCACTTGGTTGGGTGGATGAGTCAAACTTGGTATATCCCCACTTGGTTAGGAGATGGATGTATGTATGAGTCATTAGTGATATGAAGGTCATTTATGATGTATGTATAGAATCATCTTTTTTCAGACCTTGCTTATATTCAGGGGGAGCATGGACAACACACTTCAGCATATCAGAGAATTCAACATACATTCACGGGGAGCATATCCCTTTGCCCTTGATGACAAAGGGGGAGAGTGACTTGGGGTTGGCATCAAGTCCAAAGGGGGAGATTGTTGGCATTATGAGACAGATTTGGCACTATGACACAGATGTTGTCCTTGATGGCAACTCACACAGATGACATTTCACAGTTTAGGCTCACAGAATGAAGAAAGAGAGGTATACGCAGGTTCCCTATTGACCAAGTGACGTGTACACATGGGTTAGCAGACCAAAAGGCACGTATAGCATACACATGTACTTTCATGGAAAGAAATGCATGTACATGTTGGAAAACTTAGTTTTGCTCCATGGTATTTGGTCCATGGTATTTTGATCCATGGTATTGATCCAAGGTATCTTTTCCGAAGTGTTGGGCCCAGGTATTTGGTCCAAGGTATTGATTCTAAGTGGTTTTGGACCATGGTATTGAGTAAGGCTTAAGACTATAAAAGGAGGAGAAGATCATTAGGTAAATGTACTCAAGCATTGAATATCTAATGAAGAGCAAGATCTATAATACAGGTCATTGGGTTATGGTGCACGGCTGGATCTAAATCAAGGATGAACCTAAGCGCCTGATGAAGGATAAGTTCTATTGATGGGTAAAGATATTAAGGCTTGAAAAGAAGTATCTTTGTGTGGTTTTGATATTTTATCTGAATAACTGGCTCATGTTGTAATCTGTAAATATGATGATCTGGGTATAACTGACGTCTGGAATTGTTGTAAAGTTTAAATCATCATTTATAGATCTGTACGCAGGTTCATTTTAGCAAAGGCACATATACACGATGGTTCTGCATATCAAAACAGCGTATACGTAGGTTCTCTTTAGATAATGGTGTATCTACGTAGGTTCGACACATTGAAGTAGTGTATACCTAATAAAATATTCTTAGGTACTTCTATTTATTGTTGTAGTGTTCTCGGTTCTGGCTTGGGTTTTGGTTACTGTTACTGTATTCTGGTTACAACGTTCTGAGAAGTGATTCACTGATTTAGTTTTGATTGGTGCAAAGGAGATTGATTGATGCAGATATAATTGATGGTTGACTGATGTTATTGATGGATCAAGTCTGAAAATTTATGAAACGCAGTCCCTGGAAGAAAAGAGAAGGTTGTAGCCTTCTGTAGGCCTGCACCTACGTACTAGCAAAACACAACATCTAGTACAAGAGCTAGGGGGTTGTAGCTCCCTTCCAGGAGAAGCTGGAGAACGAGAGAAGGTTGTAGCCTTCTGTAGGTAGAAACCTGCGTACTGGTATAAATATGCACCAATACAAAAAATTGTAAAAAGAAGTTTCTTATTAAAAGAAGATAGATATGATTGCAGCAGGTGGTTTTCACCCACATTGGGTTTCCACGTTATATCTTGTGTTCATGTGTGTGATTGTATGTTCTGTTTTACTGCACCTGGTTACTATTTATATGGTTTTGATGCACAGATTAAAGATCAACATATGATGAATTAAGTAAGTTATAATTTTGAAGAGTATACGTTAGTTTCCTTACATACAACTGCGTATACACACAAGTTTAATTAACTAAAGTAGTGCATATGAATCTGATTATGGAAATGAGATATTATTGACTTGATAATACTGATTCATCCCCCCTCTTAGTATTATTTCCAACAGGAACTTTATCGGCCAAAAGATATAACCAATATAAGGACCACAGGCCGGAGATTAGCCAAATGTTAAAGTGTCACAAGACTCTTTAGACTTCATCCACACACATACTAAGAAGCTAAAACATGTCTAGGAACAACACTTATTCACGTGATGGAAATAAAAGGAGACAAACAAAAAGAAAGAAAAACAAAGGAAAGGAAATGAAAGGAAATACAACACACAACAAGGAAGCTAAACCAAATCGTAATGCAAGACAAAAGTAATAAAATATATGAGATACTAAATACAACAACACGGGATGAGTGCAAGATAAGGAAAACTATGATGAAGCTAATCCTACTCCTAACCTAACAACCTGAAGGTTGGGGTCACATATAATGGAATTTCCAATGTAGCCACCATTATCATTCTCAACCTGCAATCACAAATATGTGATCAATTAAAAAATATATAAAGAAATGTGCGAGAGAAAAGTTAAAAAATTGAATAACTTACAGAGAAAATTGAAGGCCTTTCCTGTGGGATGAAAGATGTGTCACAACCACTACTTTCATCATATCCACATTCTTACCTCTTTAACAGAAAGCATAAACAAATAAACCTTGAAGACTTCTTGCGAACACACCTTCTTCTATGTCATCCTGCTTAGAAAGCACACAAAAAGGGAGAAATTTGTTTATTGCAATGGAGCTTGTTGAGTAAGATTTCTCCAACCATTCAGTGATTGGATCATAAAATATTTCGAAATATTTGAAAATATGGATTTTCAAGTAGAGGTGTGGGATTATAAGAAGAATCTTGTGAGGGAAAATATATCTGATCATATTTTTCAGTCATGTCAAGATATTGAGGACCTAACATAACCATCAGTAGATACTAAAGTGCCTCAACCACTTGAAAAAAATCTGAACGGTGAGATGTTAAACAATGAAGATCGAAGAATGTAAAAAAAAATTCCATTGGATTTGTTGGTGGGAAAGCGATAACATGAATGAAAATCATCAAAGATAGAATAATGATAAGATAATTTGATTAAAGCATCAAATTCCCAGTTTGTAATCAATGAAGATAAATCAATTTGAATAGTTCTATGAATACTCTCAACAATCTAACTAAGTTCCTCGCAAGCCAAATGTGACAAATCATTTTCCTATACGATGACAAACTATGCAATTAAATAGGGATTCGAGCACAACAAATACATGAGACCATTACATACATGGTGAATGGGGAAGAAATTGATTCATATGATGACTCATGCATTTGTTATTACTCAAGAGGATGAAGATTTGCAATATAAAATTCACAAGAAAAACAAGGAGATGACTATTAAGAGATGAATTTGATAAGCATGATTCCTTCAACCAAATATAGTTTTTCGGATGATCAACTTTGAAATTCCATGACTCTATGAGAAGCACACATTCCAAACCCCAGTTTGGTGTGAGATATTGGCATGATGATGTATAAACTGAAAAAGGTTCCTAAATCCAGCGAGAAGTAAAATATTCGAAATTTGAAACATCACACCAAAAATACCAACATTTTTCAAAAAAAATTATCATCGTGTGAAACCATGCAAAGAGAAGGATTGTGTGGGAAAAAATGATCTGGCTTAGTTTGAGTGGCTTACCAGAGTCACGAGATCCTGACATAACCATCAATGGGAGTTGAAGTGCCTCGACTCATCGATAGGTCCTGAAACTTTACAGGATTGTAAAATCATATATTAAAGATTGAACCAGATCATGCATGGTCTAAGGATAGTTTCTACCACTAGTTTCAATAAAGATGCTTCTCACTAGGTGGCAGCCATCTTTGTTACTAATTTGACTGTATTTTTCAACTTCAACAACCATATTACTCAAGTTGAAAGATTCTCCTTATAAAAAATTCAAATATAAATGAATAGAGGAAATTTCATAAGCAAGATGACTTGAAGAGCTATTTTCATGCAATTGAAGAGATGATGAGGGTTGGGAAGAGTACTCAAAGATTTGATTATTTTAATTTTCCTCATGGATAATCTCACCAACTTGTGCCAATTGATAGGTTAACTCACCAGATGATGGACATGAATAACATGGAGTACCCTGTTGCAAGTAGATGCATAACGATAGAGAAGAAGGGATAGTGAGATTAAGTGGAAGCTTCAACAAGCAAATCTTCTTTGACTAAATCAGATTCTAGATCCAAAGTAAAATATTCATGAGAAATCAAAATATTAGCTGATGCACGTGGGCATTCATGATTTCATGCATCAATAAATTCATCATCATTGGAATGGTTGTTTCCCAAGGCTATGGGTTGATTGAAAGAATTGATTGTATTTGGTTTTCTACTGAGATGAAAATCATCGAAGAACGAAAGAACATTATTTGGACATGGAGGATTTTGAAAAAGAGAGGAAATATTGAAAAAGTCTCCACCTTCCTTCTACTCTACCTGCATAATGTGACTACCTTGTAGCTTATCAAAATTTGGACCAATAACATGAAAATCAAGAATCTGTGAAAAACTAGTTGGTGGAGCAGATTGATCAAGTAGGTCATGGTACAAAGAGTCATGGCATGTAGATGATAGAGGATTGAATAAATCTAGATTATATTGAAGACTAGAACTACAAACAATGAAAACATATTGCAGAATGGAGGAGTTAGTCTTCACCATAGGCTTCATGATCCATTCTCGAATTTCCACCATTAAATCTAAATAATGAAAAGTGGAAGAAAAATGAGAAGATGGATTAGGAATTTGGTTTATAGATTTCCAAGATTTACAACCTCCATAAGGAGGCACCCACATCGAGACTAAAAAAGGAGGAGGACAAGGAACAAAAGGGGCAGTAGATTCCTCATCTAAAATTAGGGGTGTTTCATGATTCAAAAGAGTTGGGTGAGTAGGAAAATCATTGGGTTCAGGTTAACTGTGTAAAGAGATAAGAACCAAGTTCTCAAAATATGATGCAAGAGCATCAAGGGAGTTTTTTTCTTTTGTAAATATGTTAAAAGGGGGTGTCATAATTTTTAATATTTTATTAATTAATTTGAATAAAATAGGAGAAGGTGAGGATTTTTGTAAATATCTTTTTATTTAATAAAAGGATATGAGAGAATTTAATTAGTTGAAGGATTTTAGGGATAAAGATCTATCCTTTAGGGATGTTGAGAGATTTAGGGGGTTGTTGAGAAATTGAAGGGATTGAGCATTTAATTAGTTCATTTTTAAAATTGTATAAATTCATCAAGCCTCAAAGGCATGAGAAGGTGTGAGTGAGTGTGAGAAGTGAGCAAGGGTTCTCCTTGGAAGCCTTCGGGCAGTTTGTAAAAGGGCCATAGATTTGCATATCTGGCCATGAATAGAAAGCTTTTTGTGAATGTTTGTTTTTATATACCTACGAGTATGCTGAATTCGATTCTGTATGAACATGTTTGCGTTTAATAAATTTTTATATATGGTTCTACACATAGTTGCAGAAATGGATACTATATAACGTTGAAATTGCAGTGGTTAGTTGTAATAATAAATCCATGTGAATTAATGTGTGTTGAGACTCTACACATGAACTGAAGAATCGATGTTATTAATTGCCAGAGGAAAACTGGGTGTGTTGAATAAATCGATTGCTTTTCTGTTTTGATTGGTAGTGAGGGCGCACAGTAGTCATAAAGCTGCATGAAATTACATTGAAAGTCAATGCAGAATTAAATATACATCGGGTGAAGTATGATCTAATCGAAGTAAATCGAGACAGAGTTCTGTTTTAATATTAACGCAGAGTTCTGTTTTAATCATGTCAATTGAAACAAGTTTTTTTTACCGGACGTTCTACAAATGAAATGAAGGATCTACTGTGAGGCGGTGTTGAAGAAATTATGTTATAAAGTACCTGGAGTCACTACAACAAAACCAACGATTAGCGTCCCTTTTTACTTCTTTTTTTGCATCTAGAGCCCATTTTTGGTGCTATTTGCATCCATTTATCAAATATGGTGCAAAACTTGACACAAAATTTGCATCAAGTTTTGCACCAAATCTTACACCAAGTTTAGCACCAGGTATTGCAATAGGTTTTGCACCAAGTTTTGCACCAAATTTTATGCCAAGTTTTTTGTCATCCTTTACACTAGGTTTTGTTCCAGGTTTTGCATCAAGTTTGGCACCTAATTTTGTTTGACATACTTTTGCATCCTCATTTGCATCCACTTTTTGCATCTACACTTGCATCAACTTTTGCATCGACTTTTGCATCCTTTTTTAAATCATTTTTTGCATCCATTTTTTCATCCACTTGTGCATCCCTTTTGCGCCAAGTTTTACATCGTGTTTTGTGTCTAGTTTTGCATAAAATGTTGCATCTACTTTTGTTGCATCCAATTTTCCCTCTTGTTTGGCATCCATATTTACATCCTCTTTTGCATCTATTATTGTACCCACTATTGCATCTATTATTGTACCCACTATTGCATCTAATATTTTTGTGCCACAATTAGCGCCTAGTTTGGCACCTCCTTTTGCACCCACTTTTGATTATAATTTTGCATCCACGTTTGCATCCTCATTTGCGTCTAGGTTTTCATCAACTACTACATCTATTTTTGCATCCCTTTTTGTATCCAATTTTGGACGGGGATTTGCATCGGGTTTTGTGTCTCTTTTTGCATCTACTTTTGCATCGACTTCTATTGCATCCACTTTTGCACACAATTTTGCATCCACTGTTGCACCCATTTTAAATTTCACTTTTTGCATCCCTTTTTACATCTTCATTTGCATCATACTTTGATTCTTTTTTTGCATCTATCATTACATCCACTTTTGTTATGCCACAATTTGCACCATGTTTTGCACTCACTGTTGTATCCACGTTTGCTTCCAATTTTGCATCCATGTTCACATCCTCTTTTGCATCAAATATTGCATCTATTTCTGCATCCACTTTTATGTCAGGTTTATGCATTGGGTTTTGCATTTCGTTTTGTATCTACTTTTGCATCTACTTACATTATATCCATTTTTTGCATCCAATTTTGTTTTGCCTGTTGCATCAATGTTTGCTTCCACTTTTACATCCATTTTTGCATCTTATTTTGCATATTTTTTGTCTATTGTTACATCCACTTTTGTTGCACCATATCTTGCGCCTACCATTGCAACCACATTTGCTTCCACGTTTGCATCCCCTATTGCATCCACTTTTGTTTCATCCATTTTTGCATATACCTTTGTTTCCGTTGTTGCATCCACATTTGTTTCACCACAATTTTTGCCAAGTTTTACACCTACCATTGGACCCATGTTTGCTTCCACTTTTGCCTTCATGTTTGCATCCAAGTTTGCATTGACAACTGCATCTACTTTTGCATCCACTTTTGTGTCAGGTTTTTCATGTTGTTGTGCATCTACTTATGTTGTATCCACTTTTAATCCAATTTTACTTCTATTGTTGCCCCCATTTCTATGTTCACTTTCGCATCCCTTTTCCAACACTCATCATATTTTCTGCATTGATGATATTCCTTATGGCATTGACAATTATGAACAATTGATGACAATGTCAATAATATTGACAATGATGAAAATGAAGATGATGGCGATGACATGAATTGTGATTATGATGATAAAGATGATAGTGGTTACAATGACAATGATGATAATGGCAATGATTATGATGATGACGATGCTAATGACGTTGGAGAATCTTCCCAATTTTAGATGTTGTCATTGTCATAATCATAAGCATTATCTTTGGTGTCATGATCATCATTTTCATCTAGGTCATCATCAAAACCAATAATGGCATGAATGATGATGATGCATGATTACAACAATGTCGATAGAAATTACATTAATGATGATGATGGGGATGATAAAAATGACAATGACGATGATAATGGTGGTGATGATGATCATCATCGATCATCTATCAAAAATAGAGTTGTTATTTCTCTTACGTATATCAATGTGTCCTAAACAACCCTTTTCTAGCACTGATCACATTTTTTGGGTTGATGATATTTCTTACAACATCTACAATTATGAACAATTGCAAACAATGTCCATAATGATGATGATGATGGCATGAATGGTGATTATGATGATAATGTAATGATGGAAATAACAATGACAAGGATGATGGTGATGATGATGACAATGATTATGATAATGAGAATGACCTTACAATCTTATGGATTCGTGAACAATTACTAGTTTCAATACCATCTTCTGGATACGTATTACTATCATACTTTTTAAATTTTCTGTCTCTCTTGAGGTATCTTACTATAATGGTGTTGTCAACACTAGAAAGATATCTTGTTGTAATGGTGGTTCTAATGTTAGCACTAGCAAAGTTTAGTAGGGAGGAAGCTACTACAAGAGGAATTCCTTCTAAGTGACTATGGCATTCAAAATGAGGCTTTATGGGCTGCTTGTTAACACATGTTCTCATGCTCATATAAAATTAATGTGAAAAGTTGCTTTAATTGGTTCCCATGCATAATTGATATTGATAATGGGGTGGTATAAAATTGTAATGGGCATATCCGTTAGTTAGTTATGATGGGTCAACAACATTGAAACCATCCAAGTGACATTTCACCTTGAACAATCGTCGCTCGTGCGAAAACACGAAGTTTATGTAAATGAAAGTTGTGATTGTAGTGGAATTAAAACCATCGAGAAATATCAAAGAAGACGCTGCCTACCAGTTTTGAAAGACAACCAAGGCATTGAACAACTATTTGCGTTAGGATGTAGTGAGGGAATCGAAGGAAATTTGGCAGCCCTAAGTTGCCATTACTATTGCCAATCACACATTCAATAGTAACCATAAAAGGTAGCCACATATAAACAGAACCTCGAGGTGTTGACAGTCAGAATCTATTGTAATAGCTTTGACGTATATATAGTTTTGTGTTTAGATGAGAATGAAGTGGGCTTCATCCAGGGTTCGGCTCAATCCTCGTCCATTCCATGCAGTGGTGCTTAATTCGCCAAGCAAGAGAATATTACGTGAGCATTCAAAGTTAAATCAATAGAAATCAAGGACGTGTGATTGTCAAATTATTGCTCCTCCCCTATGATTGAGCGCTTGATGTGATGGTCATTATCCTTGGGTGATACTTTTATTCCCCATTTTCTATTGAAAAAGTAGCGTTTTTCTGTTCGATTATGATAGGATTGGATGAACCTCGGTTTGGGTGGATGTAGACCCATGTTTTTTTGTGGTGATCTTCAAATGTCTTGAGGATAAGAAAAAAAATCCTTAACTAAGGTCCATGGTTTTGGGGATGAGTTGGTCTTCTAGTGAAGCCATGGTTTCCCAACTTCAATCCTCTCACTATGTTGCCGATGACTACTCTAGTATGGGTAAGATTCCCAGTTTTCCCATTCACTTTACCCATCTAGATCTCTTAGAAAAAGTGGGCAATTTTATTGGAAGATTCGTCAAAGTAGACAGGGAAAGACTTTTGAAAGGCATTTTCACCTATGTTTGCATATGTGTTTAGGTAGATCCCAATGAAGTTTTGCGAGATAAAATTGAGCTCAAGTGGATGGGAATTGTGTATTCCCAACCCATGGACTATGAAAATACAACTTATAGATACACATATAGATACACCAATAAATTTCAACCACAAACCTGTGAATTTCATTTTCCTTCACACCATGCATCTAATTTGTATTCTGTATGAGAATTAACAAAGGAATGATGCTCTTTTTCCTATATTTTGACTCCCAGAGAATACTATGATAAACGTGGATAGACATAGGGTCCTGTATGGTCCATTTACATCCCATGGATGGGAAATCATAAGTAAATAAAATAACATCCATTACATAGGCACTCATGTAAAATGGGGGAACAATGTTTTCTAGAATAAAAAAACTACAGTTCTTCCTATAATCTAGGATTTGGATACTTAAATTATTAGATAGAATAGTCCCCCAGTCCATAACATAGCTGCATCAATCAAGGGTACCCACTGGTCTGAAAACTTTTGGGTATTGACATAACCAAATAATCTACATATCATAGTGGCAACATAACAATATGGACTGACAAGAGAAGCTATAGAATGCATACCCTTATTTTCTCGCTTGTGCTTGCTAGCATCTCTTCTCCATCCTTTGATGACTTCAGATTGATCCTGATTTTCCTTCATGAATTTCTCAATGAAGTCATATCATATTTCTTCTGAGCTGCCGACAACTGGTACATTCGAGTCAAATCTTTGTTGGTGAAAGAGCCGATGATTGTGTTCCTCTTGGTCATAAAGTTTCTGTCAGCGATGTTTAGATGGTCAACAACACATGTGATCATATCCATGTAAGGAAGGATGTTCAGCTGAGCAACAATTCTGTGGAGGAATGAATTGACCAGATCACTATATGTAGTATCAGAAACCGGGTATGAATCTTCGGCTATGACTACTCTTTCTGTGACTCTCGGCTCTTCATCTTCGAAAAGTTGATATGTGGCCTCCCAGGTAGATGTTCCAGTGTTTGAGGTGCATGTGGTATCGGTAAATAATGCAAGCAATTCTGCAAACTCAGGGGGAAGAGCAACTGATTGTTGTTGAACAACAGGTTTCTTCATGGGTTTGGTCGACCAAGACATTTTTGTTGAATTATGCTTGTTGGGACTGACTTGTCAAGAGAAACACAAGGGTGAGAGTAACTAACATTCAGAGCGAATAACTTAGCAAATAACCGATTACATAATAATCCAAGAATTTTATGAGCGAAATCTCAAGAAACCGTTAGTAATAATGAATGCGTTTATTCTATCGAAAACCATTAATTCTCCACATTTGGCCATTAATATCGCATCCGCCATATCTCAACTTTTGAAGCCTTATCACTTTGAAACCTCCGATTGCAATATGTGTTGCAGACTCGACTGCTCCATCATACCACACCTTAATATAATATCACAGTTGCCATGTCACGCCTTTCATATCACAAGTTTTAAAGACGTGTGTCTGGTCATGGACATTAAAAGTTGCAATGGTTATGGTGTAAATAATTAAATTGAATGGATATGGTGTAAATAAAGTCGCAAGTTAGAGGCTTCGGAAGTTTGGTCATGGAAAATAAAACAAAAACGCCACTCGCGAGATCCCAATATGCAACGTGGTAGTTTTATGGGGTCGACCTCTTTATTACTATTTACATATATATGCCGGCTTTTATTATATTTATGCTTTAAACCTTTAAAATTTATTTGGAAAAGGTTTTAATCGCCATTTTTCTTAAAATACTTTTTAGGATGTTCTAATATAATCCTTTCGCATTGAGGCTTTAGAATTAAACCTAAAATTTATCGCTCTTTTTAATTAATTTTTTTGATCTTAAAACTAATATTTCCTCTCAATTTTTTTTTTATAATTATATCCTAAATTTTAAAATAATAACCCTTCTCTATTAATTCTTTTATTAATTATATAATAAAATTATTAATTCATACAACACATATTTAACATTTTACTAAAATATTACTTTTACTTACTTCCATATCCCACTACTTCTATGACGTTGCACAAACCTACTTCCATATCCCACTACTTCTATGACGTTGCACCGGTTTGTGCAAATGCTAGTTCTATATACGATGTAGGGTTTCAGGGTCGGCGACAATGCTCTTTAACTTTTTAAAACATTTATATCTTAAAATGGGTTGTTATATCGGATGTAGGGTTTCAGGTCCACAGATATATCCTTCTCCGAGGGGTTTCAGGAGGGCCTCTTACGCTGCGCCCCCTTTTCAGGTAGACGCATTTGCAAATATTTGCATTGTGCTATTTTTCTTTCCAGGCAGCGGATTGACTTGATCGGTGCACGGACAAAGGTGCATTTTTGGATAACCGATGCGGCTGGTTCAGATCCTCATATGCAATCAGATAGAGGTGAGTCTAAGCCTTGATTTCTTTTGTCCCTCTCAACCCATATTCTCTTATCACGATGTCTTTTTTGTTTTGTATTTCCGCTTCACATTTTCCAGAAGAGGTGCTGCTTATATTTGCTTTCACAGACTCACAGCAGGCATATTCTTTCAATCTGTGTTTTTTTTGGCGCATTTATTGGCTTACATATCGATTGATATTGATATATTTTCCCTCAATTTTTCTAATCTTTTATTTCATCCGAGTATAAAGAGATACATTCTGTAAATGCTTTAAGCTTCGAGAAATATCAGAACGAAAATATACATTCTTTGCTAAGCCTGAAGAAGGCATTGATATTGATTGAAGGGTCCTGTAACTTCTCTAAAATTCAGAATTCTTCTTTTGAGGCACTTGGATCATCTTCAGAATACTGACTGTCATAAGAATCCCCATTCGAGGATGCAGAAATATGTTCGTGTAAGATATGACAATCCTTGATTTCACTTCATAACCTTGAACCCTCAGCCAACTGTATTCCTTCCTTCCTCAAGGTGTCTGCTTCACCATTTAATTCTTTGTAGACATGTTCAAAGCACTCTGAAATAAAAACGGACAGAACGTTTGATTTCATCTTCTACTACTGCCATTCATCCAATTAATTACTAACAACTGATGAATTTAGTAACACTTGTTTAACAGATTCTTCTCCTACAGGAAAGTAGCACAGTCTGAATTTAAAGGCTAATCGAAACTGTAATCTGAATGTCGTTTGAGCCTATAAACGGACACAGTTAGAAAACATGCACAGAACATGTAGATCACTGTCGAGAACCCCTGTTAATGCTATTCCATTATCATTGAATAAAAAGCTTCATCACTAACATATCTCAGTGCAAAATGTACTGCCCCCTTCCAAGTATTAGAACTTGTGTTTTGTGGCAACCTGATGAACTTGCCTAGGCTGCACCATGTACTGAAAGTGTTGACTGCAAAACAAATGTTAGGCCTTGTGTTAACTAAGTACATGAGGAAACCTATCAATTCCCTGTATACAGATGTTCATCAAATCTGAATTAGAATCAGCAAAGTACAATGGATTTACTACCACAGGGGAGTAGCCATGGGTTTGCAGTACATCATTTGAAATCTCATCAGAATTTCAATTGCATACACTGGAGTAGCCATGGGTTTGCAGTCCATCATTTGAAATCTTCTAAGAATTTCAATTACATACTTTTTCTGTCCAAGGAACACTTCACCTGCACTTTGCTACACCCCTAGAGCCAACAAGTAGTGCTTCAAGTCATGACAAATTCTCTTGCCAATTTTACCCTGCACCAGTTTGTGGATTCCTTTTAACTTCCTGTGAGTGTAAGATTGTCTACATATGGGACTAAAACAAGCAGATTAGAATGATCTACCAAATTGTAAAAATTAGAATCTGCATCTGTCTTAGTGAAACCCAAATCTGAAAGTTACTCATCGATCTTGGAGTGCCATGCAAATGGTGCCTGTTTCAACTCATAAAGGGCCTACTTCAACTTGTAAACATGGGTCTCAAGCCTATTCACCTAAAATCCTCTTGGTTGGTTTATTCATATAACTCCTTAATCAACCTATTAAGAAATGTTGTCTTTACATAAATTTGATATAAAATCCAATGGAAGATTGTTGTGAAAGACATAGTAAATCTGATAGAGGTATATTTAGTAACAAGAGCAAAAGTCTCCTCATAGTCAACTCCTTTTTAATGGGAGAACCATCCAACCACAAACCGAGCTTTGCAGTTTTATATGCTGCTATCTGGTGCATGCTTAACCATGCATGATTGTTGTAAGAAAAACTAGAGTCAAATACTGACTTCTCCACTAGTCTAGGCACTATCTCCTACCCATCATTCTTTAGGAGGAGATGTATTCCTCCATCATGGCATTTTGCAGTACTTGCTTCCTTACTGCTGTTACTAGAAGGTTTTGTTTCAATAATGAAAGATATCAGTGCAACATAACTAGGGAACTTTTTAGGAGGGTGGCTTATTTGAAGGGAAGTAGTTGGAGCACCAACTTACTCTGTTGCCTCTTTTAATGTCTAGATTAGCCATCTAGGCTTTCTAGCTGAACTTGAAGGTAAAGAGGCACCCCTTGCACTTCCAAAAGCTTGCTGATCTAAGTGTGCGTTTCATGATCTTTTTTATTTCTGCAGATCTATTTTTGGGATACCAAGCTCTTCTGCCTCCATGGTCACTATTGGAGGTTCTTGAGACTTAGAGGACCATGCATTTTCTTCAAACTTGGTATCTCTGCTCACAACTACCTTATGTTGAGATGGAATGTATATTCTATAAGCTTTTGAGGTTTCACTCTAACCTACAAAAATGCCCTTCAAACTAGAAGGTTCCAACTTGGTCCTTTTCCCATCTGGAATATGAATGTAGATAGGACAACTGAAAAACTCAAAGATGTGTTACTTGAGGCTTCTGAATTCCTCCAGTCTTATCCTTCAAAATTCTGTGAGGATACCTATTCAAAATATAGACAATGATGAGACATGTTTATACACAGAGACACATGAGCAGAACTAGATCATGAATCAAGGCCCCAAACTACTGAGGGTTGTAGGGAACTATCAACATTTTCTTGATTCTTGATTTCATGCAAAAGGTATCAAACTCCTATTGTTTTTGTGAATTAAGTTTAGGACTTCCTAGAAGAATCATCAATAAAATATTCATAGTAAATGTTACTTGATAAGGAAGTTGAAGAGATGGGCCCACATACATTTGAGTTGATTAGGTCAGAAACCCCTCTTGACCTATGTTTACTGCCAGGAAAACATCCTTTACATGCTGGCCAAGTGCACAACCTTTGCACACTCCTTTCTTCTCAGCCTTGAAGATTGGCAATGCCCACACCATGTTTTTTAAGATTGGCAACATTCACTAGTGCAAGTGACCTAGTCTCTTTTGTCAAAGCTCACACATGTTGTCACTATCATACCCTAAAGTTCTTATAGGATTCCCTTGAAATTTAGGATGAGGACTTGTTGATCTTCAAAGTTAGCCATATATGTAGGATCTATCATCACTGAAATTGGAAAGATATTTTTAGTTAAGCTAGGTACATACAAAACATCATTAACTTAGTAAGCTTAAGGATATCACTTGATGGATCCCACTCTTGCAACTGGATATGTGGCATCATCACCAAGTTCTACTAAAGGTACTCTTGTTAGAGGTTGTATGTTTGCAAGCTCCACTGTCCACATACCAGTCCACATCAGACATGATGTCAGATGACAGGCATGAGACCATTGAGAAGTGTATCTCGAGATTGGATGAAAGCTCATCCACTTGAGCTGATGCTTTTGTACTCTTTACAAGTTGCTTTCCCTTCCCCTTCTTTTGATGAAATTGGAAGCGAAGTGCCCAAACATTTGACACTTGAAGCACTTGATGTGGCTCAAGTCCTTCCTTCCCTGGTTACAAGAACCTGGCTTCTCTTTCTTCCCTTTTTAACCCTTCTTAGTTCCTCTTTTCTTGTTGCCCTTCTTCGTCTTACTAATGGGGACAACATTCTGCTCCTTCTAGTTGAAGTCATTCCATAGCCTCTTCAAAATGGGAAGTTTTAACTTTTTTTTGGCCTATTAAAGGGAATGTTATAGTCAGTACTTTCAATAATATGGATGCATTGTTGATTGACTTGTTTGGGTTTCCAATCTAGTCTTCTGTTGAATTCGGCTCAATATATCTCTGAATGTGAATCTGATTCCAGAGGTCCTCTTTTGATATTAGTCTCCACATACACTTGGCTTTTAGGGATTTCCCGAAGGAATGATATTCGATATGTAATGCATGTGGGCTTTTTTGTATACCTTTGTTTTCTTAGCAAAATATAGTCTTATATTATAAAAAACAGATCAAGTACTGTAATTTCTTTCTCTTTGCATCCATGCTAGAAGAGCCAACATATCAGATTGGGCATCATATTTGGAATGTCTCATGTCATTCTAAGGACAAAATCCACAACAGTGATAAGTTTCAATGTTTGCTTTTATTTTTATTGTGCTCTTTCCAGCTTTGTGGCTGGAATGTGTTGTAGCCTCCATGATTATTGAGTAACACTTCCTCAATTAGAAGGAACTGATAGATAAAATCTTGTGGTCTCCTCACTCCAAACCACACATACTTTATGATAAGAGCTTTCGGATAATCTGCCAGAGATTAAATGCAATATTCTAACCTGAATGTAACATTTAACTGGACATTGTGAAAATTAGAAGCCTATTCTTTCAGCAAACTAAGGGCAAAGAACCCCGAATAGCTTTCATAATTAATCTAAGCCTAAGATAATAAAGGGTAAATTGCCCCCAAGTAGCTTTTAAACTGAATCTAAGCCTGGACTTTGCCAGTCTCATTGCGCCTTTTCCAAACCCTGTTTCCCCCGCCATGTCTCTCACAGCTTTTAGCTGCAATGGAGCAAGGATCCACCTGCTTAGCTTTGCTATCATTTTCTGCATTTGCCTTTTTCCTCCTTGACCTATTCTCCAAACGCACATTCCTTGAGGCCTGCACTCTGCGTTCAATCTCCAAAGCCTGGGTGAAGTCCCACATCCGCAGAACTCCCTCCTCACCTCCACATACAATTCTCTCAGCACCAATGTCTACAGAATACAAGTTTTGATAGAAACCATGCAGCAACCGTTGAGGTGGCTCCACATTTTGTAATGTTACAATTGCAGTGTTCTTCCACTGACAACTATTAGCAGCTTTTTCAGACTTGAAATTACTGCTTGAATTTAGCAGCTTCCTGACATCCATCATGGCAAGCTTGCCATCCCCAGATGCAGAGACAAGCCATGGATCCTCAAATGCAAGTGAATAAACTGGGCAGGAATGAGGAACCCATGAAGCAACTGGTTTATCATTAACTATAACATCATCATCAGAATGACTAGTGTGATGACGGGGAGATCGGTCCTCAAACATATGAATAGCTCCATCCTCACCTCCAGTAAACAGCAAATGGCCAGATCAACTGCATACCAAAGAGTATGCATTGCCAACATGGACATTTAGCCTCACCCTCATCTGGTGTCCTGTTTCAATATCCCATGTGTAAATGTCACTGCCTGCAGCGCTCATAAGTTGAGGGCCTCTCACAGCCAGTGACCACACCCAATCTCCATGCTTGAAAATCTTCAGACACTTCAAAGAAGCTCGATCCCAGACACGAATGCTCATATCCCAAGAGCCACTATAAATTCTGGCAGAGTCAAGACCCAGGCATGTAATGGGTCCAACATGTCCACGAAGGCAAAATTCAGACCTGTAATTCCCGAAATGTCAAACAAATGAGGGAGCTCAGGAATTGCTCGCCAACCTCTCACAAAAGCCTCAGTTCCACCCACAACCAACATCTCCATATCTACTGCTATGGCTCGTATAGTGCTACGAAGTGGCCGTGACTGTTCAATCAGAAAACCTTCCTCCATGTTCCACATTCTGATCATTGTATCATATCCTGCAGTAAAAATGAGATTTGCAAATGCCAGAAGACAAACAGACCGTATGGGTTCAGTATGGCCATGGAAAACATCTATTTTAAATCGGCCTAGAAAAGCCTTGCTACGAGCTTCTCTCTCAAGGTAGAGCTCTCTCCATGATTTTTCTGGTGGTATGGCAGATGTTTCAGAAGGTTTTCGATGTGCAGGAAGCCCCCATCTCTCACAATAGAATTCCTTCCATCCATGGCTATCTGAGGAAATCCTCCGGAAAAGAACACATACACAGGAAACAATGCTGAGTTCTCTTGCATTGAGATGATTGAGGATCTCCGATATTAGTACAGGAGGAAGTTCAAGAAATGAGCAATGGCCATTGTGATCAATATCTGTTAATGCATAAGTTGATCTCTCTGCTTTGCTGCTAGTCTTAGTTTGAATCTCTACTTCATTTACTTGTAAGGAATGAGGACTGGGAAGCTCCGGGCAGGACACCATCTCTTCATTCCAAGCATCATTAGCTGAACCAGAAGATACCTGCCATCCCTTCTGGCATTCAAATGCCATGGAAATACACAGGGAACCACCCAACCCTTCTTAAGATTGGCCAAAGCCTATATGGAACAAACCTGCAAAAAGAACACAAGTCTTAGTGCCAATCAGTGGGAACACGTTTGTTGAGATATGCAAGACAATAACAAAATTGACTTGGGAAATGTTTTGAAATGATTGAAGCATTTACATGGAGACTAAAATCAAAACAAAAGAATCCCCTGTGCACAACATATTATGACCGGATTGGCATCTTCCAAATTTTCCAGGAGCAACACCAGCGAATTCAACAGAAAATAATAAAAAATGTTTAACATAAAGTTTATTTACTCCACACGGTCTCAAAACAAAAGTCCATACCGTCAAAATAAATCCCACTGAATCAATGCCTCCACGGAATTACAACCAACTTTCCAGTTCAGATTTAAGTTGAAGGACAGGGAAAGGTGAACTTGGGGCAATTCATGCACTGACATGCACAAAAAATGAGAAGCTGCAATTTTGCAAGGCACATAAAAATTTAGAAAAGTACCATTGGAGTAGGCAGATGTGTCAAAGCAATCAAGATCATGAATGTTCTCTATTCCAAGTACAAAGTTGATCTGAGCACAACCAGCATCACACAGGTCAATAACCACCCAACCTCTGTACCAGGATCCTCCATCTTGACAAACTCGCACTTCCAGTGTCTATGTCCACTTGCCCGAGACCATCCACAGGGTTCAAGTGGCAGCGCCCCTGCCAGCCTCCCACAACACTTCTATAAAATTTAGTCACTGAATTCCTACTATGTGCGCCAAGTTCCTAACTCGGCACAGATACACACTTTAGCAACATGTATCCACCCATTTCAACAGATTGTACATCCACTTTTTTGCAACCTGCAAATGCCAGGAATGCTAATAATCAGCAGTATTGTTGCCCTTGCATGCCAGTAGAAGCTCATGGTGCAGCAGGAGATAAACAACAAATGACAGGTACAAAACTAAATGGATAGTCTATAACTGATATATAATTCTAAGCATAGAATGTACGATAGGCATGTAGCTAAGCCTCTTCTCTTTCCTGTTCTTCCAATGCTTAATTTGCCCTCTAATTTGCAACTTAACATGAGATCAAAAGTATTTTTTCTCCAAGCCCTTTTTGTTCACCAAAAGCCTTCTCAGATGTCCTTTTCCTAACGAACTTGGATCACCAATGCTTGTTCTCACATGCTTCCTCTCTTTATGGTGTCCTTGGGGAGCCCCCAGTCCACATTGCTTCTCCTCCCTCTTCTTGGCATATGTTTTCCCATGGTGACATCAGGAGTCATCAAATTCATTGGCAGCACCAAGGCCACTGATGAGATTTCAGTCTGAGTTCCTCAAACATGGTATTCACTCTCTCAAATTTCACATTGTTGATATGTTTAATCATGTTGTTTCTATCTTGGTTCCGCCATATCAGGGATTACTTCAAACCACAACAATTACAAAACTGTCATGGTTGAACACACTTTCACCAGGATCAATGGCATGGTACTTCATATGTGGTTATACATTGAACTATAGAGGAGGCCCCTTAAGGACAGCAGAGGCAAATTGACGTAGATAAGAGGCACCTCAAGGCCAAAGGACAGGGCAAGATTTAGTGAAACATACTAGCCTGTTGACTGCACCATGACTCTACAGGAAATTATTTAAGGAGACTTGGGTCTTGACATTGTTGTTTGAAATTCTTATGTTTCTTTGTGAACTTTTGAGAGAACCCTATTCCAAAGGCTTTGTGACATTAGTATTTAAGAGACCCTTCTAGTCACCATCATGAGACTATATGAGTTGATACTTGGTCAATTTCACTCTTCACAACTTCTCGGACTTCATTAGGAGCACCATTGGGTTCAAGCATTCCTGTCACCTCTCATAAACTCTCTTTGGGATCTGCATTGATGAGTTGTAGTCCTCTCTTAGGAAGCACATGCAAAAAGGCAATGGTTACCTTTTACACCACATCTAGATCTCCTTGCTTTTATTTGTCAACAACATGATCCTCCTAGCTTCCTAGAAAGTTAGGGACACGTTTCCCCATGCCCCCTTTTAGGGAGACACAGGGAGACGCAGGGGAAACGTTTCCATACTGTGGGGATGTGTTTCCCCAAAAGGGGTGCTTCTGGGCAGCTCCCCTAAAAAAGGGCTAGGTGCTCCCCCTTAATTTTGCTTGAAACAATAATTTATGAGTGGGAAAGCTCAACATTCAACCCTAGGGCCCTATTAATTGACTTAGGATGTTTGAGAGTGGTTCTGACCTCATTTTATTTCATATGGAGAAAGTAAATTTCAGATTCCACTCAAAATGCATCAGACATAACAATTTTTAGGATTTCAGGAATGAGCGAATTGCGATGTTTCCATTGGGCTCTATTATATATAAGGGTTTGGAACTACCATTTAATCAAGAGCACCAAGCCCAAAAGCACCCCTTTTGAGGGGGGCCATGTTCTGCTTTGGGCAATTAAGAGCTATCTTCCTCAGCTCAACCTTCAGTGGAGCTGCTGATTGATTGCCTCCTTGCTGTCACTTGTTGCTGAATGAAGGACCACTTCACCTGGTCATAAGTTTTCTCAAAGTCTATTTTGACAAACAAGCCATTGAGGCTAGTATGATCGGCACATTCTATGCCTTTAAAGACTGCATTGAAATTGTCAAGGATATATTGCCCACAAATAGACCTTGTTTGTTCTAGGCGAATGCTCTTTGGAAGAATATGCTTGATGCACAAGGCAGATGCCTTGGCCAAGATTTTTTAAAAGGTGTTTAAAAGAGTTATGGGTCTCCAGGTGGTGTTTAGCACTAGGTCTTTTGCCATAGGAATGAGTTTGATAATGCCCTGGTTGATTCCAGCTCGCAGGGATTGGCTTCTGAGAGGCTCTTTACAAACTTTTGCACAACTAAACTTAACTTCATAGTTTACAAAAAATGCTTTGTGCACCATCATCAATATTTTGGTTGCAAAAAATTGGTAATATAATCACAGAAAGTGATAAATATTTTTTTTTCTTACTGTAACAGCAATACAAACTAAGCCCCTAGGGTTAGCTCAATTGGTCGAGTCTTGTCAATAAAGCAGCTTTGTTATTGAGAGGGCATGGGTTCGATGCTGTCAACACTCTCGAGGCTAGGCTCCGTGGTTGCACAGGCAGTAAGTGGTCACTTCAGATGGATCTGCCTGGTACAAATATTTTGGGGATGTAGCGGTCACCGATCTCCGGGGTTCATGAACCACATAGAAAAAAAAACAACAATGCAAACTAGTTTTTTTTATGTAAAAGTAAAAGAATCTACAAAATAATGAAATTGTTGCATTGGCTGAGTCGACTCAAAGTTTTGTATTTTACTTGGTTCATTTTGGATAGATGGTTCAGTCCTCTTTGTTATGTCCTGTAGATTTATGCAAATGTAGAAGACTTCTATTTAGATTGCCCAACAATTTTGCTTATCTAGTTGTAGACAAGTACCATAAAATGCATATATCCTTTGGCTACATAGCAGTGCTTCATACTCTTCCCAGTCTCCTGAGTCTGGTTGAGTCTTGCCAAGTCAGCTCTGGACCGAGTATTCCCCAGCGACTCCCCTGGCAGGCTCCCCTTTGGCTTAGCGGAGTCTTGCCAGACTTTCTAGATTCGGGAGTCTGACCCAGGCTTAGCTGACCCAATGACAGTGACCAAAAATACCCCACACTTGTGATTTTTAGGAGGGAAATGAAGTGTTTGAGAGGGCAGGAAGTCTTTATAAAGACATTTCTCCCCTTATTCTTTATCATTCCATATATTTTTAAGAGCCATTTCTTCCTTAGAAGAGTGTTGTGTGCTGTCACTGTGAGCGGGTTGAGTTCATCATCATTTATGAGGGAAATTGAAGGAGGATTTAGCATCATCAATGATCACTAGCTGCTGAGTAAAGTCGTCTCACCCTCTCAGCATTAAAAGTTCAGGTAAGTGGGCAATTACACATTCAGGTTTTACTGTTTAGTTTATCAACTTGCATTTTTTTTTTTTTTATACTAGTAGGCCTGTAGGATGGGATGACATCCTACAGGCTTGATGAAGAGACTTAGGGTCTCTTTAGTGTTTCATTATCTCTAATGGAAACACCAAATACGTTTGCACCACAATTATTGCTTTAGTCTAGAGATTTTGGCTAACTCCTTGAGGGCTTATTCTTGGCATCTTTGTAGTCATGAATGAGGCTTGAGATTGGACTTGGAGACATTGTCTACCTTGATTATCTAATTATGTTATGAAACTATGAGTTATGTAGCTGAATGGAGTACTATTTGTGAATTTGATCGTGGAATTTCAGTTCACTATTTTGCATACAAATATCGAGTGTCAAATGTTGTGTCATCGTATTTTATGAGATAATATTTTGAAATTATGCATAGATTGTGGTTTTATAACTTATATGGATTGGTTTGTGCTCAAAATTTACCATGTTTTGAGTTTTTTTCTCTTTGCTGGGTCTGTGCTGAGTCGTTGAGTCTTGCCAAGTCCCAGCCCAACCAAGTCTGGCAACTTTGCTACATAGTGATAAGCATTAGATGCTAAACTTGATGATTAGGATTAACCCGATAATATTAGATTGAGCAGCAGATTGTTTTGATGGATTAGAATAGTTTTTAAATTCTTCCCCTTCCCATGTTCTGCTTAATTTTTTTTCTAGTAACTGTTGTAATATAGAAATTAAAAAAAATTATAAAACAACCATAAAAAAAATTAAAATTAAAAAGAACAACACATAAAAAATATCAAAACCTAAACTAATTTGCAATCTCTAACTCACTCATTCGAGTTACCAAGCTTATGTCTACTCAGCTTGCTGCGCAACACTATTTGACTTACCAGTTAACTGTTGCACCTCCTCCTCCATGGCACTCCTAAAATGCTCATTGGCCATTTTTAATCGTCAGTTTTAACTTTCGAGTCTTGACTTTAGATATGGATGACCTTAGACTGATTCTTTGACTTTCACTCTTTACTTTTTTTGAGTTTGAGTTATATCAATTTACTATTCCAATCTTCAGGCTTAAGTATCTACTATAGTCTTTTTGGTTAGTACTAATTAGATTCTAGAATCACGAATTTAAATTTTAAATCAATTTAGAATCTAGAATGATGAATGATGAATTTAATTTTTAAATCAATTTAGATTCTAGAATGTTGAATAATGAATGATGAATATGGATCAATCTAGTTCATTATTGAATCTCGTGGTGTATGAATGAATGATGTATGTATTAGTATGAATGATGAGTATGGATCACTGTATTTCATTATTTAATTCAATCATGTACGGATCAATGTATTTATGCTTTCATTATTGAAAATATATATATATATATATATATATATATATATATATATATATATATATATATATATATATATATATATATATATATATATATACCCCCATATCCCCCTGCCCCCTAATTTTACCTAAAATTTGAGGGTACTCTCACACGCCCCCCCTGTGCATCACCCCAGAGATGCATCTCCCTATCCCGGAGTCTTGGTGGAACATTAGTTTTAACTTGCCAACATAGAAGGGTTGAAAATATAGTATGACTTCATATTGAAATATGACCATGCCCTTCAAATTTGATGCCAGGTTGAAGAAGTATTTTAGGAAAAGTATTTGGAAGTGTGTTCTAGTGTTTGCCTTTTAGAAAATGTTAATTTTTTTTCAAGCTTTCTTTTCAGTTCTTATAACTGATTTGTTTGTTTTACTTTAGTGGTTTATTTATAATAGTTAAAAAGGCTTACGAGATTTAATGGAAACCTTTTATACCCACACCAGATATGCCAAAAAGACCTTAGACGTGTGAATTCCAATTTTGATGCACCGTTCATATTGTGCAGTTGTGATGTTTTTTGTTAACAATTGTGCTGAATAGCTTTGTGTCGAATGATGCAGGTACCTTCAAGACAATTTATACCACATACGGGAATCACATGAGATGGATCTAGATTTGAAGATAGAATTCTTCAAACATGTTAACTAATGCATTCAACTGTCCAATGTTCTTAGGTAGCGGTCTTGTAAGATTTCTTCTGACAATATCTGGTAACAAGAGTATTATTGTAATCATTAAAATGTTATAAGTAAGATATATGAAATAAAAATTCAGGTATTGAATTTTTCATTAAACATTATTTAGAATGTATTAATACTTATAAGTATTTGTGTGAAAATAAATTGAATTGGTTTATGTTTAAGGACAAGGCATCCAAGGCGAGGTTAACCAAGACAAAAGTCACTCATCGTAGTGGCCAGAAAGGTTTAAAATCACTGATAACAACCTTTGTAAGTATATTAAACATGTGATATTTTTTTAATAAATTTTGTACTAGAAGAAAGTCATTGTTATCTAATTTCTCCCTATTTACTGATTGATAGGAACTAAAATATGGAAGACCTCCAAATCATTTGGAAAAGGAGGTGCTGCAGCAAAAGAGATGGGTTGAATTTGTTGTTTGGATGGACTCTATGGTATGTAATCTTAGTTGGATTTCCAATATACTTTTAAACCATATTTTCATTTTATTTTTTAGTACTATTAGATATTATATCTTACCTCATTTTATGGTTAACATTGTATAACAAAAACATGTGTTGTGTTATGTAATTAATACTAACATGTAATATTGATTTTTTTGGTCAGAATGCTATAGGTAATGATTGCCAAGACGATGATCCAAATTATGTTCAACATATATCAGGAGATGATGAGGATGAGGATGAGGATGATGGTGGTGAAGGAGGAGATGATGATGATAGTTGCGGTGTTGGTGATGATGTGGATCAGAGTAATGAGGATGGTCACGATGATCATGAGGATGATCTTGGTGGTGGTAGCTAGGCATGCACATGCATTGTTTTTTATGAAGAAATTATTGTGTAGAATGACATTGTTATGTTTAGATGGGTGTTGTGAATTTACCCTATATCAATGAGACATTTTGATTTTGTAATCATACGATGAGTTTGATTTATGTAAGTTGTTAATTTATTGTAGAATAACGATATTCATGAAATATTTTGATTTGTTAATCATATTTGAATTTTACTTGTTTTGATTAAAAATAATACTGATTTTATTAGTATTATGTTGCTATTTTATACATGTTTTGAAAATTGTTAATGACACATTGTTATTTTTTTGGATGGATGTTGTTAATTTCTCTTAAATTTCTTTACAAATGATTTTGAATTGTGATATCTGCTTTAATGATATTTAGAAACTATCATATATTTCACTATGAATCTATAAAGGGGGTCATATATGTAAAGAAAAATATACTCTATATAAGAAGTCAAATGCGGATGTAACCATGGATGCAAAATTGAAAGTAAAATTGGATGTTAAACTAGAAATTAATACAAAATGCAAACAATTGACATACAAAGTGTTTTAAATTAGAAGTGAAAAATTGTGCAATAGTTGACACAAAGAAGGGAACAAAACATGGCATACAAAAGGATATCAAATTGGGCAAAAACAAGGACACATAAATGGGCACCAAATTAGATGCAAAAAAAGACAACAACTAGATGTAAAATAAGATGCAAAGTTGAGCGTTAAAAAGAAGCCAAAAACGTTACAAATTAATATGCCAAATGATGATGCAAATAATGGTGTAAATTTGGGATGCAAACTTGGGTGCAAAAAAGGAAAAAAAAAAGATGTAAGAAAAGACATAAAACAAGATGCAAAATGGGGCTGAAAAAAGGTGAAACCAAGGATGCCATATTGGATGTAAAAAATGATTCCTAATCACATGAAAATTTAGGCTCGAACTCAGACACAAAATTATATGCAAATGTGGACACAAAATGAGGCAAAAAAAGATGCAAATTTGGATGGTGAAAACGATGTAAAACTAGACACCAAAAAAATGCAAAATTGGATGAAAAAGTCGGTGTAAATAATGGTGCAACATTGGACACAAGTAGACACAAAAAAATGGTGCAAAAAGGGGCATAAAATAGCTTAAAATTGGATGCAAAACTTGGTGCAAAAACAAATACAAAAGTAGACGTAAAAAGTGGCTCTAAATTGAATGTACCATTAGACACAAAATAAGATGCAAAGGTGGACACAACACATGACTCAACATAAGATGCAAATATAAATGCAAATTTGGATGCTCAAAATGATGTAACATTAGATGCAAGAGATGGTGTTAAAAATGATGCAAAATTGGATGAAACAAATGATGCAAAATATGGTGCAAAATGAGATGGGAAAAATGGAGACAAATCAAACGTAAATGTGGATGTAAAAAATGGTCCAAAAAAAGATGCAAAAATGGGCACAAAAATGGATGCAAAATTTGGTGCTAAATCAAATTCAACACATGGTGCAAAGATAGGCACCAAAGCTGGTGCAAAAATAGAAGCAAAAACTAGTGTAAGACTAGATACAAAACCTGGCATAAGACTAGATGCAAAAACTGACACAAAATGGATGCATAAAAAGACGTTAAATTGGATTCAAAATACAGTGTAAACTTCATGCAAATGATGGTGCAAAAATGGAAGCAAAGAATGACACAAAATAGGAAGCAAAAGAGAATGAAAAATAGATGCAAAAAATGACACAAAACTAGAAGCAAAACCTGTCATAAAATAAGATGCAAATATTGGTTCAAAATTTGACGCAAAAAATGATGCATAGTTTGGTGTAAAAAATGATGCAAAATCTAGCATGAAAAAGGATGCAAAATCAGGTGCAAAAAAGGACGCTTTAAAATTTTTACAATAGAGCCAGATTTAGCGCCAGGTTGCTCATCACAATTACAAAAAAAATGCACTAAAATCTGGCGCTAAATCTGGCGCAAATCGCTGGTTTTGTTGTAGTGAGTGAATTCTGAATGTGGATGCGTTGAATGTTAAAGTCCACGTGTAGCCTAGAGATGTATTGGTAAGTCAGTGGTTTACTGGCTTTTGATTAAATCTGAACTTTAGGAAATTGCCATAGTGAAGAATGTAGTGTGAAGCATGAAGGCACAGGTTTGAATGGTTTTAAACTCAACAAAAGACATGCAGTTATTACAGAAATGGGAGATCGATTGAAGGAATAAGCATCTACGCCATTGGCTCTCCTGCTTTATTTGTCTCTATTCTGCATCAGAAGCAGAGGAAACATTTTTCTCTGGGAAGAAATCGTGGTATTTGGCAGCACATTGTATCTGCAAAGACAGTGATTGATATAATTTGAGTTGAATGGTTCGATTCATAGGAATCGACATCAGTTCTTAAATCAATGTTGGGTTTAGCAATTGCCTTAGAATGAAGGTTAAATCCAATTGACATTTGCTATCAGAATTTGTTCTAGGCTTGGACGCAAATGACTGATCTGTAAAGAGTGCGTATTGTAGTTAGCTTGGAGGAAACGCAGATGCAAACTTATGCCATGATGACAGCAGGTATGTTTTATGACAATGGACTTTTGAAACAGATCAATTTCAGAAGTCGAATAGTTCGATTGTTAAAATCTAGAATCTGAAGGGCGCAGTCTAGAATGAGTAAGATATAAGCTATAAGCATTGCCAGACACTATCTTAATATATGGGCACCTTTGTTTATGGAGGTTGTTTAAAAATCCATGTTGTAAGACCATATATGCATGTTGCTGAAATGAAAAACTTCGAGCTGTTTTGTTAATAAACACTTCGAGCTATTTGTTGTTTGAAATAAGTTAGTGGGCAGACATATGAGGAATAAGCATCGATGTTTAAAGGTAAGGTGCACTCTTTAATTGAATCCAGCCAATATATTTTGAGATTGTTTATGGGAATGTCCGAAGAGTTTCAAGATTTGAATTTGGGATGAAAGGCTTTTATGTGAGATTGAAATGGTAGTAGGGCCGCATCTTTTTATTGAGTTGTGATTTTAAACTCTCGCGTTATAAGAATGAAATATGGGAGTTGGAATTGAATGAAATTTATTGGTAGAAGATTAAGATGCATTTGTATATTCAGATTGAAAAGCTTTGTTGTCTTGGAATTGGTTTAGATAGAAAGAATTTGGGTTATGAACTGGGTTTAATTCCAAGCATGGTTTTTATAAATCATGAGATTACAACATCATGAAACAAGCTTCCGCAAATTTTAGTGTAAACTTTGGCGTGTATTGAGGTGTATGTTTTATATGCATGGTTGTCGGAGCATCCTGGTATTTGCAGTCCTTGCCTGCGTCAATTTTTGTATCAGAGCTGGAATGCTCTGTTGAAATATTTATTTTTTGAATGATGACAAGAAGGTTTTGTTGAATTGAAATGTATTTTTGTTGAAAGACTGAAAGGACGATCAGATTTCTAAATCTGATATGCAAACTACACAAGTGAACAGGATTGCAGGGAGGAAAAGATCATGCAAGATCTTAAAGGTGAGATGATTTTTCTGATTTGAAATTTATGAATTGAAGTTTATGGTTGCAGAGAAGATGGCAGTGAACCTGGTATTCAGCTAAAGGCTGAATAAGGAGGACAATTGCAGTGTCCTGAAGAAGAAGGTGAGTTGAAGAGATAGCCTAGAGAGTGAGCAGAGGAGAGTGCTCAAAGAGGTTCCAGAAGCAGTGAACCAGTACTTACCAAAAGACTGAGTGAGGAGGGCTTGGTGAGGTAAGTGGCAGCAGAAGAGATTGCTGTCGTAAAGGCTAGTACAACTCATGGTGAGTGAACAACTCATGGAGAAAGTGATCATGGAGGATCAAAGAAGAGGTTCAGAGGAATGCCACAGAGGTGAGATGACTGATGAAGTCAGAGAAAGAGAGATTGCAGTAATAAAGGTACAATTGCAGGTACTGGAAGAATGGCTGCAAGAGCAGGAAAATCAGAATAGAGGTTGGATCTTTCCACTGAAGGGAAAGAGAGTGATTTGGTGACAATTGCAGAGGAAGTTGAGGCAAATTGTGATTGCCTTGTTGAAAAAGGAACTTAGAGTTCTTGAGCCAGAGTTGGTATTTGAAGATTCCACATGCAGATTTGTTCAGACGGGAGTGCTTGAGGAAGCAGTCAAGACTGAAAAGTCTTGTGGTTTTAAAACTGATGAGTTGTGTGTGTTTGCAGGTACAACACAGGGAGAGGAGCAAGCTTTAGAGTTTGTTCAGGAGAGAGAAGAGTTGAATCTGAAGGCTGTTCAGATTGATGCTGAGATAGCAAGATCTCACAAGGGAATGAAGACAGAGGAAGCAGAAAATGATAAGTATTCTGAAAAAGAAAGCAGTGATGCTTTTGCTGTTATAGTACAAGAGAAAATTCTTGTGGATGCTGAAGAAGAGAAGAGGTCTGAAGCGCAATTAAGGGAAGTAACAGCTGATACTGTTGAACATTTTATGGAAATTGAAAATTTATGTATGAATACAGGTGATGATGATATGCTTCAACAATGCTACAGAGAAATTGCATTGCTAGAATATTTGTTGAAGAATTCGGAGTATGACAAGGAGAATGCAGCAGATGAAAAAGTTCAGTACAGTGAACGAGTGCAGAAAGATATCATGGAAGCAGATGATGTGAGAGAAAGACTGGTTGACAGTCTTGAGAATTCTTCAGAGGATTCTTTGGGCAAAGATAATCAGCATACTGATGTGCTAATAGTGGAGGAGAATTCAGAACAGCATACTGAAGTGCTGGCAAAGGAGGACAAGGCATTGATGCCTTATGATTTTTGTTCTAACAAGTGTTTTGTGAATGCAGGTATTGTTGCAGAACATTTGACTCAGTTGAGTAGTCAAATGAAGGAAGAAGAAGTTTTATGTTCCAGAATACAAGAGGGCATGGATGATCGGGTGGCAGTCAGAACAGAAATAAGCAAAGAAGCAAGAAGTCAGCAAGTGACAGTACAGATAGAGAAAGTAAAAATTGAGCAAGCCATGTTAGCTCAGCAGGCAGCAGGAAATCAACAGCCGGGAGATTATTTGGACTGAGAGATTGAAAATATCATAAGACTGATGACAAAAGAATCCCGAAAGAGACCAGCAGTAGCAAAAAAGAAAAGGAAAGACAACAAGAGAAAGACAGTGAAAGATTGCAAGAGCACAGCAAGTAGAGCATTACAATGCAAAATATGGAAGCCTGGAGAACAACAACAGATAACAACAGCAGTAAAGCGATTAACAAGCAAAGGAAGATTACAAAATAAAATTTGGGATCCAGGAGGAAATATCCAGACTTATGACCAGGTGGTCATGAATTTTCTTACATGGGGAGTCTGATGCAGGAGCATCAAGGGTATTTTTTTATTTTGTAAATATGTTAAAAGGGGGTGTGATAATTTTTAATATTTTATTACTTAATTTGAATAAAATAGGAGAAGGTGAGGATTTTTTTAAATATCTTTTTATTTAATAAAAGGATATGAGAGAATTTAATTAGTTGAAGGATTTTAGGGATAAAGATCTATCCTTTAGGGATGTTGAGAGATTTAGGTGTTTGTTGAGAAATTGAAGGGATTGAGCATTTAATTAGCTCATTTTTAAAATTGTATAGATTCATCAAGCCTCAAAGGCATGAGAAGGTGTGAGTGAGTGTGAGAAGTGAGCAAGGGTTCTCCTTGGAAGCCTTTGGGCAGTTTGTAAAAGGGCCATAGATTTGCATATCTAGCCATGAATAGAAAGCTCTTTGTGAATGTTTGTTTTTATATACCTATGAGTATGTTGAATTCGATTCTGTATGAACATGTTTGCGTTTAATAAATTTTGAGATATGGTTCTGCACATAGTTGCAGAAATCGATATTATATAACATTGAAATTGCAGTGGTTAGTTGGAATAATAAATCCGTGTGAATTAATGTGTGTTGAGACTCTACACATTAACTAAATAATTGATGTTATTAATTGCCAGAGGAAAACTAGGTGTGTTGAATAAATTGATTGTTTTTCTGTTTTGATTGGTAGTGAGGGCGCACGGTAGTCATAAAGCTGCATGAAATTACATTGAAAGTCAATGAAGAATTAAATATACATCGGGTGAAGTATGATCTAATCGAAGTAAACCGAGACAGAGTTCTGTTTTAATATTAACGCAGAGTTCTGTTTTAATCATGTCAATTGAAACAGGTTTTTTTAACCGAACGTTCTACAAATGAAATGAAGGATCTACTGTGAGGCGGTGTTGAAGAAATTATGTTATAAAGTACCTGGAGTGAATTCTGAATGTGGATGCATTGAATGTTAAAGTCCACATGTAGCCTGGAGATGTATTGGTAAGTCGTGGTTTACTGGCTTTTGATTAAATCTGAACTTTATGAAATTGCCATAGTGAAGAATGTAGCATGAAGCATGAAGGCACAGGTTTGAATGGTTTTAAACTCAACAAAATACATGCAGTTATTACAGAAATGGGAGATCAATTGAAGGAATAAGCATCTGCGCCATTGGCTCTCCTGCTTTATTTGTCTCTGTTCTGCATCAGAAGCAGAGGAAACGTTTTTCTCTGAGAAGAAATCATGGTATTTGGCATCACATTGTATCTGCAAAGACAGTGATTGATATAAGTTGAGTTGAATGGTTCGATTCATAGGAATCGACATTAGTTCTTAATTCAATGTTGGGTTTAGCAATTGCCTTAGAATGGAGGTTAAATCCAATTGACATTTGCTATCAGAATGTGTTCCAGGTTTGGACGCAAATGAATGATCTGTAAAGAGTGCGTGTTGTAGTTGACTTGGAGGAAACACAGAGACATTCAGATGCAAACTTATGCCATGATGACAACGTTTCAATAAAAAGGTATGTTTTATGACAATGGTCTTTTGAAACAGATAAATCTCATAAGTCGAATAGTTTGATTGTTGAAGAATTTGAAGGGCGCAATCTAGAATGATTAAGATATAAGCTATAAGCATTGCCAGACACTGTCTTAATATATGGGCGCCTTTGTTTATGGAGGTTGTTTAAAAATCCGTGTTGTAAAACCATATATGCAGGTTGCTGAAATGAAAAAATTCGAGTTGTTTTGTTAATAAACACTTCGAGCTATTTGTTGTTTGAAATAAGTTAGTGGGCAGACATATGAGGAATAAGCATCGAAGTTTAAAGGTAAGGGTTCACTCTTTAATTGAATCCAGCCAATATATTTTGAGATTGTTTATGGGAATGTCCGAAGAGTTTCAAGATTTGAATTTGGGATGAAAGGATTTTATGTGAGATTGAAATGGTAGCAGGGCCTCATCTTTTTATTGAGTTGTGATTTTAAACTCTCGCGTTATAAGAATGAAAGATGGGAGTTGGAATTGAATGAAATTTATTGGTAGAAGATTAAGATGCATTTGTATATTCAGATTGAAAAGCTTTGTTGTCTTGGAATTGTTTTATATAGAAAGAATTTGAGTTATGAACTGGGTTTAATTCCAAGCATGGTTTTTATAAATCATGAGATTACAACATCATGAAACAAGCTTCCGCAAATTTTAGTGTAAACTTTGGCGTGTATTGAGGTGTATGTTTTATATGCATGGTTGTCGGAGGATCTTGGTATTTGCAGGCCTTGCCTGCGTCAAAATATTTCTTCAATAAGTCCTGATTCATGTCCTTTTGAGGAATTTCACAACAAAGGTGAAGATATTGATCAGAAAAATAAACATCTAACTCCTTAGGCTTCATTCTTAAGAGATTTATTCTTCTACAAACATCTTGGTAATTATACCTATCAAATTCTTGATGAAGCTACCTGATGAAGTTATGAAGGAAATTGATTGAAGTAGGTGGAAAGGTATGGCACCATCGATTAACACGACCTTCAAGGGTGAGGAAGAAAAGCACACAAACAAACACTTCATCATTGTTTTCGTAAGATTCACAAAATTTAAGAAAAACAGGAATGTGCTTGGTTATGGATGTTTCGTCCTCACTATCAAACTTTAACTGGAACAAGTGATAAAGAGGCTCATCAGGGATTGAAAATCAATAAAGGGAAAAATTAGAGAAACACCCCGTGAGTAATATTTGAGGGTAAGCCATTTTAGATAAGAGGTTTGAACCATATTCAATGTGCTCATCTTGTCATCTGGCCCTCCTTCTAGCACCATTGTTAATAGTGTTAGAAATATGTTAACCAAGGGTTCTCCTTGATGTGAAGTCCCAACTATACCTCACACCATTTGGTTTAGTTGCCCCATCTGGCATAGCTAATCAGTTTCCATATATCTCAAAGATATTCCTTAGCTCTAACTGTCAACACGAGAGAGGGATGCAATGTTGTCTTCAAAAAGAAAGAAGGTGTGCCTGGTGAGTGTTTAATTGAAATTGTGTCAAGGTTCTTCTACTACAGAGGGGGGAGAAAAGTGAGCCTGTAAGTGAGAGGTAATAGTACCACCCAAGGATAGACAAACATGAACCAGAAGGGTTCATCTAACATCTAGCAAAATAGTCCACAGTGGATGTGATGGTCGTTTCAATCAACAAATGAAGAAATATATGTCTAATATGACATGGAATATTCCACAAGGATGGGACAACAACAACAACCATTACATCACATTCTCAATAAGATAAGTACTAAAATAATTGAAATAATTCAACTATCTTAGCACATGTGAAAGAAAATATGAAATACAAACATCCACATAATAGTATTGCAAAAATTCATAGCCCATGCATGAAGAATGTGTTGGCATTGAGGGCTTCTATTATTAAGTAAAATTTCCATGACACATGTTTACAATGTACATCACTAGCTCCAAGAGTGGAGAATTGGAGCCACTCCTTGCTCCTCAAAGAAATAACTTATCTCTCTAATGCCTTGCAGGAGGAGCCAAGGTGAAAATTCCTTTACTCATACAATGAGGGAGTATATATAACCAAGGGTGAATCTTTGACTACCCTCATGACTATTTGACTTTCTATGAATTTTCAACCTACATGACTCTTTACATTCCATGTGTGTCCTTTGGACTTCCACTTTACAACACATTTTGAAATACAATATACATGATGCACAATAGTGATGTGTTATATGACCACTCATAACATTACATGACATGACATTGCTGACATGGACTACTGAATCATGTGGCAATGTTAATTCACTATTGTTGCTAAGTGCTAGATGTCTTCTTGAAGATGCTTTCTCTTAACCTATGGATGGCTTGGTGATGCAAAACCTTCAATGATCTCTAGTCTTGGATAATGGTAACGAACTAGTGTCCCTTCGCTTTCTCTTGATCGATCAACTTGTAAGTTCAGATACAAGAGAGTATTTAATAATTCTTCCCTCCTTCTTATCCTTTTCCAACATCTTTCCATGACATGATAAGGCACATGTTCATGCAAATCTCTCATGAAGAGATGACATCAATCCCAAAAAAACCTAGTCTAAGATTATGCATTATGATCAACCAACTAAGCTCGGAATAAGTGATAGGCTCAGAAGAGGGAGTCACTGACTGTGTCATGTGTAGTCCCACTAGCCAGGGGAATATCTTGAGCTCTGAGACTGTAGTGCGCATTTTAGGAACGTCTAAAGGACAAGAAAATGCAGTTTTCAGAGTGAGTGGGACAGGATGAAGGGATGGGCAATGAGAAAGGTCATTGCATAGTTTTGGGAGTCAAGGAAGGATGGGATACTATGGGGCTTTATATTTCACGGGCTTAAGGGGTGAGCTTGAGGCTTGAGGTTGCAAAGTGCACAATTTAAGCTGGGTTGGGAGGACAAGACTGTGCAGTTTTGGAAGTCAATGGGACAGGCTGAGGGAATGAGCACTGAGAGGACAAACTAGACATTTTGAGGAGACAAGGGAGGTAAGGCTACTATGAAACTTTGAATTTCAAGGATGCAGGGGATGAGATTGAGGCTTGAGGATGTGAAGTGCACCGTTTAAGTCGAGTTAGAGGACATAACTGCGCAATTTTGGAGGTCAAGCCCAGGCTAGAGAAAAGGAATTGCACAATACAGTAGTCCTGGGAGATAGGAGTTACACATTAAAAAGTTCCAAGTAGAAAGGTCACATCTAAGAGGGTTGATATTGTGCAGTTCATAGTTCAAAAGTGGCCCAATGAAGCTAACTTTCTCAGTCGGGAAGTTTTTCCGAAAATGGCTAAGTGTGGGATAGGTGATGAACTATGATTCACCTTGACTGTGATCACACTCTTAGAATAATTTGATGACATGACAACATATATCATCTGAACACATGAACAAATCATTTCCCTTCGTGTGGATGGTTTACAATAAGATACGACAAGTGTGACACTTAAGATGGACTTTGGGATGACCGTGAAGAAACCTGTGTGAAAGTGCTCAAAACATTTTGCGTGATTGCGATAGATGTTTACATAGTTAGAACAACTCATATACATAAAGGTGACCTTTGAAACCATCAAAATAGGCTTTCAAACGTTACATGACAACCAAAAATGCCGAAAGACAACAGTTAACCGAACATGCAAGAGAGGAAAAAACATTGCAAGAAAGCTAACGAAATAAGCTCTAATTTTTGTGAAAACAATGTACAAGACTAAGGAAAGGTCTAAAAATGAGTGTAAGACAAAATTTTGAAGGGTGTTGCAACAAGTACAACATGGATTTTTTGAAAAAAATTTAGTTGGAAAGGGATTGAGATTGTTGTGTCATGGGGAACTCACTTGAGGATTTGGAATGCGCCTCTATGATTAATCTCAAATTTGCAAGCCTTCAAAATCACTAAATCATGTAAATGGTTCTATCCATGTATCCAACTATTATAATATAAAAATATATCTGGCATGTTTAAAAAAAACATATTTGTCATGAGTTAGTTAGTTAAGTATTATCATATTTATGAGGAGTTAGTTAGTTTATTAAGTCTTAATTATTAGCATATCCATTTTTGTTTATTTCATACATGTCAAACTCAAGATGCAACTTTTTAACTAGGAACACCTTATGGAATTATGGTAGATCACAACAAACTAAATTTTGATAAACATGATGTATTGGAAAAATGGAAAGATAAAGATACCAATGCCACACCTCTCACTAGATTGGTTTTTCATGATATGTAAATTTTTCTTGGAAACCTAGAATATCAAACTATTGATTAAACAAAAAAACTTTTTACTTGAATATGTGGGAGATCTAATTATATTAAAAGTATTTCATGAACCACTATATGACACATTCTAGTGCCAATTCATCAAGAAGATGAAGATAGTGCATCAATGAGCATAACTTTATGAAACAAAATTTCATTTGAATAGTGAAACACTTGTAGTGGAGCATTTTTTTATACCTTAGAGCACTATTATATTGCATGTTACTTGAAATAATACAAACTCAAGATAGAATTGTTTGACACTACTTAATGCAAAGTCTTATCTACAACTTTATACTTAATTCCATATCTATATTGTTTTTGGATTCCTTATACTTAATTCTTTTTACAACCCTATATTCATTGAATTATATACAACCTTATCATTGTATGAATATCTAGAGGATGCACTAAGGAATTAGCACATATTAGCACAAGGGGAACCTAATACAAAGTGAGTTTAAAATATGCTTTCAAATGTGAAAGGGCGTAAGAGGAGAGCTTGGGGAAAAAAGAGCTCAAGAATGTCATACGTCAAAAATAATATTTTCAATAAAAAAACATCATAACATTATAACATCATAGAAGGTATAATAAATCATACTCAACAAGTGTATAACACATCATAACACATCTAAATTTGCAATTAAACATTTAATTCTAAAATGTGTCATCATGTTTGGAAATACATAATAAAAATTTATGCCCAAAGTACAATCCATATGACAAATGGAGGTAGCCATTATCCTTTACCACCCTAGCCACTACTAGAGGGATATCTAAAATCGATATTCCATCTCTTTATGCTTAAGGAACCTTGAGGTTTCCAAATCAAATATTGTCATACATATTTGGAGAATGTAAATAAAACAACAATTGTAGGTCACTATGGAATTCCAAATATCATTAAACTTAGAAAATAGAATTACAATTAAATAGAAAATTAATTGCAAATACAACAAGTCTTGCAAGTAATATCCTCCCCCTAGACCCACCCTTTTCTATAATATCTCCTTGCAAAGGTTATCCATAATCAATTAATGGAAATTTGTAATGCCAAAATTGAATTTTTCATTTTTGAGAAAACAACGTCGTGAGCTTGTTAATCTAATCAAGAAAATTTGAGGTGATGTTGGAGATTGGAGTTCTGAGCTAGGAGGAAAAGCCATGGTTTGAACCCCATACTCCAAGACTAAAAAAACAATTTATATAGTCGTTGATGTGGCAGTGGTTGATTTAATAGTGTCTATAATGGTTGTTGCAACATTTTTAGGATTTCTCATAGAAGGGAGAAAAAAACATGTAGGTATCATGGGGCTACTAGGGTCAACTAATGGCCTTTGAATGTGTAGTGGGGTTGACCAATAATGGAATCCTATCAATAATTCCAAACAACAAGTATTGAACTAGTATGAGGCATAAACTCACCATGATAACAAAAGCTAACATTTAATGTACATATTTAATTTATTGAATACCTAGGTGAAGCCATTAGGAAACGCATTGCGGAGGGCCATACTAGGAGAGGATGGAAGAGCAAATGATGGATGGGGTGGATTCATAAAAGGTCCAAATGGATCCAAGGAACAAAAGTTGTGAATATAAATTATTTTTATTAAACAAATTAAAAGTGGTTGGAAACACTTTTATGTTCACCATGTTGATAGAAACAATAATGTTGAGAGCTAGAAGAACTAGTGGTATTTGAGTTTCTATAGAAAGTTGGTCATGAACAACACATTCCATGTACTATAAAAAAAAACATGATGCAATGTAATGAGAGTGATATAATACATAAAAAATACTTCCTCAACTAAAACAAAAATGGATTACCTAATTGTATGCCATGGTGGTCATAGATGTGACACCAAAGGTGCTAGGTAGAAACTATCCCATGTATTTTCAAATTGAAAGATAAAAGTAGGGAAGCATTATACAAGTATAAACAAATTTGTAGAAACAAAACAATTATTGTACTTTATTATAATGTGGCATTCTAAAAAACAAATCATTCTAAATGGGACAATGAATGTGGCTTAGGATCATTCATAGAATACCCCTACCGTTGGCTACATACACGTGTCTAATAGGTTTAGTACAACGCTGCCTAGGGTCGCGGCCCCATGGGCGGTCGGGCGGTAGCTATCTGATTCGGAGAATGGGATAGCCACCCCCACGGGCGGCCGGGTGGTGGCTATCCGATTCCGAGAATTGGATAGTGGTCCCCACAGGTGGCTGGGCAGTGGTTATCCAATTCTAAGAATCAAAGACCCACCGCTTGGCTGCCCATGGGGGCACGACCCTGGGTGGTCGAGCGGTGGCTATCCGATTCTCGAAATCGGATAGCCACCACCCAACCGCCTATGGGGTTGGCTATCCAATTCTCGGAATCGGATAACCACCACATAGTCGCCCATAGGGGCGTGTCCCTGGGCGACAAACCTGCATGCGTATATGTTTTTTAAAGTTTTAATTGTAAATATATGTTTTTTAAAGTTTTAAATGTTTTTTTTTTTTTTAAATCGAAAATATATGTTTTTTTTATTATTTAAATCGAAAATATATATATATATTTTAAAATTTAAAAAGTTTTTAGGCTTTTTTTTTTAATTTTAAAATATATATATTTTTTAAATTTTAATTGTTTTTTGCTTCTTCTTTTTTTTTTAATTTGATTATATTTTGGTTTTTTCGGTTTTTTTAAATATTTTATATTTTTAATCTTGATTTTTCTTGTCTTTTTTTATTTTCTATTTAATTTAGATTGTTTTAATTTTTATTTTTTTTTAAGTAGTTTTTTGTTAATTCTTTTATTTTTTTTAGTTACTTAATGTTATAGTTTATTTATTTATTTATTTTTGTTTTTGTTTTTTCCAAAAAAAATTATGATTTACGAGATAATTATTTTCTTTTACATTTTTTTTCTCTTTTTTTATATATATTTTTATAGTTTCTTTTTTTTTGTCAAAAAAAAATGGGATAAAAAATTTTGAAGTGTAAAAAATTGTAACATTCAAAAAAAAATATCCACACTTCATACATTAAAAAATTTAAAGTGTCAAAATTTGTTAAATTTGGAAAATAATTATTTACATTTCATACATTAGAATCCAAAATTTGATATTTGACGCAATGAAATTAATAAAACTTGGTAAGAGATCTCGGTCCATTCTTCGGTCCATTCTTTTGATAAAAAATTTCATTGAATAGAACCTTTTTCGGACTAATTGTACACTTTTATTTCGAAATAAACCAGGTATTCGCCGAATCTGAATCAATCATTTTTTAATGTTGATCCCAATATGTTAAAACTTCCCTTCAATCCGGTATGAATCTCTTAATCCACCAGAGGCATTCCAGTTATAAGAGAGCTATTTATGATCGCGATAGATTCGATCCGCTCTTTCATTGTGGTCGTCCAATCATCTTGATCTTTCACATTAATTTTTTGGGTTTCATATCCAAATTGATCATTAACTTCGGATGAATCATTTTCACTACCCATAGATTTAAAGTCAAAAAATAGGTCTTTTAAAAAAAAGGTACTGATGAATCACCACTTATTTAAATGAGCATGCAAATCACTAACATTCTAAAATGTAATATACATAAAAAAAATTAATGTGCCAAAAACTATGCTCTAAAAAAATATGTGTGTTCCGCATTGCCCCTTTTCAAAATTGGGTCACTTTTTTTCTATCTCTACGAAACGGGTAACATTATTAGCTCATGTTTCAAAGTTTACATTGTTTTTATTAGATCATCATGATTCGACATATATTTTCCAAACTCTTTTACACAACCTTAGATGAGTACATTGTTAGAAATTTGTTGCAATTGATGCAAAAGGTGATGAAGCTGAAAGCGAAAAAGGTGGTCGCATGTGTTGATTTGTGTAACTTGGGAGGTACTGCAAGCCCTAGGGTTTGGGATTTGGAGGGAAAAGCACCAAAAGGGTCACTTGTGGACTTGGAACCCAAGGTAGGGGTTTTGCGAACATTGGGATTTGGGCCAAAACCATGAAGAATTTCAACATGAAAAATTTGAGGTAATAAATCATGGTGTGTCGATTCCAGTGCTCCAAATATCACCGAAATCAAAGCTCTAGAAACGAAGATATGAATTTTTTAAGCTAACAATTAATTAATGGAAATTCACGTCATGTAATCTTGAAGTGAATTCGTCCATGAAACATGTCTCCTCATCAATTTGCAAAGCCCTTATTTATGTGTATATATACAAGGTGAAGTAGAGGTTATTCCTCATGCATCCGAAAGTGCAACACGTACCTCACAAAGAACTCATTGGAGGGAAAGATACTTGTTTTTGGGACACAACAGGAGGATAGGACTAGTGAAGGTTGACGGGACTATTTTAAGGGTTAAATCATGGCACCAAGATGTTAGAAGGAGGTCGAGGGCCCTTCCTAGAAGGTTGGAGGAAGAGGAGGTTGTTTGAGGGCTCATTAGAGGTGGAACAATCATCAAACTATGTTGTCATAGGCCTATTTAGAGTCTTGTAGGGTGACATTATTACAAGTGAAGGGCATGTCTATTTCGAGGGCTTTGGGGCAATTAGGGACTATTTTTCTATGCCCTAATCAAGCGCAGAATTGTAGCAGTGGAGAAAACTTCAAATAGTGGAAAGAGGTATGTATTTTATTGAATGTTTCTAGGTGTTGGATCCAAGCTTTCGATCAGTTTTGGATCAGATTATCTAGCATTCCATGCGAGCCGATTTGGAGGTGTGATTGGGTGATCATAACCCTTCATTGGAGAAGATCTTGCAGTGTATTATTGGGTGCCATTGATCTAGTGGAGGGAAGTGTGTTGGCTACCCAAAATAACCCTAGATGAGCTACCTTGACATGACAAAGAGGAGATGAAGGTTGGGTGAAGATTGGTGCCAAAGTGAAGCACCTTGATGGACAAAGGTTACTGCTAGACTGGAAGTTTGGATCTCGGTATTATGCCTACCCAAAGAGCATATTGGATCAACCCGTGTACATGCAGAAGAAGCGACTTGCATCATTGTTAGGTGGCAGCCCTCCTAGAGTCTCGATGTTTTCTGCTTTTAAGGATTAAGGGGCATCTAGTGAGTAGTACATAAGAGAAGTGCCAGTAGGATAAGATACGACATCAAGTCTTTGCATCTTGTTTTTCATTGTATCTTGTATACCATAGACTGTTGTATTATTGAGATTTGGTTTAATATAACAAATATTGGGTTGTAAATTATTGTAAAATTTTGTTAAAAATTGTGTATACTGTTCCATATGTAGTTCTTGTTGGGATTATTGTTTTGTTACCATCAGTGATTTTAAGACTCTAACCTAGACCCAAAGTCATGGAAACTCAACATGGTATCAGAGTGTGTTTGAACTACTTTGGAAGTTATTGAATCAGAGTTTTTCACAATGAAGTACAACTTAAGAGGGAGTTCGTCACATTGTAGATGCAATGTCGAAGTTGTCTACTAGTATCCAGTATGAGGACAGGTTGGAGAGGTTGTCCAACTATAGTCCATGGAAGGAAAGGATCAAATTATTCCTACATGTCAACAAGATCTGGGAGTTTACTGAGAAAGAGATCGAGAATCCAACCAACCCTAAGGAGTTGGAAATATATGAATATTTTGATGCAAGGGCAAGATTGATCATCCTAGATGGTGTGAAGGATGCCTAATACCTCATTTTTCTAGGAAGAAAAATGCATATGAGATTTGGATGGCTCCTCAAAGTTTGTTCCAAAATAGGAAAAAGAATTGAGTATTGGTATTAGAGGATAAGTTGTAGTCCACCAAGATGATAAAGGGTGAAAGCATGACCTCATATATGACGAGATTGTCTTAGGTCAAACATGAGCTTGTTGCCATTGGTGTGACTATCTCAGATGGAGATATGGTAAGGATTACCTTGAAAGGATTTACCAAGGAAAAGAAGCCCTTCATCAATTGAATCATTACTAGAGAAAATTTTTCAAACTGGGATAGATTGTGGGATGACTTCATTCAAGAAGAGTTATGAGATGATGATCTTCATCCAAAGAAGAAGTCTTTCAATGATGACATGGAACTTGCAGTGTGAATGAAGGGTAAGTAAAATAAGGACTTGAGTAAGGTCAAGTGTTTCAACTGTGGCGAGATGTGTCATTATTTTTTGAGATGTACGACGAAGAAGAAGGAAGATGATGAGAAGAGGAAATGAAAGCAGTTTGCCAATGTTTCCACTTCAGTTGAGATAGATGATCTCAGTAGGATATTGGAAGAGGAGGACTTTGATATAATTTCTCATTTCTCATAGGGTACTATCAATGAGGATGGATGGTACGTGGATAGTGGTGTGAAGAAGCATATGACAAGGTCACAAGAGGTTTTTGAGACTCTTGCTAAATTGGAATCAAAGTTGCACATGGTATTGGGTGAAAGGAGCTAGTTGGAGATCTGAGGATTAGGTGTTGTGCGATTCGGGATGGAGAAATGATGTGTGATGCAGGTCTAGGATGAATTGTTTGTACTAGACTCGGATATAGCATGATTTCCATCTCAATGATTGAGACGAAGGGATTTGAAGTCTTCTTCCAGGATGGGAAGGCAAGACTCAAGCCCAGAGGCTCTAAGTTCGATGGGATTGTACTCAGAGTTAGAGAGTGTTATCACTTAAAGGAAAATTGTTCAAATGGTCCCAAATGATGTCAAAAGAGCGAAAAAGAGAAGAGAAGTTTGTATTCATCTTCCAAGCCACAAAAGGACTTAAATCATACATCAGACCCTCTCCATTGGAAAGTGCTCTAAATAATCTTAACAACAAAATGTGGAATTCCAAAAGTAGACTCCTAGATCAAAGGATATGTTTTTCCGAAGTTTCAAGGGTTTGAAGCCCCGGGAAAGAGGGAATATTGGATATTGCAAATCGAATGTCTAGAGATATAAACGATCGCGTATTGGAGGCCAAGATGTTGGAGGTCTAGAATGTTGGCGATTGCATATAGGAGGTCAGGCATATTGGAACATCAGAAGGTCAGCGAATCAGACAATCGGAACTCCTTAAGGTGACAACCTTTAAAAAGTTGCGATATGCATAATGTGCCAAATAGTGTTAAAAAATGTCGAGGAACACTGATAAATATTAACAAAGGATTTTATCGCAAAAGCAAAGATGTAATGGCCCTATTATCTTTCCTCTAGTGGGACACATGGTAGCATATGACTGGTTTCGTTAAGCTAGACGTGGAGACATATGATTGGTTCCAATAAAGCTATAGGGGCATATTACATGAGCATTACGTGGCGATATGAAAAGACACACAACAAGCAGTTTTAGCATTTTGAGGGGCCGAAGGGGACAAATATGGGTGACATGTGTCACCACTCATGAGGTGCCATGTGGAGTGATGTTGTCATATCAAAGGTTGGCATATCTGAGGTTGAGGATGTCGGCAATTTATAATAGTTGGAAATTGGACACTTCTGATAAGGGGCTGCGATATTGGGTCGGCACATGGTCAAGAAGAACTTACAGAACCAAGGGTGTTAATCACTTAATAAAGGAAAAATGGCCCCTGGCAAGAGAAAAATTCCCTAGGACCTTAATGCTAAGTGGTAGGTCAGAGGCAGTTGTTCTATGATAAGAAGCACCCTGAGGGCTAAGCAGAAGGAGCTTAGCATAATGAATAATTAAAATATGGGAACACAATGCCACTGTGGAATAACAATGTGGAATTTCTTTGATAGCATACTACAAAGAGTTAACAATGTATGGGTCGGTAGCTGTGAGAATTTAATGTAGGAACAAAGGATTTGGTCTTAGGAGTAATGGTGATTGTTAAAGATCATTGGGTCAAGACAACAAGGTCCACCATCTTTAGGAAAGCATGTTGGGTCTGTCTTGACATGAGACGAGCCATCTCTGTGCTCTAATGCATGTCTTTAGTGATTTAGATGGAGGTATGGAACTCATGAAGTAGTGTGAAGGTCACCTGAGAATTAATTTCTCAGTATGGATCTCCATGTAGTCAAGAAATGAAGGACTGCAAGGTCATCTCTATTTCTGCACTGTGACAAGAAACTAACTTGTGATCGCTCCCAACTCTAGAAAGTGGGGAATTGAAGAAATTAAGGAAAAAATGACAGATGAACCGACTAACTAAGGAGGAACATCATGGAAAAAATGTGGTATGATCAGACGCAATCATAGGAATGGCGTGGAGATAGTTTTACTAACTATTATTCATTTTTTCTTATTTATATTATTCTATAATTTTTCCATTTTCAAGAAAGAAATCGAACCTTTGTAATGATTTGGGTAGCAGAACCTTCACACATTGAGACAGCTAGTCGATCGAACATCTGGAGCTCAGCTGAGATATTTTGTAACCATTTTTTAATATCCTCCTCTCCTTATAAAAAGAGGTAAGAAACACTTAAAGAACGTTCAAAATTTTTGGGAAAGAACTCTTGGAAAGGGTATTTTCTTGGTTTCATGAAGGCAATGTTATGAATTTTGATGTACAGATATTTCTCAGAAAATTAATGTGAGATTTTTGGTGATTCCAACTTATTGGATTGTAGTATGTTCATCTCTGTTTTCTTTCCATATATGTTAAATATTCTTCTAAGATTTCAAGTCACGTAGGTGTTAGATATATTTCTCATTAGATGCAAATTCATTTCGATCAAGCTATTGATGGAGAATGGCTATATGAGATTCATTTCGATCAAGTTATTGATGGATAATGCCTGTATTGATGTGGAAATTAAGTCTTTAAAAAGTGCTACATGTATATTAGCGTTCTATAAACATTTCCTTTCTCTCGTTTCTCTCTAAATCTAAATATATAGAATTCTTAATGTTTAATCTATGTGTGATGGATTTCTCCTCTACTGTCTTCTACAATTACATATGTCTTAAAAAATCATTTGTTGCAAGCTCTCAATTTGATTTGGCCACCGTTGATTGAGGATCATTTCCTGTGTATTCCTGTTGTCTGTGTTGGTTCATATATTGTATGTTTATGAATGGTTCTGAATCAATATTATTTGAATTAGTTGTGAAAACCTCTAGTGCTACAAATCCTTAAGAAAACATTTATAGCACTAATTAAGATGTTCTAGGCACTGGTGTCTTATCAACATGGAGGTTGTCTCTAAGAGTGACAACATCTTTCCGGTGTCGTTGTTGGGGAATGGAGTAGATAATTTCCCTAGGTATGACATTCATACACTCTTTCATAAGATGAGAAAATATGTGTGGTTTTTAGATTTATCACCTTGGTGACTCCACTTTCAAATCATAAGTGCATTACCCTGGATTTTAGGAATCCCCATACCATCTCAAATACCTCTCAACAAAGAACACCATATGTATCTGATCGAGAAAGAGAAATATTTAGAAGGATTTGGAAGAAAAAAAAACCCAATACTGATGATATTGTCTCCTTGTTTCCTGAAAAATCATCATCCATATCACAGAATACCATAATTGATTGCTCTGATTTTTCTCCTAGAGTCCTAGTATATCATTTAGAAAGTGGTTAGTTATTTATTACCACCTCATTAGAGGTCAAGGATGAAGAAATCTCAGTCAATTTCCCATATTTCTCATTTCCTGTACTCCCTAAAGTTTAAGAGGTAAAATATATCCTTAATAGAATCCCTACCCATAGTGTCAACAGTTTCTCATTCCATGATCATTCAACTATCTCAAAATTGGTCATAGTTCATAGAACCCTAATAAACCTAGTACCACCACAACCTGCCTCAACCTTTAAGTGTCATTCCACAAGACTGTCTCAAACTGCTGCCCAGGTTTAATGGAGAAGATGGCAAATCAACACAGAGACACATAGAAGATTTTTGTGTGTTTGCAACAAATTTAAACGTCGAGCACCTGGATGTAATGTTGAGACTATTCATCCAATATCTGGATCGGGAGTCTAGAAAATGGTTTAGTTCCTTGTCAGATGCTTTCATTGACACTTGGGAAGAGATGAAGAATTATTTTATGCAGAAATAGGGGGAGAAGAGAGATCACGGATATATTCTTGTTGAGTTTAACTTTATGAAGAAGAAACCTGATGAGTATATATTAGAGTTTATAAAAAGGTTTAATAAAGTGTAAAATAGTTTACATACTGATTTTAAACCTCCACGGCCCACCACCCGAGTAGTTTTTGTTGGGGCCTTTGAATCAGAATTCAGCTTGACACTTCAAGAGAGAAAGTCCCATACCTTGGACTAGATTCAAATCAATGCTCTCAAGGTAGAAGAAAATTTTATATCAATAGGGAAGTTGAGAAGAAGAACTAGCCCTAGAGAGAATGAAAAGGGGAAAGAGGAGGTAGTTTCCTCAAGTCATGGAAGAGAATCCCAAGAAAAGATGATGGAGGAGATGGATAAGTTAATAAAGAAGCTATCAAATAAACTAATAAAACTGGAATGAGAAAATAAAAACATTCCACAAGAGAACTCCCAAGCTTTTAATCGAGGTTTCAATCCCCAATACGAAAGGCCTCCCCTACAGATATTTCAAAGGGAGAGGAAAGAACAAAAGGACCACATCCATCCTCCATTATATATAGAAGATGATCTAGAGGAGAAAATACAAGATGCCAACGAAGTTTAGGGGAACATATATTCCTCTTTCTCTGATGAAGAATAAGAAGTCATAACGTATGAAGAAGAGGGGGATGATCCTGATGCAACACTAAATGATAGTGAGATTGGTGACTATTGCAATTAGTTCGTTGATTTCATGCAGGCTCAACTGCATAAGAAATATGATCTCCGATCATCTAGAAAGAGATCAAGGGGACAAGACCAAAATGAAAACACTTCCTCCCAAGAGCCTCCTAAGCCAGCTGACAAGGGGAAGGGGCATTTAGATCCAATCATTCAAAAAAAGGAGTCCTCAGATCAAAACTTCCACAAGCCTGAAGTTTTCAAAGAAGAGAAGTCACCTCCCCCCTCTACGCCCATCCATGAAAAATAAAGAGAGCCAGTAGAGATTAGCACTGCAGAAAAAGGCCCTACTATCTTTAATCTTCAAATAGAGCTTGAGAAATTCAAAATACTAGTCATGTTATTTGAGCTCTTGAAACAACCCACCTATAAGGCCCAAGTTTCACAGTTCATGTTTCCATTTGCTTCAGTCCAATCACATGATGGTTTAAACCGACAAGAAGAAAGGCCAATGATGATCTTTGGACCTCATGTTTAAGAAAAAGATCCCTCCACAACACCCTTTTATGTTACTCTAGTAGTACATGACCTCCTACCCTATAAATGCATGTTGGACTCAGGCACTTCTCATAATTTGATGCCACTATGAGTAATGGAGAAACTAGTTCTGCAGATAACCATACCACACAAATATCTCTACTCTTTTGACTCTAAGAGGGTAAACTTGTTCAGATTGATAAAGGACTTAGTGGTGAATTTGACCCAGATCCTAGTAAAAATTGTAGTAATGGACATTGTAGTAGTTAATATCCCTCCAAGGTTCGATATGATTGTCTAGATCTTGGGGATCAAAGGTTAGAGGTTCCATCAAGCTAGATATTACCTATGCTACCATCCCTATCTTTGGCAGAGAAGAAAGATGACTTTATAGGGAATCAAGGTTTGTTAAAACAATTATGAAAATTGATTGCCCAAATAATGCTCATGTGTATGGGAAAGAAAGGGATCTTTCCTTCTTACTGCTAGAAGAAGATGATTGTATTTTAGAAGAGACATAGGTATATCTAGCAGCGAAATCTGATCAGCACGTGGAGATTGTAGGAAAGTATAGAAGTTGTATTTTGATGGTGCTAATTCTAAAGAAGGAAATGGAGCAGGAGTGTTGTTGATAGCTCCATAGGGTAGCTTGATTCCCCTCTCATTAAAATTGGAATTTCAGGAAACCAATAATGTGGAGGAGTATGAGGTATTACTACTAGGCCTGCAAGCAACAAGGAATTTGAACATTGAATATCTGACTATGTTTGGAGACTCAAAACAAGTGGTAAAGAAAATCAAGAACCAATGTTAAACTAAGAACCCCAGCTTAAGGGATTACATAAATGAGGTTTGGGATTTAGTGGACAACTTCTTTCTAACTTTTAATTTCCAATTCTTACCCAGGGAAGGAAATCAAATGGTCAACTCCTTGGATATCATTGCCAATAATTTTAAGCCACCAAAAAATCTACTTCTCTGATATGAAGTCGAAGTTAGGTACAGACCATCAATGCATCATAATGTGAGACACTGATAGGTGTTCGAAGATGATGAAAAAATCAAGCGCTTTATGGAATTGATTCGGGTATTATTTAACTCTATGATCGGCCAAGAAGAAGAAGTGACAAAGGAACAACCAACCACTTGGGAGGAAACTATCGTAGGGCATAGAGTTCTACAACTAAAGGGAAATGATATTCCTCGAGGCCTAGTTCCTTTGGATAGATTATTCAAATCCATCAACGTGGCCTCAAAACCTACCGAACAGGGATTCAATGAACAGGTAGAGGATTCAAACATCGGCTGGGTGAACGAACCTCAAATGATCAAGTTCTCAAAAGGGATCCCCCATCAATATAAGAAAAGGTACTTAAATCTCTTTAAAACCTATAAAGATGTATTTTCTTGGTCACATGATGATTTAAATACTTTTTATACTAATGCTATTCAACATAACATTCCCTTAAAGAATGGAATGAAACCCTGTAAATAGAAACTCAAACAGAACAATCCCCTTTTACTCCCATCCATTAAGAAGGAAGTAAGGAAGTTACTGATGGGCCTCCAAATTAGACATAAATTAAGGCCCATATGACCATCCTTCAACACATTAAACCTCTCTTTTTTTCATGGGATAACGTATTTTTAACTTTAATATATTCATTAGGAAGGTTTATGGATAATTGCATATTTGTGTGTAATATTATTTATTTTCATGGAATATTGTAAGAATATTGGGCAGATTATGGAAATTTGGAGGAGGAGATAATTTAGCGACTTGCTCCCTAATATAGGAGAATCAATATTGAATAATAAATCAACAAGATATTCTGAAATTATTTCACAAATTCTGGAGCTCCAATGATTGAGAAAATCTAGGGATGTGTTCCCTGTCATTTAATGCAGATTCGTAGTGTTGAAACCATATCCACTAATTGAGGGATTTTGGAGGGGAAAGCTTCCTCATTTCATGGGGAATTCTTCCTAATAATTTTTTATAAGTACCAAGTCTAATTTTCCTCTACAGGTTGATTTTTATTAGTCTTCCTGTGGAGAGATCTCATATTTTTGTACGTCCACTTTCATTTCTTGCAGGGATGTAACTGTATTGATGGAAATAATGAAGATTGGTGGCATGCTCAGCTTATAAATCTTGGTCTCCTTCATAAGAATCTAATTTTCCTTGGGCTTGTCCATCTTAGGAGCCTCAAAGCCATTTTTTATCATTTACTTTTCTTCCTTTCACTTCTTATTCACATGCATCTCTTGTTCTTGTCTTTTTCTATTTTTGCATTTAGTATTGGTGATTTCTTGTTTAAGGATTGGGTTAAATGGTTGAAGTAGGTTCTTTTGCAGGATAAAAGTCATGATTTCATCCTTTGAACAGCTTGGGAAGGTCATAGTAATCATTGAGCTACTTAGATTTGTTTGCTTATTACCAAATATAAATTTCTAGAAGTCCCTTGTGGAAAATAGTAGTAAATTTATGCTATTTTTTAGATCATGCTAATGAGATTCAATCCAGTTGATTCCACTTGAATTAGATAAAAAAACCACTTAATAGAAAAATTTACCCCATCTAATTTTCAGTTGATTAGAATAGGAGTTTGATAGATTTACTAGCTCACTAGTTCTCAAATTTCTAGATTTTAGACTAGGAAATTTATGCTATTTTTTAGCATGGTTTAATAGGGGTATTTTTGAGTGATTCCACTTGGAATGGAGACCTAAGACATCCTATTAAATAAAAATATTTGTCCCATCCAATTTTCATTTGATTTTCTTGTTCATTTAGTGAATTATAACATCCTATAGCATCCTATAGCATCTTGTAGTTTCCTGTAGGACTCTTCCAGCATGTATATACTTGCCGAGATTTGCTCAAAAAGATTTGTTTTCATCCCTTAGGGTTGAATAATTAACCCTATGCTCTAAATAAATGGTTGAGGAGGAATAAACACCACTTAGGAATTGTATTTTTACCCATGCAAAACATCTTAGTGATTTGGATTAATGGACATATTTATGAAATGGGAACACAATGCTGATTTTGTTGATTGCCACATCTAATGAACTCTGTCAATTGATCTAAACTCTTTGAAATGTAATGATTGATATTTATTTCATTATATTTGATTTATGCAATTATAATAGGTTTCCTTTCCTTATATTTTCTTTCTTGCAATAAGTTAAAGTTCCATTTCAAGCATTTCATTTACTGCAAATAGTTTAGGATTTGATTTCATTACGTTCACTCCATTACATCATGACAACGAATGAAGGGTACAATGTATGCTACAAACATAGTGCCGATACATATTAAGTTTGTACAAACCCCAGGGTGGTAATTAAAGTTGGTAGCATTGGGAGTTTCAGCATTCTTGTTGCAATATAGAGGCTCATCACCTTTTGACATCGTTGTCAAGTAGTTGTCAAATTGTGCATTGTTTTCTTCCCTAGATGATTCATTTCTTTTACTTTTCTCAAAAAAGAAAATTGCATTGGGAATATTGCATTTCAATAACAGAGAATTTCATTGCATTAGAATTCTTATTCAAAAACAAATTAAAAATACTTCTCCAACACCAACCCCTCATTTGATTACGGGGTGAAATAAGAGTCACATCACCATTCATTTTACAGGTAGAAGAAGAGGACATGACAGAGAAGCTAGGAGAAATGGATGAAGATGATGACAATTAGGAAGATCCTCTTGGATTTCCCATTCAAGACATTGATGTCAATGTGCATATAAAAAACATCCCTCTTTCCTTCCAAACATCCATGGTATGAGGTTAGAGGATCTATAAACCTTTATCTTTGAATTTGAAATCCTTTGTAGATCTTATGGTTACTTACTAAACACTCAAAAGTTGAGATTATTTCCGGCAATATTGAATGATAGAGCTCTTAAATGGTTCATGCATTTAGGGAATAATTCAATAGTATCATGGAATGATATGCAAAGATATTTCTAAAAAAATATAAAGATCACGATCTTAAATAAGAAATCTTTAGAATGAATCAAAACGAAGATGAGAGCCTTTAGGATATAATAGAGAGGTTCATGTATAATGTTAAGAGGGAAAAACTACATCATTTTGGATCCGACACACTAAAAACCCTCTTACTTAGAACAATTAGGGATGAATGGATTGAACTCCTTGATCTCATGAGTAGAGGTCATGTATATCAATTATCATTTGAAGAAATTTGTGAAACATGAAAACACATATCAAGAGGAAGGAAAAGAGTAAGTCAATCAACATCAAGATCAGTCAGTCAAGATAAACTTAGAAATTTGCTTGATAAATTTAAAACAAAAATTCTTAGCAGTATAGGTGAACAAGAAGAAATAGTAAGAATGAAAAATGAGCAAAAATATGTTGATATTTTTGTTTTCCATTTAGAATCACATGATGTTAAATATTTCTCCTCATACCAAGGTTGAATAATGTTTAAGAAGAGGAAAATGAAGAAAGTCAATTGTCAATGCAACTATGTTATGTAGGTCCAAGAGGACCATGGCAGCTTATTCAACCTGATATGATGCAAGAGCCTAATTCACAATTTCAATCTTATGTACATCCATCTCAAAGTAATTGGAACACACCCTTTCCTTGGAAGCATTGGCCATCTCAACCCCAAAAACAATCTTGGAAACAAGGTTGGAAGAAACTTATAGGAGTCATCCACAATATCTTCAATATTTTCCCCAATATCCTCCATACCCAACTCCCTGTTATCCCTACCATCCACCTCCACCACAACCACAACCCCAACCAAATCCATCTCAAATATACACTCCCACTCAACTACCTATACCACTATTTCCAAACCCACACAAGGAAGTAGCTTGGCCCATTTACAATGCTAACAACAAGGTTTACAAGGAACTTATGGGAGTAATCCACAATATGCTAAATATTTTCCTCAATATCCTCGATACACGACTCCATGTTATCCCTACCATCCACCTCCACCACAACCACAACCCCAACCACATCCATGTCAAATATCCACTCCCACTCAACTACCTATACCACAATTTCCAAACCCACACAAGGAAGTAGCTCAACCCACTTACAATGCTGAGGTACAAAAACTCCAAATATCTCATCTTAATCTCAATGGTATTCATCCTAGCTCAGGAAGGGTATTGCAAAAAGGAGATTCACTTGATCCCATTGAAGGACAACATGCAGAAAAAGAAGACTCAAATAAGAAGACCAAAGAATCATGGGTTGCACTTGATGAAGAGCAGACATCAAAATCCTAGATTGAGAGTGTTCCCTCATGTTTACCATCAGATCATCCATGTGTTCGAGAGAATAATCAACAAAAATAAGCATATCTAAACTTCATGGAAGAAGAAGACCTCCAAGATTATCCAAATCAGCATGTGGACCAGGGGAATCAAAACTATATTGAAATATGGTTCCAAACAATCAGTAATTTGCAACCACACACTCTTCTTCAACAATTCTTGATCTCGTCTCAATCAAAGCAGTTGGTCTCTCATATTTAGGTACATGTCAAAGAATACATTTCAAGCCTACATATCAGTTTATCTGTCATCTTGATGTGCACATGGCTCCATTGGAAGTATTCTTATACTTGAAATATATTATGTTTTTCAAGTAGAGTATGATAGAAAAAAAGTAAAAATGAAAAATAAGAAGAAAAAAATTAAATCTTATGTGAAAACCTCCTTTGAGGCACCTGAGATTGGCTTATTGATTGAAAACCTCCATGAGGTGGTTAATGGGTTGGAAAAAAGAGAAAAAGGATAAAAATAAAATATCTTAGGTGAAAACCTCCTTTGAGGTGCCTAGGTAGACCTACTAGTTGAAAACCTCATTGAGGTGGCTAGTAGGCCTAGAAGAAAAAAAAGGAAAAAAATAAAAAAATATTTGCTCCATGTATCTCTCTCTCATGAATGCAGGTGCTCTCCAACCTCTGCAAGCAACAAAAACAAGTTAGCCACCAAAAGAAAAGTTGATCAAAAGCCTAGTCAAAGGAAGTCAAACTTGTACTTTCTCCTCATTTACTCATATGCTCCAGAAGGACCAAGCCAATGCCAATCCATCACCCTCATATATTTCCACCATCCACTCGTCATTACCTAGCTTTTGCCACTCATTTTCCTTGTTGTCCTAACATGCTACAGGAAGACTCTATTTTGCTTCAGGAAATACAAATACATAAAGAAAAAAATTATTTTTGTTATATCCTGAAAACTGTGCATCCATTTTCCAAGTTGTTTTAGGGGGAGATGCATATGGATGATAGTAACATGCCCAAGCAATTTCAACAAATTTTCGAGAAGTTGACCTCCATCACCTACAAGTATTTTTAAATTTTCGTGATATATGTTGATCCATTTTCAAATCTATTTCATGGGGAGATTCATATGGATGATGGTAACATGCTCAAGAAATTTCAACAAATTCCAGTCCATAGTTTTTGAGAAATCGACCTCCATCACCTACAACCAATTTTAATTTTTCTCAAGATTCATGTATCCATTGGCCAATATTTGTTTTATGGGGAGGTGCATAAGGATGATGGCAACATGTTCATAAAATTTCAAGTCTATCTAGTATACCATTGGAAGATATGGGAAAAACAAGTCTTCTACAGGAAAATGCTACAAGATGTCCTGAATTTCTATAGGATATCTTGAACTGCTACAAGAAGTTGGATGAGCGGTGTTGGAGGAAAATAATGGTGAGATGAAGTGTTGGAAGGGTGTATGATAGTTTTGAAAAGTGTGGGCAAGGTGAAATCACTGATGGCCAATTTCAACACTCTAAGAAGGCCGGATTTGACTAAGATGGCTTACTCACAATAACTGAAAGACAAAGGTTTAGAATATCGGTTTGCATCCATCAACTCTTCTAGCAACAAATTGGGCACTTGCACACAATAAAATTAGCAGTCAAAGAATCATCAAGCTATTAAGACCTATGTAGAAGAAAACAAAGGAAATTATCACCTTCAAAGGACCATGGACCAAAAGTCGAGTCAGCATTAGCATGCATGCCTCTCCAACAACCATTAGGTTGGTACAGGTATGCAATATTCTACACCCCTTTTCTTGAGAATATTATAGTTAGAATTTTTTTGTCATTGAATGAGAGGTGAGGTTTTATATGCTAAGGATGGGTCAGCAGTCACATCCACTCACAACTAGTTAATTGCGGGTAACTCCCTCACTCATGCAACATGAAAAAGCCAAATTAAGAAGGGTTATGATTATGAGGAATGGGGACAACAATTAAACGAGAAAATTTGTGCAAAGGTGAAGTCACCAAAGCACTCAAAGCCCTCCATCCACTTAATATCCATTATCTATGCATCATTGATCCATCCCATTTAATAAGGAAAAAATTAATTAATATTTTTCAAGAAAAAACACTACACTCTGTCTCACCCTAAAAATTTCTTGAAAAACACACAGATCACATCTTCTCCAGTTTTAGAAACCTACACTACTCCCTTTGAGCCCTAGAATCATCCTCCAAACCCTCTACATCATTTATCATCACTCCCATACAATTAGAAAACCCTGAAAGAGAAGGAATGGCTGCTACAAGAAGAAAACCTCCTCCTATAATAGCCTGTGCAACCATTACAACAAGCCACAATCCTATTTTTTCCCATTTCCCATCAAGTAGAGGGGGTGATACCAGCTCATCAGACACTCTACCACTCAAAGCAGGACTCTCTACAGACAGTAGTAGCACCTTGGGAAGTAAAAAGGACCCACACACATAGAAACAACAACAGTGAAATGCCATGAATGACATAGAAGAAATACATAGAAACAGGAAAAACAGAAAATCCCGAGAAGGAGTTGTTACACAAAATTTTGTCACTGTCCCTGTACTACCCATCTATGATCCTGGAGGACCTCTCCTTGGATGAAACTATGCTTATTTCATGGGAGCTCTTGTTTCTTCTCTTTTCCATGTGGTTTGATTTCCTCATGAAGGGAGAATAGTGATCATGGATCAATTATCGTTCATTGGTCACTAGTTTCCTCCTTTGCAACCATCATACCCTATCAGCTTTTGTTTGCAAGCAGTACCTTCCCCACCATAGGTCAATTATGTGGCTACCCATTTCGTCTTTGCGTCTGTTGATGATCACACAAATGGTATAGTACATTATGTACTACTAGCATTGGAACCCAATCTATCTTTGGTACCAAATGACTTGTATTCCTCCCAGAGCGTGCTTCTTTCATATAGTGAAGACCTCTTGGGATCGATGTTCTCGTATGGTTCATGAACATATGTATGAGCATAGTTCCTTGTCTTGTGTCAATCTCATTAGAAAATGAAATAAGGGTCATGAGGATAGTTCCTGGTCTTGTGTTAACCTTGTTAAAAAATGAAACAAAGGGTGTGAGCATAGTTCTTTGTCTTGTATCTACCTTGTTAACAAATGAAACAGATGTCTGAGGATAGTTCTTTTACTGTGTCAACGTCATTAAAAAATGGAACAACTCCATTTTCCAAATAGAGTCTTTAATTAAGCTCGTAAAATCCCAGTCGAGTATTTCCATCCACTTAGGTGAATGAATGAATCTTGGGGGGCGTGTACCTTGAATGGAATCGTTATGCTAGGGGGATGAAAACTTAACTCAAGCATACTTTGTCTTTGTTTCAAGCTTGTGTAAAAATGAAACCAAACACAAACATAGTTTTTCATTTCAAGCTTTTGTAAACATGAAACTAAATCCAAGCAGAGCTCTCCATGGTTCAAGCTTGTGTAAACATGAACCTAAATCTAAGTAGAGCTCTCCATGGTTCAATCTTGTGTAAAAATGAACCCATGCCCGATTTACATCTCATGATTTCTATTTTAATCAACTGATTTCTGCTAGATGGTCCTTGGTTGTTTTATTCCAATGTCGCCATCTCTTTAGCCGATCATATGCTTTCACTTGGTTGTTTTTCCTTTCCTGAGGAACAACAACAATGAATGGTTTTGTTAGCCAGCCTCTTGACCATTACATGTTTTGAGCAGTTCCATCATAACCGAAACCAGTTTCCACCCTTTATACCACTCATTCCTCCAGGACGAGTCACCTTTAAGCTCTTTCCTAACTCATAAAAGATGAAAATGTTTCTGAGTATTTTGTCCCTTTTTGACTCATAAAAGAGAATAAAATGGGGGGTCCTCTTTCAAGCTCTTTTCCAACTCTTTAAACACAAAAACATTGCCAAGCTCTTACCATTTTGAACTCGTTAAAGGCTACGAAATGTTGTTCACCCAATAGGTTTACCCATTTTTTGGGATGGGATGCACTATTTACAAAAAAGGTACTCCTTGACTGAAATGGTCAAGCAGTTCTCTCAAGTATTGTTTTCTACCTTTTCGGGCTCGAGAGACACAAATATACAAAAAGGTACCATGTGGAGTTTTCTTTTCCATGTTTTTTTCAAACTATCTAAACATGAAAAAGATATCGAGTTACCCCTTTGTCAGACTCGTTAAAACATTAAACGACATTGGATTCGTCGCCATGATGAACGTGAGCTTCTCCTTCCCAGGGCTCATTAAACTTGCTAGGTTGGATTCGTCCGAAGGATTAACTTATAGTGCAAGCATATGCTATCCCCTTCAATTTTGCGATAAAAAATAATGGGGCACCCACCAGAAATGGTGGGCTGGAATTTGGAAATTCTATCAGTTGTGTGTCGGCAGCTCGCTTTTGAACATGACACATTCGGCTTCATGTCAGGTTGGGATATCCTACTTTTCATTTGACCTTCCTCAGCTGGGCTGCTCATTTTTTCCTTCCATTTTATCTATGCTGTGTCATCATGACCACCGATCCTATGGATCCAACAGCTGCCAAAATCCGGAATCCTGTCGCCGATATGTTCAAGAGTCAGCCCCTCTGCAGTTACACATACTCGTGATTCTCTGTATCATTTGAAATCATTCACATCCCTTTGTCTCATGTCGATGGTGTGGGATACATCATGGCCCTCCTTCGACACGGTCACTTCCTACCAACTTCAGCTCATTTTCCAGGAAGTTGCCTGAGAGACTCCCTTCGAGTACCTTAGAGCTTGCATGCCCTAATGGAAAGTTCTTTGCACTCGACGAAGAGTTCACATCATTGGCTTTCGATCGGGTGATTTCATGGGTGTTCGAAATCAGTTCCTTTATTCACATTCCATGAAATGTGCTGCTAGTACGTTGAGAGCCATTATCGTTATTGGTGGTTTCTCTTGTGCTTGTTAACATTTCACTTCATTGACCACTAATCAAGTGACTTCCTAGCATGTTCAACTTCAACACATTCATTCAGATGTTAGGATTTGTACTTTGATCGGGTCGTTTAGATCGCAAGACCCTGGGCGAAGAATACACAAGTCTAGGTTGTGAGGTAATGTGACATGGTCATTTTGATATACATGTCTCTTTCAGAAGAATGGTTGTGATCATACCATGAGTTTATATGTGATCTCATTCATTATTGGATAGCTACAACCACACCTTGGTTTCATTATGATACTTTCTACAGGATGTATGCACCCATGCCTTGGATCCATCTATATGCTCATTCTCTGGATGGTTGCGTCCATACCACAATTCATGTATCATTATTCTAAGTTTTTAGTGATGTATATGTATCTATGCTTTCTTGTAGGTTTTATGATGATGGACTCTGGTTGCCTGCTTCCACTTGTAAAGCATTTCACCCATAACTCTAGTTCAGCCTTCATGCTTTACGGGGAATCTGTTACACAACATTTTGTCATTGTCCCTATAATCCTTGTCTACATTCCTCGAGGACCTCTATAGTGTACCTGACATGCTGTCCCATCATGATGAAACTCCCAATATGTCCCTCTTCATGAGTAGAATAATTCCTCTTTACACCATTTCCCAAGAATATTTCTTCTATCCCAGTTTACAAGACCAGCACTACTGACCAGTTTTCTCCTCGCACAACTTTACAGAGGCTAAAACTAGCCCTCACACTGATTGGAGTGACTGAGTCCTTTTTTAGTCACATCGCTCCTCTTTTAGAAGGTCTTTTAAATAAGGAGCTGAAGCTTCCATGTCTAGAAGCTTCGTAATGGAATTCTGGTAGATGGTTGGGCCGAATAGAGCCGAGGAAGTCAGTTTGGCCTCCCTTCCCCTATTAGGAAGGAACAACCTCAAGAGATAAGACCTTCTCCCATCCATCCAAGATATGAAAACCTCTCTTTTTCCCAAGCAAAAGTTAGTTGGAGTTTTGGAGCAAGTTTGAATAACCAGCAAGTCATCTATAGCTTGTAGCTTTCTAGCGTATGTTTGAGGGAGAATAGTGTGATTTTGGTTTTGGTTGAGACCAGAGGGAAAGAGGCCTTAAAACTTCCATTTTTGTGGCCATCCATGAAGTGCTAGCAGAAGTGTGAGAACCCGGATATGTTGGAGAAGACCATCAACGTCAAGGCACCGGTTGTAATCTCTTCCCGATTTATATAAATGCAACTATTGATTGATTTCCTACATGAAGTGTCATTTTACATATTTATGGCTTAATGTTCCTTGACCTATTAAGTATGTTGAATACAATATTGTATGCTACCACGTTTGTTGTTGTTGTTGTTTTCTTGTTTCAGGTATTTGAAGGAAGGAAACAGAAGATAGCTGGAGTGAGGAGGCAGGATCATCACCAAGAAGAATAGTGTTCTAAGATGTAGGCCCTCTTAATTGATTCTATCTTAAGGATACTCTCCATAGATTGTCTTTTTGTGGCTAGACCTGCTCTCTCAGGCTACATGAATTGTTTGTGTTCGCACTGAGAATTTACCTGCATCACAGGAGCACTAGGAGAAATGGGTGCAAGATTTAATAGAAGGGAAGAAATTTTTGACACCTATGAGGAGGCCAATCAATAGAGAAACCATAACTAAGAATCTCAAGGCATAAACTACTTTTCTATAGAAGAAAATGGAGCTTCTACAGGAAACACAGGGCTGCTATAGGAAAAAAAGGGTTGCTACAGGAGATAATCATCTTGTTACAAGATTGTCCCAAAAGACAAGAATGGGACCTATATTGAGGATTATTGGCAAAAAAACTAGAACTTTGAATGAATATTCAAATAAGGGGTAAGTACTTCATCTATTACCTCTTGCAAACAAAAATTATGTGAATTTTTGTAAAACTCCTCCACTAAACATCTTTTAGTAGAACCATAAAAAAATTGAATTGTGGAGTTTTCTTGTAAGAATGAGCATTATGATGGGATAATAAACTTGTTTGGAGATTGGAATGCCATTATTCACCTCATTCATCAATAGGAAGCACTCCTCCTCTTGCCATAAGATGAAATTATGAGTTCTATGAAATTGAGAATTGACTGCAGGGTTCACTTGCACAAACCTTTAGAATACATGGACAAATATTGTTGATATGGGTAGAGAATATTTTTTATACTTAAATAGATAGTTAGTGATGGATCTGCACAAGAAGAAGAGGATGGAAAAGAAAATTAAAATATTGAAACATAAGATAAAGTGCCAAAAAAAAAATCATAACAAAGGATAAAATGAGAATAAGAAGCAAACTGAAGAGATAACCTCCCTCCAATTCAAAAGAAAGGAGCCCCAATCCTCTCAGAATAAGCCAAGCACCATGGGAGCCATGATTAAAAAACAAAAAGAAGAATATGCCCTACTATAAGAATGAAGAAATTTGCTACAGGAAGGTAGAAAGTTGCTATATGAAATTGTTGAACAACTATAGAAAAAATCACAAAGGCCACCAGGGCCATGAATGAGGCACAATGAGGTCACTAAGTTGCTCAAAGGATGAGAAACACTTTCAGTAGGGCAGTATGATGGGCCTCAAAATTAGACATAAATTAAGGCCCATATGAACATCCTTCAACACATTAAACATCTCTTTTTACATTAGATAATGTATTTTTAACTTTAATATGATTATTAGGAAGTTTTATCAATAATTTCATATTTGTGCCTAATATTGTTTATTTTTGTGCAATATTGTGAGAATATTTGACAGATTATGGAGATTTGGAGGAGGAGATAATTTATGGACTTTCTCCCTATTAAAGTAGGATCAACATTGAATAATAAATCAACAAGATATTCTTAAATTACTGCAAAATTTTTGGAGCTTCAATGATTGATAAAATCTAGGGATGTGTTTGTTGTCATTTAATGCAGGTTCCAAGTGTTGGGAAACAGATCCACTAATTGAAGGATTTTGGAGGGGAAAGCTTCATCATTTCATGGGGAATGCTTCCTAATCATTTTGTATAAGTACCAGGTCAAATGTTCATCTAGGGGTTGATTTTTATTAGCCTTCTTATGGAGAAAACTCGTACTTTTGCAGCTCCTCTTTCATTTCCTGCAGGGATGTAATTGTATTGATGGAATTAATGAACATTTGTGCCATGTTCAACTTCTAAATCTTGGTCTCCTTCATAGGACTCTGATTTTTCTTGGGATTGGCCATCCCAAGAGCCTTAGAGCCATTTTTTATCATCTAATTTTCTTCCTTTCACTTCTTATTCACATGCATCTCTTGTTCTTGTCTTGTTCTATTTCTGCATTTAGTATTGATGATTTCTTGTTGTAGGATTGGGTTAAATGTTTGAAGTAGGTTCTTTTGCAATATCAAAAGCATGATTTCATCCTTTGAACATCTTGGGAAATTCATAATAATCATTGTTATCTTAAGTTTGTATGAATCTCGGGTTGCTAATTAAAGTTGGAAGCTTTTGGAGTTGTAGAATTATTGTTGCAATACCGAGGCTCATTAGTTACTTTAGGCCAATATCAATGTACCCTTGAGGTACTCAGAGTGGGTGGAAATCCTAGTTCCTATCAGGAAAAAGAATGGAGAGATAAGGTTGTGTGTGGATTTCATAAACCTCAACAAAGCTTCATTAAAAGACAATTACCCATTGCCAAAAATGGATTATATATTACAGAAGGTAGTTGGCTCAACTCAGATGTCTATGATGGATGGATTTTTAGGGTATAATCAGGTAGCAGTGCATCCCGATGATCAAAAGAAAATTGTATTCACTACACCCTAGGGACCTTCATTTATGCAAGAATGTCATTTGGCTCTGATATTAGTCTCGCACATGGTCAAGAAGAACTTAAAGGACCAAGGGTGCTAATCACTTAACAAAGGAAAAATGGCCCTCAACACGAGAAAAATTCCCTAGAAATTTAATGCTAAGTGACATGTTGCAAGAAGCGGTCCTATGATGAGAAGAACCCTAAGGTTTAAGAAAAAAGAGCTCAACATATTGGAGAATTAGAATAACGAAACACAATGCCACTATGCAGTAACAATGTGAAATTTCTCTGATAGAAAAGTATAGAGAGTTAAAAGTGTATGGGTCAGAAGCTATGCAAATTGAATTTAGAAACAAAGGAGTTGGTCTCAGGAGTAATGGTGATTTTCAAAGATCATTGGGTAAAGGTAGCAAGGACCACAATCTTTATGGAAGAGTGTTGGGTCTACCTTGAGGTGAGACGAGCCATCTTTGTGCTCCGATGCACGTATTCAGTGAGTTAGATGGAGGTATGGGACTCATGAAGCAGTGTGTAGGTCACCTGAGAATTAATTTCTGAGCATGTAGCTCCATGTAGTCAGGCAATGAAGGGCTGCAGGCTCAATCTCTTCTATTGCATTGTGACAATAAATCGACTGGTGATCACTCCCAGCACCAGAAAATGGGGAATTCAAGTAATTAAGGAAAAAATGACAGGTGAACCGGCCAAGTAACTAAGGAGGAACACCATGGAAAAAATTTCACCTGATCAAAGGCAATCACAGGAATGGAGTGGAGATACTTTCCCTAAATATCATTCAGTTTTTCTTATTTCTATTGTTATGTACTTTTTCAGTTTGAAGAAAGGAATCAAATCCTTTGTAATGATTTAGGTAGTAGAACCTTCGCACGCAGAGACAGCTAGTCTATTAGACAGCTGGATCTCAACTGAGATATTATGTAACCATTTTTAAACGTCCTCCTCTCCTTATAAAAAGAGGAAAGAAACACTTAAAGAAGGTTCAAAATTCCTAGGAAAGAACTCTTGGAAAGGACCTTTTCCTAGTTTCATGAAGGCAATGTTATGAATCTCGATGTACAAATGTTTCTTAGAAAATTAATTCTAGATTTTTGGTGATTCCAACTTATTGGATTGTAATATGTTCATTTCCCTTTGTCTTTCCATATACGATAAATATTCTTCTCATATTTCATGTCATGTAGCTGTTAGATATATTTCTCATTAGATGCAGATTCATTTTGATCAAGCTATTGATGGAAAATTCTTCTATAAGATTCATTTTGATCTACTTATTGATGGATAATTCCTTTATTGATGTGGGAATTAAGTCTTTAAAAATCGTTCCATGTATCTTAGCATTCCATAACTATTTCCTTTCTCTTGTTTCTCTCTAAATCCAGATATTCATAATTCTTAAAGTTTAACCTCTATGTGATGGATTTCTCCTCTATTATATTCTAAAATTAGATTTGTCTTAACAACTGATTTGCTGCAAGCTCTCAATATGATTTGGCCACCACTGATTGAGGATCATTTCCTATGTATTCATGCATGTGTGTGTTGTTTCATACATTGTATATTTATGAATGGTTCTGAATCAATCTTATTTGAATTACTTGTGAAAAGCTCAGGTGTTAGAAGTCCTTAAGACGAATTTGACAACACTAATTAAGAAGTCCTAGGCACTTATCTCCTATCAACCCAAACAATGTCTATAGGAGTGACGACAAAGAGCATGGTCTCTACAAGTTGAAGGGAAAGCCTGTCGATCATGGAAAGAAGAAGCTGGAGCAGGTGCTTATTCCATAGAAGAAGGAGTAGGTTCCGATGTAGGTGTAGGCTTCAAAAGGGAAGGTACAGGTTCCCGAAAATAAGGTCTAGGTTTTAGAGACTCATAAGGAGTCGAGTTTGAGAGGGAGCTTGCAGGTTTAAAGGGAGTTTCTACAGTCCAAGAAGAGTTCTTGATCACTGGGGAGCAAGGCTACTACTACATCTACCAAGAAGGAATCATGGAGAGATTGGAAAGAGATATGGGAGAAGAAGAAGAAGCAGGATGCTTCCAGTGATAGTGACACTTCCAAGAAGGGCGTAGTTTAGCGTACAACTATTACTGCAATTGTGAGAACTAGGAGTAGTGATGATGATGATGAGTTACTTCATAGTCATGGAAGTACCTCCCTCGTTAAGAGGGAGTGTTTATTTGTGTAGATTAGGAGGTACTCCAAGCCTGAGGGTTCACAGTTTGGAGGGAAAATCACCATTAGGGTCACTTGTGGCCTTTGAACCCAAGGTAGGGGTTTTGAACCCATAGGGATTTGGGCCAAAACCATGAATAATTTGAGCATGAGAAAATTTGAGGTGATGGATCTTGGCGTGTTGATTCCAATTTTCTAAAGGTAATTGAAATCAGAGCTCTAGAAACAAAGACATGAATTTTTGAAGTTTACTATTAGTTAATGGACACTCAAGTCATGTAGACTTGAGGTTAATTCATCCAAGGGAAATGTCTCCTCATCAATTCATGGAGCCCTATTTTATGTATATATATAAAAGGTGAAGTAGAGGTTCTTTCTCATGCATCCAAAAGTGCAACACTTACCTCACAAAGAACGCATCAGAGAGGGAGATGCTTCGTTTTTGGGCTAGAGCAAGAGGAAAAGGAAAAAGAAGGTTGAAGGGACTGTTTTAAGGGTTAAATTAGGGCATCAAGTTGCTAGAAGGAGGTCAAGGACCCTTGTTGGAGGGATGTGATAAGAGGAGGTTGTTTGAGGGCTCATTGGAGGTGGGATAGTCCTGAAAAGAGGATGTTGTAGGCTTGTTTAGAGTCCTGTAGGGTGTCATTGTTACAAGTGAAGGGAAGGTCTGTGTTTAGGGTTTTGGGATTGTTATGGACTATGTAGTATTGGGTTCCATTTATCTAGTTGAGGATAGTGTGTTGGATACCCAAAGTAGCCCTAGACGAGCTATCTTGATGTGACAAAGAGGAGTTGAGGGTTGGGTGAACTTTGGTGCTGAATTGCAGCACCTTGATGGACAAAGGTGATTATTATCCTAGTAGTTTGGAGCTCAGGATTAGACCTACCTAGAAAGAAGATTGGATAAACCATTGTACATGTAACAAAAGTGACTTGAATCAGTGTTATGTGACAATCCTCCTGGAGTCTCGATATCTTTCCCTTTGAAGGACTAAGGGGCATCTAGTGAGTGGTATGGAAGCGAAGGACCAGATGAAAAATATATGACCTTGAGTCTGTGAAACATGTTTGCAACTTTATCTTGTATACCATAGACTATTGTGTTATTCATATTTGGTTTAATATAACAAATATTTGGTTGTACATTATTGTAAAATTTTGTTAAAATTTGTGTATAGTTTTGCATATGTGATTTAATGCTTTATATTTTCTGTTATGCAAAGTAGTTCTTGTTGAGATTCTTGGCTTTTGGGATGATTACCTAGGTGGAAAAGCTATGTAGCTTCAATAGGCAAGGGAGACAAGGCAGCAGAGAGGCCTGGAGGGCATATCTACACATTTTCTGAAGGTGGTGAGCTGTAGATGAGGGAAGGGAACTTGAGGAAGCATCTCCACAGTTTTGGAGGCCAAGGGAGGTTGGGATCTCTATGAATTATGCAGTTCTAATACGAAATGGAAAATCTTTAGGATTGAAAGTGGAAAGTGCACAGTTCAAGGCAGACTAGGTGGCACAACTATGCAATTCTGGAGGTCAAGGGAGGTTGTTAGACTCTGGAATTGCGCAGACCATTAGCCCTGGAGGATAGTGGTTGCATACTATGTAGTTCCATGTAGCAGGGTAACATCCAATATGGATGTGCTTGCGTAGTGCACATCTCAGTCAGGGCTCAGTGAAGCTAAGTTTCCGAGTCGGGGATATTTTCCAAAAATGTCTAAGTGTGGGGAGGGAAATGGACTCGTGATGAAGTTGAATTATGATCACACACTTAGCATACTTTGATGACATGATGACATAGATCATAAAAACACACAAGAAAAGGATTACCCTCTGTCTGAATACCTCATGACAAGATGCGGCAAGTGCGACACTTAGGATAGAATTCACGATGATCGTGACGATACTTATGCAATAGTGCTCAAGACCTTGTGTATGAGTGTGAGGGATGTTTACATGGTTAGGACAACTCATTTACAAAATGACTAACCTTTGGAGCCACCAGAAAAGGCTCGCAAAAATTACATAATAGTCAAACATGCCATAAGACGATAGTTAATCAAATCATAAAAAGGGGCCAAAGAACTTCAAGAAAACTCATGGAATGAGCTTGAGTGCTTGCAACAATCAAGGAAACGGCCAAAGAGGGATATGAAATTTGAGTGCAATCCAAAATTTGGGAGGATGTTGAAGTAGCTACAACATTCCTATAATTCTTTTTTCAAATATGGTTCAAAGACACTGAGTGGCCTCTACATCTATGGGAAAACCCAGGTAGATCAACCTGAAGGGATTTACCCATAGACCAAAGTAGCAAGGCCTAAGCCCAAGGGTGTCGAGGATATTTGGCCTTGTGACCTCACGATAGGCAAGGTACTTTGAAACAATAACCCAATAAAATGAGTTATCCCTTGGGGCTTATAGTTGCTATAATTATAATTGCATCAAGATGAACATATTTAACTACCTTCATGAACTGCTTCAGAAATTTTTGTAATGGTCCAAGTTTCTCAACTAATTGTGTTGGTGTTGCTTCCCTTAAAAATCCAATGTTTTTGTCCTCTCAATCATATCATCTGATTGAAACTCCTATTATAATAAAGTGGTTGGATATTCCAGATGAGTCATAGATAGAAATTCTAGAGATTCTAAATATTGATCCATGATAGGGATACCTCCATCAATATTTGGAATATATCTATCAAACATTTGATATGTCTTTACATGGGAAAATATGTCGTTATGATCAATTATTCTTGTCAATTTTAGTGGATTCAATGAAAATCAAATCTCTATAAAGAATGAAATTTTTATTTGCCTCATTTTAAATATGATATACCTTGGTGTTAATTGAGTGCCTTAAGAATATGCAATTTTGACTCAATACAACTAGTTTGTTTCTTTTATCCTTAGTAATTAATGCATAATAGGTGGAACTAAAAACCTTAATATAACTCACCTAATGAATGAAATTATAAAAAAAATATTACGATTATTCTTCTCAAAAGCATGAGATGGAATTTTGATTCTCAAATATACGAAACATAGAACTACATCACCCCAAAAAATCAACTTCACATTCTTGAAAATAGCATTGAACATATCATATTCAAGAGTGTATTTCTCATTCATTCTACCACACCATTTTTATGATTATTGTATGGAAAAATGTTTTGATGCTTAAACCATGTTGGAAAAGGTATAGTTTAAAATCATTATAAGTATATTTCCCTCCACTATCAATACAAAGAATTTTGATATGTGACTATTCTTCAATTTCAATTTATAGATGAAAATTTTAAAATGTTTCAAATGCTTGAGGTTTATGTTTCAACAAATAAACCCAACACGTTTTGGTATAATCATTAGTAAAATTTCTAATATATTTATTACCGAAAACAAATGCATTAGGCATGGGGCCACAGAAATAAGAGTATAATATATTTGTTCTTTCTCTCAAAGTACAATATTGGAAAGGTTGTTTACAATGTTTACTAAGGATACATGCATCACATCACTCCAAATTCATTAGAATCATAGGAAAACTAGAAACATCAATTTTATTCGACATACAAAGGCTATTGTAATTAATATTCTGAAATATAACATCCCACAAGGGATTAGATGAAAACATACCTTCATCAAGGTGGGAGAGGTATGTAAAATTTCATTTACATGCAAATGTTCCTTTCAACTTCAAAAATCTCTCATCCTCCCATCATACCATTATGACCATGTCATCATAAGACCTCCTTATTTCACATTTTCTGCCAAACATGTGAATGGCATGTCCTTGCTATTGAATTTTTACAAAAGGTATGAATTTCCTCTACAACCTAGGGAAAATAAGGAAAATCATGCAAATTAAAAACCAGGAATAAAAAAATTGATCTTGATGTTGCCAATTCTTGTAGGTTTGAGACTATATATATTTATAAATTATACAACACCCTTAATGTTCTCACTGAATTCCTCAAATAATTCTCTTCAAAAATTCATGCACCAAGTAACACTAGTACTAAGAAACCATGCATGTCTGCAAGAAGAAAACAAAGTTTTAAATAAACCTTCATTTATGCCAATATTTGAATCAGCAATGACAAAATGAAAGGATTGGAGAGATTTACCTATTTCTTCCTTTATTTCCTTCTTTTATTTGATCTTATGGAATGGGATTCTACATGTAATTATATAATGTTCATTCTTTCAACAAAAAACACAATGAAGATCAAATATTTCACCTTGATTATGCATACACCCCACCTTTGAAATACTTCCTTCTGTGTCCTTGCTTACTACCTTCCATCTAGAAAAATCATGTGATCAGTCCTTCCCTTTTTGAGAAAGGTAATAGTCTTTCCAATGGGATAAACTATCTACTTCCTGAAATATTCTGACATTCTACAATTTTATTTACCAAATATTCAAAATTAGGGGACTTCAATTGGCTATTATCTTGAATTAATTCAAGATAATGAGAATATGTGGGGTATAGGGACTTGATGAATGCCATGAGTGAAATTTCTATATTCACACTAGTAGCATCAACACCATGCATGATCACTTTAATTTTGTATGCTAAATCCATGGGCTAATTATATTACAACTCTAAGTTGAAAACCTTCAACGGAAAGTGAATTAGCTCCAATGCTAAATGTGAATGATACAAATATTTCAAATTATTCATAGCACCCCAAGAATATTTTATCGATCTAAAGTGATGACTCTCCTATTCATTTATAGAAAAACAATAAGAACATATGCTTTCTTGTATTTATTCTCAATAATTAAATCTCCTTATTTGTTATAGGTTTGATAGGTGAAACATCTCCATCAAAAATGAAAACTTAAAGATCATTGAAGATAAGAGTATGTTGGATCTTTCCTCACCATTTTGAATAATTTTAATTTACATTGAGCACCATACCAACAATCGAGACAATAGAATTCATTTTCATATATGAAATTTCTTCATAAATATAAGAAATGTCAAATACACATATTCTCTTAAGAATAAGATACAATTTTTTCCACCTTTATACAAATTAAAGATAAATAAATTTCCACCACTAGCTAGTCCTTGCAATACAACATCCTTCCCCATGATGTTTGCAATAACAATATATGCAATACAATAATAATATTTGCAATGGATGTAATGGGAAATGAGATGGAAGAATGATAAATCTAAAGTATTGGATACCATGCACACATAGAAAATAGAGGTCACATAGAAGTAGCACGTAGAGGTCACATAGAGGTAGCGTATAGATGAAATAACCAAGTTTGAAATATTATTTTGTATAGTTATTCTTCAGCAAAATGGGTGATATATTTGAGGCTTAAAATGAGAACATACTCACCATTGACGAGTACATAGAGAATGTGTATTCCTAAGAATTAGAAGTTGATTTTGTATTGGGGGGAGATGAAGGAATGCATGTACTCAAAGGGGTATCTGAATAGGTAAGTAGTTGTCGCATACCTTACATGCATTCTCACGAACAATGTTGATGTATGCACAACTTTTTCTTTAGCTTTCCTTGAAGGCCATGAAGTGGTAGAGTTGTGGATAAAAAGGTGATTTAGATGTGATTATTGGAATTCATTGTTTAGAAATATATCTTATAATATTATTCTAAACAAAGAATTTGAAAACGATGACATTTTTTACAATCAAAATGACAAGGGATTGTGTTATACCTATCGTTGACCTTATCTTGAGGCTAATGGGAAAACTAAGGAGAAATGATGTAGTGTTATATATGTGATGCCTAGTGTTGAGATCCAGGTATGAACAATCTATTCACCCTTTTCCTACATTAATTTATCAATTTGGGTGCGTGTCCTTTCAAGGCAACGCGCAAGGTATATGCAGGGGCAAGCATACTGTTGTGTGTGGAGCATGATTGTTCAGAGGTCTTTGTTTCAGTCGGATGTATACCCCAGGAATTTTGTACACCCCTCCACGCGAGGGGGTGCGGGGGGGACTTGTCCCCCCCACGGGGGTCCGGGGGGGCCGATTCCCACCAGCTAGGGGGTCTGGGGGCCAGTGGTCCCCCGAAGTTAAAAACAAATGCAAAATTTCCTTTTAAAAGTATAGTAATTTCGAGTCAATCTGGGCCGTTCATTAGGCGGATGATCTGATGGTAGAACTTAAGTTTAGTTTAGGGTTTTTTTCCCTAGAAGGCAACCCCTCACTTTATGTGAGGGTATTGTATTTGAGGCTGAGATATAGATGTGTATTCTGTGAGCGAGAAACAGAGAGGTGTGACTATGAGAGAAAACAGAAGATATTACAACGGATTTGTTGTAGGTTGTGTCTCTTCATTTTTGCTGGATAATAGAAAGGAAGGACTAGTTGTTTGGGGTGGACGTAGCCCAAACTGGGTGAACCACGTATATCTGTGTCTCTCTTGTTTTGTGTGTTTTCTGTGTTTATATTTCTGCAATATTTTATGTGTTCCATTGCTCCATAATATATAATTTTCTAACAACTGGTATCAAAGCCGAAGGTCTATTTTGCTGATAAACTCGTAGGAAAGAAGGGTTCCTGGTTCGAGTGGGAGCAATGGCAGAAGATGGTAAGTTTAGGGTTGAGAAATTTAATGGCCAAAAATTCTCGTTGTGGAAGATGCAGATGGAAGATTATCTGTATCAGAAAGATCTATACCTACCATTGGGCGGAAAAACAAAGATGCCACCGGGTATGAAAGATGAAGAATGGAACCTTCTTGATAGAAAGGCACTCGGAACAATACGGTTGTGCCTTGTTGCGTCAGTTGCCTTCAACATTTCGAAGGAAACCAGGACAGAGGGTTTGATGCAGATGTTGTCGAAACTATATGAAAAACCCTCGGCCTCAAACAAGGTATTTCTTATGAAACGGTTATTTAATATGAATATGTCAGAAGGTGGATCTGTTGCAAACCATTTAAATGATTTTAATACAGTTACAAGTCAGTTAAGTTCTGTAGGGGTAAACTTTGATGATGAAGTTAGAGCTCTGTTATTCTTGTGCTCATTACCAGAAAGTTGGAATGGTTTGGTAATGGCCATTAGTAACTACATTTCTAGATCTAGTACTTTAAAGTTTGATGATGTTGTCGGTGCTATCCTTAGCAAGGAAATGCGATGGAAAAGCTCCAGTGAGACATCGGGAAATGCTTTGAGTGCAGAGTCTAGAGGAAGAAAAATGGAAAGAGGAAAGAGCTCAGGATATCTCAGTAAATCAAGGAAAGGCAGATCCAAGTCTAGATCGGGGATAGTGTGCTAGAAATGTGGAAAGAAAGGACACCTAAAGAAAGACTGTAGATCTCGGAAGGGAAAATAAGGAGATGCACAGCAAGAAAACAATCATGAATCAAATGTGACAGGTGAGGTGTTACAAGATGCTTTGATTCTTTCTTTTGAAAATATTACTGATTCCTGGGTGGTAGATTCAGGGGCTTCATTCCATGCCACACCTGATAAGAAATACTTTCATGACTATGTTCAAGGAGATTTTGGACAAGTTCATCTGGGTGATGATAAACCCTGTAAAATCGTTGGAATGGGTAAGGTTCTTGTAAAACAGCAAAATGGAAACCAATGGCTATTAAAGGAGGTAAGGCATGTTCCAGATCTAAAAAAAATCTGATTTCAACAGGGCAGTTAGGCGGTGAAGGTTGTGTGACAACTTTCACAGATAAAGCTTGGAAGGTCACCAAAGGAGCCCTGGTAATAGAAAAAGGCGAAAAGGTTGGTACATTGTATTTATGCAATGGTATTTCTAACTCTGTTAATGCTTTAACTTCCAAAGGAGCAGATGCAGCATTATGGCATCATAGACTCAGACACATGACTGAAAAGGGGATGAAGATTCTTCACTAAAGGAATTTGTTGCCAGGTTTGAAGAATGTTGATTTGGACTTCTGTGAGAATTGCATTTATGGAAAACAGAAGAGAGTCAGATTTCTCAGAGTTGGGAAAGAAAAGAAGAATGAAAAATTAGAGCTTGTGCATACAGATGTATGGGGACCTGCTCAGGTATCATCTCTCGGTGGCTCTCGTTATTATGTTACTTTAATTGATGATGCAACTAGAAAAACTTGGATTTATTGTATTAAGAATAAATCTGATGTATTTGATACTTTCAAGAAATGGAAAGCTTTGGTTGAGATTGAGACAGGAAAGAAATTGAAGTGTCCTAGATCAGATAATGGAGGTGAATATTGCAGCAAAGAGTTTGATAGGTACTGTTCAGAGCATGGAATTCGCAGAGAGAAGACAGTTCCAAGAACACCATAAGAAAATGGTGTGTTAGAAAGGATGAACAGAACAATCATGGAGCGTGCAAGATGCATGAGATTGCATGCAGGATTTCCTTTACAGTTTTGGGCAGATGTTGTAGATACTGCGGTTTATCTAATAAACAAAGGGCCTTCAAGTTCCTTGGATGGTGGTGTTCCAGAGGAAGCATGGACAGGTAAAAAGGTAAACTACTCCTTTTTAAATCCTTTTGGTTGTGAGGCCTTTGTCCATATTGATAAAGAAAATAGAACAAAGCTTGAGGCAAAGTCAAAGAAATGTACCTTTATTGGATATGGTGTTAATGATTTTGGTTATCACTTATATGATTATGAAAATCACAAAATCATTAGGAGCAGAGATGTAATATTCAATGAAAAGGTATTGTATAAGAATCATTTGCAGGAAAAGAAGAAAGAAAATGAAAACAAGGAATATGCAGTTCTTGATGAAATCACTGAAAAAGTAAAGGTGCCTGAAAATAATAATAATTAACAACCACAACAACAGCAACCACCACAGCAACAACAGGCACCCCAAACACCTGAAAGTGGTGTTAGAAGATCTACCAGGACAAGTATACCCCCTGAACGATATTCTCCTTCATTATATTATCTATTGTTGACTGATTCCGGTGAACCCGAATGTTATGAAGAAGCAATGCAGGTTGAAAGCAGGAAGAAGTGGGAGGTAGCCATGGAAGAAGAGATGGACTCCTTAATTCATAACCAGACTTGGGATTTAGTCAGGTTGCCTGCAGGAAAAACTACATTGAAGAATAAATGGGTTTACAGGCTGAAGGAAGAAGATGGAGGAAAAAAAAGGTACAAAGCTAGACTTGTGGTGAAGGGGTTTGCACAGAAGAAAGGTTTTGATTTTGATGAAATATTTTCTCCTGTTGTTAAAATGACTTCAATCAGAACTATTTTAAGTCTTGTAGCAGATGAAGATTTGCATCTTGAGCAGTTAGATGTAAAGATAACCTTTCTCCATGGGGATTTGGAGGAAGAGATATATATGCAGCAGCCACAAGGATATGAGGTGAAAGGGAAGGAGAAACTAGTGTGCAGGTTGAAGAAGAGCTTTTATGGCTTAAAACAGGCTCCAAGGCAGTGGTATCTAAAATTTGACAAGTTTATGTCTGAACAAGGTTATACTAGATGTCACTCTGATCATTGTGTTTATTTGAAAAAGAAAAATGATGGTAGCTATATTATATTGTTATTGTATGTAGATGACATGCTTGTTGCAGGATCTAACATGTAGGAAATAAATATACTCAAAAGAAAATTGGCAAATTCATTTGCAATGAAGGATTTGGGAGCTGCAAAACAAATCCTTGGTATGAGAATCACTAGAGACAGGAAAAATCGCAAATTAACATTGTCTCAAAATGAGTACATACAAAATGTGTTGAAAAGATTTAATATGCACAATGCAAAACCAGTTAGTACACCTTTTTCTAGCCATTTCAAACTTAGTAAGGAAATGTGCCCAAAGACCCAAGAAGACATGGATTATATGTCTAAAGTTCCATATGCATCAGCAGTTGGAAGCTTAATGTATGCAATGATCTGCACAAGGCCTGATATTGCACATGCAGTGGGAGTTGTAAGCAGGTACATGAACAATCCAGGAAAGGAACATTGGATGGCAGTGAAATGGATTCTCAGATATTTGAAAGGTACCACAAATCAAGCATTATGTTTTGGTGGTGCAAACATTTCTCTACAGGTATATGTTGATGCAGATATGGCAGGTGATGGGGATAACAGGAGGAGCACTACAGGATATGTATATTTACTGTTGGTGGAACAGTTGTTAGTTGGATTTCAAAAATCCAAAGTGTTGTTGCACTTTCAACAACAGAAGCAGAGTATGTTGCTGCTACAGAGGCTAGTAAAGAAATGATTTGGTTACAAAGTTTTATGGGTGAATTGGGTAAGGAGCATGATAAGGGAACATTATACAGTGATAGCCAAAGTGTCATTCATCTTGCAAAGAACTCAGCATTTCATTCCAGGACTAAACACATACAGCTCAAGTACCATTTCATACGATCAATGTTAGAAGATGGAGAGTTGAAGCTGGAAGAGATACACACTAGCCAGAATCCTGCAGATATGCTAACAAAAGTTGTAACCAGGGAGAAACTGGGAATATGCTCAGTTTAAATTGGTCTTCAAGGATGACTATGAAGATGAGAAACAGCCAGGTCCAAAGAGGAGTCATTGTCCAGCAAATGAAGCAATGGTGGAGTTTCTACAATCATTCTCCAAGTGGGAGATTGTTGTGTGTGGAGCATGATTGTTCAGAGGTCTTTGTTTCAGCGAGATGTATACCCCAGGAAGTTTGTACAACCCTCCACGCGGGGGGGTGTAGGGGGGACTTGTCCCCCCTCCGAGGGTCCAGGGGCCAGCGGTCCCCCGCGGGGGTCCGGGGGCCAGCGGTCCCCCGGCGGGGGCTCGGGGGCAGCGCCCCCAAAGCTAAAAACAAATGTAAAATTGCCTTGTAAAAGTATAGTAATTTCGAGTCAATCTGGGCCATTCATTAGGCAGATGATCTGACGGTATAACTTATGTTTAGTTTAGGGTTTTTTGCCCTAGAAGGTGTTGGAAATAATACTGAGAGGGGGGGTGAATCAGTATTATCTAGCAATTTAATAAATCTTCCTTATTTGATCTTTGAATTATTTTAGCATGTCAGTACCATAAAATAATGAGCATGAAAAACAGATAGTCACACCAAAGAACACAAGATGTAAGGTGGAAACCCAATGTGGGTGAAAACCACCTGCTGCAATATGTCTCTATCTTCTTTCAATTTAGAAACTTCTTTTACAATGATTTTGTACTGGTGCAGTCCTTTACCAGTACGCAGGCTGCAACCTGCAGAGAGCTACAACTCTCTCTCTCTCTCGTTTTCCAGTCTACTCCTGGAAGGGAGCTACAACCCCCTACTTCTTTTCATAAAGCATCAGATGATCAACAAGTACATAACAGATATAGATCACTACAGATATCAGATCAGCAACAACAGAACTAACCCAGAACACCTTATCAATAGAGAAATTCAATCAACAAAACATCTTAAAACAGAGACGCAGATTTTCTTTATGTGGCCTGCAACCAGACGCCGTTAACCTTCTGCTACTCTGCGTCCACACAAAGATATCCTTCTGCTCCGCTGCGTGCCCACGCACTGTTCCTTTGACTGCTCTGCGTTCTGTTGCTTCAGGGACACACCCAAAGATACTATCGCACCGCGTCTTTCGCTACAGAGACGCACCTGAAAACACTATCGCGCCGCGTCCTTCTGCTTCAGAGACGCACCTGAACCTTGATCGCCCTGCGTCCCCACGCAGGTCTCTCTCTACTGTGCTGCGTCTCGGTGCACTTGCCCTTTACAGTACCTGCGTCCCGGCGCACTTTCCCTTCACTAAAGCTGCGACCCTTTAGATATAAATGATATGAAGGCTTCAGGACAAACCCAAACAGTCAGATCTACAGATCTGATCATGCGCCATAGAGATCACAGTCCATTAGAAGATTCGCCCTCTTAGATCTGGACTAGATCTCACCAAATAAGATATTCAACCCAAGACAATTGCCCAATCCAAATGAACTCCTTTGCTTTATATATGCAAGCTCCTCCCCAAAACATGGAACAATACCACGAGCCGACACCATAGAAACATAAAACCGTCGGCTAGATACCACACAAGAAACCCCCACGTGCTTTTCTCTGCCTTGAAATGTGTGCACTGGGTAGACGCACCCCCTGAACGGCTGGCCGGCGTCCCTGGACGCGGGTTCTGCATGGTATACCTGCGGGGACGCACTTTCTGAACCGATTGCCTGCGTCCTTCTTAATTTTTCAACAAACTGAGAGCCTTACCACTGGAGTTGCCATCAAGTACAACATCTGTAACATACAGTCATACCAGATAACATAATGCCAACAATCTCCCCCTTTGGACTTGATGGCAACCTCAACCTTACAAGCTTCAGCTTCATTCTCCCCCTTTGACATCAAGGGCAAAGGGTATGCTCCCCCTTAGCTCATGCTCCTCCAGATCTGCAACAAATAACCAGAAATCCACCATGAAAGAGATAGAGACATATTGCAGCTATTTCCAAGATCTCCTTCTCCATAATGCCAACAATGCATTATGTGCTCCCCCTGAGCCTTGTACCACCAATAAGAAGATGTTCAACAATAAGATGATGCATCAACAACCCCCAGCTTTTGCCTGAGGTATTCAAATGTGTCCCTGGGCAATGGTTTGGTGAGAATATCAGCAACTTGTTCCTTGGAAGGAACATACTCCAACTTGACTTTCTGTTCAAGCACTTGTTCCCGGAGAAAATGGTACTTGATTGGTATGTGCTTGGTTTTTGAATGCATAACAGGGTTCTTTGAGATGCTGATTGCACTTGTATTATCACATAAGATGGGGATTGGTGGAGTACAAGTGATTTGAAAATCCTGCAAAGTCTGCATCATCCAAAGGAGTTGGGTGCAACAAGATGCAGCAGCAACATATTCTGCTTCAGCTGTAGATAAGGCAATGGAACTCTGTTTCTTGTTGAACCAAGATACCAGTCTGGAACCCATAAAGAACGCACCACCACTTGTGCTTTTCCTGTCATCCACTCTTCCGGCCCAATCTGCATCTGTATAAGCATGAAGAGTAAGATCTGTATCTCTAGGATACCATAAGCCATAATTTTGAGTCCCTTGAAGATATTTGAAAATTCTCTTTACTGCCTGAAGATGAGTCTCCTTCGGATTTGCCTGAAATCTTCCAACTATTCCAACTGCATGCATGATGTCCGGTCGGGTACCTGTCAAATATAGTAAACTTCCAATCATAGATCTGTAGGTTGGTTGATGTACTGCTGCAGATTCATCATTTGCACTGAGACTACATCCTGTGACCATGGGTGTACATACTGGTTTTGCATCTTCCATGCCATATTTCTTCAAAATCTGCTTGAGATACTTGGTTTGAGATAAAAAGATTCCTCCTTCCTTTTGTTGGATTTGCAAACCAAGGAAATATGTCAGTTCTCCTAGCAAGGACATTTCAAATTCTTTCTGCATGACCGAGGCAAAGCTTTGACTCATAGCTTCTTCATTGCTGCCAAAAATAATGTCATCTACATACACAACAAGTATTAGCAATTTGTCATTTTCAACTTTTATATACAGATTGCTATCTGCTGAACCTTTTGAGAAACCTTGTTGATGAAGATATTTGTCCAACCGGTAGTACCAAGCCCTTGGAGCTTGTTTGAGACCATAGAGAGCCTTTTTCAATCGGCATACAAGATTTGGATCATTTCCAAGAATGAACCCATCTGGCTGTTCAATGTACACTTCTTCTTCCAAGTCTCCATTCAGAAAGGCTGATTTCACGTCCATTTGAAATACTTTGAAGTTTTGAAAACTTGAGAGAGCAAGGAACATTCGGATGGCCTCAAGTCTTGCAACAGGAGCAAAAGTTTCTTCAAAGTCTATTCCTTCTTGCTGTGCATACCCTTTACAAACAAGTCTGGCTTTGTTTCTAATTACTTCTCCATTTTCATTCAATTTATTTTTGAAGACCCATTTTGTTCCGATAACATTCTTATCCTTTGGTCTAGGAACCAGCTCCCAAGTGTTGTTCTTTTCGATTTGCTCAAGTTCTTCATCCATTGCTTTCACCCAACATTCATCTTTGCATGCTTCTTTCACATTTTGTGGTTCAGTAGAGGAGAGTAATGCCAAATAGCTTGAGGCTTCTGCAACTGTTCTTCTTGTTTGTACACCTGCTTCTTTCTGCCCCACAATCTGAGATTCTGGATGATTCTTCTGAACATATCTGGATGGAGTTTTCTCTTCTATTCTTGTCTGCTCCTCTGGTTCTTCTTTAGGTTCTCCTTGGGGTTCTTCTTCTTCATTATTCTGTCTTTGAGGGTAGCCTTCATCTTCTTCTATATCTTCATGATGTACTTGCCTAGGAATATATCCCTTCTCATCAACCACTACATCAATGCTGTCAACAATTCTGCCAAGTCTTTTATTGTAGCATTTGTATGCTTTGCTATGTGGAGAATAGCCAAGAAGAATGCCTTCATCTGCTCTAGGTTCAAGTTTGCCAAGCTGCTCATCAGTATTCTTGATATAGCATTTGCTCCCAAAGATTTTGAAGTGCTTTACCGAAGGAGTCCTGCCACTCCAAAGCTCATGAGGAGTTTGAGTGCTGTTCACCCGGACATTTGTTTTGTTGAGAATAACAACCGCAGCATGTGCAGCTTCACCCCAGAAAGTTGCGGGAGTTCCTGATTCATCAAGCATAGCACGAGCCATTTGTTGGATTGTTCTGTTCATTCTTTCAACAACTCCATTTTGCTGAGGAGTTCTAGCTGTAGAGAATTCTCTCCTTATCCCATGTTCATCACAGAAATCGAAAAATTCATTTGAAGTAAATTCCCCACCTCTGTCGGATCTGAGGCACTTAATTTTGTGACCTGATTCATTTTCAACCAAGGCTTTGAAGGATTTGAATTTTTCGAATGCTTCATCTTTGTGCTTCATAAGTCCTAACCAGACAAACCTGGAGAAATCGTCAATAAATAATATCAAGTATTCCTCTCCTCTAGGTGTTCTTTTCCTGAATGGACCACATGTATCTGTATGTACTAGCTCAAGAGGCATGCTAGCTGATCCTTCTTTCTCTGGAAAGTTAGTCCTGGATTGTTTTCCAAACTGACATGATCTGCATATGGTGTTGTCAGGAATTTTGATATCTGGAAGATCGCGAACTGCCTGATATTTGCATGCTTTCCTTATTTGTGAGAAGCTTAGATGTCCCAACCTTCGATGCCATAACCAGTGCTCTTCATCCTTGCTTAGATAGCATTGTTGTTGTCCTTCTTCAAATATGTACAGATTATTTGGAGTTCTTTTGCCTTTGAGTACTGTTTTACCTGTATCAAGATCACGAACAAGACATCCATTCGATCTGAAAATAACCTCGGTTCTTTGATCACACATCTGGCTGACACTTAGAAGATTATGCTTCAATCCATCAACATACAAAACATTTCCAGCTTTGACCTTTCCTTTTAACTGAGCAATGCCTTTTCCTTTTATAGTTGCAGGAGTATCGTTTCCAAAAGAGACTTTCTTTCCTTTTTCTAGAACAGAATAAGATTCAAGTTTTTCTTTATCACCTGTCATATGCTTCGAACATCCACTGTCAATGTACCATAGATTTTCCTGTCCCTCTGCATAAAATGCTATTCCACATCTTTCTGTTTGAGGTTCCTTTATTCTCCATGTTTTGGTGCTTGAGGCTTGCTCCTTTTTCTGCTGAAACCTGCTCCTGCATTCAGATTCTTCATGACCAAAGTTATTGCAAATAGAACATTCGACTTCACTTTCAAGAACCGAAAAGTTGTTATAGGTCCTTTTTGTCATCCCTGTCATACTTCTTTGTTTTTGAGCTTCCCCAGTCATGATTGTTTTATATGCAACACATTGAGCTGCTTTGTGACCAAAATTATGGCAAGAAAAGCATTGTCCATTGAAGAAGCTTCTGCGGTTATTGAATCTACCTGCCAACTGATTATAATTTCTATTTTCATCTATTCTTGAACCAAACTGAGAAGATTTTACCTGTGGCTGGTTGTAGCTTTTGTTCACCCTTAACATGGATTGCCCCTGATAGTTTCTATTTGTATTTTGTCCCTGCTTTACCTGATTATCTTCATTGTTCTTCTGCTCATTTCTTCTTGCCGCATCAAGATAACTTTTTGAGGTGGATGCTTGAGAGGTTTCTCCATTGTAACCCAAACCTGTCTTGTTTAGAGGAGACCGCTGCACATTGATAATCTCATCCAAAGTTTCAGATCCTTTGACAAACTTAAGATTAATAGCTTTTGTTTTCTCAATTTCTTTTCTGAGACCAACAATTTCACCTTCTAGTTTTTCAAGATGTTTTTCTTTTTCATCAATTTGAAATTGTAGAGTATCAATGATCACATTCTTTTCTTCTATACATCTCTTGAGTCTAGTAATTTCATCATAGAGGTTATTCACATCTACAGCATCCTCATAATCATCATCTTCAAATGCCATTAACAACTTATATTTATTACCTTGTTCATCTTCATCACTGTTTGATAAACCATCACTATCTTCATGGGTGTAGTAGCTTTTCTTATTTGCACTTTGTTTCTTGTTCCATCTAGCAGGTTCCTTTCCTTTATCCTTATAAGGACATTTTGCAGCATAATGACCTACTCTTCCACAAGCAAAGCATTTGAAAGGTAGCTTACCTCTGAACCTTCCAGAACCCCTTTGAAGATTTCTGACAAAATTTGATTCTTCTTCCTCTTCTTCTGGAACATGGCTTGCTTCATAGTAATCTTCTTTTCCTGATGCCTTAAAAGCAGCTTCCCTTCTGTCTGATGGACCTCCCTTTCTCATTTCATAAGCAGTTAGAATTCCATGTAGCTGAGACATAGTGAGAACACGAAGATTTTCCTTTTCTTCTATTGCAGATACTTTAGATTCAAACTTGGGGGATAATGATCTTAGAATCTTTTGAACTACTATAGCCTCTTTTATTTCTTCACCCAAATTTTTCATACAATTAACAATCTCATCTACCCGAAGAAAATAATTAGCCACACTTTCATCATTATACATCTTGAGAGTCTCATATTGAATCCTGAGAGTTTGAAGTTTAGCTTGTTTTACCTGTTCATCTCCTTCATAGCTCGTGACCATTTTGTCCCATATCTCTTTTGCTGATTTGAAGTGCATTACCTTCATGAATTCTGTTTGGGATATACTTCCTAATAGAGTACTGACTGCTTTTGCATTTGTTTCATACTTCTTTTTCTCAGCTGGATCTGTAGGAGTAGCTGAAGGAAAAGCATAGCCTGTTTCTACAATGTCCCAAACTTCTGTACCAAGAGATTGAAGATATGCAGTAACTCTTACCTTCCAATAATTGAAGTTTGTCCCATCAAAAATCGGTGCCCTGATTGATGCTTCTCTCTCGTAGTTGCTCATGATGAACGATCTACCTTCAAGCGATCAAGCTTATCTGAAGGACCTGCTCTGATAACAATTGTTGGAAATAATACTGAGAGGGGGGGTGAATCAGTATTATCTAGCAATTTAATAAATCTTCCTTATTTGATCTTTGAATTATTTTAGCATGTCAGTACCATAAAATAATGAGCATGAAAAACAGATAGTCACACCAAAGAACACAAGATGTAAGGTGGAAACCCAATGTGGGTGAAAACCACCTGCTGCAATATGTCTCTATCTTCTTTCAATTTAGAAACTTCTTTTACAATGATTTTGTACTGGTGCAGTCCTTTACCAGTACGCAGGCTGCAACCTGCAGAGAGCTACAACTCTCTCTCTCTCTCGTTTTCCAGTCTACTCCTGGAAGGGAGCTACAACCCCCTACTTCTTTTCATAAAGCATCAGATGATCAACAAGTACATAACAGATATAGATCACTACAGATATCAGATCAGCAACAACAGAACTAACCCAGAACACCTTATCAATAGAGAAATTCAATCAACAAAACATCTTAAAACAGAGACGCAGATTTTCTTTCTGTGGCCTGCGACCAGACGCCGTTAACCTTCTGCTACTCTGCGTCCACACGCAGATATCCTTCTGCTCCGCTGCGTGCCCACGCACTGTTCCTTTGACTGCTCTGCGTTCTGTTGCTTCAGGGACGCACCCAAAGATACTATCGCGCCGCGTCTTTCGCTACAGAGACGCACCTGAAAACACTATCGCGCCGCGTCCTTCTGCTTCAGAGACGCACCTGAACCTTGATCGCCCTGCGTCCCCACGCAGGTCTCTCTCTACTGTGCTGCGTCTTGGCGCACTTGCCCTTTACAGTACCTGCGTCCCGGCGCACTTTCCCTTCACTGAACCTGCGACCCTTTAGATATAAATGATATGAAGGCTTCAGGACAAACCCAAACAGTCAGATCTACAGATCTGATCATGCGCCATAGAGATCACAATCCATTAGAAGATTCACCCTCTTAGATCTGGACTAGATCTCACCAAATAAGATATTCAACCCAAGACAATTGCCCAATCCAAATGAACTCCTTTGCTTTATATAGGCAAGCTCCTCCCCAAAACATGGAACAATACCATGAGCCGACACCATAGAAACATAAAACCGTCGGCTAGATACCACACAAGAAACCCCCACATGCTTTTCTCTGCCTTGAAATGTGTGCACTGGGTAGACGCACCCCCTGAACGGCTGGCCGGCGTCCCTGGACGCGGGTTCTGCATGGTATACCTGCGGGGACGCACTTTCTGAACCGATTGCCTGCGTCCTTCTTAATTTTTCAACAAATTGAGAGCCTTACCACTGGAGTTGCCATCAAGTACAACATCTGTAACATACAGTCATACCAGATAACATAATGCCAACAGAAGGCAACCCCTCTCTTTATGTGAGGGCATTGTATTTGAGGCTGAGATATAGATGTGTATTCTGTGAGCGAGAAACAGAGAGTTGTGATTGTGAGAGAAAACAGAAGATATTATAGTGAATTTGTTTTAGGTTGTGTCTCTTCATTTTGATGGATAATAGAAAGGAAGGACTGGCTGTTCAGGGTGGACGTAGCCCAAACTGGGTGAACCACGTATATCTGTGTCTCTCTTGTCTTGTGCGTTTTCTGTGTTTATATTTCTACAATATTTTATGTGTTCCATTGCTCCGCAATATATAATTTTCTAACACATACCATCCATTACAGACCAAGGGTTCGTGATTAAGATTCAAAACATTGCTGTAAAACTAACTAGCTACAGAACTCAAGAAAAGCAATTACAGGAATTAACACACTGTAACAACAACTATGAAATAATAAACAACACACACAGAAATACACAACACCTGATCAGGAGAGCGGGCCTAGCTCTTTGATCAGGGCTGCATTAATCACAACGAAGAATGGAGCAGAAAAAGAGATGATATTTTATTAATATGTAAAGGGCTATTACAATATCGATGGGGAGTCCCCCAATTACAGGAATAACCTGTCTTTTATACACAGCGAGGGAGAAAAACATCTTTCCCCAAAACCTGGTAACCGTATACCTAGAAATGTACATTAGTTTGGAACGACACCAACACCAGATAGACAAGATCAACGAAAGGTCCAAGAATGGTTTAGGGATCTACGACTCCAGCTGTGCGGATTCCTTATAGCTGGTTGTTGCCATGAATTACAGATCTGTTGCAAGATGTTGGAGCATTGGTTCCTGTTCTCCAGAAGCTGTGGTCAAACATACATTTTAGTGTTACGAATAGGCAAAACCCCACGAGTTTACTTCATTAATAAAATATTCCAATAGACAGGACAAGGGTATTTACCTTGCAGATTTAGCATAAATTTAGGTAAATAAGTGCAAAAAGTCAAAAAGGGTGATGGAAATGCAACAGAAAAATAGCCCAATTTGGTGCCCAACATCTCCCCCCAACTAGCCTTCTTCATGCCCTCATGCAGTTCGCCACCTCCACAAGTCTAGGTTTTGCCGACTGTTGGCCTCCTGGAGCTGGGCGAGATCGTACTCTTCGACAATCTCTGTCCCTAGAACTTTAAAACCATATGAAAGGAGGAATTCCTTCCACCAATCTCCCAGAGCATTATATGCTGGGGTGTAATTTTATACCTGCAACCAGATAGTGGGGAACTGAAATCGGATCCCCATCCACCAAACCCCACATGTTCGAACACATGCAACATACTTGGGTACTCTAGGGAGTGCTCGTGCAAAATTTGGTGCTCCAAAAGGTTCCCTGTTCGAGACAGCTGTAGGTGACATCATCCACCTTTTTTGATAGCAATCAAGAGCTTCATCTCGAAATGTGACTATTTGTCTGACAAAAAGATGAAGGCACCATTTTTGTGTCCTTAGCATTATTTCTATATTCCTCTCAATTCCCAAAAAGGTGTTTTGTTTAGTGAACATGGTGGTTGACCTTTCATGATCTCCTCTTACTATAAATGGCTTTGTAACTTGATTGGACTCAAATGTATTAAAGTCCTTCTGCCAACTGATTTGATTAAAAGTGTAAGAGGTGAGAGCCCTTAAATGAATGTCCCCCACATATGGGACCAAGTTAAATTCTCTTTCCATGCGCAGTAGATAGCCATGCAGGTAAAAATCACACATCAAATGCTGAGTTGGCACGTCATGGTTCCTCATTATGCGAAGGAATTGTACACCATCCTCTATTTCATAACTAATTTCATTCTTAATGCTCCCCATGCAGAATAAAAGAAAAAGTTCATGAAAAAATAAAGAATAACAAGAAGCAGGGGGGCGACATGCCCTCACCTCTTCCGCCAAGTTAAAATTTTTCCCCTTATCAGTTTTCATCTTTGCCACTTGCTTTTCAAGCTACTCCATCTTGAGCTTCTACTTCACATGCCTCAATTTCATGACATCTATGCGCTCCACATATTCAAAAATGGTTGTGGAGGCTCGTTCCTGAGTTATTTTGACCTCATTTTGATACCGAGCTGTAGTAGATTTCCAAGTCTGCACTTCAGCTGTTAAGGCATACTCACGGTCTTCAAACAATCACTCGACCAGATATGTTTGAGTGGTAGCAGAAGTTGTGGCTATCTGGTCCACTTGAGTCTCTTCTTATACCATTGTGGCCTTGGACTTTTTAGCCTACTGCTTGTATTTCTTCATCTGCTTCTGCAATTTGTGTACCTACTTCCTTAGTTTCCTGACCTCCATCTTAAGCTGGATTGTTTCTTTAAATTGCAGCAGGTATTTTTGCTTGACAGGGATTCTATGCTGTTCACATAGCTCTACCCATTCTTGCTTAACCAAAACTTCCTCAATTTCTATAGCTGGAGGTAAATCGCCCAGCACAGCTTCTGCCATGCCGACTGTCAGGTTTTCCTCCACTGCCCTTTCTTCTTCAATTATTTCTTGCTTCACAGCCTTTTCACCTGGCTTTTCCACTAGCTCATTCGTCGAGACCACTTCGCTCGGTCCCTCCTCCTTGCCAATGACTTCTTCCCTTTGTTTTTTGCTCACCGTGACTGATGGTGCCCTTGCGATATGCTCTCTTGTTAATGTGTCTACTGTAACCCTTCTCGGTTTCCCTACCTCTTCTCTCCTTTAAGGCTCTGAAGTGCCTGACACCTGAGCAGCATCCACCCCACATGGTTGTGGTCTTTGTGATAAATTCAAAGCTAGAGGAATGGCGATGTATTCTTCCATGTGCCGAGGGGAATGAGATACCCTTGCTCCTCTTTGGATAGAGGAGAAAAAGGAAAATTGGTAGGGATCTTCAACATTCGGTCCCGAGGTTGATGCTGGTTCTTGTGGGGAAGCACCAGCCTCATGCCCTAGTTCTTCCTCTTCCATCGGTTCTATGGTCGGGGTGGTCACAGCCTCTTCTTCATTTGGGTTGTACTCCTCCATTGGCTCCATGGTGGCAGGAGGTCCTTGTGGGGTATCCTTAGTCGCAATATCAACCAATTCACTCATCTTTGCTTGTTGTGGTACTGCCTCTATTGTTGTCATGCTATCAATTTTCTCTGCTAGCTGCACAGTCGAGGTTGGTTCTTGTGGATTAGCCTCAACCATGGTACTATTGGGCCTTTCTGTGTCGATTCCTATATCTTCCATCAGTTCCATGGTTTCAGCTTGCTCTTGGGGAGCAGCGTCTTCTTCAAATTCTTCAACTTCCATCTCCATCTCTTCTGGCTCCTCTTGCTCAACATAATCATCTTCTCCTGCATTTGTTTCCTCTGTGGAATCCCGAAACAGTTCCCACAGGATCAGGATCCATTTGATGGCATTCATCACGAACCGCTGAATTAGCCAATGGTGGTAATGACCGCCAACACCTGTTGCGACCTTTGAGCCGAATGTGCCATCAGCTGAAGACTTCTCAGTAAGAAATAAGGCATATTTAATGAAAAGGCCTCTGCTTAGGGAAATTAGAGGTGAGCTAATATTCATAGATGATGTTTGAATATAGTGGAGTATCTCCCCTCACATGTTACATATTTTATGACAAACTCTGCTACCCCTCCCCATGGATGCGGTAGCGAGTTTTGGTCATATCCTCAACCCTTCTGCGCGATGCTTTCTCCTACCTGCAAAAAGGATTCGAGAAACTTAGAAAGGGAATTCCTTCTTGAAAACCATCTCTATCCATTTTGAGGGAGCCCGCAAACTTTTGCAATGGCTTCCTCCGTAACAGGGACTTCTATCCCGCAAACCCAAGAGCTTTCTTCTCCCAGGTTGAGTGCAAATTCTGCCGTAATTTCCTCGTTTGACCCCCTCAACCTATTGAAGTAGACATTCCATCCTATGTTTTCAAAGTCTTTCCATACCTCCTAACTATTCCGAACTCTCGTTGTATCTTTAGGCTCATGCTGCACAGACCTTCCACCCATCACTGTAGAGGAGGGAATAGCATGACGAATACAGTTAGATCATAGGGGAAAATGACAGGGACCCAAACCGTTGGCAACTGTAATAATGTCATGGCTGCTTTGGGGAAAACAGATGAAACAATTTTGGTATGATTGAGAAATCTCAGAGAATGATGGTGGGTTATGGTGGTACGGTTGGATATCTCAGTGGTTTAATGCAGCATGTTGGGGAGGTGACTGGTTATGACTCTTTGCATACGAATACGCATTCCAATGCGTCGAGGTTGTGATTACAAACTACCATAATTATTATATTTAGTTTGGTATGAATCATGTGTCATGAATTCATTTTCGTGGCACACCGTCATTTCTTATGATGGTTCCCCCCAACTTAATTATGGCCATCCACGACACTTATTGATGTCTTTTTGGAATATTTTAATTAAATTTGTAAAAGTTAGTGGAGACACACATGGGGACCTACCTTCTGGTGGAGTAACAGCAAAAGTTTTGATGAGGTAACAACAACATGGAGTAATAGCAGCAGGGAGTAACAGCAACAGGGAGTAACAGAACCAACAGTTTCGGAGTAATGGCAATGGAAGAGTAACGACAATTATAAAGTAACAACATCGGAAAAGTAACAACAGTTGTAGAGTAATAATAATTACGAAGTAACAACATCGATGGAGTGACAGCAGTTGTGGAGTAACAACACCGATGGAGTAACGACACTGGCGGAGTAACAACAGTTATGAAGTAACGGCATCGACAGAGTAACAACAATTGTGGAGTAACAGCACCGGCAGAGTAACAGCACCAGTGGAGTAACAACAACAGCGGAGTAACAACACCGGAGGAGTAACAACACTAGTGGAGTAATAACACCGAGTGTTACATTTTTCCTAGCCATATTACTTTGTTATTCCTACAAAATACCAACAAGTAAGTAATAACAATATATATATATATATATATATATATTATTATCTTTTTCAGAGCAGAGTGAGAGTGTCCTTTATTCCAACAACCATTAAATCAGATGAATCAGAAAGGTGTTTGACAAAGGCATCTCTAGAGGCTGGATAGTGGTATAGTTTTAGACGGAATCCATTTACTAAGAACGAGGTATGATTCCCATCTATTTTAATTAATCTAACCATTCCATTATCAAACACTATGTCCACTTCATACGGTCCCATCGAGCGAGTGCAAAGCTTGCCTTTGAAATCCTTAAATTGGGAGACATAAAGTAATGCCTAATCCCCCACATGAAACACCTTACTTTTGATAAATTTATCATGCCATTTCATTCTCTGTTGTTGAACAGCAGTAGTCTTCTGGACAACTACTGATCGAATCTCATCCAACTCATTCAGTTGTTCCAGTCGGTGTTTCTATGCTTCTAATAGGTCTAGGCCTACTTCTAGAGCTGTTCTGAGTGTACTGATCTCAAATTCTACCGGAAATAAGGGGGATTTCCCATAGACTAATTCAAATGGAGAAAACCCAGTTGTATTCCGCCATGTTGTTCTATACACCCATAAAGCTTCTAGAAGTTTCTGTGCCCAGTCCTATCGATGACTTGCTACTGTTTTTGTCAAGATATTTTCCAATATCTTGTTTGTACTTTCTACTTGTCTGTTCGCCTGGGGGTGATAGGGGGTTGTCACTCCATGTTTGACCCCCTATTTCTGCATTAGCTTCCCTATCATGTGAGATGTGAACTATGCCCCTCCATCTGACACAATTTCCCATGGAGTACCGTATCGAGCAATGATTTCTTGAAAAAGAAAGTCTTCCACTACTTACTTTGTTGCTCTTGCGACCACATTCGCTTCTACCCATTTAGTCACATAATCAGTGTAGACCAAGATGTAAGATTTCTGATGAGAAGGTGGATTTAAAGGTCCAAAAAAATTGATGGCCCATTTCTCAAAAGGTTCGAGGACTACCTAGGGCTATAGAGGCATTTCATCTAATTTCCCAGGTTGTCCCATCCGTTGATAGCTATCACATATAAGGACATAATCCCTAGCATCACGAAATATGGAAGGCCAATAGTAACCCATCTCCAACACCTTATGGCATGTTCTCTTATCTGTAAAATGTCCCCCACAAGGGCCATCATGGGCAACCTTTAATATCTCATAGATGTCATCTTCTGCCACACAATGCCAAATCTCTTGGTCAACCCTTGTATGAAATAGATACCTTGCCATCCATGAATATGGGGTACTAGGATGAATAATCTTCCTTTGCTCCCTATATTAAAAATGATGAGGCACCTTCCCTGTAGCAAGATAATTAGCAATATCTGCATACCATGGAGTGTTAGCAGAAACTGCAAAAAGATGTTCATCTGGAAAATTATCTTCAATTGGTGTATTCTTACCATCATTTTCTATCCTAGATAGGAAAACTGCAACCACATTGTCCTTGCTTGGTTTATCTACTATAGTAATGTCAAATTCCTGTAGTAGCAAAAGCCATCTTGTGATGCGACCAGGGGTAACATGTTTATTCATTAAATACCTGAGAGTTGCATGATCAGTATGTAGAAAGGTAGGATACCCGGTAATGTAGTGCCAGAATTTGTTGATGGCGTAGATGACACCAAGGAATGCTTTTTCAGTCACTGTGTGATTTAATTCAGCAGGAGCCAAATTCTTACTAACATAGTAAACTGCATATGGTACCCTATCCTCTTTCTTTCCTAATACTGCACCAACCACTGTTTGGGAAGCATCCATGTGAATGTGGAAAGGTAATGCCAAGTTTGGCCCTTTAAGGATTGGAGCACTACAGACCAAGTCCTTGATTTTCATGAAGGCTACATCACAGTCATCTATCCACACAAAATCTGCATCTTTTGTCAGTAATTGAAAAAGTGGATGTGTTACTTTAGCAAAATTTTCTATAAAGTGCCTGCAATAACCAGCACAACCAATAAAGTTGCATACCTGGGTGGGTGTTTTGGGTATCGGAAAGTGCAGAATTACCTTTATTTTAGTTGGGTCCATCCGGATTCCTTCAGCCAAGAGAAAATGTCCCAAAACAATTCCCTCCTCCACCATCATATGGCATTTCACCATATTTAAGGAGACACGCGCCTGTATGCACCTTTCAAGAACGTTTTCTAAATTTTTCAGCCCTTCTACAAATGAATCCCCATATGGAGTAGAGTCATCCATGTAAATTTCAACACTGTCATCCACCAAATTAGAGAAGATCCCCAAAATTTCCCTCTAGAACATTGTAGGTGCATTACACAGGCCAAAAGGAAGGACACGGTATGCAAATGTTCCCTAGGGTCATGTGAAAGTGGTTTTATCTTGATCTTTAGGAGCTACTTGGATCTTGTTATACCCACTAAATATATCTAGGAAGGAGAAGAACTTTTTTCCAGCCAATGAGTCCAGAACTTGGTCAATAAATGGTAAAGCAAAAGGATCTTTTTGCGTTGCCTTATTTAATTCTCTATAATCCATGCATATCCACCATTTACCATTTTTCTTGGGGACCATTACTAATGGAGAAACCCATTGGCTATCTGAAATGGGGTAAATAAAACCTACATCCAGTAATTTCTGAAGTTCTTCTTTCACAACATTTTTCAATGTAGGGTTCATACTTCTCTGAGGTTGTCTCACAGGACAACAATCTTCCTTAATGTATATATGATGGTGTTATAGACATTTTTGTGCCTTGCAGCACCAAGCATGAAATTTCCATAAACCAAGGGCTCCTAAGTCCCTAAAAGTGTTGTTCCAACCCCTAAAGGAACAAGGTCAACAAATTATAGCTTCTCCCACAAGTTCTCCACCAGAAACTGCTCAGAATCAGTCAAATCAGGATCATTTCAGCTGCTCCACTGGCTAGCTGCGTTGCATAGCACCTAAACACACTAGCTAGGTGCATTGCAATGCACATAAATGCACTATCAAGGTGTGTTGAGCGGGAAATGACAAATGGAAGTGCCATTCCGCGAGGTGGAAAGACAATGGAAGCTTCCAGAATCTTCTCCAATGACACTTGCCTCACTGAATCCGACCAAGGATGAGTAAGAGGCTCTCAGTCTCCAAGTGGAAGCAAGAACTGACAGAGAGAAGACACTAGTCAAATCATAAGCTGACTCATCCTCCTTGCATACATCTATATATGGATCCCTCATCCCAGAGATCTAGAGGCTGGAATTTTGTACATTGCAAAGAATTATTGTTTGTTTTGAGATAGATATCAGAGTATTGGGTGATTTATGCTTTGTTGGAGGTGAAGAAGGGGCTTCTTTGCTGGGAGGTTGATGTTGGATCAGGAATCATCGGTTGTAACTCCTCCTGGATCTTCTTGTTATATCAATAAAACTATTTGAGTTTCTCCTACATGCTTGTGTATCATTGATGCTTGTTACATTTGTATGTTTAGCTTAAATCTGATCCTAAGCTGTTTATGAATATAGATCCATGTATTTGTGTATTTTTCTTCCTCTTTGATCTTACAGGAACTTGGTGAAGCTGGGCAAGTAAGGGAGCAGGTAGCTGGAAGCTGTCAAAGAAGAGAGGGATTGTATCAAAGGATTAGCGCAAGACACTGGTCAGTTCTTTCTATCCCCCTCTATCTTTAATTCATAAAGGAAATACAAAAGTAGTTTTCTATGTTTGTTTCTAAGGGAGTTGTCACACCTTAGTGGGATAGAGCATTTCTAAATAGACACTTTTCCTGGTAACAAAATGGCAACCATACTGGGGAAGATTGTCTAATTAGTTTGTTTGTGTATCTTTTGTTGTTTGTTTCATAAAATTATAAGTAACATTCGCTGCTACTTTAATCCATTCACTGGATCTGTTTATGATTTGAATAACTGATTCACAAATGATCTGATTGCCCTTTGTGATAGCTCTTAGACCCTCCTTAGATCTACCCCCTGATTGTGCATCACTGATTGCTTTTACTCGGCCAAAAACCAAAGACTAAACTGTAAACCGTGACCCAGAACCCGGATAGAATTCTTGTTTCTGCCCCAGCGCAGGTACTGTAAAGAGTTCTTGCATTTCAGCGTAGTTCTCGAGAGGGCAACCTGTGCTACAATCCATTTTCTCTGTGTTACAGGTGCGCTGATCAGACTAGCCCTGTGCAGCTGAGGTTCTTGTGCTTCATTCTTTCCAGTTTTGTCTCTGATTTTTGCAGCCTGTGATCAGTCTATGTGTCTGTTTAAAAACCCATTTTCCTTGCTGTAATTCCGCCTCCTTTGTACAAAAGAACTGTAGATGTTTTTGTGTGTTTGTTGAGTCATTTACAGTTTTCCATTGTAAAAGTAGAATAGTCGTACTGTCGTCCTTTGATTTAGATATGTCGCAAGTGTCGATTTCGATCATAGGAGAAAGTTTGATTGCTGTTGATGGTCGCCTATACTTTTACTTTTGCCTTTGGTCTGAATTTGTGATTTTCTAGTGTCAAAAACGAGTGTTTATTTCAAAATCGTAAAGTGCTTTATCTTTTGATTTCGAAAAGAAGCTTGTTTGTGTTTGTTGCTTGAAAGCAAATTCAGATTTGTACATCAACTTTCTTTTTAACATCAATACTAAGAAAGTCGAAAACAAATACATGCATGTGCATTTGCATATAGACAGTCTGTTTGGCTTGATTTAGGAAAGTTCATTTACAGTGTGCTCTTTGCTCTTTGTGAAAAGATTGTGTCTTTCTTTTCCTCTACTAGCTAGGATTTTCATTGCACAAAAGAGATAAAAGTTTTTTTATCATCTTTAGATTGCATTTTAGGAATTACATCTACATCTCGTGGTGAACCCAAAAGGCAAACTTCATAAGCAAGATCAACTTAAAATAAATTCAATGAATCTAACAACGCTTTGGAACTTAACGCACAACATTTAGAGGTCTAGGCTAGAGATGTATTTCGACGTCGTAAAGCCTGGTAACTGTTGTCCTCATTGATGGTTGGGTGATTCCTCCACTTTGAGACGATAAGTGCCAGTACGGACTTGTGCTCCCACGTACCGTCCAGTATATTTTGGGAGACCCCTATAGGCTTAAATCCTTTATCCATAGGAAGCCGTGTCTGCCGCCCTATCGATCGCAATGCACTGAACACAGCATTCGGGAATATTGACTGCCGTACCGTAAAAAGTATTCTGCAGTTTTGCGATTGGTTTGGTACTCCCTCTACCTAGATCTCCAGAGTAGTCCCTTTCGTTCCTTTTTAGACTCCTTAACGGAAAAGGTCCATCTGAGCACTTGTCACTTCAGGCTCATTAAAAATCGAAGGAGACTAGAGTCATCTTTTGTTTTTTCTCGACTCTTAAAAACTGAAAAAACAAGTTGTGTCAAAAGCGTCTAAAATTCATTTAATTCGGAAACACACTTCCCTTTTTTATTTTAGTTGATAGAGTAGTCCGCAATCGTGGAAGAAAGTCAATTGAAACCTCGTCGTTCGCGGAGGCTTACGAGTCAACCGTTTTTGTCTCCGGAATCGAAACTAGTATGGACAAAGCGAACTCATTTAACCGGTTCCAAATCTCCTATTAAAGTTAGAACAAGTGTTCCAACGACATCAGAGACTCTCGTTACTCCAAACATTTCTGGAATCCCTGCCTCTACAGAAGAAGTTCAACAGCCATGGAGGGACAATGTTACTGATCCTAGTCTGAGAGTAAACACTTGTGTTACCGAACCAATTCCATCTACAACCGGTTCGGAGAGTCTTGCTCTTCAAAGATCTGTCGCTGTCGATTCCATACCTTCTTAGGCACCAGAAATATTTTACGGACCTGACGGTCTTCCCCTTCCACCTGGTCTGATTGCTATTGAAGAAATTGTAGAAGATCCTCAAACAAGTACTCCAACACACTTTGGAGTCGGGATCACTCTATATCCTTCTTCATCAGAAGTTAGTCTACCACCAGTGGAAGCTCCTGTAGAATCGCTAGGTAATTTTTTGGATAGACTACAAATGTCTGAGAAACCGTCAACATCTAGGACTGTGTCATCTAACACAGCGACGACAGAACTCCCTGCTATCACTCCTACAATGTTCGCTGACATACCATCTGTCCTGACTAGCTCTCAGCCGCTAGAAGGAGCCCATTCAGGGGCTATTACGACAGTATGGTCTGTTCCTGTTTGTTCATCCGGAATAATATCCAGAAACTCTTATGTTGAGTCTCAACAAATTGATCCATTTGGAGGTAAATTTGGGCAGTCCAATCCCCAAGGGAAAACGATTCCCTTGAGTTCCAGATTACCACCGTATGGGGGGCAGTATGCCCTTTCATTACCCCCTCAGGGAGGATGTCCATACGGGAGTTCACAACAACATTCAGGTTACACTGGAATTACCTCAAGTGGTTGGGTACCTATACTACCTCAACAACCAAGAGTTGTGTATCTGATGCAACGATGCATACCTATGTCGAATATCCCGACTACACCAGCTATTGTGACGGTGTCACAAGTTCAAACGCTGCCTGTTGTATGCAAACCTCAGATTTCTCAGGTTGTAATGCAACAGCCCCTTGACCCTGCGACCCAACCAAAATCGCTGACTAGTGGGGCAACACAGGTCCAGACGGGTACAATTACCCCTCACCTTGGTCCAACGGTTAATATAGCGTAACAGCACATGGCTTCACAACCATGGCTGGTGCAATACCAACAACCACAATTCCAACAAGTATACCAAGGTTCTGAGCAGCAAATCTTTGCGAACAGTGGACAGCCGGACATTCAAAACGGTCAAAATCAACCATTTTACAATGGTCATGTCCACCAACCTTACCAGACATACCAGCATCAAATACATTATGCTGGTATGCAAAGACCAACTGCTCAGGCAATCCCATATTATCCTGGGTATGCTTCACCTAACCTGAATTAGCAGTTACCCTTTGTGGCAACCTTAGAGTTACCTGATTTAAATCGGTTAACAAACGATCCAATTACTTACGCCCCTTGGTGGCCAGCGATTCCGCATAAAATTCCATCAGATATTCCTAAATTTAATGGAAATCTGGGTGAAGATCCATCGAATCACGTGATGACATTTCATCTATGGTGTTCATCAAACACCCTAAATGATGATTCGATAAGACTTCGCCTCTTTCAGAGGACGTTAACGGGTCCAGCGGCAAAATGGTACATTGAATTTCCTAGAGCTTCGTTCGACAACTTCAGTACCTTAGCCATAACCTTTTTAACCCATTTTCAATTACCAATAAGGTACGAAACGGGAACAGAACTTCTTACCAACTTCAAACAGACAACGGCCACTCACATATCTGATCATATACATGAGTGGCGACGTCGTCGTAGGATGGTAAAAACGTACGTCCCCGATCAGCTATTAGTTGAATGGTTTATCAAGTCATTACTGCTTTCCATCACGGAAGATGTGGCAAAGGGGGGAGTCGTAACAGAAGAGCAAGTTATCGCTCGTGCGCAATATCTGGACTTGATCTATACTCAGGTCGGCACGCTCTACGACAAAATACCTGACGCCCCTAGACCAGAATTCTCAATTCCTCCTCCTCCTAAATCAAAGAATGACTCTCATGCCGGCGATGGTGTGATTGGCACGACAGACACGAAATCGAAAAAGGCTACATCCAAAAAGGCCCGTAAGATTTCCGGTCAAAATGCAAAAGACGAACTTCTTGCTTCGGAAGTAAATTTTGTATCGACAGATAAAGGCAAAGAAACCAAGAAACCAGGAAGCAAGAAGAAAGACAAAGGGAAGAAGAAGAAACAGGAAAAATGATCACCTGAAAAATCTTCTTCAAACCCTCCTGGAGATAAGAAACCAAAATATCAATGCTTTATATGCGATGAGGATCATTGGACCGCGCATTGTCCACACAGAGCTGAGTTTAAGAAATTCTTCAAGAATTCAAAAACCTCCGCAGTGTTAACTGATCCGTTTCCAAGTCCAGGAACAAATCTGGTTGAAATTGGAAATGCTTCCCCGTCTCAAGTGCTAATGTTGTCGGTTTCAAAACAGCAAAATGATGCTTTGATATCGACAAGGAACAAAGATTATGGGAATCCACAACTATCGAACAACAAGGATAAAGATCAACCAAGTAGTTTGACAACAACTTCGACAGAAGTTGTGCCACCCACCATTCCTGAATTAACGATAAAACCGCCAAAGGGAGTAGTACACAAATCAACATTTAATCCCCGCGCTAGAGCGGCACAGCATTATAACATAGTGGAAGATTTGGCCCAATCGCCATCCGCTATGTCGACTCTTGAAGTACTACAAAATTGCCCATCCCAAAGGCAGGCTTTATTATCAGCCATTGGTGGGATTGACCCAAAGGATTCCGATCTTGTATCCTTCAATCATAAAGGATATGATCCTGTTGATGCCTCGAAAATCGTTGCAACAACATTGGGGGATAACCACCCGGTCTGGACCTTAAAGCAGCTCCTTTTCCGTTTGGTGTGGTGGCTCCGACTGTTCAACTAGGTCCAGTTACCTTCTCCCTATTGCTATTGGTTTATAATGTATCTTTAACTACCAATAGACAGGGACATCAGATCACTTCTTCTTGCTGATCAGGCAAGAGAATGACCCTTAAGCTGATTTGGGTTCAGCCAAGCCACAACTAAAGTTTTGCCTCTTTGAGGAGAGGACTTAAAAGAATGTAGAATTTACTCTAAATGCAAGCTTATTCTATGATGCAAGCAAAAGAAACTAATCTAAATCCTATCTTAATTAGGAAGATATAGATCTACCCCAACTAAGAGCAAGATAATTAAAGTATTGGGATTTAGATATGTCTTGTTTATAATGAATATCAAGTTAATGAAGTAGTCCAATTAACTGATATTATGGATATCAAAACATATCCTATTGAGACCTTTTAACTGAAATAATAAACCAACAACACTCAGGAAGTAGTTCACATAAATGATATTGATTATCAAATCAGCAAATCCAATAATTGAATAATGACATGTGGAAATAGTTCACAACACAACATCATTCAATAAATCAGTTTTATAAGACAGATTTCTGAGTAAATAGTTACTCAAAAATGAGAAATTAATCCATAAAAATAGAGATACATGATAACAAGATTGAAACAAATTACCCATTTTGACAATAGTGCACAAACATGAATAAAATGACATTCATATTACCACAAAAATAAAATTGATATTTGAAACAATAGTATTAGAAATACCAATTTATTGCATCCATTTCTCTGTCCTTGGTCTCCAACAGCCCTTTACATTGCTTGAACTTCCACTTTCAAAGCTAAAGCCACGATAGTGCAAACTTTGCCCTTCATGTATAATTCAAAATACAAATGGAAAATCCTCAATAATCCCCAGATCTGAGATTTTCTCTCCTCTCTCCTACAACTCTGAATTCCTATTACAGTAGTGCTTTCAGAAGTCTGAAATTGCAGAGGAGAGCAGCCCCTGTTACATTCTGCAATCTGTTATTTATAATATTCGTGAAGGAATTTTGGAGAGGAGAGTTTGTTGAAGAGAAATCTGCCAAATATAATTTTACTTGCTCCTAATTGTGATCTTCAATTGCTGGAGCATTCTCATTGCTTGAAATCCTTTTCTCCATATCTTTTCCACTGTTTTCCTGCAAAAGAAATCAAAATAAATTAAAATGCAATCAAAATATCATTTCTGGAAATTAAATCAATCCCAATCAAATTCTATTTTAAATAAATAATTGAAAATAAAATATAAGCTTTGTATTGATGCTTGGAATGATTTGATTGGCAAAGGATATTATTGACCAATGGATCTGAAATTAGAAGAGGCTTTGGACAAATGAAATTGAAGAAAATAACTCAGAAAATTGATTTTGTTTTCAAAATTCGGAGCCTGATCTTCTGCCTAATTTTTGGCCCAATAAATGATCAAATCTGTTAATGAAATCTCCTCAGAAATATTCTCCTTGATTTTCTCTTTCCGATGAGCCGTCCTGGGCCTCATTTGGCCAAGTATAACTCAATCTATGAGCTTCCAAAGTTGAGGAGTCAAATCTGGCATGAATCTGAAAATTCTGTTGCTGGGCTAAAAAAATCAAAATTCTCATTAAAAATTAAATCCTAAATTAGAATTCTAATTAATTGTTAATTTATGAATTAAACTAATTATTAATGAACTATTTATTAATCTAACTAACTGATATCTAATTAGCGATTTATAAACAAATCTATTCTAATAAAAAACTAATCAATATTAATCTAAATGATATTTAAATTTTAATTAAACTAATTAAATATTAAATATTATTAATTAATTTAATTAATATAATATTACATATTACATGTTAATATATAAACTAATATTTAATATATATTAACCTACCCTATTCCTTACTTACTCCAATCATACTCCTTACTTACTCCACTCATAATCTATAAAAACATTAAAACTAACATATCACCATACATATGAGTGAAAGGAACTAGTCGTTGAACCAAACTATTTAAAACTTTGTTTGTATTCCTTTTCGCTTATCGGCACTTGGGATTTCCGCTTATCGGCACTTCGCATCGGGATGGGTAATGAGGTTTTTAAAATGTGTTAATGCAAAAGTCCCGATGCGATATCGCATCGGGCCATTGGGGTTCTTAAAACTTGTTTAATGAAAAAGCTCCGATGCGATTGAAAAGTCCCGATGCGATATAATTTTTATATATTAAATATTAATTTAATTTAATTAATTATATTAAATAATAATTAATTTAATATTTAATATTAAAACTTACTTTTTATTTTGGTTTTATTTTTATGAATTTAAGTTTTTTTAAACTACAGCTAAAAATAAAACTACAGCCACTTAGAAAATAAATGAAAAATAATAAAGATAAACTACAGCCACTTGAATGTTTGGTTTTTCGAGATTAAGATTTGATTTGGAAATTGGAGTGAATTTCTTAAGTCCCGATGCTTAATTATTTGGCAGCATAACTAAAAACGGAAAAATGTTAGTAAAAAGAACTCGCTATAAATTAATATTTAGAATGAATGCGTTATTGAACTAATTTATTTACAAAATGCAATATTGTACATTTTATGCAATCTTAACCCAGGCCACATAAATAATCAGATTTTCAAATGAGTGCCATTTTCAAACCAGTTGACTAAATGAGACCAAACAAGCGCCAATGTGAAGCTTATAGAAAATCGATTCTAACAAAGCAATCAAAACAATAATCCAAAGAAAACTAAAAATTAACAAAAGCGCAGGGCAATCAACTAAAATAAAAATCCAAAAAGGTGCTTAGCCCAAATTTTTATAGAAAGGGTCCCCATTATTTGAGTTGAGCAAGTCAAAAATGGGGGGTTGTGTTTTTTACCACAACAATGGCGACACGCGGGAGAAGAACCAGTTATCTCTGTTTAATGAGATTTTCCTAAAATTAAAGCAAAAATAATTAAAGAAGAGAAAATTATGCTTGAAATGATTGACTAAGTTTATTAATCTGAATAAAAACAAGAATCATCTAATTGTAATTTTTCTCAAAATTTCTCATGAATTAAAATATTTCAAAACTCTATATCAATCCTTAATTAGTTGTAGAGATAAAGCAAGTGTCACTTTACAGCTTAGCTTTTAAAATATACTCCTTTGTCATAGGTAGAGCCGCTGCTGCCAGCAAACATCTATAGTTTCAACAGGGTTACCTCTTAATCATAAATGATTCAGAATCCAATCTGTTTAAGAATTATTGATCTAGAGATGAATCCATTTATATATGTTTTTTTTTTTTTTATGTTATAAATCTTAAAAGCCATTGTCTTGGTTTGGTGGCCAGATAGTTGACAATGCCACTCACTGGCTATAATCGGACTGAACAAGCTGGCTTGTGATGAGACCCATTGTCTTATAATTGTTTGCAATCATAAGTCATTACCCTGGTTTGTTTAGCAGTGTTGGTAATGTCAGCCTATTTTTCCCCTATGATCATGGTAAGCAGGCTCACGATGAGACCTCTTATCTTCTAAGTTTAAATATATTTCAGGATTATACTCTAGAAAAATAAGACTCTTTGGGACAGGGAGAATCATTGACTCCTTAAGAGTTAAGAATGACAATTTCAGAGTTAAAGGTTCTTTGCTGTAAAGTATCTTTACTTGGTTAAAAATAACTTTTCTTGACTGATAATAAAACTTTGAAAGATCTTAATAAAATTTTGAAATCTCAAAATGATTACAATTTGATGAAAAAGAAATTTTCAGATTTTATGATACTTTGCCAACTTCTTTTGATTGGTAATCTCTTCCTTAAGTATGTCTACCTTTATAATAAGAAAATCAAACTTCACTAAGAGATTTAAGAAAAAGCTAATAGGTGACTATTAACAATTTTTTCCATGTATGCTGACCATTGTTAGGTAATAAATAGGCCTTCCATATAAATAATGGCAAAGTCACCAAATTCAAAGTTGAAATCCGAAGGAAAAGAATTTTTATACTAAAATGAGAAAAGAAATCAGCAAACAAAAATAAAAACGATGAAGTCTCTAAAAATGGAAAGTAAAATCCAAGTTTCGCAAGATAAACTCAAACAAGAATGTTTATACCAATGTCTCAACAATAAGAAGAAAAAGAAAATAATCGTGTAATCAATCATTCTCATGTTGAGATTGGGTAAATCATACCTTGCAAGGTTGTAAGTGTTTTTGGCTTTTTTTTTGGATAGCAGTGACGATAAAATTCAGCCACAATGAAAACCTTTCTGTCTTATACTAATCTTCTTGTTTCAAAGCATCATCTTGATCATTTTCTAATAAAAGGAATGCTTAAAGAAACAAACTAAAGGTTCAGAAACTTCCTGGTGTAGCTGTTTCGATGAAGATTATCGTTGCTTGTTGAAATAAAGCTTGAAGAAGAGTATAGGACTTTAAAAATATGATCGGACAAAGGATTGAAAGCCTTTTATGAAGAGCTGCAAAACAGATTTATATATCAAAAAAACAAAACTGAGAGTAAATTGACGAAATGGAAATTAATGAAAGTGGGTAAATGAATCTTACCATTGGATAATTGCTTTTGATCTTACCTGAAAGGTATCAATTTCTCCAAACTAGTTGACTCCTTATTTTAATTATCATTAAAAACATGAAGAAGTCCCACTAATCAAAATCCTATAACCCAAAATCATTATTTATTTTATTCAAACTAAAGCAAGTAGTAAAATGTAAAAATAGAATGCTTAGTGTTCAAGGAAATTGAAATTAAAAGAAATGCATCAGAGATGAGAATGAGAATTTGCAGTAATGACTATTTCTCAAAATATTATAAGTTTCATATAAACTCCATGATTTGATAAATTGTCCAGAATCAAGACCAAATCCAAGATAATAAAATTTAAATATGCAGATAACGGTTTTGAATTCCATTTTTAATTATGGAATTATATATTTAAAACTAAAATGTATGAGAAATTGAAATGATTTTTGCATCCTGTAAATTTGTCATCCATTGCCTTTTTCCCATAGTGGTTACCCAAGCTCGCTTTAACACATCGCCTCATCGGATGATCCACACAACATGTTTCTTCACCATGCTTTAAGTTTAATTTGCAAGAATTCAATTTTGTTGCTATGCCACATATCGATTAAATGTTAATAGCTCAAAGGCATGTATTAGAAGCTATCGCATCGGAGATTGAAATAGCAAATTGCTAATAAGAACATGTGCAATGAAATGAAGCGATCGCATCATTGAAGCAATATTATATCGGGGGTCGGGGCATATTTACATTGTGCTTCCCATATCGCGCATCGCACATCGCAGAATCAGAGATTTGATGTAAGCATAAATAACAATGGGACGAAGCGATTGCGATATCGGCGATTGGCAAACTTTTGGTACCTGATATAACACGATATGATTCTTGCGATGCCGATATGCGATGAAGAGTGGACCCGATAACTTTATGATGAAAATTTGATAACATATCGGATCCGAGACATCGGCCCTTTAAAAGTTATACTCTTACCATTATTGCGATTAAACGGACGCGATAATTTTATGACTTTGATTTGAATTTCATATCGGGTCCAGAATTATGTGTTTATCGCAATATCGGTAAAGTTGATTATCAGAGATCGGCGATTCATGATAATGGAAGTATATGTCAACTGCAAAGCTCCGATATGCGAAATGCGATATGGCATATGAGTAAGATAATACATCGGAGGTATACGAAATGTTAAGAATTACTTTTGATGAAATGTTTTGATGCAAATGGTCTTATGATATTCCTTGAAATTTCAATTGGGTTTTTTGAATAAAAGCAAAATTAAAAAATGCTTAAATCCTAATGCATCACAAATAAAATTTCCCTGAGCCTATTGCAAATTTGAAATGGGTTTACTGCTTGCTTCAAGTTTTGAAAACAAATGAAAACCTGCAAATAAAACAAAACACAAATCAAAAATAAACTAAGGAAAATATGAACTAATAAGGGATGAGAATAAACTTGTAAATGCGTACCTGAAAGGAATTTGTCTGTAAATTTTACCTTATGAATCTTCAAATTCTTCCTTCGATTTATCAAAATTTTGACTTTGTTCAAAATCATCTCATCATTAATTCTAAATCTAAGTGTGCAATCAGCCTAAATAAAATCTGTGTATTCATGTCCAGGGAATATAAAATTTATCAGAAATAAATATTAAGCTATGCTTCCCTTTCGAAGTGAAACAACAATTTATTACCTCTGCTCATTCCGAATTAATCTTGAGAAAAATCTGTATTGTTATAGTGACTGTTCAATGATGCCTTTAGTAAATAAAGATGATGCATTTTACAACATCAGATAATAAACTAAAGATTAGAATGAGATTAAGCCACTAATTGTGGAAAAATATCAAAACAGATTTGAATGTGTGCACTTGGCAAAATGGACATCCTTAAGGTCAGCTTTTAGCAAATGCCGAGGAAGATAATATGAACTTCATATGATTACCATGAAAGGTTGGACTGGCTAATAATGATGGAATTAGAATTAAGCGTATCATAGACAGTCATACATTTCATGGGATAATGGGGTCATGAAGCTTTTTTATCATCAAATCCTTACCATATAAATTTCAAAAGAAAATCTTAGAAGGAAATCCCGAAATGAAGGAAAGTGGCTTTGAGGCAATCGATACCAAGTGCAACTTTAATTGAATTTAATCAAGACATTATTCGAAATAGGCATAGTAGAGGTATTGCTGTAAGAAATTTAAAAGAAAGCAAGAATTAAAATTTTCTGATAGGGAAAAATGTTTTTACTGAACATGTATGAGAATGGCTGATTGCTTTGTTTTATTTTTAATCTACAGAACTGTTAAAAATAAATTATCTATACAAAACAAACTAACTAAATTAATTATACTCCTATTCTAACCATATAAATGAAAATGACTAGGTATAGTCATATTTCTAGTGTAGCCATTTTCTCATTTTTATTCCCGCGTTTATGTACAGTTCAAATGTTAGTAATAAAAATACAGATTTGACTAAACTAAGGAAAATAAATATGAAATCAGAATGTACAGTTATTGTTAGGAACTTAATTAAAATCTCTCTCTCCTGAAATTTCCTTTCCAATTGACTACCAATTAGATCATAAAAATCTGGATGGATTTCTATTAAGGATTGAGAAATGTTCAAAGGAAGAGATAACAGGCCAGATTGTGAAGATGAGCTTTTAGATTCTTTGACCTGAAAAAATTTGTTAGTGTTATGTACAAATGTTAAATCATTGACAATTTTCCTTGAAGGAAGAATTTCCAAACAATTTTCAAATGAGTCAATGAAAAATGGATGGAAGCCTTTCAAATAAAATGGCAATTTATTAATTGAATTGAATTGCTGGCCAGATTGCAAAAATACATTCTCTTGTTGACATTGCCTTTGAAAAGATAGAAGCTTTTGATGAAACATTAGCATTGATTGAAATTGAAATATTGATATCTTATGATGCTCATGATTATAATATGAAACTTCAATTTCCCAATCAGGAAATGCATCAATTGAGTGTTTGATAGTAAGGAGCTCAATATGCCAGCGAAAAATGTGAAAATTTTGCAAAATAAAATCAGAAAATAAATCTAAGTTTAAACAAAATAGCTATGAAAGAAAAACTAAGATGAAATCATTATTTTTACAACTAATGTTACAGCACATTTGGAATCGTTTTGAAATGATTTCATTTTCACAAGGAATGGCCAGAATTATAGAATTTGAATAATTTTGAATTCCAACTTGTGAAATAAAAAACGAATTATGATTATGAATAGGAATGGGAGTTTGATCCTTATATGAATCATAAATTGGAATGTTTTCTTGAATGGTGAAATCGTGAAGATAATTTGCTGCTCTAAAATGAGGATTAGTTGGGATAATTTCTAAATTGAAGAGTTCCTCATTCTCAGATGTTATTTGAATTTTATCATGAGGATTCTCTTGAGAAGAATAAAAATCAACATCCTCAATGTCAGAGTAATCATCATAAATGACCTCACAAGATTCTTTAGAATTCCCTTCAATTTCATCCGATATACCAAAACAAGGAGGAACAAAAATCTCATGTTCATTAGTGGCAAAAGAATGATCATTAATTGCTTCTCTATCTTGATAAAAACTTAATGGTAATTTATTAAAATCATCCTCTTTAATTTCTGAAATATCATTGATACCAAGAGGAGAAAAATTACTATCATTAAAAATATCAGGATAAAGGGAAAAATGTGAACCTGAAACAATGCATTTAAAACTGTCTCCGTTTGAGAGCTCTTGTGCATTATGCTCATTGTAAATTTCAGATTGTAGATCATTCCTTTGCGTGCATATGCTTTGTTGAAGAACGCTGCTTTGCTTCTCTGATTTTGGCATTTGCTCATCATGGAGAAATTCATAAATTTGTACAACAGTTTGCATTTTATTTACTTTGATTGCTGTTTGTACTTGCTGATTTGCGATTTTATTTTCCGAATTTACTTCAAAGTAGCTTTCAGATTTCAAGGCGGCTTTTTCTCCAAAATTGCTGCTGTTGTCTTCTTGCATTTGAATGAAAATATTTTCCAAGCTTTGTGAAACCACTTCATCACCATTTATTTGCACATCCATATTGGAATTCTCATTTATATTAGAAGGGGATGGGACAAAGCTCGAATTAATTTCATATGGATTGGGAATGGTTGGAAGAGAACAAATATATTCAAACCAATCTAATGAAATCGAATATTAAAATCATTAACAGACTCATTTTCAAACCTACGTAGATATTCAATTTCTTCACATACCTGTTCATAATTATAGCCGTCAAATTTACAAATGAAAACTGTAACAAATTGATCCCAGCTGTGGATTGAAGCAACTAGAAGAGTTCTACACCAGCTTCTGGATTTTGCCGCAAATGTGAGAGTAAAAATTCTGCATAAAATGCCTTCATCAATTCCTTGAAAATCGTAATTTGACATATTTTGAATAAATTGAAAGACATGGTTAAAAGCAGAAGAATTTATCTTACCATTGAATTTTACCTGAGACAAGAGTCTTACCACTTCGGGTGGAGTATTGGAGGATGCACGTCCATGGATACAACTCCATATTGGAAGTTTAAGAGGAGCCATAAACAAAATGTTAAAATTGAAAACACTCCAATAGACAAATTTCTCAGGCCCTCCTTCTAGCGCCAAAAATGTTGATGCCTCGAAAATCGCTGCAACAACATTGGGGGATAACCACCCGGTCCGGACCTTAAAGCAGCTCCTTTTCCGTTTGGTGTGGTGGCTCCGACTGTTCAACTAGGTCCAGTTACCTTCTCCCTATTGCTATTGGTTTATAATGTATCTTTAACTACCAATAGACAGGGACATCAGATCACTTCTTCTTGCTGATCAGGCAAGAGAATGACCCTTAAGCTGATTTGGGTTCAGCCAAGCCACAACTAAAGTTTTGCCTCTTTGAGGAGAGGACTTAAAAGAATGTAGAATTTACTCTAAATGCAAGCTTATTCTATGATGTAAGCAAAAGAAACTAATCTAAATCCTATCTTAATTAGGAAGATATAGATCTAACCCAACTAAGAGCAAGATAATTAAAGTATTGGGATTTAGATATGTCTTGTTTATAACGAATATCAAGTTAATGAAGTAGTCCAATTAACTGATATTATGGATATCAAAACATATCCTATTGAGACCTTTTAACTGAAATAATAAACCAACAACACTCAGGAAGTAGTTCACATAAATGATATTGATTATCAAATCAGCAAATCCAATAATTGAATAATGACATGTGGAAATAGTTCACAACACAACATCATTCAATAAATCAGTTTTATAAGACAGATTTCTGAGTAAATAGTTACTCAAAAATGAGAAATTAATCCATAAAAATAGAGATACATGATAACAAGATTGAAACAAATTACCCATTTTGACAATAGTGCACAAACATGAATAAAATGACATTCATATTACCACAAAAATAAAATTGATATTTGAAACAATAGTATTAGAAATACCAATTTATTGCATCCATTTCTCTGTCCTTGGTCTCCAACAGTCCTTTACATTGCTTGAACTTCCACTTTCAAAGCTAAAGCCACGATAGTGCAAACTTTGCCCTTCATGTATAATTCAAAATACAAATGGAAAATCCTCAATAATCCCCAGATCTGAGATTTTCTCTCCTCTCTCCTACAACTCTGAATTCCTATTACAGTAGTGCTTTCAGAAGTCTGAAATTGCAGAGGAGAGCAGCCCCTGTCACATTCTGCAATCTGTTATTTATAATATTCGTGAAGGAATTTTGGAGAGGAGAGTTTGTTGAAGAGAAATCTGCCAAATATAATTTTACTTGCTCCTAATTGTGATCTTCAATTGCTGGAGCATTCTCATTTCTTGAAATCCTTTTCTCCATATCTTTTCCACTGTTTTCCTGCAAAATAAATCAAAATAAATTAAAATGCAATCAAAATATCATTTCTGGAAATTAAATCAAACCCAATCAAATTCTATTTTAAATAAATAATTGAAAATAAAATATAAGCTCTGTATTGATGCTTGGAATGATTTGATTGGCAAAGGATATTATTGACCAATGGATCTGCAATTAGAAGAGGCTTTGGACAAATGAAATTGAAGAAAATAACTCAGAAAATTGATTTTGTTTTCAAAATTCGGAGCCTGATCTTCTGCCTGATTTTTTGCCCAATAAATGATCAAATGTGTTAATTAAATCTCCTCAGAAATATTCTCCTTGATTTTCTCTTTCCAATGAGCCGTCCTGGGCCTCATTTGGCCAAGTATAACTCAATCTATGAGCTTCCAAAGTTGAGGAGTCAAATCTGGCATGAATCTGGAAATTCTGTTGCTGGGCTAAAAAAATCAAAATTCTCATTAAAAATTAAATCCTAAATTAGAATTCTAATTAATTGTTAATTTATGAATTAAACTAATTATTAATGAACTATTTATTAATCTAACTAACTGATATCTAATTAGCGATTTATAAACAAATCTATTCTAATAAAAAACTAATCAATATTAATCTAAATGATATTTAAATTTTAATTAAACTAATTAAATATTAAATATTATTAATTAATTTAATTAATATAATATTACATATTACATGTTAATATATAAACTAATATTTAATATATATTAACCTACCCTATTCCTTACTTACTCCACTCATAATATATAAAAACATTAAAACTAACATATCACCATACGTATGAGTGAAAGGAACTAGTCGTTGAACCAAACTATTTAAAACTTTGTTTGTATTCCTTTTCGCTTATCGGCACTTGGGATTTCCGCTTATCGGCACTTCGCATCGGGATGGGTAATGAGGTTTTTAAAATGTGTTAATGCAAAAGTCCCGATGCGGCCATCGGGGTTCTTAAAACTTGTTTAATGAAAAAGCTCCGATGTGATTGAAAAGTCCCGATGCGATACAATTTTTATATATTAAATATTAATTTAATTTAATTAATTATATTAAATAATAATTAATTTAATTAATTTAATATTTAATATTAAAAATCAATTTTTATTTTGGTTTTATTTTTATGAATTTAAGTTTTTTTAAACTACAGCTAAAAATAAAACTACAGCCACTTAGAAAATAAATGAAAAATAATAAAGATAAACTACAGCCACTTGAATGTTTGGTTTTTCGAGATTAAGATTTGATTTGGAAATTGGAGTGAATTTCTTAAGTCCCGATGCTTAATTATTTGGCTGCATAACTAAAAACGGAAAAATGTTAGTAAAAAGAACTCGCTATAAATTAATATTTAGAATGAATGCGTTATTGAACTAATTTATTTACAAAATGCAATATTGTACATTTTATGCAATCTTAACCCAGGCCATATAAATAATCGGATTTTCAAGTGAATGCCATTTTCAAACCAGTTGACCAAATGAGACCAAACAAGCGCCAATGTGAAGCTTATAGAAAATCGATTCTAACAAAGCAATCAAAACAAGAATCTAAAGAAAACTAAAAATAAACAAAAGCGCAGGGCAATCAACTAAAATAAAAATCCAAAAAGGTGCTTAGCCCAAATTTTTATAGAAAGGGTCCCCATTATTTGAGTTGAGCAAGTCAAAAATGGGGGGTTGTGTTTTTTACCACAACAGATCCTTAGTTACCAGCTCAACTAGCTTTCCTTATTCAAGTGAAAGCCCTCAACAAAACTGTTCATCGAACAATTATTGATGAGGGGGCATGTACATGTATTATGTCGATGAGTTGCTGGAAAAATTTAGGCTCACCACCCTTGTCGAGATCGTCAACGACGTTAAAAGCATTTGATGGACGATCATACACCCCATATGGGATTTTAAGTAACTTGCAAGTTGAACTAGGGGGCAAGATAGTAGAAATTGATGTTGAAGTAATCGACAGAAACCTTGATTACAACATCCTACTGGGAAGGCCCTGGATATATGCCATGGCCGCAGTTGTGTCGACCTACTTCAGGAAGATTGCATTTCCCTTTCAAGGAGGAATTACAATCGTCGACCAACAAACATTTCTCCCCAACAGTTCACAAGTTACGGGAAGCGTTCCAATGATCCATGGAAGCAATCATTCGCTTCAAAATATTGGAGTAGGCCTCCTAAAAGACCCTGCCTTAATGGGTACTTTTGCCCTACCGCCTCTGAGTAATTTGGCAGAAGTGGCCACAGTGGAAACCTACAATATGAAATCTTCTATATCTAATGGATTTGGAAGATTCCTAAACATTTTGTCAGCATGGATCATTGCCATTTTAGAAATATTGTAGCAATCAATTTTCTTGGTTTGGGGGGCAAACCAAAATCAACACTCATCGAGTGTTTGGATAGATAGGTCTAAGGAATATGGTACCTCTTCAGATCCTTGGTCGCATGTACAATCTACAGACAAAGGAATCATTCAGTCAATGATTTTAGGAGAGGCACCATGGGAAGATTACCACCATCGTTCCCATCTTCCGGATTACAACGAAGATTATTCCAATGACCTTAATCATCCATCAGTTTTTGATTTTCTATCAAATACTGTAAATACGGTGGATTTCGAGGATAGTTCTTTTACTGTGTCAACCTCATTAAAAAATGAAACAAATCCCCTTTCCAAATCTCAAAGGTAAACCTTCATTCCAACCACCGAGTTGAATGCAATGAAGCTTGGGGGGCATGCACCTCGATTTGCGTTATTATGCTGGGGGCATGCAAACTTATTACGAGCAGTGTTACTGCAGGGTTCAAGCTCATTAAAAAATAGACCCGCCTCGAGCAGTGTTTACCGCGAGGTTCAAGCTCATTAAAAAATAAACCCGGACTGAGCGAATGTTTCCACCCGTGTTTAAGCTCGTTAAAAAATGAACTATTCCCCGGTAAATAACCACCGTGAATGTAGTACTTCAGCCATTAAAGCCTTGGTCATGTTTGCACCGTCACCTCCACTTTTCCATTGGCCGATCATTCACCTCCATTTGACTGTTTACCCATTTTGAGGAACAACTGCGAAGAGTGATTTCACTAGCCATCCTCGTGACACTGCCGTGATTGGAAAATTCCAAACCTTACCTGGAATCAGCTGCTACCCATTTTATCACTCGTTCCTCAAAAGACGAGTCTCCTTTAAGCTCTTTTCAACTGACTCATAAAATATGAAAAGATTGCCGAGTCCTTGGCCTTCCAGCTCGTTAAAGGGACAGGAAGTGCTATCCCTCCTCTATATTTTAATATTTTTGGACCCAAGGGATTATTGCACAAAAAGATCGAGCGCTTGTTTTCTTCGGCTCGTTAAAACTATCGAAAATTCATCCCTTCTATATTGTTTTATACTTTTTCGGACTTAAGGGATTAGACGAAGAAAAAGGAATTTTGGAGTTACCTTTACGTACCTTTTCAGACTCTCTAAAAATGAAAAGGACCGAGTTATCTTTGTCGTTAAACTCGTGAAAAAGATTAATAGCGACAAACTTGTATTTAGATGAGAACGAGTTTCACTATCGCTAGGCTCGTTAAAACATAGTGATGGGTTTGCCCAAAGGGAAAATTATAGAACAAGCATATGTTATCCTCCTCAAGCTTGACAAAAATAAAGAGGTACTGGTCAGCAATTACTAGGGAAAAATTGGGAAGAAAACTCAAAGAATCTTTATTGGTAGCAAGTCGCTCTTGAACATGACACTTCCACTCCGTGTCCGAGTCGGGTTGGGTTGTTTCATTCACCGGTCACATCACCATGGTCATGCCATACCATCCACATTTGGGGTTAATGCTACCAATCCATCACATAAGTGTCGCCGACATGTTCAAGAGAAGTCATCCAGAGAAGTCACCTGTGTCCCATCCACTACCATACATTATACTTCATTCTTTCGTGACCGCCATCCTGAACCGTATATCATTAGATTGTTTTCACCTCCATCAAAATCATTTTCTCCGTTCCGTGTCATTGATGTGGGATTCATTAACGCCCTCCTTTGACGGATCGCTTCTTGTCGACATCAGCTCATTATCCAAGAAGTTGATCTAGGAACACCCCATTCAGTACTTTGAAGCTTGCATGCCTTAATGGCAAGTTTCTCACTTCCGGCGACAGGTTTACATCAATGGCCTTCGACCGAAAGATTTTGCGTGGTGTTCGACGCCAAGTCCTTTATTCACACCACGTGAATTGTACTGTAGTACCTTGAGGGTCATTATCATTATCGGTAATTCCTCTCGCACTTGTTAACAGTTTACATCATTGACTGGTAATCAAGCAATGTCTTTCCATGTTCGACTTCAGAACATTTCTCACATGGATCGACTTGTACTTCAAGTGAAGATCGAACGAGACTGAAGACCCCGGATCTAATTTCATACATCTGGGCTGCGATATATATTCAGGAAAATAAAGACATTAAATGTACAACATTGCAGCATAGATAATCATCCTACCAAAAGGATGATGGCTCTATCAGAATCATCAATCTACACTCAGACGATTGTTTGTCCTATGTACATGAAAATGAATTTATAAAGCTGAGCATGGGAATGCCCGCCTCAGCTAGATCATGAAAAATAATATGAAGATAATGTATTGTATTGTATCTTATTACAGGTCTCCTCCCAGGATTGAAAGAACTTCGTATCCTCATAATAAAGCATTTCACCCGATTAACGGCCTCATACTTTAGGGGGCAACTGTTATAGACATTTTTGTGCCTTGCATCACCAAGCATGAAATTTCCATAAACCAAGGGCTCCTAAGTCCCTAAAAGTGTTGTTCCAACCCCTAAAGGAACAAGGTCAACAAATTACAGCTTCTCCCAGAAGTTCTCCACCAGAAACTGGTCAGAATCAGTCAAATCAGGATCATTTCAGTTGCTCCACTAGCTAGTTGCGTTGCATAGCACCTAAATACACTAGCTAGGTGCGTTGCAACGCACCTAAATGCACTATCAGGGTGCTTTGAGTGGGAAATGACAAATGACAGTGCCATTCCGCGAGGTGGAAAGACAATGGAAGCTTCCAGAATCTTCTCCAATGACACTTGCCTCACTGAATTCAACCAAGGATGAGTAAGAGGCTCTCAGTCTCCAAGTGGAAGCAAGAACTAACAGAGAGAAGACTCTAGTCAAATCATAAGCTGACTCATCCTCCTTGCATACATCTATATATGGATCCCTCATCCCAGAGATCCAGAGGCTGGAATTTTGTACATTGCAAAGAATTGCTGTTGGTTTTGAGATAGATATCAGAGTATTGGGTGATTTATGCTTTGTTGGAGGTGAAGAAGGGGCTTCTTTGCTGGGAGGTTTATGTTGGATCAGGAATCATTGGTTGTAACTCCTCCTGGATCTTCTTGTTATATCAATAAAACTATTTGAGTTTATCCTACATGCTTGTGTATCATTGATGCTTGTTACATTTGTATGTTTAGCTTAAATCTGATCCTAAGCTGTTTATGAATATAGATCCATGTCTTTGTGTATTTTTCTTCCTCTGTGATCTTACAGGAACTTGGTGAAGCTGGGTAAGTAAGGGAGCAGGTAGCTGGAAGCTGTCAAAGAAGAGAGGGATTGTATCAAAAGATTAGCGCAAGACACAGGTCGGTTCTTTCTATCCCCCTCTATCTTTAATTCATAAAGGAAATAAAAAAGTAGTTTTCTCTATTTGTTTCTAAGGCAGCTGTCACACCTTAGTGGGATAGAGCAGTTCTAAATAGACACTTTTCCTGGCACTAGATGGGTACATAAATTAGTAGGAATCCCATTCATGTCTGAGTAATCCCAGGCGAAGTCTTCTTTATGTTTTTGAAGGACATCTACAAGCTTCTTCTTCTAGGATTCTGACAGGTCTGGATTAATATTCAGGGTTTTTCCTGGTTCTAATTCCATTGGAACACTTCCATGGGCTGCATCAACAGGTAGTTCCTCTGATCCATCTGCTATTTCAATAGTTTCCTGTGTCTCACAGCTTAGGATGGATTTTAAGATTTGTTGATTTGGCTCTGAAACAGAGTAAGGATCATCCATAAAAGAGGTGATTACATCATCCTCCGATTCCATTTTTAACTGAAGGGCCCATCTAATAATGAGGACTGGTCTTAATTCCTAATTTTCCATTTTAGGCTCTTTCTTGGATAAGATTTTCTTGCTACCTATTGGTTTTGTGGATGGGTTTGGTTCTGTAGGTGGGTATAAAACTAAGTTCTTAGTGTTGTGCCCATTTTAAATAACCATGTGCCCTGAATGGCACCCAATGTAAGCATCCGCAATAGCCAGCCATGGTCTACCTAAAATCAAAGGATGGTTTCCCACCAAAGATTGCGTATGTAAAGTAAGGAAATCTATGGGATAGTGCCATGATTCCACTAAAAATGTTACATCTTCTAACTTCCCTACTGGTTTTACTGTAGATCGACTTGCCAACTCCAACACTGTAGGTGTATGTTTCAAGTTACGAAGACCTAATATATGTATAGTTCCAGTGGTGATAACGTTAATGGAAACACCTAGGTATACCAACACATTCAGAATCCCTATCCCATTAATTTGTACTATCAGAATTGGGTTCCCTGGATCTCCATACTTTACAAGCAATGATTTTCCCATCATAAAATCTGACAATTTTCCCATGACATGAATAGTAAGGGGGTCTTTGGATTTCTTTACAGGTTTCTTTGAACAATATTCCCTAAGAGTCTTTGCATATATAGGTACATCCTTCATAGCTTGTAACAGGGGAATTTTGACAAACAAGTTTTGTAATTCACCTAATAAGTTGAATCAGCTTGAGGGCTTGATTTACTTAAAGTTAGTCTCTCTGGATAATGTGTTTCAGATTGATGTTGTTTTGCAGGGGGAACCTGGTTTCTACCAATCTGTTTTGGTTCTTTATTAATTAATTCTGATTCCTTACCTTCACTATCAAGTTGTTCAATGATAACTAGAGGAAGTTGAATATTGGTTATCCATCCTAATCACAAATTCATTTCATACAACTCTACAGTAGAAATTTTATATGGAGGTAGGTTAAGAATGTTGGTTTGATGAACTCCCTTATTATTGGGATTCGGGTTGGGCTGGATTGGAAGCTGAGGATAGGCAGGTTGACTACCAGGAGGCACATTAGAGGGTAGTTTGAGGTGCTACTATGGCATCGGCTGAGGAAACTTTCCAGGAGAGAATCCTTGCCAAGTTGGAGCCCATGAGGAGCTCGAACTAGCTTGAGGGTTCCACTACTGCCAATGTGGAAACTGGTATTGTGGCCACATGGGAGGATAGGGCATGGACTAAGGATTCATATTGAAATTACAGAAATATTGAGATGGGTCTAAGTACATACCTTTATTTCCCATTGGTGGTCGAGGCTACCATGGCTTTCTAGACCCCATGAGGTACAGTTGCTCCGTGTCTTCCCCCATCCCTTGAAATACTGCTTTTAGGCCTGGCAAGGAGGGACATGAGCTTGTTGCATGATTTAATTCGCAGATTACACATTCCTCTATGGAGTTCAATGGACATTCCCTCTCTGGATGCTTCTTTCTACAATTCGGGCAGAATATAGCCATGGTCCTGTCCAGTTCTAGTTGCTTCTGTTTTACTTGTAGTGTATCCATCTGTGTCAACAAAGTACTCAGGATATCCGTTCTCAAATTGTCTCATAGGTTTCCGATTTTTGCGTTTGTAACACCCCTGACAGACACCTTTGTGGAGCGAATCCCTTGTCTGTATCTTACGAGCACCCTCGAGCTACTGAATACATTGTTCGCAGATAACTTTGAAGCTTTCCATGGAGATGTCTCCCTTTCCTACGATGTTCAACAGTTCCAAAGAGTCCTCATGAAAGGCTCAGAGGAGGATAATTTTTATAATCTTCTTATCCAGGTCGGAGTGACCTAACCTCTGTAATGTGTACTTAAATCCTTCCACATAGTCTTACAAGCTCTCGTCTTCTTTCTGTGTGAACTTAAAAAGTTCCTCCTTGATGTTCCGGGATTTGCAGTAATCCTAGTATTTTTCCAGAAAAGTTGTCTGCATATCATCCCATGTGGAAATAGAGCTTCCTCCAAGGCCCATGAACCATCGCAGAGTTGTCCCTTTTAATGTAGCAGGGAAAATTTTTAACTTCTGGGCATCTGTCATGTAGTCATACCCCCGACACACTATGCCAAATTCAAATAAAAACGTGTTGGGGTATTCTGAAACAAGCCCATGAAATCTTGGTAGGGTTGCTAATGGAATAAGCTTTATGGGCACACCATCTCCTAGATCCCCGATCGGAAATTTGATGGTGGAATTTGTAGGAGCCATAAATATCCTCCAATAACTACTAGGTATTTCAACAGGCTCCATGGAAGATGGTCGAGGTTTCCTTACCACTCGGGTTTGGGTTACTTTAACAGCACTTCCCCAGTCCCTTGGTGATGCAAGTGCCCCTTTGTTTCTTTCTCCTACGTCCTAATGACTTGATCCCTCGGCTACGAACCCCTTTCCCTTGCTGAAGTGGCCTGACCATGTTAATGTTCTCCTCTCAACCTCTTCCCCTTCTATTACCAGCGTAAGGTTCCCTTGGTCAGGTATACTATTCGATGTCTCCTCAACTACTAGAGGGGCTTGCTGTGCCAAACCACCACAGAATGTTGTAGATAACACTAGTTGATCTATTGATTGTCCCTCAGACTTTACTCTCCATGCACCTGGTCTCACGGTTGCGCAAGAGGATGCCTCTGATTCCATTTTTGTTATAATTTGCTGGATATAGGTCTTCCTTCCCAAGTCTGGTCCTCCCCTTTTTGGGGATCTTCCTCTAACCCTCTTATTTGGTTCTTTGTCCATACAAATGTTGATATGACAGAAGGTCTGGCTATCAACCTACAATTCTCTGGTCTTGAAGTAAGGTGTCAAAGGACCATTCCTTCCCCACAACAAAAGAGCTTACAAAACGAGAGACATCTAAAAAAAGGAATCTAGGGTTCAGGGCCTGGAGCAGGGCATCAAAGGACTCCTCCCTCCCCAGGACAAGAACTAAGAACAAACACATGCCTCTGAGAAGACCTAATACTTCCAGATCTGAGGTAGGGCATCAAAAGACTCCTCCCTCCTCCGGGTAAAAGACAGTGTTTCCCAAAATTAAAACACACAAGGGTTTGAAAGAAATAAATCTAACTCAGGTCCTAGAGCAAGGCATCAAAAGACACCTCCCTCTCTAAGACAAGAGGGTGGCCTGATTAAAATAGGAAAACAAATAAAAACAAGAAAAAAGAACACCTACACTTAGGACCTAGAGTGAGAAAACTTGTTCTCTCCCCAAGATGATAGATTGACCTTCTGCTTGGTCCAGATCGTGTGTTGCACCTTGTTAGCCTATCGACAATGGTGCCAAAATGTTGAGGTCCAAGTATTTACAATCTATTCACCCTTTTGCTACATTAATTTATCAATCTGGGTGTGTATCCTTTCAAGGCAATGCACAAGGTATATGCAGGGGCAAGTGTACCATTTGTTACTAACCAAGGGTTCGTGATTAAGATTCAAACCATTTCTATAAAACTAACTAGCTACAGAACTCAAGAAAAGAAATTACAGGAATTAACAAGCTGCAACAACAACTATGAAATAATAAACAACACACATAGAAATACGCAGCACCTGATCAGGAGAGTGGGCCCAGCTCTCTGATTAGGGCTGCGTTAATCACATCGAAGAATGGAGCAGAAAAAGAGATGATATTTTATTAATCTGTAAAGGGCTATTACAATATCGATGGGGAGTCCCCCAATTACAGGAATAATGTATCTTTTATACACAGTGAGGGAAAACAACATCTTTCCCCAAAACCTGGTAACCGTATACCCAGAAATGTACATTAGTTTGGAGCGGCACCAACACCAAATAGACAAGATCAGTGAAAGGTCCAAGAATGGTTCAGGGATCTACGACTCTAGCTACGTAGCTTCCTTATGGCTAGTTGTTGTTGTGAATTGCAGATCTGTTGTGGGATGCTGGAACATTAGTTCCTGTTCTCCAGAAGCTGCAGTCAAACATACATTTTAATGTTGTGAATAGCCAAAACCACGCGACTTTACTTCATTAATAAAATATTCCAATAGAGAGGACAGGGGTATTGTTTTGGAAATAATACCAAGAGGGAGGGGTGAATCAGTATTATCAGGTCAATTATTTTTCATTTCACAATCATATTTGTATACGCTACTTCAGTTAGTAGTTATCGCGTATGTACACAACTTCAGTTAAGGAAACAAGCGTATATGAGCAGACTTGTAATTTAAATTATTCTTCAGATGTTGGTCATTAATTTGTGCATCGAACCATATGAACCATAACCAGGAACAGTAAAACAGAACAAGCAATCACACATAAGAACACAACATATAAGGTGGAAACCCAATGTGGGTGAAAACCACCTGCTGCAATTCATCTCTATCTTCTTTCAATTAGAAACTTCTTTTTACAATGTTTATGTACTGGTGCAGTCTTATACTAGTACGGAGGCTACTACTTGTAGAAGGCTACAACCTTCTCTCGTTCTCCAGCTTCTCCTGGAAGGGAGCTACAACCCCCTTAGCTCTTGTACTAGCTGAGGTACTAGTACGTAGGTGCTGACCTACAGAAGGCTACAACCTTCTCTTTTCTTCCAAGGACCTCATTTCATAAATTTTCATACTGGATCCATTAATATCAATCAAAGATCAAGTATATCTGCATTAACCAACCTCCTTTGTACAAACGAATACTAAATCAACCAATAACTTCTCAAAAAGTTGTAACCAGAAAACAGTACCAGTAACCAAACAACAACGTGAACCCAGAATATTGCAGCAATAAACACAAGTAGCTAAAACATATTTCATGAGATATGCGCTACTTCAATATATGGAACATGCATGCATACGCTTCTATATCAAGGCCATCTAGCGTATATGTTGTTTTAAGTTAGCGAACCAGCATGTATACGTGCCTATGCTGCGTTGAACCTGCGTACAGATCTATAAGAGATAATTTATATTTTTACTTATTAGTCATACCCAGATTATCATATTTATAGATCACGTTATGCACCAAATATAGCATATCAATGATTTCACAAAGATACTTCTCTTCAAACCACCTTAAGAACTTATCCTTCTCCTTGCGCTCAGGTTCCTCCTTGATTCAGATCTAGTTCTGCACCATAACCCAATGACAGTATTCTCGATCTTGCTCTTCATAAGATATTCAATGCTTCAGTTGATCCCTTGCCAAATGATCTCCTTCCCTTTTTATAGACTTAGGCCTTACTCACACCATGGTCCAAAACCATAGAGATCCAATACTAGGGACTCAATACCAGGGTTCAACACTTTGGATGCAATACCAAGGACCAAAACCATAGGTTCAAATATGATGGACTAAATACCATGGACCACCCATAAGTTTGCCCACATGTACGTGCTTTTCTTTGGATGAAAGTGCATGCATACGTATATGCGTCTTTTGATCGGTACACCAACGTGTATACACGATTTTGATAAGATGAACATGTGTATACCTCATTTTCTTTCATTCTGAAAGCCTAAACTATGATCTGCCCTTTGAGTGAGTTGCAATCAAGGACAACACCTGTGCCACAGTGCCAAACCTATGCCATAATGCCAACAATCTCCCCCTTTGGACTTGATGGCAACCCCAAGTCACTCAAAAACATTCTCCCACTTTGACACCAAGGGCAAAGGGTTATGCTCCCCCTAAATACATGTTGAATTCTCTGCTCTACTGTGCTGTCCAAGCTCCCACTGACTATAGGTGCGGTCTGCAAGAAGATGTTCGACAAAAGAAACATGACTTTATACATTATAAATGACCTTCCTATCACCAAAGACTCATACATACATCCATCTCCCAACCAAGTGGGATCATACCAATATTGACTCATCCACCCAACCAAGTGGGAATACACCAGAAGTTTACACATGACAAACAAGTACATCACATCATACATCCCAGGCATAGTGGGAAAACCAAAATAGGCCGTTACATGACCTTGATAATAAAAGATATACATGATATAGAGACAAGACTATGAAAGTCATCAATAACTACTATCAACAACATCTGTCAATCATCATTCAGATCAGCAACCATGTTCTCACTCTGCACCTGTTCCTCCTGAAACCAAAATAGCTGTGTACTTGAACCAAGCTCTTCTTGGATAATGCCAACAATGCATTATTAGAAGAATATATATCCTCCCCCTGAACCTGTGCCACATGGTCTTTGTCAGACCCATATCAGACTCCTTTCATCTTGAAGCTGGCTCACTGATTTTCTTTAAACCAATATATACGCGACTATATATTCATAAACCAGTGTATGTACGCAGATCCTCCTTATGAAACTCGCGTACAACCACTTTTCTCTAAAACAGACAAGATTCAGCAACAAGATGATCCATCAACTACCACCAGCTTCTGTCTAAGGTATTCAAATGTCTCCCTGAGCAGTGGTTTGGTGAGTATGTCAGCCATTTTTTCCTTAGGGGGAACACACTCTAATCTAACCTTTTGTTCAAGAACTTGTTCCTGGAGAAAATGATACTTGATAGGTAAGTGCTCGGTCTTTGAATGCATGACAAGATTCTTTGAAATACTGATTGCACTTGTATTATCACAAAAAATGGAGATAGGTGGAGTACAAGTGATTTGAAGGTCTTGCAATGTTTGCATCATCTAAAGGAGTTGTGTGCAGTAAGATGTAGCAGTTACATACTCTGCTTGAGTTGTAGATAATGCAATTGAACTCTATTTCTTGCTGAACCAAGATACTAATTTAGGACCCATGAAGAATGCACCACCACTAGTGCTTTTTCTTTCATCCACGCTTCCTGCCCAATCTACATCTGTATATGCATGAAGTGTGAGATCTGTATCTCTAGGATACCATAAGCCATAGTTTTGAGTTCCTTGAAGATACTTGAAAATTATCTTAACTGCCTGAAGATGAGTTTCCTTTGGATTTGCCTGAAACCTTCCAACTATTCCCACTGCATTCATAATGTCTAGTCGGGTACCTTTTAGATAGAGCAGACTACCAATCATGGATCTATAGGTTGGTTGATGTACTGATGATGATTCATCATTTATGCTGAGGCTGCGTCCTGTTACCATAGGGGTGCACACTAGTTTTGAATCCTCCATCCCATATTTCTTCAAGATCTGCTTGAGATACTTGGTTTTTGATAGAAAAATACCATCTTTGTTTTGTTGGACTTGTAAACTAAGAAAATATGTGAGCTCACCAAGCATGGAAATTTCAAACTCTTTCTGCATCATCAAGGCAAAATTTTGACTCATGTCTTCTTCATTGCTACCAAAGATGATATCATCAACATACACAACAAATATTAGAAACTTATCATTGTCAATTTTAATATATAGATTGTTGTCTGTTGATCCTTTTATAAAACCTTGTTGATGGAGGTACTTATCTAAGCGATAATACCAAGCCCATGGAGCCTATTTAAGGCCATAGAGAGCCTTTTGAGTCTACATATAAGCTTTGGATCATTTCCAAGGATAAACCCATCTGGTTGCTCAATATACACTTCTTCATCCAAGTCTCCATTTAGAAAAGCAGACTTCATGTCCATTTGAAATACTTTGAACTTCTGAAAGCTAGAAAGAGCAAGGAACATCCTTATGGCCTCAAGTCTGGCAACTGGTGCAAAAGTTTCTTCAAAGTCTATGCCTTCCTGTTGAGCATACCCTTTACAAACAAGTCTGGCCTTGTTCCTAATCACATCTCCATTTTCATTTAGCTTATTTTTGAATATCCATTTTGTTCCTATGACATTCTTATCTTTTGGTCTAGGAACCAACTCCCAAGTGTTATTCTTTTCAATCTACTCAAGTTCTTCCTCCATGGCCTTTACCCAGCATTCATCTTTGCATGCCTCTCTTACATTTTGTGGTTCAGTGGAGGAGAGTAAGGCTAGATAACTTGAAGCTTCTGAAATGGTTCTTTTTTGTACACCTGCCTCCTTTTGCCCCAAAATTTGAGTTTCTGGATGATTCTTCTGAACGTACCTAGATGGAGTATTTTCTTCTATCCTTATCTATTCTTTTGGTACCTCATGGGTTTCTTCATCTTCATGAGTCTGATTTGTTGTAGGAGGATAGTCCTCATCATCTTCGAACTCTTCAAATTTTACCTGCCTTGGAATGTTTCCTTCTTCATCAACCACTACATCAATACTCTCAACAATTTTTCCAAGTCTTTTATTGTAACACTTATATGCTTTGTTGTGGGGAGAGTAACCAAGGAGAATGCCTTCATCTGCTCTAGGCTCAAACTTGCCAAGGTTTTCGTCAGCCTTTTTGATGTAGCATTTGCTCCCAAAAATTTTGAAGTATTTTACCGTGGGAGTCTTACCATACCAAAGTTCATGAGGAGTCTGAGTGTTGTTTACCTGGACGTTTGTCTTGTTGAGAATAGTAACTGCAGCAAATATGGCTTCACCCTAGATGGTTGCGGGAGTTCCAGACTCATCAAGCATAACACGAGCCATTTGTTGAACTATTCTGTTCATCCTTTCCACTACTCCATTTTGTTGAGGAGTCCTTGCAGTAGAGAATTCCCTTGTTATTCCATGTTCTTCACAAAAATTGAAAAACTCATTCGAGGTAAATTCTCCACCTCTATCAGACCTGATACATTTGATTATGCGATCTGATTCATTTTCAACTAAGGCTTTGAAGGCTTTGAACTTTTTGAAAGCTTCATCTTTATGCTTCATAAGTCCTAACCAACACATCCTGGAAAAGTTGTCAATGAACAATATAAAGTATTCTTCTCCTCGAGGTGACCTTTTCCTAGATGGTCCACATACATCAGTATGGAAAAGTTCAAGTGGCCTGCTAGCTGATCCTTCCTTCTTTGGGAAATTAGTTCTAGTTTTCTTACCAAATTGACATGATTTGCATATTGCATTTTCTGGAATTCTGATGTCAGCGAGATCATGAACCGCATGATATTTACATGCTTTCCTTATCTGAGAGAAGCTTAGATGCCCCAATATTCTATGCCATAGCCAGTGTTCATCATTATTGTTGAGATAGCATTAATGTTGTCCTCCCTTGAGCATGTATAAATTATTTGGAGTTCTTATGCCTTTGATCACTATTTCCCCTGTATCAAGCTCACGAACAATACATCCATTTGATCTAAATATTACCCCATTTCCTTGATCACACATTTAATTGACACTTAATAGATTATGCTTTAAGCCATCAACATACATAACATTCCCAACTTTGACCTTTTCTTTCAAAAGAACTGAACCTTTACCTTTTATGAATGCAGGGGTGTCATTTCCAAATGAGACCTTCTTTCCTTTTCTAAGGCATTATATGATTGAAGTTTTTCTTTATCACCTGTCATATGTTTCAAGCACCCACGATGTACCATTGATTTTCCTGTCCTTCCACATATAAGGCTATACCACATCTTTCTGGTTGCGGTTCTTTCTTCCTCCATGTTTTGGGGCTCAATGAAGCTTGCTCCTTTTGAGGTGTTTGCCGAAACCTACTCCTACATTCAGAATCTTCATGACCAAAGTTGTTACAGATAGAACATTCTATTTCATTTTCAAGAGCAGAAAAGTTGTTGTAGGTTCTTTTCAAGATTCCAGTCACATTGCTTTGATTTTGTGATTCTATGGTCATGATGGTCTTGTAGGCAACGCATTGAGCTACTTTATGTCCAAAGTTATGACAAGAGAAACATTGGCCATTGAAGAAATTCCTGCAATCATCAAACCTTCCATTGTAATAGCCATTCATTCTTGAGGTAAATTGAGAATGATTTACCTGTGGTTGATTGTAGCTTTTGTTCATCCTTGAAGTAGATTGTCCTCGATTTACTTGGTGATTTCTGTTCATTCTTGAAGTAAATTGTCCCTAATTTACCTAGTGATCTCCATTGGGCCTTTGTTGTCGATTGTCAACCTGTTCACTTCTCCTTGCAGCCTCAATATAACTTTTGGAGGTAGATGGCTTTTGTGCCTGCGATGTTTCTTTAGTATACCCAAGACCTGTCTTGATTAGAGGAGAACGTTGCACTTTGATAATCTCATCTAAAGTTTCAGATCCTTTAGCAAATCTAAGATTAAGAGCTTTAGTTTTCTCAATGTCCTTTCTAAGTCCCACAATTTCACATTCTAACTTTTCATTGTGTTTCTCCATTTTAGCAAGTTGGGATGTCACAGTATCAATAATCATATTTTTCTCTTCTAAGCAAATTTTGAGTTTAGAAATTTCTTCATAAAGACTTTCTTCATCTATAGCCTCCAAGAAATCATCATCTTCAAAAGCCATCAAAAGTCTATAATCATTACCTTGTTCATCTTCATCGCTATTTGAAAGTCCATCACTGTCTTCATGTGTGTAATAGCTCTTCTTACTTACAATCTATTTTTTGTTCCATCTAACTAGTTCCTTACCTTTATCAATCTTATCTTTATGAGGACACTTGGCAGCATAGTGACCGACTCTTCCACAAGAAAAACATTTGAAAGGTAGCTTACCTCTGAATCTTTTGAAACCCCATTGAAGGTTCTTGACAGAATTTGATTCTTCCTCTTCTTCCGACATATGTCCTGAGTCATTGTAATCTTCTTTTCCTGAGGCTTTGAATGCAGCTTCTCTCTTGTCTGATGGTCCCCCTTTTCTCATTTTGTAAGCGGTTAGGATTCCATGTAGCTGTGACATGGTAAGGCTCTGTAGATTCTATTTTTCTTCTATGGCGGAAACTTTTGATTCAAACATAGAAGACAAAGATCTTAGAACCTTTTCAAGCAAAACAACTTTTTTATTTCTTCACCCAGATTTTTCATACAATTAACAATCTCATCTATACGTAGGAAATAGTTAGCCACACTCTCATCATTGTACATTTTGAGATTTTCATATTGAATTCTGAGAGTTTATAGTTTTTCTTGGTTTTACCTATTCATCTCCTTCATAGCTTAGAATGATCTTGTCCGATATTTCTTTTGTAGTTTTGAGCTGCATAACCTTGATGAATTTTGATTGAGATAGGCTCCCTAATAGAGTATTGACAGCCTTTGCATTTGTTTCATACTGCTTCTTACCAGCCATATTTGTAGGATATGTTGATGGAAAAGTGTATCCTATTTCCACAATATCCCAAACTTTTGTACCAAGAGATTGAAGATAGGCAGTGATTCTTACCTTCCAATAGACGAAGTTGCTTCCATCAAAAATCGGTGGCCTGATCGATGCTTCTATTTCGTAGTTGCTCATGATGATAGATCTTCCTTCAAGCGATCAAGCTTCTTCTAAAGGAATTGCTCTGATTCCAATTGTTGGAAATAATACTGAGAGGGGGGGGGGGGGTTAATCAGTATTATCAGGTCAATTATTTTTCATTTCACAATCAGATTTGTATACGCTACTTCAATTAGTAAATACCGCATATGTACACAACTTCAGTTAAGGAAACAAGCGTATATGAGCAGACTTGTAATTTTAATTATTCTTTAGATGTTGATCATTAATCTGTGCATCAAACCATATGAATAGTAACCAAGAACAGTAAAACAGAATAGGTAATCGCACATAAGAACATAAGATATAAGGTGGAAACCCAATGTGGGTGAAAACCACCTGCTGCAATTCGTCTCTATCTTCTTTCAATTATAAACTTCTTTTTACAATGTTTCTGTACTGGTGCAGTCTTATACCAGTACGCAGGCTGCTACCTATAAAAGGTTACAACCTTCTCTTGTTCTCCATCTTCTCTTGGAAGGGAGCTACAACCCGCTTAGCTCTTGTACTAGCTGAGGTACTAGTACATAGGTGCTAACCTACAGAAGGCTACAACCTTCTCTTTTCTTCCGGGGACCTCGTTTCATAAATTTTCAGACTGGATCCATGAATATCAATCAAACATCAAGTATATCTGCATTAACCAACCTCCTTTTTACAAACAAATACTAAATCAACCAATAACTTCTCAGAATGTTGTAACCAAAAAACAGTACCAGTAACCAAACACCAATCCTGAACCTAGAATACTGCAGTAATAAACAGAAGCAGCTAAAACATATTTCATGAGATATACGCTACTTCAATATATGGAACCTACATGCATACGCTTCTCTATCAAGGCCATCCAGTGTATACGATGTTTTAATTTAGCGAACCACCGTGTATACGCGCCTATGCTGCGCTGAACCCGCGTACAGATCTATAAAAGATAATTTGTCTTTTTACTTATTAGTTATACCCAGATTATCATATTTATAGATCACATTATGCGCCAAATATAACAGATCAAATATTTCACAAAGATACTTCTCTTCAAACCGCCTTAAGAACTTATCCTTCTCCTTGCGCTCAGGTTCCTCCTTGATTCATATCTAGTTCTGCACCATAACCCAATGACAGTATTCTCGATCTTTCTCTTCATAAGATATTAAATGATTTAGTCAATCCCTTGCCAAATGATCTCCTTCCATTTTTATAGACTTAGGCCTTACTCACACCATGGTCCAAAACCATAGAGATCCAATACTAGGGACTCAATACCATGGTTCAACACTTTGGATGCAATACCAAGGACCACAAGCATAGGTTCAAATATGATGGACTAAAAACCATGGACCACCCATAAGTTTTCCCATATGCACTCGCTTTTCTTTGCATGAAAGTGCGTGCATACGTATACGTGCCTTTTGATCAGTACACCCACGTGTATACGCGATTTTGATAAGATGAACCTGCGTATACCTCATTTTCTTTCATTATGAAAGCCTGAACTGTGATCTGCCCTTTGAGTGAATTTCCATCAAGGACAACACCTATGCCATAGTGCCAAACCTGTGCCATAATGGCAACATATTTACCTTGCAGATTTAGCATAGTAAACATAGGTAAATAAGTGCAAAAAGGTCAAAAAGGGTGATGGAAATGCAACAAAAAGATAGCCCGATTTGGTGCCCAACAACTAGTTCCATGAGAAGCACCTTGGTTTCCAAATGAGAGACTAGATATCAAACTATGATGAAGAGGAATCCATGTACATGGATTTTACTTTCCAAACTATTCGAGTCAATGTTTCTTCTTGTATTTCTACTAAGATATTTTATTTTACTATCGAAAACTAGTGAAATGTTTACTAACATTGAGCACACCAAACAATATTTTCCCAAAGATAATTGTATTAAGAATGATGTTGCAATAAAAAGGAAATATAATGTAGTTAACTATAAATTCCAATCCACCATAATCCCTAGGATTATGTATCTAACACAATATGTACTATTGTTCTTTTAAATTTGGTAAAGCCTTTGACATAATCCCTAGGAACCTACTATTTGAAAGGATTAAGCTGTTGGGACTTCTAGATTTAGTAATTCAATTTGCTAGTGGCCCTATATGTTTTCTTATGGGGGCTTGACCCAGGTTCGACGTTAGTTAGCCAAACAAATCCCTACACTACTGGCCCTTTCAGCATCAGCATCAGCCCACAGAGCGTGGACTGAAGTCTCACCCGAAGAAGTATGGGGGGATGCTGGAACCAAGTTTCCACACCCTTGAGATGGATGTGATGTCAGTTTATTCCAACTATACCTACCTTCCTGTAGGTTTCTTATCCCTTTGTTCTACCCTTCAATACCTTCGCGAAATATTACAATCGGCTTCTGCATAGCCCTAACCAGGGGTTGATGTGCTTTCATGTTGCTAAGGCAGCGAACTATGATAATTGATGAGCCTCATCATTGGGTAACTATATGGGCCTTAATTCACCTCCTAGCTTGGCCAAACCAACTATTCTCACAAGTTATTACATACTTTTGATCATATTTTGTTTATGAGATGAGTTGGAGTTGGATATTTTTCTTTGTGGTGTAATGTGCATTTAATGTAGGATTAAAGGATAAAAGCAAGGAATTTTAGCAAAGACCTTGGTCAAAACTTGAATGGGACAAGGGAGAGGAATTATAGGAGGGAAATCCTCCTCATAGACTACCCCTCCATTAGAATATTCCTCCATCAGGTCAGAGTACAAACAACCAAATCATGAGGACTAGAAGGTAGCCGAGCAAGTGGAAGTAAAAGCACCAATTTATCTCGAGTTTGGGAGCCGAACCTCCCTAATTTTAAGGACGTTGTTGGAGAATTCAGATGTATAAGTAGAGAGGTCTAGGACCTCAGTAGGATTCAGACTTTTTATTGTAAAATTTATTTTCGTGCTGCAAGACCTGTGATAGTTGTTGATGTAATCCATTGTTTTGATAATAAGAATGAGTTCTTTTTAGCCAGTACCTAGTTAACTAAGAGGGCTGAAGCTCTTGGATTAGGGCCCAACCTTAGCAACTAAGACTTGTCTTTATTATACATGTATGCTAGTGCAGATTCATGGTTTAATCATTCATTTTCTTAAGTAGTTGCATTTCCATTACAGTACTATAGCGTCGATTAGTTGTGTTTTAGTTTTCTTCCATTTGTGCCTTCTTTCAATTAGTAGGTTAGCCAGGAGTTCTTGCATGAAGTTTTTTGTCTTGATTTAGTACAAGGTTCATTTGATTGTCATCTTTTTCCATCGCTTTTTGCTAATATGCTCATTTCCTTCAGCAAGAAATGCTTAAGCAGAAGCTAGTAACACATGTCTAGATCAGATTATACCCATAGATTTCCTTACCATCCGATCTACAACAAACCTGACCAATCACCATCCAATTCATTTCAACGCTTGAATTTATGTGCTCCAGATCTCCACCGTTAATCTGTCTAATTTGATCCAATGGCTATTTTGAATTCTTCCACCTACGTTATGCACTCCAAATCTCCACCGCCGATATTTTGTGCTCTTGATCCAACGGCTATCATGTCATCTCGCGTGAATTATTGCACGACTGATACCCGATTGAGAGCACATGAGAAAAGTGGTTTTCCTGTCTTATGTGTCATTCACTTAGGCTAATCACAAAAAATTTAGAAATACAGCTTACAACCATTAGGGCATGCGAGATACTGCTTACCACCTTTATTCATTTCAACATTTTACTTTAGTCCCTCCACATCTCCACCATCAATCTATCTTGCTTGATCCAACGGCTATCGCATCACCTGATCTCCAACTAACTTGGCCGATCTCTGTTGTTGATCAATCCCGCATGATCCAATGGCTATCACACAATCTCATGTGAATTCTTGCACGACTGATATCTGCTCGACATCACGCAATAAAATTGGTTTTCTTGTTCTACGTGTCACCCAGTTAGGCTAATCACATAAAATTTTGGAATTCCATTTACAGCCTTGAGGGTGTGCGAGAAACTACTTACTACCTATGAAAACCCGCTCCATCATTCCGCACGTTTTTCCTGAGATAAGATCTCCACTACTCATTCTCCGTTAATCCTATTCGTCCATCTATTACTTAATCTCCCCTGATAAGATCTCTGCCACTCATCTTCCAGTAACCTTGTCCATCCATCTATTCACTCATTCTCACATGAGAAGATCTCTGCTGCTCATCTTCCATTAATCCTATTCGTTGATCGATCTATCCATCGATTAACATAATCGCTTACGATAAGATCTCTGCCACTCATCTTCCATCCCATCTTCCGTTAATCCTGTTCATTGATCTGACTAATCCAATGGTTCCCATGCACTATTGCTTCATTATTTACTCCTTTCAATGATTTCATCCTTTGGTTGCTCATCCGCTTGACTCCTTCCTATATGTTGTTTTGTGTATTATTTGAATGCTACCATCTAATCATCACAACACTCCCCTGAGCACCTTCTATCCACCCTCAACCACCTTCCATCCACCTTTCACATCTACAAGAACAATTACATTGCATGTTTGATTTTACCAAAAAAAACAAAAAGGTGAAAACATATTTAGTTTAGTTTCCTTGCTTACACCTTCATATGGTTTGATGCTCTTTACTTCTACAACTTAGATAGTAGAATTAGGTTAGTGTTTATTTAGCAATTCTACTTAGCATAGTTGTTTAAATGGTGAATGAGGATATGGTGTGATTTAGCATTACCTATAGTTTCCTTCATTACTGTAGTAGAATATCTCTCTTAGAGTAGATTTTCTCTTCTTCCATCAAAGAATCAAGCTTCTTATGACTCTATAGAACTCTCGCTTGGAACCCCTGGGGTCTCTTTCCAGATGAAAAAGTGACAACAGGCAGGACCTTCACTTCTACTTTCACATATAGCACTATCACCTCCAAGTTTGTATGAACCCCAGGTTGATAAGTAAAGCTGGTAGCCCAGGAGTCGCAACATCCTTGCTGCAATATTGGTGCTCATCACTTTTTAGCACCATTTTCGGGGAGGTGTCAGAGTAGAATGTGGTTACTGCTTTCTTTTCTTCTATTTCTAGCCTTTAATTTTCTTCCATTAGTTTATTTCTGCAAAATTAATCTAGTAGCTTCCTTTCTTTCATTTGTCATTGTCTTCTTTCCTTTCCATTATGTAAGTAGAATTTCAATTCAACAAGTAGTTTCTTTTTGTCAGTAATTTTCATTCAATTAACAATTTCATTTCTGTAAAGTACTTTCTTGCAAAAAATTTCCAAAAAACAACCCAAAAACATTCCCTTTCATACCTCATAGGAGTAGGGACAATTTCTGGAAACTCTTGCCAAATACCCCCACTGAATCCAACAACCAACCTTCTCTCTTCCTTGGTGGCTGTGAACTAGAGGAACCTTTAGGTGAGAAACCTGACATATTTGAAGAACCTATAGGGGAAAAAGAAGAAGAAGAACCCATTCCTACTGAACCAATGGCTGAAAATCGAAATGACAGAGGAAATAGAGAGAGAATTGAGGGTGCCTTCCCCATCAAGGAAAGCAATGGGGACACTAAGATGAAGAATATAAGCCCCTCTACTCTACCTCATTTCCATGGCCTGACCACAAAGGACCCTGACACTTTCCTATTTTAGTCTGTTGTTATATGTTGAACCTATGACTATACAGATGATGAGAGAAAGTTAAAACTGTTTCCATCTACCCTCAAGGATGTAGCATTACACGGGCCAGGATGAATCCTTAGAAGACTACAAAGAAAGATTCCAGCTCAGTTACAAAAGGGCCAGGTTCACACTTGACCCTAAGTCACTAAAGCTGGTCCTACTTAGAGGAGTAAGGGAAGAACTTCTGGATACCTTACATTTGTTAGCAGTAGGAGATATCTACCAATTACCCTATGAGGATATCAAGACTGTATTTAGAAACCATTCTAGGGCAGCCAAGAAAAAGGGTAGGAGTAGTCAACCTATGGCTAGTACATCATCTTCCAACTCATCCATTAAGGGTGAAATTGGAAATATGTTGGAAGATTTCAAAAATGAGATGCTGCAAACCCTTTCCTTACAATTGGACTCAATGAATATGAAAAGGATTCAAGAGGAATCAGAGAGAGCCTTGGCCATATTTTGTCCTAAATGCACCAGGAGGCATCCTAGGAATGAATGTCCATTGAACTACATTGAGATTTGCTCGGTTGGTGAAGAAAACCACCCCAAGGACAAGTGCCCTTATTTACCCAGACTTAAAGTTGTATATCAAGGAGCTGAAGGGGTCACTGAGCAGCTTTGCTACATTAACCAAAGGAGACCTGCTGGGCCTAGACCATACCAGCAGGGTATGCAAGGGTCATCCCATGCATATTACAACCACAACCAAACCACAACTATGCCTTCTTGGTGACCCCCTAATCATCCTTCTTGGTCTACACCCCCTCCTTGGTCCTATGCATCTCAGTATCATTCCTAGCTAGCCAGCCAGTCATTTCAACCTTACATGCCACCACAACCTCAGTGGAATACCCCACTCCAGGGGTGGAGGCCTTGACATAACAATGCTCCAGCTCTATTGCCTCCACCACCTACCCAACCACAACTCCTACACTCTGCTCCACCCAAGCAACCCCGAATACTTGCCCAGCCAAATCCGAAGCCAAACAGTAGGTAGGCTCAACAAGTATACAGTGGAGAGACAACATACCAAAATTGTGCTATAGAAATCTAGAAGATTAACCTAAGATCTCAGAGAATTCTCCCAGATATCCAACCTCCCTCTCCACATAGGGAGGTTGAGGAAGAAAGAGAGGAAATAAACCTTAAATTAAATCCACCCTTTCCTAAGAGATTAGCCCAACCGCTCCATCCTACCCCAAAAGAAACTGAACTTCTAGGAGAATTGAAAAATCTATCTGTAAAGATCCCACTTCTCCAGGAAATAAAAGATGTTCCCATTTACAATAAGTTGATTAAGGAGAAGTGATTCAAGCATCCAGGAAGAAGAAAAAGGGATGCCCCTACCATTAATGTCATTGGGCAGTTGTCTAACTTAATTCTGGGGCATGTAATATGTCCAAAATATTTGGACCCTCGAAGCCCTGTAGTAGATGTGCACATCAATGGCACCATTGTCCCACACACTCTGATTGATCTTGGGGTTGCCATTAATGTGATGACCAAGGAAACCATGCTCAAGCTCAACCTCCAAGGGTCATCGAGGAAGACCACAATAGTTCTGCAATTTGCAGACTTTTCCGTAGTCACCCCTTAGGGAATTGTGGAGGATGTGACGGTCTCCATTGACTCCTAGGAGTACCCTGCAGATTTTCTAGTTCTCCAACCTAAGGCTAAGCTTAGTGGTTACCCTCTCATCCTTAGGAGGCCATGGTTTGCCACAATCGATGCTTACATTAGCTGTAGAGTTGGGAATATGACCACCAAGAATGGGCATATGTCCAAACCATTAGTCCTATACCCTCCTGCTCAACCTTATATAGAGAATGATTTACCTTTATTGTTGGAGGAGGAGGAAGAAGATGAGGCTTATTCAGCCCAACTTTATGTTTTGGAAGCAACCATAGGAGGATGGCATCAATATGAGGATGACTTAATTGAACACTTTCTACAAAGTGCAACTCCTAGTTCGTTACCATTAGAAGAAGAAGTAAGGGAAACCCATAAAAATCATCCAGCTGACTTATGCTTGGCCAACTCCGTGTCAAAACCATAGATTTTGGCCCAAAGAAAACTTTGAAAATTAATCCATCTCTTTCTGCTTTCCAAGAGGAAAATCTATGCAACATGTTGAGGGAAAATCTACATGCCTTCGCTTGGAGTTACAAGGAAATGAAGGGAGTACACCCCTCAGTGTGTACTCACCACATATACATCAAAGAAGGTTGCAAGCCAGTCCGGAAACCACAAAGGAGGATGAATCTAGCCCTTAAAGATATAGTCAAAGAAGAACTGCAAAAACTGCTAGATGAAGGATTCATTTTTCTATCTATGATAGTGAGTGGATCTCTCGTTCAGTGCTAGTTCCGAAGAAAAATGGTAAGTGGAGGATTTGTGTCGGTTACATGGAGTTGAACAAAGCCACAAAGAAGGATCATTGTCCCCTACCCTTCATTGACCAAGTGGTAGATGGCCTGGCAGGGAAGAAGTTTTTCTCTTTCCTAGATGGATTCAGTGGATACAAACAAACCCAAATCTACCCAGAAGACCATGACAAGACCACATTCACCTATCCTTGGGGTACTTTTACCTATAGGGTCCTTCCTTTTGGCCTATGCAATGCCCCTGCCACTTTCTAGAGAGTAGTCTTGAGTATTTTTGTTGAATTAGTACATGATGTGGTGGAAATTTTTATGGATGACTTTACACCTTATGGTTGTGATTTTCAAGAAGCCCTGGCTAACCTAGGCAAAGTATTGCACAAATGCATTGAAATTAACCTCTCTCTTAGTCTATAAAAATGCGAATTTTTAATGACTGAAGGGACTTTGCTAGGTCATTCAATATCTCAGCAAGGACTGCAGGTGAACTCGAACAAAATAGCAATCATCCAAAGGGTCCCACCTCATCAAAAGTGGAGGGATGTCAGGAGTTTCTTGGGGTTAGCTAGATACTACCAAAGGTTCATAAAGGACTTCAGCAGGTTCGCCTCTCCATTATTTGGGTTATTGGCCAAATATTCTGAGTTTATATGGTCAAAAAGCTATCAAGATGCCTTAGAGATTTTAAAGGGTAAGTTAACCACTGCAACAATTCTTCGAGGCCCAAATTGGGCCCTCCCTTTTCATATTTATGTTGATGCCTTACACAAAGCCATAGGACCATCCTTAGGTTAGGTAGAGGAGAAATTACCCTATGACATCTATTTTATCAGTAAGAACCTGTCAAAGGCTAAGCTAAATTATACTGTGACCAAAAAGGAACTCTTGGTTGTTGTGCATTCATTAAACAAATTTAGGCATTACATTACAGGCTACAAAACATTTGCGCATACTGACCATGCTACAATCAAATATTTAATGAACAAACGAGATGTGAATGCTAGAATTATAAGACGGTTGTTTTTATTACAGCAGTTTGATATAACTATTGTTGATAAGCCTGGTAAGGAAGATGTTGTTACAAACATTATATCTAGGATGAATTTGCCTACAGGTGAAGAGGGAATGGTGGATGACCAGTTACCAGATGAGCATTTGTCTGCTATTTCAGTTCTCTCCCCATGGTTTGTTGATATACAAAACTATTTGGTATCAGCACAGTTCCCACCAAGCTTGCCCTCCAAAGAAAAGAGCAAGATAATTAGGAAAAGCACCACCTTCACCTAGATTGGGTGCAATATTTTCAAACTTGGCCCAGATCAAATCTTGAGAAAGTGTGTAAGGGAAGAGGAAGTTTTTTACATCCTTCTAACCTGTCATGATGGGCATTGTAGAGGTCACTTTGCAACAAAGAGGACAACATTCAAAGTGTTACAAGTGGGCTATTATTGGCCCACTCTTCATCAATATTTGAAAAAGTACATTAGTCAGTGTGATTGGTGTTAGAGGATGGGAAAGCCTACTCCAAGAGATGAAATGCTCTACAACCTCAAGTGACTTTTGAGCGATTTGACAAGTGGGGCATGGACTTCATTGGGCCTATAAACCCTACTTCAAAGAAAAAACAATACATTATACTGATTATTTGACGAAGTGGGCTAAAACCAAGGCGATTAAGGCAACAACAAAAGAGAAGGTGGCTGAGTTCCTAAGGGAGAATGTATTCTACAAATTTGGGTACCCTAGAGAGCTAGTCACAGACCAAGGTAGCTAGTTTACCTCGAACATGATTTAACAACTACTTATCCATCACAAAATCAAGCATAGGACCTCCACCCCTTATCATGAAAAAGCTAATGGGCAAGTGGAGGTGACCAACAGGTCATTAGAGAGCATATTAACCAAGGTAGTAAGCAGCAACAGGAAGGATTGGGTAGAGAGACTAGTTGAGACCACCTGGGCCTATAATACAACATGGAAGACCACCATTGGATTTACACCCTATCATCTAGTTTATGGGAAAAAGGCTTTGTTGTCCATTGAATTTTAATATAACACATTGAGGATGGCAGCACAACTAGATTTGTATCTCAGTCATGCACAGAAAGAAAGATTGTTCCATTTGAATGGCTTGGATGAATTCGGAATGCATGCCCTCCTACATATAGAGATAGTTCAGCTTCAGAGGAAGATCTGGCATGATAGACATATTAAGGATAAGCAATTTCAAGAGGGAGATTGGGCATTTTTATATGATTCTAGGTATAAATACTTCAAGGGAAAGCTAAGGACAAGATGGATCAGACCTTATGTGGTGGAAATATGCCATGATAATGGTTCACTCAAAATCAAGACTATAGATGAAGATGCCATTTCATTGCTTGTTAATACCAATTGAAAATGTACAAGAGGCCTTTATTAAAACAAGATTTCATTGACAATTTCAATAAGATAATGATGATGGTGGAGCAAGTTCTAGCTCCTCCCTCATCAGGTCACTGAAAAAGAGAAAAGAGAATCAGGACTTAGGTGAAAACCTCCATGAGGCGCATGAATCCCATCTTTGGGTTTAAAACCTCGTGAGGCGGCCCAAGGATGAGAAAAAAAAATAGAAAGAGGAATAAGAAGATCGTTGGGTGAAAACCTTCCTTGAGGTGCCCAAAGCAAACATCTAGGGTGAAAACCTCTCTCAGGAAGCCTAGGTGTTTTAAAAAAAAAAAGGACATAATTGTTATTTGCAAGTGGTGGAGAAAGACAATCAAGGAGCAAAGAGAAGATCCAAAGGGAACCCTACCTCACATATACCCATATCCTCCACTCCTTACCATGCATCTCTCCATCAATTCCATTTCTTTTCGCTTCATTGCTTCTATTTAGGTGAAGACTATGTTTTCTACAAGATCCCATGTATTCCTGTAGCAGCCTATCCCACAGAATATCAATCATTAGCTATAGTTCTTCACTAGGATGATCTAAGAGATCCACACAACAAACTCTGGACAGCAGACAACAGACAGAAGAGGAGGAAGAAGGATGACCATGCAGCAAATAAACAATGCAACACCTTTGATCTTCAACAACTGCAGCATGTCATGAAGACCATAGGTAAGTATGCCGCTCACTCACTTATATGCATCATTTTATCAAAAGTTGTAAGAGTCGTGAGGTAGTTGGTTTATAAGTGAAAAGGTGGACAGTTAACTTGGCCACCTTCATCCAGTTATCAAATACAAAATCAGGTGTCCTCTCACGCATGGCTACAGTCAACTCAAAGACAAAGGAGGAGTAGGACAAGAAGTGGTTAACTATGGATCTACAAGGTGGGAAGTGATTATGAGGAGTGGGAGATGATTATGAGGAACCTCACCCCAAAAATCCATAAAGGGAAACAAAACATCATTTGCATGCATTCATGCATTCCACCTCCTCAAAACTCCCTCACTCAAGTTGCTCTCATAACTCTAGAAACCCACCGGAAGCAAGGATCCATTGTTCTGCAAGAGAATTTCTATAGGAGCATGCACAAGAATTCCTACAGGAACCGTCTATAGGAGCAATATACAGGATACACAGAGTGTAGGAATTTATAGGGTAAGTTCCTCAGACAGAACACCAAAGGACACTGCTCACAAACATATCACAGATCAATACACCAGTATTTTGATGTGGTTAAAACCCTCAAAGAGGGAAACAATCCACAGCCTAAGCCAACGCGGCCACTTCAAGCAATTTATTAATAAAAGAATGAAAATTTACATAAGCTTCTCTCATAGACAGATTAACCTACGAATGACCCTCAATGCTCTTTAAATAGAGATCATGGACAAATCGGGTGTTAAGCCACGGATCAAGTGTCGGTAATACCAAGGAGAGAATGAACCGTCGGATCACTACATATCGTGACCGTCGGACTGTAAGTTACAAAATGTACATAGTAAAGAAACACACTTTACCTAACTCTATACTAGACCAAGTTGTACTTAACTATTTCTTATGTGTCAGAATATCCTAACATCCCCCCTTAAGAACAACTTGGGATAGGATTGAGGGATTTACAAATATGACACAATAGGAGAAGGAAGGAGGCACTAGAGCCTATCCCCCCTTAGTGACAACTTCCTGAACTCAAACCATAAATCGAAGTTTAGTGAACTTCGCCTCTGTGAGAGCCTTTGTAAAGATGTCTGCAACTTGATCATCTGTTGAACAATATTGCACTTCAAGAACATGGTCTTGAATGAGCTTTCTGATGAAGTGCATGTGCAGTTCAATGTGTTTGTCGTGCTGATGTTGGACTGGATCTTTGCATAGTTGAATAGCACTTTGATTATCACACCAAAGTGTAGTCAGATGTTGCTGCTGAAAGCCAAACTCTGACAGGATCTGACGAAGCCACAAGGCTTCCTTACTAGCTTCTACAACACCACGATACTCTGCTTCTGCTGAAGAAAGAGAAATGGCACCTTGTTTCTTGCAAGCCCATGTAATAGGTCCTGAACCAAGAGTGAACACATAACCTACAGTAGACTTCCGATCATCAGGGTCACCAGCCCAATCGGAATCAGTGAAACCAACCAATAGAGTAGATGCTTCGGCACTGTAATGAATCCCAAATTGAACTGTACCTCGAACATAACGAAGTATTATTTTAGCTGCTTTCCAATGACTTTCATGTGGGTTTTGCATAAACCGAGGAACAAGGCCAAGAACAAAGGAAAGGTCAGGACGAGTATGGGTTAGATACAAAAGTTTTCCCACAAGTTGACTGTATAAGGTAACATCAACTTTAGGAGAAGTACAAGTGACTAAAAGTTTGACTCCAGACTGAAAGGGAGAAGGGGCTCGCTTACAGTCTTCCATGTGAAAATGGCGTAGAATATCACAGGCATACCTGGACTAAGAAAGGGAAATACCTTCCTTGGATTGCAAGACTTGAAGACTGAGAAAATAATGTAAGTGTCCTAAGTTTGTCATTTCAAACTTCGTTTTAAGGCTAGACTTCACATGGTTTACAAGGTTGGGATCACTACCAGTCAGGATAAGATCATCAACATAAAGAACAAGAATCATAAGAGACTTGCCCACTTTCTTGGTGTAGACAGTGTTGTCAGAATGACACATAGAGAAGCCAGATTCTATAAGAAAGTTATCCATTTTGGCATACCAAGCTCAAGGAGCTTGCTTGAGACCATAAAGGGATTTCTTAAGCCAATATACAAGGCTAGAGTCTGTTTGTATAAATCCAATAGGTTTTTCCATATATATTTCTTCATGCAAGTCCCCATGCAAGAAGGCAGATTTAACATCCATCTGATGGACTTCCCATTTGAAAGAAGAAGCAAGGGAAAGAACAAGGCAGATAGAGTTCATTTTGGCAATAGGGGAGAAGGTTTCAGTGTAATCAATGCCTTCAACTTGTGAAAAACCCTTAGCAACAAGATGAGCTTTATGTTTATCAACTTTCCCATCTGGTCCATACTTGGTTCTGTAAACCCATTTGCATCTAACAACTTTTCGTCCCTTTGGTAGAGGAACAAGATCCCATGTATCATTTGCCAATAATGAATGATATTCTTCATTCATAGCTGCTTCCCAATCTGGATGGCTTGATGCTTCTGCAAAGGTGTCAGGATCATAATTCAATGAATCTTGAGCCAGTAAAGAAAAGGCCCTCTCGAACTGAGAACGTGTATGTCGCTGATCTGTAGGATCACCGACAAGATCACCTTGCTACATCCCAAGTTGCATGGACCCATTTTGGAAGCTGAGGAGCTGAAGGAGGATCCTGAGAAGGTGGGGGAGGGTTTTCATCCTCGCTTTCGTCATCTGAAGAAGAAATATTTTCAAAAGTAGAAGAGATAGGGAGAGGTGGCACATCCACCGAACTAGGCTCGCAGGCCGATATATTTTCAGCAAACTTTACATCTCTTCTAATGATAACATTTTTGGACTTAAGTGGAATAAGTCTATATCCTTTGACATCTTCAGAATATCCAACCAAAATACATTTTTCACTCTTAGGTTCTAAAGCTTTATGTTTCTCATCTGGAATATGGGCCCATGCTTCACTTCCAAAGACACAAAAGTGACTTACATATGGTTTGATTGAGCTCCATGCTTCTTCTGGAGTGATATTCTTTAAAACCTTAGTAGGAGTGTGATTTATTATGTAATTTGAATAGTTAATTGCTTCTACCCAATAATTAAGACTAAGTCCTTTAGATTGAAGCATATAATTAGCCATTTCCTTTAAGGTGCGATTCCTCCTTTCAGCTACACCATTTTGTTGTGGAGTATATGGAACAGTATGTTGCATTTGAATTCCATTCTCAGTGCAAAAGTTGATCAATGTGCTTTTAACATATTCTCCGCCATTATCAGATCTTAGCTTAAGAATTTGATGTCCAGATTGTTTTTCAACAAAGACCTTAAACGCCAAGAACATGTTAAACACTTCACTCTTGAGTTTTAAGAAGTATACCCAAGTGCATCTGGAGAAATCATCAATGAAAGTTAAGAAATACTTGTAGCCAGAGAGTGAAGCAACTGGAAGTGGACCACATAAATCACTATGCACGAGCTATAAAATGGTTGAGACATGCCAAGAGGCACGTTTTTCAAAATTGTCCCGATGATGTTTTCCGAGTACACATCCGGAACAAACACCATCTCTGCAAGATACCATTGGAAGACCTGTCACCATATTTTCTTTACATAGATTCTGAAGAGAGAGATAGTTTAAGTGACCAAATCGCTCATGCCAAAGTTTGCTCACTTCATCATTATGAGCAACAAATACTGAGGGAAGATTTGATGACCCAAAGTTGTGAAACTTATACAACCTTGTAGAATCATCAGCAATGCCAGTAGCTAAAATCTGTCTAGGATCTCTTAGGTCCTTAATTACAACATCGTGAGGTGAAAATTCAAAGATTTTACCTTCACCTGAATGGGTTATCTGATATACAGATAGAAGGTTGCAGGATAAGGTTGGAACACATAATACATCATTAAACTGACCATTGTCTAGATGAACAGTTCCAGTCCCTACAACACTAAGAGATCTATCATCACCAACATATATATTTTTGGTGTTACAATTATTTAAAGAAGAAAACATGGCTTTGTTTTTGGCCATGTGATAAGAAGCTCCAGAATCAATGAGCCACTCATGAGAAAGAGAAGAAGAAGATACATTTAGTGCATAGATAGACCGAGATGCTTGACAACCACATGCAGAAAGTGCCATTCCTGAAGATGAAGTTGAAGTTGAAGATTGCTCCAAATGGATGTTATGCTTCTTCATTGCTACTTCCAAGGCTTCCATCTTCTTAAAGCATTTGGATTCTAAGTGGCCATCTCGATTACAAAAGTTGCAATGTCTATCAGTATTCTTCCCTTTTTTTTTATTTGTCTTATCATTTTGTTGAAATGATTTTTCATTTTGAGGCTAAAATTGCTTAGGACCCTTGTTTGGTTTAGGACCATTATTTTTAGGATACAACTTCTTAGGATTCTTTGGATTTGGTTGCTGCTGGGCGGCTAACGCATTCTTAGAAGAGTTTCCAAGATGAAGAAGACCAAGGTGTAAGAGTTTTTGTTGTTCTCTTATTAAAGAATCACAAAAGTAATCAAAGGAAGGGGACTTGTAGGTTTGTCCTTGAGAAATGAAGGGTTCTCTTGTAGAATGGAAGGTGGAAACAAAAACAGAATATGTTGGTCCCAACTTAGTAAGAATGGAGTAGATAAGGATACTATCTTCTTTCTTAACCTTAACACCTTCCAAGCGAAATCTAAGGGTCTTGAACTTGGACAAAAAATCTTCAATGCAAGAAAATTATTGGGGTCCAATGTAAGAAATTTATTTTCAAGTTGATGGGCTTTAAGTTCGTTTTTAATTCCAAAGACTTTAGTAATCTATTTCATTGCTTCATTAGGAGTATCAAGTTCTGCAATATGGAATCTAAGATCTGGAGAAGTAGACATCCCTATCAACCCACATGCTTGGTCTTGCCAATTTTCCCATTTAGCTACCTTGTCTTCAACTTTCGGTTTGGTCTCTTGGCCTGTGGCTATTCTATAAAGGCCTTTACTTCTAAGTAAATCCACAATGTAGGACCACCATTGGAAGTAGTTGGTGCGGTCAAGAATAACTTGGCATGAACTTTCCATTTTAAAAAAACTGAAGCTATAGATGTTGAAACTAAGTCTTTCAATGGAAAGATCTCGAAAAATTAGGTTGTTTCAAAAAAAACGGTTCTGAAGAGGGCTTCCGGATGAAGAAGTTATGGCTTTTTGAAGAAAATTTGATGAAGTCGCCGACGAAGTGGGGGAGAGAGAGAGAGAGAGAGAGAGAGAGAGAGAGAGAGCACCAAGTGAGCTATACAAAAAGTTTGAGAGAGAGAGAGAGGGGGGGGGGAGTTGATGCTTTGGGTTGTGTGCTTGCTTTGAGAAAGCTCTTTTTCGCTACAAAACAAAAAACACAAAACCCAACACGAACATACCAAAAAAATGAACCTTGCGGCTCGAATTTAGCTTTAGCCAAAAACTAGATATTTTCAAAAACGAACCTTGCGGCTCAAAGTTAGCTTTAGCCGGAAACTAAATATTTTCCTCAATGTTTCTGATTTTCTGAGATCACACTAAGGTGCAGCGGAAAAGAGCATACGCATGGGAAAAATCCTTCCTTTCTGTTTCTGATTTGCCCAGATCGCACAGAGTCGCAGGGCAAAGAGCATACACAGAAATGAAAGGTATAGATCCGGTAATAAAAAAGGCTGAATAAACTGAAACCGAAATAAACAGAGAGAAAATGACTGTAAACTGCAAATAAACATTGTATACCTCCAGATCTTAAAAATGATGCAGCTAGGGCTACCAGAAACATTTTCGCGTGAAACGAAAGGGGTTACTCACTGGAACAGATGCTCCCAACACAACAGAGCAGTCCTCTCATCCTGAAAGAAGTCAAAAACAATAGATCTAGGAAACGGTTGTCGGATGCAGTTCTACCGGCTTCAAATTCGGATCACCAATGGACGCGGCCCTCAAATAGCTCTGATACCATGTAGGAATTTACAGGGTAAGTTCCTCAGACAGAACACGAAAGGACACCACTCACAAACAGATCACAGATCAATACACCAGTATTTTGATGTGGTTAAAACCCTCAAAGATGGAAACAGTCCACGGCCTCAGCCAACGCGGCCACTTCAAGCAATTTATTAATAAAAGAATGAAAATTTACATAAGCTTCTCTCATAGACGGATTAACCTACAAATGACCCTCCATGCTCTTTAGATAGAGATCATGGACCAATCGGGTGTTAAGCCATGGATCAAGTGTCAGTAATACCGAGGAGAGAATGAACCGTCAGATTGTAAGTTACAAAATGTACATAGTAAAGAAACACACTTTACCTAACTCTATACCTAACTCTATACTAGACCAAGTTGTACTTAACTATTTCCTATGTGTCGGAATATCCTAACACAGAGGCATTCTACATGATAGGCAGAGAGGGGTTCAAGAGGGAATATCATGATAATTGTCCATTGCCACCATTCTAAAGAGGTAGGATTTGAAAATCCATCCCCATTTACAAGCAAATGAACTACAAATGTTCTGAAAGCTAGTGGATATAACAACTGTGGAAGGTGAATTACATACACAGGAAACTCTGTTTTCTCCTGAATTTAAATTTATTATGTCAAACCTCTCATTTCCTCCTCAGGCCTCATAAACAAGATGACGGGAGGGTTTAATAGGAGGCAACCCACAAACACTGTGAGGATCCAACAGCACCCCCAAGTGCTTAAAATATTCATAAGACACCAATGGATGGGGTGTTTCAAAAAATTCATAGGGCACGATGATGAGGTGGCTCAATAATTTTCTCATTCCCTCACCCCACACAAAAAAATATGTGCCACTATTATAGTTAGAGGGATCACTATAGATCTCACCCCAGAGCTCATCAGTAGGGTCACCACACTTCCCCTAGGAATTCCATGGAGAAAAGAAGACAAAGCAGATAGTCAGGTGGAAAAAACGAAATTCTTTTTACAAGGTGAAGAACCCACAGAGGATAAAAATGGAGTAAGGAGAGACAATCTGCCATACCCATGGAGTGAGGTAGGTTACCAACTCATCAAATATATCTCATGTGAGGGTACATACAGTGTTGTTTATGGTACCATTTTAGGATGCTTGAAGAATTAACATTTGGGATAGAAACACTAGTTAACCAAAGACTCAGCATACCCTATTTCTTGATGCAATCACTCATAGACTCCAGCAGCAAAGTAAAGGAAGGGAATTTCCAAAAATTGGCTCACCATGGGTTGATCAGAATCCTCATTGAGGATTCCCTTCAAAACCTCAGGATCCCTATACCATGGTCAGTCTTCAAAGTCTTACCAGGACAGGATGACATCAAAACTCTCACCTATAATGTTAGTCCTTCAATTAGTGAGGTGGAGGAAAAGCAAGAAGAAGAATATACATATCTAGATGAAGATGCGATGGATGAAGAATAAACTAATACAGAGGAACATGATAATGCAGAAAAGAAGGAGGATGATGTTGGAGCCAAGCAGGAAACGAAGGAATAAATTGATGGAGATAAGAAAGAATAACAAGAGGAAGAAGATGATAAAAACAAAGAGGAAGAAGGCATTGAAACATAAGGGGAAGAACACAAGGAGGAGTAACCTAGGGTGTCTCCAGAGGCCCCTCAGAGGGAGGTAGAAACTGCCTTCACTACTCTTAGCACCCTAATCATGAAAAAATGGAAAAGAAGGAGGAAAACCCCTCTATATTTTAGAACAAGAAAGAGCACAAGAATCAAACAAGAGAAGCCACAAATATCAACAAAAATTCCTATTGAGATTGAAGATTCCCCTACACCAAGGGACATAGAATAAATAATGAGAGATTGACTTGAGAGGGAAAATGTATGGCTAAGAGGACAACTACAAGAAAGGGAAAACCAACTAGCATGTATGGCCAACCTCTCCTTGGAGGTCATCCAGTGTGAGATTCCAACTAAATCTTATGCTCTTTACCTCAGAGAACAATGGCTACAATTTCAAATTAAAACGCTAGCACAAAGGGGCACCATGCCATTTCAGGACTACAGGCAGCTTATTGATCTTTGTGACCAAAGTACACTAGAGGATAAGGCCAAAATGGCTGAGTTTTACTTGCACAACATGGCCCTCACAGACATGAATGTTTGGGATCCTAATGCCAAGATAGGAGATCTACAATTAATGGCTTTGGCATCATGGATGAACCATGAGGAGTTAAGGGCTGCAAAGATGAAAAGAATATTGGCCAGAGAGCAAAATGAACCTATTTTCATCAGAGTTGAACAATCAAATCCCATGGCCCTAATCAGCACCCATAATCTAATTGCAAATGATCTTCAGCTGGCACCTAGATATCTTGTTGCCCAAGAGCAAGCAATTTCACATTTTGAGGATATGTTTAGGTTTCTAGGAGAATATAGTATGCATGCCTTCTTAAGGAGATGGAGCATACTACCACACAGCTTGAAGATCAGAGAATATCACTCCCCTCAAAGTTTGAGAGAGGCACTCAACAAGACACCAATGTATAAGCAATCAATGCAAAGGTTGAAGGTCAATTGGATAGGCCTAAAACGTAGGCCACCACTACTCCTAGGGATGCTAGAAGGGATAAAAGAAGAAGAGGAAAATGTAGAAATTCTCACTGTAGATCACCTAATTATGCAATGTACTAAAGAAAAATACTTAATCTACTATCAAACTTGTGGAAGATTAATCGATTTTGAGCAAGATCAAACATAATACATATAACAAAGAATGAGAAATAAATCACACATGAACACTGAAGAATACTCTGGGGAAAGACTCAGCTAAAAAGATTTCTATCTATATTATCATACAAGTGGAAATATCTTAGATTTACACAAAGCTTTATCTCACAAGCTATCCATCTCTCAGTACAATCCCTCACTGTTACTCATAGACAGAATAGACACAACATATGCCTTCCTTCAGTCCTCCAAGCCTCCTATTTCCTTGCACATTTTCTCCTGGGTCCTCTAGCTACAACCTGTGTGATTCTCACCTCACACACAACACTGACCTCTGAAATAACTACGCAATCCTAAAGGATATTAATTCGTTCTGCATGGATGAGTTTCCTTTATAGGAAAATTCCTCCAACTGATAGTACAATGTACCTATCTTTAATCCCAACTGGATCTCTATCTGAACTGACATGCATGAGTTATTTATGAGAGAATATTCAGTTATCTGGAGAACACTAGTTGCATGCATGCATGCATTAACTGACTGAACATGCAATTAGTTCCACAAGCTGTTTGGAACTAATTTAACTATACTTAACTCAGTTAACTGAGCTAACTAATTACAACTCAAGTACAACTCATCCTTATCTCCTTAATTAAGGGATAACTTCCTCAATCAAAGGGATAATTGTTGCATGTCTTCACAAAGACTTCATTTTGAATTTCTCCAACTAATTAAGTCAAGATGAGTTAATTAATTATTTTTCAAACAACGAGTGAGACTAAATTCGAATTTTAATTATCAATTTTGATTCAAGGACAAATCAAAATTGAAATATATCCCAAAATGATATTTATAGCAATGTTATTTTTAGCATTTCTATTTTTTGCTATTTCCAACAAAGTTGGAGTATATCCTGAAATGCTATTTATAGCGATGCTATTTTTAGCATTTCTTATTGATATTTTCAGCACTCCCTCTCAACAAGAAAGGAATTCAACTCAAACCCGATCCTAAACCTTTGGAATGCTCTGCATGCAACACTTCTCCCTAGTGTTGTTGCTCCATCAACTCTAGAAACAAAAAAATATCAAACCTGAATCAGAATGATGCCTCTGTCATCAAAGTTTCTGACTGTTATTGCCTCTATCCACTGAAATACTCTGCACCTCTATGCTCTTCAGTATCTAACTGCTCTAGCCTCTATCACTTTGATCTCTAACTACATCAATCATATTGATTCCCCCAACTACATCTGTACTACTGCTGGTCTTTTCTCCCAGTACTGCATCAGCACTGCACCTTCTCTCATCATGTTTCATCGTGCTACCCACTGCTGCATTGCAACTCAATTACTGAGAAGTAAGTAACTAATCTCCCAGCTGACCTCCTTGTTGGGCTATAAACACCCTCTAATGTTGAAGCTCCCTCTGTCGCTCCATCTGCATCTGTCTGTACCCACTTAGCCAGTCATGCTACTCCTCATCGGGGCTCCCGTAGCAAGGTCTAATTAAAGAGGTTGCATACCTCAAGAATCCTACCCTATTTCAGTCCTCTTGGGGCTATCACTTCACATTGCCCCACCTCACACCTGGAGGTATGATTTCATGTGATCCCTTTTCCCACTTGGCTTGAAATTTCCCCCTACTGGAGGTCACTACATGAGTGTATGCCTCCACATGATCTCCTCTCGGCTTCTCCAGTTGTGGCTACTCCACAACCTACTGAAGCTGCTTCACCAACTGTGGCTCCTCCACAATTGTTTGAGACTTCTTCTGGCACTGCATGTTGAGAGGTAATGTATTCTCCCACTCAACCACCAAGTCTCCAATAGTTTCCTTGCTCCTCAAGGCTTTGCATGCATCTTGTACCTCAAGTGCATATAGGTTCTTGACTCGTGAACCGATCTGCTTCACTTGTCTCGTGGTGATGTGTCTAAGGAAAACCTTTCCCTTACTGAAGACTACATCATAGCCTTTGTCTTCCAGCATCGTGATCGATACCAAGTTCTTCTTCGGTCCTGGCACATACTTCACATTTATCAAGGTAATGCGAGCTCCATGCTCCCTCTGAAAAGAAACCGTGCCCACAGCTGAAACACTATACTTTTCATCATTACCCATCGCTATGACTATCTTGAGGTATTTTTCCTCCAAGGTACTGAACAGACTCTTATCACTGATCATGTGGAATGAGGCTCCACTGTCAAGAAACCAACCACAACCCATCATCGATGAAACCATGCATGCGGTGAGGGTAAAATCCAATTCGAACTGAGAAGCCAATGCCTCACCTTCAGATCGTTCCTTGGATCCCATCTTGGATTTCTTTAATGGAAAATTTGTTGCATAATGGCCCACCACATGACAATGAAAGCATCGCACTTTCGATTTGTCAACCTTCTTCCCACCATGGAAGAACTCGATTTGGGATGAGAATCCTTCTTCTTCCCTTTCTTTTCCTTACTCACTAAGGCACAATTTTCTTCATCCTCCCTAGATGAAGAACCATCTCTGGTGCCTCTCCTGATCTCCTCCTGCATCAAATCCGACCAGACTCGTTCCCAATCTGGCAGTTTCTCTCTTCCATTTACCAAGTCTTGGTAGCTATGCCAACTCTTAAGAAGACCGAGGAGAGAAAGACTCACCATGTCATCATCGGCTGTCATGATCCCTACACTTCCAATCTCATCCTTTCGGGTGGTGAGCTTGTTCAGATATGTAGAGATCGTGTCGCCATTTTCACACTTGATTTTCCAAAGCTTGTCTTTCAATGCCAACTTCCTTTGATCATTTCTATTCTGATATAGATCCTTCATTATATTCAAAATAGTGTCTCCTTCCCATGGAGACTCGAGACAATGTGGTCTCGAACTCCCTCCAGAAAAATCCTCCTCACTCTAGCCACACATTTCTTCCATTCCGCCAATTCTTGGGGATTAGTAGCTCTTGGCTTGGGGACTTCTTGATCAATGAAGTCCTTCAAACAATTGTCCTCTAATACCGCTTCCATGCAATCCTTCCAGGCTATATAATTTGAGCTTCCATCTAGGGCATACTTGAGTCTCAAACCGTCGAACGCCATTGGTGAAATTTGAGATGTGATAAGAATTCGATTTCTATAATCAGGAAATTCAAACTTCAAACTTCTCCCTTCTTTGTATGCTATTCTTCTCTTTGTTCACCTTTTCTCCAATACCATGTAGATCTGTTTATACAAAACCTCGCTTTGATACCATGTAGAAATTTCACCGTAGATTAAACTGATTATGCATTGTACTAAAGAAAAATACTTTATCTACTTCTACTATCAAACCTACGGAAGCTTAATCGATTTTGAGAAAGATCAAATAGAACACATATAATATAGAATGATAAATCAATCACACATGAACACAAAAGAATACTTCGGGGAAAGCCTCAGCTAAAAACCCCGCTACCTGTATTATCATACAAGTGGAAATATCTCAGGATTACACAAAGCTTTAGCTCGCAAGCTATCCAGCTCTCAGTACAATCCTTCACTGCTGCTCATAGATAGAATAGACACAACATATGCCTTCCTTCAGTCCTCCAAGACTCCTATTTACTTGTGTAGTTTCTCTTGGGTCCTCCAGCTGCAACCTGTGTGATTCTGACCTCGCACACACCACTAACCTCTGAAATAACTGCGAAATCGTGAAGGAGATTAATTCCTTATGCATGGATTAGTTTCCTTTATAGGAAAATTCCTCCAACTGATAGTACAATGTCCCTGTATTTAATCTCAACTGGGTCTCTATTTGAACTGACATGCATGAGTTATTTATGAGAGAATATTCAGTTATCTGGAGAACACTAGTTGCATGCATGCATGCATTAACTGATTGAACTCACAATTAGTTCCACAAACTATTTGGAACTAATTTAACTGGACTTAACTCAGTTAACTGAGATAACTAATTACAACTCAAATACAACTCATCCTTATCTCCTTAATTAAGGGCTAACTTCCTCAATCGAAGGGATAACTGTTGCATGTCTTCATAAAGACTTAATGTTTGATATTCTCCAACTAATTAAGTCAAGATGAATTAATTAATTATTTTTCAAACAACTAGTGAGACTAAATTTGAATTTTAATTCTCAATTTTGATTCAAGTACAAATAAAAATTGGAATATATCCAAAAATGCTATTTAGAGAAATGCTATTTTTAGCATTTCTATTTTTTGCTATTTACAACAAAGTTAGAGTATATCCTGAAATGTTATTTTTAGCATTTCTTGTTGCTATTTTCAACAGAGAAGAGGTAGTGGGACGAAGTAGAAAGGAAAGCAGGCTTCTATGAACAAGAAGAAGAGACCACAGCAGAAGCATGGGATGTCAGAGAGGCCATGAAGGACATGGACATTGACTAAGTTGCTCAAAGGTTGAGCAACACTTTCAGTAGGGGTGTGATGATGGGCCTCATCATTGAGTAATTATATGGGCCTTAATTCACCTCCTAGCTTAGTCAAACCAACTATTCTCACAACTTATTGTATACTTTTGATCATATTTTGTTTATGAGATGAGTTAGAGTTAGATATTTTGCTTTGTGGTCTAATATGCATTTAATGCAAGATTAAAAGATAAAAGAAAGGAATTTTAGCAAAGACCTTGGTCAAAACTAGAATGGGACAAGTGAGAGGAAGTATAAGAGGGAAATCCTCCTCATTTACTACCACTCCATTCGCATATTTCTCCATCATCTTGGACTATAAACAACCAAATCATGAGGACTAGAAGGCAACCGAGCAAGTGGAAGTCAAAGCACCAATTTATCTTGAGTTTGGGAGCTGAGCCTCCCTAATTTTAAGGAAGTTGTTGGGGACTTCAGATGTATAAGTAGAGAGGCGTAGGACCTCAGTAGGATTAAAAATTTTGATTGTAAAACTTTACTTGATTTTCGAGTTGCAAGACCTGTGATAGTTGTTGATGTAATCCATTGTTTTGATAATAAGAATGAGTTTTTTTTTGAGCTAGCACTGAGTTAACTTAGAGGGTTTAAGCTCTTTGGTTAGGGCCTAACCCTAGCAGCTAAGGCTCCTCTTTATTGTACATGTATGCTAGCATAGATTCATGGTTTAATCGTTCATTTTCTTAAGTAGTTGAATTTCCATTACAGTAGTGTAGTGTAGATTAGTTGTGTTTTAGTTTTCTTCCATTTGTGCCTTCCATCAATTAACAAATTAGAAAGGAGTTATCGCTTGAAGTTTGTTGTCCTAATTCAGTGCGAGGTTCATTTCATTGTCATATTTTTCCATCGCTTTTTGCTGATAGGCTCATTTCCTTCAGCACGAAATGCTTAATTGGAAGCTAATAAAACACATCTTGATCATATTATACCCGTATATTTACTTACCATCCGATCCACAACAATCCTGACCAATCACCGTCTGTTTCATTTCAATGCTTGACTTTATGTGCTCCAAATATCCACCGTCGATCTATCTAGCTTGGTCCAATAGCTATCGTGGATTCTTCCACCTACTTTATGCGCTCCAAATCTCCACCATCGATCTGTCGCACCCTCGATCCAACGGCTATCGCGTCATCTCACATGAATTATTGCATGACTGATACCCAAACGAGAGCACACGAGAAAAGTGGTTTTCACGTGCTACATGTCATTCAATTAGGCTAATCGTGTAAAATTTAGAAATGCAGTTTATAACCCTTAGGGCACGCAAGATACTACTTACCACCTTTTTTCATTTCAATGTTTGACTTTAGGTGCTCCACATCTCCACCATCAATCTGTCTTGCTTGATCGAATGGCTATCACGTCACCTAATCACCAAATAACTTGGTTGATCTCCACCATTGATTAAGCCCGCATGATCCAATGGCTATCATGCAATGTCACACGAATTCTTGCATGGCTGATATTCACCCGAGAGCACACGAGAAAAGTGATTTTCTCATGCTACATTTCACCTAGTTAGGCTAATTGCCTAAAATTTTGGAATTCCACTTACAGCCTTGAGGGCATGTGAGAAACTGCATACCACCTACGAAAACCCACTCAATCATTCCGCACATTTTTCCCACGATAAGATCTCTACTGCTTAACCTCTGTTAATCCTTTTTGTCCATCTATTACTTAATATCCCGCGATAAGATCTTCGCCGCTCATCTTCTGTTAACCCTATCCATCCATCTATTCACTCAATCTCACGTGATAAGATCTTCGCCGCTCATCTTCTGTTAATCCTATTTGTTGATTGATCTATCCATCTATTAAAGTAATCACTTGCGATAAGATCTCCACGCTCATATTCCATCCCATATTCCATTAATCCTATTCATTGATCCAACTGATCAAATGGTTCTCATGCATTTCTGCTTCATTATGTCCTCCTTTCATTGATTTCGTCCTCTGGTTTCTCTTCCGCTTGACTCCTTCCTGAACGTTGTTCTGCGTATTATTTGAACACTATCATCCAATCATTGCAATACTCCCTTGAGCACCTTCTAGCCACCCTAAATCACCTTCCATCCACCTGCCACATCTACAAGAACAATTACATTGCATTCTTGATTTTACCAAAAAAACCAAAAAGGTGAAAATATATTTAGTTTAGTTTCCTTTCTTACACCTTGGTATGGTTTGATTGTCTTTACTTCTACAACTTAGATAGTAGCATTAAGTTAGTGTTGATTTAGAAATTCTGCTTAGCATAGATATTTAAATGGTGAATTAGGATATGCTGTGATTTAGAATTACCTATTGTTTTCTTTATTACTGCAGTAGAATAGATCTCTCAGAGTAGATTTTCTCTTCTTCCATCAAAGAATCAAGCTTCTTCTAACTCTATAGAAATCTCGCTTGGAACCCCTGGGGTCTCTTACCAGATGAAAAAGTGACAACAGGTAGGACCTTCACTTCTACTTGTGCATATAACACTGTCACCTCCAAGTTTGTACGAACCCCAGATTGATAAGTAAATCTAGTAGCCCAGGAGTCACAACATCCTTGCTACAATACTGGTTCTCATCACTTTTTGGCATCATTTTCGGGGAGGTGTCAGAGTAGAAAGTTATTACTGCTTTCCTGTCTTCTATTTCTAGTCTTCAATTTTCTTCCATTAGTTTATTTCTGTAAAAGTAATCTAGTAGCTTCCTTTCTTTCATTTGTCATTATCTGCTTTCCTTTCCATTGTGTAAGTAGAATTTCAAGTCAGCAAGTGGTTTCTCTCTATCAATATTTTTCATTCAATCAGCAGTTTCATTTTTGCAAAGTACTTTCTTGAAAAAAATATTCCAAAATCCAACCCAAAAACATTTCCTTTCATGCCTTGTAGGAGTAGAGACAATTTAGGGAAATTCTTGCCAAATACCCCCACTGAATCCAACAGCCAACCTTCTCTCTTCCTCGGTGGCTGTGAACTGGAGGAACCTTTAGGTGAGCAACTTGACATATTTGAAGAACCTATAGGGGAAGAAGAAGAAGAAGAAGAAGAAGAAGAAGAAACCATTCCTACTAAACCAATGGTTGAAAATTGAAATGATAGAGGAAATAGAGAGAAAACTGAGGGTGCCTTCCTCATCAGGGAAACCAATGGGGACACTAAGATGAAGAATATAAACCCCTCTGCTCTACCTCGTTTCCATGGCCTGACCACAGAGGACCCTAACAATTTCCTATTTGAGTTTGTTGTTATATGCCGAAAATATGACTATACAGATGATGAAAAAAAGTTAAAATTGTTTCCATCTACCCTCGAGGATGCAACATTGCGCTGGTTCATCGGTTTACCTAGAGATCGCATCACAACTTGGCCTTAGATGCAGCAGGATTTAAAAAAAAGATATAGGGACTACGGTAGGTCAAAGGATACTAAAGAAGAGGCTTTCAGGATGACCATGGGCTAGGATGAATCCTTAGAAGACTACGAAGAAAGATTCCAACTCAGTTACAAACGGGCCAGGTTCACACTTGACCTTAAGTCACTAAAGTTGGTCCTGCTTAGAGGAGTAAGGGAAGAACTTCTCGATACCTTACATTTGTTCGTAGGAGGAGATATCTACCAAATAACCTATGAGGATATCAAGACTATCTTTAGAAACCATTCTAGGATAGTCAGGAAAAAGAGTAGGAGTAGTCAACCTATGCTAGTACATCATCTTCCAACTCTTCCATCAAGCATGAAATTGGAAATATGCTGGAAGATTTCAAAAGTGAGCTGATGCAAACCTTTGCCTTGCAATTGGACTCCATGAATATCAAAAGGAAGTAAGAGGAAGTGGAGAGAGCCTTGGCCATATTTTGTCCTAGATACACCAGGACGCATCCTAGGAATGAATGTCCATTGAACTGCATTGAGATTTGCTCGATCTGTGAAGAAAACCACTCCACATAATAGTGCCCTTATTTACCCAGACCCAAAGCTGTATATCCAGGAGTTGAAGGGGTCATTGAGTAGCTTTGCTACATCAACCAAAGGAGACTTCCTGGGCCTAGACCATACTAGCAAGGTATGCAAGGGTTATCCCATGCATATTACAACCCCAACCAAACCACAGTTATACCTTCTTAGGGACCCCCTGCTCATCCTTCCTGGTCTACACCCCTTCCTTGGTCCTATGCATCTCAGTATCATTCGCAGCTAGTCATTTGAACCTTACATGTCACCACAACCTCAGTGGAATACCCCACTCTAGGGGTGGAGGCCCCAACACAAAAATGCTCCATCTCTATTGCCTCCACCACGAACCCACCCACAACTCCTACACTCTGCTCCACCCAAGCAACCCCAGATGGCTGCCCAGCCAAATCTGAACCCAAATAGTAGGCAGGCTCAACAAGTATATAGTGGAGAGACATCATACCTAGCTTATGCTATAGAAATCTAGGAGATTAACCTAAGATCTGGGAGAATTCTCCAAGATAACCAACCTCCCTCTCCACATAGGGAGGTTAAGGAACAAAGAGAGGAAAGCAACCTTAAAGTAAATCCACCCTTTCCTGAGAGATTAGCCCAACCACACTAGCCTACCTAGATCTTAGCACAAAGACCTCCCATATCTGTTTGGAATATTGCAACCTTGACAACACACTGAGCGGTTTCATGTTGGACTTCTTCCATGCACTGTTTGGTGACTACTGCTAAATTGCTACTCTGGATATTCTACTGAGCTACCTATAGTTTCGTGAACTTCCTTTCAATAGAGGTTTTGATTGCATAAGCCTCATCAATCCATGGCTATAGGCATGCTTTTAAGACTTCTTCCTTATGCTGAGCGGCATCCACTTGTTCCTTGAGCGCCTTTGCCTCCTGCATTCTTGTAAGCCTCTATGTAAGGGAAACCATCTACATGGTCCCTTTTACTTCATCATACTTTTGTTGTAGCTGGCGCGCCTCTGTCTCCAGGTGCTCTGCATTCAGGTCCTCCTGCAGGGTGGTTAGGACCTCGAATGACTATTCGAACAACTGCATGTAGTCTGCCACTGCACTATCAACCGCCATTGTTGTTGTTGTAAGAGTGGTGGTGCATTGTTCTCTGACCTTCAACAAAGTTGAAGGTTGAACCTTCAATGGCAGTTTTGTGATCTGCAGGTTCAGCTCCCGCTAAACCCTGACCATCTCTTCTCTTACATTGCACAGCCCTATGGCTAACTTATGGACACGCGCCTCCACTAGTTCTTCTTCCTGTATGTCCAACTACAGGACCATCTGGCAGGCTTCCTCTATGACATGCATTATTTGTTTGTTTTGCTCCACTTGCTCGTTGCACTGCGGGCCCAACTGTTCAATGATGCACTGATCACTCGTCAGCTGTAGAGAATGACTCTCCCAAGCCCTGAGTTCCACAGTGACTCCATCCTGTAAGAAGTAGATGTTGCAAATATTGAGAGCGGGGTTGAATCAATGTTTATTTTCAATTTTAATTTTTATCAATTAAATAATTTATATTTAGAACATAAAATGAACAACGGGAATAAATTCTTTTATTAATATAATATTTATAATAAATCAAGTACAATGTGTATAAGGCTTCAACCATTTTCCAAGCACCAACTTGGACTTTTTGTGAGGCTCCAACTCCAGGGCATCAACCCTGTCTTGTCAAGGCACCAACCTTGGATTTAGGAACACCAACTCCAAGGACACCAATGCTTCCAATTCTAAGGCACCAACCCCAAGGGCTCCAACCCTCTGCTATATATTATCTACATATGTTTGGTAGTTATTCTCTGCTCCCAACCCTGTTGGACCTACGACTTACTTCTATGCTCCTACTTACTTCTCTCTCACTCGATCTTCGACTTATTTTTTACCTTCATTGTCTGCCAGACAATTGGCTTCTCGAACTTTCAACTTCTTCTTTCGTTCGCTTGACCTTCCGGCTTCCTCTGTTCCTTCAAGTTCACGAGTTGTGAATTGTTACCTCTTCTTTGTGATAGATGCCTGAGATACGTTACCCATATGAAGGTCCCACATGCCACATCATCACCTTTAATCACAATCTCAACTTCCATAGGTCTTCTCATAACATAGTCAATCCCCTACGGCCGACGGAGAGTATGTGATATGATCTTAAGTAGTTGTTAATAAACCCATCGGGTCCACAACCTTATCGCAATCGGCGGTTTGACATCCCTTAGAAACTAGCGATACTGCAGATGTGAAATTGTATAAAGTCATGTTATAGTGGTGTAGTAGGTTAGCAATATGATATCGTAATCAGAGTATTTACCATCGTTACATATCTTTAAGAATTTCGATATGCGAGGATGCGATATTTCTTTAGGAGGTATTATAATGGTGCAGTGGGTCCACAATGTTATCGCAATCGATGGTTTGCAAGACTTTGACTGCCACATGGATTAAAACTTGGCTTAACCCCTACAGTTGACTATGATCTAAGGGTTGACTATGAGATCGATGGCTAGGATTGAGTACGGGACTTCAGCCATGATTAAGGAAGTCCATACTTTCCTACCCCCGCTCTTCTAATCGTTGTCTTCTTTAATCATTTCTTATCGTTGTTTCTCTTTGTTCTTTCGATAACACTTACCCCTGGGCATATGTGATAACTTGTTTCTTTGATGGCTTTTGATAAACTCTTCATCTTCCTCTTTGGCTTCTTGCTCCTGTTGCTTTACTGGATCTACTACGCCATTTTCTGTTCAATTGTTGTCTAATTGCTAATCAATGACCTCCTGCATCATTTGCTATTCAATTGATGTTCAGTTTTTGTTCAATTGTTGTTCAATTTTTGTTCAATTACTGTTCAATTGTTGTTCAATTTTTGTTCAATTGTTGTTCAGTTGTTGTTCAATTTACCTCTTGCATCAGTTGTTGTTCAATTGACCCCCTACGTCATTTGCTGTTCAATTGACCTCCATCTCATCATATCATCATTTATCAAACTTTCATCACTATGTGCATTATGATCAATTAGCATCAATGGAAAATCATGTATCAAAGAATTTTCCATCACAAACGCTGCTATATTGACATCAATGACAACCTAGAATAACAATCTCCCCGTTTTTCATTGATGGCAATATTCTTCTTCTTTCCCACTTTGACATCAATGGAAAAGGAGTGCACAAGGACTTCCCCTGTCGAGCTACTCCCCCTATCATGCAACATATTTATGAATCAACTTAATGTGATGCTAAATAAATAACCCCCATCTTTTGATGAAGATGTTCAAATGCTTCTCAGGGAAGAGGTTTTGTGAAAATATCAGCTATCTGGTCCTCAGTGTTGATATATCCCAAGATGATGTTTTGTTCAGATATTTGTTCATGAAGGAAATGATGCTTGATTGGTATATGTTTTATCTTTGAGTGCATCACTAGATTTTTGCTGAGGCTAATAGCACTTGTGTTATCACAATAGATGGTGATTGGTTGATTTGTACCTATGTTGACTATCTTTCAGAGATTCCTTCATCCATAATATTTGAGTACAACAATTTGCGGTAGCTATATACTTGGATTTAGCTATAGATAGTGATATGAATGTTTGTTTCTTTTTGAGCCAATATACTAGACAATCTCCCAAGAAGAATGCATTTCCACTAGTACTTTTTCGATCATCGACACTTCTGACCCAATCAACATCGGTGTATGTAGTCATAGTAAGAGTTGAGCTCTTAGGGTATCAAAGATCGAAATTAGGAGTTCCTTTCAAGTATCTGAGAATTCTTTTTACAGCCAACAAATGGGATTGTTTAGGAGCTGATTGAAATATTCCCACTATTATCACCTGGATTGAACCTCAGGCTGAAGGAAGGAAATTCCAGGGTAACCACAAATCATGCTTAGCCAAGTAACTCACCCTACTAGGCTGGGAGAGGGATCTTTCCATAAGGATCTCAGCCAAGATGACTAGATCAGGAAAAGGATTTTAGGATAGATATAGTAGCATGAAGTTTTCATTGGATTTTGAAGGGGTTTTTTCGGATCAAGAGGAGATGGACAGTTTAGGTCTAGGGAATTAGGTCAGAATTGCAGGGTGTTCAATGGGGCAAGGTAGGAATTGGCTTTAGCACTCAAGTGCTTAATGTGATGAGATTTTTTAGACTGGTGAGAAGCTAATAAGGGCATGTGAAAACCATGGATCCTTCCTAGGCTGCAGAAAACATGAAATGGTGAATGGTTTCCCAAGGCAGAGCACTGATGCAACGATTTCCACCTATCAAACTTGAAAACATTCAACTAGAAGAAATGAGATGATTAAATAAGCTTACAAAACACATTAAAACATGATTATATAAGGATAAACTATACTAAAACTCATACCACATGGATCCCATAAAAATAGTTGTAATTCGTATTAATCTCCTGCTAAACTACTTACAAAATGTGTACAATCAAGGTCTGAGCATCTAGCTAAGTCCAACCATTTACAATGAGAAAGAATAAGAATATATAGACATGATTTCAACCTCCTCTCATCCTCAGGGTTTGAATCCTTAAGATGAGGAGATAATCTAACTAATATTGAGCAAGAAACAAGAATATAGGCATCATCAACAACTTTCCTCTAAAAGTGAAAAATTGATTCATTTGAGCTCAAACTAACTTCTAAAGCAATGAATATACCCTATATCCCTATTTATCTATCATAATTGCATGCCAAGTCATCATTCATGATATTAAATCATCCACCATGAGAGAGAATCCATGATTACAGTAAAAAACTGGAAAAATAGAAACCCTGAGCAAAACTGCCAAAAGCACAATGCCACTTTCACGTCTATTTTGGAGGCCCTCCTGACATCCTAATTGAGCCCATGATAGCTCATTGGAAATGTATTCAAGTTAAATTTCCAAAAAACCTGGAATTTCGGACTTTGAAGCTCATTTGACCCTTAAAAAATTGATTCTCCCAAGACTGCTTCTATGTGTCGAAAAGGTGGCAGAAAGGTCATTTTTTGGGTGTTTTTTGACGTTTTAGTGGACCAATTCTACCCCAAAAACTTTGAATCTTTCTAGTGTGCATGTATTCATTGCTTTGAATAAAAAAATGCAAACCATTTCTTCATTCGGTGCCCCTAGGAAAATAGCAGTGTTGCTTATAGGAAGTTTTTCTGTGTATTAAATTCCAAAATTTGCAAATCACAAAATTTGCTCCAAATTTGCCCAAAATTGGTGGAAAGAACCATCATCATGTGCTCTGATGAGCCAAGGAAGCTTTAGCCAGCATTCTAAGTCTATCCTCCTCCCTTGTGTGGTTTTTCCTATTGCCTAGCTTTCATCTTCCTAACCCTCCTGTTGCAAATCTTGTTTCGAGTCCTATAGTGGTAGGCCATGTTATTAGCTGCAAACAACCTCCTTGTGTCCCTCTGATATTTCATGTAGGTACCGGGCACCTCAGTAGCTCTATTCTCTTTGGCCTTCTCATCTTTCTTCACTTGAGCACTACTGGAAGGTCTTCCTTGTCCATGTTTGCAAGGTTGAGGTGTATGAAGGGAATAAGTGAAAGTGCTTTTAGGAATGAGGCGATGGGAGATGAGCTTGTGACTAGTAAATGAATGGAGGAGTAGGAAATGAGGGGGAGGGCTTGTTTGCTTGAGAATTTGCTTTTGGGGAATAGGGACAAAGGGAATGTGCATGATATGGAATAGGGGTAAAGGGAAAAAGGGATAAGGTGATAGGGGAATTTTAGAATTGTAGGGCTAGGTGCTAGGATGAATAGTGAGGATTTAGGGATTAGGCATAATAAGGGAGATTTTAGGGTTTCATATTAAACATGGAAAACGATGCTTATAATTTATATTTGCAAATCAAAACCAAGGTGAGGGATGACCACTTACTTGTAATGATGAAAGGAGAGAGCAATTTGGAGTTTGTTTGAGGGTTTGAAGGTTTGAAGGTTCTCCTACCAAAAGCTCAGTGCCACTACTCAAAAGTGTAGCACCAGGCCAAAAGCGCAGTGCCTGTGTTAATTTACATAGTGAAATGCTGCAAAAAGGACAACGCAAGGCCAAAATCATAGCGTCAGTCTCCAAAAGCGTAGCACCACTTCAAGGAAAATTTTTATTGCCTTCCTTGTGTCTAAATTGGCCATGGGATAGCTTGTTGGAAATATTGTCACATCTAGTTTCCAGAACATCTTGAATTTTTCAATTTGGAGCTCATTTGTCATGTCAAAAGCTCAATCTCCCAAGACTAGTCAAAATGTGCAGAATGAGGCTACCAAAATGCAGAGCGTTGTTACAGTCCAATTTTGGAGGTCCTCCTAAACTCCACATTGAGCTCATGATAGTTCATTGGAAATATCATTGTGTCTAGTTATCATTTGACTCATCAAGCTAGTCATTTGGTCACCGTAGCTAGGAGAAATATTGATTTTCCCAAGGTCACTTTAGAAGTGCAACAACTCTCTTGTAGCAATTGTATTTTTGAAATTTCTCTAAAACCATGACACTTGTGTAATAAGTAAAGGAGGTTTTTCTTCTGTGACCTAGTGTGGACAAAAACCTCTCTCACGTTTTCCAAATTCTTCCTTGGTTGATCTAAAACATAGTTTGAAGAAAAACCGACCCTATGTGTGGCAAATGATTTCTCCCTTGGAATGACTTATTAAAAATGATGGAGACATGATGTGTATGAGTTGGAATGGCCTCATACTCACTGAAATGACCTCCCTTATGCCTCATATACTTATATGTCTTTGATTCCATAGCCAACCCTAGCTCAATGGGTGAGGAAATTAGGGTTTAGTGGTTGTGGAAAATGATGATTTAGACACCCTTAGGAAGAAAACAACTCCCTTTGGCATGCACTTAACCCTTTGAAACTTTACCCTTTCACTTGATTATGTCCTTTGAAAAATTGATCTTTCAATGGTCTGACATCTTTGGAACACCGACTTAATAACTTAGGATGGTGAAATTATTACATTTGAAAGACATAAAATTACATAATGAAATAAACATTTCTCTTTACAAATAATCTTCACATGGTGAAGGGATGTTATTTGATCACCCTTTACTTGCTGGTCTTAAGCAATGGAATGGAACCTTGGAAACCCTATTGACCTAATGAAACCTTGAAAAATCCTAAAGACTTAATGAGACCTTGAAGGACTGAATTCCAGGATGACATAATGACCTCATGATTGATACAAATGGCATGATGAAAATAAATTTATGGATGATGTAAAGTCAACAAGATATGAAACTATGCCAGCAAGTAATCACATTTAGGGAAGAGTGATGTTTTTGGACTAGGACTACAATCAGTGACTAATTTTTTGTATGACCTAGTGGAATGATAAAAAAATTCTGAATCGAACCCCTAAAATGATATGAAAAGATGATTTTTGATCATTGATGGCATGATGCAAATACTGACACTAACATCAGCCTTATTTGGGATGGCAGCTCCTTGGAGGTGTCAAGAACACTGTAGACCAAGTGCCTAACCATGTGGGCCAATATGGTCAAAAACTTAAATTTAAATTCATGACTGAAAACTAATGAATTGACGAAACAAACTGGCATTTACTCAACTAAAAACTAACTCAATATTAAAACACAACTGACAAACTAGAAAAGATGCTCAAAATGGAGCTTATTCAATAAAACCTACTCTAATTGTTCCATTCATCACTTGACAAACTAGAAAAGATGCTCAAAATGGAGCTTATTCAATAAAACCTACTCTAATTGTTCCATTCATCACTTGATCAAGTGAAATGAAACAACCAATGCAACCAAGTAAGCATTCTGGCTGTTGTTTGAATTCTCTGCAAGTGCTTGTTTATGAGAAAGAAGAAAGAACTACTGAAATGCAACTCCCATGAAAACTTGTAAACAGATCCAAATTTTCCTAGATTGAATAATATGGATTCTCTATCAGACTCCAAAAATAATGCATAAGGATCTTGAAATTCATGTGCATTGGGACTTAGCTAATCCAATGGATTACTTTGCTTCTCCTCATACCATGAATGCAAACTTTTGTCTGAGCTTTGTGACGAGACTCCTACTAAAAATGACAAAGAAACCGGCTGCTGGATCAAGTTTGTATCAATGCTTTTTCCAAGCTCACAACTAGCTAATGGAGAAGGACTTTAACTGCAAATATCATCCAACACATCAGCTATTGGATCGTGAAGAACTTGAAAATACTATTGCATCACGTTTTCTATTGCTTCCAATGGGATTGCATGATTTTCTACAGGCTACTCATTTGAAGATATACTATGCAAAATTCCCTTCAAAAAATGAATTGATTCAAAACATAATGGTAAGAATCATCTTACATTGTTTGATCATATGTTTCAACTTCCGAATCTTCATTTGCAACCTGAAATTTGATGGCATTCGGAGGCTACAAATCTAGATATGGGAAGCCTTGAACAAGGATTTCGTTGCCCTCTAGATAGTCAAGATCAAAACTTATCGACGGTTGATTTCTGATTACACGAAATTTGTCTCTGATGAATTGAAATGAAGTAAAACAAAGAGGCAAAAATCCTTCACTTACTTCAAAATTTGCTGCACTTTCTTCCTCACTTCCATAGCTGAAATGCAGCAGTTGACCACCGAGCTACTGAAAGTGAACTTCCTCCTGCCACCAACCAGCTGCTGATTTATCTGCAAGACTAGCTTCTGTTTGGAGAACATAATCATCATCATATTGATCAAAATTAGGCAAATCATCAGTATAAAACACATCATCAAGCATACATGCCAGATCAACAGATCTTTCTTCTGCAAGCTGATCTATAAAAAAATCATTATCAGATCTATGACAACTGGGATAAGAAAGAAAATGTTTTGGATCAACCACTTATTCTTCTTCAATCAGCGAGCCCTGGTTTTGAACATCATACTCATTCCTTGTGGTGATCTTTTGTATCATCTCTTCCACTGCACTTACCAAAATGTCGATTTTTACCTCTAAAGATGTTGTTTCCTCTAGATCTATGTTCTTCCTCTCTTCTTCCTTCAACTTTTCCCTTCTGATCAGCATATTAGCCTCTACATCTACTACATTGTTCTGCATGTCTTCAAGTGTTGCAAGGTTCCTTTCTCTCAACTGAAACTCCATTTCTGGATCAAAGGCTTCCAGATAATGCAAGAGAGCTGAATCAGGAGGATGTCTTATATTAGCAGGCATCGAAAAATAGAATTGGTTAAATCTAGCAGAAAATTGTTGTTATGTCTCCCCTGGCTGTCTTTTCAGTTGGTTATACTCTTCTAGAATCAAGAAAGGGTTTTGTATGACCACCCACTTTTCAAGGAAAACTTTGACGAAATGCTGGAAATCTGAGATACTCGCATCAGATAGGGTTTTGATGCAAAGAAAGAGAGAAAATCCTAATGCTGACATCCTCTTCATCAACTTCAAAAAGATTAAGAAAAGACTCAAAATTCAATACATGTCTCTCAGTAGTGATGTTGTCACATTCACCATCAAATCTTGGTAGATATAGGTAATGATTTTTAGGGAAAGCATGGGATATAGGATGTAAAATCAAAGGCTTGTATCTATCTATAATTTGACAAGGTATAGGAGTATATACAAAAGTTGTAGAATTATTCTTGATCTCTTGAGGCTCATTAGTTTGAAGGCGGTCATTATAAGATTTAGAAGAAGGGTCTTGATCAAGATCAAAGGCATGCAAATATTTTGTATTCACAGTATTCAAAGGGAAAGAATCGAATGCAAGTCTAGGATCTTTTCGTAAATACAATATACTTTGTAAATCCTTCTTGACATTCTCAGGAAAAGAGAAGAAATAACTTATAACAAAGAACATAATGTCTTGGATGAAATTCCAACTTGAATACTTGATCTTTCCATATTTTCCTTTCATGTTTCTGTTGGTCAGGTTCATCCTCCAGTGGAGTGCTTGGATCTGATCTCGAAACTAATTTAGAGTCGCCAGGTGAATGATTTCAGCCTTCCAGTGTCCGATCATTGTCCACCATGAACAATCAGATCTAGATATGAACTTGATAAATTTCGTTGAGGAACATAAAACTATGTTCCCTAGTATGGTCGCCACTATGTTATCACCTGGATTGAACCTCAAGCTGAAGGAAGGCAATGCCAGGGTAACCACAAACCACACTTAACCAAGTAGCTAGCCCTACTGGGCATGGAGAGGGCTCTCTCCGTCAGGATCTCAGCCAAGATGACTAGATCAGGTAAAGGATTTTAGGCTAGGTATAGTAGCATGAATTTTTCATTGGGTTTTGAGTGGGTTTTGCTAGATCAGGAGGAGCTGGACAGTTTAGGTCTAGGGAATTAGGTAAAAATTGCAGCGTGTTCAATGGGGCAAGGTAGTAATAGGCTTTAGAACCTAAGGTCTTGATGTGATGAGATGTTTTAGACTGGTGAGAAGCTAAGAAGGGCATGTAAAAACCATGGATCCTTCCTAGACTGTAGAAAACATGAAATGGTGAATGGCTTCCCAAAGCAGAGCGCTGATGCAATGATTTCCTCCTATCAAACTTGAAAACATTCAACTAGAAGCAATGAAATGATTAAAGAAGCATACAAAATACATTAACACATGATTACAGAAGGATAAATTGTACTAAAACTCATACCACATGGATCCCATAAAAATCGCTGCAATTCCTATTAATCTCCTGCCAAACTGCTTACAAAAGGTGTACAATGATGGTCCGAGCATCTAACTGAGGCCAACCCTTTACAATGGTAAATAAGAAGAAGATATAGACATGATTTCAACCTCCTCCCATCCTCAGGGGTAGAATCCCTAAGACAATGAGTTAATCTAACTAATACTAAACAAGAAACAAGAATATAGGCATCATCAACAACTTGCCTCTAAAAGTGAAAAACTGATTCATTTGAGCTCAAACTAACTTCTAAAGCAATGAATCTACCTTATATCACTATTTATCTATCATAATTACATGCCAAGTGATCATTCACAATATTAAATCATCCACCATGAGAGAGAATCCATGATTACAGTAAAAAAACTGGAAAAATAGCAACCTGAGCAAAACTGCCAAAAGCGCGGCGCCATTGGCCAAAATCATAGTGCCACTTTCAGGTCTCTTTTGGAGGCCTTCCTAGCATCCAAATTGAGCCCATGATAGCTCATTGGAAATTATTTCAAGCCTAATTTCAAAAACACCTATAATTTTGGAATGTGAAGCTCATTTGACCCATCAAAACTTGATTCTCCTAAGATTGCTTCTGTGTGTCCAAAAAGTGGTAGAAATGTCATTTTAAGGGTGTTTTTTGACCTTTTGGTGGACCATTTCTGCCCAAAAAACTTTGAAACTTTCTAGGATGCATGTCCTCATCACTCTAAATTCAAAAATGCAAACCATTTCTTCATTGGGTGCCCCTAGGAAAAGCGCAACGCGGGTGGCACTACACTTATAGGTAGTTTTTCTGTGTATTAAATTCCAAAATTTGCAAATGACACAATTTTCTCCAAATTTTCCCAAAATTGGTGGAAAGTACCATCATCATGTGCTTTTTTGAGCCAAGGAAGCTTCAGCTAGCATCCTAAGTCTATCCTCCTCCGTTGTGTGGTTTTCTCTGTTGCCTAGCTTTCATCTTCCTCACCCTCCTGTTGCAAATCTTGTTTCGAGTCCTGTAATGGTAGGCCATATTATCAGTTGCAAACAATCTCCTTGTGTCCCTCTGATATGTCATGTAGGTACCAGGCACCTTAGTAGCTCTAGTCTCTTTTCCCTTCTCATCTTTCTTCACCTGAGCACTGCTGGAAGGTCTTCCTTGTCCATGTTTACAAGGTTGAGGTGTATGAAGGGAATAAGTGAAAGTGTTTTTAGGAATGAGGGGATGGGAGATGGGCTTGTGACTAGGAAATGAATGGAGGAGTAGGAAATGAAGGGGAGGGATTGTTTTCTTGAGAATTTTCTTTTGGGGAAGAGGGACAAAGGGAATGTGAATGATATGAAATAGGGGTAAAGGGGAAAATGGATAAGGTGATAGGGGAATAGGGATAGGGGAATTTTAGAATTGTAGGGCTAGGTGCTAGGATGAATAGTGAGGATCTAGGGTTTAGGCATCATTAGGGAGATTTTAGGGTTTCATATTAAACACGGAAAATGATGCTTATAATTTAGATTTGCAAATCAAAACCAAGGTGAGGGATGTCCACTTAATTGTAATGATGAAAGGAGAGAGAAATTTGGAGTTTGTTGAGGGTTTTAAGGTTTTTGGGCTCTCCTACCAATAGCGCACTACGACTGCTCAAAAGAATAGTGCCAGGCCAAAAGTGCAGTGCCTTTGTTAATTTACACAGTGAAATGATGCCAAAAGTGCAATGCTAGGCCAAAAGTGCAGTGCTAGGCCAAACGTGTAGCGTCGATCTCCAAAAGTGAAGTTCCAATTCAAGGCAACATTTGACTACCTTCCCTGTGTCTAAATTGGGGATGGGATAGCTCGTCGGAAATCTTGTCAAGCCTGTTTTCCATAACATCTTGAATTTTTCAATTTGGGGTTCATTTGCCCTGTTAAAAGATCAATCTCCCAAGACTGGTCAAAATGTGTAGAATGAGGCTGCCAAAATGTAGAGTGTTGTTTCAGTCCACTTTTGGAGGTGTTCCTCAACTCAAAATTGAGCTTATGATAGCTCATTGAAAATATCTTTGTGTCTAGTTATCATTTGACTCATCAAGCAAGTCATTGGGTAACCCTAGCTAGGAGAAAGATTTATTTTCCCAAGGTCACACTAGAAGTGCAACAACTCTCTTGTAGCAACTGTATTTTTGACATTTCTCTAAAACCATGACATCTGTGTAAAAAGTGAAGGAGGTTTTCTTCCTTGACATAGTTTGGACAAAAGCCTCTCTCACTATTTCCAAATTCTTCCCTGTTTGATCTAAAACATAGTTTGAAGAAAAACCGACCCTATGTGTGGAAAATGATTTGTCCGTTGGAATGACTTATTAAAAAATGATGGAGACATGATGTGTATGAGTTGGAATGGCCTCATAATTGCTAAAATGACCTTCCTTATGCCTCATATACTCATATGTCTCTGATTCCATAGCCAATCCTAGCTCAATGGGTGAGGAAATTAGGGTTTAGTGCTTGTGGGAAATGATGATTTGGAAACCCTTAGGGAAGAAAACAACTCCTTTTGGCATGCACTTAACCCTTTGAAACTTTACCCTTTCACTTGACTATTTCCTTTGAAAAATTGATCTTTTGATGGTCTGGCATCTTTGGAACACCGTGTTAACAGCTTGGGATGGTGAAATTATTACATTTGAAAGACATAAAATTACATAATGAAATAAGAATTTCTCTTTACAAATCATCTTCACATGGTGAAGGGATGTTATTTGATCACCCTTTACTTGCTGGTCTTAGGCAATGGAATGGAGCCTTGGAAACCCTAATGACCTAATGAAACCTTCAAAACCCCTAAAGACCTGATGAGACCTTGAAGGACTGAATTTCAAGATGACATAATGACCTCATCACTGATGCAAATGGCATGATGAAAATAACTTTATGGATGATGTACAATCAACAAGATATGAAACTATGCCAGCAAGTAATCACATTTAGGGAAGAGTGATGTTTTTGGACTAGGACTACCATTAGTGACTAATGTTTTGCATGACCTAGTGGAATGATAAAAATTGTTGAATCAGACCCTTAAAATGATATGAAAAGAGGATTTTTTATCACTGATGGCAGGATGCAAATACTAACACTAACACCCACCATTCCTACTGATTGCATAATGTCAGGTCTTGTATTAGTTAATTATAGAAGGGCTCCAACAATTGACCTATAATGAGTTGCATCTACCATAGGAGAGTCATCATCTTTGCTTAATTTGTAATTCGTGGTCATAGGTGTGTTCATGGGTGCACGGTCTTCCATTCCATATCTTTTAAGCATGTATTTAAGATATTTGGCTTGAGATATGAACATGCCTGCCATGGTTTGAGATAATTGTAGTCTAAGGAAGTAGGATAACTCTCCTATCATCGACATCTAGAACTCTTTTAACAATGACAACCTAGAATAACAGTAGAGTGTCTCTTGAGGGAGCGTGGCCATGTTCATTCCTACCCCTTTTAGACTGCTAATGATAGGACTGTTGGCCTCATTTTTTGTAGTGAGTTCCCCATCAGGTAGTAGTACTGCGTTGGTCATCCTTGTGCGCAACATCTCCTCCGCAGCTGAAGTGTCGATCGCGAGGGTGGTGGGCACTGTGCCAGCCTATGGAGTACGTACTTGCAACTCCTACAACTATGTCCTAAGAGCCCCCAATACCAATTGTTTTTGTTCTTCAAAGTGTTGGAGGGCCTCCGTGGTGACACCCCTCACTGTTTTGCCGATGTCATGCAAATACCCCTCAGTGAGGGTGGTTGGGTCAAAAGACATCTTTGAGGTCTTTGTTTTATTTTGAGGAACTATCTACTCTCGTGGTCGCAGATGCTTGAGTTGGGTGGATGTTGTCTACGGGTCCATGCCACCTTCTTCTGTCTCTTTTTCTGCTTCAGTGCCAGGTGAAGGTGACCTCTGTCCTTCACGCTCTTCTTCTCCTTTTTTCTGTTGTTGTTCGGCCAATTTCATAGTGTCACATGCTGCCTGGACCTTAGCCTTTGGTTCCTCCTTTCTACGTTTCTCTTCCAGCTGCGCCATTCGAAGCTTTGTCACTTCCTTCTTGCGCTACGTGGCAGACTTCTCCGTTTCCACTGTAGATCCAGCTAGAGCATGCCACTCTGGCAGCAACGAATCAAGAACTACGAAAATAACAACATCAGTTGCCAGATATGGTAGGTTGTGCCATGTCTTCGTAGGGTCCTTCCATGCCCTCATAAAAACATGGTGAAAATCTTCTTTGAACTCCACATATCTCTATAAACTAGCATAGACTGTGGGTGACAACCGTGGCTTGCGATTGATCCCCATCCAGATATTCATATTCATTAGTATCCAAAATATCTTCCTTTCTCTGATACACTGCGCATCCTTGGTCGCCCACAACGAAGAATACTTCGCTGCTCGTGGAAGGTCCGGTGCAATCGAAGGGAACTAACTATCTTCAAGCAGCTCCCATTCTACCAATACTATTGACAATAGGAGCCACACATAATGAAATGTTTTTCCCTGCTCCTATGCCTCACAATAGTTCGCAAGGAACTCGCTACATAGATAGTTGACCCAGTTGAACTGGAATCCTTTTGCACATTGGACTACTAGTGCAACTAGGGGCGCATGCACCTCATTCGTGTGGCACTTCCGCATCACCTTCCCTTCTAGGATTTCTGTTGCGACCTCGACTGTAGGGTTATTAATGTTGGATATGGTGTGACCTCACCTTTTTTTCTCCAACTTGAACCTCTTCTTCATTTTTTCCATGAGGGCCAACTCACCACCTTTTCCTTCAGAAATATTAGCTAGATCCCCCCCTAAGTAAAGTAGTTGTTTAATTATGTGAATTAGATGGTCTGTGATTGGGATGGGGTCTTCTAGCCCACAAACACCCATCATGCACCAAGCAGACCAGCTGCCTGATCATGAAGATGGTCATCGGGGCGTGGTGGTAAGGTTGAACCCAAAGTAGGTTAAGCAACCCGGCTTTCTCTACGCATCTGAGCCATGTGTGTAGCTCCAATTGAATTGTTCCACTAGTCTAGTCAATCCTCTACTGCATTATCTTCACAGTCGCTAAATATGGGAACTTCTCATGGTTTGCAAGGTCCCAATCTTCAAACATCAACATAGGAACCCACCCCAAGTGCAGTCCCTCGAAAACAAGATATTCTGGGAGCAGTGGACTTTCCATAGAGCTCTTGCTCTCATCTATATTCTTCGGCACCTTGTCTTTACCCTTGCATGGAAGAACACATTCCAATAGCCTGGTAATAGGGTCTGAACCCTCGGTTTCAACCTCCATTGCTTCACCCTCCTCCTCCACCAGGATTTCTTCAGACTCTTCCTCATCGACCTCTAGATTAATGGCCTTCCCCTTTTCCAACAATGTGAGCTCAGTCCTCTATGGGTTTCATGGTGAGACACGCACTGAGATCGACCTGCTTATCCTTCTTAGGTCTCCGTGTGCGGGGTGATTTAGGGACCTCAACGATTATTCTGGTGCTCCCTGGGGCTTCCACCTCCATAATTTACTGCACGGCTTCCTCGAGTGTCAACATCATTCTAGTGAGGAGGTCTTCCTTCTCCTTCGACAATGTTTCAAACACTAAACTTGACCTCAAAGCCTCAAAGTTCAAAAGGTCCATACACACTTGATAGCGCAATAGTTTAGTTCTCAAAATTCCAAGTTTTTTTTGCTAGACAACCACTTGTAATTTATAGGGCCTTTTGAATTTGAATTCAATTGTTCCCCCCATATTTGGTCCATTAATGCTAGATTGGCGACAGAATTTCAAGAATCTAACCCATTAAGTTTGCCTTAAACACCTGTCACCCACTCCATTTAGCCTCAAACCAACCATCAAATCATGAATAATGACTTTAATGGTCACTTTTAGGCCGAGATGTGAGTGAGCACAACTTTCTTCGTGTTTTCGCGAACCCTGTGACACTTCGTTACTTTGCACAGTCCTAAAATCACACAGCTCTCAAGTAGTGTGGTTTATAGTCCCGCGCCTCCTTTCAACTGCCTAGAGCGCTAAGTGTTGAGTCCCAAACCTGCACTTCCCTATATACCCTTTCAGCCTTCTTTTTCCATTTACTTCGTCCACCAAGCTGTCAAATCGTTGAATAATAGTTTAAAAAGAACTTATGGAATGGTTTCCTAACTATGCTTATGACTGTTGTTTGATTTAGATTTTTGTTCAAGCAGCTGCGGAAACTTGTCACTTTCCACAGCCAGCCCAAGTTTCCGCAGCCATTTTATTAAAGGCTATGCTACAGGTGTCTGATGGAGAAACCAGCCACATGGGTAAGCTGCACGTGACGTGTACATGGGGTGTGTCCTCTCAGATCAACCAAATCATTCATAAACAGTTGCGGTCAACTATGGTCAAAGGAAGGGCCAAATGAAGAATTTCATGGTGGGATGGCTCTGTTTTTCCCACGTGAAGGTTTGCGGGGCACGATCCTTAGTTTTCGGAGGTATTGGCACACCTGGAGAGCAGCCCGTGAACTAAACCAAGCAGCCACCACTCCATGAATTCATGACCACCACGCTAGATCTCGGCTCAAGGGATTTACATGTCTTTTAGCAGCATAAATCTAGGAATTAGTTGCAGCATCTTTTTCTTATAAATAACACGTTGATATACGCTTAAGGATTAGCTTTCATATTGTAATTTCGACTGTTGTCACCCACTGTACTGCATTTCACTTTAAATGCATGAGAAGATAGTTTTTCTGAATCGAATTTGTGACTAAGTGATTGATTGGCCGAGGTTGCAGAGGGCCCCTGTACACCAGAGCCTTGTATAGTTTCTACTTGCTTTCATTTACTGTTTTCTTTCAATCATTGATTGTATATATAGTGTGTTGTTCTAATGATCATTGTTATCTATATTTCCTTTATGTTTCTTTTCTAACTGTTAGCTGATCAGTGCTTCTTTTACAGGTTTTTTTGTATGTAGCCCGGGCAGATTTACATATTTGTTTTTAGATAACTACTGACATATGAGATCATCTTGTCCTTCCTGCTAATTTTCATTTTCTGAAGTTTAATTCCAACACTGTCATTTTTCAAATTGTGTTTTGCTTATTTATTTTTCTGCTACTTAGACATCATACTAGTCATTTGTTTATGGTTTCTTTCTATAGTCAAGTGACTCTATTAGTAAGGAATCATAATATTACTTATTGTAGTGTGATTTAGTTTGCTTTCTTGCAATTTAGATATCATATTTCTTAACTTGTTCATGATTGGTTCCCATAAGGCATATTGAGTTGAAGGGTAAAGGATCAGAAGAGTTGAAGTAGTGTGATTAGTTTCCTTTATGCAATTCAATTTCCTGCAACTTAGATATCATATTGCTTAACTTGTTCATGATTGCTTCCCATAAGGCAGATTGAGTTGAAGGGTAAAGGATCAGAAGAGTTGAAGTAGTGTGATTAGTTTCCTTTATGCAATTTAATTTCCTGCAATTTAGATGTCATATTGCTTAACTTGTTCATGATTTCTTCCCATGAGGCAGATTGAGTTGAAGGGTAAAGGATCAGAAGGGTTTAAGTAGTGTGAATTAATTGCTTTGCTTTCAATCATTGAGTTGATTTAAGTTCAGTTTTTACTTTCTTTTTCATACAGCAGCAAGGATACTGGGCCATTGTCATTAGTTCACTGTTTGATACATTTACTTCCTCTTAAGAATTGATTTCATTACAATTAGTTTAGAGCTTTATTTTTGAACACTTTTAAGTTTGGAAAATCACTGTAGAAATCACCATTACTATCCATACTTAACTTTCATTTTCGCCATCATACACACTAGGGAATCCATAAAAGATAAATCCTAAAACAAATTAAAAAAACTCAAAAATGACAAAAGGCTAAGAAAATGGTTATCTTGTACATATAGTACACTTCGCTTTGTCAGTTTACGAATCCCGGATTGACATTTTAATCAGCAATTTAGAACACACTAAATTGACCAAACATTTTGGCGTCGTTGCCGGGGAAGTGAAACTAGGTAGCCAATTTCTGAAAAAAAAAAAAAAAAAAAAAAAATCAAGGAAGGAAAATTGATAACCTCTCAAAGTATGCTATCCTCTTGCACTTAGTGTGATCTGAGGATCAGAAAAGAGAAAGTTATTGGTTTAATAGTTTCTTGAGTATGCTCTCTTCTTGCACCTAGAGTGACCTGGAAGATCAGAAAGAGAATTATTAGCCTGACTTGAAGAAAAATAAAAGTGATATGCATAGAGAAAGAGATTCTAGGGGAAGGTTTTTAGCTAGAGCCAAGAGTTCGATTTTCAAAACTCCTTCTACCTCAAGGAATAGACAATAGACACCTCCATCATCTCCAACCTACACTCCTAGCCCTAGGATTCCTAGAATTCAAGAGGCAGTAGTGGAGTTCGGAGACTCTTTCTCACCATCCATCGAATCTGAATTAGGAAAAGATCCTTTCTTTTCTTCTACAGGGAGACACATTGTAATTGAAGAAGTAGAATCATCTGAAGAAGAAGAGGGAGAAATTCCTCCTCATTCGCCATTAGTAGAGGAACCAGAGGACTCTGAAATCTCTGAGAAAACTACCATGACAGAAGAGGGAGTTAACGGATTTGGTAGAGGTAGAGGTAGAGGAGGGGGAGGAGGAAATAATAGAGGAGGTAGAGGTAACAATGGGGGAAATAGGGATGGAGATAACTCATTTGGATTTCCTATAGTCGATGAGGATTCTCGAGCAACAATGAAAAATATTTCACCATCTGTCCTCCCAAACTTTCATGGGTTAAGAAATGAAGATCCTGAAACATTTCTATTTGAGTTTGAGGTCGTGTGTCGAACCTATGATTATCTGGAAGACTCTCAAAAACTCAAACTGTTTCCTTCAACGTTGAAAGGAGATGCTTTGAAATGGTTCATGGGATTACTCACTCAATCCATTAGGACTTGGAATGATATGAAACAAACATTTCCGGATAGATACATGGATTATTGTATGCCTACCAACCACAAGGATGAAGTATTTAAAATGGTACAAAGAGAAGATGAAAACTTGGAGGATTTACTTGAAAGATTCCAATACAATCTGAAAAGAGCAAAAATGAGTAACTTAGATGAGGAAACCTTGAAAGCCCTTCTATTAAAATCCATTAGAGATGAATGGATAGATATTTTGAACATGATCGGAAAAGGAGACATAACTCAACTTCCACTTCATGATATAGCAGAGCTGTGTGTCCATCTCTCAAGAGGAAAATCTAAAACTGGAAAAGGGCCTAGAGATCCTTCTCTCATCAAAGCAAACAAATCTGCAACTGGATCAGTAAGTAGGGTTGAGATTGGCAATATGCTTGATGAATTCAAAACTGATATCTTAGGGAGTCTTAGTGAGCAACTAGACACTCTTAAGATCCACAATAAGCAGAAAGCAGAAGCTGAAGCTTTAGCCATATTTTTCCCAAAATGTAGAAAAAAACATGCTCTCAGGGAATGTCCCTTGGATGCAAAAATTGTAGAAACATGTGCGATTTGTTCAGAGAATCATGAGACCAAGGATTGTCCTTCAATTCCTGGGCTCAAAGCTGTCTTCCAAGAAGATCCAAATACAATTGAGTCTCTCTGTTTTGTTGCAAGGAGACCTTGGCAGGGGCAACAAAACCAAGGGTTTAATAACTCTATGAACTTTTAAACCCCACCAAATTGGAATCCTTGGCAACAACCTTGGTCCCAACCTCAAAATTCTTTTCTATCATGGGTACAAGGCATGCAAAATCCTTATGGGAGATTTGCTCAATTTTATCAATATCCTCCATCTTTTCAAAACCAACAAGCTCCACAACTTCCAAATCAAAACCCACAACTATCATTGCCATTTCAACAACAACAACCATCTCAACAGAACCCAAATTCTCAACTCTTGCTTCCATTCCAACAGAAGTCAAATCAACTTCCTTCTCAGCCATTGCCAAACCCCAATAATAAAAACCCTCAAAATGCTTACATGGTAGAAGGTCAACAATTTCCTACCTATATGATTGTTCCTCTCAATGATGTACAACTCAGATCTGGTAGAGTTTTAGATAAACCTTCTATAGATGCCCAAAATCAAAGCATTTCTGAGGAAGATTCTCTTGAAGCCAATAAGGGTTCTGAAGCATCTCTTCAAAACCCAAACACTCAGAAAGAAAAAGAAAAAGAGCTAACCCCCACAACTCCTATAGTTGAGCAACCTGCATCTTCTTCCACACCTCCTTTTCCTAAAAGATTACAAATTGACAAAGGGGTGGAAAAACAAATCTTGTTCCCTGACTATGATTTTCTAGATGAATTGAAGAATGTTTGTATCAAGATTCCCTTGTTACAAGCCATTAGAGAGATTCCTATTCTAGAAAAAACAATAAAGGAGTTGAGTCTTAAAAGACCATGAAGGAAACCTAGAGACACAAGAGGAATCCACCTGGTAGGGAAAATTGCAGACATCATGATGGGAAAAATTACTATGCAGAAATATGTAGATCCTGGTAGTCCAATTGTCAAAACACATATCAATGGGGTAGAAATTCCAAATACTTTGATTGATTTAGGGGCTGCTATCAACATTATGAGTAGATAGACTATGGAACAACTGAAACTTCCTAATCTTCTCTTTACACCTACTTTACTGCAACTTGCAGATCGATCAATTATTAAACCAGATGGTGTATTAGAAGACATTTGAGTCTCCTTAGACTCTTGGGAATATACAATAGATTTTATGATTTTAACCCCCAAGAGTAATTTAGGAGGACACCCTCTCATCTTAGGAAGATCTTAGCTAGCCACAGCCGATGCTTTCATCAGTTGTAGGTCTGGGGATATGTATATTTCTGATGGTAATTTGACAAAGAAATTCAATCTGTATCCTCCAGCAAAAGCAATTACAGAAATAGGAGATAATGAGTGGATTGATGATGAAGATACTATACAACTTGTCTTTACCATTTCTAAAGTTAGTGAAGATAGTCAAATTCTAAACACATTAGAAAACTTTGAAACATCTTCAGAATATGACCACACACAATTTTAGTTAGATTCCGACATTGAGTATTTATCATCTAGACAAATGTCTCTTTTCTCTATGGAAGAGTTTGGTAGTTCCGCCATTGAGATCTTTCCAGGAAAAACATTGAATATCAACAAAAATTTGGAAAGATCACAATAGGAAGAACTAACCAAAATCTTGCAAAAACATTCTACTGCATTTGCATGGGAATATATTGATATGAAAGGTATTGACCCTAGGACTTGCATTCATCACATCTACATTGAGGAAAATAGTAGACCAATCAGAAAACCTCGGAGAAGGATGAACCCAAACCTTAGGGAGATAGTGAAAGAAGAGCTCCAAAAGTTACTTAATGTAAACTTCATTTATCCAATTTCAGATAGCCGATGGGTTTCTCCTTTGGTTATAGTACCTGGAAAGAATGGTAAATGGAGGGTATGCCTTGATTACAGGGAATTGAACAAAGCAAATTTGAAGGATCAATTTCCTTTACCCTTTATCGATCAGGTATTAGATACTTTAGCAGGCAAAAAATATTTTTCATTTTTGGATGGATTTAGTGGCTACAATCAGATTCAGGTAGCACCTGAAGATCAGGACAAGATCAAATTTACCTGTCCATGGGGAAGTTTTTCTTACCGAGTACTTCCTTTTGGATTATGTAATGCACCCGCAACATTTCAAAGGGCAGTACTAGGAATCGTTTCCAATCTAATCCATGATTGTGTAGAGGTTTATATGGATGATTTTACAGTTTATGGTAATTCGTTTGAAGAGGCATTAGAGAATTTAGAAAAAGTCCTTATAAGATGTAAAGAAATAAACCTATCATTAAGTCATGAAAAATGCTTTATGATGTTTACTGAAGGGATTGTTTTAGGACATCATATTTCAGGGGATGGGATTAAAGTTGATAGATCAAAAGTTGAAGTCATCTCCAAGTTGCCTATTCCAAATTGTCAAAAGGATGTTAGAAGTTTTCTTGGATTTACTGGATACTATAGAAGATTTATTGAAAAATTCACCAAAATAGCATCTCCACTCTTCAAATTACTTACAAAAGACTGTGAATTCAAATGGGATCCTGATTGTCAATTTGCATTTGAAACTTTGAAAACAAGAATATCTGAAGCACCCATTTTGAGAGGGCCAAATTGGAAACTTCCTTTCCATATTTCCACGGATGCTTCAGATACAGCTCTAGGAGCTGTGTTGGGACAAAAGGATTTAGTTCCTTATGCCATTTACTACACCAGTAAAAATTTGACTCCCACTGAGTTAAATTATACTGTGACTGAGAAAGTGTACTTAGCTGTTGTTCATGCAATCAATAAGTTTAGACACTATATAACTGGCTATGAAACTTTTGTCCATACTGATCATTCTGCAATTAGATATCTCATGAGTAAACCTGTTACTAATGGCAAAGTTACAAGATGGCTCTTACTTTTACAAGAATTCAATATTACTGTGTTGGATAGACCAGGGAAACAAAATACAGTAGCTGATTCCTTGTCTAGAATCCAAAATACTAATGAAGATTCTCCTGTAGAGGATAAGTTTCCAGATGAGTATTTATTTGCAATAACTACTAAGACTCCTTGGTATGCAGATATTCCTAACTATTTGGCTACAGGAAAGCTACCTCCACATCTATTTCTTGGTGAAAAAAAGAAAAATTATTCAGGAGAGTTCAAGTTATTCATGGATTTCTAATGAATTATTTAAAACAGGGCTAGATTGTGTGATCAGAAGATGTGTTCGGGAAGATGAAATGCTTGACATCCTCAAGGCATGCCATGATTAACCATGCAGTGGACACTTTGCTGACAAAAGGACGGCCTATAAAATCCTTTCTTTAGGATATTATTGGCCTTCCATTTTCAAAGATGCAAAACAATATGTCAGAAGGTGTGACAGCTGCCAAAGAGTTGGGAGACCAACTCTTTCAAATGAAATTCCATTACAACCATACGTACTCATCGAACCCTTTGAAAAATGGGTTTTAGATTTCATTAGACCTATTAATCCACCATCTAAACAGAAAAAGTATATATTGGTATGCACTGATTATGTCACTAAATGGGTAGAAGCTAAAGCATTACCTTTTGCCACTGAAAATTCAATTGTTCATTTTCTTTTTGAGGATATTTTTACTCATTTTGGTGTCCCAAGAGAAATTGTGACAGATCAGGGAAGTCAATTTACATCTAACTTGATGGAGAAGCTGATGGAAGAATACAAAATCAAGCACAGAAAATCTACTCCTTACCATCCGCAAGCAAATGGCCAAGTGGAGTCTACAAACAAAGTTCTTGAAAGTATCATCACCAAAACTGTTCATTTATACAGAAAAGATTGGGCAGAAAGGCTTCCTGAAGCCTTATGGACCTACAGAACTACATGGAAGAATACAACAGGATATTCTCCCTATGAACTTGTTTACACGAAAGAAGTCCTGCTCCCCATTGAGTTTCAAGTCAAGACTTTCAAGATGGCAGTCCAGTTGGGGATGAATCTATCAGAAGCCCCAAAGCACAAAATGGAGCAGCTGAATGAGCTAGATGAAATCAGACAAGAAGAAATTTTAAAGACTGATCTAGTTCAACATCAAAGAGCTAAATGGCATGATAGATACATCAAAGAGAGAAAGTTTCAAGAGGGAGATTTGGCATCACTGTTTGATTCCAATTTCAAAGACTTTAAAGGTAAATTTCAGACCCATTGGCTTGGGCCATATGAAATTGACAAAGTCATTAATAATGGAGCAGTAAGAGTCAAGACCATTGATGAATTTCAGATTTCTTTTCTTGTGAATGGCCACCGATTAAAAATTTATCATAAGCCACTCTCAAAAGAGGAATTTGTCAAGATGTTCCAAGAGAATTTTGCAATAAGGCTGGTGGAGAAGAATCCTTCTTCCCCACCAGCCTAGCCTTTTATTCTTTCAGTTAAAAAAAATAAAATTGTATAAGCTTGAAAACCAATCATAGATTGGCAGTCTTATACAGAAAATATGGAGTGAAAATCAAGGACACTTGACACTCTATATTTTCTAAAAAAAAAATCTCCTTTCCTTCTCTTTCCATCTTCACTCCACCTCATTTGCCATTTCACTTCACCTCCATCTCATTCACATTTTCTCTTCACTTCACTCCGCTTCATTTTCATTCCATTCCACTCATTTCATTCTCATTTCATCAATAAAAGTTCCTTTCAGAACTATTTCCACTCAGTTAGTTCTTTTCTAACCACATTTGTTCAGCTAAGTGGGTGATGTCCCAGTTTCCGCAGCTGGAAGCAATTTCCGCAGCCAGAAACGATTTCCGCAGCCACCATCACTCTGTTTTTGAAATACATAGTCAAAATGTTAGTACAGAAATCATGAAAATGCAGGTGTAAGTGAGAAAATACCATGAAGACATGGAGCATCTCCAAGATATCAAGAAAGAATAGTTGGCTAAAAGCTATCGGCAAGAAATGACAAAGTTTCCAAAGGTACGAGCAATTTTTTTTATCAAATATCAATTAATGTCATGATTATGCATAGTTATCAAACCATGAAAATTTCTACTATGTGCAATGATTCGATATGATAGCTCCATTACCACTCCTATCCCACGACATTACTCCATACACCAAGCATTCATTTCTTCACAGTCTCATGATGGGTTTTTCGAGTTTAAATGCAAGTTAACTGCACTTCATTTGCCACCTGTGCACATGAGATGTGACCAATCTCCTTACGGCTCTTCTTCACCGTATTTTCCGCAGCTATCTATTAAAAATGTGTGATCTCCCGTATGCAGCCGTTAATTCAAAAAGATCTCGCCTCCGCTACTGGTCACTTACCATTTCATTTAAGACCTTCCTTTCATATACACACACTTCCGTTTGTAAACCTGTTCACCACTGTCTATCCTCTGTTCTGCCTGTAATCCGATGCATTCCCGTCACCTGCTATCGATTGCAACAATTACCTTTTACCATAAACCCTGCAATCAAGTTACTGTCCTCTGTTAAAAATTGTATCCTCAGCCGAAATTCGAAACAGGGAAAGAAATGGGAAAACTACTCAGGGCAGAGCCAGAAGGACCAAAATACTTAGAAGGTTACCCTCAGGCCAAGGATTTACTGAAGAAAGATAAGTGGTTACGGTTCATTCAAAGGTTTAAAGGCTATAACAAAGAAGTAACCAAGGCTTTTGCACGGTCATTTGATGGTCAGAAAGTGGAGATTGGAGATTTGAAGCTTACAATGACCGAAACAACGGTAGCAGCTGCTACAGGCTTACCTCAGGAAGGTGAAAGATGGCTCAAAAATAAAAGTGTGGATGAACAGGCATGGAGAATCATGCTAAGAAACCCAGGTATGGACACTACCATGTTTACTAAAGGAATCCATGTTCATCCATTAAAGGAAGAATGGGGGCCAGCCTACTATTAGTTATCCAAAAATTTGTCACCTGTGAAGGACGCTTCGGTTCGATGTATATGTACCATGCTAGATTGCTGATGAATTTCTTAGAAAATCAGGCTCTTAATTTGCCTTATTTCTTGCTCTTGAGTTTGAAGAAAATGAGCATTATAGTCCAAAAACACATAGGCAGTATAGACCCTCATCTATACCATCATGGACGTATAAAAATTCTTATTGAAGACCACTTAAGGAAAAGCAAAGATAGATGGGAGCAATTTTTGATAAGAAACTACTTCCAAGAGCCATCTAAGGCCTATGAAAGTAGCACATTGAGGACACTAAGGAAAAGTGGGAGGAGAGAAAAGAACACTACAGTCCAAGACTCCCCTACTATAGAAACTCAAGAAACTAACCAAAAAGAAGAAGAAGATAGAGCTAAAGACAAGAAACAGAAGAAAGAAAAAGGCAAAAGAACCATCCAAGAAGTCTATCCATCCCTTGAGCAATCCATAGAGGAGGATTATCAACCACTGTCAGAAAGATTAGTACATCTTTAGGCTGCTGCTATAGCAAAGAAAAAGGCAAAAGGAAAACAGAGTATACAAGAAAAGTACACTAGTCCACCATACTTAAGGAGAAGCACAAGGTTAAGAGGAAAAGGGAGTAAAATGCAAATAAAATGGCCCCAATTCATTGACTTAGGTGGAGAGACACCTGAGAAAACTCCAGCTGGCTGTAGTCCACCTCATTCTCAACCAAGCATTGAAATCAGTCCTACACATGATGAAAGCCCTTCTCGGCCAGAGTTGGAGAGCAGTCCTCCTCCTCCACCAGATTTTGAACTCAGTCCAAGAAAGACACCTGAAGTAGACCCCAATCAACAGGAAGTATATGACTACTTGGAATCATTAGAAAAGTCAACTGCAGGTCCAAGCACCACTCTACCACTAGATGCACAAGTTCAGTCCTTGAAACAGGAGGTATTTGAATTAGAAGTCCTACATAGGCATATCAAGTAGGAAAATGAAGCACTCAAAGAGCAGAGCAAGGTAGACAAGATTATCCATGATAACACTATGCTCCATTTAGGACTATGGCAAAAGAAAAACAAGAAGCTGAAGAAAAAGTGCAAAAAGTTGAGCAGAGCATTGATTAATCTCAAGTTCAGGTGTCTAATAAGGAAACCAAGAATGGTGGTAGCACCAAAGAAGAAGAAAATAGGGCTAGATGTCCTAGCAGAAGCATCAGAACATATGGATTAGAAAGGAATGACTAAATTTTTGTTGCATGAGGACATGCAACACCTTCACAGTGGGGGTATGTTGAGTCCCAAACTTGCACTTCCCTATATACCCTTTCAGCCTTCTTTTTCCATTTACTTCGTCCACCAAGCTGTCAAATCGTTGCATAATAGTTTAAAAAGAACTTATGGAATGGTTTCCTAACTATGTTTATGACTGTTGTTTGATTTAGATTTTTGTTCAAGCAGCTGCAGAAACTTGTCACTTTCCGCAGCCAACCCAGGTTTCCTCAGCCATTTTGTTAAAGGCTATGCTACAAGTGTCTGATGGAGAAACCAGCCACATGGGTAAGCTGCATGTGACATGTACATGGGGTGTGTCCCCTCAGATCAGCCAAATCATTCATAAACAGTCACGGTCAACGATGGTCAAAGGAAGGGCCAAATGAAGAATTTCATGGTGGCAAGGGTCTGTTTTGCCCACGTGAAGGTTTGCAGGGCACGATCCTTAGTTTTTAGAGGTATTGGCACACTTGGAGAGCAGCCCATGAACTAAACCAAGCAGACACCACTCCATGAATTCATGACCACCACGCTAGATCTCGGCTCAAGGGATTTACGTGTCTTTTAGTAGCATAAATCTAGGAATTAGTTGCAACATCTTTTTCTTATAAATAACGCATTGATATACGTTGAAGGATTAGCTTTCATATTGTAATTTCGATTGTTGTCACCCACTGTACTGCATTTCACTTTAAATACATGAGAAGACAGTTTTTCTGAATCATATTTGTGACTAAGTGATTGACTGGCCGAGGTTGCAGAGGGCTGCTGTACACCAGAGCCTTGTATAGTTTCTACTTGCTTTCATTTACTGTTTTCTTTCGATCATTGCTTGTATATATAGTGTGCTGTTCTAATGATCATTGCTATCTATATTTCCTTTATGTTTCTTTTCTAACTGTTAGCTGATCAGTGCTTCTTTTACAGGTTTTGTTGTAGGTAGCCCGGGCAGATTTACATATTTTTTTAGATAACTACTGACATATGAGATCATCTTGTCCTTCCTGCTAATTTTCATTTTCTGAAGTTTAATTCTAGCACTGTCATTTTTCAAATTGTGTTTTGCTTATTTATTTTTCTGCTACTTAAACATCATACTACTCATTTGTTTATGGTTTCTTTATATAGTCAAGTGACTCTATTAGTAAGGAATCAGAATATTACTTATTGTAGTGTGATTTAGTTTGCTTTCTTGCAATTTAGATATCATATTGCTTAACTTGTTCATGATTGCTTCCCATAAGGTAGATTGAGTTGAAGGGTAAAGGATCAGAAGAGTTGATGTAGTGTGATTAGTTTCCTTTATGCAATTTAATTTCCTGCAATTTAGATATCATATTGCTTAACTTGTTCATGATTGCTTCCCATAAGGCAGATTGAGTTTAAGGGTAAAGGATTAGAAGGGTTTAAGTAGTGTGAATTAGTTTCTTTGCTTTCAGTCTTTGAGTTGCTTTAAGTTCAGTTTTTACTTTCTTTTTCATACAGCAGCAAGGATACTGGGCCATTGTCATTAGTTCACTATTTGATACATTTACTTCCTCTTAAGAATTGATTTCATTAGAGTTAGTTTAGAGCTTTCTTTTTGAACACTTTTAAGTTTGGAAAATCACTGTAGAAATCACCATTACTATCCATACTTAACTTTCATTTTCGCCATCACACACACTAGGGAATCCATAAAAGATAAATCCTAAAACAAACTAAAAAAACTCAAAAACGACAAAAGGCTAAGAAAATGGTTATCTTGTACATATAGTACACTTCACTTCGTCAGTTTACGAATCCTGGATTGACATTTTAATCAGCAATTTAGAACACACTAAATTGACCAAACACTAAGACTGTGCTTTTATCAGCTAGTCAAATGGCCATGCCACCTGTGTATGGCTTCAAACGACTGCCATTCACTCTTCCTAGGAAGGGATCTCCATTTAACTTAAGCAACTGAACCGTGCCATTGTCACTAATCTCAATAACATACGGTCCCAGCCAATGCATTCTGAGTTTCCTTGGAAATTCATCAAACTTACTATCATATAATAGCACCAAGTCATTCACCTTAAAAGTGTGCAGCTTAATATGTCAATCGTGCCATGCCTTTTCACGCTGCTTTTGGATCTGCTAGTGAAATCCAGCCAAAAATCTCTCTTCTTCGTGCTCATCCAACTACACGAGCCTTTCTTCCAGGGTCCCTTGATCTGTCATACCTGTGAGTCCTACTATGCGTAGACTAGGCACGATGTACTCCGTAGGCATCACAACTTCAACCACATATACCAGCCTAAAGGGTGTCTGTCCCGTTAATTTCTTTCACATTATCCAATAAGCCCATACTTTTGCAGGTATGCGTAGGTGGCAATCACTTTGCTGAGCATTTCATACCTTATTTAGCGCGGTCTCTAGTACTTTGTTGAATTCCTCCACCATTTCGTTAGCGTGCAGGTGATAAGGTGTGCTCTTTTGATGATACACCTAAAATTCTTCCATTAGTGCACTAATCGTTTTGTTCAGAAAGTGCGTAACCGAATCACTCGTCAAGATCTTTGGGCATCCAAATCACATCAGTACATGTTCAAATAGAAACTTCATGGTCATTGTGACCGTGGAATCCTTCACTGACCGCGCTTCTGCCCAACGAGTCAACTAATCAGTTGCAGTGATAATGTACCTCGCGCTTGTCTTTCCTTGGGGCTCAATAGGTCCTACAAAATCTATTGCCCACTTTCCAAAAGGTTGCAACATCATTTATGGATTCAAATTCATTTCATCCCTCTACAATGGCCTTCTTGTTCTTTGACATACATTACATGCCTTGCAATATGCTTTTGAATCTTGATGAAGGGTTGGACACCACAACCATGCACGTAGAATCATCTGTGCATTTGTTCTTCCTGCATAATGTCCTCCTGTGGTGCCACCATGAGCATCCGCCAGGATGCTACTTCATTCAAAGTCAGGTACATACCTTCACAGTATCTCACCAGTCCCCATCTTGTATAGATGACCAGCAATGACAGAGAAGTCTGCCGCGCACACCACTAATTCCTTCTTTTGCTGGACAAAGTATCCTTCTGGCATAGTTCCAGTGGTTAGGAAGTGTATTATATCCTCAAAGTGTCCATCCACGATGTGCACAGCAAAGTGCTACATGTCAAGTAATCCTTCCTCCAAATTAATGGGCTCCTACCCTATCTCAATGGACAACAGGTAGTCTGGTCCTGCGTTCAATCATCTAGGCTTCACAACAACTTCAAAATCATATTCCTAGAACAACAATAGCCATCTATAGATGCGCCCCCCTAACACAGGCTTATTGACCAGGTATTTTAGCGTGGAGTGATCTGTATACATCTTAAAGCGACCCCCTAGAGAATATTTTTGATACTTTTGGAGCGCATACACCATAGCCAGTCCCTCATGTTCAGTGGTGGAATAGTTCTTCTTTTCTTTGGATAATCTATGATTTGTGAATGTGGTAGGGTGGTCTAAACCTTCTTTGTCATCTTGTGTTAGTACTGCTCCTAGCGCTATACATGATGCATCAACATGTACATGAAATTTTTTCTTCCATTATGGGAAAACTATAATCGGCGCAACAACCATCTTCTCTTTCAATATATCTAAGATTTTCTTACAGTCATCATTCCAACAGAAAGAGACATCCTTCTTCAACAATTTTTCCTTGGGCGTGGTGATCTGGGCATAGCCTTTGATAAACTTTCTATAATATCCTGTATGTCCCAAGGTAGCATGTAGTTGTTTCACACTTCTCGGCACTTCCAAGTTTAGAATCATCGTGATCTTCATGGGGTCTACCATCAGCCCTTGTCTATAAACCACATTCCCCAATAGGTTTCGAAAAGGAATGCAAAACAAACACTTCTTGAGGTTGAGCGTGATATTGTATTTTCGACAGGTATCCAACATCAAGCACAAGCTCAATACATGGCGCTTAACCAATCCAAATACAGTCTAGTCATCAAAATAGACTTCCATGAACTTATGAATAAATTCCTTGAATGCCGCAACAACCATGCGCAAAAATATAGCAAGCACATTCTTCAACCCAAATGGTATTATAGTATATTGAAAGAAACCCCACTCAGTCGCGAAGTTTGTCTGGCTCCTATCCTCCGACGTGATTTTGATTTGGTAGTACATAGGGAACCCATCAGTGAAGGAGTATGCTTCTTAACCACCTACATTGTCCAACACTTCATCTGTGAATGGTGTTGAGAAACGATCATGCACACAAGCATCATTCAGCTTCCTAAGATCCACGCATATCCTTATCTCACTCTTTTGCTTCTTCTCTTGCACCACCATTGGGCTTACCCAATCTAACTCTTCCACAAGCTTTATTTTGTCTGCTGCTAACATTTTGTCTAGATTTAAGCATACCTTCTCCTTGTATTTTGGATTTAGCCAATAAGGCCTCTTCTTAATTGGCTTCGCGTCGGGCTTTAGCATGATCTTCATCAATCCTAGGTCTCTTATTATTCCTTTAAAATATGTAAAATTGGTAGGGAATAAGTCCTGATATTTGCAAAGTAATTCAGTGAACTTATCCACTGTCACATCGTCCCAGTAGTCTCCAATATTCGCAAACTTGGGTTCTGCCTCCATACCAATGTTCACCTGTCTAGTTTTCCCAGCACAATTATATCAAGGTTCTCAATCTGTGGTCCCTGAAATTTGTGGTGGCCTTTGGTCTTTGGAATCTTAATCTTCTACGGATCCTCATCCTCTTCTTCAGAAGTTACATTATAACATTCCAGCTCACGACTCACTTGAGTATCCCATTCAAGTTGTGTTAGGTCTAAAGGATCCTGTGGTATGTTAAAGATGACTACTTTCACCTCTTGTAGCACTTCCTCAATACCATCAAACCCGTCCTCAAAACTAAATTTCATCATGAATCCTTCGCGCAGGATATTTCATTCACCTGTCCCATGGGGAAGATCTATTTCTACATAGCAATTCATTGGGATAACATCAATGGTATGACAAAATAGGTGAACCCACTTAGGTTGTGGCTTTTCTCCATAAGCCTGTGTCCACTTGGCCAGATGCGCGTGTGGATCGTTCCACCCATCATACTTGTCTGTCAGTCACATCTTAGGCTTCCCAAATCGCACTCATGTCATTTTCCTACATTTGCGCCAATCATAAAAACTCCCCTTGTGCGTACCCCACCATCTTGCGGGCGTAGCATGCAGTGCCTAGTCCAAGGCCTAGAAGCATTCCTTTTCTACAATTTCCCTTTCAAATGCATCCAAAAATATATCTACCTCATTCATTCCATCATAAGTAGGCATATTTCTTTCCTCTGATGACACATAGTGTAGCGACTAGGTCATCATGTTGCAATTCAGCGTAGTTACTTGATGTAACCGATTCTACCAGCATTCTATCTCCTCGTCGTAATCCGAAGTGCAGGAGCTCTCATGCTCCCATGTAATCCACCCATCCATGGTGGGATTTACCCAGTCTTGGTCCCATGCTATTATCTTATAGATGCAGTCCAAGTCTTCATCACTCTCATAGTAGGGGACTGGCTCCGTATAGTGCGATCCTTAAGCAGGATCCAAGGGTATTATTATGCTCAGTGCTTTCTTCTCAAAGATCATCTTTTGCTTCTTCAGATTGATTACCCCGTTCATATCAATAGCCCAGTCAATTCCCAAGAGTGTAGGGTAGGTATTGTTGTCATCAACAATCTATATTACTTCAAAATCTGCTAGCGCACTCGCTCCCTCAATATCCATGGTTATTCCCTTCAACCACCCCATGGGTATTATTTTTTGTTGATTCGCTATCCTTAGATGAATTGGATACCATTGCAGTGCAAGCATCCCCATTCGTTCCCATGTCTGTTTCAGTAGAACATTTGCATCTGTTCCCAAATCCAGAATGACTTGATCCATCTTGTATTCTCTGATCTGCACAGTGAGTCTCATTTCTTGTCCCGTCTTCGTCTTATGCTTTCTGATCCTTCGAAATACACGTGGTTCACCTGGTGTGGTCCCAACAAATCTATTGATAAGTTCCTATAACCCTGTCCTAGCCTTACTGTCGCGTAGTAACTTCATACAGGTTTCGAAGAAAGCTATCAGCATAGACGGGTCTATCTCCAACTCAGGCTTATCTTTGCTTCCTGAAGTGGAGGCCTCAGTAAATCTCTTCTTAGCTTCCATGAAAGTTTCCCTAGTGCGCCACAAATCAAACTCGGCCTCTTTCCCCTGGGCTTCGCGAACCCATGTACTGTCTTCCGACTATTTCCCCTTATCATCTCCCATTGCGATTCCACTTCAAAGCACTATATTTATGTTTGGATCTTCCTCGCGTGGATTAGACCTCATTATCTGCGGGATCTATGTCGAGGGAGGCAGTAGCGCTCCTTTGTCATGTATCCTAGCTATCAGCATAGGACAATCTTCTGTCTCATCATCAAACAACGTGCAATACTTGCATGACGGGCACATTCAATTAGTACAATCGAGGGCATAATTTCCTAGCCCACCATAATTGTAGCAAATCAACTGTCTATGACCTCTACTAGGTCCTCCTCTACCTCAGCCTCGTCCGCTCCCCTGAAATCCTATCTGTGCCATCCTTTCATTTTGGTCAATTTGCTACGTTTCAGCATGCACCCTATAGGTGGGAGGTCTATCCATCATCAGTTCATAGCTCCTGCAAGTACGATCGTCATGTCCCACCAACCTACAAAAGTTACATAACAACTGTTTTGGAGTTTGCATATAATTTTGTAACAGATGGTAGTTATCTATGGCATGCTTTCCGACTATTTGACAGATAGCACACCACAAAGCAAGTGCCACGCTAGGTCCTACTTTAGTTTCTGGCCTTAAAGGAATTGTTCCTCCTCCTACAAGGTAATTTGTAAATATTGGGAAGTGGTCTTTGTCATGACCTTGGCTCTTTCATTTCACACACCATACTTCTTCGCGTACCTCTAGTCAAACCGTCCTATCCTGATTCAAGCTTTTCATCTCAAGGCACAGATTCTTTAGTTGCGTGTGGATCTGCTGAACTCCTAGATTAGGATCTTCCATTGAAGTCTCATGTAATCTCATGGAAATATCCAAGGCCTCTGCCTGAGTTGTTATCTTCTGGTGTGATAGCGCACTCCATAAATGTGGTAGTAGCAAAGCCACAAACCACTCGTGATGTTGTCCATTTGTTAAATTCATGTTGGCTTCATGGATCGTACATTTCAGCCTCTGATCTAGTTCCCAAGGCATCTCACCTGGTAGCATCGTGATCTCTTTGAATCCCAGAATCGACTACGCTTAGATTTAGGCCTGCTAAATTCCCTATTTAGCATTATTTTGATGTCTGCTACTCTAACATTCAGGTTATCGCTGGAGTACTTAATATACTAGGTTAGTGCGCGATCTTGCAAAGCACTAACTAGTGTTGCCTTCTTTATGTTATCATCTGTAACACCTTGAGCTTCCCATCAGCCATTACAACAAACCAGAATTGGTCTGGGTCCTCATTTCCCAAGCCTTTGAATAAAGGAAACTTCACTGTGTTTTCCATATCGAATTGCAGTGGTGGTGGAGGTGGTACGGGTGAAGTTGGAGGTGATGGCAGTGAAGATGGAGGTGGTGTGGGTGGAGGTGGTATTCATGGAAATCCCTGTCTTATCAATTGAATAGAGCTTCACGGAGAGACCTTCACTATCCCCTCTTCATCCCTTTGTGGTGGTAAAATCAAGGGGCTATACTCCAAACCCTTATTCCATTTGTTTCTATAACATTTTCCACTTTGCATAGCCCAAACATTATGGTAACTGCACAACCTATTTTTTGCACAACATCATTTTAATCCAAGTGTTCAAAGATTTTACATACTTATCTCACGGTCCTTTGAAAAAACATCACTATGCCTCGCTATAGCTGACTGAGGTGTCAACCACAAACTTAGTAACAAATCCTCCTATAATGCGATCGAGCCAATGATCGACAGTGCGAGCGATCTTATCCTTTGATGCTTCCAACCTTTGCACTAGCTCTGGGGTCCACACAATAGGACCGTCAAGTTTTCACCTTCCTTGGATATCTACAAGCTTCGCGATCCACTCATATAACTCAGTAGGGAAACAGGCGAAAAAGATTTTGTGGATCTCTGTATATAGGCATTGCTCCAACCACTATTCTTTTGATAGTTGTGGGTTTTTGTTCTCCAGTGCTGTGAACTCGTGAATCATTTTTTCCAACCAGCTTTCGATTTCTTTCTTAGTTCGATTCTAGTAATATGACATCACACATCTCTCATGTAGATTTTGGCCCCGAAAATGGAACCATTTGTTGGCTTGTGGGGGCCTGACCTAGGTTCAGTGTTAGTTATCCAAACAAATCCCTACATTACTGGCCCTTTTGGCATCAGCCTACAGAGCGCAGACTAAAGTCTCACCTGAAACAGTATGGGGGGGATGCTGGAACCAAGTTTCTACACCCTTGATATGGATGTGATGTTGGTTTATTCCAACTATACCTGCCTTTGCGCAAGTTACTTATCCCTCTGTTCTACCCTTCAGTACCTTCGCGAAATGTTACAATCGGCTTCCACGCAGCCCTAACCAGTGGCAGATGTGCTTTCGTGCTACTAGGGCAGAAAACCATGATAATTCCCAAACTATCCAAAGTATCTTACATATCTTATTAAGAGATCTTAGTTAGCCTCGCGTAAACATATGTTCTTACTTGCGTTCACTTAACCATTACAGTTATACAGATTTGCACATCAGATAAGCATTAGAAGTGAGATTCATACCCAATATAATAGATGCATAAACATGAAATAAAGACACATAAATTATAGAATACTTCTCTTTATTGATACTTCTATATGATTATAGACTCGACTCGCCCTGTTCACTCCACTGCGGGGTTCGTGCAATCAGCTGTAGACATCTAGGCTTCTGCGCGCTCAGCTGCAGAGCCTCTACCTATGCTACGACCCAAAACTTAGACTTCTACTCCAAGCTATCTCTCATATATCATATCATTCTTCATGTTCTATCTTCATTGACTCCTCTATCTACTTAGAGCTTAGCTCTATTTATACAATCCCATGGTCTGTGGACCATGGGTAGATATTTTACAACTGACATTACATTATCAAAATAAGGGCAAACAACCCTATGACTCTTTAACATCTACGTGCTCCGTGACCACAAAATGCAGAGTCTTTACAATAGGATTACAAAATTGGACCAAAATATGGGCTTTAAGCCCCAAAACGACCCTTGGGGGATCACACACCCAACACTTTATAATATTGTTATTGATATGGTTTACCTATAATTGGCAATGTAAAGGACATATAAAATGATTTATATGGATGGGAATCAAAATATGTCATCATTATTTGATGTTACTCTTGGAATCCTTCAAAGGTTCCATAGTGCTTATGGTCCTTTTTGGGTAATCACCCTCCTAGGTCAATCTAATGTATGTACAATTATTGTTCTCAACACCATATTCATTTGAGGCTCCTTCCCCACATCCATCTATGGATACCACTACTCCTTTATCTTATATCTCATCATAGGGTTGGAATCTCAGCCATATGCCTCCCTTTCCTAAGTCACATTCTTATTTCCCCTCTAGGAATTGTAAGTAGCTTTTTGATGACTACAATAGGCTTGCATAATATTACCTTATGTATCCCTTTGTAGTACCTAGATCCTCCAACCCCTTCCACACCATTGACACCAAATCCTCCTTTGGTTTTAACACTTGTATAGTGTGTATGTACCAACCCTATGTATTTCAAAGAATATATAGGCTTATATGGTCCCTACTAAGTACCATTGGGATGGGGTCCCATGGGTCAAATTTTGTTAATTTTTGTAAATTTATCGTAAAGTCTCCACATTTTGAGGAGCGGAGCATGAGTAGCACAAGTCAATAGGAGTTAGAGGGGCTTTAGAAAGGTCAAAGCCCCTTAATTTATTCAATTCAAGTTGTTTTAAGATCCACCCATGGTTCGTGGATCATAAGAGTTATAAAAAAGATAAGTTGTAATAGTGCATGATTTGGGTTTGATATTATCTATTTGGTACTTGGGCGAAGGGGAAGGCTCCTACATCTATGCATCCAGAGACCTTGGTAAGTCTTTAGTTGAGTGTGTGGGCCCCTGCATCTGTGTGCGCATGGTTGGAAGAAGTTGTATTTGAGGATCTGAAGCATAATAAAAGACTTAATTTTAAGAAATAACTATACATATGTGTATTAATATTTTATCTCTAAATTTATTATATTAGGATCTATTGAATGCATTTAATTAGGAAAATTAGTTAATAGATTCGTGAAGACGTAGATCCATTTATTTATATGATTTTTATGCATGTTTAGAGCAATCAATGATGGGCATAAAACTGCTAACTGTTGGGGTTCACAAAGGTAAACATAAAGCCCTAAGTTTGGAAAAAACACGTCACATGTCCTCTGGATGGAGAAACCTGGTTCTAGCATCCCCCAATACTACCTCGGGTGATACTACAGCTTGCACTATGGGGTTGTTGCCAAACGGGCTATTAGTGTAGGGTTTTGTTGGTTAGCACAACTAACTCCGAACTTGGGTCCAAGCCCCCTCAAGCCAACAAATGGTTTTGTTGCTATGACTGGGATATATATGAGGAATGTGTGATGTGGCATAACTGTATACCAATTAAGGAGATTGAGAAGTGGATAGATCATAAGTTGCACACATTTGTAGCTCAAGAAAATAGGAATCTACACATGTCGAAAGAAGAGTGGTTGCAGATATATATATATATATATATATATATATATATATATATATATATATGTATATATATGTATGTATATGTATGTATATGTATGTATATGTATGTATATATATATATATATATATATATATATATATATATATATATATATATATATATAAATACATATACATACATATATATATATATATATATATATATATATATATATATATATATATATATGTATGTATATGTATTTATGTATATATCTATATATATATATATATATATATAGATATATATATAGATATATATACATACATATACATACATATACATACATATATAGATATCATATATATATATATATATATATATATATATATATATATATATATATATATATATATATATATATATATAGATATATATACATACATATACATACATATACATACATATATAGATATATATATATATATATATATATATATATATATATATATATATATATATATATAGGAACACAAAGTTTTCTTTTTCTCTTTTCCATGTGAAATATATGAATGGTTGGCTCAATTAGTGGATGGTCAACCTACCTGGAAGATGGATAACCCTATTGTGTGGATGCCAAAGTTAGTGAAGCACTGGAAGGATAAAAAAATAAGGTTGTGAAGGCTGTTGATAACTTGCAAAGCTAAATGCCAGTTTTCCAAATGACTAAGACGTAAGTATCTGCAGTCCTTGAAAATTGGATTAAAATTCTATTGTGCAAGAAGCGGGTTATGCCACTAAATTGATGTTTAGATGAGACTCAATGGGAGCTACGCGAAGTGGGGAAAAATTCATAAAATATCTAGATACAATTGTTGAGTACAGTCCTCTTTTGAGAGCATTTGATAGTGAAGAAGAAAGTAATAGTTCGAAGACGCCGAGAGGTGCACCACAATCGGTAGATCATGGAACTATTGGAATACCACATCCATCCACCCCACCTCCATCATCACCTCCACCTCACACACCAATGCCTCCACCTCCACCTCCACCTCTGCTATTTAGTATGGAAAACACTAGGAAGATGCCTATATTCAAGGGTTTGGGGACAGAATACCCTAATCAATTTTAGTTTGTAGCAGATATTGTGTGGACGTCACAACAGATAAGAGATGGCAATATGATGAAAGCATATTTGGTCACGACATTGCAAGATAGGGCATTGAGTTGGTATATTAAGTACAATACGACTCATCCAGCCGAATCATTACAAGACACAAAATATGCACTAAAGAATGAATTAGGAAAGCCAAAGTCTCAAGCCCAATATGTGGTTGAGGTCAAATAAATTAAGCAAAAGGTGAATGAATCTGCATGGGATATTGATCAAAGGCTAAAATGTATCCTACAACAGGCTAATCTATAGATTTCATACGAGAAACATAAGGACTGGTATATTGCCACACTATTACCTCATTTGAGATTACCGTTGTCACAATAGAAGCTTGGATCATGTGTTGAAGTTCTAGAAATTTCTATGAAATTGGAGGCTTCGCCTATTCAGGATATAGATCTGGGAGTGCAACAGATTCAGTCCTAGTTGGCCATCCTGCATATGGAGTTGTAGGATCTCAAAAAAGTGAAAGAGGTCCAAAATGAGACTTATTTTGAAGTATGGTGCTTAAAGTGCAAAGGAAATGGGCATGAAAAGGATCATTTCCAATATATTAGAACTATCTAATTCGGGGAGGTCCTATCCCCCTGAAGCCAGAAATTTCCACTGAATCAAGTAATGGGGTAGTGCCATGGTGTGTTATTTGCCAAATAATAGGAAAACACTCAACAGATAATTTCCATTTTTTGCATACGTTCATGCAGACTTGCCAACAAATATTTTGCAATTTATGTAAGTCTGTAGACCATGGCGAGTGCAACTACTGAAGCTACGAATTAATGATGGATAAAACTCCAACATATAGAGTACAGGCTGAGACACATCCACAATAGGATCAAGGCGCACTTGCAGTGCACGAAGGATTCCAGGGATGAGGAAGAGGACAAGGGGGAGGAGTTGGAAGAGGGTGCATACATGTTATTTGTTACAATTGTGGGGAACCAAGCAACTATGCGCGATATTTCCATAACCAAACACACCCCTCTTATCAGTATTGTCGACAGTTTGACAACATTATAGAGGATTTTCTCATACTCATTGCAAAGATGCAAGAGAAGAACCAACAACCCACTCCGAACATCCAGGTGATGAGGTCAGAACCACGCGAGGATGACCCCAGTGTTAATATAGTTACACGAAGTGGTATATCTACTGGGGAAGATAAAGGCATAGGAAAACAACTAGAAGAGAATCGTTGGGTACATAGGGTTGCTAAAAAATATACTGAATTTGATTTTCATAAGGAAAAAGAAACATTTATGGAGGTGGAGAAGAGCTTTGTGGATTCATGAGCTTCCACATTAAAGAATTAGAGGGAACGAATAAAAAAGCCTGAAGAAGTCATTGTTGCATATGAAACAGATCCTTTAGTATTGACATCCTTCTTACAGACCTACTTGAAGCTCTTAAGGGACTAGAAAGTGGTGGAGGGACTACAAGAGTTAATAGACAACTGCGCTGGAAAGGGTAAGCCACTACCTGAACAATGCGCAGTGCATAAAGTAGAAAAAATTAAGAAAAGGATTGATCGGGAAATGAGATTGACTTCATAAATTCGAGAATTTGAAATGGACCAGGTGATCCTAGATTTTGGATCTGATGCGACTGTTTTTCCTAAACGGTCTTAGGAAAGAATGGGAAAGCTAGCACAACAGTGTTCCCCACTTCAACTGTGAATGTAGAACCAGCAGAAGATTATTCCTATGCGACACTTACATGGAGTAACTGTAGATATTGAAGTGGCACGTGCTATAGCTAATTTTGAGGTAATCGAAATAGTGGATGATAGTAACACCTACCAAGCATCGTTTGGAATTAGTTGGGAATTTGACATGAATGCATTCATCAACCTGAAGAAGTGCAACATGACATTTGAAAAGAAGTAACTAAGAGTCATTATTTCGTTTGACTTAGGAGAGGGCGTGTGGTATATTGAACCAATCCAAGATTACTATGAGGAGGATGATATTAAACATATATATAAGCTTACTGCGTGGAATGAGGATTGGATCAATCCTACGATGGATGGAAGAATTACTTGGGAAGAGGAAAATCCCTGCAAATTGGATTCAAATGAGGATCTCGACCATTAGCAGAATAGATTGCATGAAGTACCAATGTTGTGATGAAACATACTTACTAAATCACTCTAGTGTATATCCACTGAGGTACACAATTTACCATATTATGATGTTTTAGATTATGTAAATTTGTTTCTTGATAAATTTGAAGGGGGTGTACCAGAGGAGCATCAGTTCTAGGAATTGGACATCGTGCTAAGAGTTATGCCTACCAGATGGTGGGGTACACATAAGAAAAAATTTTCAGAATGGAAGGAGCACCGAAGGATGATGAAGTTGTGATTTGGCTATGAAAATTCCATATTACTGAAAAATATACAGTGAAGGATGATATGCATGAGCATCTAGCTCGTTGGACGAAAGCATGGGGAGAGGAACCACCGACTATATGGGTACATATATTTTTCCACACCTTGGATACTATTCTGATGAATTAGTATTTAGAAACAGAGTTGTGACATGGGACTGCAAAGTGGGATGTTCTGAAGAAAATATTTTTGCTAACATTCAATTTTGAGGACAAATTTGAATGTATTCATGAAGAATTACAGGAACTCAAGGTTGTGATATGCATAATGTCCGTAGATCCTATCACATGGGTACAACATGACTGGAGTACACAGCTGCACCATGCTTTGGAATTCTACAATGTTACCACAGAAGAAGGTGAGGAAGACCCCAGAAATATCAGTATCCTTGAGTCAAAAGGACAACATGAAGTCGTTGGGCCTAAGGTAGAGGTTCCTAATATTTCAAACAATTAAAAATCAAGCGAGTGAACATTGGGTTGAAATCATAGCCGAATTTCACGAATATAGGTGATTACTGGGATGAGGACACAAATGACAAAGTTGTGTAATTCTTACATGAATATCAAGACTTGTTTCCCACAAATTTCTCCGACATGAAGGGGATAGTAGGTGATCTAGGTGTTATGAAGATCAATACAAAGCCAGATTTGAAGCCAATAAAGAAACTTCCATATTGATTGAATCCTAAATACAAACAAAAGGTGCACGAAGAACTTGATAAGATGCTCGTAGCAGGAATTATTGAGCTTGTTGAAGAATCAGATTGGGTTAGCCCTATGGTGGTTCAGGAGAAGAAGACAAATGTTAGGTCCCTATAATACTAGTGATTCCCCCATTACTATTCTCGTTGTCTCCCATATTATTATTTTTGTGCCCCTATTGTCCCCATATTTTTATTATTGTGCCCCATAGAATCCCACTATTGTTATTTTTGTGCCTTTATATTACTATTGTCAAGTCAACTTTGGTTATATTGTGACCCCTTAGAATCCTATATATAGAAAGGAGGTTTCTTTATTCGAGTCATCTAAGAATTATTCATTTATGTAATGTAAAGGAGGTTTCCCCCTCGAAGAGGCTTATTTATAAGGCGTTGATCTATCTTTTATATCTCTTTTGTGAGCTTGTTTCATAACAACAAAGGAAAAAATCAAGATTTGCATAGATCTAAGAAAGTTGAATGATGCTTGTGTACATGATCCATTCCCTATGTCGTTGACAAATGTAGTCTTAGACAACGTTTGCGGTCAAGAAGCAGAATCTTTTATAGATGAATTCTGAGGATATCACTAGATCAAGATCGCGCCAGCAGATCGAAGTAAGACTACCTTTTCCATAGCATGGGGCTCTTTTCAGTATACAGTTATGCCCTTTGGACTTAAGAACACACCTGCGATCGCTTCTAGGGTGGTAGTCATAGACTTTAAGGAATTTATTCACAAATTATTGGAGGTATACTTTGATGATTGGATGGTGTTCAGGTTTGTTCAAAAGCATGTTTCAAGTCTTCGCCTAATGTTGGATACTTGTAGGAAGTATCAGATCTCCCTAAATCTGAAGAAGTGTATATTTTGCGTATCATATGGAATAATTTTGGACCAAGTTATTTGTAATCAAGGGTTGATGTTGGACCTTGCTAAAATTGTAGTGATTAACAATTTGGAGCATCCGAGGAATGTAAAATAATTGTGCGCTACATTGGGCCATACAAGATACTATATAAATTTCATCAAGGAATATGCGTAGATCATTACATCCATGGAGAAATTATTGAAGAAAGATGCAAAATTTTGTTGGGATGACAATTTTCATTAAATCTTAGATGTTTTGATGGAAAATATGGTAACAACACCTATTCTAGTATTCTCCAATTGGAAGAAATAATTCTGTGTACATGTGGATGCATCCTGTATAGTGTTAGGAGTGGTTTTAACACAAATAGGTGCAGGGGATATCAACAATCCGATTGCATTTGTGAGAAGAAAGTTGTTCAAGGAAAAAAATAATTATTCAACGACGGAGCGCGAAGGGTTGGCGATGGTGTATGCGCTCTAGAAATTTAGGCAATATCTATTGGGTGCGCACTTCAAAATGTATACAGACCATTCATTTTTGAAGTACCTGGTCAACAAGCCTGTGTTGGAGGGGGGGGATTTGTATGTGGTTACTACTATTTCAAGAGTATGACTTTGCATTAATTTTGAAGCTAGGGAGGGAGATTAAGCTTTGGAACTGATCACCTTTCATGGATTGAGAATGGTGAAGAACCTACAAGTCTTGATGAAGGATTGCCTGATGCACAACTCTTTGCTATGTGTGTTGCAGATGAACATTTTGCAGATATCATCAAATTCCTATCTACAAGTGTAACCCATAAAGTATATATGACACAACAGAAGAAGAAATTAGTGGTGAGGGTTGCAGATTTCTTTGTAATTGCATGGAACTTCTATAAAATGGGCTCAGATGAAGTTTTGTGTAGGTATGTATTAGATTATGAAAAATAAAGTATCATCGTTGAAGCACATGGAGTAGTTGTTAGAGGAGATTATGTTGGAAGACAAACTGCGCAAAAGATCCTACACAATGGGCTGTGGTGGCCAACTGTGCACAAAGATTCCAAGGAGTACTGTAAGGAATGTTATGTTTATCAAAGGACCGAGAAGCGGTTGCGAAGGGATGAATTACCTCGGAACCCGCAATTCTCATTACAGGCATTCGAAAAATAGGCAATAGATTTTATGGGAACTATTTAGCCACCAGGAAGGAAGATAGGAGTGTGCTACATCATCATGGCAACAAAATACTTAACTAGGTGGGCTGAGGTGCAATCTGTGAAGGATTGCAGCGCAACTAAAACTCCAAAGTTTATATTTGAGTACATTTTGTCTAGGATTGGCTGTCCTAGGATTCTGATGAGCAATAGGGGTTCACATTTCCTAAATGAAAGGATTGTTGCTCTGCTATAAGAATTCCATATGTACCACTAGAAAATCATGCCATACCATCCTTAAGAAAATGAAACAGTTGAAGATTTCAATAAGATCTTGGAGAATTCTTTGACGGAGATATGCAATGCAAATAGGAACAATTGGGATGTGCGCACACCAGCTACTCTTTGGGCATATATAACTACCTATAAGAGGTTGACTCGACAAACACCATTTTGACTAGTTTATGGACAAGAAGCGATGATGCCAATGGAGTACATAGTGCCCAGGTTGAGGACTGTTATAGTCATAGAGATGGCAGATCGGGATATAATGGAAGAACGCCTCGTGTATACTTTAGTTAGAATAATATTGCTTCTTGGAATGCTTTCATCAGCAGGTGCAGAAGGCTCGAGAAAAGGCATGGTATGATCACCACATTAAGAATCACACCTTTAAAAATGGATATTTAGTGGTAATGTATGATAGAAAGTTTACTAAGTTCCCAATAAAGTTTCAGATGCATTGGCTGGGACCATACATTGTGAAGGAGATTACGTAGGTGGGTGCAGTTCAGCTTACGAAGCTGAATGGGGAGATATTTCGAGGAAGAATCAATGGGAGATGATTTAATCTGTACCAGGGAGATCCTACCCTTGCAAAATGCCTATATGGAAGCAGGATAGTCATACTACTTCAGGCAGTTGCAAGGAAGTACGATACTATAAACTACATGTCTAGGAGAAAAGTTTGGCAAAGAGATTGGGTTGTGCGAAGATTAGGAGAAAGGCGCAGATGGGAGAAGAAATGAAGGAACTATGCTAGTAATATGGGTACCACATAACTTGGCTAGAAAGTGACCCTTGAATGCACTATAGATGATTGGATGGCTATTCTTCTATTAAAGGAAGCGAGTGTAAATCATTTAAGGAGCATATATTTCGAAATATTATGCCGAGAGAGAATTAATGAAGGAGATCTGGAGGGAATCCATGGATTCAAATTCAAAAATGGCTATAAATACAACATACCACTTCACATTCGAACATTTTTCTTCCAAAGAGCTTGCCTTGAGATTTTATGCCTAAGTTTGAGCCGAGATGATTGTTGCATGTCTAAATGAGATTGGCAAGAGGTAGAGAAGGAGTTTTTACCAAAGGGGCTTGCATTTGAGGAAAATTTCCCAGAGTGGAAGAAGAAATTATTCTAGGAGAGCCTTGACAAGATGACTACAACACCACCAATCCCTACCACAATGCCTAGGTCACCTAGGCCAAAACCTACTACCTTCGTGGTAGGAGAGAAGAAGAAAAAAAATCCACAGCAAGCTCCGGTTCGGCAATCACCACACAAAAACCCAACTGAGATTAGACAGAAGAGTCGTAGGGATAAGAATAAGTAGCCGATTGAACCCCTAGATCTGGATGAAGAAGAAATGACTAGGGGGGTTGAAGATATCAACACAGAAGGTGCAGAGCCAATAACTAGGCTACCACCTTATGTACCCCCGAGGAAATCCACTATGAAGGACACTAAGTTCCCTAAATCATTCAAATACAAGGTATTCACACCATTGCTGCCTGCATAAAGTACCTGTTGAAGGTGACTTGTTGGCCTGTGTACCATTTTTGAAGATGGAGGACCGAGATTTTGGCGATCATGTGAAATTTCCGCAGTTAAAACCTAGCAAGTTCTTGAAAGTGGTATACTACAAGGAAGAGGGAGTCACAAGGCTTGAACCAATGAACTGGGTGACCAAAATTGAGCATGCAGGTTTGCTCAAGATGTTGTATTTAACACGTTTTAGTTGCAACATAATTAATACCATCTGTGTGCATCAATTGTTGGCGTTGGTTCATGATGGGTGCCCTTGGCTGGGAGGTTCCATCCCAATTAATGATATGTTGGTCCACATAATCACCAACTTACCTTATCAGGGTGCAGACCCCACAGATGCTTTTGTGGGGAAGTCATGGAAAAGAAGCTCGCAGACCAGATGAAGAGTGAATTTGGGTTGGTAAGGAAGTCGTGAGGATACGACATTAGCTCCATATTGGATGAGGTTGTGCAGTTTGATTCACAAATTTTGGTAGGAAAAATATTGCGGAAGTGTCATGCCGATGAAGTGCCAGCACCAGTGGTATCTTTATCTGTGCAGTGCATCCAGGGGGTCCAATTCAATTAGGAAAAGTACTTCTACCATGAATTCCTGGAGGATTTCCGCGAAGCCAAGGATGACAGAAAGGTGTTACACTATGTGTGGTTACTATTATTGATCATGTTGGTAGCCTAGAGGATGCCAATTCCCAAAACCAGATCCAAAATTGTGCGAGGATGTGAAATTCACCTCACTATGGGCTACAAAGGACCCTGACTGCATCATTGAAACTAGAATGTTCTGGGTCCTGTTTGATTTAGAGTTATAGATGGTGATGAATCAAGGACCACGGTTTTCACCTAGTCTATATGCGTAGTACAAAAATATAGCCAAATTCAAAGTAGATTTTCACAATCTATCCATATGCACAGAGAAGGATGTCGCAAGAACATGGAACAAGTTGCATATTTAGTCGTGGAGGATGATATTATGGGGGTTACAAGCAAATGACCGAGTGATTGGCTCACCCCATTTGGTGAAGCTACAGGAACAAGTAAGGCCACCAAAGTAGAAATGGGGAAACAATAGTTGCAATAGAGCCCATGAAAGGCAATAAGAAAGAAGCACATAATTCTTCTAAGAAAGAGAAAGAACCCTAGAAGGAAAATTTTTCTACTACAGAGAAGGCAGCGCAGAAGGAAAAGGCTACGCAAGAAGCAACATCGCGGGTCACCATTGACCTCGAAGGACTTGAGATAGAGCACAATGATGTTGAGGTTGAAACCGTAGATGAAGAGGAAGGGGGCATAGAACCCTATATAGGATCGGAGGACTTAGAGTCCCCCTTCAAGGTCAGTAAGAGGAAGAAGCGAAATTTGAATGGACCTCGCAAGAAGTAGAAGTACGATAAGTCTGCGAGTATGACACCATTGATCCTCATAGAGGGGGACCTTGATGAGATAGGTGATGTTGTCCACTCCACAGCTGAAAATATATGGGAACACATTGAGGACCAGTACCACCAGGTATTAGAAAAATTAAAATAGGGTCTGAAGGAATTGCACGTCTAGACAGGAGTGATCCAGGCGAGCCTAGTACAAGCGAGCATGCTAAACTTTACTACCACTACAGAAATCATATCAGAGCTCTGAGCTGTGCAACTACCACAGGGGTCTCTCCATTTCGAGATAGCCAAATATCAAGAGCGCGCGTAGTACTAGAAAAATCTAAATATCAACCTTGCAGCACTACCTATCCAAACGTTGCATGAGTTACACCAAGGAGTTTTAGATGAGCTTTGTGTCTAGGGAAAAAGACCAGTATTCATTATTAGCAAGGTAAAAACTAAAAATCAACAAATTTTTGCAGAGAAATCATAGGCCTTGCAGGCCCGCAACGAGGTGATGCAGCGAAATCAGCAGCTAGAGGCAACCCTTACCCAAGTGTGCAACAAGCTCCCTGAGCTCCAAATTCCAGCAGAGGTGGCCTCAATAGAGAAAATTCACAAGTTAGCTGCTACAGTGAAGGCATCCAAGGAGGAAATTGGAAAGGTACGGTTTGAGCTACAGTTGCATATTTCAGAGCTTCAACTGAATTTGCATCCAACCACTCCTCCAAAAGTCAGAGAGCAATGCAAGGCTGCTATTAAAACATATATGACCACTCTAGCCACTGCATCCAATTTCTTCAGTAGACATTGGATATGTGTACCTCATTGTAGGAGGATCCACACTTGCAAATGATCAAATTTGACATCTGTGAAAAGAAACTATAGTATGTTGAGTTCAGGGCGACAGTGCAGGCATTAGCACCTATGCAAAGGCTCACCAGACTTCCAGAAATGAAATTCATATAGACCCAGATTGATGAGATGTGTTGAAAGTCCTCTATCATTTCCTATATGATGCAGCCCTGGGCCGATGAGGCAAGCCAATTATCACAGACCATTCATAGCAAGTTAAAATCTCTTCAGCAGACATAGAGAACCATTGGCCCTGCAGTCGACGGTCCAACAATAGAGAAATTGGTTGAAGAAGTTCGCCAGGTTTCTGCGTAGGTTACAACAAATATTCAATTGTTGAAGATAGAATTCAATGGTTTGCAAGAAAAGGTTGAGGAAAAACCAGTAGAGTGACTCGGGACAAGTCACGACTTTGTGTTGGGGGCCTACTGGGTTGGGGTCCCCTAGGTAAAATTTTGTTAAGTTTTGCAAATTTATTGTAACGTCTCCGTATTTTGAGGAGTGGAGCGCGAGTAGCACAAGTCAATAGGAGTCAGAGAGGATTTAGGAAGGTCAAAGCCCCTTAGTTTGTTAAAGTCAAGTTGTTTTGAGACTCACCCATGGTTCATGAACCATGGTATTGTAATGAAGAAGAATATAAAACAAAGTCATAGAAGCGTCATAAAAAATATAAGTAATAATAGTGCATGATTTGGGTCTGATTTTATCTATTTGGTACTTGGGTGAAGGGGAAGGATCCTACAGCTATGTGCACAGAGACCTGGGTAAGTCTACAGCTAAGTGCATGGGCCCCTGCAGCTATGTGCAAAAGGTTTGAAGAAGTTGTATTTGAAGATCTGAACAATAATAAAAGAATTATTTTTAAGAACTATCTATGCATCTGTGTATTACTATTTTATCTATGAATTTATTGTATTTAGGATCTCTTGAATGCATTTAATTAGGAAAATTACTTAATAGATTCATGAAGTCGTAGATATGTTTATTGATATGATGTTATGCATGTTTAGTGTAATCGGAAAAGTACATAAATCTATTGACTATTAATTACTATAAATTCGAGGTTTCGAGTGTTAGGGTTTGTGAAGGTCAAGATAAAGTGTTAATTTGGTAGAAACACATCACATATTCCTCTGGATGCAGAAATCTAGTTCTGGCATCCCACAATACTGCCTCGAGTGAGACTGCAGCCTACGCTACATGGGTTGTTGCCGAAAGGGCGGGTAGTGTAGGGTGTTGATGGTTAGCGCAACTAACTCTGAACCTACGTCCAAGCCCCCTCAAGCCAACAAGTGCGAAAAAGTAGTTTTTATTGGGGTAAAATATAAGAATATTTGGGAAACTACTAATTGAAGATAATTTATTTCAAACTATTACATATAGGGATATCCCTCCATGTGGTTCATGTGATCTTACTTGCAATGCAACAAATAATTGTTTAGGGCTCCTAGAATTAAATGACATTTTTAATGTTGATGATTTAGGCCTAGACCCATCCACTCCAATCATGAAACATTATTTTCCTAATCATTGAAAAAATGTATTAACTACATCCACACAAATCATTCATGTGCGTTTTGTGGTACATTTAGTCACTATTCTCATCATTTCCCAAACATAATTAAATTTTGAGATTCCCTCACCATGGTTTGGCATCTAAATTCATCTCTAAAAGATAAGAACTTATAGTAATGGATTATATTTCCCTTGGATGTTAAACAATAATCCAAAACAAGGAAAAGTAGTTGTTGAAATCAGTCCTTCTCCTCTCAAAATTGATGAAAGCACCATACACATTCTTTACATCTCACCTTCCATGGGACTAATATGTTCAATAAATAATTCAATTTCATCATATATAAGTTGTAGTTCCCCTTTTACACTTGATATCCATTCGTATCAATATTATTGAAACCTCCACTTGTTGGTTCCCTATCTTCCTCTTTAGAAGTATCATATGTCGGCCAGACCTCTCATTCCTCTAGCATTGACAAATGGTTCACTATCCCATCTTCTACCTCCACAACATTACCTGATATCATGGAATCTAGTGCCCCTATATTTTGTTTTAATGAAAATTTATAGAGTCCCTAACCATTCTGTATTACCCCTGGAATTATTTGCATCATTATTCCTACTTTTTACCCTACTAGATGAATCCCTCTAACTGATATGCTATGGAGATGAATAATTTCTCCCTCATGGAAGAGTTGAATAGTGGAAGAATCCTAATGATATCCCTAATTCATTTGAGGAAGGGAATATGGCCAATTTTCATTTACACTTAAGGAACATATCTCTATTACACATAGTGTTGTCAAAAACACCCTTGGAGAAAATCTTTTCCCTAAAAATATCTCCTCCTACCAATCCCTTTTCCAATAACTTCAATATTTTTTTGTGTGGCCATATTTAGATATTCCTAAGCTTGATCCTACCATGTTGAAAATTATATCAGTACCTGTTTAAATGCCATTTTATTCCAAAAAATATAATCAATTACTCACCCTAGAAAGGCCCCCGCAATTAAAGATGGATTTCATAAACTTCATCAATAAAGGACTCAAAATTTACCCCATTATATACACTTCATGCATTTCTTACCCCATCTCTATTGTAACGAAACAAGACACCATTCATTTTTTTACGATTTGTTGTCACATGAATTAGGCCTATCCTAGGGACAACTAGCCAACACCATTTATTGATCTAATCATCAATGCATGTGATGGACACAATATTCTTTCCTTAGTGGATGTGGTCTCATGTTATCACCAAATTCTTATCCAACCACAAGATTAATACCAAACTATATTTACTACCCATTGGCCAAATTTTGAATACAATGTTATACTCTTTTGGTCAAAGAATATTTAAGCCACATTTTAGTGCACCATGCCATATTACTATCATGACAGGGCTCATATCATATTTCCTATCTCGATGATGTAAAATCTTAGTTGAATAAACGTTCATAGCATTTAGAAGACTTTCATTGTATATTTATTAGGTGTCACAAGTATAAAATATGCTTGAACCCTCTTAAATTTGTATTCTATGTGCCTCTTTCTCAACTGTTATCATTCATAGTTTCAAAATATGACATTATTGTAGGCCCTTTGAAATTTTAGGCTATCACTAGACTACTTTTTGGAAACAGGGATAATACTGATAGCGGGTCAATTGGTATTATGACCAATTTTAATAATTATTTCCAATTTATAATCCCAACTTAATTACAAATCAATAATGTAAGAAACATCATAAAAGCAAAACACCAATCAAACGAAAACCCCATAAACAACATACACAGATGTAAAACATAAAGACACCAGATGTATGTGGAAACCCATAAAGGGAGAAAACCACCAATCTTCATTTAGTTCTATATACAACTACGAGCTCCAACATTCTATTACATTATGTTTACTAGAACCAAGCAAAATGAATCACCCACTCTCTGATTTGCAAACACCCACTTGTACGAGGAACCAACCGCTAGTTGATTTTCAAGAACCAACCTGAAGGAAGCACCAACTCCCTAATTTGAAAGCACCCACTTGCAGGAAGCACGAACCACTATGTTGTCTCTCAAGAATCCACCTAGAGGTATAGCCAAGACCTTGATGTGTGGGAACTAATATGTAGAACCTTGTAGATCCCTTTTTCATAACATTTTTAGACTCATATCTACATGTACTCTATTATATGAAACCTCATATTTATATTCACTACTCTCTCTACTTCATCTCTCACTTAGCATGATATCTCACAATGAAATTAGCATCCTCAGACCCTATCTTTGCTCAAAAACTCTCCTCACACTTAGATATGATCACAACTTTTTAGATCCACTTCAACAACTCTTACTTAAGTTCCACATATGATCACAACACTCAAACCTACTTCCATTACCAATCAAAAACATATCAAATCTTAGATAGCATACAGATTTGTTATGGACTCTTCTTCCCAATTCATCCTACTTCAACCCTCTTAAGAATCTCTCTTTATCCTCATAATTTTCCTATGTTATACAACAACAACCAATTCTTCCATTAACTCAGCCTCTCACACTCTCAACCTTCATCAACTTCTCACAACAACTTTAGTTCTGAAACACATACTTTTCCTCTATTTCTTATCTACTCAACCTTTCATAGTATCAACCCTTCACAACTTGACATTCTCAACACTTTCAAAATTATTTGATAAATCCCATTGCTTCAATTTTTTTCTCCATATTTAAACACCTACATGTCTTCCTTTAATTTTCATTTTTCATTTATGTGCTTAGTCTCGGCCTCAAATCTTCAATGCGATAACTAACAATTTCCATGAATCATCGATCATTTCCATTAAATGTTGTGCCTTTTATAGCCTATATATGTCGAATACCATGGGAATTGAGTTGTGCTTTTACCCCTTGTAATTTCACTTTATTGACAATATCAATAAACTGAGTCAATACATTCATCCCAGGCATTTCATTCTTATATGTCTTTTTAACTAAATTTTCACACCTAGAACACCAATTTTTCAATGTGGAGCAACTTGAGCTTCAGCCTATACACCGTATCACCAAAAACTCAAAATTTTCCCTTAACTATCAGAGGATAGCGAAGTTCCTTTCCCATTAGGACTCTTCCCATATAACCCTGAGCCAGGACTTGTGGCTTAAGTGTGAAAAGTTCTTATTGACACCATAATTTTAATTTGTCACTCCCTTAATTTTAAGATTTTAATGCATGTGACCATCCCTAAGAACCAATGTCTTAAATTTGAAGGAACTTCATATCATAATTTAGTAAATGGATGTTTTGTGCTCTCGTTCTTGTGAAAACTGCCTGGATTCCTAAATATCCAGATGGCCCTTAAGCTTGTTTTGGCTCCACTAAACCACTTAGATTCGACCCACTTGGCCACCTGAAGGATCCATTTCCAAATACCACATGTCACTTCACCAGTGTTCCATGTCATCCCTCAACTTCCACCTGTCTGCGACATGTCTTATTATCATTGGGCCATGTTGTCTCTTGTCCACATCAAAGGTTGAGGACCTCTGTGGTAGGACATGAACTTGTTTTTCATGTAACGAAATAGTTCCCATCCTATGGATTCTGTAAACCTCCATATTATCATATCAACTTCCAATCATGTCATGTGTATATTCATTATTTTCCTACATTTTCTCTTGGCCACATAACTTCCACCTATTTTTTTATAAAGGAGAGTGTGAGCTTGATGTTTTCATTATTTTTCTTTCTTATTCAAAAATACTTGGTGAATTTACATTATTTTCAATGGCAAAGAAAGACATTCTACACAGTTGCATCCAACTATGAAACCCCCATGAACCTTTTTACTTTGTCTCCACACTGGGAAATGAATTTTTTGTCTAGTAATGGACTAACTTCCATGCACAAAAACTCTCAACCATGGTAGTCTCCAGCTTTAGACCTTGGTGAATTTTTTATTCTTACCTCACCATGGTGACAAGTGGGATTTTTAATGTTATCCTACTAGTTTTCATCCCACGTCATCACACTACCATGTGTTTCGTTATGAGTGGTTCCATGTGTCATCTAGGAAAAGTCCACTTGGGTCCCTCAAAATGCCAAATATTCCTGCCACATGTCCTTTCCATGGCATCATCTTGTTAACTTGTCATGTCAACAATATGCCACATCATCAGTGTCCCCAAATCACATATCACCACCTGTCACAACTACCACCTCATCTTGGTATGGAAAAATGGCATGAGGTTCGACGTTGGATTCTAGTCACTTACCATGTCTTGTGGATTTCATCACCGCATAATCTATCAATCAGGAAGTCATCGCCAAAACTCCATAAAAGTCCCTAAATTCAACCTTACGCACCAAGATGTATGTCAGTTGATACGGATTTTCCCTTCCCATGGATTTTTTCAATAACGGAATCCATCAACCATTGGCTCTCATCATCCACAAATTCCATCATGACTTAACTATCAATAGTTAAGAAAATTCTCATCCCGTAGAGTCTATTAGTCATAAATTATATCAGCCAATGGAACAATGTGCCATTGGAACCTTGTCAAAATTCATACTAGGAGAAATCATAATCCCTTATGATTTTTTCAAAGTGTAACCACCCCTCCCACATTTACCCAATTTCACAAGCTTCCCAGGGTAAACATGAGATGAGTGTCACTATGACATGACCCAACCTCCAAGTTCCAATTAAGTAAGTGGAGCCTAGAAACTAAACACATACAAACATCCTATAATAACTACATATCAGTTAGGAGCTAACAAGCACCCCAGGTGATCAATCTCTGAACTGGAACCCTTTTTCTCTAACTTAGCATAACAAGAAAATGGTGTGTTTATAGGCCTCCAACTACATGCTCAGTCTCGCTTCCATGTACTTATGTCCTGCATCCTTCAATTTTGAGTATATAGTTCTAGGATCTTTGCTACCTTTTCAGACCAGCCTCTATATAACTACCCATAATTTCCTAAAACTTTCCAGAATCATAATTTACATGATGATAATGCCAAATATTCAAAATTGAAGAAAGAACTTGACTTATACTTCCTAATCCATAACAAATATTTCGTCAAACATATGAAAATCTCTTAAGCTATAGGTCATAAATGCATATTTGATCATAAAATGATAGTCGTCATTTGAGAATCATCGATAAGACTCTAAACCCTCTATAGTTAGCTGCAACAACACTTGATAGTCCATATATACTTAAACCATTTGATAACTTATCAAAACATTAAAGGAGCCATAGATAGAATACATTATATAACTAGCATATCACTAGCATAGGAACCATGTAAAATCAGCCATAATATCACCAACATAATCACTACAAATTCTCATAAATCGCAATAGGAAAATATCTTATATTAACAAATGAAAATGCCAACCAAGTTAGGGGCTTCCACATACCACCTGACCATAGATTGGGTTGAACCAAACATCTCTTTTAGCCAATCGCCCCCGCACCATATTACAACCATGAATTTGGGATCTCATGGAATAAATGAAGAAAAAACAAACCATGGATTCTAGAGGCCAAACAACTTCAACCCTTATAAACCATAGTGGTTCCACCTCTACGGTCTAAAAATTACTAACATCAACCTGATCGGTCTCTAACAAAGTTGTATAGGGCTACAAGAACTAGTAAATCAACCAAAAACCTTCCAAAGCTCCAAATAATTTGTTCCAACAACGCTATAGGGACTAGTATCTCAACCCATGAAGGGATCTAGAGAATTTTTCCCTAGCAACGGCTCTAGAAACTAGTAGATCAACCCAAAATTTTCATGGATTCTAGAGCATTTATTCCAACCCAACCCATATGTAACATGAGCACCAATAAAAAAAACAAAAAGTGGAAAACCCACAACACCATGGCTATCTAGGAAATGGCAAGGCAAGGCTAAAACCATTGTCAATATAGGAGAATATCCATTCCAATGACAATACATAACCAAAGAATCACATGCACATACCATAGATCCATAAATCAGAAAGGAAATCACACATGCAACCTCTTACCTGCAAATAAATCTAGTTGTAGTTGTTTATCCAACTGTTACCTTGTGCTCTGTGATTTTCTTTTCCTTCTTTCTCCAAATCCAAGTGAGTACCCAATTACTTGAAAAATTATCCAAGAATTCTCTACGTGTGCAAGAGTATGATAGAGCAAAGATAAATTGAAAAAAAAGTTGTGAATTGATTCTATAAAACCTTTTTATCATTGGTGCCTCTATTTTCTTCATTTTCCTTCATTTTTCCTCTAATTTCCTTACATGCAAATCAATGTCTCTTCACCTTCCTTTTCTCCTATTTTCCTTTATTTTCATAAATAAAATGCCAATTTTTTCCTCTGTCTTTGCTAGTGCCTTTGCAAATTTCCATAACCATAAATAAACCACAAGTGATGTGCTTTTCCCAACATTTAACTAGGAATATGTGTCCCATTGTTATAGACATTTTTGTGCCTTACAGATCTAGGCATGAAATGTCCATAAACCAAGGGATCCTAAGTCCCTAAAAGTGTTGTTCCGACCCCTAAAGGAACAAGGTCAACAAATTACAGCTTCTCCCAGAAGTTCTCCACCAGAAACTGCTCAGAATCAGTCAAATCAGGATCATTTCAGCTGCTCCACTGGCTAGCTGCGTTTCATAGCACCCAAATACACTATCTAGGTGCGTTGCAACGCACCTAAATGCACTACCAGGGTGCGTTGAGCGGGAAATGACAAATGGCAGTGCCATTCCGCGAGGTGGAAAGACAATGGAAGCTTCCAGAATCTTCTCCAATGACACTTGCCTCACTGAGTTCGACCAAGGATGAGTAAGAGGCTCTCAGAGTCCAAGTGGAAGCAAGAACTAACAAAGAGAAGTCACTAGTCAAATTATAAGCTGACTCATCCTCCTTGCATACATCTATATATGGATCCCTCATCCCAGAGACCCAGAGGCTGGAATTTTGTACATTGCAAAGAATTGCTATTGGTTTTGAGATAGATATCAGAGTATTGGGTGATTTATGCTTTGTTGGAGGTGAAGAGGGGCTTCTTTGTTGGGAGGTTGATGCTGGATCAGGAATCATCGGTTGTAACTCCTCCTGGATCTTCTTGTTATATCAATAAAACTATTTGAGTTTCTCCTACATGCTTGTGTATCATTGATGTTTGTTACATTTGTATGTTTAGCTTAAATCTAATCCTAAGCTTTTTATGAATATAAACCCATGTCTTTGTATAGTTTCCTTCTTCTGTGATCTTGCAGGTACTTGGTGAAGCTGGGCAAGTAAGGGAGCAAGTAGCTGGAAGCTGTCAAAGAGGAGAGGGATTGGATCAAAGGACTAGCGCAAGACACAGGTTGGTTCATCCTATTCCTCTTCGTTTATAGTTCATAAAGAAGAATACAAAAGTGGTTTTCTTTGTTTGTTTCTAAGGTCACTGTCACACCTTAGTGGGATAGGGTCATTCTGAATAGACACTTTTCTTGTTAACAAAATGGCGACTCCACTAGGGACGATTGTCTAATTAGTTTGGTTGTGTTTCTCTTTGTTGTTTGTTTCATAAACTTAGAAGTAGCAATCGAACTGCATTTGCCATTAACAAACGCAAAGTAGACATCTGCTACTTCAATCCATTCACTGGATCTGTTTATGATTTGAACAACTGATTCACAAATGATCTGATTTCCCTTTGTGATAGCTCTTAGACCTCCTTTAAATCTACCCTCTGATTGTGCATTACTGATTGCTTTTACTTGGCCAAAAACCATAGATTAAACTGCAAACTGTGACCCAGAACCCAGATACAATTCTCGTTTTTGCCCTAGCGCAGGCTCTGTGAAGAGTTTCTGCATTTCAACACACTTCCCGAGAGGGCTACCTGCACTGCAATGCAGTTTCTCTGTGTAACAGGTGCGCTGATCAGCCTAGCCTTGTGCAGCTGAGGTTCTTTGCTTCATTTTTTTCGGTTTTGTCTCTGATTTTTACAGCCTGTGATCAGTGTATGTGTCTGTTTAAAAGCCCCTTTTCTTTGCCATAATTCCGCCTCCTTTGTACAAAAATACTGTAGGTGTTTTTGTGTGTTTGTTGCGTCATTTACAGTTTTCCATTGCAAAAGTAGAATAGTCGTACTGTCGTCCTTTGATTTAGATCTGTCGTAAGTGTCGATTTTGATCATAGGAGAAAGTTTATTTGTTGTTGATAGTCGATTATGCTTTTACTTTTGCCTTTGGTTTGAATTTGTGACTTTCTAGTGTCGAAACGAGTATTTATTTCAAAATCATAAAGTGTCGTAATCATCTCTACCTTTTGATTTCGAAAAGAAGCTTGTTTGTGTTTGTCACTTGAAAGAAAAATCAGATTTGTACATCAACTTTCTTTTTAGGCATCAATATTAAGAAAGTGAAAAACAAATACATGCACATGTGCATTTGCATGTTGACAGTCTTTTTGGCTTGATTTAGGAAAGTGCATTTACAGTGTGCTCTTTGCTCTTTGTGAAAATATTGTGTCTTTCTTTTCCCCTTGTAGCTAGGATTTTCATTGCTGAAAAGAGATAAAAGTTTGCTTATCATCTTTAGATTGCATTTTAGGAATTACATCTACATCTCGTGGTGAACCCAAAATACAAACTTCATAAGAAATATCAACTTAAAATAAATTCAATGAACTTAACAACACTTTGGAACTTAACGCACAACATTTAGAGGTCTAGGCTAGAGACGTATTCCGGCGTCGTAAAGCCTGGTAACTGTTGTCCTCACTGATGGTTGGGTGATTCCTCCACTGTGAGACGATAAGTTCCAGTATGGACTTGTGCTCCCACGTACCATCGAGTATATATTGGGAGAACCCTATAGGCTTAAAACCTTTTATCCATAGGAAGCCGTGTCAGCCACCCTACTGATCGCAATGCACTGAACACAGCATTCGGGAAGATTGACTGCTGTACCGTAAAAAGTATTCTGCAGTTTTGTGATTGGTTTGGTACTCCCTCCTCCTAGATCTCCAGAGTAGTCCCTTTCATTCCTTTTCAGACTCTTTAACGAAAAAGGTCCATCTGAGCACTTGTCACTTCAGGCTCATTAAAAATCGAAGGAGACTAGAGTCATCTTTTGTTTTTTCTCGACTCTTAAAAACTGAAAAAATAAGTTGTGTCAAAAGCGTCTAAAATTCATTTAATTCGGAAACATACTTCCCCTTTTTATTTTAGTTGATCGAGTAATCCGCAATCGTGGAAGAAAGTCAATTGAAACCCCGTCGTTCGCGGAGGCTTACGAGTCAACCATCTTTGTCTCCGGAATCGAAACCAGTACGGACAAAACGAACTCGTTTAACTGGTTCCAAATCTCCTATTAAAGTTAGAACAAGTGTTACAACGACATTAGAGACTCCGGTTACTCCAAACATTTCTGGAATCCCTGCCTCTACAGAAGAAGTTCAACAGCCACAGAGGGACAGTGATACTGATCCTAGTCTGAGAGTAAACACTTGTGTTACCAAATCAGTTCCATCTACAACCGGTTCGGAGATTCTTGCTCTTCAAACACCTGTCGCTGTCGATTCCACACCTTCTTCGGCACCAGAAATATTTTACGGACCTGACGGTCTTCCCCTTCCACCTGGTCTGATTGCAATTAAAGAAATTGTAGAAGATCCTCAAACAAGTACTCCAACACACTTTGGAGTCGGGATCACTCTATATCCTTCTTCATCAGAAGTTAGTCTACCACCAGCGGAAGCTCCTGTAGAATCGCTAGGTAATCTTTTGGAAAGACTACAAATGTCTAAACAATCGTCAACATCTAGGACTGTGTCATCTGACACAGTGACAGCAGAACTCCCTGCTGTCACTCCGATAATGTTCGCCGGCATACCATCTGTCCCGACTAGCTCTCAACCGCTAGAAGGAGCCCACTCAGGGGCTATTTCGACAGTCTGGTCCATTCTTGTTTGTTCATCCGTAATAATATCTGGAAACTCTTATGTTGAGTCTCAACAAATTGATCCGTTTGGAGGTCAATTTGGGCAGTCCGGTCCCCAAGGGCAAACAATTCCCTTGAGTTCTGGATTACCACCATATGGGGGGCAGTATGCCCTTTCATTATCCCCTCCGGGAGGATATCCATACAGGAGTTCACAACAATATTCAGGTTATACTAGAATTACCTCAAGTGGTTGGGTACCTATACTACCTCAACAACCAAGAGTTGTATATTCAATGCAACAATGTGTACCTATGTCGAATATCCCGACTACGCCAGCTATTGTGATGGTGTCGCAAGTTCAAGCGCTGCCTGTTGCATGCCAACCTCAGGTTTCTCAGGTTGTAATGCAACAGCCCCTTGACCCTGCAACTCAACCACAATCACCGACTAGTGGGGCGACACAGGTCCAGACGGGTACAATCACCCCTCACCTTGGTCCAACGGTTAGTATAGCGCAACAGCACATGGCTTCACAACCATGGCTGGTGCAATACCAACAACCGCAATTCCAACAAGTATACCAAGGTTCTGAGCAGCAAATCTTTGCGAACAGTGGACAAGCGTACATTCAAAACGGTCAAAATCAACCATTTTACAATGGTCATGTCCACCAACCTTACCAAACATACCAGCATCAAATGCACTATGCCGGTATGCAAAGACCAACTGCTCAGGCGATTCCATCGTATCCTGGGTATGCTTCACCTAACCTGAATCAGCAGTTACCCTTCGTGGCAACTTTAGAGTTACCTGATTTAAACCGGTTAACAAATGATCCAATTGCTTATGCCCCTTGGTGGCCAGCGATTCGGCATAAAATTCCATCAGATATTCCTAAATTTAATGGAAATCCGGGTGAAGATCCATCGAATCACGTGATGACCTTTCATCTATGGTGTTCATCAAACACCCTAAATGATGATTCGATAAGACTTCGCCTCTTTCAAAGGACGTTAACGGGTCCAGCGGCAAAATGGTACATTGAATTGCCTAGAGCTTCGTTCGACAACTTCAGTACCTTAGCCACAACCTTTTTAACCCATTTTCAATTACCGATAAGGTATGAAACCGGAACAAAACTCCTTACCAACTTCAAACAGACAATGGCCACTCACATATCTGATCATATACATGAATGGCGACGTCGTCGTAGAATGGTGAAAACGTATGTTCCTGATCAGCTTTTAACTGAATGGTTTATTAAGTCATTACTGCCTTCCATCACGGAAGATGTGGCAAAAGGGGGAGTCGTCATAGAAGAGAAAGTTATCGCTCGTGCGCAATATTTGGACTTGATTTACACTCAGTCCGGCACGCTCTACGATAAAATACCTGACGCCCCTAGACCGGAATTCTCAGTTCCTCCTCCTCCTAAATCAAACAATGACTCTCATGCCGGCGATGGCGTGATTGGCACGACAGACACGAAATCAATAAAGGCTACATCCAAGAAGGCCCGTAAGATTTCAGGTCAAAATGCAAAAGATGAACTTCTTGCTTCGGAAGTAAATGCCGTATTGACAGATAAGGGCAAAGAAACCAAACAACCAGGAAGCAAGAAGAATGGCAAAGGGAAGAAGAAGAAAAAGGAGGAATCATCACCTGAAAAATCTTCTTCAAACCCTCCTGGAAATAGGAAACAAAAAAATCCATGCTTTATATGCGATGAGGATCATCGGACCACAGATTGTCCATACAGAGCTGAGATTAAAAAATTCTTCAAGAATTCAAAAACCTCTGCAATGTTGACTGATCCGTTTCCAAATCCAGGAAGAAATCTAGTTGAAAGTGGAAATGCTTCCCCGTCTCAAGTGCTAATGTTATTGGTTTCAAAACAGCAAAATGATGCTTTGATATCGACAAGGAACAAAGATTATGGGAATCCACATCTGTCGAACAACAAGGATAAAGATCAACCAAGTAGTTCGACAACAACTTCGACAGAAGTTGTGCCACCCACCATTCCTGAACTAACGATAAAACCGCCAAAGGGAGTAGTACACAAGTCGACGTTTAATCCCCACGCTAAAGCGGCACAACATTATAACATAGTGGAAGATTTGGCCCAATCGCCATCCACTATGTCGACTCTTGAAGTACTACAAAATTGCCCATCCCAAAGGCAGGCTTTATTATCAGCCATTGGTGGGATTGACCCAAAGGATTCCAATCTTGTATCCTTCGATCATAAAGGATACGATCCTCAGTTACCAGCTCAACTAGCTTTCCTTATTCAAGTGAAAGCCCTCAACAAAACCGTTCACTGAACAATTATTGATGAGGGGGCATCTACATGCATTATGTCGATGAGTTGCTGGAAAACTTTAGGATCGTCAACCTTGTCGCGATCTTCGACGACATTAAAAGCATTCGACGGAAGGACATATACCCCATAAGGTATCCTAAATAACTTGAAAGTTGAACTAGGGGGCAAAACAGTAGAAATTGATGTTGAGGTAATTGACGAAGACCTCGATTACAACATCCTACTAGGAAGGCCCTAGATATATGCCATGGCTGCAGTTGTGTCGACCTACCTCAGGAAGATTGCGTTTCCCTTTCAAGGAGGAATTACAATCGTCGACCAACAAATAGTTCTCCCCAACAGTTCACAAGTTACGAGAAGCATTCCAATGATCCATGGAAGCAATCATTTGCTTCAAAATATCGGAGTAGGTCTCCTAAAAGACCCTGCCTTAATGGGTACTTTTTCCCTACCGCCTCCAAGTAATCTGGCAGAAGTGGCCACAGTGGAAAACTGCAATATGAAATCTTTTATATCTAATGGATTCAGAAGATTCCTAAACATTTTGTCAGCATGGATCATCGCTATTTTAGAAATATTGTAGCAATCAATTTTCTTGTCTTGGCAGGCAAACCCAAATCAATGCTCATCGAGTGTTTGGATAGATAGGTCTAAGGAATATGGCACCTCTTCAGATCCTTAGTCGCATGTACATTCTACAGACGAAGGAATCATTCAATCAATGATGATACGAGAGGCACCATCGGAAGATTACCAACATCGCTCCCATCTTCCGGATTACAACAAAGATCATTCCAATAACCTTAATCATCCTTCAGTTTTTTATTTTCTATCAAATACTGTAAACACAATGGATTATGAGGATAGTTCTTTTACTGTGTCAACCTCATTAAAAAATGAAACAAATCCCCTTTCCAATTCTCAAAGGTAAACCTTCATTCCAACCACCGAGTTGAATGCAATGAAGCTTGGGGAGCATGCACCTCGATTTGAGTTATTATGCTGGGGGCATGCAAACCCGCATCGAGCAGTTTTAGCACATAGTTCAAGCTCGTTAAAAAATAAACATAAGACATGAGCAAATGTTTCCACCCGCGTTTAAGCTCGTTAAAAAATGAACTATTCCCCGGTAAATAACCACCGTGAATGTAGCATTTCAGCCATTAAAGCCTTGGTCGTGTTTGCACCATCACCTCCACTTTTTCATTGGCCGATCATTCACCTCCATTTGATTGTTTACCCATTTTGATGAATAGCTGCGAAGAGTGATTTCACTAGCCATCCTTGTGACACTGTCGTGATTGGAAAATTCCAAACCTTACCTGGAATCAGCTACTACCCATTTTATCACTCGTTCCTCGAAAGATGAGTCTTCTTTAAGCTCTTTTCAACTGACTCGTAAAATATGAAAAGATTGCCGAGTTTTGGCCTTCCAGCTCGTTAAAGCAACGGGAAGTGCTATCCCTCCTCTAGATTTTAATCTTTTTGGACCTGAGGGATTATTGCACAAAAAGATGGAGCGCTTGTTTTGTTCGGCTCGTTAAAACTATCGAAAATTCATCCCTTCTGTATTGTTTTATACTTTTTCGGACTTAAGGGATTAGATGACGAAAAAGGAATTTCGGAGTTACCTTTATGTACCTTTTCAGACTCTCTAAAAATGAAAAGGACCGAGTTATCTTTGTCGTTAAACTCTTTAAAAAGATTAATAGCGACAAACTTGTCTTTAGACGAGAACGAGTTTCACTATCGCTAGGCTCGTTAAAACATAGCGATGGATTTGCCCGAAGGGAAAATTATAAAACAAGCATATGTTATCCTCCTCAAGATTGACAAAAATAAAGAGGTACTGGTCAGCAATGACTGGGGAAAAATTGGGAAGAAAACTCAAAGAATCTTTATTGGTAGCAAGTCACTCTTGAACATGACACTTCCACTCCGTGTCCGAGTCGGGTTGGGTTGTTTCATTCACCAGTCACATCACCATGGTCACACCATACCATCCACATTTGGGGTAAATGCTACCAATCCATCACATAAGTGTTGCCGAGAGAAGTCACCTGTGTCCCGTCCACTACCATACATTATATTTCATTCTTTCATGACCGCCATCCTGAACCATATATCATCAGATCGTTTTCACCTCCTTCAAAATCATTTGCTCCGTTCCATGTCATTGATGTGGGATTCATTAAGGCCCTCCTTTGATGGATCGCTTCTTGTCGACATCAGCTCATTATCCAAGAAGTTGATCTAGGAACACCCCATTCAATACTTTGAAGCTTGCATGCCTCAATGGCAAGTTTCTCACTTCCGGCGACAGGTATACATCAATGACCTTCGACCGAAAGATTTTGCGTGGTGTTCAATGCCAAGTCCTTTATCCACACCACGTGAATTGTACTACATTACCTTGAGGGTCATTATCATTATCGGTGATTCCTCTCATGCTTGTTAACAATTTACATCATTGACTGGTAATCAAGTTATGTCTTTCCATGTTCGACTTCAGAACATTTCTCACATGGATCGACTTGTACTTCGAGTAAAGATCAGACGAGATTGAAGACCCTGGATCTAGTTTCATCCATCCGGGCTGCGATATATATTCAGGAAAATAAAGACATTGAAATGTACAGCATTGCAGCACAGATAATCATCCTACCAAAAGGATGATGGCTCTATCAGAATCATCAGTCTACCATCAGACGATTGTCTGTCCTATGTACATGAAAATGAATTTATAAAGCTGATCATGGGAATGCCCGCCTCAGCTAGATCATGAAAACAGTATGAAGATAATGTATTGTATTGTATCTTATTACAGGTCTCCTCCCAGCATTGAAAGAACTTCGGATCCTCCTAATAAAGCATTTCACCCGATAAACGACCTCATACTTTAGGGGGCAACTGTTATAGACATTTTTGTTCCTTACAGCTCTATGCATGAAATGTCCATAAACCAAGGGATCCTAAGTCCCTAAAAGTGTTGTTCCGACCCCTAAAGGAACAAGGTCAACAAATTACAGCTTCTCCCAGAAGTTCTCCACTAGAAACTACTCAGAATCAGTCAAATCAGGATCATTTCAGCTGCTCCACTGGCTAGCTGCGTTGCATAGCACCCAAATACACTAGCTAGGTGCATTGCAATGCACCTAAATGCACTACCAGGGTGCGTTGAGCGGGAAATGACAAATGGCAGTGCCATTCCGCGAGGTGTAAAGACAATGGAAGCTTCCAGAATCTTCTCCAATGACACTTGCCTCACTGAGTTTGACCAAGGATGAGTAAGAGGCTCTCAGTCTCCAAGTGGAAGCAAGAACTGACAGAGAGAAGCCACTAGTCAAATCATAAGCTGACTCATCCTCCTTGCATACATCTATATATGGATCCCTCATCCCAGAGATCCAGAGGCTGGAATTTTGTACATTGCAAAGAATTGCTGTTGGTTTTGAGATAGATATCAGAGTATTGGGTGATTTATGCTTTGTTAGAGGTGAAGAGGGGCTTATTTGCTGGGAGGTTGATGCTGGATCAGGAATCATCGGTTGTAACTCCTCCTGGATCTTCTTGTTATATCAATAAAACTATTTGAGTTTCTCCTACATGCTTGTGTATCATTGATGTTTGTTACATTTGTATGTTTAGCTTAAATCTGATCCTAAGATTTTTTATGAATATAAACCCATGTCTTTGTATAGTTTCCTTCTTCTGTGACCTTGCAGGTACTTGGTGAAGCTGGGCAAGTAAGGGAGTAGGTAGCTGGAAGCTGTCAAAGAGGAGAGGGATTGGATCAAAGGACTAGCGCAAGACACAGGTTGGTTCATCCTATTCCTCTTCGTTTATAGTTCATAAAGAAGAATACAAAAGTAGTTTTCTCTGTTTGTTTCTAAGGTCACTGTCACACCTTAGTGGGATAGGGTCGTTCTAAATAGACACTTTTCCCGTTAACACCCATGACCTTGGTCTTATTTTATTTACATGAAAAATCGACCAGGGGTTGTTACAAACTTTCCCCCTTGGGGGAACACTTCCCTCAGTGTTCTATGACACTCATGATTGGCAACAAAACATAATGCCTATGGAGCTTTATAAAACAACTTGATACACTATTTATAACATGCAAATCTATTGAAACATGACAAACATATTGCTTATGGAACTTTATAAACCCAGCTCGATGCAATATTTACATTGAAAACACATATAATTATGCACATTTACTTCAACCAACAAATAAACATACAATCTATGGAGCTTTATAAACACATATTGATAGAGTATTTACAATAATATGCCATATATACATATGTACATTTTCTATAACTAGTAAATAAAAGGATACGATCTCAACATCATCGACAAGGGAATCAAGAAGCTCACACCTTCATACTTAAATTAATACCAGGATTCACCTCCTTCCTGGGAAGTCTATCATTGACTTCTATAATCAAAACCTACTTGCAATGTCTTGCGCTACAATCCTTGCGTTACCTACTCCCTTAATGAATAGTTATCATCTCATTGTTCCAGGGCACACTCCCAATCTGCTTCTGATTCCATTTGGAAATGTTAATGACCAAAACAAATTCATTCCTAAAGCTTCCCTTCTCTACTACAAAACCCTTAGGAAATGTGGTCACCCAATTCTGTGCAATCATTCACCTTCCAAGTTCCCTAGCATGCCCTTCTTTGCTACATAGTCCCTTGGGTGATCCATCCCTTGGAAAGGTTTCCTCCCATTAGAAGGTCCAAAATCCAAGGCATATCCCTACCTCATAACCATCATACCAATCATTAAATGCTCATGGGAATCAATGGACACTATTGTGTACCATTGTCCCATGATGAAACTTCTCCTTAATGCTTTCTCATCACATTGTTGTATGTTCCAATTCCTTTTGATGTTGTTGCCAATTCTCTGGTAGCCAATTACAACTACCAAAACTTGGGAATTTTCCATGATTTCCTATACTAAGAACATAATCGCCATTAGATTCAAAAGGAATTGAAATAAATTCAAATCATACCTCATTGGTAACTCATCAATAAGGTACACACACAATTTTGTTTACTTCGTCTCATAGAAAGTCAAACTATCTCTTTGATCAAATCATCATATATAAACATATCACATCTGGTTAGCTCAAAAATCAACCATCATAAATTAGAATCATGGACTATGTGCATAGTTTTGAAATTAAAAACTGAAATAAAATATTGATACATATCTTTAAATTATTCTTTTATTTTTCCTTTGTTCTTTTTCATTTCCATACACACACTGAATCGGTTTCCAAACCCAGCAAGCACCAAGTTCCTTCTCTTCTCTTCAAGCATGAACACATAGTGGATCAGTTTCCAAAGCTAATAGGAATCCAATGCCTTCTCATCTCTTTAGTATTAGTAATAAGAGAATCTAGAGACTACATCACCTCTTCCCTCAATATTAGCAACTCAATATTGGTCTCATCCCAATCTATCTAGGGATCTAGAGTGTTTGTCCCAACCCGTTGGCTCCAAGGACTAATAACTCAACCTACAACTTCCAAGGAACCCAAGTTGTTTCAGGGTTCCACCCACAACCTCTAGGGATCTAGAGAACCAATCCCCAACACATACACATACACATAATGTACATCACAACACATACACCCACACACGTGTATAACAAAACACATACACCTACACATGATGTATGCCCATAACACATATACATACACATATTATGGCATAATGGATACATGTCATCATACAACGAATACAAAATATTCATGAAATTGTTCCACATATACACTTAACATGTATAACATATACACAACAGTAGTACAGCACATCCAGAGACTACACCCTCTCTACCAGGAAACCTTTCCTCTAGTGTCTTTCTCACGCCTTACTGCATGCTTCCATGAACCACGACCTAGGTCTATGGTTATTTATACTATCCATGCTTGTCCCAGCATGTCACAAATCACACTGCTTTCATTCAACTTATGTATCCTTGAGCATTACCTACCATAGCATAAACTTAGTCACAGTTACAAGCACATAATATCAAACCATATCCACATGATACTAACCTCATATATCTTCCAAGTCTACTCTTCCCACTTGATTCCTCATCAAACTAAGAACCTTTTCATGCCACTCACTTTCATAAAACAATAATTCTTCCATAAGAATGATCCCTAATGACTTTGTCAGACAATGGCATACATACATACATACATAGATATGTAGATACATGCACACACACACACACATAGATATATATCTATATCTATATATATATACACACACACACACACACACACACACACGTTAGCATAATCATGATCACAACACAATTACCAGATATCATAAGGTCAAGGATAAGATAACTTCCTTTATCCATGCACAACATGCACAACATTGAGAACAATAGTTCCCAACATAGCCAAGGCATATGATACCTCAGATCCATTCACTTTACCTTTCTTGTTACCTTTCTCATGATTGTCCTGCCACCATCGATTTATCCCAATGGACCCAACCAATCTAACTAGTTTTCATATTCTTGCCTTCAACTAACATTTACTGACGCACTAGGATTCGTCTAGGTCTTACATTACCTATTGGGCTGGAATTCATCTCTCCATGAGCTCCATTAACTTACTCTTTCCCCATCCAATTCCCAAGACCCTCAAAACATAAAAGGAAAGAACAAGAAGCAACCAAGAAGAAAATGTTGGGCATGGAATCCCCCAAGGCATGTTTTGGGGCTCAAAGCCCAAGTTTTGACCCAATATTGTTGTAAATACTTCGCGAATTATGGGCGTGGAGCACGAAATGTATGATAGAATTGTAGGGTTGTCTATCCTAATTTTGTAATGTAATGTCGGCCTACCCATGGTCCGTAGACCATGGGATTATATAAATAGAGCGAGGCTATAAGTGTAAAAGATAACTAATAGGATGAAGGAATCAAGAAGAGAAGATCGAGTCGAAGTAACTAAGTGTGTCTTGGGTTGTAGAGTAGGAGAAGACTCTGCAGCTGAGTGCATAGAGGCCTTGTAGTCCATAGCTAAGTGCACAGACCCCTGCAGCTAAGTGTGCAGGGTGGAGTTGATTTTGTAACCGAGGAAGAAAATAATAAAGAGAAGTTTTATCATAATTCTCTACATCTTTTCTTGGGTTAATGCAAGTTTGTTATAAATTACAAATGTACTATTTATTTACTGCGCGCACGTGTATGAATGATTTATATTGCTAAGTATAACTGAATGCATACAAATAGGCTAAGTTAATCAGCTAACAGTGGAATACTAGTAAGGGCTTGGGTAATAACAACATTCGGGCCCCGAGTAGGGTTGCACAAAGGAAACATATCAGGTTGTGAGGTACGGGAAAGGGCACATAGCAACGTGCATGCAGGGTTCAACTGTATACCTCTTGAACCCATCAGACATCTCTAGGGTGCAGAAACATAGTTCTATCACCCTCCCATACTACTTCGGGTGAGACCTCAGTCCGTGCTCCACGGACTGTTGCCAAAAGGGCCAGTAGTACCAGGATGTGTTTGGCTAAATCACCTCCGAACCTGGGTCAGGCACCAATAATCTAGCAAATGGTTCTGTTACTGGGACTAGGATCTGCATAAGATATGTCTGATGTCGTGTCACATGAATTCGAGAAAGAAAGAAATTGAAGGGTGGTCAGACAGAAAGATTCATGAGTTCGCAGCGTGGGAAAATAGGAATCCACGAATATTTACGGAACAGTGGTTAGAACGCTACTTACATATGGAAATCCACAAAATTTTCTTTCCATCCTTCCCCTATGAGTTGTACGAGTGGATCGCGAACCTAGTAGATAGTCAAGGAAGGTGTAGGCTCGACAAACCTATTGTGTGGACTCCAGAGTTGGTGCACAGACTAGAAGCATCAAGAGATAAGATCATGCATGTTGTAGACCATTGGCTCGATTGAATTATAGGAGGTTTTATCACCGAGTTCACAATAGATACATCATTCAGCTACAGCGAGGCGGAACGAAACTTCCTCAAAGAACCGTGACGTAAGTACATTAAATATTTGAACACTTGGATTAAAATTCTATTGTGTGAAAAGTGGGTTATGCAAATAAATTGATGTTTGGGGCTACGCGAAGTGGAAAGATCTATAGAAAAGGAGGTAGCGAAGAATTAGAGACTAGTCCCTTCATTTCACCTCCATGAGAAAGTGAGGAAGAGCTCGCGAAAGTTTCACCTAGAAGTGCGATCAGTCTGATAAGGCAGTGAATTTTGCACATACCATCCCCACCTACACCACCACCAGTTTCACCATCTTCACCCCCATCTTCGCCCACACCACCTCCGCCACCACCACAGTTCAATATGGTGAGCGCAATAAAGTTGTCGGTATTCAAAGGAGTAGGGAATGAAGATCCAAACCAATTTTGGTTCATAGTAAAGGCTGTATGGGAAGCATAAGGAGTCACAGATGATAATATCAAGAAGGCAACACTAGTTAGCGCCTTGCAGGATCGCGTACTGACGTGGTAGATTAAGCATTCCAATGAAAATCCAAACGCAGGGATCGCAGATATCCACGCTGCAATAAACAAGGAATTTAGTAGGCCAAAATCAGAGACACGATCGATTATCGGATTTAAGGAAATCGCAATGCTTCTAGGTGAGACCCATTGGGAGATGGATCAGAGACTAAAGTGTATGATTCATGAAGCCAACATGACCTTGACGGATGGGCAACACCGCACATGGTTGTGTCGCTAACGCTACATCTAAGGAACATGTTGTCACAACAGAGGCTGTCAACTTAGGCCGAGGCTTTGGAGATCGCAATGAGACTGCACAAGACCCCAATACAAGATCCTAATTCAGGAGTCCAACAAATCCACGCGCACTTGAAAAACTTGTGTTTTGAGATGCAGAGCCTGAAACAAGACAGGACAGCTCGCCCAAAAGTGCGCAAGGAGGTATGGTGCATAAAGTGCAAAGGCCAGGGACATGAGAATGACCATTGTCCAGTCTTCACTAACTACCTGGCAAGAGGAGGGCCAATACCATTGACACCAGAGGCACAAGCATGGTTGAGTGTGGTGCTTGCATTATGGTGTGCAATTTTTCAGATAGGAGGGAAGCATGCTACAAATAACTATCATCTATTACAGAATTATACGCAGACGTCCGAGCAGCTTTTCTTTAGTTTTTTCATGTCAGTAGGCCATGATGAGCGTACCTGTAGAAGTTATTAACTGATGATGGATCAGACTCCTACCTATAGAGATCAGACTAAAAGACCAGCCCTCGATCAAAGTGGAGGGATGGCATGCATTGGGTTTCAGGGGCGCAGATGAGGTCGAGGTGGAATGGGACCAGGAATGGGTCACGGATAGCCGATCTGATACAATTGTGGAGGGCCAAGGCATTATGCTTGCGATTGTAAAAATCTAACGAAGGCATCATTTTTATGTTGTACGTAGTTTGATTATGAGATAGAGGACTACCCCACACTGATAGCAAGGTTGCGTGATAAAGGAACACTCCAACCTCCCCCAACTCAGAACCTGCAAATGATGAGGTTGAAGCCATGCGAGGAGGATCTGAATGTAAACATCATACTCCGAAGCAGTATCACGATAGGAGATGACAAGGGAAAGCAGCCTGAAGATAGTGCTTGGGTTGGTAAGGCTCCAACAATGGAACCAGAGTTCAATTTGGAGTGCGTGAAGGAGAAATTCATGGAAGCTAAGGAGAGCTTCACGGAGGCCTCAAATTTAGATAGTAAGGACAAACTAGCACCAGAGATGGACCCATCAATGATCACTACCTTTCTGGAGAATGCATGAAGTTGCTGTGCAACAACAAAGCAATGAAAGGACTGTAAGAACTCATCACTAGATGTATGGGACCCGGAGAACCACACGTAGTCTGGAAGCTCAGAAAACACACAACACGAATAGGAAGGGAGATGAGATTGACTGTGCAAATTGGGGAATCTGAAATGGATCAAGTGATTTTGGATCTAGGATCAGACGTGAACATTTTGCCAAAGCAGACATGGGAGTGCATGGGCAGGTCCACGTTGCAATGGCCTCCTATTCAATTGAGAATGGCGAACCAGCAAAAGATCCTACCGATTGGAAGATTGCAAGGAATAACGGTAGATATAGAAGGTGCAAGTGCCCTTGCAGATTTCAAAGTGATAGAGATTGTTCATGACAAAAATCCCTATCTCACGCTACTGGGAATAGATTGGACCACTGACATGAATGGAGTGATAAATCTAAAGAAGCGCAAAATTATTTTTGAGAAAATGTCCTTGCACATAGTGGTACCTATAAACCCCACGGAAGGATCGTGCTACATAGAGCCAGTACATGACTGTGATAATGACAATGATATAGATTGTATCTATAAGATAACCACATGAGATAAGGATTGGGTAAATCCAACAGCGGATGGCAGGATTTCGTGGGAGCGTGAAAGCTCTTGCACCTTAGATTCAGACGAGGAGATAGAAAGAGGGCAGAACTAGTTACACGAGGTAACCACGCTCAATTGCAACATGATGATAAGGTCACTACGTTGTGTAGCAACAAAGGCAAGACATATGCCTATATATGATGGAATAACCATTTTATATGATTTCCTGAACAAATTTGAAAGAGAAGTATCAGAACAATAGCGTTTCGACGCTCTAAAATCGGTACTATGTGTTATGCCTGCAAGGTGGTGGGGTACGCACCAACAAAATTTTGAGGACTGGTGGGAATGCAGAACGATGATGTTCATATGGTTTGGAAAGACTCAGATGCAAATGAAAGCCGGTTATGATGGATGAAACATCCTGTGTGCCCACCTCTCCAGATGGGTACAGGTGTATGGTACGCAACCTGCATGAACACACAATGTCCTCGCAAAAGGAAACAGGACCAACAAGTAGGAGTGGGCAAGACAAGGGTGTGAATGAAAAAGTATGATAGGACCAAGCACGCCAAAGATTATCTGCATGGAATCCTTTGACAAAGTGTGTGAAGTACTGAACGCGATCCACCATGTGAGATGCACTGATTAGGACCTGCGTGTACCAGTGGTTCTATGGGCTTATAGGACCATGTGAAAAACCCTAACCGCGTGAGCACTTCTGAAGCCAAAGTATGAAGCAGAGGCTATAATCCCTCTAGAGCATGCAAAGCCTAGTCCGCACATAGCAGCACCCGTAGATACGACGGTTCGCGAATCCCAGAAAGAAGGAATCACATAGTTGTAAGAAACATAACACATTGGACTTAAGGAAGAAATCCGACGGGAAAAATTTAGACTCTACGAACTTGAAAAAGAAAGGGTACAATTAAGGAAGAAAAGTGCTTTGATGGATGCGAAGTTCAAGAAGATGGGGGACGAGATAAAGGAAGTGTTTCTCATTGAAAAACCTAGGATGGTTAGGCAAGGTCCATACGATCATACTGACAAGTTTGAGAACTATCCCCACAAATTCATTAGTCTACTGCCTTGGTTGGGACCACATATCACCAAGCGTAGTGACCAAGATATCACGTTGCAAGTGGTGAAGTGCGCGATGCCGACCACAACAATAGAAGGGGGGGATTTTCCACGAACGATGGTGGAGGGTGGGATAGAGCCCCACACGAGTTGTGCGACCACCTAACCAGCCGCAAGAACGATGGTCTTAGCTATAGGTAGTTGGAAGGGAGTACGGGACTAAACTATTCTTGCTAAGAGCTAGACGTTATTGGGGATGCACGCAGAAGAAGAGAGTCACAAGGTTCGTGACCCTGCACGGGGGTTGCGCTGCCGCGTGGATTCCCTAGAAAATGACCATTAGGTCACTGTTCATGATGCGATGTGTGACTTGAGACCAAATGGAGTGGGCGGCAGGCATTTAGGATACAATTTATGGGCAAGATTTGGGAAAATCTGCCACCAAGAAAGAATTAATGGACCGGAGTTGGGAGGAAAGATCGAATTTGAATTCAAAAGGTTCTATAAAACACAAATGGCTACCCATCAAACAACACTTGGTCATTTGAGAATCGAGAGATTGAGTCGAGCCTTTAGCATTGTGAGCCGAGCGTTTATTGAGCCCCTGAATTCATGAGTGCTAGACTACAACCCAGATACAATTACCACAACTAAGGAGAGTTTGGGAATAGAAGAGGTGACCATCAGTAAGGTCGCGCAAGCCCTAAATATGGAAGACATTCTAGAAGGCACTAAGGTTGTGACAGAAATCCATAAATCACCACGTATGCCAAGGACCAAGAAGGATAAACAAGCAATGGGCCCCATATGCGTGTCCCCGAGGAACCCGCTGCGCAAAAAACTATCGATGGCTCAGAAGGGGAAAGCTATCATGATAGAAACAGATTAGGAAGAAGAAGCTTTGTAGGCCTTTATCATCACAGAGGAAGAAGACGAAGGCATGGAGGAGGATATTCAACCTACACACTCTATGACAAATTTGCCTTCATATGTCCCTCCTCGGAAAGGGAAGACCAAAGTGACAAAGGACCTGGATGAAACAAAGAGTTCACTCTAGACCCCACTCCTCCCAGACGACATTGTGTTTGAAGGCATGCACCTGGGCTGCATGCCAACCATGAAGTTTGAAGATTGGGACCTCTCTCACCACGAGAAGTTCCCTCACTTCGAGACTGGGAACCTCATGAAGCAGAACAATCTGTGGGTGGTGACAACATTAGAGCTATAGAAGTGGCTACGCGGTGTGGAAAAGTTCGGACTGTTGAACTTACTATGGGTGTCGCATTTCCATTGCTTGCCAATCACCATTTTCATCATTAGGCAGCTGCTCTGCCTAGTGAATTATGGGTATCTATGGGTAGAGGAGACTATCCCCAGCATGACAGACCTAATTCTTTGCGTTTCTCGGCTCCCCTACAAAGGAAAGGACCTCACAACCATAGCCGAAGGAAAGGGCAGTGATTTGGCCCTTGTAGAGGCCATGAAGACGAAGTACAAGTTGGAGAAGAGGGCCTACGCCATCTCCAGTATCAAGGACAAAGTGGTATGTGTATCAACCCAAATTCTAGCTGGAAAAGTTATGCGGAAGTGTCGTGCTAATGAGGTACCGGTGCTAGTGGTCGCACTAGCCGAGTAGTGCGTGGAGGGGGTCCAATTTAACTAGTCTGAATTCCTCTGCGCAAAACTTTTTAAAATTTGTCACGAATGTTATAGACGTTTTTCTGCCTTACAACTCCAAGCATGAAATGTCCATAAACCAAGGGCTCCTAAGTCCCTAAAAGTGTTGTTCTAACCCCTAAAGGAACAAGGTCAATAGATTACAGCTTCTCCCAGAAGTTCTCCACCAGAAACTGCTCAAAATAAGTCAAAACAGGATCATTTCAACTGCTCCACTGGCTAGGTGCGTTGCATTGCACCTAAATACACTGTGAGGGTGCGTTGCATTTCAAAAGTCCCTTATGTGGGGTGCGATGGGCGAGAAATGACAAATGGCAGTGTCATTCCGCGAGGCGGAGAGACAATGGAAGCTTCCAGAATCTTCTCCTGTGACACTTGCCTCACTGAATTCGACCAAGGATGAGTAAGAGGCCTTCAGTCTCCAAGTGGAAGCAAGAACTGACAGACAGAAGACACTAATCAAATCACAAGCTGACTCATCCTCCTTACAGATATCTATATATGGATCCCTCATCCCAGAGATCCAGAGGCTGGAATTTCGTATATTGTAAGGAATTGCTGTTGGTTTTTGAGACAAACATCAGAGTATTGGGTGATCTATGCTTTGTTTGAGGTGAAGAGGGGCTTCTTTGATGGGAGGTTGATGCTGGGTCAGGAATCACTGGTTGTAACTCCTCCTGGACCTTTTCTTGTTTATCAATAAAAACTATTTGAGTTTTTCCTCCATGCTTTTGTATCATTGATGCTTGTTACATTTGTATGGTTAACTTAAATCTGATCCTAAGTTGTTTATGAATATAGATCCATGTCTTTGTATAGTGTTCTTCTTCTGTGATCTTACAGGTACTTTGTGAAGCTGGGCAAGTAAGGGAGCAGGTAGCTGGAGACTGTCAAAGAAGAGAGGGATTGGATCAAAGGATTAGCGCAAGACACAGGTTGGTTCTTTCTATTCCTCTCTATCTATAGTTCATAAAGGAAATACAAAAGTAGTTTTTCTCTGTTTGTTTCTAAGGCAGTTGTCACACCTTAGTGGGATAGAGCAGTTATAAATAGACACTTTTCCCTGTAACAAAATGGCGACTCCACTGGGGAATGTCTAATTAGTTTGTTTGTTTATCATTCTTTATTGTTTGTTTCATAAACTTATAAGTAGCATTCGAACTGCATTTGCCATAACAAATGCAAAGTAGACATCTGCTGCTTCAATCCATTCACTGGATCTATTTATGATTTGAACAGCTGATTCACAAACTATCTGATTGCCCTTGTGATAGCTCTTAGACCCTCCTTAGATCTACCCCTGATTGTGCATTACTGATTGCTTTTACTCCGCCAAAAACCAAAGATTGAACTGCAAACTGTGACCCAGAACTCGGACAGATTCTCGTTTCTGGCCCAGTGCAGGTACTGTTAAGAGATCCTGAATTTCAGTGCACTTCCCGAAAGGGCAACCTGCGCTGCATTTCAGTTTCTTTGTGTTACAGGTGCGCTGATCAGACTAGCCCTATGCAGCTGTGGTTCTTGTGTTTCATTCTTTCCAGTTCTATCTCTGAACTTTGCTGCCTGTGATCAGTATATGTCTGTTTAAAACCCCTTTTCCTTGCTGTTATTCCGCCTCCTTTGTACAAAAGAACTGTAGATGTTTTTGTGTGTTTGTTGAGTCATTTACAATTTTCCATTGCAAAAGTAGAATAGTCGTACTGTCGTCCTTTGATTTGGATCTGTCGCAAGTGTCGATTTCGATCATAGGAGAAAGTTTGATTGCTGTTGATGGTCGATTATACTGTTACTATTGCCTTTGGTCTGAATTTGTGATTTTATAGTGTCAAGAACAAGTGTTCATTTCAAAATCGCAAGGTGTCGTAATCATCTCTGTTTTTGATTTCGAAAAAGAGCTTGTTTATATTTGTCGCTTGAAAAGAAATCCAGATTTTTACATCAACTTTCTTTTTAGCATCAATACTAATAAAGTCGAAAACAAATACATGCATGTGCATTTGCATATAGACAGTCTGTTTGGCTTGATTTAGGAAAGTGCATTTACAATGTGCTCTTTGCTCTTTGTGAAAAGATTGTGTCTTTCTTTTCCTCTAGTAGCTAGGATTTTCATTGCACAAAAGAGATAAAAGTTTGTCTATCATCTTTAGATTGCATTTTAGGAATTACATTTACATCTCGTGGTGAAACCAAAAGGAAAATTCATAAGCAAGATCAACTTAAAATAAATTCAATGAATCTAACAACGTTTTGGAACTTAACGCACAACATTTATAGGTCTAGGCTAGAGACGTATTCCGGCGTCGTAAAGCCTGGTAACTGTTGTCCTCACTGATGGTTGGGTGATTCCTCCACTTTGAGACGATAAGCGCCAGTACGGACTTGTGCTCCCACGTACCGTTGAGTATATTTTGGGAGACCCCTATAGGCTTAAATCCTTTATCCATAGGAAGCCGTGTCTCCCGCCCTATCGATCGCAATGCACTGAACACAACATTCGGGAAGATTGACTGCCGTACCGTAAAAAGTATTCTGCGGTTTTGCGATTGGTTTGGTACTCCCTCTACCTAGATCTCCAGAGCAGTCCCTTTTGTTCCTTTTTAGACTCCTTAACGGAAAAGGTCCATCTGAGCACTTGTCACTTCAGGCTCATTAAAAATTGAAGGAGACTAGAGTCATCTTTTGTTTTTTCTCGGCTCTTAAAAACTGAAAAAACAAGTTGTGTCAAAGCGTCTAAAATTTATTTTAAACGGAATATTCTACCCTTTCCTACGTTGATATTGGGTTGAGAAGATGGAATCTACCAACCAAGGAATTCCCCTTGGAGGAAATCCTAGTCCCTTCTCCTCTTGGGGAGATGTTGGTGCACCCCATATGGCCACATTGTCACTTCCAGGACTGACAATTGGTTTGCCTGTGTGGCTCTTCTCGACCTCTGTCATTCAGAACACCACTATTCCTGAACAATCGAATCAGCAATTAGACGAATCCAGAGTTACCCACCAACCTTCTACTTCCTCTAATTCTTCCTCTCCTCCTTCCTCTTTGCTTGATGGGGCTGGTAAAGCCAAAACTCCAGTTCCTAAGGAGAAGAAGGAAAAGAAGAAGAAAGAGAAGAAGAAGAAGGAGCCAAAAGCGAATGGGGGCAAACGAGTGTCGTCTAACGAAAATCCACACACTGCACCGACCAGGCCTAAATCGCCATGTGTCATTTGCAAAGGAGACCACTTTCACAGAGATTGTCCTTGCATCCCTCGAATCTTAAGGGACTGGTCTCCTCGTTTGCACAACCCAGTGTCGTCAACCTCTGATGATCATGTTGAAAACACACCATCGACTAGTGAAAGTGAAGCCCCAGGACAAAAAGGAAAATATAGATTTCCTTGTAAACTGTGTGAAGGCGATCATGTCGTTCACCATTGTCCCTTCTTAGACGAAGCTAAAATATTTTTGGATGATCGTCCGGTTTCACCGTTACGACTTCCTCCTGGATATAAAAGACTCTTTCCGAGTCCGTCACCAGTCGAAAATCCGGCTGACCCGCTCAGGTGGTCGGCCGAAGCATCTGTCATTGAAAATGAACCATCTGAATCCATACCAGACAAAAGTCAAAAGGTCGAGGCGGCAGTTGACCCGGTCTTGCCTTCAGAGGTTCCATCTTCAGATGATACGATCACTGAAGAGAACAAGGATGACACCATCCAAATTATTTTCATAAGCACAGACTCCAACGAACATGGGGGCAATTTACCCATTCCTTTATCGTAGGAAGGATGTTTGTCAGAGTCGTACCTGGTCGTCTATTCGGTCCCACCTCCAAGCAACCTAGTTGTCTCCTTCGACTGGAATCAACTAGGGAGACCCTGTTTACCAGCTAGTGTACCATTCCAAATTATTGTTCAGATATATAGAATTGTTATGGATGGTACTGTCATAGATGAAGGGGCTTCTGTGAGTATCCCTTCCTCAACTGCTTGGAAAGCGCTGGTTCGCCATTGCTTTTGCCTGAAATGAGAAATCTGACAGGCTTTGATAAAGGAACCAGTCGACCGTTAGGGATCCTTCCCAGTGTGTCCATAACATTGAGAGGGAAAATCATTCACATGAAAATTATGGTAGTTCAAGGACCCCTGGATTACAATCTACTCCTTGGACGAGACTATATTTATTGCATGAGAGCCATTGTCTCATCACTCTTTAGAGTGATGTGTTTTCCGCACGAAGGAAGAGTGGTCAAGCTCGTGGAGCAACTTTCATTTCCCAGATCACGCATAGCAAATAGTCATATACCATCCCTGAATGGTCCTTTCACGCAAGAAATGTCTCAATCTCCAGTCCATCCACCCGATGAGCGCGAGTGATTCGGAGGGACATGACTGAAACCCAGGGGGCATGCATCCTGGTCTGCTTCGGCACGAAAACTTTGGGTATAGGGTAGGTTTCCACGGGAGAATATGACTAGTCTGTACCCCCGTCCGTGATTGGAAGAGGGGATTATTCTAGAACAAGATTCTCTTTTCAAAGTTATGTGAGTTGGCGAGCACCGCCACTCACCTTTGTTTATCTCTGTAGACATCGCGGAAGAAGTGTTTTGTTTGCGCTGTGAATAGAACAATCTTTGAGTAACCTGTAAGAGGTAGGCCTCCCTCGATAAAACAAATGTTTTATTGGAAAGAAGTAGGGGTAACCTTGAAACTCTATTTTATACCTGGGGGCATGAAAACCTTTTGGAGTGCAAGCAAAGAGTGATCATTATCTGTTTTTTGGATTGGTCGTTTCCTAACTTGCATAAAGAAAGGATGTGGGGCAAAACTCTAAAAATTGCCGTTTTATATGAGACATTCTTATCACATGACTGGATTGATCGAGCAGTGTTACCGCAAGGTTCAAGCTTGTTAAAAAATAAACCCGCATAGAGCAGTTTTAGCACATAGTTCAAGCTCGTTAAAAAATAAACATAAGACATGAGCAAATTTTTCCACCCACGTTTAAGCTCGTTAAAAAATGAACTATTCCCCGGTAAATAACCACCGTGAATGTAGTACTTCAGCCATTAAAGCCTTGGTCATGTTTGCACCGTCACCTCCACATTTTCATTGGCCGATCATTCACCTCCATTTGATTGTTTACCCATTTTGAGGAACAGCTATGAAGAGTGATTTCATTAGCCATCCTTGTGACACTGCCGTGATTGGAAAATTCCAAACCTTACCTGGAATCAGTTGCTACCCGTTTTATCACTCGTTCCTCAAAAGACGAGTCTCCTTTAAGCTCTTTTCAACTGACTCGTAAAATATGAAAAGATTGCCGAGTCCTTGGCCTTCCAGCTCGTTAAAGGGACAGGAAGTGCTATCCCTCATCTAGATTTTAATCTTTTTTGGACCTGAGGGATTATTGCACAAAAATATCGAGCGCTTGTTTTGTTCGGCTCGTTAAAACTATCGAAAATTCATCCCTTCTGTATTGTTTTATAATTTTTCGGACTTAAGGGATTAGATGACGAAAAAGGAATTTTGGAGTTACCTTTACGTTCCTTTTCAGACTCTCTAAAATTGAAAAGGACCGAGTTATCTTTGTCGTTAAACTCGTTAAAAAGATTAATAGTGACAAACTTGTCTTTAGACGAGAACGAGTTTCACTATCGCTAGGCTCATTAAAACATAGCGATGGGTTTGCCCGAAGGGAAAATTATAGAACAAGCATATGTTATCCTCCTCAAGCTTGACAAAAATAAAGAGGTACTGGTTAGCAATGACTGGGGAAAATTGGGAAGAAAACTCAAAGAGTCTTTATTGATAGCAAGTCGCTCTTGAACATGACACTTCCACTCCGTGTCCGAGTCGGGTTGGGTTGTTTCATTCACCGGTCACATCACCATGGTCACGCCATACCATCCACATTTGGGGTTAATGCTACCAATCCATCACATCAGTGTCGCCGATATGTTCAAGAGAAGTCATCCAGAGAAGTCACCTGTGTCTCACCCACTACCATACATTATACTCCATTCTTTCATGACTGCCACCCTGAACCGTATATCATCAGATCGTTTTCACCTCCATCAAAATCATTTGCTCCGTTCCCTGTCATTGATGTGGGATTCATTAAGGCCCTCCTGTGATGGATCACTTCTTGTCGACATCAGCTCATTATCCAAGAAGTTGATCTAGGAACACCCCATTCAGTACTTTGAAGCTTGCATGCCTTAATGGCAAGTTTCTCACTTCCCGCGACAGGTTTACATCAATGGCCTTCGACCGAAAGAATTTGCGTGGTGTTCGACACCAAGTCCTTTATTCACACCACGTGGATTGTACTGCAGTACCTTGAGGATCATTATCATTATCGGTGATTCCTCTCGCGCTTGTTAACATTTTACATCATTGACTGGTAATCAAGCGATGTCTTTCCATGTTCGACTTCAAAACATTTCTCACACGGATCGACTTCTACTTTGAGTAAAGATCGGACGAGATTGAAGACCCCAGATCTAGTTTCTTCCATTCGGGCTGTGATATATATTCAGGGAAATAAAGACATCAAATGTACAACATTGCAGCACAGATAATCATCCTACCAAAAGGATGATGGCTCTATCAGAATCATCAGTCTACACTCAGACGATTGTCTGTCCTATGTGCATGAAAATGAATTTATAAAGCTAAGCATGGGAATTCCCGCCTCAGCTAGATCATGAAAACAATATGAAGATAACGTATTGTATTGTATCTTATTACAGGTCTCCTCCCAGCATTGAAAGAACTTCGGATCCTCATAATAAAGCATTTCACCCGACACCAAAAGGTTAACGGCCTCATACTTTAGGGGGCAACTGTTATAGACATTTTTGTACTTTACAACTCCAAGCATGAAATGTCCATAAACCAAGGGCTCCTAAGTCCCTAAAAGTGTTGTTCCAACCCCTAAAGGAACAAGGTCAACAGATTACAGCTTCTCCCAGAAGTTCTCCACCAGAAATTGCTCAGAATAAGTCAAAACAGGATCATTTCAGCTGCTCCACTGGCTAGGTGCATTGCATTGCACCTAAATACACTGTGAGGGTGCGTTTCATTTCAAAAGTCCCTTATGTGGGGTGCGATGGGTGAGAAATGACAAATGGCAGTGTCATTCCGCGAGATGGAGAGACAATGGAAGCTTCCAGAATCTTCTCCTGTGACACTTGCCTCACTGAATTCGACCAAGGATGAGTAAGAGGCCTTCAGTCTCCAAGTGGAAGCAAGAACTGGCAGAGAGAAGACACTAATCAAATCACAAGCTGACTCATCCTCCTTACAGATATCTATATATGGATCCCTCATCCCAGAGATCCAGAGGCTGGAATTTCGTATATTGTAAGGAATTGCTGTTGGTTTTTGAGACAAACATCAGAGTATTGGGTGATCTATGCTTTGTTTGAGGTGAAGAGGGGCTTCTTTGATGGGAGGTTGATGCTGGGTCAGGAATCACTGGTTGTAACTCCTCTTGGATCTTTTCTTGTTTATCAATAAAAACTATTTGAGTTTTTCCTCCATGCTTTTGTATCATTGATGCTTGTTACATTTGTATGGTTAACTTAAATCTGATCCTAAGTTGTTTATGAATATAGATCCATGTCTTTGTATAGTGTTCTTCTTCTGTGATCTTATAGGTACTTTGTGAAGCTGGGCAAGTAAGGGAGCAGGTAGCTGGAGACTGTCAAAGAAGAGAGGGATTGGATCAAAGGATTAGCGCAAGACACAGGTTGGTTCTTTCTATTCCTCTCTATCTATAGTTCATAAAGGAAATACAAAAGTAGTTTTTCTCTGTTTGTTTCTAAGGCAGCTGTCACACCTTAGTGGGATAGAGCAGTTCTAAATAGACACTTTTCCCTGTAACAACGAAACCCAAGAGTAGGGTAAAGCCTTCCACTACGCGTGGTTGCAACTATAATAGTGCTCGTAGTGGGGGAACTGCCGAAGGACAGTCAATTCCCCAACATTGACAGAGAATTACCGGAGGCCGCAAAGTACGCTTTACTCTGGGCCACGAAGGATGTGAAAAGGATACATGACAAAAATATTTTCTGGGTGCTCATGGAGATGAACATCCAGATGTGGATCAACTAGAAGCTGTGCTTTTCACCCATGATGTATAATAGTCTACAGAGTTTTGCAGACTTTAAGGATGATATGCAAAAAATCTTTATCAGGGCGTGCAAGGATCCGACAAAGCAGTGGATGAAGCTACCTTTTGTAGCCACTGATGATTCCATTTTAACTATCTTGAAGGCATGGCCCCCGAAATGGCGTGCCCCAGATCTTTCCAAACTCGAGAGGGCGATGCAAAAGAAGAAGAATGATGCCAAGCTGCACGTCACATAGTTGGTCAAGAAAAGGTGGAAGGAAATAGCAGTAGCTGAGGTATGGGTAGCACGGGAAGCACAAAAAGGTGACAAGCAGAAAAAGGCTGTAGAAGTAGCATCAACAGCACAGGAGTCAAAGGAAGCAACCGCGGAGGCAGATGAGGGCCAAGCAACATCCTCGCAGGGCCAAGTGGTAGAGGAAGCAGAAACAACAGAAGGGAGCGCAGACCTAGGGACCGCGCCCACATAGTTTAATCACCCACACATAGTAGAACGAGCAGGGTCAAGGAAGAAGGTTAAGGCCTCGAAATTGGCCATTGACCCGATCACCCTAATCAATGGTGTTCTGCATGACATCGGCAAGATTGTGTGCAATGTAACAAATGAGGGCCTTTAGGATTTCATGCAGGAGCACGAGACTATGTTAGGGGCCTTAAGGGCCGAGTTCCAGGAGTTACAAGTGCGCCGCCCTCAGGTGGGTACCCTTTCAACCCACCTCGCAGCAGGATCCTCAGCAGCAGAGAAGATGTTGTACACAAGATGGTGAACAAAATAGTGTTGCCGGAAGGGGCCCTAGTAACAGCGAATGAGGCCGATAGATTTTTGGTTAGCATGATGAAAGGCCTTGGCCTTAATCTGGCTGCCCTTCCACATGAGACACTGTATCTACTACAGGATGGGATAGCAGTAGAGCAGCATGCTAGGGAGAGTTGCCCAATCCAAGTCCTTAGCGAGCAAAAGATAAACATGGAACAACTCAGCTTGCAGTGTGACGAATTGATGCCGCAAAATCAACAGTTGGTGCAGGTGGTAGATGACACTTACCGAAGTGTCCCGGAGTTGGCCATCCTAATAGAGCTACCAGTGGAAGTGTGGATCCACAGGTTAGCCATAGGAGTCTGCGAGGCCAGGGAAGAAACGACCAAGGTTCAGTTGGAGCTGAATCTTCATATAGCCGAGCTACGATTAAAGGCACAACCATCTACTCCCCTGGAATTTAGAGAACAATGCACTAGCACTATTACTGCGAGATTGGAGGAAATTCGAGGTGCAGTGCCAGACTGCACCAGCATGTTGGAGGAAGCACTTGACATTCTCACGACTCTACAGGAGGACCCCAACATCCAGCGCTTGGAAACAGAAGTGTGAGAACTCCAACAACAATATGACAGTGTCAGAGGAACTGCACAGATGGTAGTCCTCACCCAGAGGCTTACGAGGATGCAACAAGCTAAAGCACTGAAGGAACAAGTGGATTTGGTGAGCCACAAGGAGGTAGTTCTCAAAGCACGCGTCCAACCACGGATCGACCGGGCCTTCACTATCATAGCGAAAATCGAAGGAAATCTCGCACACATACACGGGATGCACACATTAGTGCAGAGAAGCACCCCAGAATTAGACGTCTTGGAACAATGAATGCAGCAGATTTAGCAAGCAGCAACTCAGTGCATTGCTGACCTCAGCACAGTTCGAGAACAGTTGGAGGGACTCCGTGCAAAGATTGTTGTGCTGATAGAGTGACTAAAGGGTGAGTCACGATGTTTGTGTTGGGGGCGGTATGCCCCCAAGGTATGTTTTGGGGCTCAAAGCTCAAATTTTGACCCGATATTGTTGTAAAGACTCTGCAAATTGTGGGCGCAGAGCGTGAAATGTATGATAGATTCACAAGGTTGTCCACCCTAGTTTTGCAATGTAATGTTGGCCTACCCATGGTCCGTGGACCATGGGATTGTATAGATAGAGTGAGGTTATAAGTGTAAAAGATAACTAATAGGAAGAAGGAAGCAAGAAGAGAAGATCGAGTCTAAGTGACTAAGTGTGTCTTGGGTTGTAGAGTAGGAGAAGGCTCTGCAATTGAGTGCGTAAAGGCCTAGTAGTCCATAGCTGAGTGCACGGACCCCTGCAGCTGATTGCGTAGGGCGGAATAGAGTCTGTAACCGAGGAAGAAAATAATAAAGAGAAGTTTTATCATAATTATGTGCATCTATTCTTGGGTTAATGTATGTTTGTTATAAATTACAAATTTACTTTTCATTTACTGCCCCACCTGTATGAATGATTTATATTGCTAAGTATAACTTAACACATACAAATAGGCTAATTTAATCAACTAACAGTGGAATACTAGTAAGGACTTGGGCAATAAACCATTCATGGCTTGAGTAGGGCTGCATGAAGGTAGCATTTTAGGTTGTCAGGTATGGGAAAGGGCGCATAGAAACGTGTGCGTAGGTTCGAACTGCATACATCTTGAACTCATTAGACATCTCCATGGTGTGGAAGCCTGTTGTAGCACCCTCCCATACCACTTCGGGTGAGACCTCAGTCTACACTCCATGGACTATTGCTGAAAGGGCCAGTAGTACTGAGATTGTTTTGGCTAAATCACCTCCGAACTTGGGTCAAGCCCCAATAAGCCAACAAAAAACCATGAAAAACCAATAACAGTACAACACCATAAACAAATTAGCATGGCCATGCACCAAAAGCAAGAAAAACAAAAAATAAAGTGCAAACAAATCCTAAAACACCGAAATCACAAAACATTCAAGAAACGCCATGACTCAACCCCCATGGTTCCCAGTGCTTCCAAGGGAGAGATCAACCTGAGCCTTTTTCAAGATTTCATGGTAGTCTCTTTTTCCATGTAATTCCTTGCATCATACTTCCATAAACACATAACTGTTAGTGCATTTATAAATATAACAATATACCAATTACCTTAACTTGTTGTACCAAGCATGCTACCCAACAACCGAACACCTGCACATATCATCTCTTAAGGGATTCCTATTCCATTGACGAATCTAGCCATAATTAAAAACAAGTTGTTATGCCTGCAGATGATCAACCATCCACGATGTTTCTTCCTCGACCCAAAGTGATTCAACACACTTTAAATTTCTCTATCACTCACTTCTAATGCATGAGATCCTTCCACTACAAGACACATTAAGGATCTACCACACTTCCGTCACACCAATCTTATAGAGAGGGAAAGCCTTCCTGAGATGATCTCCATCACAATTTCCACATCACAATGGTCCTACATCTTACAACATCAAACTCATCCCAAATCAGCTTCTCATCTATGATGCCTCTAACATGCTTAACACCTTCCCACCAGATGTCATCTTTTCCCTTGAGACTGAAGGTAGTTATATTGGCTTTCTTGAACTCTTATTGAAAACCTCTACTATTTCTCAATCAACTTGTCATTGTCTACCTTGCAAATTCTAATCTCTGCCCTCAGTCTCCTTAATGTATCAACTAGATCAGGAGAATACACTTCCCCTTGCTTCTAAACTAACCTCTCCTAATCCATACATTTCATGTCATTCTTGTAAGGGGAGTCATGTGAACCATAGTCTACTACTCTACTCTTCATCCCTAATCTTCTATTTCCTACAACATGTCATGTTATATAATAAAAAAATAGAAGAAATAATCAAAATCTTACCTTGGTGTGTTTCAAAGGAAGTTATTTCGACTACACAATGAATCCAGATTAGCATGATATAACTTCACAAGCACATCAAATCATACATAAATAAGGTCATTATATCCACAAAATTAACTAGATAACATGTTATATGATAAAATCATAAAAACATGGCATGCATGCATAACAGTGACATGTGCACAACTCAGTCTAGATTAGTACGACACGACATCACAAGTATATCAACTCCTACATGAATATTATAGCCATAACCATCTGCACATGCCAATCAATATGAACATCATACATAATAATATCACTAACTTAACTACAATTAAAATAATCAACATGTATATGACCACAATTCATATAACAAAAAATTATTATCACTCATGACTAACCAATGCACATACATATGACTGCACTAATCAACTAGCACCTATCATGCATGTACCCACACCAACAATAGAATGAGAGGCATGCATATAAACATGATGCATATAAAAACCATTAACCATCATACGTACATTCCAAACATACAAAATAGTATGATGATCTATTTTTACCCCAAGGTCCAGTGCTACAACCTCCCTCGAATACCAATTTGTAACAAACCATCCCACATTTACCCAATTACACAAGCTTGTAAGGGTAAACATGAGATGAGTGTAACTATGAGATGGCCTAACCTCTAAGTTCCAGTTAAGGAAGTGGGGCCTACAAACTAAACACATTCAGACATCCTATAAGGACTACACATCACTAAAGAGTTGAAAAGCCACCCCAGGTGATCAATCCCTAAGTTGGAACCATTTTTATATGTCCTAGCACCCCAACCACATGCATAACAAGGGAAGGGTGTGGTTATAGTCCTCCAACGACATGCATAGGGATGCTTCCATGTGTTTATGGCCTAAATCCTTCAGTTTTGAGAATGCAGTTTTGGGATTTGTGCCACCTTTTCAGGCCATCCTCTAGACCACTACCCAAAAATTTCCCAAAGCTTTCTATAATCATAATTTACATGATGACAATTCCAAACATTCAAAATTGAATCAAGGACTTGACCTATACTACCTAATCCATAATAGACATTTCATCAAAAATATGGGAAACATGTAAGCTATAGGTCATATATGCATATTTAATCATAAACTGATAGTCTTCATCTGCAAATCATCGAGAAGGCTATAAACCCTCTCTATTTAGCTACAACAACACTTGATAGTCCATATACACATCAACCATTTGATAAATTATCGAAATATGATAGGATCCATAAATATAATACATCATATAAACAACATAGGAACCATGGAAAATCATCCATAATATTACCAGCATAATCACTACAAATGCTCATAGATCACAATAGAAAAATATATTATATTAACATATGAAAATTCCAACCAATTTAGGGACTTCCACATACCACCCGACCATATATTGGGCTAAACGAAATCTATCTTTCAGCCAATCACCCCTATGCCATATTCCAATTATGAATGTGGTTTATCATGGAATAAACCAAGACAAAACCAACTAGGGCTTCCATAGGCAAAACCACGTCAACCCTTAACCATAGTGATTCCACATTTATGGTCCAAAAATCACTAACATCAACTAGATTGGTATCTACCCAAACTGTCCAGGGATTGAAAAACTAATAATGTAGCTAACAACCTTCCAAGGATCCAGAGTGGCTATTTTGATTGCTACTCTAGGGGCTAGTAACTCAACCCACCAAGGCCTCTAGAGTGTTTGTCCCAACCAACAGATATAGGAACTAGTAACTCAACCCAAATTGTTCCTAGGATTCCATAGCATTTGTTCCAACCCACTGCCATAGGGAACATGAGAACCAATCACAAAAACAACAAATGGAAAACCCATGACACCATGGTTATTTTTGGTTTAGATTGGGCTGACCCATGTTAAATATATACTATGCACCAACACAACCCTTATCACGGCCCTTTCCACAAAAACCTACAAGCATATCACAGTCTCGATCGAGGTGACTGTGAGAGGTTACAGAACAAGGATTATGCAGCCTTGAGGGATAATGCAATGTGGTAATTTTTATGTTCTTTTATCTTTAACATACATCGATTACTTTGCCACATTCATTTAATCACATAAACATTTCATATAAACCCATAATCATTACTACATTGTAATAAAATGCAACTATAATGAAACTGCTATGCTAGAATAGATAATAAGAAAATACACATGAAGACACAACTTTTACCATGGTTCATCCCTATGTGGGACTACATCGACAAGAACTATTTATTATAATAATTAATCTCTTACAACAAACATTTATTGACCTACGCATTAAGCTGCAAGTTGTCTACACACTCAGCTACAGACATATGCCTCTGGGCACTCAGTTGCAGAGCCCTTCCCATGCCACAAACTACAGATCACAATAATTTGACCATAAACATAGATATGGACCATAAATATGATTCTTTTTATTATTGTTGATCCCTATATATACTATTACATTGAGGGAAATATCATCAAAATAACATGGTCCATATACCATGGACTCCCCTAATACAAGCTACTATGGTTCGAAACCCATTGATCTCTTACATAATTACATTATTTTACAAAACGAAGGGGCTTCAGCATGCCCTGAAGCCCATATCCTACACGGTATATCTATTATGTGGTCCAATTTCCGCTTTGTAGCTCCACTGCATGGTCCACTTCATGCTCTACTTCATTCATTTCTTCATACTTCGTTCCACAAAATGTAGAGTCTTTGCCCAAAAACTAGGCCAAGTTGGGCTACACCCAACAGGCCCCCAACACTCACATGTGACTCATCCTGAGTCACTCATCTACTTTGCCTCTGATTTTTGCTACGATGTTGTTGTATGAATGGTTTAACTACTACAAGGTCTCTCTTACCTCCTTTTCCTTCACTATGCACTTCCTCCAACAATTCTTCTGTCACATGTTTTGCAGCCTTCTGTACCAGTGTTTTCTCCCTCTTTCAAATCTATTGAACCTTCTCATCCACTTCCTACAATAGTTGGAGGACCTCATCCTACCAAGGCTGAGTCCTCTCTGTCAAAATTTGTTCTTCTTTCTTCATCTCCTCAATTTGCTTCTGGAGGGCCTTCGACTCATTGATCTTTGCAAGCTTCTATGAGATTGGTAAGGTCTTTGCAGATGCCTGAATCTCCTCTAACTATTGTTTCTTCTCCTACATTTCTTCCTGCATTTTCTATACATTTCAATCTTCCTACAATGAAGTCCAAATTTGCAAACTTTCCTCCAAGAGTTTTCCACAATCTACCACTGTTGTGGATATGATATCCACTACAATCTTTAGTTTGTATCCCTTTTATCTCTCACTTCTTGTGGTGTAGTTAGCTGTAGCTTCATTTGCAACTCACTAATCTACATTTCATATTGGAATTTCACTACAAAAATTTTCTCCTTGTACCCTTTCACTGCAAGGTCGAGCTTCATGACCTTCTCGTCTACTGGGTCTTCCTCTCGGACATCAAGGTCCAAAATATATTTACATGTGGCTTCGACCACCTCCTTGATCTTCTGGTGTTCCTCTGCTATTTGATCCTTTTCTTGGATCACCTACTTGAGCTTCTACCAAAGCATAGCTCACTCTTTTTCTACTTGAATATTTAGCTGCGAGGTGTGTTATTTGCACAACTTTAGTTCTTCAATTATCTCCATGTGCAACTTGTGTAGTCTTGGCAATGGTACCTCTATGATGCTCATATTGACATGCTTCCATTCCTTATCCTACTATTGTAGTTCTATGGAATCGAACTGTAGGGCTCCTGCAGATATCTGTGCTAACCTCACTGCAAGCGTAATCTCTTTTTATCCTTCTACTCCAACCCTTTCCTTTATCTGCACTAGTTTCATGACTATCTACGCCAGTATCTTCAATTATGTGATCCACTCTGCGACACTATTCAGAAGTGTGTTGTAGCGATATTCTACTATGTTCCAGGATTTTGTTGTTGCTTCTTGTATCCTGTCCCCAATTTGATCTAAGTCCCCTTCAGTAAGGACCATGATATCTTTCATTTTATCTTTCTTCTTCTTTTTCTTTTTCTTTAAGGCATCTTTGCCCTCATCCTTCCTTTTTTCTATGATAGCACGTTATATATCTATCTTTTCTAATTATATGTTATGCTCTTATAGAGGATCTTGGTGACCCTCATCATGTAGATCTTTTTCTTCTAATTTATGCTCATCCTCATCCTTGTCCTTGTCTTTTCCACTCACTTTGCCATGCTTCAAGGTGTCCTCCTCTTCTTCTCCCACACTATCTCTTGCTTCTCCCTCCAGCGCAACCATCCATTCTGAAGGCCATTTCTATACTAGTGCTAAAAGATCATCTTCGGTAACTAAGTATGGTAGGGAATGCCATTCCTTCTTTGTATCCCTATGTGCCTATGTGTACACCCTATGAAAATCTTCCATAAAATTTGCAACAACACTATACTGCTCGTATAGGCTCTATGATAGGCGAGGGTGCTGGTTCACCACCATGTAAAAATCCATATGATACAATACAAAAAAATCCTTGTTCTCCATTGCTCACAAAGGTTGGGTGGTAAACCATAGTGAGGCATACCGCGTGGCTTCACAGACATCTAATGCTACTGAGGGGAACTATGAATCCTTTGGCTTTCTCCATGCTAACATTGCAATAATCAAAAGTAACCATGCATAATGGAATTTGGTACCTTTCTCCTAGACTTCGCGATAATCATCAAGAAATTCCTTGCAAAGGTATTTAGCCCAATTGTATTGAACCCTGTTGGCACACTACGCGTCTAAGGAAACCATCGATGCAGGAACTTCATTCACTTGACACTTTCTGATGATCTTTCTAGCCAATATGTGGATTGTGAAGCGAGCTGCTTGCTCATTGATTGAATTTATGTCCTAGCGTCTTTTTCCTTTTTCTATCCCAAACTTCTTCTTCATGTTATCCGCTATAGCATGGTCCTAATATTTTCCGACGAACTCCCCTGCAGGGTTCTGCCCTTGGTATGGTAGTCTTGTTATCCTCCATATCAAAATTGGGTCTATGGGAATCTTATTTCCCATCCATAAGCATCGATTGTGTACCAGCATGAGAAACTGGCATATACATGCCATGTTTCCTAGACTTCTATCACAGTGTAACACATATAACATATTTATTAGTAATGATTGTGCCAACCTATTTTCCCACTACTATGGTTGTAGCCTTGTTACTCCGTTGTTCGGGTAGTGCACCTGTTTCAAATACTAGCCTGCTGTGAACTGAGGGTAATTTTTCCTCTCATTAAAGTCATAATATGTGAACTTTAACTATGGTATTTTTCCATGTAGTTCCCCAGTAAATGGTACTTTTTCTGGAAGTAGGGGTGTCAAGATGTCGAACTTTGCATCCTTCGAGTCTTTGACTAGATTTTCATTTGGTTTCCTCAGTGGAATGTATGGTAGTAGAGGTGAAAATTCTACATCCCCTGTTACCCTCTGATCTTCATGCTCCACTTCTTCCTCACTATCTCTAACTTTATCGGGTTGTTGTTGAGGTTTGATAGGTTTCTTATCCTACTTCTTCTTAGATCTTTGTTCCTTGATTCGTTTCTTCCTCAATGATCTCCATTGTTCTTGTGTTCATGTTAATGCATTGATAAACTAGAGGAATCTCAGCTGATGCTACGAGTATACCAACGGTTGCTACGACGAATGCTTTCATGACTCATTCTATGTCTCTCTTGTCAAAGATATGCACAAACTATTTAGTTGACAAGATTTTCATACGGAAGTTCTCTGAAATTTCTTCACACTATTAGTACTCAAATTCACAGTTCAGCAAAGTGTTCGATCTAGTATTACATCAAGGATTATGTAACTCCTAGGGCTACCAACTTTACTTCATCAACCCAATGTTCGTACAAACTTGGAGATTAAAGAGTTGTACACATAGGAGATGCAACAATATACTCTTGTCACTTTTCAATTGGGTAATAAACCACTAGGGTTTTTCAAACCAGTCTTCTATTGACTAGAAGGATTTTGACTACCAAATAGTAAAAGGAAAACTATTCTTTATGCATAATGGAAATGTTGCCTACTCTAGGAAATGAAAGTGTTGAATTGGAGAGTGCTATAAAGTGACATGAAACCATGTAGCTAAGAATCTACACATACTTCTTGCAAAAGAGACCTAACATAACCTTGCATCTGACATCTAGTTATCTAGACTAAATAAGCAAGGAAATTATCCTAAAACTACTGTGACTTCTGGATGCATGTACTAACTAGAAATTGCAAAAATTTGTTTTTGATTTTTGATTCTTTGAATTTAAATTCTAGTTGAACCAATTTGATCTTTGGCGGGGGAGACAAGTGTGGGGAAATAGGTCTAGAATGGTGTTGAGGGTATGGAAGCCAAGTGGAGGCCTAACCTAAGCTCATATGATCATTTCCTCTCAATTCGGGCTTAAAATAAGCTGCTACAGGGTTTCCTATAGTACAACAGGATGTCCTAGTTCTACTACAGGATGCACTGTTTTACTATAAGAAATAGGCCAAAAGCTATAGGGAGGTAGGAAAGGTAGAATAAAGTGCGAGAAAGGTGTCTAATGGTGGAATAAGGCACAAAGGAGGTGCGCACTAACCAAGTCTCATCCCAAGTCTTCAAGATGGTTGGACTTTCTCAAGCAAGATGTCCACTTTGCTACAAAATAGAAATTCGGATTAGGGTTTGGTGGAGTTTGGTAGTGTAGTTGGGTTAAACTTGGATGAGTCTAGTGAGATGGGGTCTCCCTACAGATCAAAAACTCCTGCAACAACATACATTATTTTCTTCATTTATGCAAAAATTCGTTTATATATGGAAAAGATGAGTTGAATTTAGGAAAAACATAGTTATTAATGGATAATGGCTAAGTCTATGAATGGAAGTGCTTCTAAACCATGGAAAACTCAAGAAACCAAAATGATAATTGTAGGTACTTCTACGTAATTTAGAAACAATTATCTATGCAACAAGAAATCCTAAGTTATGCAGTGATCAAACAATAAATATGTTTTTGGGATGTGAGCATGGAACCCTCAAACCATGAGACCATAAGGGAGATTAGGCAGAGGCTAGTACCACAATATTTTCTAAAGTATTTACTTTAACTATTGTAACATTGATCTATCTGTTCACAAATGGAAGAAAACTAAGTAATAATCCAAATACTTGTAGATTAAACAAAACAAAAATCACTTCAACAACTAGCTATGAATGTAATCTAAGCATACATACACAAAAAGAGGAACATCTGCTTCTAGGGTTGGGTCCTAACCCAAGAGCTTCAGCTCTCTGAGTCAACTCAATGATGGATGAAGGGAATGCTTCTCATTCTCATCAAAATGTCAAAAATATATAAGAGTAATCAGTCACAATGTCTTAGCTCAAAAATGCCTCTTGTCTACAACAAAAAAAGGTTGAATCCTAATGAGGCTCTAGGCCTTATTATTTGTAGAACTGAAGCTACCAACTAATTCCTCAAAATTAGGGAGGCTTGGCTCCCAAAATTAACTTGTCTTTAACTATCATTGGCTTGGCTGCCAATGACCTCGTTGGGCTTGGCTGCTTGTAACTCTGAGCTTATGAGATCTGGTGGAGGAATATTCGAGTGATTGAGGCATTAAGGAGGAAGATCCAATCTCCTAAAATACCACTCTCTTTTCTACTTTGAGTTCCTACACTTAAATTAGCCAAAAATGGCTCCAAATCCTGCAATTAATGCACATTATGCCACATTCCATAACATCTCATCTTTAACCTTCTCACTAAGAAAAATATAATAAAATATGTAAGGAAATGTGACAAAAGTTGATTTTAATAAGCTGGAAAGTGGAATTAAGGTCCATATAATTTACCTATTGATGAGCCTCATCATCATCCCCCTACTGAAATTGTTGCTCATCCTCTGAGCAACTTAATCTATGTCCATGTATTTGATTGCCCTTGTGGCCTCTTTGACATCCCATGCTTCTATTGATGTAGTCTCCTCTTGTGGATAAAATATTGCATGCTTCTCCATTTCCTCGCACTGCTTTCTTTCCTCTTCCTCCTTTCTTCCTTATAACATACCCAATAGCAATGGTGGACTGAGTTTCAAACCAATCTCGTTGATTTTGAGTCTCTGTATTTCCTTCTTATACAGTGGGGTCCTTTCAAGTGCATCTCTCATTCTTTAAGGGGAACGATCTTCCATGATCCTTAGGCTATATAGTTGGGTGCCCCATCTCCTTTGGCATGTTTGTTGGCTTTCATCCCCTAGCAATCTCAAGGTGTCTTCAAAATGAGTGATTACTTGATCTTGTGTAGCTAGGTATCTTGGTGCAAGTTGGGGACCATCCTCCAACTTGCACCAAAATGTTGGGCAATTTATTGGGCTTAAATTGCTGCATTAAATTATCAACCAGGGAAACTTGTAAGCTTGTGATGGTGCCAGAAAAATATATGCAAGAGTAGGCAACTAACTCTATGTCTAGCTAGATTATTTATGATTCAATATAATATGCAAGGGAAGAGGCTCCTAACTAAGGAGGTCCTGGTTGTCCTTCCCTACAGTATCATAGAGAAATCATTGATTACATGAAACTAAAAACTTGAAATGAAGACAAGAGAATGAACTTAATTGTTGTTCAGATTCAAGTAGAGAGAGAGACTAACTTAGTCTCTTGATTGTCCTCTCATGTACTAATCCAAACTAAACTAAGATTCATTCACAAGCATAAGAAATGAAATAACTTGAAACATAAACACAAAAGAATGAATTTCAATTACCATATAAATCAATGGAGAGAGAGCCTAACTTAGACTCTTGGTCTCTCCTCATATGATACTTGAAATATAAAAGCAAAAGAATGAATTTTAATTATCATGCGAATCAAATGGAGAGAGAGCCTAACTTAGACCCTTGGTTGTTCTCCCATATGCTGATAAGATTCTAATTTAAAACTCATTCATCAATCACAAACAAATCCTCAAACATATAAGCAATTAAATGAAATAAGATCTAATATGAAATAACATGTTTCTCTCATCCTTTTAGAGTGAGCTCAATTCTCTTAAGAACAAGACAAATCATTCCATATACTACATTAAGGAAACTTATATCTAAAAACTACATATGGAAATAAAACTACATAATGGAAATGTGTGTAAAATGAAGCTTTATTCTATTCCATCATAAGTTGGATACAATGCTCTAAGAGTCCTCCCTTTGGAATGGAGGAGGTACTCCTATTTATACAATAGGATGAGATAACAAACTCATAATGATGATCCACTAATCTCTCTTTTAGTTCCATACATTTCTCAACCATCTAGACACATAACCCTATCCTCCATGATCTCCTCCACGAGGTCCATGATTTTCTCCATGATCTTTTCCATGAGGCTTATCTTATCAAATTCGAATTTGATCATTCAGGGCCACATAAAGATGCCCTGGAAGCTTCCTTGGAACCTACACATGTCAACAAACTCATTCTAATTGTTAGGTATAAGTATAAGCATATTATTTTCTAAAGTTTAGCCATAAATTCACTTAAAAATGTTAAGAATTAATAAACTTTGGAAAAGCATAGTTATAACCCAATAATGAGGTAAATGGAATGATGTGGAGGTGGAATGGAGGTGACATGAAGGTAAAATGTGAAGATATTGGTGAATAATGGAGTGAAAATAGGGACCATTGTGAGGCCCAACAGTTTTCTTATCCTTTTGGTGAGTCTTCAATGATGATAGGTTTTTGGTAAGTTTTTGTGGTCTCCCTTGTTTGATCATAGTGCTCCTCCTTGTTTTGAAATACAGGGGAGTTCGCCTTTTCCTTTTTCCTGTTGACTTTCTATGTGTGCTTAGGGCAGTCAAGGAAATAGTTTCTTCCCTCTCTATGGGTTCAAGAGACACTCTTGGATATTCCTCCCCTTCCTTGCTATGTTTTTTAGGGCTTGCCTCATCCTTTTGTTCTTCTTCGCCACTGTTCTCTTCTCCTTCCTCTTCTTCCTCTGTTTTATTTTTCTCTACCTCCTCTTCTTCTTCAGGATCTTCCTCTTCAAGTTCTTCTTTTTCCTTTTCAAGTTATTCTTCTTCCTCCTTATGTTTTTCTTCTTCCTCCTTAGGTTCATCCTCTTCCTCTTCATGTTCTTCTTCTTCCTCCTCAAGTTCTTCTTCTTCTTCCTTGGGTTCTTCTTCTTCCTCTTCTTCTTCCTCCTCTGGTTCTTCTTCTTCCTCCTCACCACTAGAGGTTGGGTCCTTCTCATATTCAAATGCTTCAATTATAGCCTCCATGTCCATGTCCCTAAATGTGGACCATAGAATAGGGACTTTTAACTAGCCTAAGGCATCTTCTAGTATGATCGTGATTAGTCCATGATGTGCTAGTTGCTAATGTTTTTCTTCATGTACCTTTATGCTTATGTCGATTATTGATTGGAACAAGAAGTAGGGCACACTAATTCCTCCAATTAAGGGGTAACTCCTCTCCAGATATCATCTCATGGAGGAGTCTAAATTGGTAACCATAGACTATACTCAACCTTCCTTCACAAGAAATATACTTGAGAATATAATATCTTACTTCATCACAAGGATAGGTAAGGATCTCCCTTCTAATCCCATTTTTTTCCTCAATTGGACCTTCATCTCTTAATAAAAATTTATTATTTGCATAAGTGATGCTATATTTATCCTCCTTTCTCTATTTCATGCCTAGAGGAAGTGTAGTGATTCTGCTAATGATTTCAGGGGTAATTGTCACTGAAAATCCTCTAACCATAGAAGTAGCACTGAATCTAGCATGAGGTGTGGGTGACATGGAAAATTCCCAAGCTACATCATCATCATATCCTCTATGTAGCTCAAAGAATCCCAACAATTGATTCCTTCAAAAATCTCTACCCTAGAGGGATGGAGGTGTATTCTCGCTGTCCCTGTGGGCTCCCTTCTATTGAAACCTCCTGTCATTTTCTCCTCTTTGGCAAGTTTATTGTAGGTAGTTTTTTTGGCCTAAATCTAGGGATTTCGAAGGTGACTATGGCTTTAGAAAATAGGATGGTGACTGGAATTCTCTGTTTATCCCCACACAATTTCGTAACACAATTTTGTCTATCCCTAGCGACACTGTAATTACTAGAAAGAAAATGAAGATTTCGTTTTCATTTTCTTTTTCCTAGATATAAAGTCAAAGCACAGAGGATATGGGCAACATACCTTTCACTGTGATGCCCTAGGTGAGGAGAATTTTTGAATAGTTGGGCCCTAGTCACCCCCTTGCAGATATTTTTTACAATTCCCACTATTTCCTGTAGTTCTTTGTGTTTCTTGTAGGTGTTCCTTATAAGATAGCTGAAACTAGTTTTCTTCCTCGATGGCTCTTCCAGGTGGTCCAAGTTCTCTAAATCTTGAAGTGAATGATGTGTGCATGAAATTTAGGATTTTTTTCTATTTATCATCGATTCCTTGGAATGTTGTGTTGAGTGGCAGTGTACGTGATTTCCCCTTTTGGACCGTTCACCCACCATTGGTTATCATGTAGCCTTTCCTCACAATCATCACCCACTCCTACACAACTTAACTTGACCACCTTTTCGACTTATTTTCTTTGATGTGACCTTGCCATGTGACCTGCTCACTAGGAGTTTACTTTTTGTTTTCGAGTTGAGGGCGACCAAGTTAACTGGCCACCTTCAGCTTATAAAATCAAATTTTTCATATTCCTACACTTTTATCATATTCCTACTTAGGAAAGAGTGTGGATGACATGCCTACCTGTGCCTTCCTTTGCTTGGTCGATGCATGGTGGAGGGTGGCTTTGTTGTGCTTCTTCTTCTCCAGGTACATGTTTTCCATGGCTCTTTTTTTTTTGATTTCACGTAGCTGATATGTTTGTATTACTTGTTGTGGTGTGCAGGTGCTTGGCCTCTTCTACTGTTGTTGAGCTCTAGATAAGTTCCATAGTGCCTACAAGGGTGTTGATACTCTTTCTCTACATGGATGTTGAAGGAGGAGCATGGAGACTGTTGTTGTCATAACACAGGCTACTACATGGTTTCCTGTAGTACTACAAGAAATCATGTAGCTGCCTTTTTCTTAAATATTTTGTATTTTTTTTCTTAGAGGAGGAATAGATGGTGAGGTAGGAGTTGAAGGGGTGGAAATGGGTGAGATGGAGTGGTAGGTGAGGGAGGCCACTAATGGTATGGCCCTTGGACTTTTCTGTGTGTTTTTTTTTCTCTTTTTTTTCTTATATATATATATATATATATATATATATATATATAGATATATAGATATAGATCTTTCTTTTTGAGTGGTTTTTTTATGGACACAAAGGGTGGCATGGTCATGATTTTGTGTTGGGTGAGATGTGGTGAGGAAAATGGTCCCCTCTTTCAACCCAGAACAGGCTTGAATAATCATTTCTCAACTAAATATTCATGTAGAGTTTCAGGACATCCTGTGGTACTACAGGAAACTCCTATGGTAACTACAAGAAATCCTGTAGAAGTCAGAAAATTGCCTGCAAATTGGTTTTTGATGTTGGGAAATGAGGATGGATGATGGAAAAATGGTAGGAATGGAAGATATGAAGTTAATGAAGGAAGAATGGGGTGTTGCTTGGATTTATTCCCTATAAACTTGGTGTCTTTTGTTTCCCTGAAAACTTGAAAAAATCATAGAATTTTGTTAATGGGCAGGTTTCAGATCCCTGCCATACAATTTTTTTTTATTTTTTTTTTAGAGAGAGACACAGGTCTCCTTAGAGGAGGTCTCGAACCTGTTTTCCTACCCTATGTGCCTCAAGGGATGTTTTCACCCATGGATCTTTTATTTTCATTTTTTTCACTCTCGAGTTGCCTCAAGGACGTTTTCAACCTAGAAGTTGGCCTCAGGTGCCTCATGTATGTTTTCACCTAGGTCCCTTATTCTATTTTCTCTTTTTTTTTTCTATTTTTTTATTTCAGAAATAAAACAAACTTCAAGAATTTTGTGAGTTGGAAGACGAGACACTTCGAATCACATTCACTTCCTTATTGATAGTATTGATAAAATATTCCTTTGATAGATGTTTTTTGCAGGCTTTCAATATGTACCCATTGACAAGAAAGGGGATACCTTCTTCATCAAAGGTTTTTATCAAAACATCCCCATTTTCATGGCATTTTTATATCACATATGGGCCCATCTATCTGGTCATCAATTTTCCTTTGAAATACTTGAACCTGGAGTCATATAGAAGAGCCCAATCACGCTCTTGATAATCTTTGTATTTGATGTTTTTGTCATTCCAAACCTTTCTTTTTACTTGAGTCACTTCTGTGTGTAGGAGGGCCCACATCCTGAATTCATCTAACCCATTGATTTGGAGAAGACTCTCTTGTTGAGCCCTTTAAACATCCAAATCCAATTGTGCTATCATTCTCAAAGTGTTGTACTCAATCTCATTGGAAAGCAGAGCCTTTTTTCCATAGACCAAATCATAAGCGACGAAGCTAGTGGTTGTCTTCCAAGTTGTATTATAGGCCCAAGTGGCCTCCACTAGTCTGTCAGCCCAATATTTCCTACTGGTGCTCACCAACTTTGTGAGAATTATTTCCAATGCTATGTTGGTAACCTCTAGTTTTCCATTGGCCTAAGGATGGTAAGAAGTTGACTTCATGTTCTTGATCTTATGATGGATGAACAGATTCTCAAACAAGTGTGAGGTGGATTGAGCACCCTAATTAGTGACTAGGTCTCTAGGGTACCTAAACTTCTAAAACACATTCTCCCTTAAGAACTCAACCACTTTCTCTTATGTTGCTACCTTGATAGCCTTGGTTTCAGTCCACTTTGTCAAGTAATTAGTGCACACAATTATGTACTTTTTCTTCCCTGATGGTGGATTAATGTGCCCAATGAAATCCATGCCCCACTTGTTAAATGGATCATGAGCCACTTGAGGTTGGAAAGGTATTTTATCCGTAGGGTTAGGTTTCCACATTCTTTGGCACTGGTCACATCGATTGTTATATTTGATTACATCTTGGTGGAGAGTGGGCCAGTAGTAGCCAGCTTCTAGGACCTTGAAGGCTATCTTCTTCACTACAAAGTGACCCCCACAAGGCCCATCATGATAGGCTAGAAGGATGTCAAAAAATTCTTCCTCCCTGACACATCTTCACAAAATTTGATCTGGGCCTAGTTGAAGAGATTTCCCCCACTCCAAGTGAATGGTGCATTTTTTCTTATAATTCTTCTCTTTTCCTTGGACGACAAATTTGGAGTGAACTGTGTAGCCACTAAGTAGTTGGCTATATAAGAAAAAAATGGAGAGATAATTGAAATAGTGAATAAATTATCATATGGAAGTTGATAATCAACCATTCCTTCCTCACCTGCAGGAAAAGGTCAGTCTAAACAAAAAATCTGCAACTAAATTTTCTTTGTCAGGCTTATCAATGACAGTTGGATCAAATTGTTGTAACAAAAGAAACCATATAATAATTCTGGCATTCACATCAGGCTTTCTCATCAAATATTTAATAACAACATGGTTATTATGTACAAAGTTCTGGTAACCAGTGATGTAATGTCTAAATTTATTCAAGGAATGGACAACATCTAGGAGCTATTTTCCATTCACAGTATAGCTCAATTCAGCCTTGGAAGTATTTTTTCTGATGAAGTAAATGGCATAAGGTAACTTGTCATATATCTAACCTATAGTTTCTCCTATAGATTTTTCAAGGGCATCAGCATAAATTTTGAAAGGAAGAGCCCAATTTGGGTGTTGGAGTATAGGTGCAGTAATCAACTTGTCCATTAGGGTTTCTAAGGCCTCTTGGTAGCTTTCTTACCATAAAAAATCAAAGTCCTTGGTGAATAGTCCAAAGAAAGGTGAGGTTACTTTGTTGAAGTCCTTTATGAATCTCCTATAGTATCCAGATAAGTCCAAGAAACTTCTGAAATCCCTCTACTTCTAGGGAGTAGGGACCCTCTTTGTGATAGCAATTTTATTGTGGTCCACTTGTAGTCCTTCCTGGGATATTGAGTAACCTAGAAAAATCATAGAATTCATCAAGAAATCACACTCCTTAGGACTAAGGGATAAGTACATTTCAATGCATTTGTTTAATACTTTTCCCATAGGGGGTGAAATCATCCATATAAATTTCCATAGTCATTGACTAGGTTTGCAAATATGCTTAGGATTTCCCTCTAAAAAGTGGTAGGGGCATTGAATAGTCCAAAAGGAAGGACCCTATAAGAAAAGGTACCCCAAGGAAAGGTGAAGGTGGTTCTATCTTGGTCCTATGGGTTGGTCTGGATTTGATTGTAACCACTAAATCCATCTAGGACAGAGAAGAACTTCTGTCCTTCTAGACCATATAGTACTTGGTCAATGAAAGGTAGAGGGAAATGGTACTATTTTGTGGCTTTGTTTAGCTCTTTTTAGTCCACACATATGCTCCACTTCCCATTCTTCTTTTGGACCAGAACTAGAGGAGACACCCACTCACTATCTAATATGGGGTAAACGAACCCTACATCCAACAACTTCTGTAGTTCTTCTTTAGCTATACCTTTGAGGGTTGGGTTCATTCTCCTCTAAGGTTGGCGCACTCGGTTGCAACCTTCCTTGATGTAAATGTGGTGAGCAAAAACTAAAGGGTGCACTCCCTTCATTTCATTATAACTACATGAAAAGTCATCCATATCCTCTCATAACATGCCACATAACTCTTTTTCCTAATGTGTAGAGAGAGGGGTTCATTTTCAATGTTTCCCCACTATAGACCTATTGTGCCTATTTGTTGTTCGGGTTTGGATTTGTTTGAGCATGCATCTGAGGTTGCTTCAATGGAGCAGGGTGAAGGAGATGTGGTTGAGATCAACATGGAGGCAGTAAGGCTAGAGATTTCTTGTATGAGGTCCTCCACTACTGGGATGGTGTATTCCACTGAGGTTATGGAGGAGAATATGGCTAAAATGATTGATTGGAAGGTTCTGAATGGTATTGAGGTGTAAAATACCAGGGAGAAGGTGTGGACCATGAAGGATGAGCATGAGGGAACCAAGGGGGAATGGATGCATTCTGGTTAGGGTTGTAATATGACTAGGACACCCCCTTGCATGCCTTGTTGGTATGGTCAAGTTCCTTGAGGCCTTATATGGTTGATATAGCAGAGTTGTTCAGTCACCCCTTCAGTTCCTTGATACACATATTTCAATCCAAGTAGAGAAGGGCACTTGTTTGTGCAATGGTTCTCCTCAGAGACTAAGAAAATATCTATATGATTCAATGGAAATTCATTTCTAGAGTGGCTTTTGGTGAATCTAGGGAAAAAGACAACTAAGGCTCTTTATGCTTCCCCTTGATTCCTCTTGATCTCCATGGTGTCCATTTACAGAGAAAGGGTATGCGTCATTTCACTCTTGAAGTCTTCCAACATGGTCCCAATTTAACTTTTGATGGATGTGTTGGAGGAGGATGAACTGGCCAAAGATTGACTACCCCTACCCTTCTTTCTCACATCCCTAGAATGATTTTTGAAAACTATCTTATTGTCATCATAAGGTAGCTGATATATGTCACGTCCTGACACCATGTTTAGGGTTTCTAGGAGATCTTCCCTGGTCCCTCTAAGAAGGAATAGATTAAGTGATTCAAGATTGAGGGTGCATCTAGCCCTTTTAGAGCTGAGTTAGAACCTTTCCTCATAATCTTCCAAATACTCATCATGTCCCAAGATCATTATAAAGATTTCCTCTTTGGTATCTTTGGACATGCAATAATCCCTATACTTATTGTTTAAGTCTTGTTGCATTTGAGCATAGGTGTTGATGTTGTCCCCAAGTAAACCCATATACCAGTGAAAGGTTGCATCTTTGAGGGTGGATGGGAACAATTTCAACTTCTAGTCGTAAGAGGTATAATCATAAGTTCTGCATATGACAACAAACTCAAACGAAAAGGTATCTGGCTTCTCTGAGGTTCAGCAATGGAAGTGAGGAAAGACATAGGGGCTTATTTTTTTCATCCTAGCATCTCCATTAGTTTCTTTGATGGGAAAATAACCCTCATTCTTGTTTTCAGCTCCATCTCTATTTTCAATCCCATTTCTATTTTCAGCCATGGTTTAGGTTGGTGGAATGGTTTCTTCTCCTTCTTCCCCAATAAAATCTTCAAAGATCTCTTCTTGTTCGCCTAATGGGTCCTCTAGCTCACAGCCACTGAAGAAGAGGGAAGGTTGGTTGTTAGACGTGGTGGGGGTTATTTGGAAAAAAAATTCCTAAGTTATCTCTACTCCTACAAGGCATGAAAGGAAATTTTTTTTCTCTTTTTTCAGGGTTTTTTCATAATTACTTGTAGAATGGAAATAAAGAAGGATTTGCAACTATCTTTTGCACGGAACTAATTTCAGAATGGAAAGAAAGAAAATATTTGCAACTATTTACTAAATGGAACTACTTGCAGAATGGAAAGAAAGAAAAGATTGTAAGTATCTTTTGAATGAAAGAAAAAAAGGAAATAAGAAATCACATCTACTTAGACACCTCCTCGAAGATGGCATCAAAATGTGATGAGCTTTAGTATTGCAGCAAGAATGCTGCAACTCCTAGGGCTACCAACTTTACTTCATCAGCCCGAGGTTAATACAAGCTTAGAGGTGACAGTGTTGTATACGAAGTAGATGCAATGGTCTACTCTTGTCACTTTTCAATTGGGCGATAGATCACTAGTGTTTTTCAAACCAATCTTTTATTGACTAGGAGTTTGACTACTAAATAGAAAAGGGAAAACTATTCTTGATGTATAAAGGAAATGTTGCCTAATCTAGGAAATGAAAGTGTTAAATTGAAAAGTGTTATAAAGTGACATGAAATCATATAGCTAAGCATCTACAAATAATTCTTGCAAAAGAGACCTAACATAACCTTGCATCTAACATCTAGTTATCTAGACTAAATAAGAATGGAAATTATCCTAAAACTATTGTGACTGTTGCATGAATGTACTAACTAGAAATTGCAGAAAAGCCTTTTCGTTTTTCAATTTTATGAATGTAAATGCTAATTAAACTAATTTGATATTTGGAAGGGGAGATAAGTGTGGGGAAACAATTATAGAATGGTGTTGAGGGTGTGGAATCCAAGTGTAGGCATAACCTAAGCTCAGATGATCATTTCTGCTCAATTCGGGCTTAAAATAGGCTACTACAGGGTTTCATGTAGTACTACAGGATGCCCTGTTTTACTACGGGAAAAAGGTTGAAAGTTATAGGGAGGTAGGAAAGGTAGAATAAAGTGTGGGAAAGGTGTCTTATGGGTGAACAAGGCATAAACGAGGTGCACAGTACCCAAGGCTCAGCCTAAGTCTTTAATATGGTTGGACTTGCTCAAGGAAGATGTCCACTTTGCTACAAAACAAAAATTTGTACTAGGGATTGGTGGACTTTGGGAGCATACGTGGGGAAGACTTGGATGAGGCTGGTAAGGTTATGTCTCCCTGTAGATCAAAAACTCCTGCAGCAACATACATTCTTTTCTTAAAATATGAAAAACTTCATTTATATATGGAAAATTTGAGTTGAATTTAGGAAAAGCATAGTTATTAATTGCTAATGGCTAAGTCTATGAATGGAAGTTCTTCTAAACCATGGAAAACTAAAGAAACCAAAATGATAATTGCAGGTATTTCTAAGGAATTGAGAAACACTGATCGATGCAACAAGAAATCCTAAGTTATGCAGTGACCAAAGAATAAATTTGTTTTGGGTTGTGAGAATGGAACCCTCAAACCATGATCCATAAGGGAAATGAGGCAAAGGCTAGTAACACAAGATTTTCTGAAGTATTTACTTTTACTATTGTACCACTGATCTATCTATTCAAAAATGGAAGCAAACTAAGTAATCATCCAAATACTTACGAATTAAACAATAGAAATCACTTCAGTAACTAACTATGAATATAATGTAAGCATATACATGCAAAAACAGGAACCTCTGCTGCTAGGTTTCGGCCCTAACCCAAGAGCTTCAACCCTCTAAGTCAACTCAATGCTAGATCAAGGGAATTCTTATCATTCTCAGTAAAATGTCAAAAATACATAAGAGTAATCAGTCACATTGTGTTAGCTCGAAAATTCCTTTTCGCTACCAAAACAAAAATCGAATCCTAATGAGGCCCTACACCTTCTTATTTATACAACTGAAGCTACCAAAAACTTCCTTAAAATTAGGGAGGCTTGGCTACCAAACTCAAGATTAACTTGTCTTCAACTATCACTGGCTTGGCTGCCAATGACCTCGGTGGGATTGGTTGCTTGTAACTCCAAGCTGATGAGATCTGGTGGAGGAATATTTGAGTGAATGAGGAGTTAAGGAGGGAGATCCAATCTCCTAAAATCCCTATTTCTTGTCTACTTCAAGTTCCTGCACTTAAATTAGCCAAAAAATTCTCCAAATCCTGCAATTAATGCAAATTAGGTCACATGACATAACATACCATCTCTACCCTTATCACTAGAAAAATATAATAAAATATGTAAGGATATGTGAGAAAAGTTGATTTTAATAAGTTGGAGAGTGGCATTAAGGTCCATATAATTTACTTATTTATGAGCCTCATCACTAGGTGGGAGGTGACTTCTTATAACAAGTCTGAAATTCGAACCCCATCATTAGATCGGATTTTGTCAAAATTGCGTTCAGATTGTGTTCATTAATTTCATATATATCCTTCGATCTCACCAATATGTCCTCATAAATGTGACTTTCTGCATATTTTCCCCTTTTAATGGTCATATTTCTATTTTTTGGCGAGCTTCAACTTATCCCATAGTGTAGCGAACATCTATCTTACATGGCAGCTCCTATGTACTTTGACATAATATAGACTTTAGCGAAGTAACTTCCTACATCAAAGTTCATTTTACAATGTAATTTATAGTCCCCTACCCACTTTCAACTTCAGGTGGCACTAAGAATTTCCCCTTTCTTCTTTAGAGTGAGGTTGTAGGGATAGTGTTGTCCCTTTACAATGTGAACGTATTGTCATCTAATATTCCTTGAATTAACTCTCCATTTAACTTCGCTAATTGAAATGCACCTCCAATAGTAGTATGCTTAGTAATATATGGGCCTAACCAATGCATATTGAATTTTACTGGAAATTTTATAAACTTATTGTCATAAAGGAGAACAAGGTGTCCTAGTTGGAACTCCTTTTTCTTAATATGTCCACCATTCCAGTCCTTTTCTCTTTCTTTTTGTACTTATTGATGGAATCTTGCTATAAATTTGTATTCCTCCAAAGCAATCAACTATGACATTCTTTCCTCAATTATGTAATGGTCTTCCAGTTTTGTAAAAGTTGCAATCCTCAAGCTAGGAATAATGTACTCCATCGGAATCACAACCTCTTATCCATAAACTAATATGAAGGGTGTCTGGCCTACCAACTTTTTACATGTGGTCATGTAATCCCACAATATTTTTGGAATTCTATGGTCCCAACCATCTTTGTTCACATTTCATACTTTAGTCAATGCATTCTCCAAAATCTTATTGAATACTTTTACTATTGCATTGGCTTGAGGGTGATATGGAGTACTCTTCTAATAATAAGCTTGGAATTACTCAGTCAATGCTTCAATGGTTTTATTCAAGAAATGGTAACCTTGGTCACCCACCAAAACTTTTGGACATCCAAGTCTCGACAAGATGTATTCAAAAATAAACTTTGCATTAGTCTTTGCGCTACAATCATTTACTAGTTGTGCTTTGGACCACCTTGTTAAATAATCAATTGTAGTAATTATGTGCCTTGCACTAGTCCTCTTTCCAGGTGGGTTGATAATTCCAACAAAACAATAGCCCATTTATGAAAATCCTACAATGTATCTTGTGGTACTAGTGGCATCTCATCTCTTCTTGAAGGTTTTCCTATTCTTTGACATACATCACATGCTTTACAGTAATCCTTTGCATCTTTGTGTAGTGTAGGTCACCACAATATTTCTCTCAAAATATTCTTCATAGTAGCTTTCCCTGCATAATGTCCATGAGTTGCACCTTCATGAGCCTCTATTAGAGTCATTTCTCTTTCATGTTCAGAGACATACCTACGCAATATCTCATTTGGTCCCATCTTATATAATTGTCTTTCTCTCAATGAAAATTCAACTAACTTAACCACTAATTCTTTCTTCTACTACATAGTATATTTTAAAGGATCCATTCATGTGTTTAAAAACTAAATAATACCTACAAAATGGTCATCTACAAATGTGATTGCAAATCACTGCATATCAGGGAGATTATCTTCTATGGTGGTTAGTTCTTCCCCTGTTTCCAACCTTGAAAAATATTCTGGTCCTGCATTCAGTATTCATGGTTTAACATTGATCTCAAAGTCATATTCTTGAAATAATAATAACCATCTGCAAATATTTCCTCCTAAGATAGTCTTATTGACCAAATACTTCAATGAAGAATGATCTGTAAACATTTTAAAATGTGATCCCAAAAAATAATGTCTAAATTTTTGGAAATCATATACGATAGCCAATCCTTCTCTTTTTGTAGTTGTGTAATTCTCTTCTACCTTGGACAACTTTCTACTTGCAAAGGCTATAGGATGATAAATTTCTCCTTCATCAAGTTGTGTTGGTACCACTCCCAAAACCATACCAGAGGCATCCACGTGGACATGGAATTCCTTATTCCACTTAGGTAACACTAATATAGGTACAACTACTATATTTTCTTTCAATATGTCAAGGCTATTTTGACATTCTTCATCCCACTAAAAATTTACATCCTTCTTTAACGACTTCTCCATAGGTGTAGTGATCTGTGTGTTGGGTAGCGGATCCCCCCATAGCAGATTTTTGGGGCTTGTAGCCTGAAGTTTTGGGTCAATGTAATGTAAAGACCCTGCAAAATGCGGGTGCGGAGCACGAGATTCTAGGGTTGTCTACCATAAAATATTGTAACTTAATATAGAATGTGTCGGCCTACCCATGGTCCGCGGACCATGGGAATGTATAAATAGAGTGAGGCTCTAAGTGTAGAAGTCAATTTTTGGTTAAGTCTTGATCTTAAGTGATATGGGTTTTTGAATGCGACATTCGCTCTTAGTCTATAAGTCCGAGTCTTGGGTTGTAGGAATAGGAAGAGGCTCTGTAGCTATGTGTGCAGAGGCCTGGTAGAATCCGCAGCTGTGTGCATGGACGCCTGTAGCTGAGTGCGCAAGGCGGAGTTGGGATTGTAACGGGACAAAAGTTAATAAAAGATAAGTTGATTCTAGAATATTGTGCATCTGCTCATAGACCTATGTGTTTACACTTCTGTTATAATCATATGTATCTCTTTACATTTTATGGTTGCACACACTTGTTATGAATGTTGAATGATTGATAAGATTACTGGGCCCACAAAATTAAGTCAGATCTATAATAATAACACATTAAGGGTAGAGGATCTAGATAGCACCCCTTCGGACTTTGTACAGAGCTACGTGAAGATCAGACAGCTGCACGGAGTAGCGCAAGCGCACAGGATCAGTTGGTGAACTTTCTAGACTTCATCAAGACATCCCTATGATGCAAAAACCTAGTTCTATCACCCTCCCATACTACCTTGGGTGAGACCTCAGTCTACACTCCACAGACTATTGTTGAAAGGGCCGGTAGTTTCAGGATTTGTTTGGCTAAATCACTTCTAAACTTGGGTCAGGCCCCAAAAAGCCAACAAATGGTTCCGTTGTCAGGACTGGGATCTGGCTAAGCGATGTCTAATTTCGGAACACTAGAACCCTACGAAGAAGGAAATTGAAGATTGGTTGGATCAGAAGCTTCACAAGTTCGTGACATAGGAAAATAGAACTCCACAAATATCAAAGAAGAGGTGGTTGGATTGCTACGTTAATACGAATATCCATGAGATCTTCTTCACATCATTCTCTTCAAAGTTGTATGATTGGATCGCGAGGTTAGCCGATAGCCAGGGAAGGTACAAGCTCGATCAACTGATAGTGTTGACTCTGGAATTAGTGCGCATACTAGAGGTGTCAGAAGTTAAGATCATGAGGGCCGTGGACCATTGGCTCGACTAGATAATAGGGGGGTTTATCACTGAGTTCACGATAGACATGATCGTAAGGTATAGTGAAGTAGAACGACATTTTCTCAAGGGACCGCGAGGTAGGTACATTAAATCTTTGAATACGTGGATTAAGATATCGTTATGTGAAAAGTGGGTTATGCAAATACATTAATGTTTGGAGCAATGCGGAGCGGAAAGATATACCAAGGTATCGAAGGATTATGAAATAGTCCCTTAATCTCACCTTCACAAAAGAGCAAGGAAGAGCATGCTCAGGATTCTCTGAGAAGTGCGGTCAGTTTGATAAGGCAACACATTCTGCATTTATCACCTTCACTTATGCCATCAGCCACTTCACCTACTTCACCTCCATCTTCAACCACCCCACCTACACCCAACCTGCAGTTCAATATGGCAAGTGCGATCAAGCTACCTGTATTCATAGGAGTAGGGAATGAGGATCCAGATCATTTCTGGTTCGTGGGAAGAGCAGTGTGGGAAGCACAAGGGGTCACAGAAGACAACATTAAGAAGGCCACATTAGCAAGCGCTCTAGAGGATCACCCGCTGACATGGTATATCAAGCACTTGAATGATCACCCAAATGCAGGAATAGCAGAGATCCAGAATGCGCTGAACAGAGAATTTAGTCGGCCAAAATCAAAGACATAGTTAATCATTAGATTTAAAGAAATTGCAATGCTTCCAAGCAAGACCCCTTGGGATCTGTATCAGAGAGTAAATAGTATGATCCGTGAGGCTAATATGATGCTAATGGATGCACAGCACCACACGTGGTTTGTGGCATCTTTGAACCACACCTGAGGACTTCATTGTCACAACAGAAGTTTTCAACCCAGGCCGAAGGATTGGAAATGGCGATGAGGTTGCATGAAACACCGATACAAGATTTGGGTTGGGAGTCCAACACATCCATGCGCAACTATATAAAATATGCTTGGAAATGCAGAGTTTGATGCAGGATAGGGCAACCTGGCTGAAGGCATGTGAAGAAGTGTGGTGCATAAAATGTAAAGGTCAGTGCCACGATAAGGATCACTGTCCAGTATTCGCGAACTACTTGGTAGGAGTAGGACCAATGCCATTGAGACCAAAGGCACAGGCAGGGCCAAGTGCGGCACCCATGCTCTGGTGAGCGATCTATCAGGTGGGAGGAAAGCACACAACGGACAACTGTAATTTGCTGCAGAAGTATACACAGACTCCCCAACAACTGTTTTGCAATTTTTTTAGATCAGTGGGCCACGACGAGCGTACTTGTCACAGCTACGAGTTAATGATGGAGCGGGCCCCAACATATATAATGCAGAGTGAAACATGAGGCCTTGACCCAGCTGTGGGGATGGCACGTGCTAGATTTCAAGGGCAAGGTCGAGGACGGGGAGGAATGGGGACAAGAAGAGGCCACAGATAGTTAATCTGTTATAATTAAAGAGGACCAAGGCACTACGCTAGCAATTTTACCAATACAATGAGACTATCTTGTTCATACTATTCTCAATTCGATCATGAAGCAGTAGATTGTCCTACGTTGATTGCACAGATGCGCGAGAAAGGGGTACTACAACCTACTCTAACTCAGAATATCCAATTGATGAGGTATGAACCGCACGAAGAAGACCCTAACATGAACATGGTGCTCAAAAGCAGCGCGACCACAGGGGAAGATAAGGGGAAGAAGCCTGCGGAAGAAACATGGTTTTGCAAGGCTCCTACTAAGGAACCTAAGATTGACTTGGAACACACAAAGGAGACATTTATGGAAGCTAAGAAGAGCTTCACGGAGGCCTCTACTTCAGGTAGTAAGGATCAACCAGAGCTGGGAATGGATCCTTCTATGCTTACTATCTTTTTAGAGACATGCATGAAGTTACTGTGTGACAATAAGGCATTTAAAGGACTACAAGAGCTGATCTCTAGGTGCGCAGGGTCGGGTGAACCGCACGTATTCCAGAAGCTGGGAAGGCATGCATTGCACACCGAGAGGGAAATGAGATTAATGGTGCAAATTGGTGAGTATGAAATGGATAAGGTAATCCTAGACTTGGGTTCAGACGTGAATGTGTTACCCAAGCAAACATGGGAATGCATGGGCAGGCCCACATTGCAGTGGTCCCCGATTCAATTGCGAATGGCAAACCAACAGAAGATTCTTCCCATGGGGAGATTGCAAGGGGTAACAATGGATATCAAAGGCGCAAGCACACAAATGGACTTCAAAGTGATAGAGATTTTTGATGACAACAATCGATATCCTACATTGCTAGGAATAGACTGGGCCACTTATATGAATGGAGTCATCAACCTAAAGAAGTGGAAGATGATATTCGAGAAAAAGTCTCTACGCATAATAATTCTACCAGACCTAGCCGAAGGAGACTGCTACACTGAACCTATGCACGATGATGATAGAAATGATGAGCTGGATTGCATATACTAGATAACGGTGCAAGACTAGGATCGGGTAAAACTAACAGTAGATGGGAGAATCTCGTGGGAGCATGACAGTTCTTGTACTTCGGATTCAAATGAAGAAATATAACGCTGGGAGAATCAGTTGCACGAAATAACAACGCTAAATTGCAACATGATCATTAGATCACTGCGGTGCATGACGACCGAAGCAAGGGAACTGCCAACAGATGATGGGGTAACAAGAGTGGATGAATCCTTAGACAAATTTGAAAGTGCAGTACCGGAATAGCAGCAATACGGTGAGTTAGAATGGGCGGTGCACGCGACACCTGCACGATGGGGGCATGCACATCATAAGACTATGGGGAACTGGCACAAATGTAGAGGACGGATGCACTTACAGTGTGGAATTCCCTAGCATCGAACACGAGATGGGCAACCAGGATGAAGCAGTTTTCGATGGGTGCAAATGTGTGTTGTGCAAGCATACCCCAGATGAAGGATCGAAAATCAGAACCCAGCACAGGGAATGCGACGTAGGCCATATAAATTCCACGCCGGAGCCTTCGCAAAGCTATGTGGAATCATGAATAGAGTTTACCAGATGAGATGAATTGACTGGGACCTGCAGGTACTAGCAGTCCGATGAGCCTATAGGGACATAAGAAAAAAACAGAGCACAAAAATGACCCCAACACCGATGAGAAGAAATGAAACCATGAAAGCAGAGGATAATCACCAAACCACAGCTCCCATAGTTGGGACAAGACGTGAGGATCTAGGTATAGGAATTAGGTAGTTACGGGAAGCCATTTCGTGAGGGAGCATGAAGCTTCATGATCCTGATGAAGATTGGGTCTGGCTGAGGAAGAAAAGCATGACATTGGACGAAGAAATCAGTGAACTAGAAACTGAAGTCGCGCAAGCGAACCGCGAGAAACTGAAAATGGTGGGACCAAGTCTAGCCAGCCCTACTGCTACATTAGAAGGAGTTTTGACCCTATTACCATGGCTATGACTGCACTCTAAAGAAGAACGCAATGCACTAACGGATGCAAGAGTGTTTGAAGGGTGCCCGCGGCTCAGGCTAGCCAGAAAGTTGAGTGCTCGCACCAGGGGTGCGACCACCTGACTATCTATAGGAAGCATAGTCTTAGCACTCCAAGCAGTTGAAAGAGGGCATGGGACTATAAACGAATATGTAGGCGAGCTGTGTGGGATGGAGGTTCTACACAGGGCCAATATGTCACAAGGGTTGGGTCGCGCGTAAGAGGTTGCACTGCTGCATGGGTAGGCTGGAAGGTGACCATTGATGTCATTGTTCATGACAAGAGGTCGACTTTAAGGCAGAAAGGAGTGGGCGACAGGCCATTAAGACAGGAATTAAGAGCTCAATTCGGGACGATCTGCCACTAGAAAGGTATTAATGCCCCAAAAGTGCAAGGAATGGTCACATTCAAATTCAAACGTGACTATAAAAAACCTTGGGGTAGCTTCGAGGCAACACTTTGTTGTTTAAGATTTGTGCCAATACAGAGGATTGAGCACCAAGCTACCTTGCTGCCCATGAGTACGCGACCGAGCGGATCCAGTATAGAAACGATGACGACTGCAAGAACCAGAGTGAGATTCACGGAGATTACCCCAGAGCCCTATGTGACCCAGGAGGAGCCTGGAGAGGTGGCAGCTGCACTAGAGGTTCCAAAGTCCCTAGGCACACCGCAACCATAGAAAACCAAGCAGACAATGGGGCCAGTTTGGGTATCACCACGGAACCCACGATTCAGTAAATTGTCAATGGCAGAGAAGGGAAAAGTTATCGTCATTGAAACCGAGGAGGAGGAGGAATATTTGCAAGCCCTTATCGCTCAAATTGAAGCATAGGATGATGAGGCAGAAAATGTTTCTCAAGTAGCTTCGACAATAAATTTACCCCCCTACATGCCCCCGTGGAAAGGGATGGCCAAGATACCGAAGGACCTAGAGGCCACGAAGAGTGCACTCTAGACCCCGCTTCTTTCGGATGAAATAAGGTTTGACGATCCGCCTCTAGGAAAGATATCGAATATAAAGTTTGAAGACTGGGACCTCGTGGACAGCAAGAAGTTCCCACAGTTGTCCGCTGAGAAATTACCGCAACAGAAATGGTTACGCGGTGTGAAGAAGGTTGGGTTACTCCATCTGCAGTGGATACCCCACTACCACCGCGCCCCATCACAATTTTTATCATCCGAAGGCTACTGTGTGGAGTACATGATGGGTATCTCCAGCTGGAGGAGTCGATTCTCATCATGGCCGACGTAATTCACCGTATTTATCGGTTTCCCATCAAAGGAAACAATCTCTCAGCCATAGCAAGAAAGAGCAATGACTTGGGCCTCACAGAAGCTATGAAGGCCAAATATAAGCTGGAGAAGAGGAAGCGAGGGTATGTAATAGCAAGCATCAAGGACCGAGGAGTGCGTGTAACTGCCTAGCTGCTGGCTGACAGGCTCATGAGGAAATTCCGCGTAGATGAGGCGACAGCATCTGTAATTGCGTTGGCGGGCAATGTGTAGAAGGGGTCTAGTTCAATTGGGCGCAGTTTCTATGCAATGAATTTTTAAAAAATTGTAGGGAGTCCCAGGAGTAGGGTAAGACCTTCCACTATGTGTGATTACTCTTATCCACCCTGTTGGTTGTAGGGGAGCTACCAAAGGACAGCTAGCTTCCCACCATCAAGAGGAACCTACCCAAAGCCGTGAGGTACACCTCGCTTTGGGCGACAAAAGACACGATGAGGGTTCACGAGATCAAGGTGTTTTGGGTGTTCATGGAGGTGAGCATCTGAACGTGGATCAACCGTGTGTCGTGCTTCTCACCAATAGTATACAACAGTTTGCAAAGCATGGCCGAGTTCAAGGTAGATATGCATAATCTGTATATCTAGGTGTGAAAGGATCCAGCCTGACCATGGTTGAAGCTTCCGTTCATTGCAATGGATGATGCAATCTTCGAAGTAATGGTGGCATGTTCTCCGGAGTGGCACACTCCAAACTTGGTAGAACTAGAAAATATTGCAGCACAGTAGCGGAAGAAGGAAGGCAAGCTGCACATCGTGAAGTTGGTGGAGAAAAAGTGCCAGGAACAAGAAGTGGCCATGCAGCGGAAGGCAACTAAGGCAGAAACGATAGTGCAGATGACACAAACCACAACCGCAACCACCGAAGAGACCAAGGAAGGCAGGGAAATTTCCACAAAGCAGGACATATAGGGGGAGGCTGAGACCGAGGAACACACAGACCCTACACCAAAATTGACCCAACTCAAGAGGCTGCACGTCCTAGAGAAGCCCACCACAAGGAAAAAGACAAAGATAATGAAGACCTCTGAGGGAGACCTTCTTGACAGTGGCGAACCAATTCAAGAGGCCAATAATGATGCTCTTGAAAAATTAATGACGAAGCAGAAAACTTTGTGGGGGGCGCTCAAAGCGTAGTTGTAGGCATTACAGGTGCGACACCCAGGAATGATGACACCGCACCTTGCAGAAGGTGCAATCAAAGCTGAAGAGATGTTGTGAGCCCATACAATGGACACCTTGGTGCTACTAGAAGGTGTAGTCTTAGCAAAAGATGAGGGTGAAATGAGGGGTTGGGGATTGAATTTGGCCGCCCTTCCCAGCGAAACCCTATACAAACTGCAGGATGGGGTAACTGTAGAGCTTCGCACCAGGGAGGTCTGCACCCTCCAAGTGTTGAGCGAGCAAAAGTTAAATTTAGAACAGCTCAACCTGCAGCACGACAACCTAGTCACACAAAACCAAGGATTAGAACATGCCATGGAGGAGACCTGTAGCAGCATACTGGAGTTGGCCATGCTGGCGACACTCCCCACCATGGAAAAGATTCACCACTTAGCATCTAGAGTCTGCAAGACCCAGGAGGAGGCTTTGAAGGTTCAATTGGAGCTAAACTTGTAGATCACAGAGCTGAGGTTGAAGGCGCAGCCCTCTACATCCCCAAAAGTCAAAGAGTAGCGCCACTGCTCCATTCAATCAGGGTTGGAAGTGATATAACGTGTTGTACAGGACTGCACGGGATTGTTGGATCAGTCCCTCGTTATGATCACTTCACTGCAGGAAGACCCAATGCTATAGCAATTAGAGATAGAAGTGCGGGAGTTGCAGCAGGCCTATCACAATGTTCGGGCGACCGCGCAGATGGTCACCTTCACCCAGCGATTAGCCAAGATGAGGGAGGCTTAGGCTCTGAAGGAACAGGTGGATGTCGGATGTCATAAAGAAGCAGGGCTTAAAGCATGCATCTGGCCTTGGGTTGAGGAAGCGTTCATGGTCATCGCCATGATCGAGGGGAAGCTAGCCCAGATGTAGGATACATATGCACTAAGGCAAGAGGGTGCCTTTGACAACAATGCATCAAAAATTCGCTCAAAATTGATACAACGGACAATGGAGGAATTTGTGGCAGAGATCAACGAAGTGCAGAAGTTGTTGGATGGCCTCCGAGCAAAGATCACCGCACCAGCCAAGTGACTTGAGATGAGTCACGATGATTGTGTTGGGGGCCTGTTGTGTAGCAAATCCCCCCATAGCAGATTTTTGGGGCTTATAGCCCGAAGTTTTGGGTCAATGTAATGTAAAGAGCCTGCAAAATGCGGGTGCAGAGCATGAGAGTTTAGGGTTTTCCGCCCTAAAATATTGTAATTTAATATAGAATGCGTCGGCCTACCCATGGTCCATGGACAATGGGAATGAGGGAATAGAGCGAGGCTCTAAGTTTAGAAGTCAGTTTTTGGTTAAGTCTTGATCTTGAGTGATATGGGTTTTTGAATGCGATATTCACTCTGAGTCTATAAGTCCGAGTCTTGGGTTGTAGGAATAGGAAGAGGCTCTGCAACTGTGTGCACAGAGACCTGGTAGAATCCACAGCTATGTGCACGGACCCCTGCAGTTTAGTGTGCAAGGCGGAGTTGGGATTGTAACAGAACAAAAGTTAATAAAAGATAAGTTGATTCTAAAATATTGTGCATCTGCTTATAGATCTATGTGTTTACACTTCTGTTATAATCGTATGTATCTCTTTACAGTTTATGGTTTCACACACTTGTTATGAATGTTGAATGATTGAAAATATTACTGGGACCACAAAATTAAGTTAGATCTATAATAATAACACATTAAGGGTAGAGGATCTAGATAGCTCCCCTTTGTGCTTTGTACAAAGCTACACGAAATTCATACAGCTGTGTGGGGTAGTGCAAACATGTAGGATCAGTTCGTGAACTTTCCAGACTTCATCAAGACATCCCTAGGGTGCAGAAACTTAGTTCCAGCACCCTCCCATACTACCTCGTGTGAGACCTCAGTCCGCACTCCACAGACTATTGCCAAAAGGGCCGGTAGTTTCAGGATTTGTTTGGCTAAATCACTTTTAAACCTAGGTCAGGCCTCAACAAGCCAACACTATGCATATCCTTTAATGAATTTCCTATAATACCCAGTATGTCCCAATGTAGTGTGAAGTTTCGTCAATGTCTTAAGTGGAAGAAAATTCACAATGATGGCAATCTTAGCAGACTCCATCATTAATCCTTGTTTGCAAACAATATGTCCCAATAGTATACCAAAAGATACACAAAATATGCATTTCTTTAAATTCAAGGAGATATGATATTGTTTGCATGTATTATGCATAAGTATTAAACTTCTAATATGTTTTCTTAACAACCCAAATATTGTCCAATCATCAAAGTATACCTCCTTCGCATTCTTCTATGTCGATGTTGGGAGGATCTTATCTTTCTTCTATAGTAAGGTTATAGCATTCTAGTGCATTTTCTATATGTGTAGCCCAATTAGGTTGCTACCATGTCAATGGAGTTACATTCTCAAATATTTTCTTCTTAACTATCTGAAGGGCCAAATCTATGGATGGACAATCATCTTCAAAGTTGAATGTTAAGATGAAACCATCAACCATGCCGTTCTAATTTACTATGCCATGTTGAAGCTCTGTTTGTAAGTACTAGTTCCTAGGGATTGTCTCTAATGTATGAATGAATCCATGTACCCATTCATGTTGTGGAATCTCCTTCTATGTTGTAGTGCATATTTGGATATGCTTCCTAGGGTTAGTTTCACCATCATATTTTATCTCTATTTCTATATCTATCTGTCCAAACCTTATCCACGTCAATCTTCGACATTCTTGCCAGCCTTCTATATTCTTCTAGTGTGCACCCTACCCTCTAGCAAGAGTATATTTTAGGGCTATATCCAAGGCTTAAAATCTTTGAATTTCTAGAACATGTTCCTCATATTCATTAAGAAAAATATTCACATTACCTAAGCCATCATAAGAAGGAATATTACATACCTTAGATGTCACGCAATGAACTAATTTGGAAACTCTTGCATGCTACTTTGTACATACTTCGTGTAGCTTGTTCTTCCAATTATCTAGTTCTTCTTCTGAGTATGATGGACAAGAACTATCATGTTCAAAAATCAACTTTCCTTCTCTAGTAGGGTTAACAAAATCTTGTTCATCCATTGTCATTTGAGATATATTATTTATATCAACTACTCAGTACTCTTCATTGACAAGTTCTGTATATCTTACTCCTTTTGATGGGTCCAAGGGAACAATTATTCTCATATTGCTTCCTTCAAATATCATGTGTCCCTTCTTTAGATTAATTATATCTATATAATCAAATGCTCAGTCAAGTCCAATAAATGCAGGATAAGTGTTACTATCATCAACGGTCTCTATTACTTCAAAGTCAACAGTAGTGCGAACTCCAATATTCACTGTTACACCTAGTAGTCTTCTTAAGGGGAATATCTTTTTTTGATGTTCCATCCTTAACTAAATAGGAAACAACTGTAGCTTCATCTTACACATTAATTCCCGTGTCTTCTTTGTCAAAAAATTAACATCAAATCCCAGATCTAGAATAACTTAATCCATCTCATATTTTCCTATTTATGAACTAAGCCTCATTTCCCTTTGAGTTCTCTTTTGTCGATGCAAGTTATTCATTGCGTGCATCTCACTCCACAGTTTTTCTTTTGATGTATAAGAATCTATTAGCTATTGAACCCCTTATATAGATTTTTTATCTCTTAATAATTCCATACTAGTTTGTAGAAAAGACCTTAAAGTACCTCCTTGATGTTTTGACTCCTGGTCAGTTCTACGTCAAAACTTGATTCTGTGTCGAAGCCAATGATGTGTCGTGGCTAGTTTTATACATTGACTACACACTAGAGGTTGAAGCTCAAACATCAATAAAGATTCACTTTGCTTCCATAAACATTTATTTTTCCTTCTGAATATAAAAAAATAGGATATTTCTCAACAGTTTTTCTAACTCATATACTTTCAGATTCTTTCTTCTCATATGCTTTATCACTTTCGATCACAGCTCGACTTCTAGTAACAATACTAATTCACAATTCATCATTCCTTCTTTCAGCGGTCATAATTTGAATATTGTGTGTCGGATGTTGATTCTTTTTTTATTGCATTCTTTCCATAAGTACATGATATTGTTTAATTACATCGTCAAAATATTTACAATACTTACATGTCGTAATAATGATTTTACAATCTCTCGCAAAATGACCTTACTATCTGTAGTTATAGCAAATAATATGTCTACGTCCTTGACCAAAACCAGCACCTCAACCTCTTCCTTGGTAGCCTCCTCGACCACCGCATTTTCCACTTCCTTCATGTCCATATTCTTTAGCTTGTATTCTATAAATTTCATCATTGTGCTCCATTATTAGTTCATACACTCACCAATTGTTCTCATCATGTCCTACTGATTTACAAAATTTTCAATATAGGTTCCTTGGAGTCTCCACATATTTCTGTAACAAGTAACAATCTTCTGAGTGATGTTGGCCTCTGGTCTTTCATATCTTGGACCATAGGTTGTATCCTGCATTTAAGGGATTTGGCTCCCCACTAGCCATGAAATCCCTAATGATGAGACATTTTTTTAGAATGGCCCTCTGATCTGCACTTTGTACACCATACTTCTTCTCTGACTTCTTTTCTTTTCTTGATATCTTGTATCTGTAGAGTTAGGTTCACAAGATGACTCTAAATCTGTTGGGTACTTGAATTAGTATCTCCTATAAGTGAAGCTTCCATCTTCATCGCAAGCTGCAGAACTTCGGCTTGACTTGTTAGCTTTTGTTGCATCAATGGTAGTATGATATGCAATAACATCACAACTATAAACCATTCTTGATGTTGTTGTGGAGATATTTTGAATCTGACTGGTTGGCTTGAGGGCGCCTGACCTAGGTTCAGTGTTAGTTAGCCAAACAAATCCCTACACTACTTGCCCTTTCAGCATCATCTCGCGGAGCGGGGATTGAAGTCTCACCTGAAGTGGTATGGGGGGATTCTGGAACCAAGTTTCCACGCCGTTGAGATGGTTGTGATGTCGATTTATCCCTCCTATACATGCCTGCGTAGGTTTCTTAGCCCTTTATTCCATTCTTTAGTACCTTCGTGCAAGGATACAACCGAATTTTGCGCAGCCCTAACCTGGGGTTGATATACTTTTGCACTCCTAGGGCAGCGAACTGTGATATTTCCAAAACTACACTAAGTATCTTACTTGTCTTATTATAGATCTTAGTTAGCCTCATGTAAACAGATTTTCTTACTTGCATTTACTTAATCAATACGTTTACATACATTCACGCATCATATAAGCATTATAAGTGAAATTCATATCCAAACATAGCTAGATGCATAAATAGGAAATAAAGATGCAGAAATTCTCGAATGCTTCTCTTTATTGATACTTTCAGACAATTACGGACTCAACCCACCCTGCACACTCAACTATAGGGGCCCGCGCACTCAGTTGCAGACTTCTAAGACTCTGCGCACTTAGCTGGATAGCCTCTACCTATGCTACGACACAAAACTTAGACTTCTACTTCAGACCTATGTATCATATGTTTTCGATCTTCATTGATTCTCTTATTCAATAATGCCTCTAACTACTTAGAGCTTAACTCTATTTATAAAATCCCATGGTCCGTGGACCATCGGTCGATCTTCTACAGCCGACATTACATTTTCAAAATAAGGGCGGACAACCCTATGACTCTTTAACAACTATGCACTTCGTGACCACCAAATGCAGAGTCTTTACACATGGATTACAAAATTGGACCAAGATATGGGCTTTAAGCCCCAAAATGGCCCTTGGGGATCCCGCACCCAATAGGCCCCCAACACAAACATCATGAATCACCCTCGAGTCACTCTATAGGTGCAGAGATCTTAGTGCGAGGACCTCCTATCTCTGTTAGGATCACCAGAACGTCGGCAACACACTGAGTGGCCGCTTACTGGACTTCTTCCACTCGCTATTCGGTGACTATTGTTGAACTACTACTCTAAATCTTCTGCTGAGCTGCTTGCAGTTTCATGAGATTTCCTTCAATGGAAGTTGTGATCACATAAGCCTCATCTATCCATGGTTGTAGGCATGCTTTAAAGACTGCTTCCTTATGCTGAGAGGAATCCACCTATTCCTTGAGCGCCTTTTCCCCCTGCATCCGTGCGAACCTCTGTGTAAGGGAAACCATCTATGCAGTCCCTTTAACCTCATCATATTTTTTTTGTAGCTCGCGTGCCTCTGTCTCCAGGCACTCTACGTTCAGGTCCTCCTACAGGGTGGTGAGGACCTCAAATGATTGTTCAAAAAGCTGCATGCAGTCTACCACTACATTGTCAACCACCACAATTGTTGTTGTAACAATGGTGGTACATTGTTCCCTAACTTTCGATGGAGTTGAAGGATGAGCCTTCAACTGCATTTCTGCGATCTAGAAGTTTAGCTCTAGCTAAACACTCACCATCTCTGCTCGAGCGTCGCACACCCCTGTGGCTAACTTGTAGACACAAGCCTCCACTGGCTCTTCTGCCTGAATGTCCAACTCTGGGACCATCTAACAGGATTCCTCTACTACCTGCATAATCTGCTTATTTTTGTCCACTGCCTTTTTGCACTATAGGCCCAACTTCTTTATGTTGATGTGTTGCTTGCTCATCACCTGTAGAGCGTGATTCTCCTGGGCCCTGAGTTCTGCGATGACTCCATCCTGTAAGAGGTAGAGAATCTCTCGAGGGAGCCAACCATGTCCAATTCTACCCCTTTCAGACTACTGATCATGGGCCTGTCGGCCTTCTTCTCTGTAGTAAGTGCCCCATCTAGAAGCACTATCGTGTTGGTCACCCTTGTGCACAACTTCTCCTTAGCAGCTGAAGTGTTGATCGCGAGGCTGGTGGACACTGTGCCACCATGTGGACTGTGAACCTGCAACTCTTGCAGCTCTGCCTAGAGAGCCCCCAATACCAATTGCTACTGTTTTTCAAGCTGTTGGAGGGCCTCTGTGGTGACATCCCTCACCGTTTCTCTTATGTCATGCAAATCCCCCTCAATCAGGGTGATTAGGACGAAAGATGTCTTTGATGCCTTTGTTTCCTTTCATGGCACTGCCTGCTCTCATGGTCATGGACGCTTGAGTTGGGTGGATGTCATCTGCGGGTCCGCACCACCTTATTCTGCCTTTGTTTCTACCTCAGTGCTGGGTGAAGGTGACTTCTATCCTTCATGCTTTTCACCTCCTATTTTCTGTTATTCGACCACTTTTGCAGCATCGCGTGCTACTTGGGCCTTAACCTCTACTTCCTCTTTTCTATGCTTCTCCACTAGCTATGCCATTCAGAGCTTTGTTTCTTCAATCTTGCATTGCGTGGTGAACTTGTCTACTTCCACCGCAAATCTAACTAGAGCGCACCACTCCGGCAGCCAAGAATCGAGGACTGTGAAAATTACATCATCATTTGCCAAATACGATAGGTTATGGCATGTCTTTGTAGGGTCCTTCCATGCGCTGATAAGAACATGGTGGAAATATGCTTTGAATTCTGAAAAGCTCTGTAAACTGGCATATACTGTGGATGGCAACCATGGCTTGTGATTGATCCCCATTCGAATATTCATCTCCATTAAGACCCAAAATATCTTGCTTTCTTTTATTCATTGCACATCCTTGGTCGCCCGCAATGAAGCATACTTCGCTACCCCTGGAAGGTCCAGCGTGATTGAAGGGAATTCGCTGTCTTCAAGTAGCTCCCATGCGACCAATGTAATTTACAACAGGAGCCATGCGTAGTGAAACGTTTTTCCTCATGACAGTTCGCAAGGAACTCGCCGCAAAGATAATTCTCCCCGTTGAACTAGACTCCTTCAACACATTGGGCCGCTAGTGCAATCACAGGTGCGGGCACCTCATCCGCACAACGCTTCCACATCACTTTTCCTGCTAGTATTTGTGTCATGGGTTTTTATTTTTCGAGATGGCATATCCTCACTTCTTCTCCTCCAACTTGAACTTCTTCTTCATTGCTTTTGGGAGGGAAAACTCACCAGATTTTCCTTCAGAAATATTGGTTGGTTCCTCCCCAGAGTAAGGCAGCCCTTTAATTCGATGAATCAAGTGGTCTGTGATGGGAATGGGCTCCTCCAACCGCAAACACCCATCGCGCACTAGGCAGAGCAGCTGCCTAATGATGAAGATGGTCACTGGGGTGCGATGCTAATGCGGCACCCTGAGTAGGTTTAGCAACCCGACTTTCTCTACACCCTTGAGCCATTTGCGTAGCTCCAATTCAATCATTCCAGTTGTCGCATCAATCTGATAGTGCATTAGCTGCTCAGTCACTAAATGTGGAAATTTCTCATGATCCACGATGTCCCAAACCACGAATTTTAGTACAGGAACTTGTCCTAAGTGTGGGCCCTCAAAAATAATATCATCTGGGAGCAATGGGGTTTGTAGAGAGCTCTTGCTCTCATCTATGTCCTTTGGCACTTTGGCTTTACCCTTGCGAGGAGGAACATATTTAAGTAACTAGGTAATAGGGTCCGCACCCTGGGTTTCAACATCCATTTCCTTGTCCTCCTCATCCACCAGGATTTCTTCATATTCCTCCTCGTCGGCCTCCAGATTAATGGCCTTCCCCTTTTCCTGCAACATGAGCTTGGCCCTCTATGGGTTTCTTGGTGAGATGCACACCGGTATCATAGCTTGCTTATCCTTCTAAGGTCTCAGTGTTCTGGGTGATTTAGGGACCTCAACTATTATTCCAATGCTCTCTTGGGCTTATACTACCACAATTTCCTATACGACTTCCTCGAATGTCACTACTCCTGTGTCCATGGCTTCTATGGGTTCTAACATAGCGCTATTGCATAATTCTTGCAATGTCCCTGGTAGTTGCTTGAACAATGAATTTTCTTTCAGAGTCTCGAATAGGTCTCGATTCATGTATACTTGAGCACACAACAACTTAGTTCTCAAAATGCCAAGTGTTTTTTGCTAGATAGCCACTTGTAATTTATAGGGCCTTTTGAATTCAAATTCAACTGTTCCCCCCACATTCAACCCTTTAAAGCTATATTGGCGATATATTTTCAAGAATCTAACCCATAAATATCACCTTAAATGTCTACCGATTGCTCCATTTGGCCTCAAACTCACCATCAAATCATGAATAGTGACTTTAACGATCACTATCTGATGGATCTGCCCACTAGTGCAGCTGTCTTCGTGGTGTCACAGACCCTGTGACACTTCCTTGCTCCGCGCAATCCTGAAATCACGCAACCCTCCAAACTGGGCAATGTAGTTTATTGTCCCGTGCCTCCTTTCAGATGCCTAGAGCGCTAAGAATGTGCTTATGTCGATTGGTCAGATAGTCAGGTCAGCTGTGTATGGCTTCAAACGACTGCCATTCACCTTTCCTGGGAAGGGATCTCCATTCAACTTAACCAACTGGACCGTTCCATCGTTGTTAATCTCCTTAATAACATAGGGCCCCAACCAATTCATTCTAAATTTCCTTGGAAATTTATTAAACTTACTGTCATACAATAGCACCAAGTCATTCACCTTAAAGGTGCATAGCTTAATATGTCAATCATGCCATTCTTTTTCACGTTGTTTTTGGACCTGCTCGTAAAATCTAGCCAAAAACCTCTCTTCTTCCAGCTCTTCCAATTGTGCAAGCCTCTCTTCCAGGGCTTCAAAATCCATCATACCTGTGAGTGCTGCTATCCGTAGACTGGGCATGATGTATTCCATAGGCATCACCACTTCAACCCCATATACCAGCCTAAAGGGTGTCTATCCTGTTAACTTCTTGCATGTTGTATGATAAGCCCACAATACTGCAGGTATGCGTAGGTCCCAATCATTTCATTGAACATTGTATACCTTGGTCAGCATGGTCTCCAACACTTTTTTGAACGCTTCCACTATCTCGTTAGACTGTGGGTGATAAGGTGTGCTCTTTTGGTGATACACCTGAAATTCCTCTGTTAGTGCACTGATCATATCATTCAAGAAATGCCTACCATGATCACTCATCAAGATCTTTGGACATCCAAATCGCGTCAATACATGGTCAAATAGAAACTTCATGGCAGTCATGCCTGTGCAATCTCTCACTGGCTACGCTTCTTCCCAATGAGTCAAATATTTCATCGCAGTGACAATGTACCTCATGCCTATCTTTCCTCGGGGCTGAATAGGTCCTAAAAAATCTATTTCCCACTTTTCGAAAGGTCACAACATCATTTATGGATTCAAAGGAATTTCATCCCTCCACGATGGCCTACCTATCCACTGACATACATCACATGCCTTGCAATATGCTTTTGAATCCTGATGAAGGGTTTGCCACCACAATCTTGCAGATAGAATCTTCTGCACGGTTTCTCTCCCTGTGTAATGTCACCCCGGCCACCCCCATGCATGTTTGTGAGGACGTTGTTTTGTTCAAACTCAAGTACATAACTTCGTAATATCTCATCAGTGCCCATCTTGTATAGATGCCCAACAATGAGAGAGAAATTTGTCGCACACACCACTAATTCCTTCTTTTGTTGGACAGGGTATCCTTCTGACACAGTTCCAGTTGTTAGGAAGTGTGTTATATCGTCAAAATATCCATCCACGATGCACACAACAAAGAGTTGTGTGCCAGGTAATCCTTCCTCCAAATTAGTAGGTTCCTCCCTTGTCTCAATGCACGACAGGTGATCTGGTCCCGCGTTCAATTGTCTAGTCTTCGCAAAAAATTCACAATCATATTCTTGGAACAATAAGAGCCATCTACAGATGCACCCCCCCAACATAGGCTTATTGACCAAGTACTTTAGCGGGGAGTACAAGTGCACCTGCTCAGGTTGGGACTTTCCTCCATAGGCCTGCGTTCATTTGGCTAGATGCATGCATGGATCATTTTTCCCATCGTACTTTTTTTTCAACCGCATCCTAGGCTTCACAAATCATTCTTTCATCATCCTCCTACAATGCCAATCATCAAAACTTCCCTTGTGCGTACCCCACCATCTTGCGGGCATAGTGCACGGTGCCTAGTCCAAGGCCTGGAAGCGTTGTTTTTTTGGCACTTCCCTTTCAAATGCATCCAAAGAGGTATCTACCTCATTTAGACAATCATAAGTAGGTGGGTTTCTTTCCTCTATGACACACAGCGCAGAAACTAGGTCATCATGTTGTAATTCAGCGTAGTTACTTCAAGTAACCGATTATGCCAGTGTTCTATTTCCTTGTCGAAGTCCGAAGTGTAGGAAGTCTCGCGCTCCCATGAAATCTGCCTATTCGTGGTAGGATTCACCCAGTCTTGGTCTCAGGTTGTTATATTATAGATGAAGTATATATCATCATCATTCTCATAATCGCGGACTGGTTCTAGGTAGCGTGATCCTTCACTAGGATCCAAGGGTATTATTACACGAAGTGATTTCTTCTCAAAGATCGTCTTTTGTTTCTTCATATTGATTACCCTGTTCATATTTGTTGCCCAGTCAATTCAGAGGAGCACAAGGTAGGGATTTCTATCATCAACAATCTCTATTACTTCAAAATTTTCTAGTGTGCTTACTCCCTCGATATCCATGGTCACTCCCTACAGCTCCCCCATGGGTATGATTTTATGTTGGTTCACCATCCTCAACTAAATCAGAGACCATTGCAGCATATGTCTCCCCATTCAATCCCATGTTTAAAAAATTCGCATATGATCCCAAATCCAGAATGACTTGATTCATTTCAGATTCTCTTATCTACACGGTGAGTCACATTTAGTGCCCCATCCTTGTCTTATGCTTTCCGATATTGTGGACTATGTGCGGTTCACTTGGCGTGGTCCCAACAGATCTATTGATAAGTTCCTGCAACCCTTTCACAACCTTACTGTCACGCAACAACTTCATACAGGTTTCCAGGAAGGTAATGAGCATAGAGGGGTCCATCTCCGGCTCTAGTTTATCTTTGCTCCCTAAAGTAGAGGCCTAAGCGAAGCTCTTCTTAGCTTCCATGAATGCTTCATGAGAGCGTTCCAAATCGAACTTAGCCTCTTTTTTTGGGGCTTTGCGAACCTAGGTACTATCTTCTAGTTGTTTCCCCTTTTCATCTACCATCGTGATTCCACTTCGGAGCACTCTATCTACGTTCGGATATTCCTTGCACGGCTCAGACCTCATCATCTACAGGTTTTGAGTTGGGGGATGTGGTAGCGCTCCTTTGTCACGTATCCTAGCTATCATCATAGGACAATATTCTATTTCATGATCAAACAATGTGCAATACTTGCATGATGGCCGCATTGGATTAGTGCAATCGCGGGCATAATGTCCTGGCCCTCCGCAATTCTAGCAAATCAATTGTCCGCGACCTCTACCAGGTCTTTCTCTGCCTCGGCCTCGTCCGCACCCCTGAAATCCTATCCACGCCATCCTGACATTCTGGTCAAGGGATCAGGTTTCGGCCTGAAACCTATAGAGAGGAGTTCTATCGATCATCAATTCATAGCTCCTCCAGGTATGCTCATCATGTCCTACCAATCTGCAAAAGTTGTAGAACAACTGTTGCAGTGTTTGCACATTCTGTAACAAGTGGAAGTTATCTGTGGCATGTTTTCTGGCTGCTTGACAGATAGTGCACCACAAACCAGGCACCACGCTAGGTTCTGCTTGAGCTTCTAGCCTTAAAGGCATCAATCCTCCTCTTGTAAGGTAATTTGTAAGGACCGAGCAACAGTCTTTGTCATGACCCTGGCTCTTGCATTTCACACACCATACCTCTTCATGTACCTCTAGCCAAACCATCCTATCCTGCTTCAAGCTTTGCATCTCAAGGCAAAGATTCTCCAGATGCACATGGATCGTTGAACTCCTAGATCCTAAGAATATCATGTAGTCTCATGGAAATATCCAAGGCCTATACCTAAGTTGTTATCTTCTGCTACGACAACACACTCCTTAAGTGTGGTAGTAGCAAAGCCACAAACCACTCGTGATGTTGTCCATCTATCAAATTCATGTTGGCTTTACGGATTGTACATTTCAGCCTCCGGTCTAGTTCCCAAGGCATCTCGCCTCGTAGCATTGTGATCTCTTTGAATCCCACAATCGACTACGCTTCAGATTAATGCCTGCATAATTCCCTATTTAGTGCTTCTTGATGTTCGCTACTCTAGCATTCGGGTTATTGTTGGAGTACTTAATATACCAGGTTAGCGCATGATTTTGCAGAGCACTAACTAGTGTCACCATATTTATATGGTCATCTGTAACACCTTGGGCTTCCCATACATCCCTTACCACGAACTGGAATTGGTCCCAGAAAAGGAATAATTTGATGGCTTGAGGGGGCCTAACCCAAGTTCAACGTTAGTTAGCCAAACAATCCCTACACTGTTGGCCCTTTCGGCATCAGTCCGTGGAGAATAGGTTGAAGTCTCACCTGAAGCAGTATGGGGGGATGTTGGAACCAAGTTTATGCACCCTTGAGATGGTTGTGATGTCAGTTTATCCCGGCTATACCTACCTGTGCATAAGGTGCTTAGCCCTCTGTTCCACTCTTTAGTACCTTCGCGAAAGGATACAATCAACTTTCGTGCAACCCTAACCTGGGGCTGATATACTGTTGTGCTGCTAGGGCAATGAACTATGATATTTCTGAAACTATGTTAAGTATCTTACTTGTCTTATTACAGATCTTAGTTAGCTTTGCGTAAATAGATGCTCTTACTTGCATTTACTTAACCAATACATTTACATACATTTGTGCATCATATAAGCATTATAATTGAAATTCATATGCAAACATAACCAGATGCATAAACAGGAAATAAAGACACAGAAATTGTAGAATACTTCTCTTTATTGATACTTTTGGAGAATTACAAACTTGACCCGCCCTGCGCACTTAGCTGTAGGGGTCCATGCACTCAGCTGCAAACTTCTAGGCCTCTGCGCACTCAGTTTCAGATCCTCTACCTACACTACAACCCAAAACTTAGACTTCTACTTCAGAGCTATCTCTAATACATGTTCGACCTTCACTGATTCTCTTATTCAATAATTCCTCTAACTACTTATAGCTTAGCTCTATTTATACATTCCCATGGTCCGCGAACCATGGGTAGATCTTCTATAGCTCACATTAAATTTTCAAAATAAGGGCAGACAACCCTATGACTCTTTAACAACTATGCACTCCATGACCAGAAAATGTGGAGTCTTTACAATTGGATTACAAAATTGGACCAAGATATGGCTTTAAGCCCCAAAACTGCCCTTGGGGGATCTCGTGCCCAAAATCACTTGATCTAAAAATTCCTTAAATCTCTGATCAAATTCCCAAATAGACTAAGTATGCTTATGTTTAATTTCTTTTAACTTAGTGATGCACTGTGACTTAGACTTCGACTTCTTAAATTCTCTTATCAACTTGGCTTTAATATCTACAAATGTTCTAATCTGACTATTGGAATACTTGATATACCATGTGAGAGCTCTATCTCATAGCATCATAATGGACTATGCTTTCTTTTTATTTTCGTCATTGGTCTGCTTCTCAGTCCATATAGCTTCACATACAAACCCAAACTGCTCTGGATCCTCTGATCCAGTTCCTTTGAAGACATGTAGCTTAATATCATCAGCCATATTTCTTCTTGGAGGGGGAGTGGGAGGGGGAGAAGTAAGTGGAGGGGGATGGGGGTTAGGAGGAGTAGGGGGAGAAGGGGGGGGGAGGGGGAGAGCCAAAAAAAAACCTAGTTATTACTAGATTTCGACTTCTACAAGCTCTCGGGCTTGGAAGGTGAACACTACAAAGTTATCTGAGGGTTATTAGGGTGTATATCTTCTCTTTCACTTTCATAGTCACTCAAAAGAGGACTATACTCAGTCTCTACAAAGGTCTTTGGATCTTGTCCATGAGCTGTCTTTCTGGTATCAGTTTTATATATTTTTCCACTTCAAATTATTCCAATCTCTTGCTCAGATTTATTTTCTCTTCTAGAAAACATAAATAATCTAACAAACTGGATGCATCCATAAAACTCATTTTTCACATAGAAGAATCTTTATCTAGAGTTTCAAATATTTCAAATACTTACTTCATAGTCCTTTGAAGAATCATTATTCTTCTTCACTGTAGGACATGGTTTATTCTACTATGAACTCAGTAATAAATCCTCCGATGATTCTATCAATCCAAAAATCAATAGCCCTTGAAATCCTAATGTCAGTGCTCTTGAGTCATAATACCAATTCAGGAGTCCATGGCGTAGGTTATCCACCATTAAAACATGTCTTTCTTTCAATCAACCTTGATATCGAATCGTCTAGTTTAATAGGAAATGATGAGAAGAAAATATCGTATTTATCTATGAAAATGTATTTTTGTAACCAATCTTCAGACTCCACGAGGGTTTCTCTTCTCTTGATCTGCAAATTCTCCTTCCTTCAATTCAAACCAATATTGAATTTCCTCCTTCGATGGATTCCATATAAACATGTCTTTCAAATAGATCCTGGTATCGGAAATGGAACCATTTGTTGTTTTATATTGGACTAACCCAAGTTTGATCTATACTGCGCACCAACAAAACCCTTGATCACTGGCCCTTTCAACAACGACCTACAAGCAGATCACAGTCTTACCTGATGTGACTATGGGAGGATACAGAACCATGTTTCTATAGCCTTGAGGGATGATGCAATGTGGTATTTTTATGTTCTTTTTTATTTAACATACATAAATTATTTATCCACATTCATTTAATCACATAAATATATCATATAAAACCATAATCATTACTCCATTGTAATAAAATGCATCTGTAATAAAATTTCTACGCTACAATAGATAATAAGAAAATACACATGAAGACACAAGTTTTATCGTGGTTCATCCCAATGTGGGACTATGTCCACAATAACTATTTCTTATAATAATTAATCTTGTACAACAAACAATTCTTGAACTGCGGACTAAGCTGCAGGTTGTCTGCGCACTCAGCTGCAGAGCCTTTCCTTCACCACAAACTATAGATCACAATAATTCGACAATAAACATAGATCTGGACCATAAATATGATTCTTCTTATTATTATATATTCCTATCTATATTATTACAGCAAGGGATATATCATCAAAATACCATGGTCCATATACCATGCACTCCCCTAATACAGTGTAATTATATGGTTTGAAATCCATTGATCTTTTACAACATTACATTCTTTTACAAAAGGGAGGGGATTTGGCCCACCATGAAGCCCATATGCCACATGGTATATATACTGTGTGGTCCACTTAGCACTCCACTCCTCCAATGTGCAGTCCACTTTTCGCTCCACTGCATTCTTTACTTCGCATTTCGCTCCACAAAACGCGAAGTATTTATCCAAAACTTAGGTCAAGTTGGGCTGCGCCCAACAAATATTTGAGAAATGGCAAGGTAAGGCTAAAAACACTGTCAATCCAAAAAAATATACATGCCAATGACAACACATAACTAGAGAATCACATGCATATACCATGCATCTAGAAAATAGCAAGGAAGTTATACATGCAACCTATTAACTGTAAAGTAATCTAACTGTAGTTGTTGATCCAGCTGTTTCATTATGCTCCATGCTTTCCTTTGCCTTCTTTATCCAAATCCAAGTGAATACCCAAATGATCCAAGAATTCTCTTAGAATGCTCCAAGTTTGCAACAGTATGAGAGAGCCAAGATAAACTAATAAAAAGCTTTGCACTGATTCTCTGAATCCTTTTTATTACTGATTCCTCTATTTTCTTCATTTTCCTTCATTTTTGCTCTAGTTTCCCTTGCATGCAGATCTGTGTCTATTCACCTTCCTTTTCTCCCATTTTCCTTTATTTTCATAAATAAAATTCCAATTATTGCCTCTTTTCCTTTGCCAATTTCCATAGCCATAAATAAACCACAAGTGACATTCATCTTGGAATACATGTCCCATGACCTTGGTCTTATTTTATTTACATGGAAAATCAACCATGGGTTGTTACAAAAAGTGTCATATACCATGGGGAAGGTATCTAAGAGGAATATCCAACGACAAACTTTGCAATAGCATTTGAGATGACCCATTGCAAACAAAATTCCTTCAAGGATAAGCTATTAAATTATACATCAAATGATCTACAATCACTACAAGGCTCTACAAACATCGAACACACATCAACAATGATTACTTGACATCAATGAAAACCAAATTTCATCTTGTTCAAAATTCTCCAATATGCTCCCCTTAAGCTTAACACTACTTATTATCAATGACTACTCCTTTTACATCAATGACACCACTTTCCTCAGCAATCTCCCCATTAGAAATTGATGGCAACACTACCAAACATTATTTTCATTGATGGAAATACTCCTTTGCAACACTCCTCCTGACATGCTACTAATGTTGGCTAATTATCCCCCTTTGATATCAATGGAAAAAGTTTTGGATACTTTGTTCCTAATTTTTTCCTTCTAAATACATCTTCCCTATAAGAGGATATAACAAGTTAATCATTTTTCCGCTATTGTTGTAAACTCATTCTCCTCTTTTTTGTTCTGAGAATCCAATGGCTAATCACTTTTCATTTTCCAATTCATGTTTGTACCAATAACCGAATTTCAAATTCCCTTGATATTGTTGTTGTTTCCCATGTCATTGTTCACACTCCCCCTATTACATACTATCAGTTCCATTTCTGCAAGATCAGATGCTCCATTAAATCCAATTTTTGGGCTCTTCTCCCCCTAGAAGTTTCACTCTCTATTTTTTCTTCTATGGTGCATATATTTCGAAGATAATGATTGGCTGATCTTCACCTTCGGTCATTCTTCACTTAAAAGGTTTCTCAACATACATGAGGTTGTTGCTATTGAGACAATATGTACCAATTTATACCATGATAGAAATTGATAACAAAGGAAGATGCAGAGTAATACATTTTCTCCCTCTAAAAATTTTACACTTCTGAGACATGCATCTACCAATTGTTTGCTTATGCTTGTGATTGTTGAGATTAATCATGTCCAATAATTAAATGAAACAAGGTAAATCATATAATATGTGCAAAAATTTCATTCCTTCTTTGCTTGAGCAATCAATTCTTTTGAAAACCAATGGAAGGTGCATGCTACTATTTTTTGTGCATCTCCCCTTGAGCATATGCATTATCATTCTTTCTAAACTCTTAACATACAACTTTTCTTACCACTACTTGATATCCACCTCATTTTCTTCTTCTTGAGAGTTATTATTGTGGACCTTTCTTTACTTTTGGACCCTTTAACACACCATTCCTTTGTTGCAGCTCATCCTCAAAGATTTCTTCCTTTCCTATCTTGAGGTGTTGTTTTCCCTTGATTTTCTTTTACTTATAAGCTCAAAGAGATAAAAATGTCTTACCACATTCTTTGGATATATATTTATCAAGGACATATGTATTTCTTGGGATCCTTTTTGTTGTTGCTACCACTGTGCCATTTTCTTCCTTCCTTATTTTGCAACCTTTAGAAGAAAATATGATTTGACATCCTCTATCCATTATTTGACTTAAAATATTTTTCCTTAAGCCTTCACAATCAAGTCATAATTAGCCTTAGCCTTTTTATTGTAAATACTAACTATACCTTTTCCCAATACCTTGACTAATGCACCATTTTCAAGAGTATCTCTTCCATGCTTAAATTCCTTTATATGAAGGAACTTGTTGTTATATCTAGTCATGTGATGAGAGATTCCACTATCAATATACCATTAATAATTATTTTCCTAACAACAAAGGGTTAGATTTCATTTATCTTCTTGTTCTTCCTTTCTTTTCCATATATTTCTTTCATTTTAGTTGATCTATGTAGGAGGATTAATTGGGATGCTTCTAATTTCACTTGATTGAAGTTTATGGTTGTCATCATTGATACCTTCATGGAGATTCATTGGTTTACCATTACTCTTATCAAGTCTCAGCTGACCCATTACACATCTTCTAGCATAGAATGCAAATCCGTATTCTTCTTTTTTTATGCTTAATTTCCTTCAATGGCTCAGTTACTTATTTTCTTTGCTCATTCTAATAGGGAGGTATTATTTTTCCATATCTACACTCAGCTGCTTTGCACCCATAATTGATACATTTATAACACTGAGCAAGATCTAAGGAAGGGGGAAAAGATTTGAAACTTCTGACAACATTCTCATAATATCCTCTATTGCTACCAAAATATCCATTCCTTGGTATTTTACATGATCTATTGTTACTACTACTCAACCTACACTGATTTCTTGCATAATATCTACACTTTATTACTTTATGTCAATAATTATTGCAAGAAAAACAGTAGATATTAAAGAAAATTTTGCACCAGGGAGTATTTTTCCTTTGAGAAGGGAAACCTATGAATATTTTATCTCTTTGTCCTTGCAAGAGATAGGATCTCGGGTGATTCTTCATTTGTTCTCTAAATTTGTTTAAATTGTTGCCATGAACTTTCCTTTATTGTTGTTAATATATATTTATGATCCTTATCTTTATTTGTCATTGCTACTACTTATGATTGTTATCCATTTGCATTTGGTGTTGTTGATTTACTTGTTATTATTGTTCTCCAACACTTCCTTTAGGACTGTTTCTAATAGATCCTTTGACTATTTCAGCATGGATCAATTATTCTTTGACTTCTACTTTCTTGGATCTTGATTCTTCTTTATATACAAGTCAAGTTTTAATGAGAGGAGATCTTTGATTGCTGACTCATGTCATCCAACATAGTGGTACTCTTTTGGTATTGATTTAGCTGGTCATTAGCCTTTTCTAAATCACATCTCAATGAAACTATATGAGCTTCTAGACTCTCACAATGAGCTTCTCAACATTCAACTAATTTTCATTACTCCATTCATTATTATGAATTCTTCTAGATCGGTCATCAAATAAACAATTGCTTTATTTAAATATTTAATATCCTTCTTAAGAAATTCCTTCTTAATATGATTTACTGTTGTAAGCTTCTCAATATCTTGTAGAGAAAAGATATTTTTTCTTCTGAGAGATATTTCTTCGTCAAGATCTTCTTCCATTTCTGAATCTAAAAATTCTTCCATGGACATTAGAAGTATTCCTTCTTCATCACTACTAGGGATGCACCTACTTTCTTCTTTAGATGAATAGTCATAGGATATTTTCTTATTTTCATCATGGGGTGTTCTCTCAACTTCTTGAGTGGTATCTTGATTTTCTATTACTATGAGTGTAGGTCCTTCTTCATTACTACTAGATTTATCTCTTTCTTCATAAAATGAACATCTAAAAGAAAAATGACATATTATTCTACAATTAGAGAAGAATAGGGGCTTAAATTTTAAAATGTAGTGCATCTCATCTGGATCTTCTACACCTTCATCTTCATTCTATGAACATGATTTTTCCTTTTGATGATAAACTATTTTCACATTAGGGGGATGATCTTCAATCTTCTAGGATCCCTTCTTCTTCTTCCTTTTCCTCTTTTTATATCCGACTTCATTTTATGAAGGATGATCATCATCTCGAGCATTTATGACAAGGGTATATTCTTTAAGTTTTTATTCATTACTTGAGAAGGAAATGTCTTCAATATTTTTTACTACCTCCTCCCACATTTACCTAAATTCACGAGCTCGCCAGGGTAAACATGAGATGAGAGTTACTATGCAAGACCCGATTTCCAAGATGCACTTATGGAAATTGGGGTCCACATAGGCATAAATGACTGAAAACACCGAGTGACACATGACCACATTTTTATCTTACTAACTTGACTGAACACATTTTCTTTTCAGTTACATTTCCTTAAATTTAATACAACTTTCTATTTTTGGTAATTTTTTGGATTCTAAACGTTCGAGTGCCTAAATGACATTTTCAAGGAAACCAGAGATACTGGAAACGTGTGACACTATTTTTTACACATTTTATTTTGGTTTCCTCATGGAGATATTTGAAACGATGTATCATGATAGTCACACGAATATCGTATGCCAAAGTTATGACCCTGGAAGTTGAACGTCTGAATTACTCATTTATACAAACACTTGGTGTACCTAGTGCCTAAAGGTTATAAATACCTATCTATTCATTAATTCAATAATCTCACCAAAGAGCCACAATTGACACAAGGAAAAAGATAAACATTCAATCTCAACTCAGAACTTGACCTAGACTTACAAAAACATACTAGGCATTTTGTTAAACACATTGTGAACATGTGATCTATAGGTCATAAATGCATATCTAAACATAGTTGTTTAATCCTTATTTCAGAATCATCAGTAATGTATTGTGCCATCTCACAATAGTTGCAATAACATATATTAGTTCATGCATTTAATAACAATTCATTTACCAATCAACACATGTTAAGGGCCATAACTAGAATTTGTCATGAAACCATGCTTATAACTAGCCCAGAATCATAACAATGATAGAAAAACCATCAAATCCACATAATAACAAGTATAAATACTCATGAGACATAAGACTAAATATCTCTTATTAACATATGCAAATCCAATCAAGTTAGGGCCTTCCACATACCACTCCACCATAGATTGGGCTAAACCAAATTTCTCTTTAAATAAATTGCGCATATGCCATATTTCAAGCATGAATGTGGTATTTCATGGAGTAAACCAACCAAAACCAAACCAGGGCTTCCAGAGGCCAAACCACCTCAACCCTCAACCAGTGATCCCACCTCACGGCCTGGCATCACTAACCATCACCAGATCAGTCTATACCCAAGCTATCCAAGGCTTTAGAGATTTTCTTCCAACCTAAATCCAAGAATAGTAACTCAACCCATAATTGTCCTAGGGCTCAAAGCATTTTTCCAACCAAAGCTCCAAGACTAGTAACTCAACCCACAAGGGACTTCAGAGCATTTTTCCAACCAAGGCTTTCAGGACTAGTAACTAAACCCAAGTTGTTCCAGAGTGTTTTCCCAACTAGGGCTCCAAGAACTAGTAACTTAACCCATAGACATAAGGAACACGAGAACCAATTAGAAAACAAATTAGAAAAGCCATAACACCATGGTTATCCAGGAAATGAAAAGGCTAGGAAAAACCACTGTCAATTAACCACATGCATATACCATGCATGCCAAAACTAGAGGGGAAATCATACATGCAACTTAGTCCCTACAAAGACAACATATTATAGTTGTTGATCATGTTGTCCCCATGTGATTGCCTACCCATGTGATTGCCTACTTTCCATTTGCCTTCTTTCTCCAAATCCAAAGTATGCCATAACGCTCCAAGAAATTCCAAGTCTGCAAGAGTGAGTGAGAGAGAGAGAGAGAGAGATAATATAATAGAGCTCGAAGCTAAAACTAAAAAAAGGTTGTGAACTGATCCTCAGAAGACTTTCTATCATTTAGGACTCTATTTTCTTCATTTTCCTCTAATTTTACTTCAATTTTCCTGACATGAAATTATGTGACCTTTCACCTTATTTTACTCCTATTTCCATTTATTTCATAAATAAAATTCCAATAAATGACTCCCTGCCTTTTCCATTCCCTTTCCTAATGTCCATAACAATAAATTAATCACAAGTCATATCCATTAGTATGTTTTTGACCAACATTCATCTTGGAATACTTGTCCCATAACCTTGGTCTTATTTTTCCTTTATTAACTTTATTACATGGATTTTAAACTAGGTTGACACATATTTAATGGTTCCTTTTTATTTTCTCTTTTGTATATGCATTATAAATTATATAGCATTTTTTTTGCAATCTAACAATGTCTCACTTTATTAGAGTCTAAATTTCATATTCCTTTCAAGATAACCTTCTTTCCTTCTATATTTTATTCATTATTATCTATGGATAACCATACATTTAAATCAATATCCATTCAATAGGCTTCTATTCTTACCTTCCAAAGTAAATACCTTAATCCATAGTGTGATGCAAGAAAGTGTTCCCTCTACAGACAGAGCCAAACCCTCTAGCCCTAGAGTGGGTCTAGTCACAAACAAGGACAAATCAACAATAGCTTTCCTTAAACAGTCATAGTTGGAGGCCTACCTCAACCGGTGGTCGATGGAGTTCCGTTGCGCTACTCCAGCTTCCGCTTCCTTCTCCTAATGAGTGATCAACCTGAAACAATGCAATGAAAATACAACAAAGCATGTAACTGGAACAACAATGATCTATTTACTCACAAAGTCAAGAAGTCATGAGCTATCAAGTACATTACATACAAGACATAGGAAAACATCATTGATTGCATTAATTATGAAATAAGAGCAAGCTTACAACCAAAGTCTTGACGTCACAATCCTTCTCAGAGGGATCCAGCCAGCATGTTCCTCAAGCATTCACTCTTTGAATATGGATCTCCCAACATACAAGTCTCTCTCACTCACAAGTTTTACACAAGATTAAGGGCACTTCAAAACCTTCCTCAAGCTATTAACAATCCCACACTTGTCACACTCACACCAGCTATCTAGCAAAACTCACAAGCACTAACAGCACTAGTCCAAAGACTAAGAACTCCAAAACTAGTAGCACATAGCAATGGTGAGAATTTAAATAGGAGAAGGAGTCTCCATGAAAGGTGGGAGAGTGAGCTTATCTCCAAGGAAGGTAGCACAAATGACGGAACAACCACGCCAAAGAAAGGAGGGCGACATGAATTAGGCCAACAACCAAGTCTGGAGTCATATAGAAGGTCGATTGTTGGAACAAATTCGCCCAATCTGGATCATCACGGAAACATAACTAGTCTTCCACACTGACATCACTACTGAATAACGTAGCTAGTTAGGTCATTGCGGAAGATTACAAGCGACAATTGCGCTGGCACATAAAATTCGACCATCGTGGGAATCAGGTGTACTTCTGTGATGGAAATGCTTTTGGACTGTTTTGGAGCACCCTTCAGTGCATTTATTTGGCCAATAGATGCGATGAGGTAGAAACCTTTGGAAAAGTGGGTCATTTGGCAACATCAGAGAGCATTTGTCTAATATTAGCATGTACAACTTGGACACATGACACAGTAGGAAGACTAGAGTGAAGACAGTGACAAATTACTATGTAACAGATGCCCCCTAAAGTATGAAGCCCGAGAGAGAGGGAGGGGTGAAATTCTTTACGAAAGTGACTAAGCTGGAACACCATCTAGAAGAACCTGCACGCAAGTACAACTGATATTTCTGATAATGAAGTACATGTAGTCTAGGCATGGGCACAACCATCCAAAAGACATATAAAATAGGTCTATGGTATGGACACAGCCATCCAGCTAATGAGACCATGATGATGATAAAGGTATGGTCGCAGTCATCCATGAAGACTCAGGCATGGTCGCAGCCATCCATCAATGAGTCATGTAACCATAAACCAATCCACGGAGCCTGAACATGTGTAATCTGAGTTCGGGGTCTTGAACCCATCCGATCATAGTACAAATCCTAACATGTGAATCGATGTGCTAAGGTCGAACATGATAGAAAATCGCTTGATTACTGGTCAATGATGAAAACCATTAACAAGCACGAGAGAAACCACCAATAATGCCAATGGCTCCCAAGGTACTGTCTAGCACAATCCACGAAGTGTGAAGAAGGAGCTGAAGTCGAACACTCGTGGAATCACCCAACCGATGACCAATGATGAAAGTCGACCGTCGAGTGTGAAGAACCTTCCATTGAGGCATGCAAGCTCTAAGGTACCAAAGGGGATCTCTAGATCAATCTCCTGGATAATGAGGTGATGTCGACAGGAGACGACCTGTCGCAGGAGGGCCATAATGTTTCTCCCATCAGCAACACGAGATAAGGAACAAGTGGTAGATGGTGAAACAGAGTATCAGACAAGAAGACGAAGGTGTAAACTGCAGAAGGATTATACTCTTGAACATGTCGGCGACACGACTCCGGAGGGGGGTGGTAGAATTCAGTCACCAAGGGATCAGAGGCTTGAAGGAGACGACATGAATCGGATGGAATGAGGCTAGAATGATAACCCAAACTTGCGGAAGGCCAAATGATGATGTATGGATGTCTCAACCTGACAAGAAGCGAAAGTGTCGATGTTCAAGAGTGACTAGCTGCCATAGACAATCAATGATAAACCTGTTGTTGAGTCCAACCTAGTAATAATTTAACAAGTCCTAGGAAGGAGAAGCTTGAGTCTCATCATGGTGATGAGTCCAATGTCATCAGCGTTTAACGAGTCCGACATAGGTAAAACTCGGAGTCTTTTTCATGTTTAGAGAGTTTGAAAAAGACACAGAAAAGAAAACTCCAGGAGGGTCCTTTTTCGTAGATTTGTGTCTCTCGAGCCTGAAAAAGTATAAAACGATACTTGAAAGAACCACCCAACCATTACGATCGAGGAGTACTTTTCGTAACTAGTGACTTCGACTCGAAAAAGTAGAAAAGCGCTCGGAAGCACGTCGTTTCACAACCAATCATGAGCCTGAAACGACAAAAGCCCGACGATATTTTTGTGTTTAAACAGTTGAAAAAGAGCTTAAAGGCGACTACCTCTCGTTTCTTTTAACGAGTTAAGAGGAAAACTTGGCTATCTTTTCATCTTTAAACAGTTGGAAAAGAGCTTAAAGAAGACCTCCATTTTTATTCTCTTTAACGAGTCAAAAAGGGAAAAAATACTTGGTAATCTTTTCATCTTTTTTACGAGTCAGAAAATAGCTTAAAAAAGACTTGTCCTGGAGGAACGAGTGTTATAAAGGGTAGCAACTAGTTCCGGTAATGGTAGAACTACTCAAAACATGTAATGGTCAAGAGCTTGGCTAAAAAAAAAAACCACTCATCGCTGCGGTTCCTCAGGAAAGGAAAAACAACCAAGTGAAGGCATATGACCGACAAAAGAGATGGTGGTGATGGAATAAAACAACCAAGGGTCATCTAGCAGAATTTAGCGAATAAAAACGAAAATCACGAGATGTAAATCAGGTATGGGTTCATTTTTACATAAGCTTGTACCATGGAGAACTCTGCTTGGATTCGGTTTCATGTTTACACAAGCTTGAAACAAAAAACTATGCTTGTTATAAGTTCGCATGCCCCCAACATAATGACACAAATCGAGGTACATGCCCCCCAAGCCTCATTGCATTCAACGAGGTGGATGGAATGAAGGTTCACATTCGAGATCTTGGAAAGACTCGACTTGGATTTTACAAGATCTTATTCAAAGTCTCGATTTGGAAAGGGGAGTTGCTTCATTTTTTTAATGAGGTTGACATAGTTAAAGAACTATCCTCATAACCCTTGTTTCATTTTTTTAATGAGGTTGACACAAGATCAAGAACTTTCCTCAAGACCCCCTGTTTCATTTTATTTTTTTTAACAAGGTTGAGACAGGAAAAAATTATCCTCGTGACTCCTTGTTTCATTTTTAAACGAGGTTGACATAAGAACAAACTATCCTCGTGATTCCTTGTTTCATTTTTTAATGAGCTTGACACAAGATGGGGAACTATGCTCGTGACACCCGATTTCATTTTTAACGAGGTTGAGACAGGAACAAACTATCCTCGTAACCCTTGTTTCGTTATTTAACGAGCTTGACACAAGATCAGGAACTATGCTCATAATCCAGTTCATGGGCCATCCAAGCACGTGGCTCCCAATAGTTCTTGACAGGATGGAAGAAACGCACTCTGGGAGGAACACATCTCATGATGCACCAATGATAGATTGGGTTCCAATGCCCCTAGTACATGATGTACGAGACCATTTGCATGATCATCAGTAGAGGTGGAGACGGAACAAGTAGCCACATAATTGACCTGTGGCAAGGAAGGTACTGCTTGCGAGCAAGAACCGAGAGGGGATGACAGATGTGCAGGAGGCACCGGGGGACTAAAGAATGATTATTGATTTATGGTCACCACTCTTCCGTTGTGTGGAAAACAAACCACATGGAAAAGTGAAGAGACAAGGATCACCATGGCATAAACATAGTCACAGCCAAGGAGAATATTGAAATCTAAAGCACCCTTGACAACCATTACATCTATATAGACATTTTTTCCTCCCAAAGTAATAGGGAACTTCGGAAGGATCCCTAATGGTTGACTGGTTCCTCTGTCAAATGCCAACAGATTCTGTGTGACCAGCACAAGCTGTGGGGAACCCAAAGCTTTCCAAGTAGCGGAGGGCATAAGACTAACAGACGCACCCTCATCCAGGATAGTGCCAGATACTGCCTTATCGTAGGCGTGTACTATAATCTCGAAAGGCACATAGGATGGAAGGCGGAAAGCAGTCAAGTGACTCATGTCAAAGGTAACGGCCAAACTACTTGGTAGGGGGATCGTATGATTGCCCCCCTGCTCCACAGGTACCGAAGAAGGACTCTCATGATCAACAGGGATAGGAGGGTCGTTCTCGAACTCAGGAAAATCTAATGAGACGAGAACAACATGAGCATGAAACTCTTCTGAAATAGAGTGATCAATAGGTGGTGAACCCAAGTCGACATTCTTTCCGACCACTGCTTGGTCTGGAACAGGCTGAGCATAGCCAAGCTCGGAAGAAGGAGGATGGACAAGAGAAGAATCTAAGTCAATATCTTTGTCAATCGGGAGAGGATCTGAAGAGAGCCACTGATAACCAATGGGAAGCTGGGGTGAAGAAGCTGTAAGACTTTCCAAAACGGTGGAAGATTTATCCGTGAGCGGAAATAGGTGAAGGTGATGGTTGCCTTCACATATCCTACAGGGGAATCGAATCTTCCCTTTCTTCTTGCCACTACCAGTGGATAGGGTAGCATCACCATGAGCTTCAGAGGACAATGAGGGATGAGCCGGATAGTGAGACCATACTTCTAAGATCCTAGGAATGCCAGGAAAATCACGAAGAAGATGGTCACCCTTGCACAATTTACAAGGAAACTTAACCTTCCGCGGAGGAGCAGAAGTTGTTCTGACCTGAGATGTACATGGAGCAGTAGCTACACAGGTGGCCTCGCATTTATCAAACTTCTTCTTCTTCTTCATCTTTTTCTTCTTAGTCTCGGGGTTACTAGATGTGAAACACCAGGCGAAGGAGGAGAGGAGGAGGAAGAAATAGGCGAAGAAGGCATAGGCTCAACCTTGGAATCAACATGTCATGGTTCGAACGAAGGAGATGGTGGAACAGGATTTATGACACTCAGGACCACCGAGGTTGAAAATAACCATACAGGCAAACCGATGGTTAACCCAGGCAAATACAATGTTGCCATATACGGAGCACCGACATTTCCAAAAGAAGGAAATGGACCAGGATTCCCATCTGGGGAAAGACCTTGGCCGGTAGAATCAGGGAATGTTGCCATCGAGAATGAGAAATAACCCTACTCAAGCTAACGTAAACAAGATCTAACAGGGCAAATGTGAATCGTGGCCGAATAAATTTTAAGACACAGGAACAAAACTTGACCTTTTCATTTTTAAAGGGTCGAGAAAAGGACAAAAGATGACTCTAGTCGCCTTCGAATATTTAATGAGCCTGAAGTGACAAGTGCTTAGATGGACCTTTTCTTTTAGGGAGTCTGAAAAGGAACGAAAGTGACTACTTTGGAGAACTAAAGGTTTACCCGACAAATCCGTAAAACTACATATACACCTTGGAAGTCATATGAAAACCAAGGACTTTCCGTACGACAGTCAATCTTCTCGAATGTTGTGTTCAGTGCATTATGGCTCGTAAGGTGGTAGACACAACTTCCTATGGATAAAGGATGATAACCTAGTGGGGTCTCCCAGCATATACTCAACGGTACATGGGAGCACAAATCCGTGCTAGACCACTATTGAGTCATAGAAGGAGGAATCACCCAACCTTGAGTGCAAACAAAAGTGACTAGGTTTAACGATGCCAGAGCACGTCTCTAGCCTAGACCACTAAATAGTGTACGTTATGTTCCAATGCGTTGTTAGATTTATTCAGTTCATTTTAAGGTTGATCTTGAAGTATGTTTCAGTTTCCAGGCCTTACCGTATGTATATCAAAAACCTAGGACGCAACTAGAATGAGCGAAGCATCTTTCATTTCGATGAACACCTACTTATGGAAAGGTAGAGAGTTCATTCCCAAGCCAAGACAAGTGAATGCAAACACTAAGAAACACAATGCATCAATACACTAATCTCACGATGATTTAAAATTTTCTTTCCAATTTCTCAAACATGAAAATTCGTAATGAAAATGTACTTTCACTTTTGTATGCTAAATGAATGCAAACTTTTAATTTTTCTTTTTTTTTTTGTGAATTCAAAGAGACAAACAAGCAAGTTTCAACTGATTGATCCAAACAATTGTGATCTATGCTTGGTAGTGAAGAAATCGAATCAACAGAAAAAATTGGTTCAATAATCAACACTAAAAGTCAACCAGCAAGAAAACAAGCAGTGAAAAAGCCTCAAGCAAATCAATAAGATGGTTGTGGATGAAACTTGAACAGACAAGTAACCCAAGCAAATGGTTTCTCGATGAAACTTCTAAAGGGCTAGGTCACATGGTCCAAAAAACACAAGACTCACAAAATGAAATCAAAGAGACAGTGTCCCTAACCAAAAGCAATTAAAACAAGCTAATGTTAGACAAGAAACAATAGGGGATAAGCAAGATTGATGAATTCAGGAGGTAAAGTTATAAAAACAACTTTTCAGGAATCATCGCAAGTTGTACACTGAAAACCAGAGATGTCATTGCCAGTTTAGATACCATCGCCAGTGATGAACAAACAACTAGAGATGTCAGCACAAATTTTACATAGACAACCCAAGATGATCACGGAAAAACACCTATTTTCCACGATGATGCAATTTCAAGAGTTGTCGTGGGAATTAAGCTAGCAACCCAAGATCATCACGGGTAAAAAGCTACAAAGTGGTGATGACATCGTGTCTGTTAGGATTTTTTCCGCGATGATGCAAAAAACAATGACAAATGAACAAAAACTCCTGAACCAAAACCAGTCAACCATTCAATCAAATAGAGGTATTTCCCAGATCAACTCAGGAAACTCAAAAGACTGATAATTAATCCCCAAACTTCAAAAGAGGCCAAATCAAAAATCAAAACAAGAGAAAACAAAGGAAGAACAAAGGCCAAGCTCCCCAGTGGAGTCACCAATTTGTGATGCAGGAAAGTGTTCCCTCTGTGGACAGAGGCAACCCCTCTAGCCCTAGAGTGGGTCTAGTCACAAACAAGGACAGATCAATAATAGCTTTCCTTAAACAGTCATAGTTGGAGGCCTACCTCAACCGGTGGTCGATGGAGTTCCGTTGCACTGCTCCAGCTTCCGCTTACTTCTCCTAATGAGTGATCAACCTGAAAAAAGACAATGGAAATACAATAAAGCACGCAACCGGAACAACAATGATCTATTTACTCACTATGTAAAGAAGTCATGAGCTATCAAGTACATTACATACAATACATAGGAAACATCATTGATTGCATTAATTATGAAATAAGAGCAAGCTTACAACCAAAGTCTTGATGTCACAAGCCTTCTCAGAGGGATCGAGCCAGCATGTTCCTAAAGCATTCACTCTTTGAAGATGGATCTCCCAACATACAAGTCTCCCTCACTCAAAAGTTTTACACAAGATTAAGGGCACTTCACAACCTTCCTCAAGCTATCAACAATCCCACACTTGTCACACTCACACCCACCATATAGGAAAACTCACAAGCACTAATAGCACTATTCCAAAGACTAAGAACTCCAAAACTAGCAGCACATAGCAATGGTCAGAGTTTAAATAGGAGAAGGAGTCTCCATGAAAGGTGGGAGAGTGATCTTATCTCCAAGGAAGGTAGCACAAATGACGAAATAGCCATGCCAAAGAAAGGAGGGTGACATGAACTAGGAAAACAACCAGGTCTGGAGTCATCTGGAAGGCTAACTGTTGGAACGAATTCGCACCAATCTGGATCATTGTGGGCACATAACTAGTATTCCGTGCTGACATCACTATTGAATAACATAGCTAGTCAGGTCATTGTGGAAGATTACAAGTGACAGTTGTGCTAGCACATAAAATCTGACCATCGTGGGAATCAGGTGTACTTCCGCGATGGCATTGCTTTTGGAGTGTTTTGGAGCACCCTTCAGCGCGTTTATTTGGCCAACAAATGCGATGAGACAGAAACCTTTGGAAAAGTGGGTCATTTGGCAACATCAGAGAGCATTTGTCTAATATTAGCATGTACAACTTGGACACATGACACAGTAGGAAGACTAGAGTGAAGACAGTGACAAATTACTGTGTAACACATAGTAAATATCTGTAAGCTAATCTTGGTTAAGCCATGATCCCTTCATAAATACATTCTAGTGTGTTAGGGTCATTAGTTTCATGCTCAGATGTATCTTCCATGTCCTTTAATTTTCAATTTTTGAATAAGTTGAGGCTATGCCCATTGCTATTGTCATAGCCTGAAATTTATTGTTTGAGATCCTCGAATTTATTCCATAAACAGTTCATCCAAAGCATGAAAGAGTGTCAAGTCGGTGGGACTCATGAGGTCACACATGTTTATACAATTAATTGAAAAGGGGTTATGTGTTAGTTTTTCAACAATCAAAACCATTCGAAATGAATTTCTCTCAGTCTAAAGTGATGGTGGTCATGAGGTTTGGTCATTAAATGTGTTTTAAATTCTTATCCCCTATTCCTATCTACCCCATGTTTCCCTATTCCCTATCCTATTTCACTATTTACATGTATACATACCTTCATATATCATCTACATCCTATCCACTTTTCACATATCATTTACATCTTATTCACATTACATATCCTTTCCCTCGCTTCTTTCTAAACCTATCCCCATGACACCACTACCACTCCCCTATACTAATAACTGTGGAAATTTGCTACAAAAATACTCTGTTTTAGTCACCATTTTGCATAACGGTTTCCAACCACATGAAGGAGATTTTTTGGAAACTAAAAGATGTTTTTCTCAAGGACAAGGCAAAGAAAAATAACTACTTCCCGCCTTTGATAGGTATCACGAATCGGGAGATTTGGTAGCATCTTTAAATCCTAATTTTTAGACTGCACAAATATTTGTTTTAGTCATTGTTTTTAATAGAGCTTTCGAGGAAGCTAGGGAAACATTCAGAAAAATGAGAGATGATTGTCTTAAAAAAACTATAATCTAAAATAAACTCCTTCAGTTTGTCAACATGTATTACTATTTGGGAGATATGGCCCATTAAAAATCCGCTATGCAGCCACTGTGCAATTGCTACGTAGGCAGTGCCCAAATCATTGCACAAATACTGAAGGTGAGCCACCTATCAGGTTTTCAAGAGGTTGGCATGAGGTACATGTGGTGTCCAACTCATCTCCTTATCAGCTCACAACATGCCATTTCTAGAAGGATTAATTTTTGGGTGTTGCACTGCTGCTACGCAGGCTTTTGAATAGTCAGATTTTTTTTTTTTGTGTTTTTCCTATTTTTGGTCATCATGATCAGTTCGATGACATATTTTTTTATTTTGTATAAAATGTTTCTCTTTTTATGAAAAAAACATACTTTATGCTTTATGTATTGAGGAAAGGCATGTAGAAAAACAACAATTCTCTGTCTTTGTTTCAGGTTTTGGACTAATCCTTTGCTCGATCAAAGATGTAAGGAACTTAGACATAATTTCATCCTATGTATTGGTAATGTATTTGATGAATGAATAGAGAACAAGTTGTTGATGGTCAAGTGTCGTATTAGTGTTAATTTTCAAAAATTTATGCTTGTGTGATCAATTCATGGTGTAGTGCTTATGTATTGAGGATTATTGATTTCACTGTACAAGGATTCTTAAGGTATGATGTATGGGATGTTTTTGTTTACTTTTCAGTTATTCTATTTTATCTCTATGTTTTATGAGTATTTTGATTTTATTTGATCTAGAATTCAGTTTAGCTGCTCTCTTTCAATTGTCTTCATGTTTCAGTTACAAATGAAATGCTATATACTCATGCATGTTATTGTTTATGTTTAGTCTCTCTTTCTCTTATTTAAACAACATCATCTTATTGCAGAGGAAGAATTTGTTTTGTTTTAGTTTAACTCCTCTATAATACAACCTGTCATTGTATCCCAAGTCATGCTTACAATCCCTTGTAATAGTTGTTGATTTACCTGCATAAGTAAATGATTAAAAGGATAAATTGATCATGTGTTATTAGATTTCCAGCCATTCACACTTCAACCAAACACCTTCAAAATTTCTTTGCCATAATTGGTCTCTACTATAAATTTGTGCTTTAAAGTCTTTATACGGTTTGAGTGAGGGAGCCCCCTCCAGCTAGAAAATACCAGTTTCTAGCCCAAAGTGGTTTATGGTTACCTATCTAACCCTTTTCTCAACCTAAAATGATTTTACAGAGGTGCTAACATATTGGTGTCATTGTTGGGTACCGAACAATTTCATCTTCCCCAGGAAAAAAATTTCAAAGTCTCAAATTTGACTATGGATGGTGAACAAAAGTTAGACATAGGAAGGCTAAACCATTCACCTGATGACTCCAATCAAGCAGAAACCAACTTTTTGAGTTCCTATAGTGTCTTCACATTATGAGTTCAAGAATGGAACGTAGGTATGCTCCTATGGACAGATCTAGTATTCTAAGATTTCCAAATCTCATGCCCTATATAGATTGGCAATCATATTTGCCAAAGTTTAGAGATGAGAATGGTCATGATGTTGCTTTACATCTTATTAAATTTCACATGCATGTATGTATACTTGGGGTTGATTTTCATGAGGATTTCCTAATGAAAATGTTCATGGCTACTTCGGAAAACATCATAAGATCATGGTATGAAGAATTGTCTGTTGCTAGATTATGTTCGCCTGAGGATTTTTATGTGGAATTTTGTAAAATTTTAAAGAAAAAATACCCTTCTATAGTGTTTATAGAAAGCTAGATATGTTCGCTTGAGGATTTTTATGCAGAATTTTGTAAAACTTTTAAGAAAAATTACCCTTATATAGTGTTTATAGAAATATTTTGTGGAAAATTGGATGATCTCATTCAACATATGGGAATTAACATTTATGATCAGGATTTAATGTATAGTGAAATTGAAGAATCTTTCTTTGAGTTTTTGTTTCATCGGGATGGAATAATAGAAACTAGTTTCCATCACATTCAAGAAAATTTATAGCAGACAACAATTTCTCTTTTAGATTAAGATGAAATCAATCAAGGACTTAATGTAGATGTTCATGTCCTTTCTCGTGAGATAGGTGAATATTTGCAACCAGTTTGTCAATTGTTGTGTCATCAAGAGGCAAGTAGTGCACTAGTTCATGTTGGCGACATTCCACGTTTACAAGAGGATAATGAAGAGAAGATTGTTTTAGATTCCTTGGATAGTGCAAAATTTATTCATGATTATACACCTCTTGATTTGACATTTTCAGAATTTTTAAAAAGCCAAGATGATACTTTTGTTGATATACATGAAAGGTTAACTCTTGACACGACCATTATACATGATGCAGTTGTTCTATTTTCACTCCCTCAAGAAAATTCAAAGTTTTTTCTTGTAGATGAGAAGAGTGAAAACACAGGAAAAGTCACTCAAGGTTCAAAAAATGAGGAGTCTAATGAAGAAGAACAATTAGCCATTATTTTTTAAGACAACTCCTTTATTTTTGTTGATCATCAAGAACATGTAATATTTCATGATTTTCAAGTTCCTCTTACCAATTTGTCACAATCATCAATGAAGTTAGATTTTGCAGCATTCCTACACCAAAAATATCAATTTTTTAGTGGCAGTTTTAGTTGTCAGTCTTACCTTTTTCCTACATGTTCAAGGTAACAGTGAGCGGAACTCAGTCAAGTATCCTTCTTCTTGACTGGCTACATTTGAAGGAGGTGATTACCTAGTGTACATACTTTCAACATATGCAATCTTCCATTGTAAATACCACTTTACCTTTGAAATATTGCAAGTGTGGGTAGTCAGAGTTGAGATTTAAAGCCCGAGGTGAAGGCCATAAGATCTTAACTTGTCCTTGCCATATGTATTTAGTCAGTCATTTAGTTAATTTTTCAACGTCTATGGTTGACTCCATTTACCAATGGTCTAATAGGCTACTAGTCTACATTTTTGTTCTTGGCACCTTGCTAGGAGGCTGTCATCCCCATTGGAGCCAATGTTAGGGTCATTAGTTTCATTTGCAGATCTATCTTCCATGTCCTATAATTTTCATTTTTTGAACCAATTGAGCCTATGACCACTGTTTCTTTCATAGTCTCAAAGTTATTGTCTTACATCACTGGATTTATTCCATAGAGAGTTCATCCAAAGCACAAAAGAGTGTTCAGTCGATGGGATTCATGAGGTCACACATGTTTATACATTTAAGTCAAAAGGGGTTATGTGTCAGTTTTTCATTGATCAGAACCATTTGAAATGAACTTCTTTCTGTCTAAATTTCTAATGGTCATGAGGTCTGGTAATTAAATGTGTTTAAAATTCTTATCCCCTATTCCTATCTACCCCATGTTTCCCTATTCCCTACCCTATTTCCCTATTTCCCTTTATACATACCTTCATATATCATCTACATCTTATCCACTTTTCACATATCATTTACATATTTTTCACATTACATTTCCTTTCCTTCCCTTCTTTCTAAATCTATCCCCATGACACCACTACCACTCCCTTATACTCATCACTGTGGGAATTTGTTGCAAAAACACTCTGTTTTAGCCACCATTTTGTAGAACAGTTTTCGACCACATGAAGGAGTGTTTTTGGAAATTGAAAGAGGTTTTTCTCAAGGATAGGGCAAAGAAAAATAACATCTTCCATATTTTTAATAGCTGTCATGGATGGGGATATTTGATTGCATCTTCAAAACCTATTTTCAAAGTGCACAAATATTATGTTTTAATCATGGTTTTGCAGAGAGATTTCTACGAAGTTGTGGAAGAATTCAGAAAAGAGGAGAGAGGCTTCCCTTTAAAAAAATATAATCTATAGTAACCTCCTTTAAGTTTTACATATGTATTACTATTTGGGAGATATGGCCTGTTGGAAATCCGATATGCAGGCATTGTGCAACCACTACGCAAGTCATGCCCAGATCATCACACACATGCTAAAGGCAAGCCCCCTATTAGGTTTTCAAGAGTCTGACGTGGGGTAAATGTGGTGTCCCGATCATCGCATTATCATCTCACCACATGCCATTTCTAGAAGGATGAATTTTTGGGTGTTGCACAACTGCTACGTAGGCATTTTGAATAGTAAGGAAAGTAGGTTTTAGTGTTTTTTCTATGTTTAATCATCATGATCAATTTGATGACATATTATTTTATTTTGTATAAAAAGTTCCTTTTTTGAGGACAAAATATACTTTATGCTTTATGTCTTGAGGAAAGGCATTTAGAAAAACAACAGTTTTCCTTTTTTGTTTCAGTTTTTGGACCAATCCTTTGTTGGATCGAAGATTGAGGGAACTTAGACATAATTGCATCCTATGTATTGACTATAGAGCTGAAGAATGAATAGAGAACAAGTTTTTTATGGCCCAGTGTGGTTTTATTGTTATTTTTCCAAAATTTATGCTTGTTTGATCAATTCATTATCGATTTCACTGTACAAGAATTCTTAGGTATGATGTATGGGATTTGTTCTATTTACACTTCATTTATTCTATTTTCTCTTCCTGTTTTATGATTATTTTGATTTCAATTGATCTAGAATTCATTTTAGCTTCTCTCTTTCAACTATCTTCACATTTAAGTTACAAATGAAATGTTATACACTCATGCATGTTATATTTTCTATTTAGTCTCTCTTTCTCCTATATAAAAAACATTGTCTTATTTTAGAGGAATAATTTGTTTTGTTTTATTTTATCTCCTCTATACTACAACATTTCATTGTATCCCAAGTCATGCTTACAAGCCCTTGTAATAGTTGTCGGTTTACTTGCATAAGTAAATGAGTAAAAGGATAAATTGATCATGTGTGATTACCTATCCAACCATTCACACTTCAACCAAACACCTTCAGAATTCGTTTTTCAGAATTGGTCTTTGATATGCATTTTTTCTTTAAAGTCTTTATATTTTTGAGTTTGGGAGACCCCTCTAGATAGAAAAGACCAGTTTCTAGCCCAAAGCAGTTTGTGGTTACCTTTGTAGCCCTTTTATCAGCGTAAAGGGATTTTACAGAGTGCTAATACATTGGTTAAATTATTCTTGAAGGAATTTTCTCTAGTACCAATTTTTGGAAACCAATATAATACTGAGAGTGGGATTGTATCAATATTATGACCAATTTATAATAATTATTTCCAATTTATAATTTCAACTTACTTATCAATCAATCACCTAAGTAACATCATAAAACAACACATGAATCATACAATATCACCATAAACAACATACACATATATAACACATAGGGACACCAAATGCACATGGAAACCCATAAAGGGAGAAAATTTCCAACCTTCTTTTAGTTCTTTATGAAAATGCAAGCTCCAAAATGATGGTACATTATGTTTACTAGCACCAAAGAAAAGGAAGAAGTCACTCCTTTATTTGTAATCACCCACTTGTAGGAGTTTCCAACCCCCAATTGATTTTTAGGCGTCAACCTAAAGGAAGAAACAACTCCATGATTTGTAAGCACCCACTTGTAGGAGACACAAAACCCCAATTTGTTTCTCAAGCACTTGCTTGAAGGAAGCACCAACTCCCTTATGTGTAGGAACCAATCTACAGAACATTGAAAATTCCTTTTTCATAGGATTTTCAGACTCAAATCCATAGGCACTCTATTATATTAAACCCCAAATGTATATTTTCTTCCCTCTTTGCTTCAGCTCTCACTCAACTTGATATCTCACAATACAATTAGCATCCTCAGACTTTGTCTCTACTCTATAACTCTCTTTCCACTAAAATCTTATCACATCTTTTCATATTTATTTCAACAACTCTTAATTCAATTCTAACTATGATCATAGCACTTAGATCTACTTCCAATACCAATAAAAAACAAATCAAATCTCATATCTACATACAAATCTATTCTCTACTCTTCTACCCAATTCAACCTACTTCAAGAATCTTCAGACTCTCTCTATATTCTCATCATTTTCTTGTTTTCATCAATAGAAGCCAATTGTTCCATTAATTCAACATCTCACACTCTTGTCCTTTATCAAATTCTCAGAGTACTTGTAGTTCTATTGTACATTCTTTTCATCTAGTTCTTATCTACTCAACCTTTCATAGTCTCAATCTTTCACAACTCAGCCTTCTCAGCACTTCATACATTCTATAACAAATCCCACTTCTTCAGTTTCTTTCTCCATATTTAAACACCTATAGTTCTACCTTTAATTTTCATTTATCATTTTGGCTCTTAGTCTTGGCCTCAAATATCTAATGGGAAATCCAACAATTTCCATCAATAATTGATCAGTTTCATCAAACAATGTGCCTTTTATAGACTCTATATGTCGAATACCAAGGGAATCAAATACTGTTTTTACCCCTAGTAATTTCACTTTATTGACAATATAAATGGACTGAGTCAATTTAGTCATCCAAATAATTTTTTCCTTAACTATTGTTTTAACTAAGTTTTGGCTCCCAAAACACTAAATTTTCAATAGTGAAGCACCTCAACCTTCAACCCTCTAGACCATATTTTTACAGCCTCAAACCATGCCCTTAGTTTTCAAATGATAGCAGGGCTCCTAGCCCATTATTTCTCTTCCCGTATAGCTCCAAGCCAACATCATTGGCTTAAGCACAAAAGGTGGTTATCAACGCCATAGTTTTAATCCACTACTCCATTAACCTTCATCTCTTAACACATTTGACCTTACCTAAGAAACAAAATATGATATCTGAAGGTGCTTAGCTTAATAATCTTGTATCCAAGTGCTTTATGCTCTTGCATTTATGAAAACTTCTCAATGTCCCAAATGCATGGATATTTGAATGGCCCTAAATCTTGTTCTAGCCTCATTGCAAAAATAATTAACATTGAAAACAATTTACCAACTTTCCCCTTAGTGCAAATCCAAATAATACGGCATGTCATCTTCCATGTCACTTATTGATGTTATCACTACCACATGGTTTCCTAGAAGTGGTGTGATTTTTCACTCAGATTCGACCCATTTGACCACCCAAAGGGGCCATTTACACCTACCACGTGTCACTTCAACATTGTTACATGTCATCTCTTAGCCTCCACCTATCTTCCACATCAATGGCTCAAGACTTCTGCGGCGAGACAATAAATTGTATGTCAAGTAATGGAACATTCTTGTCCTGTAGATTTTTTCAACCACCATTATTATACCAGCTATCAATCATGCCATGCATCTCTTCATTATTGGCCCACGTTTTCTCTTGTCCATGCCACTTCAACCCATCTCTTGTACAAAGGAGAGCTTGGGTTTGATGTTTTTCAACTTTTTTCTTTGTTATTCAAAAATTCTCAGGGGATTAAATTTTACATTATTTATAGTGACTGTGAAATACCTCCTACGCAACATTGTCCAACTCCAAAGCTCTTGTGAACCTTTTCACTTTGTCTATAAAATAGGACATGAAATTATTTGTCTAGTGATGGACTAGTTTCCTATCAACTACAATGGTCTCTTGTTCTAAACCTATTTGAACCTTTTACTCTCACCTCTATAACACGATGATGTGTCATCTTTGCCATGTTGTCCTACCAGGTATTATCCCATGTCATCACACTGCCATGTGTCACCCTATGAGTGGTGCCACCTATCACCTAAGGAGTGGTCACTTTGGCACCAAAAAATGTTAAATGTGTTTGTCACATGTCCTTTCCATGTCATCATCATGTTGACCTTTCAAGCCAACCAAATGCCACATCGTCAATGTCTTGCAATCATGTATCTCTACCTGACACAACTTCCATTTCATCTTGGTACAAAAGAAGGGCCTGAGGTCTAAAGTTGGATTCTTGTCGCCATCACTGCGGAATCTATCAACCATGAAGTCATGACTGAGACTCCATAAAATCTCTACAAACTCAACATTCTACACCATGACATATGTCATTTGATACGGATTTCCCTATCCTATGGAGTTTTTCAATCATGGAATCCATCAATTGCTAGCTCTCATCATCCACAAAGTCCACCACTCCAGAGCTATCAATTGCCAGGAAAGCTCCCATCTTGCAAACTCTGTTAGCTGTGTCTTCTGTCATCCAGTGGAACCATGTGCCTCTAAAACCTTAGCGAACTTAAAACTATGATAACTCTTGATCCATTAGGATCTTTTTAAAGTTCCTTATACCATTAGAAAGGTCTCTGAGAGGACTATCTAGTTATATAGCTTACAAGAGGAATCAAGTTGATCTAAAAAAAAAAAAATCCTTCAAACATATTATATTAGATCAAACATCAAATGATCTACAACCACTACAATATACCACAAACACCAAAAGCACACCCATAATGATTAATTCACATCTATGTAAACCAAATTCCATATTGCTCAACAATCTCCAACAAGATCACCCTAAACTTAACATTACGTGACATCAACGTAAACACTTTACTCAACACTACCCCCCTCCCACCCCACATAATCTATGTCAATTCAAGAAGATCCATGACAAAGCTAATTTTTTGTGTTGTTTTCTTAAGACTATGCCACCTCAATCCACTGTTTTCTTTCATTGCTACGATCAAAGATACCATTTGTATGGGATGACCAAGCCCAAAAATACTTTGACACATGAAACTATGATGTTAGTTCAAAACTTTTATTTATCCTCTTGACTTTAATAAGGATTTTATCGTCACCATTTTTTTTTGTCAAATAGCATGAGTTTAATGCATGGTATTTTTTAAGGATTTAAATATTTTCCTATATATAGTATTGTAGGTGACTATTTTGGTTTGAAATTTCATAAATATGCAATGTAGGAAAATATTCAACCAAAAACATGTAATTTACCATTAAATTTGGTAAACTTTTGGCTAATATCATCAATTTAATCATATATGTGTAAAAAAAATAGACAATTGTTTAATGAAATTGACAAAAAAAGTCAAAAAATGTCCAAAAAATAGCCCATTTGTGGAGTTTTGCCCCTAAATGTTTCCCTTACCTAATGGTTATAATCATGACATATATCACATTCGTAAGAAGTTGTCTAGAACATCATTATCATATAACCATGATGAGAAATTGACCTCGGTGGTTATTGTCTTAGTTCAAAAGTTGTATCATTACATCTTGATGAAAAAACCAAAGTCATGAATTATTTAACCCTGCATCATTTCTATTGAGTTGGTAGGTGGGCAATGAAAAGTTCACTTGTTGGATCATTATCCTGCAAGTTTTTTACTAAGATTTTTTCACAGATAAGTGTAAGAAGGCCTTATCCTTTGTTGAGTTCATTTCAACCTCCTAACTAGTGCATCAAACCCATATTTAAATTATGACCTTCTAGATGGACATTTCTTCATTATATCAACTAATCATACTTGGTATGTCGACAATTAAGTTTATTTTCAAACCCATAAATATGGTCCTAATCCATCCTTATGATCATCAATATATTATGTTGTAGCGGCTACAACCACCCTCCAAAATTTTTCCTTAGCCTATTTTGGAGCCTCCCTACCAACCTTCACAGCAGCTTACCTTGCTTCGTCAAGTCCTCAAGCTTTAGTGTCTTTCCTGCTCAAAGGTAGCATGTCAATCACAATTTGATATTTTCCCTTCACAGGCTGCTCAACTAGACTTGGTCCAGTTGCAGGCTGAGCAACTTCCCAGTGAAATTTGCGCATTTATGGAGAGGGAACCAGCCATTCCCTCCAAGAATTGCGAAATTCCCTCTGATAGCCTGTTTGGCTCCAGGATTGCGCAATCCTACTATCCAACCCTCCCAGCAGGAATTACACAATTTTTCCCATCAACAGGTAGTTCAACCCAAGTTTTTTGTAACTCTGGGCAGCAGTCAACTACTGGGCCCATAAATTGTGCAATCCCCTTGGGCCGTCAGCATAGCTTACAGTCAGAAATGCGCATTTTTCTCCAACAGTTGAGCAGTTGCTTGCATGTGCAGCTGAGTTGACCGATTCCCTCTGGGACCGAGAAAAACAAACTTGCATGCATAGGCTTCTTCTCCCAAGGAAACATGCAAAGGAATCCCTTATTTCAGGGATCTATGTTTAGAATTTGGAGGTTACATGCAAGGAGTAATTCTGAAACCTCCCTCCAAGTGTCGCTTCCTCCAAGATTTGTGGCATGAGCATCATAACCTCGATGTTATCAAAACTCATCAACGAGACACTACAAAGCTCATTCCTCACATTAACCTTGTAGCTCTGACATCCCACATCACATCTAGGAGCAATTGGCACATTCATCTCAGCTGTTTTGGAGCAAGCTCGCTTCCAATGCCTTATGCTGCATTTCTGTCGCTTTTTGTGTATTTTCTTGTGTGAGTATTGTTTGCTTCATTTCTTTGAACGCCTGTTTTCATTTACATATATTATAGCTTTCCCTAGCTTTGTTTCAATTCTCCTTGCTATCTCATTGTTCTCACATGCATGAAATTGTTTTGTACGAACGTTCGCCCAACCAGCGAATGACCTCACCCACATGCATGTTGATATGTTCTCTCAATCCTCCATTCATGTTTTGCATGCAATTTTTATCACTTCTGCTATCACTTAGTATTTCCATGCATGTAATCGACTTAACTGCTTTCAATTGCCCGTCTACGAGTTGGGCCAACCTTGGCCCGGTGTCTTTCTTCACCAAGGCTACATTGCGCAATCTGGAGAAGGAAGGCTCACCTTCCTCTCCAGATTTTCCCAATATGTCCCAACACTAGCCTCCTGAACTAAATTGCACATTTCTGGAGGTCAGTGGCTGCTTGGTCCAAAACTTTGCACAAATCTATCCCTGGGACAACAATCTTAACTAGCTGGAATCACACATTCTACAATCCCAGCAGCCAACTGCCCAACTAGATTACACATTTTGCAGTTCCAATAGTCAGTTAGTCTCCCAGCAGCCTGGAAGGTGCCTTGTGTAGTCTTAGCAGTCGGTCTCCCAACCTCCCAGCCAAAATTGTGTAACCTTCATGATCATTCACCCAGGTATGTTGCAGGTTAGTTCTCATGTTCATTTTGGTTTTTGACTAACATATTTCTTGCTATGAGTGCTGCCATGTCTCTAGGTATCATAGGTTTTCATCTGCCTCTCAGCAGTATAGGTACAATGGTTTCCAAGAGAACAGAGACGAAGATACTGTTTAGAGCACACTTGAGGATGCAAGCGATCAAGCGTCCATTGTAGGTTTTAACCTCATACAGAAATTACCTGAATACAAATTCTAAAACATAGAAAATAAATAGTGCGAAAGCAGAACACATAAAAGACATACACATAGATATTTTCCCCTGGATCCCAAAATTGGGACTACCAACTTGATTTTTCATTATGTTCCTTTTAATGTTATAACACATATATATACATGCCGAAGCATCCAATACCATGGACCGAAAACCATCGCGTCCAAAAAACATGTGCGAAAATCATGCACAAAACCATAGGTGGGTGCGCCCAATTTAACATAGGATCCAAAACCAAAAATTTAGTTAAGGGTGCCGCTCAAACCCCCTATTAACTACGTGGAAAGAATATAACACAACCCAACATCCATGGGCTTACCTACTCACGAAGACATCAAGTTGTTCGTCGACAAGTTCATCAAACAGCAACATCATGAACAACAGCTAAAGGCAACATACCGAATGCAATGATAGTAGAAAATAAAGAGAATGCACTGAATGCAATGGGAAGGTTGTTAACAGCATAGAGGTGGGGCAAAGTTTCAAGATTAAACAGATCCACTGATAATGAAAGCAACTTTGGAGACTCAAGGTATGAAGTGATGACGCAACATGAAGATCATGTGAAGGTAGAAGATGGAACAAAGAATGAGTTGCATGTGCTGAAGCAACAACTCAGGAAGAACATGAAGCTACATAGACAATCCAATGAGTTGCAGTAGGAACAGGAATAGCACTGGGTGCAACATGTACTCACGGATGAAACTGATCCAGTACAAGTTAAGGATCCGTCCCAATAGCTGACACAGAGAAAACATGGTGAGTAGTGTTGTTTATCGCATGAAAAGGATCCAAAAACATGCATTTCGTTGAGTGCATTCATGCAATCCAACCCATTCAACGCACTCACCAATGTGAAGACAAGAAGCAAGTCCGACTGGGTTGAACATGCACTTCGGTAAGTTGATGCGCATGACCACCAACACACACTTGAAGATCAGCATGGACATTATGCATCAATGTGTTTCTGGTTCAACCGTACCCAAGAATAGCATGTGCATGTTAGCAAAAGAGTTGGATGAAGGGGCCGAACCAATGCACCAGTTGCAACAGAGTCAAGAGTTTGCTTCAGCAAGATGTCACCATGAGGTGCATGCACACCATCATAGATGACCAAGCTTGGCATCAGCTCACCAACTTCACCATCACAAGCATGTCAAAGAGTTGGTCTCACCACAGTGGACTGAGTGTCAGTGATGTCTTGCAAGGCTTGCTCAAGCCATGTTGTATCACATGAGTACATGTGCATTGTAATGTTGAGTCATGTCAAGTGTAAATAAAGTGTCAACAATTGAGTAGGTGAAGAGTCATGAGGGTAGTTGAACTGTCACAAAGGGGAATGTCAAGGATCACCCCACCCTTCGCTATAAATAGTCCCTCATAGCTCATTTTATAGGCTTTTGGTCAGCCAAGCTTCTATTATGACTATCTTGAAGAAGGCTTGGACAGTATTGTAATGTGCCTTAGCTTCTCCATTGCACAGAGCTAGTACATCTATTTGGAGGAGTAGGCGGATGTGGCTGTAACGTTCCACTAATATGGCTAGCAGGTTTACATGGTGTTTTGTATGATTGTGACTTACACTTCTTTATATAATAAAAGTCAGCACATTTTCATGAATATGTTGTTATCGTAGTTGGACTACTCCAGTTTCCTTAATGATATATGTTGTTTAACTTACATAGTTGTGTATGAATTGATTCAAATGCAATTATATGAATCTTGTTGTTAATGTGTTGCCTATGTTGTTAATATTGTCACCACCCGTGTCGACTGCTCTTCCGGACACTAGACAAACCTTTCTTTGAACCTTGTTATATCAACTGTCACACTCGTCTCAGATTGATCGATGAGAGTTTTTCATGTTATCTTACCTTGTATGTTGGGACTATTGCATCTGTGTCAACTGCTCTGCCGGAAGTTGTGCATGTCCTTTGTGTGATGTGTTCCTAGTTGAGTTCGGACTGATCCCTTTCAACCTGGAACTCACCTTCAACTTCCTCCCCCTTTTAAGTGGCAGAACCTCTCATACTCATTCCTTGACTCACTACATCAGCCACACCCTTGCCACTAACGGAGTTATCTTACTTGACTCTGTGTGACATCGTAGTGAAGGCATTACCTTATGACCCACTGCTGGGACTCCTATACCAAATGGTCTGAGGTCTAATTGGGAATTCTTATTGGGGAGATCCCCTTGACATGTTAGCAAGTCCAGAATCATCAACATATTCATAATCAAGCCCCTTTCTACCCACCCCATTGATGATGACCTTTATCGTCAAGGAGTTGACACTTTATTGCATCATTTTCTCACAAATGATGAGGTAGAGAAAGTCTTAAATTCCTTCCATAGTGACACTTGGGGTGGAGAACTTTCTAAGATGGCTTCTAACCAAAAATTTATCTGTATAAGTTATTTTTTGCTTTCTCCCTTTTTTCATTGAATTAAGGCAGTTAATCATTGCACTAATTGTCAACACCATGACCCTAAGACATGATCTCCTCAAGATCCATTACACCCAATCATCATTGTACTTCCTCATTACAAATAGACCATTATTTTCATACTTTGTAACCCTCATTTTCACGATGATCGTAAATATGTTATTATGGCCATTGATTACTTCATGAAATAATTGAAGCAATGCTAACTTTCAATAGCACACATGGGATATACTTGGTTTAACAATATCTTACCATGTCCATTCATAAAGGGGGTTTTAAACATGTGAAAAATAGGGTCAATATGTTGTAGGTACTGAAAGGGTGAGATTTAGTGTGGGGGCAGTGGATTATAGTTATTTAGGGGTAGAAAAAGGTTTATTTAGTAAAAAGAGATGATATCTATTAAAAAAGAGGTTATTTTTGTTTGAACTATGTATTGGAGGGGGATTCAACAAATAGATTTTGGTAGGTTTTATAAATATCTCATCAAATTAGAGGTATTCTTTAATATCCCATTAATGTGGGCACTATGACATTGGGTTACTAAGTGGAGACCCTATGAAATGTTGTGTGTGGAGCATGATTGTTCAGAGGTCTTTGTTTCAGCTGGATGTATACCCCAGGAATTTTGTACACCCCTCCACGCGGGGGGGTGCTGGGGGGAGTTGTCCCCCCCGCGGGGGTTTGAGGGGGCCGATCCCCCCCGGCTGGGGGGTCCGGGGGCCAGCGTTCCCCCAGCGGGGGCTCGAGGGCGGCACCCCCGAAGCTAAAAACAAATGTAAAATTTCCTTGTAAAAGTATAGTAATTTCTAGTCAATCTGAGTTGTTCATTAGGCGGATGATCTGACGGTAGAACTTATGTTTAGTTTAGGGCTTTTTTCCCTAGAAGGCAACCCCTCACTTTATATGAGGGTATTGTATTTGAGGCTGTGAAATAGATGTGTATTCTGTGAGCGAGAAACATAGAGGTGAGACTGTGAGAGAAAATAGAGGATATTACAGCGGATTTGCTGTAGGTTGTGTCTTTTCATTTTGCTGGATAATAGAAAGGAAGGATTGGCTGTTCACGGTGGACGTAGCCCAAACTGGGTGAACCACATATATCTGTGTCTCTCTTATTTTGTGTGTTTTCTATGTTTATATTTCTGCAATATTTTATGTGTTCCATTGCTCCGTAATATATAATTTTCTAACAATTGGTATCAGAGCCAAAGGTCTATTTAGCTGATAAACTCACAGGAAAGAATCGTTCCTGGTTCGAGTGGGAGCAATGGCAGAAGATGGTAAGTTTAGGGTCGAGAAATTTAACGGCCAAAAGTTCTCACTATGGAAGATGTAGATGGAAGATTATCTGTATCAGAAAGATCTATACCTACCATTGGGCGGAAAAACAAAGATGCCGACGGGTATGAAAGACGAAGAATGGAACCTTCTCGATAGAAAGGCACTCGGAACAATACGGTTGTGCCTTGCTGCGTCAGTCACCTTCAACATTTCGAAGGAAACCACGATAGAGGGTTTGATGCAGACATTTTCGAAACTATATGAAAAAACCTCGGCCTCAAACAAGGTATTTCTTATGAAACGGTTATTTAATATGAATATGTCAGAAGGTGGATCTGTTGCAAACCATTCAAATGATTTTAATACAGTTACAAGTCAGTTAAGTTCTGTAGGGGTAAACTTTGATGATGATGTTAGAGCTCTGTTATTCTTGTGTTCATTACCAGAAAGTTGGAATGGTTTGGTAATGGCCATTAGTAACGTCATTTCTAGATCTAGTACTTTAAAGTTTGATGATGTTTTCGGTGCTATCCTTAGCGAGGAAATGCGACGGAAAAGCTTCGGTGAGACATCGGGAAATGCTTTGAGTGCAGAATCTAGAGGAAGAAAAATGGAAAGAGGAAAGAGCTCAGGATATCGCAGTAAATCAAGGAAAGGCAGATCCAAGTCCAGATCGGGGATAGTGTGCTGGAAATGTGGAAAGAAAGGACACCTAAAGAAAGACTGTAGATCTCGGAAGGGAAAAGAAGGAGATGCACAATAAGAAAACAATCATGAAGCAAATGTGACAGGTGAGGTGTTACAAGATGCTTTGATTCTTTCTTTCGAAAATATTACTAATGCATGGGTGGTAGATTCAGGGGCTTCATTCCATGCCACACCTGATAAGAAATACTTTCATGACTATGTTCAAGGAGATTTTGGACAAGTTCGTCTGGGTGATGATAAACCCTTTAAAATCGTTGGAATGGGTAAGGTTCTTGTAAAACAACAGAATGGAAACCAATGGCTATTAAAGGAGGTAAGGCATGTTCCAGATCTAAAGAAAAATCTGATTTCAACAGGGCAGTTAGGCAGTGAAGGTTGTGTGACAACTTTCACAGATAAAGCTTGGAAGGTCACCAAAGGAGCCCTGGTAATAGCAAAAGGCGAAAAGGTTGGTACATTGTATTTATGCAATGGTATTTCTAACTCTGTTAATGCTTTAACTTCCAAAGGAGAAGATGCAGCATTATGGCATCATAGGCTCAGACACATGAGTGAAAAGGGGATGAAGATTCTTCACTCAAGGAATTTTTTGCTGGGTTTGAAGAATGTTGATTTGGACTTCTGTGAGAATTGCATTTATGGAAAACAGAAGAGAGTCAGATTTCTCAGAGTTGGGAAAGAAAAGAAGAATGAAAAATTAGAGCTTGTGCATACAGATGTATGGGGACCTGCTCAGGTATCATCTCTCGGTGGCTCTCGTTATTATCTTACTTTTATTGATGATGCAACTAGAAAAACTTGGATTTATTGTATTAAGAATAAATCTGATGTATTTGATACTTTCAAGAAATGGAAAAATTTGGTTGAGATTGAGAGAGGAAAGAAATTGAAGTGTCTTAGATCAGATAATGGACGTGAATATTGCAGCAAAGAGTTTGATAGGTATTGTTCAGAGCATGGAATTCGTAGAGAGAAGACAGTTCCAAGAACACCACAAGAAAATGGTGTGTCGGAAAGGATGAACAGAACAATCATGGAGCGTGCAAGGTGCATGAGATTGCATGCAGGATTGCCTTTACAGTTTTGGGCAGATGCTGTAGATATTGCTATTTATCTAATAAACAGAGGGCCTTCAAGTTCCTTGGATGGTGGTGTTCCAGAGGAAGCATGGACAGGTAAAATGGTAAACTACTCTATTTTAAAGCCTTTTGGTTGTGAGGCCTTTATCCATATTGATAAAGAAAATAGAACAAAGCTTGAGGCAAAGTCAAAGAAATGTACCTTTATTGGATATGGTGTTAATGATTTTGGTTATCGCTTATATTATTACGAAAATCACAAAATCATTAGGAGCAGAGATGTAATATTCAATGAAAAGGTCTTGTATAAGAATCAGTTGCAGGAAAAGAAACAGGAAAAGCAAAACAAGGAATACACAGTTCTTGATGAAATCACTGAAAAAGGAAAGGTGCCTGAAAATAATAATAATCAACAACCACAACAACGGAAACCACCACAACAACAACAAGCACCCCAAACACCTAAAAGTGGTGTTAGAAGATCTACCAGATAAGTAGACCCCCTGAACGATACTCTCCTTCATTATATTATTTATTGTTGACCGATTCCGGTGAATCCGAATGTTATGAAGAAGCAATGCAGGTTGAAAGCAGGAAGAAGTGGGAGGTAGCCATGGAAGAAGAGATGGACTCCTTAATGCATAACCAGACTTGGGATTTAGTCAGGTTGCCTGTAGGAAAAACTACATTGAAGAATAAATGGGTTTACAGGCAGAAGGAAGAAGATGGAGGAAAACAGAGGTATAAAGCTAGACTTGTGGTGAAGGGGTTTGCACAGAAGAAAGGTATTGATTTTGATGAAATATTTTCTCCTGTTGTTAAAATGACTTCAATCAGAACCATTTTAAGTCTTGTAGTAGCTGAAGATTTGCATCTTGAGTAGTTAGATGTAAAGACAACCTTTCTCCATGTGGATTTGGAGGAAGAGATATATATGCAGCAGCCACAAGGATATGAGGTGAAAGGGAAGGAGAAACTAGTGTGCAGGTTGAAGAAGAGCTTGTATGGCTTAAAACAGGCTCCAAGGCAGTGGTATCTAAACTTTGACAAGTTTATGTCTGAACAAGGTTATACTAGATGTCACTCTGATCATTGTGTTTATCTGAAAAAGAAAAATGATGCCAGCTATATTATATTGTTATTGTATGTGGATGACATGCTTGTTGCGGGATCTAACATGCAGGAAATAAATGTACTCAAAAGAAAATTGGCAAATTCATTTGCAATGAAGGATTTGGGAACTGCAAAACAAATCCTTGGTATGAGAATCACTAGAGACAGGACAAATCGCAAATTAACATTGTCTCAGAATGAGTACATACAAAAGGTGTTGAAAATATTTAATATGCACAATGCAAAACCAGTTAGTACACCTTTCGCTAGCCATTTCAAACTTAGTAAGGAAATGTGCCCAAAGACCCAAGAAGACATGGATTATATGTCTAAAGTTCCATATGCATCAGCAGTTGGAAGCTTAATGTATGCAATGGTCTGCACAAGGCCTGATATTGCACATGCAGTGGGAGTTGTAAGCAGGTACATGAATAATCCAGGAAAGGAACATTGGATGGCAGTGAAATGGATTCTCAGATATTTGAAAGGTACCACAAATCAAGAATTATGCTTTGGTGGTGCAAACATTTCTCTACAGGGATATGTTGATGCAGATATGGCAGGTGACAGGGATAACAGGAGGAGCACTACAGGATATGTATTTACTGTTGGTGGAACAACTGTCAGTTGGATTTCAAAAATCCAAAGTGTTGTTGCACTTTCAACAACAGAAGCAGAGTATGTTGCTGCTACAGAGGCTAGTAAAGAAATGATTTGGTTACAAAGGTTTATGGGTGAATTGGGTAAGGAGCATGATATGGGCACGTTATACAGTGATAGCCAAAGTGCCATTCATCTGGCAAAGAACTCAGCATTTCATTCTAGGAGTAAACACATACAACTCAAGTACCATTTCATACGATCAGTGTTGGAAGATGGAGAGTTGAAGATGGAAAAGATACACACTAGCCAGAATCCTGCATATATGCTAACAAAAGTTGTAACCAGGGAGAAACTGAGAATATGCTCAATTTCAATTGGTCTTCAAGGATGACGATGAAGATGAGAAATAACCAGGTCCAAAAAGGAGTCATTTTCCAGCAAATGAAGCAGCGATGGAGTTTCTACAATCATTCTCCAAGTGGGAGATTGTTGTGTGTGGAGCATGATTGTTCAGAGGTCTTTGGTTCAGCCGGATGTATACCGCAGGAAGTTTGTACACCCCTCCATGCGGGGGGTTGCGGGGGGGACTTGTCCCCCCCGCGGGGGTATGGGAGGGGGGGCGATCCCCCTCGGTTGGGGGGTCCGGGGGCCAACGGTCCCCCGGCGGGGGCTCGGGGGCAGCGCCCCCGAAGCTAAAAACAAATGTAAAATTGCCTTGTAAAAGTATAGTAATTTCTAGTCAATCTGAGCCGTTCATTAGGCGGATGATCTGACAGTAGAACTTATGTTTAGTTTAGGGCTTTTTGCCCTAGAAGGCAACCCCTCTCTTTTTATGAGGGTATTGTATTTGAGGCTGTGAAATAGATGTGTATTCTATGAGCGAGAAACAGAGAGGTGAGACTGTCAGAGAAAACAGAGGATATTACAGTGAATTTGTTGTAGGTTGTGTCTTTTCATTTTGCTGGATAATAGAAAGGAAGGACTGGCTGTTCGGGGTGAACGTAGCCCAAACTAGGTGAACCACGTATATATGTGTCTCTCTTGTTTTGTGCGTTTTCTGTGTTTATATTTCTGCAATATTTTATGTGTTCCATTGCTCCGTAATATATAATTTTCTAACATGAAATAACTCTACCAATAATCATGTTAGTATTAGATATCATTTTGGGATTCAACTGCGTTAAGTAAGTCATTCACGTATGACCATTTCCATGAGAGGTAGTCGTAACTGACTAATTTCTCATGATTTTTGAATAGTTCACTTAGCACTCATTGCATCGGGTGATGCTCACAGGGGTGAAGAAGTGGGATTGAAACTAGTGAAATGAATCACATAGCATCAATCATCACTTCCGGGGCTTGCACCCGGTAACCAGGACTTCCCACTTCTTCACCCCTGTGAGCATCACCCGATGCAATGAGTGCTAAGTGAACTATTCAAAAATCATGAGAAATTAGTCAGTTACGACTACCTCTCATGGAAATGGTCATATGTGAATGACTTACTTAATGCAGTTGAATCCCAAAATGATATCTAATATAATGCACTGCGTAAACCCCCATACTTAAAATCATGTTAGTAATTAAGTTGGATTATTGAAACAATTGGTTTTTTACAATGGATATCTTTTCAAATATGAAATTCATTGCAAGATAATGCCACTATTAGGTTTTGGGCATAAATATTTATTTATTTATTGTCCAGAAGGGCTGGCTAAGTAGAGCTCATTAATAAAAACTTTTAAACAATACTCAAGCAGGCTATTAATAAGCACAAAACTAACTAGCATTGCGTACTTTTTCCCACCATATGGATTTGATATGATAAATGTATATGTAATATTAGTTATCCTAATAAATGAGTGACATATGTAATGTGCAAATTGATATATAAATATTAGGTAGTAATCAATCAGAAACAAGTGATTAGATGTTTAAATGTATTAGAGTTTTGGGAGAAGTTTCTCATATTATTTAAAGAAAATTACAAATACATAAAATAAACTCAACCAATTTTTATCAAATTTTACACAAAATAAACTAAACAAAATAAACCATAACAATTATAATATTCCTACCCATTTAAAAAAAAATATAAAAATTTCAATTAATTTAATTATAATTCTTTTTTTTGTCGATAAAAAAAACTGCATTATATTATCATAATTTCAGGAACAAAATAAATCATCACCAGATCATCAAAATACATCATTATTTCCACACGAGGCTGAGTATCAATCTTAAGAGATGATATGAGTCATGCTCTGAGCAATATTATGCTTATGAAGAGACCAATTCAACTCATGTCATTGGTTATTTTCGATACAAAAGAAGCACAAAAAGAGAATTTTCCAGGAATACACATTACGGGGGGTGGGGCAGCAAAGAATGCAACTCGCTCACACATGTGGTAGTCAATGTGTTCCACCCAAGTCTCCAAAGCATGGATGTGGTCATTTGTGTCTTGAAGTTGCTGCTGAAGGCCATCTATGGAGTCCAAAAGCTCGTTCTATGTGCATTGGAGGTCATTGATGTAGGCCACCAGTTCATTTCGTTCATCATATTGCTGTTCCCTCAAAGTTTCATACTCATATGGAGATTTTTCAATTGGATTACTATGGAGTCCAAGGTGGCCGAAGCTTCAACATGGGTTGGGGAGTGACTTGGGGATGTGGCTACATCAACATCAGAATGGCAGCTCTCTGTCGATGTTGAGCTTGAGCTGGGCACTCCCTGCAGTAGACGATCTTCCATGCGGTGGCCAACTCCTCCTCTACGAGCACGTCCTATCTTTCTCGACATAAAAATTTCACCTCCACCACCAGTTGCACCAACACAGGGAAGAATATGGTTGCCCTGTGAAACCCGTCATAGAAGCCGAATATGAACCAAATACAAAAACACATTTCTTACCACACTGACATCAGGGAGCCCTAAATAGTTGGTGTCATTCTCGTATCCCTCTCCACTATCTTCTCGTGAACATGGGGGTGCATCACGAGTCTCTAAAGTGGACGAGCCGCTCTAAGGATTAGACCAAGACCCAAATTCTCCACAGCATTTCCTCTCTAGAGGAGTAACCCTTACCCAGAGATAGAACCAGTGTGAGGAAGGGGAAATGAATGCACGCCATCCACACTCTCCAACCCTAGAATGGTATCCCTCGTTGTGCCTGCTACCCCAATTCTCCTTGTATTTCACAGCCAAATTGACTGTAGGTTCCAATCCCCCACACATATTCCTGCCCCGCGATTATCCTGCATTGTTGCCCCAAGCCATAGCCTGATAGAGGATGTTAATACTCCACTACTCTATCTCACCCAGCACTCCCTCGTCATTTCCCAATAGCTATAAATGGCTACCCTCCTACCTACGCTGCACATTATGTAATGCTCATAGGATTCTGGACCAGGTCCCAATGGGCCTTCAAGGCGCTCACGCTACACGTGGAGGCCCAGCTGGCTCCACACTCCAATGCGCCACCACTTGTCCTATAGCTTGGTCACCCCCATCAGGGACTTCTAAATATTTGTGTATCAATTCTTGGAGAGCCTACATTTCCTCAGGGTCCAGATCAGCTTTTGTTCAGATGTTTAACTAGGTCACCCTGAAATATTTATGCGAAGGGTTCGCACCACAGTTGGCCAACCAGTCTGCTACTATATTTCTACCCCAAAGTTCGTGGCTAATGTTGATGTACTCGAACTAGGTTAGGGCATGCTCAATGCGAGAAATTTTTAGATTCCAATCTCCATCTTTTGACCACTTTCTGGGGGGGAGAGTTGTTGATGCTCCTCTTAACCATGTCTATAATGAGGTGCAAGTCCCCCACTATTCTGATCCTTCTATAAAAGAGTTGGAAGGCCAAGAAGATGCCCACCGCCAATCCTGTCAATTTAGCCACATTTTTTGTTAAGAGACCACAAAATATAGAATATTCTACCCTTGGGAGCCAACAGAGTCTTGAATGATGCCTATGAAGCTCGCCAAGTAGGGATTACCCTTAGAATCTGCATTGAAGTTAATCTGAAGGCATCCATCCGTAGGAGGGAGAAATAAAGAGTAGGATCAAGCAGGGGGATATCGCAAGGTAGGCATGCTAGGATAAAACATGTCAAAGAAGAGGTTTAGATGGGATAATATCCAAGCTTCATGCGGGTCTGGGTCCTAGTCATCAGGTGACCATTTATCGGAAAGGATGGGTTCCCGGATGTTGGATGTTTTCGGGCTCCATATGTGCACGCTAGAAGGCGTTTGTCTGTTTAATAGGTCTTGATTCCTTTCCTTCTATGTGTTCCATAGAAGTAGTCTGAGTGTGAGCCACCATGCATGGTTCATCACTGAATTGGAGAACCGATTAATTTCCCAATTGGTAAGGAGTTATCAGATGTCTTCAGGGTGGTGAGCTATTGGGCCAAAGAGATCATAAGCTTGATTCTGTTGTAGCATTTTTTGGTTTTTGGTAAGTTAGCATCAATTAGTCAAAAAATGAAAATATATTTCAGAAAAATGTTAAGTTAGGATATGGAAAAAAAGAATATTGAATAAAAAAAAAACGTTTAGCATATTTTAATGAAAAAGTCCATATCAAATAAAATGTTAGAATAGATTCCCTAAAAAAGGAAGGCAAAAATAAAATTTTAGATTAGAAATAAAAGAAAAAATAATAAATTCTGAAAGTGTTGCAAATCGAAATGGCAATACTCTTAGTCAAGTTTATTTTTGCAAATAAAAAAGTTGTGTGCAGATTGTTTAAATGCCACACTAGTTCATACAATCCAACTATACAGTTTAATCATGATTGGATTTGATTTAAATTTTTGTCAATAGGTAGCAAATAAAATTGGCTCAACAATTTAATCTGAGCCAATGCAAGCAATAAGGGATAGAAGTATATTAATCACTAAAAGGAAAAAGTTGAGTTGCTAGTCTAAATGCACTCAGGTGACTAAGATTATGAAAAAATGTTAGGAAACATAAGGGTAGGTAGACAAATTTTTATCCTAAACCCAGAACATTTCATACATGTGCACATAATGAAAGGGTTAAAATAAACATTATTTAAAAAAAATTAATGTTATGGTGTAATATCTACATGTTATCCATTCATTTGCTAATACCCCTTACATGTCACGTCTGTCATAACTCTTGACCCCACCATCACTTTCTGCCATGATATTAAACCTCACTCATGTTCTTCTTCATACCGTACATTCCCCTAAGATCCGACAACCTACATCATTCCTCAGCCCTCCCTTGCTGTCTGAACATTATAGGGGGGGGGGGCGTCTAGAAATCGGTAGTTTTGGAAACTGCCCTTTGAAAATGCCTTTCCCCCATCCTAGTTATCTAGGACTTAATATCCCGAGACAACTTACCACTCCAATTTACTCTCAAATGATGTTTTCATTCAACCGTTTACGATCGCTCCTACGTCATCATCCACATCCGCTCCCATGTCACTTCCTCTATCTAATCAGCTACCTTCTCTTGCCCGTTATCCATTAATTCACCACCCCTCACAAATTAATATTCCACTTAACCGTTTATCATCCCTGTTGGAGAATTAATGAGGATTTAACAGTTGGTTAACGGACCTTCTCCATATTATTCATTATAAGCCCTGATTTTTACAAAAACCATTACACAGTGCATTCCCATAATTCATTGGATACTTGTTGTTTGTAGCCAAAATGGCAGATTCATCATTCAACCGAATTTTCAATTCTGTTCAGCGCCAAGCTGACATCCAGGTCCACCTAATCCATTTTCACTTACACTATTATTCTATTATCACCGTGTTTCAGCCCAATTCTTCCAGCTTCTGTCACTTTCAGGTTTGAATTCAATTAACAGAATGCCTCCTAAAGGAAAAGAAGTTGCAGAAACCCCAAACCCTCTCATTCATCCACAAATTAACTTCCATCATACTCCCCTAGTCGACAGAGACTATAAAATCAATGATTCCTTGTCTGAATTCGATTTCTTTGAAATCTACTATTGGATGGAGGATCAATTAGTTGATCAAACAAATGAAATAGGACTTTGGGACTCCCACCTTCCTCATTACATCTTCCCTCAGATACACAGAGCACCTAAATTTGTTAGGAAATTCCATGAATCCTATGACCCCATTCAAAGCGTATCATCTCACCTACAGGAGAAATTATGTGCTCCATCAATGCTCAGTCCATTGAATAGATGTTGCAGGCCCCAACTATTACACCAACCCATCCTTTTTCTCATGAAATCCTAACAGAGACCTATCAAAATCTAAATTTCACTAAAATATCTCAAACTCTAGAAATTTTCCTAGCTGTAGATAGCCCTCTACCTAACAGAAACCCTCCCTATGATTCATCTATATTCCTAGACAGAACCAAGAAAATTACCACCATTCTTTCTTATCTTCTTGGTTACAATTCTAAGCAATATGTAAATGAAGCCATCATTGGTTTCTTATCATTATTTTTTGTTGGTTCCAAACCCATTGTTCATTATAAATTTATCCAATTTCTAGATGTGGCCATTCATGAACAATTTGTCCAGTTCAATACTGAAGAGGCATTCAAGTATGCTTCAGTATTTGTATATCCTTTTATATATTTTCAGGGAAACAAGTTTCCATTCACCTTGCAGAAGCTAGATGAAGAAGGCAACCAAAAATCAGTGATCTTTTGGACTTTTATGGGAATGAATTAGAATGAAGAATTTACATATAAACAATTCATAGAATTGTTTTTTCATCCAACGATTAATCTTATGAGCAACACTCCAGTACCAAGAATAACTGATGAAATTGTGAAATTGTTGTAGCTGGTTGATCAAGCCACAATAGGAGATTGGTATCTTTACCAAAATTATAGAGAGATCAGAGTCTATGGCTATGATCTTCCACCCTACAAGATTCCTAAGTACCTCCCTATCATAAATTTTGAATTAGAATATATTAGGCATAGGTTAAATGCAAATGAAATACATTTTGTGGTTGCAAAGAAGAAATCACAATTCAAGCTAAATGCTCAGGTTGGACCATTCATCTGTAATACTAGAGCAGCAGGAGAATAAGCAGATAGGTTATTGAAGTAAAGTAAATTTGGCCTCAACTTCACTTGGTCTTATGACCCAATGGGAGTGATTTCTAAGCTTAGAGTTGAAACAAATTCACTACATACCATCATACTGCCAGGCATGAAATAGAGCAGTACAAAAATCAATCAGAGTGGAAGGAGAACACCCTTCAAGAAGTTGAAGAAAAAGAAGTCTCTACTTCCAATGTACAAACTCCACTTGCACAGGGATAGACAACTAAACGAGGGAGGGAAGAACAGTCACACCCTACAACTGAAGCATCAAGTCAAGGTTTTAGAATTGCACATAGAAATAAGAGACCTAGGCTCTCTTCCAAGGTTAGTGCAACTATTGAGTTACAGAAAACAACATTTGATGGACTTGGAGAAACCTCTCTTTTTACACAGTTTAGTGGACAAACTATTCAGTCTCCTACTCATTCTACCACATCTCATGAACAACAGGTGATTTAAACTACTAAAAGTTGTCAGAAGGATAAATAAGATGACATTTTTCATGTCTTCAATGAAATTAAGAAGAAAAATGAGGACTTAAAGTTGAATACTTATACTCAATTCTGGAAACATTCTTCTAGTTCTCAAGCCATACTTCTTTCAGTCTTTGACTATGAGAAAGTTAAAATGTAGATGGCTTTCTTACAAGCTCAGATTCCACAACCCAAGACCACTACACATTACCAGAAGCAAACCTCCTTTGAATTTGATGTTAAATATGTATATCCAATTGGCCAAATTGAGATGCAAAAACAGATTGGCCAAATCATTGCTTCTACCTTAACAAAAACTGCCATGAGCCTGTCCAAAATGCAGGCTACCTTGGCTAATACACAGTCACAACTTAATCTTGAGAAAGTTTCATCATTGGCCAAAGACACCAAGATCAAAGATTTGGAAGATCTAGTGCTAAAGATGGGATATGATCCATTTGATATAAAGGTTGTAGAGGAACTCGTCAAGGCAAAAAATATTGAGATTTCAGCATTAAGGAAGCAGCTAAAATTGCCAGCTTCAGAGGACCCAATGACTAAAGAGATTGAAGAAGCTGAAACTCAAAAATATAACATGATGAAGCTCATCATGGAACAAAATCTACAAATAAAAAAGATGGAGGAGAAAATGGAGAAACTTGTCAAAGAGAAAGAGGAAACTGTAAAAAGGGCCAATATTCCAATGGATGTAGTTCCTCTTACAACAGTCTCTATAACTACAGCTTCTGCCTCAAGCACAACAGCAACTACAGGAACAACAGTAGGAGCTGAACAGCTTGGTGAAGTTGTTCAGTATCCGTCTATTCAGACAAAGTAAATGAAGAAATTGTAGGATCAACTGAAGACACTACAACACTTGAAAGTAGTTGCAGATAGTTCACATGCAGCTGAGTTGTAGAGGGAAAAAATTCAAATTGAGGTATTGCAAAAAGAAATCAAAGAATCTTACCTTGGAAATAAACTGGGTTTGGTAAAGGAAATGTTATGGAAAAAGATCACTGAATTAATCAAAGGTATATTGCCTTATATCAGGATAATCTTTTATCAAAAGGAGTTGTTGGAGAAAGCTCAGGAAGATATTGAAACCATCTCCAAGGAACTTGAGGACATGCCAGAAGTTGCCACTGAAATAATCAAGTTTCTGAATTCCAAAGACAGCTATGAGGTTGAAGGATTAGGAATTAATGACAGGACAACAACCATACTAGAAGTAAAGAATATTATTAGAAATAAAAATCTCATTCTTCAGTTGGAGGAGAAATGCAGCAGTGTTAATGTCATAGTTCAACATTTTTTCAATAGGTTGGAACCCTTAACCAGCAAGGGTTTGCCCTCTATGCTAGTGATAAATTATAAATTTATGACCATTGAATACTATGTTTGAAGACTTGTAGAGGTCAGCACCAATGTAGCTACAGTTTCAAACATAAGAGGTGCAACAACACCAAGGGTTGTGCTAAATGCACTTAGAGATACCTTTTTCATCCTAAATCAAATCAGACATATATTTTTAGTGAAACCCACTTTTACTAAATATACAGAAATGGATAAAGTTTATCGAAGGGTAACTAAGTTATCTATCCTACATTAGGAATGTTGGGAACATTTAACTGATTTACTTGACGAAAGGGAGGATCAAGCACCATTCAACATTTCTAGGGTTAGTCATCAACAGTTCAACACCAAAATAGTGACAGATCAACTATCAGTTGATATTCCTAATTTTGTATTAATCTATTTTTGTAAATTTGTTTAAGATATTTTCTTAGTTGTAGAATTGTATAAATAACTCTCCTTAATGAGTTATTAAGGGTGGCACCATTGGATAAACATTTGTAAGCACTAAATGTACTCAGATTTTTCTGAATCATTAATACCAAAGCAAAGGATTCTAAATTTTGACTCATACAGTTTTGTATTCCTTGTAAGTTTTCCAGTTTTCATTCCCTGTGTTTTCTTCATATTCTTAAATTTTACAAAGATAACCAGATAGGAGTAGTTGAGTTTCAATTAGGGAAAATTTTAAGAACCACCATAATTTTATATGTATAATAAATGGGCTAATCCCCATGATACATAGGAAAAATGTGAGGCGATTTTATCAATAATATAATATGTATATATATTTTTTTTGGCGAATCTCTCACCAGATTATATTATCTTGTACAGTGATGGAGAATCTTTCACTAAATTATAAAATCTTGTAAGATCTTGGCAATTCTTTTACTCAATAATAAAACATTGTCAAGCCTTGGTGAATGTTTTGTTAAAGTATGAAACCATATATGATAATAAGAAAACATACTCATTAAACTGTAATATACTAACATACATGTTTGGAAAAAGAAACAAAATTTTCTCTTCCTACAAACAATGTTCCAAGTTCCAGTGGTCGTGTTTGTCAAGGTTCTTACAATACACTTTCATATCCTTCTATTAGTTTTGATAATATTCCACAACAAAGTTCTTGTAGGTGTTGATATTGACAACAAGTTCTATCAAGGTAGGAGAGATTAATCTTTTCTCTACAACTTTTGTCAAGCTACCACTTTTTTCAAGTTATCAAATTTCTTTCTTATTCCATAGACTCCAACTATGAGATAAAAAAAACACATCAAGTTTGTTTACCCCAATACGCCAACAAGTAGCAAGCCCCAACTATATTATATAAGAAAGTATTAGGTATCCCAAGGGCTTGAAGGGGATCTAGTTGAAAGATGTGACCATTGTGAGAATCCTCCCAATCAATATATGAATATATAAATGTAGATTTATTATTGTTTTAATTGTAAATCTTCAATTAAATAATAAAATTTAATTACGTCTCTCCCAATCTAAATTGATTATTAGCATAATTCACTACCCTCATAGGTCTTGCATTTTTTAACAATGTTGTAACATGTAGATTAATTTCCTTTTTGGCGAACAATCTCCACCTTTTAGGAAAATATGGTGCAGTGGCTCTAACCCCTACAGATCATTAGGATAAACTAAGAATAGCACAGAAGATGAAAGGTTGTACAAACCAACTTATTTTTCAAACAACTAATCCAACATCAGTACCTAAACTTTTTCATGAAGATATCATATTGAGAATGTTTGAAAAATGGTGAGAAATCTTCTACGAGGGTGATGCGGAAAGAGTGATAAGGTTTCATTGTTTTGAATTTTTTTTGTTAAATCAGAAAAATTTAAAAACCAATATTAATAGAGATATTGGTATTTTTTACTAAATTTTGTGAAGTGACTAAATGTAGCTTTAACCATTCACCTTAAGATGTTTCTACAATATAATTTCCTAAGTCTATTTAATATTTTCATTATCATAAAAACCAACCTATATCCATCTTAACTCCACATCTAGCACTCTTAGGGGGATGAAATCTATTTATCCCTCTGAGCACTTGGTATACCCAGAATTAAGATGGATCTAAGATGATAGAATTTCCACTTTAAATAGTCCATGCTCACATGAATACCATGGTATTACCATGGGTCAATAACATCGGTTATCATAAACCTGGAGCTTGAAAATTAATATTAGTAATTTATAAAAATTAATAGAATTAATAATTGATTTTTATTTTGTTTTTTATTTTAACCAAGTTAAAACATTTAACATATATTAAATTACTACATCGATTTTTACTCTTGATACACCAAGCCCCAAGAGGGATCAAATATCTTTTCACTCTATGCTAGTTTGCATATCATGATATTTGATACCTCTCGGGGCTTAGTAGATCTAGAGTAAAGATGGATCTATGCTGGTTTAATTCCCCATTTAAATAGGCTACATTCCACGTGAATACCATGGGTCAATACCATGTGCCATTTTTATTTTTATTAATACTAATATTAGGGTTAATAATGTTTTTTTACATGGTATTAATAATAATCTAGCGCAAGGTATTTGGCCCATAGTATTTTGCCCATAGGTTTCACCTAAATATAATGCATTTTTGAGTGTTCGTAAATATAAGGTGACTTATGGAGTAAACATAAAAAAATGTTTTATTTGTTTACCATACCTCTCGTTTATTTATATTTTTATTAATTTACCATACCTCTTCTAGAAATACGTATTTGGGCCATAGGATTCACTTAAATAAAGCCTCTTTTTTGAGCCTTCATAAATAGAAAGAGGGTTATGGACTAAATATAAAAAGAGGTTTTATTTATTTACCATACCTCCACTTTATTTATATTTTTGTTTGTTTACACCCTTGCATGTATATAAGGTGACTTATGGCGTAAATATAAAAAAAGTTTTACTTATTTACCATACCTCTCATTTATTTATATTTTTATTAATCTACCATACCTCTTTTATAAATATGGTATTTCGCCCATAGGATTCACTTAAATAAAACCTATTCTTGAAAATTAGGGCGAATGGAAGGTTGTAACTCCTAATTTCAAGGGCTAAATTTACCTTTTTTACCCTCTCCCTTAAAGTAAGGTGGCCTATTTGAGGCGATTTGTAAAAACGTACTATGATACGCCCCTAAAATTTTGCATGGTTTCAATTCACTCTTATAATCTTTCTAAAGTGATCAATTTAAAGAGAATGAATTATAAAAACTGTTTATTTAAGTAATTCCCTCTAAATCTTAAAATCATTAGTATATTTGTAATCTTAGGCATATTCTATCAAACTTTCTGAACAGTGTTTGAAGGTTTTCTTACTTATGGTTATTTAATTTTATTTTTGAAAACTGTAATAGTCATATTTTCTTTATGTTTCTACTCATCACTAGATAATCTAAATCACTATGTGGATTGTAATAGCAACCCTTTGTTTAATATTAGTATTATTCAAGAAGGTTAGTCATCACTGTTTTGAATATGTTTCATACATTGTTCCTCCAAAAATTAAAACAAAACCCCCCAAAACAAATACCTTAGATTCCCTCACATGATCGCTGACCATTATCATCTCAGAGATACAACATCAATCTGGCGCCGTTGCCGGGGACTCAAATTTTATTAGTTTTCCTGGGTCAATGACATAAATCCTATTCCTTTAAGGTGACTAAAGGTCTAGATAGGTCAAAATCCTTCACCTGGAAACTCCACTGTATCAAACTGGAACCTTTTAAGCACACTAGGTCCCATTCTGAATATGACAGAATTAGTCCTCTGTCAGATCCAGAAAGACTTGTGAGAAAGGCCAGTTCTAGAAGGAGACATCAACCATCTTCTTCCACTTACACCTTGTTATCTGAAGATATATTACAATTTGATCTCTATATTAATATTCCATCCAATCTATATTGGACTCATTTATCACCTAGGGTTGTTGAACTTTTATATAGGGGAATTGATTTCAAATCAGCTTTCCTTATTCATTCACTTGAATCTCATCTAGAACCCTTACTTCCACTAGGATCACCTAAATATAATATAACCTAGGTGTTCATTTACCTGAATACAAACCTATAGATTTCATATCTCCCACTACTTATTCATTCCCTTCCACTTCTGAATTCCTTGAATCTTCTCCTTCTAAACAACCTGAAGGGACCTTTGCTATATATTCAAATCCACTCTTTGAAACAAAAGAGGATATTCATTCTCAGGTCCGCTAGTTAGTTATTAAAACTCCTTTAAAATATTTTAGGACATCTCCTCCTTCTTCACCTCCATATAGTCATTCACTCTCTCTATCATCATCATCATCTTCTTCTTCTTCTTCTTCTTCTTCTTCTTCTTCTTCTATAAAAACACCTCTTACACCACCTTCTACTATGGAATTCCAACCCATTTTACAGGAAAGATATGCAGCTTTAGTTTTACCTCCAAACCTTGATGCTTTCCCTCCTCAATATTTAAAGCACCTTCCTAGGTATAATGGAGAAACTAGTCCCTCAGTTGAAGACCATATTCAAGAATTTCTAGGCTCTGTAGATAACATGAACATAGAACAAGAAAACGTTTACATGAGGTTTTTTGTTCAGTCCCTTGAGGGAAATTTGAGAAATTGGTTTATGCAATTACCTGAAAATTCCATCACAAATTGGGAAGAGTTAACAACAAATATATTCAAAAATCAATGGGGAGTGAAGAAATATGCTCCTTACTTTTTAACTAAGTTTGAAGAACTTAAAAGAAACTTTGGTGGACTTGTCTCTGATTTTATCAAAAGGTTCAACAAATATTATCATAAGGTGCCCCCTGATTGTAAATCCCCCGTAGCAGCAGCCAAATATAGGTTGTGAAAAGTCTTTGATGATGATTTTGTTGTAATGTTAAGAGAAAGAACTTCAAGAACTCTTGAAGACATGCAAACTAATGCTATAGAGGTGGAATAAAATAGGGTAGCCTCAGCCACTTTAAAAGCTAAAGAGCAAAAGGCCCAAAGAAAACTTAAATCTACTCAAGAGGCCTCTACTTCCTCTAAGACTAAAACTGAAGATTCTAAAATAGATGAGATAACATAACTTCTTAGAAATCTATCTAATAGAATTTTCAATATTGAGAATCAACCTAGAATAGTTCAACAAACGGTCACTCAACCTCAAAATCAAAATCAAGGTCAATACAAAAGAAAACCACCATTACAAATTCTTCAAAGTCCTAGTAATGATCAACAGGTTCCAACTCCTTTACTGATAGATGATCGATAGCCTGATGACAATACTATGACTATCACTAAATATGGATACCTCTTCTTGTCAGACTGCTATTATTCCTCTCTCTCAACAAAAGTAGGTTCAAGAAGACCATAATTCCTCACAGGCTTCAAAATACCATGGATTCTCTAAATTCCTAATTGCAGAGCTAAACAAAGATATGATCTTAGACCTAGACCTAGCCCAGGAAGACCTCCCAAGGAAACTCCAATGAATGAACCTCATACCAAATCTGTTGAAACTCAGACAACTATTACTCAACCATTAAATCAGAAAATTGATATAGCTCAAATTGAAAAAATTGTCTTAACTACATTTAATGTTGAAAAGGATTTAGAAAGAGTTAAAATTCCTATACCACTTTCAGAACTGTCTAAAATCCCTGGATACAAAAATCAAGTCTCTAAATGGATACAGAACAGTTCAGTTGATGTTGAAAGTGATGGTATTAGTCTTCAAGATGAAAAACCAGCAATGGTTTTTGGTCCTAGTTCACATATGATAGATGAAATAGTGACCCCTTTCTATATGACTCTAAAGACGAATGATTCAATGTTATACAATTGTATTCTTGATTCTGGAGTATCACATAATCTCATGCCAAAGACTATCATGGATCATTTAAATCTTGACATAACTAGATCCTATCATGATTTGTACACCTTTGATTCAGAAAGGGTGCCTTGTCTAGGACTGATTAAGGATTTAGTAGTCAGTCTTGCTCAAATCCCAGTAAAAAGTGTGGTGTTAGATATAATTGTCACAGATATCCCTCCCAAATTTGGAATGATCCTTTCAAGATCTTGTTGTGCCAAATTAGGGGGAACTCTTCAAATGGACATGTTTTATGCCACTATTCCAGTCTATGGAGGATAACAACTTAGATTGTATAGAGAGGTAAGATTTGTGCACACTATCTGCAAAACAGATCAACCAAAGAACCATCCCATTTATGCAATTGATCAAGATTTGGCTTGTTTTCAACTCTCTTCAAACCAAACACATGATTCTCAAGTAAAAATTGAAGATATAATTGAAAAACCTATACCAAAACACTCTGACGTATGGAAGTTATTCTTTGATGGTTCTTGTACAAAAGATGGAGCAAGAGTTGGGGTAGTATTAATCTCACTAGAAAAGGAAAACATTACACAATCATGTAAACATGATTTTGAAGTTACCAATAATGTAGCAGAATATGAGGCTTTCCTTATAGGACTATAGTTAGCCAAAATTTTAAAGGTACAAAATCTTAGTGTTTTCATTAACTCAGAGCTCATTGTTAAAAAAATTAGGAATATTTTCCAAACAAAACATCCTAGGCTTAGATCATATCGAAATGAGGTTTGGGACTCAGTTGAAAATTTCTTTAATGCTTTTAATTTGACTTATATCCCAAGAGATGAGAATATTCATGCAGATTCCCTTGCTATCTCTACTAGTTCATTTAAAATTACTGATCAAACTGATGTATTCTATCAAATACAAGTCAAATACAGGCCATCCATCCCAGACAATATAAAATACTGGCAGATATTTGAAGATGATCAACAACTAAAATCTTTTCTGCAGGTTATAGATGAATTTTCAGTTCTACAAATTGATGAAGATAGACCATAAACAAATGAAAACACAAATGAAAATGACAGTTCAAGTTTCAATTCAAAAATTGGAAATCATGACATCATGCAATTGTTTAAAAATTTTATTCCCAAAGGTCTCATCCCTTAATAGAAATTATTTGATCAAAACGATGTCCTCAGAAACCCACAGCCAATTTCTCCACAAAATGACATAGAGGAAGTAAATATTGGAACAAATGATGAGGTTAACAACATCAAAATCTGTGCATCCTTAGATCCTCAAATAAAAACTAAATACCTTAAGTTACATGAAAAATATAAGGATGTTTTTGCTGGGACCTATGCTGATCTAAAAACTTATGATACATCACTAATATAACATAAGATTCCTTTAAAACCAAAAACTAAGACTTATCAATAGAAACTTAGGAGGATTAATCCAGTTCTTCTACCAACTATAGAAAAGGAAATCAAGAAAATTCTAGACTCCCATATTATTGTGCCTCTTAGATACTCTAATTGGGTTGCCAATTTAGTTCCTGCTAGAAAGAAGGATGCAGAAATCAGGCTTTGTGTGGACTATAGGAATTTGAATAAAGAATCATTAAAAGATAACTAACCTTTACCCAAAACGGATCAGTTACTTCAAATGGTTTCAGGACCACAAAGACTTTCCATGCTTGATGGCTTTTCAGGTTATAATTAGATAAATGTTGATCCAGCAGACAAAGAGAAGACAACTTTTACTACACCCTAGGGTACATTTATGTATTCTAGAATGCCCTTTGGCTTGTCCAATGTTGGAGCAAATTTTTAGAGAGCTATGGACATAGCTTTTGTGGGTTAGGTAAACAAATTTCTAGTCATTTATCTTCATGACATAACTATTTTTTCTAATTTTGATAAAAAACATGTAAAGCACTTGATGAAGGTTTTTGACAAGTGTAGGAAATTTGGAATTTCCCTGAATCCTAAAAAGTCTCTATTTTCTATCAAAGAAGGCAATATTCTAGACCATATAATCTCAAAAGGAGGGGTGTTGATTGATCCCAAATGTGTTTCTGCTATAAAACATTTTCATTACCTAGAAATAAGAAAAAGATTCAAGCTTTTCTAGGCAAGATTAATTTTTTAAGAAGGCTCATCTTGAATTATGTTGAAATTGTAAAAGACATAATTGATATGCTCTTAAAGGATCATGAAGTTAAATGGATTGTCTCTTCTAGGTATGCATTTGATCAAATCAAGAAAGCTATCTTTGAAGCTACAACCTTGGCCAGCCCTGATTATACCAAACCATTCAGTATCTTTTCCTTTACCTCTGAAACAACCCTTGCTATTGTTTTATTACAAAAGAATGAAGATTCACATGACCAAACTATAGCCTTTTTAATTAAGGTTATGAGAGATGTCAAGCTTAAGTATGACATAATTGAGAAGCAAGCCTATGCCCTTATACAAGCCCTCAAATCATTCAGGATGTATATCCTACATTCGTCCATTATTTCTTATGTTCCTAATAGTGTTGTAAAAACTATTTTAACCCAACCAGACACTAATGGGAAGATGGGTAGATGGATCACTCAGATACCGAAGTTTGATCTAACTATCAACACCACAAAGCTAGTAAAGGGTCAAGGATTAGCTAAGCTTCTCGCTGAATCCAACTGTAAAGTGTTGGGCATCAAATCTATTTTGGAAATACAAGGAAAGAATCCACAAGAACCTTCCCAAATCTGAATGAGGAGAATCCTCGAGAACCTTCCCATCGTCCTCAAGAAAAGAATCCACAAGAACCTTTACCTTTAGATCAAACCATCTCTTTACACATTGATGAGAAATATCTTTTATCAAATTGGTATCAAGATATTGTAAATTTCTTAATCCATTTTGAATGTCCAACATCATTTTCTAAAGGTCAATATAAAACTGTCAAATTGAAAGAAGTCAAATACTGTATCATAAATGCAAATTTGTATTGGAAAGACCCACTCAATATCTTATTATTATGTTTAACAAAATCAGAGAATGAAGGGATCATTGATCAGTTTGATACAGGATTTTGTGGAGGAAATTATGCTTGGAGAGCAACAACATATAAGATATTAAGGGCATGATTTTATTGGCCAACATTGTTCTTACAAGTAGGAGCAAAAGTCAGGAGTTGTGTTCCTTGTCAGATGTTTGCTGGTAAGAAAAAACTAGCAGCTCTTCCACTGATCCCTACAATAGTCTCAACACCTTTTCTCCAATGGGGATTAGATTTTATTGGAGAGATTCATCCTACTTCAAGAAATCAGCATAGATGGATCCTCACTGCAACATAATACTTTACTAAATGGGTGGAACAAATTCCAGTTAGAAATGCTACTAATTCAGTAGTAATCAAATTCATTGAAGAAAACATCTTATCTAGGTTCAGTTGCCCAACCCAGATTGTTACTGACAATGCCACAACATTTTCCAGTGTCAAAATGATTGAGTTTTTCCAGAAATATCAGATTCTGCTACTTCATTCAACTCCATACTATCCTCAAGGTAATGGCCTTGCAGAATCATCTAATAAAATTATGGTAAAGGTGATCAAAAAGACTTTAGCAGATCATAAAAAGAACTGGGACTCTCATCTAATTTATGTATTCTGGCCAAACAAGATTACTCCAAAGAGATATACTAGAAAATCTCCTTTTCAGTTAGTCTATGGGAAAAATGCAATTTTTCCTACCAACTTGGCCTTCCCTGTTTTGAAGTTTCTGCAGGATTCAACTGATGAACCTGATGATTTAGCAAAGATAATAAATCAAATTATTGAACTAAATGAAAGTAGAGATTAAGTTCAATATAAATTGAAAAAGTATTAGAATAAGATGAAGAGCCTGTTTGATAGAAGAGCCAAGGAAAGAGAATTCAAGGAGGGTGATCTAGTCCTAAGATGAGATTCTAGAAGAGAAGACAAGGGAAAACATGGCAAGTTTGGCAACCTATGGTTTGGACCTCTAGTTATTGTTGAAATAAAGGGAAAAAACACTTTTGTGCTACAAAATATTGAGGGACTATATTCCACTTATCCTGTTAATGGAAGGTTTCTCAAACATTACATTCAGTACTGACAAGTTGAAGTAGATTTCATTACTATCATTGTAAAAAGTCCAGTTTATTTTACTTTTCAAACTGTTATTGTGAGTTTTTCATAGCAAAGACTCCATAGCCCAATGAGAGGGTACATGGATCTATAGGTTCTCTACATTCTACAGGAGAAAGCAGTCCCCAGTTGGAGCCGATGTTGTAGCATTTTTTGGTTTTTGGTAAGTTAGCATCAATTAGTCAAAAACTAAAAATATATTTAAAAAATATTTAAGTTAGGATATGGACAAAAAGAATATTGAATAAAAACAAATGTTAAGCACATTTTGATGAAAAATTCCATATCAGATAAAATTTTAGAATATATGCCCTAAAAAAAGAATGCAAAAATAAAATGTTAGATTAGAAATAAAAGAAAAAATAATAAATTCTGGAAGTGTTGAAATCCAAATGCCACTACTCTTAGTCAAGTTTATTTTTGCAAATAAAAAGTTGTGTGCGGATTGTTTAAATGCCACACTAGTTCATGCAATCCAGTTATACAGTTTAATCATGATTGGATTTGATTTAAATTTTTGTCAATAGGTAGTAAATAAAATTGGCTCAACAGTCTCATCTAAGCCAATTGAAGAAATAAGGGATAGAAGTAGATTAATCATTAAAAGGAAAACGTTGAGTTGTTAGTATGAATGCACTCAGGTGACTAATATTGTGAAGAAATGTTAGGAAATATAAGGGTAGGTAGACAAATGAATTACCATTGGAGAATGGAAGGATTTTTATCCTAAAGTCAGAACATTGCATACATGTGCATATAATGAATTGGTTAAATTAAACATTATTTACAAAAAAACAATTTTATGGTGTAATATCTACGTGTTATCCATTCATTCACCACTACCCCATGCATGTCACATTCCTCAAAACTCTTGACCCCACCATCACTTTCCACCACGATATTAAACCTCACCCATGTTCTTCTTCATCCCGGACATTCCCCTAATATCCAATGGCCTACATCACTCCTCGGCCCTCCCTTGCATTTTGAATGTCATCGGCAGAGAGCGTCCGAAGTCGGCAGTTTTGGAAGCCTCCCTCCAAAACTGCTTTTCCCCCATCCTAGTTATTCGAGACTTAAAATATCGAAACAACTTACCACTCCAATTTACTCCCGAATGCGGTTTTCATTCAACCGTTTACTGTCACTCCTACGTCGTCGTCCATGTCCACTCCCATGTCACTTCCTCTGTCCAATCAACTGTCGTCTCTTTCCCGTTATCCATTAATTCGCCACCCCTCATACATTAATATTCCACTTAACCGTTTATCAGCCCCGTTGGAGAATTAATGAGGATTTAATAGTTTATTAACGGACTCACTCCATATTATTCATTATAAGCTGTGATTTTCGTAAAGATCGTTACACAATGCATTCCCATAATTCACTAGATACTTGTTGTTTGTAGCCAAAACAACAAATTCATCATTCAACTGAATTTTCAAGTCTATTCAGTGTCAATCCAACATCCAGGTCCACCTAATCCATTTTCAGTTACGTTGTTATTCTATTATCACTGTGTTTCAGCCCAATTCTTCCAATTTATGTCACTTTTAGCTTTGAATTCAATTAACAGAATGCCTCCTAAAGGAATAGAAGTTGCAGAAATCCCTAACCCTCTCATTCATCCACAAATTGACTTCCATAATACTCCCCTGGTTGACAGAGACTGTAAAATCGATGAGTCCTTGTCCAAATTCGATGTGTTTGAAATCTACTGTTGGATGGAGAATTAATTAGTTGATAAAATAGATGAAATAGGACTTTTGGACTCCCACCTTCCTCATTACATCTTCCCTCAGATACACAGAGCACCTGAATTTGTTAGGAAATGCCATGAATCCTATGACCCCATTCAAAGAGCTATCATCTCACCTATAGGAGAAATTTTGTGCTCCATCAATGCTCAGTCCATTGAACAGATGTTGCAGGCCCCAACTATTGCACCAACCCATCCTTTTTCTCATGAAAGCCTAATAAAGGCCTATCAAAAGCTAGATTTCACTAAAATAGCTCAAACTCCAGAGCTTTTCCTAGCTATATATAGCCCTCTTCCTAAACGAAACCCTCCCTATGATTCATCTATATTCCTAGATAGAACCAAGCAAATTACCACCATTCTTTCTTATCTTCTTGGTTACAATTTTGATCAATATGTAAATGAATCCATCATTGATCTCTTATCTATCTTTTCTATTGGTTCCAAACCCACTATTCGTTAAAAATTTAGCCAATTTCTAGCTGAGGTCATTCATGAACAATTTGTCAAGTTCAATACTGAACAGGTATTCAAGTATGCTTCAGTACTTGTATATCCTTTTATATATTTTCAGGGAGACAAGTTTCCATTCACCTTGAAGAAGCTAGATGAAGAAGGAAACTAGCAATCCATGATCTTTTGGACTTCTATGGGAATGAAGAATAAGGAAGAAATTACATATAAATAATTCATAAAATTTCTTATTCATCCAGCCATTAATCTTATGAGCAGTAGCACTCTAGTACCAAGAATAAGTGATGAAATTGTGAAAGTGTTGCAACTGGTTTATCAAGCCACAATAGTATATTGGTATCTTTATCAAAATTATACAGAGATCATAGTATATGGCTATCATCTTCCACCCTATAAGCTTCCTATGTACCTCCCTATCATAATTTTTGCGTTAGAATATATTAGGAATAGGTTAAATGCAGATGAAATACATTTTGTGGCTACAAAGAAGAAATCACAATTCAAGCTAAAGGCTCAGGTTGGTCCATTCATCTATAATACTAGAGCAGTAGGAGAAGAAGTAGAGAGGTTACTGAAGCAAATGAGGTTTGGTCTCAACTTCACTTAATCTTATGACCCAATGGGAGTCATTTCTAAGCTCAGAGTTGAAAACAAATTCACTGCATACCATCATACTGCTAGGCCTGAAATAGAGCAGTACAAAAATCAATTAGAGTGGAAAGAGAACACCCTTCAAGAAGCTGAAGAATAGGCAGTCTATACCTCCAATGTAAAAACTCCACTTGCACTGGAAAAGAAATCTAAACGAGGGAGGGAAGAATAGTCATCCCCTACAACTGAAGCATCAAGTCAAGTTTTTAGAATTGTACATAGAAAGAAGAGACCTAGGCTCTCTTCCAAGGTTAGTGCAACTATTGAGTTACAGAAAACAACATTTGATGGACTTGGAGAAACCTCTCTTTTTACACAGGCTCGTGGACAAACTTTTCAGTCTCCTACTCATTCTACCACATCTCATGAACAACAGGTGATTCAGACTAGTGAAAGTAGTCAGAAGGATAAAGAAGATGACATTTTTCATTTCTGTAGTGAAATTAAGAAGAAAAATGAGGAGTTAGAGTTGAATACTTATACTCAGTTCTGGAAACATCCTTCTAGTTCTCAAGCCAGACTTCTTTCAGTATTTGACTCTAAGAAAGGTAAAATGTAGATGGCTTTCTTAGAAGCTCGGATAACATAGCCCACACCTGTTGCACATTACAAGAAGTAAACCTCCTTTGAATTTGATGTTAAAGATGTATATCCAATTGACCAAATTGAGATGAAAAAGCATACTAGACAAATGATTACTTCTACCTTAACTAACACTGCCATGAACCTAACCAAAATGTAGGTTACCTTGGCTAATACACAGTCACACCTTAAGCTTGAGAAAGTTTCATCATTGGTCAAAAACACCAAGATCAAAGCTTTGGAAGATCTAGTGCTAAAGATGGGATATGATCCCTCTAACATAAAGGATGTAGAAGAACTGGTCAAGACAAAAAATACTGAGATTCCATCATTAAGGAAGAAGCTAAAATTGCCAGCTTTAGAGGACCCAATGACTACAGAGGTTGAAGAAACTGAAACTCAGAAATCTAACATGAAGAAGCTCATCATGGAACAAAATCTGCAAATAAAATAGATGGAGGAGCAAATGGAGAAACTTGTCAAAGAGAAAGAGGAAATTGTCAAAAGGGCCAATATTCCAATGGATGTAGTTTCTGTTACAGTGGTCTCTATAACTACATCTTCTGTCTCAGGCACATCAACAACTACATGAATGGTAGTAGGAGCTGAACAACTTGCTGAAGCTGTTCAGAATATGTCTATTTAGATAGAGGAAATCAAGAAATTGCAGGATCAACTGAAGACACTACAACACTTGAAAGTCATTGGAGATAGTTCACATGTAGCTGAGTTTCAGAGGGAAAAAAGTTAAATTGAGTTATTGCAGAAAGAAATCAAAGAATCTTACCTTGGAAATAAACTCGGTTTGGTAAAGGAAATGTTATGGGAAGAGATCACTGAATCAATCAAAGGTATCTAGCCTTATATCAAGGTAATATTTTATCAAAAGGACTCGTTGGAGAAAGATCATGAAGCTATTGAAACCATCTCTAAGGAACTTGAGGACATGCCAGAAGTTGCCACTGAAATAATCAAGTTTCTAAATTCCAAAGACATCTATGAGGTTGAAGAATTACGAATTAATGATAGGACAACAACCATAGTAGAAGTAAAGAATATTATTACAAAGAAAAATCTCATTCTTCAGTTGGAGGAGAAATGCAGCAATGTTAATGTCATAGTTCAATTTCTTTTCAACATGTTGGAACCCTTGACCAGCAAAGGTTTGCCCTCTATGCTGGTGATAAATGATAAATTAATGCCCATTGAAGACTATTTCCAAAAACTTGTAGAGATCAGTACCAATGCAGCTATAGTTTCAAACATAAGAGGTGCAACAACACCAATGGTTATGCTAAATGCACTTAGAGATACCTTTTTCATCCTAAATGAAATCAGACATATATTTTTAGTGAAACCCACTTTTGCTAAATATACAGAAATGGATGAAGTTTATCGAAGGGTGACTAAGTTATCTATCCTAGATAAGAAACACTGGGACCAATTAACTGATTTACTTGACTAAAAGGAAGATCAAGCATCATTCATAATTTCCATGGACAATCATCAACAACATTTGGCATTTCCAGAGACAGTCATCAATAGTTCAACACCAAAATAGTGATAGATCGACTATCAGTTGATATTCCTAATTTTGTATTAATATATTTTTGTAAATTTGTTTAATATATTTTCTTAGTTCTAAGATTATGTAAATAAATCTCTTTAATGAGTTACTAAGGGTGGAACCCTTGGAGAAACATTTGTAAGCACTAAATGTACTTAGTTTTTTCTGAATAATTTATACCAAAGCAAAGAATTCTGAATTTTGACTCATATAGTTTTATATTCCTTATAAGTTTTCCAGTTTTCATTCATTGTGTTTTCTTCATATTCTGAAGTTTTACAAAGATAAACAAATAGGAGTAGTTGAGTTTCAATTCACTCTTAGAAGATTTCTGAACTAATCATCTTTAAAGAGAATGAATTATAAAAACTGTTTATTTAAGTAACTCCCTCTAAATCATAAAATCATCAGCATCTTTGTAATCTTAGGCATATTTTGTCAAACTTTCTGAACATCGTTTGAAAGTTTTCTTACTTATGGTTATTTAATTTTCTTTTTGAAAACTGTAATAGTCATATTTTCTTTTTGTTTCTGCTCATCACTAGCTAAGCTAAATCACTGTGTGGATTGTAGTAGAATCCATTCTTTAATATTAGTATTATTCAAGAAGTTTAGTCATCATTGTTTTGAATTTGTTTCATACATTGGTCCTCCAAAAATTATAACAAAACCCCCAAAAACAAATATCTTAGATGCCCTGGCATGATAGCTGACCATTATCATCTCAGAGATACGACCGATTCCAAACTTCACATGTTATGGGGCAACCCCAAAAGAGATGAAGAAGGGATTCCTCCACTTGATTGCATAGGGGGAACATCGACAAGCCAAAAAATCCTGACTTTTGAATTCTATCCCAAGTTAAGATCCACTTGTGACCCACTAGCTAGAGGAAGTGAGCAACCTTGGGCCACAAATTTCTTCTCTAGATATGCGGTTAGAATAGGTGATCTGATTGTGCCTGGCCATTAGCCCGAATGCGATCGTCTTATTTTACTCAAAAGGTTCCCGATGTAGAGTGGTCCCATCTAAGTGTTTCCACCTCTTGGGTTATGTGGACCTATCGTTGTGAGGGATGAATCCCCAGACATCACTATCCCTATGTGAGATCACTCCTAGATATTCTATACCAGACTTCCCTCTCTGCCATGTGTGATTGTCAGCACCTTCTATATGGTAGTATGCTACTCGAAGGGAAGTGATTAGGTGGAAGAGGGGTATCAGTTCAGAGAGAGATTGTTCTTGATCAAGTCAAGGGAGTTGTTGTCAGGAGTCCTTCCAGAAGAAGGAGGATTTCCCATTTCTTACTTCACAAAAGAAGTGGTCTCGAATCAGATCATTACTGTTATTAGCTTGATTCTAGATCAAAGATCTAGTGCTTGGAAGAAGTTCATGAATGAGGGCTTCGTATGATTTATCTTGTCCATATTTATAAGACTAGATTGCCTTCTAAAGCTCGCTCCCCCTTGAAGCCACCTCCACCAAAGCTTTGCTTCAAGGGTTTCACTTAAGATGGCTCGGTCTCGCAAACTAAGCCCTTCCATGGCCTTGGGGAGACAACTTTTATGCCAAGCTACTAACGGCCATTTTTGGTCCATGGATGCGCCTCCAAAGGAATCTCCTAAACATGGAGGATAACTCTGCATAGATTATTTTAGTATCAGGGAGTGTGGATAGTTTATATAATGGCATAGCTTGCAATATTGATCTCACAAGGGTGACCTTTCTAGCCAAGTTAAGCACATTGAAGGTCCAGGTCGTTAACTTCTTAGAGAGCTTAGTGTAGAGATCTTTCCAGGAGGCAATGTGAAGGGGGTTAAAGATCAAGCGGACCCCCAAATATTTTGAAGGAAGATATCCGATTGTAAACCCTAGGGCATGGGCTAGACAAGCTTGGACTGGCCGAGGAGTGTGAAATAAATAAATACTCGATTTATCCTTGTTTAGTAGCATACCTGAAGCATCTTGGAAGTCCACCATAATATTGTTCAGCTGGGCCGCTTCCCTGATAGTCGCTTTCCCGAATAAGAGGTTGTCATCCACGAACTATTGGTGTGTCATATAGACATTGGTGCCATGTATGTGAATTCCGCTCAATAGGTTCTGTTGTTTTTCTACCTTGATCATCCTTCCCAGACCTTCTACTACAATGATGAAGAGGAAGGGGGATATAGGGTCCCCTTGACAAATTCCACGAGAAGGTATGAAGGTTTCCAAGGGGGAGCCATTAATCAAGATAGAGAAGAACAGGGTGGAAATCAAGGATCTGATCCAATGGATCCAATCATCTCCAAATCCAAAGGCCTTGAGAATTTCCAGTAGATAGTCCCAATTCAGCCGATCATAGGCTTTTGACAAATCCAGTTTGAGCAACATGCCTTTTGTTTTGTGGGATTTCATAGAATGTATGGTCTCATGTGCCGAGACAATGCCATCAAGGATTTGGTGACCTTCTACAAAACCCAATTGTTCCTAGATGATGATGTGGTGGAGAATGGGCTTCAGATTCCTGACTAGGATCATTAAGAGGATTTTGTAGATGACATTGCAGAGGGAAATGGGTGTAAATTCATGGGGGGATAGGGAATCTTGGGCTTTGGGTATGAGGGTGAGAAAGGTGGCATTGAAGCCTGGCGAGATATGTCGAAGGTGACAAGATTCCTCTACAAGATCCCATATCTCTTGACTCAAGAAAGGCCATCCTGATTTGAAAAATTTAACATCGAATCCATCTGGGCCTAGGTATTTATTGGTAGCAAGGCTTTAACCACTTCTTCCACCTTCGCGAGTGTGATGGGGCTGAGCAGGTCTTCATTTTGAGTAGGGGTGACCAGGGTCAGGATATGATGCATGACCATCTGAATTAGTTCAGACCTGTCATAGCCTTCATCTTGCAATAAGGCAGAAAAATAGGCTCTCAGTTCCCTTTCTATATCTTCTTGTCATTCGTAGTGTTTTCTAGAAGACCAAAGAAGTTGGGTGATGTGATTTCACTGGCGATGGTTGATCATGGACTTGTGGAAAAACTTAGTGTTGCGCTCTCCCTCGTAAAGCCATTGGATTCATGATTCTGACCCCATGGGATCTCTTCTTGGGCTTTTGTTTCCTCTATTTCTCATATTAGAAGCCCCTTTGCATCAAATTATTATGGGGAGCTGACATCCCTTATGATTTTCCTCTCTACGTCTTCCAGGCGAGATTCCACTCTGTGCTTCGCCTAAAAAATGTTCCCAAACTCTTCCTAGTTCCAAGTTTTTATTTTGAGCTTCAGCACCTAGAGTTTCTTTTGGAAGGATTACATCTTGTTGCCTGGCGGGTTATCCATAGTGATCCACTACGTTTGTAATTTCTCCAAAAATCCATGATACCATAACCAGAAGTTTTTAAAGTGGAATATGGCTTCCATTGAGGAGTAGTCGTAGAAGTAATATCCAGACTCACCGACTAGTGATCCAAGCCAAGGGATGGAAGGATCTTTGTTTCTACATTTGGATCTTGAAGGATGAAGTGCTCAGATAGGAGGAAGCGATCTAGTCGACTAGCCACCTGATCCTTTCCTCCTCGCTGATTTTTCCATGTGTGGAGTCCATGCTTTGGGAGAATATCCACCAAATGTAGCTCTTCAATAACATCATTAAACTCTGAGGAAGAAGGGTCCAACCTCCAAAAACCTCCTCTCTTTTCATCTAGATTTCAGATCAGGTTTAGGTACCCTCCTAAGATCTAATTCTCCTTTGCCTAGGAGCTTCTCAATCCATGTAGCTGAGAGAAAAATAGTCCTTTATCGTGAGGTTTGAAGGGGCCATAAAAAACTGTAAGGCTCATCCCATTTTCTATTGCTACCACTTTGAAGACCACCGAAAGGGAGAATCGGGATCCAAACCAATAAGTGAACATGACCTTGTTAGGGTCTTAGAGAATATTAGACTTCCCGCGGTCCTGATCGCCTCTATAGACATGACTTGAATATTCTTCTAGCATATCTGATTGTTCAATGAGTTTCATATCATTCATTTTGGTTTCTTGTAACAAGACTATTATGGGCTTATTCTTAACAATATTTTCCTTTAGGGATCTGATCTTACCTAGTTGTTGAGGCCCCTGATGTTCCAAGAGATGATCATCATCAAAATGGTGGGGCGGATCTGGAAAAGTAATCCATCAATTGTCCCATCTGCCTTGAATTCAACAGTAATTCCCCAGCTTCGCAGATCAAATCTTTATTCGATTTCTTTCCTTTCTTGCCTTTCTCTGAACGTCCTAACTCAACAATGCTAAGGGCTAGAGGGTTATTGTCTTTCCCTGTACCCCGTGAATCTGGATCTGGTTTACCCGATCTAGCTACCCTTTAGGAGTAGAGATGGCCAAAGTGCAACATCTGGAATCCTAGTGTCTTTGGAATATGATTTAATCCAACTTTGAATATCTCCATCATTTTCTACCCTTCTGCGCCTAATATGTTATTCTTCTCATCTACTTCCAGGATCATTCTTGTGCTGATAAGGACATCTTTAATCCTTCGAGTATCCTCCAAGTGTTCTGGCATCTTCCACTTGGTTGCGATATTTTCACCTAGGGAGAGGGGTTGCTTGTCTACTTCCATGGACTGGGATATCTCCTTAGAGGAGGAGGGGATCTCCTCCCTCATCTTCTCTTGATTAGGATCCAGGGTTGCTAGGGTGGCAAAAGGGTTATTGGGACTGGGAACTGTCGAGAGTTTTAGGACCTTTGTGGACGTTTTCGGCTAAGCCTACTGGGCCTCATTGAACTCTGGGTGTGGCTGCAATGGTTCTTGGGTGGCATGGTTTGGGCATGGATGATGCCCTCTGACTTGTTGAACCCTTCTTCATCTCGATGTTGATCAAAAAATCTGGCTTCCTCCACCATATTCAGGGGGTAATCTCTGAATAAATGGCCATACTCATGGCACCTTCGACACTTGAAAGGGACATGTTCATAATCGAGAGGCTGGATCCAGGTGGTATCATGATAGATTAATTCTATTGACTCTGGCAGTGGTTGCAAGATGTTCATATGCACACAAATCCGGGCAAAGGCTTCATGGCGATGCAATTTATAGCCTCGAAGATTTTGAAAAATTGTCCAATGGAGTTGTTGATGCCTTCTAGGATGTCCTACTCCCAAAATTCATTCGGTAGTGAGCACAGGCACACCCATAATGGATCCACTCTGATTTCTTCCTTATCAGGGTTATAACATTCCTCCTAGTACCTAATGAACAACCCCGCACTACCCATAAAATATGGCCCATTTTCGAAGATGTGTTGTCTATCCTCCAGATATGAAAAGATGACTGTGAAGAACCCTTTTGCTTAGAGTTAGAGCTCAATTTACCCTCGCGGTGCCCATTTGTGTTGGATCCACATTAAGATGTCTTTCTCCTTGGTCTAGATGCTCAAAAATGTGCAAATCATAACATGATCTTTCATATACTGGCGGCCTTGCTCCATGTGGTTGTTAGGGATTACAAACTTAGGGTTGGTTGTTGCTCATGGCAGACATTGGTTTTTCCCTTCTCTCGCTTTCTATTGTGCTCCCATGGAAAGGGTTTCTTCTGCACCTTGTGAAGCTGTATCCTTTGCCAAGTTCGTATGTCCTTGAATTAATGGGTACGATTCACCACGTCCCTTAAGGACCGTGCCCCTCACCCTAAGGCGTGGGGCCATTCATGGTCTCACCTCTTGGCTTCCAATATGATATGGCAGAACTAGTGGCCAACAACTGGTTTAGAGAGAATATTTGACCCGTCAGGAGATCCGATCCACCAAAAAGGCACACTATTAACTGTATGCAAAAACCCTAAAAAAAACAAAAAAATCACTTTCGATTCCTATTAATTTATTTTATTTCAATATAATAAAAAACCTATAATAAATATAAATAATATAAATACAACAAAAAAATAATTAGTTTTAACCATATTAACTATATAAATATAATACATATAAATATAATGTATAATAAATATAATCATCATTATTATAATTATCAATTCATAAAATTTAATACATAAAATGTATAATTATCTCAAAATAATGAAACATTTAAAAATGACGCTAAAACAGTTACATCAAAAAAATGTGAGCCTTTCTTCCTCACCCTAAGGCCCAGCGCTCCTTCCTGGTCACTCTAAAATTCTCAAATGCTCATGAAGTCAACATGGGCTAAGGATGGGATGTTACAAGTTCACTCTCATGTGCCATTTCTCTTAACCATAATATTTCTACGATTATATTATGATTTTCCCTCAAGGCCTTTCTTTACGAAATCATTTATATATAGCATATGCAAATCTAACGGTGAATATGTGTAGCATATAGAAAACAATTCACCCATATTTTCATGTTCATAATAATTTTCATTTAATCCAACCATTTACATTAAAAATATATATAAATATATATATGAAAAATAAAAAATAAAAATCTGTTCATATTAATAAAAATGAATGAATTTACCTATTATATTTTTCCATATCATATAATTTTTATTTTTATTTTGTAAATAAAGAATTATTATTAATTTAAATCGTATATGCATTATAAAACGTTAATTGGAAAAAGTTTTTTGACCTCACTCCTATCATATTTCTTGACCAGAAGGTAGTAACAAAACCACATTATTAAATGTCAAGGCAAACTAAGAAACCACGTATAGATAGCCCAGTGTGACCAAAAAACCCCTAGGATATAAACACAACCAACGATCATCTCTGGTCTAAAGAATTAACCAGAGTTGGGTTGTCCAAACTAATGCCTAGTGATAGAGGAGGCCTAAAATAACAATGTACATGTCCTTCCATGTCTTCTATTCACCTACAAAATGATCCAAATTTTCATAGATCCTCATTTGTCCGCGCTAAAGAGTAGCCCATTGATCCTACATATGACATTGGTTTCGCTGAAGGTCATTTATGAAACCAATGATTGTGTTTCTGTCATCATGTTGATCACATCCAAGTTGATTGAAGAGTAAGGTGATGTGTTGAAGACGGTTTTCCAGTGAAGCAAAGGGAGTTGGCAATTCAATTTTGCAGGGGATTATGCTGGATTTGGGTCTAATTCTTTCCCTAAGTCTCGATTTTCTAGGTGGTTTTCCACCCTTTTTCCATGTGGCCCTATTCCTCGATGGACCCCACCATGTTGACAGTGCATGGAAACAACACTAACGAACTTGCACCAATATTTAGGAGTGCTCATCTATAAAATCCAACCCCTCCAAAGCCCCTTGGTTGTCACAAAACTCTTGAACCCAATACAATTTGGGCACTATAAGAATTAGTCTCACCCGTCACCCATTAACCTCCATCCAGTGAGCCATTTGCACTAGTTTGTCCCCAAGTTTCTAGCTCTCGCACCAACATAATAGTTTGCCACTTCATCAACCACCCGCCACAATAGGATTCGCTTCCTCCAAAAGCCTGGGTGCAATATTTGAAGCGGTTTGTACAGGAGATGAAAACTTTGAGCCACCCCCCTCTACTCCAAAATCCTCCATAACAGAAATAGTAGAGGGGAACAACATAAACCTCTGAGCATATGTAGAAAATATCTATAAAATAGGAAGACAAAGATAAAAGCTTCTAAATGTTGTGACTCACTAAAGTTACCCTTGGAAAAAAAATAAGCAAGATGTTAAATCAGAAATAAGCCCAAGAGGCTGACTAGTAGGCCCTCTTCCTATCTCCAAAACCTAGAACACGATTAAGCAAGGATATTTCTTTCCCCTAGCCACCAAGACCCTCCAATTTCTATCACCAAAATTTTCTATAATTTCTGAGAACAAACCTATAGAACCAAAATAAATGCAAGAAAAACAATAGTGATGGAAAATGAAAACCAACCTTGATATTAGGCCTAGAAACTTTACCATAAGAATGAAAGAATATGAGTTTTCCAAATATTCTACCCATTCAACCCATTGGGGCTTCATTGTGGGATAAATACCATATCACATGTATTTATATTGGGGGATATATATTAAGGAAAAAAAGACATAATATATTGATCATGTAATAGTGGGTAAAGGATTTTTATATTGGAAAGTATGAAAAATGGAGCTCAAAGTTAGTGAAAATATATAAAGAGTATGAAAAATGCTAATGAAAAAATGGATACCTACAATATCTAGTGAAAGTAGGGCCCTTTTAAATTGGGAAGGTACATTGGCTTTGTATTGGTAGTGCGTTAAATAATGTGATTTTTAGAGGTATTTTCCAATATGTAGTCCAATTAAGGGTATTTCTTAGTATTCTATGAACGCACGTGATATGTTAGAGGTTCATTCAGTGAAGTACCTGTGCTTCACTCGAGCAATGCCTCTGTTGCCTCAACACATCCATGAAGATGCGAAAGATGGATTGGGTCAGGCACCTCTTTCCAGGTCCCAAATTCGCTTGTTATGAACTAGAGAGGAGAATTTGATAAGGGCATAGGAACCAACTTGAATTCCTTCCCATTTCTCCATATGTTGTGGAGCAGGGGTTGGAATACCAGAATTCCACCTTGCATAAATAGACTTCCAACTGTTCCCTCCACCTTAAATCCCATACCCAAACTAATCCAATGTTGGCTTATAGAGTCTCCTTTACCATATATTTCCCCTTTCTCCTCTAGAAGGATCAAACACACTTACAACAAAATACGTTCTTGAAATGCATCATTAATACCTTTTCCAAGTGGAGGAGGATGGCAGGGCCCTCTTCATCTCTTCAGTACTGCCAGTATTCACTCCCATCACCGAACCCTTGTAACATTTTATCATACTTGACAATTGATTACGGTCACTCTAGCTCATTGTTAGAGTCCACGAAGAGGCTAGTTCTGAGTTGGACTCCTAATTTATGCAATTAGCTAGCCAATATGTCGTTTTTTTCCCTAAGTCCTATGCGTGTGGGAGGAAATTACATATGGGAAGGAGAGAATCAAATCCGGTATACGTGATACTAAATTTTCTCGATGCCAGCTGCTAAAAACTCTTGAAATGGTGGGAGCCATTAATAAGTTTCTAGGCTACACTAATCATGAATTGTGTGTCTCATGTGATCTGGATTCTAGAAACACCCATTATTTTGGAAAACAATAACCCTTTCTCCAACGTAGTGAATCAGCCATGTTATTGGTAGTGAACCCATAGTGACTAGAAAAATCACCTAAAGAGTTTCCCTAGCCATCCCGAAGGATACCACCAAATTTGGTCGGGTCTGGATTTCCTTTGGAGGCCCCATCAAAGTTTATTTCAAAAAATCCTTCTCGGGAAAGGAAATCTAGATGGGAAGGAACCAGGAACTTTAATAGTCAGATTATTTTGTGTTCCCATCATTTCTTGTGAAATCTTCCACTTTCTTAGAATTAAGACTTCCCCCCTTCAACTTTCCAATCTTGTGTATCCCATTTTTCAAGTAGAATAATTTCCATCACATTATGTATTGAAGTTCTCCATACAACCCAAACCGAATTTATTTTATCTTTAAGAATGATTATGTTGTGTTCCTTCCATAGGTTCTAGAGAAGAAATCCCAAGACTACGATCCAAGCTTGGTTGACCACTAGATTTTTAAATAGGGAGATCCTCCAAGATTCTATGGTTTCCCAGAGACTATAGGTGTTTCATCCACATAAAAAAAACGTGATCTTAACCTTGATCCATAACTCCTCTGCCACTTCATAAGTGTTCAACAAGTGCCACATGTTCTCCTCATGGTGCTGTCATGCTAGGTAGTAGGATGGTCCGATGAATCCCTTCTGATGGAGGTGATCCTAGGTTAAAAGTATCCTATGAATGATAAGCCATAGTGAATGAGTAACCTTTAGCCATAATTTGGTTGTCTAGATCTTCCTCTATAATGACCCCTAGGGTATCGTCGAGTATTTTTCAATGAGTCCATAGGCCTCCTTTATTATAAATATTCCTAGTTATTTATACCCCCATCTCAATTTATCATTATCAACTTCCACTTGCGTTGTTCTTTCTTGCAAGGGGTGTTATAAGATTAGATAGTTCTAAACAGATCTGCCTTATCGCCAACTTTATTCTAATTTCCATTCTTGCCATTTGGAAAGTGGGTTGCTTTCTTTCTAAAAATATTAAACTCTCATAACTCCTTGAGATGTAGTATATTCCCTAAGTAGCCAAAACTCCTTGAGAACTCCAAGCGTCGAATTTTCTACCATGAATATTCCCAAAATCTTGTCATTTTACCATTTCTAATCTCCCAAAAGACATTATTTGGAATTACATGTTTACTATCCTTGGCCATGTTTTAAAATTATGATTTCTAAGGGTATACAACTGTTATAAATTTCTCCACCTGAGAGCTACCCAGCCTATTTTTTCTATCCCAATTTATTTTCCATAACTCAGAGCCTCCTTAGAAATAATGGAAACAAAGCTTAGCCCCTATCAATTTATTGATCATCTCTGGATCCCTTAATCCTAGTCCTCCACCCCATTTAGGAAGGAAAGCCTTCTCCAAGGACACCAATGACCATTTTCTAGTTTGTTGTGTCCCTTTCTAGAGGAATTTGTAGAATTTTGATATAACATCATTATATGCTCCTTTTGGAGCCAATAACACAAACAATTGATAAACCATAATAGCTTGAATGACAACATTCAATAGCGTAACCCCATTTGCGATGTTCAATGAGTGAAAGGTCTAGTTGTTGAGGTCTTTGGATTTTTTTTTTAATATCCTACCAACAATATATTCGTAGAGAGTTCGTGACTAGTGGAAATCCAAAATATTTAACCAACATATATCCCACATGGAATCCTAGGGTTCTTTCCATGTTTTTTTGGACCAATTGACTAGTATGAAAGAAATAAATACTAGGTTTTTTTGGTTAATTAGTGTTCCTGAGGCATCTTAAAATTCTAAGAGAATAGTGTCCATTTCTCTCCTCCCTTGCATATATGGTTCTCCAAATAACATAATGTCATCCAAAAATTGTTTGTGTGTAATGAGTAAATCATGACTAAGTAGCCGAACCTCTTTTAGATTCCCTAGACTAAATGCTTCCTTAATGGATTTATGTAGCCCTTTAGTTGCAATGATGAAGAGAAAGGGAGAAAGTAGATTCCCCTATCTAAGGCCTCTATATGCACAAAACGTATAAGTAGGAGAACCATTTAACAAAATAGAGATGAAGGGCATGGAGATTAACAACCTTATCCATCTGATCCAGGGCATGAAAAACCAAAAAGCATCCAAATTTCTTAATAAGTAGCTCCATTTCAACATGTCATATGCCTTGGATAGGTTAAGCTTGACCACCATCCTAGGCTTCCTAGTATGCTTTAGCGTATGGACTATCTCATGGGTAGTAATTATACCATCAAGGATCTGTGTTCCATCAATAAACCTTATTTTCTTTGGGCCTATTATATGTTTCAATAGAAGTTTCAATCTTCACACTATGATTGACATGATATTATACACTACATTTTGCATATTGATGGGTTTTTGGCCACTGGGATCACTGAATTTTTTTTGTTTAGGAATCAAAATGAGAAAAATAACATTTAATCCAAACCATACCTGTTGTGATTTCCTAGACTCCTCAACTGTGGTATAAAATTCTATATGATGAAATGCCAACATGACTTGAAGAAATAGGTGGCGAACTCATCAAGACCTAGGGCTTTCTTGCTGGGAGTTTATTTCACCACTTCCTCCATTTCATTAAAATAAATATCCCTCATAAGAGAATCATTTTGTTCAGGAGTGACTAGATGGGGTATATGATGTGTAACCTTGTTGATGGCTTCAGACCTATCTTGCTTGCCTTCTGACATCAGATATTGATAAAAGGATACCAATGTCTCATCCATATCTTCACATTTGACCAATCTAGTGCCTTCCCTTGAAGTTAAAGAGAAGATCTGATTACTTTTCCAATGTTTAATCATAGTTCTGTGAAATAAATTAGTATTACGCTCACCCTACCTTAACCATTGGACACGAGACTTCTTCTTCCATAACAACTCCTCTTGTTTTAGGTGCATCTCCAAATCATGGATAAGTCTTTCTTCCTCCTCGAATAACATCTTGAATCTACTTTCCACTATAAATATTCTTTGAATTTCCACCATGTGCACTTCCAACTTCATATTTTTTATGTGTATATTCCAAAATTCATTCTTATTCCAAAACTCTATTTTTTTAAACTATTTTAGCTTTCATGTGAACACCTGCATTAAGTTTCCCCTAGCACCAAAATTTGCTACCACCACCTCTCAAGTTTGGCTTGAAAATCAGAGTCTTAGAGCCAAATACTCTCAAAATGGAATGGTCTATTTCTGGGGGATTTTTTAAATTTATCTCTAGCTGAATTGGCCATTGGTCAAAACACATACTTGGGAGAATTGTTGCTTCAATGAACATATCTATGGCCAGTTTTTCTTCTAAGTGAAAGAAATTGTCCAAATGGAAAGCCACTTGATGTTGACCTCCACAATGATTATTCCAAGTGTGAATACCATTTATCGTCTCCACTTCCACAAGTTTGAGATCCTAGATAACCTCTTGGAAAAGTTCCATCGTTAGCTCTAGACTCTTGATGCCTCCTATTATCTCTTCGTAACTCCAAATCAAATTAAATGTTCCATCGATTATCCAACCTTCATCCTGATGTATCTATCTTATCTTCTACAGGTCATCTAAGAAGCCCTTCTCTTTTCACGACACCGAGGTTCCATACACCGTGGTCAAACTCACCATCTCACTGGCCCCAGAGCATCGAAACCAGCCCGAGAGGATATTAAGGCTAGCTACCTAGTCCTAGAATATTGCCATTGTATACCTCTCACACTACCTCACAAACTCACTACCTCGCCAACATCTCACAAGAAACCTTAGTCTCCTACAATATCATTATCTCTGATTTTTCCTACCCTATATTAGACTTGAAATATCATTGATTTCCTTTGTTATTTAACCGTAAAATGTTCTAGGAGACCAATTTCATTGGCAAATAGTAGAAATTTGAGGAAAAAATCCATTACTCGATTCATTTTCCCAAAGCTCAACAAATAGTCACCTGCTTCCTCGACGGCTTCTCTAATGGATTTTCTCCCTTTTTTACTCCACTAGTTTATAGATGGTTCATTAGAATGGTTGATATGTGAGGATTTTGCCTTCTCTGTATTTAGTTGCCTCAAATCACCTTCTGAAATCACGTTGCTTTGGTACCATTTTACATACATGTGAAATAAAAGTTGAAGTTGCTTGAATGGAATCTCATGTACATTCACCCTAGCCCATGTGCAGAAAACTCCAGCATATTCCTTTCATTTATGCCCAAATTTTCCTATGTATCCTCCACGTCTAGAATCTTACTAGTTTTGACCAAAAACTCTTTGAGTTCCTTATGGGCTTCAGGGTCCTTCAAGGTTTTTCGCTTGGGATTTGGCCTCTCTGCCTAGTTCTTTCTCGGTGCCTTGATCTCCATCGATTGTTCAACTAGCTCCTCCGTCAATACCTCTGTCTCTTATAGGTTTTCCAACTATTCTAGATAACATATTGATTGTCCCTAAGTTTGGTATGCTCCTTTTCCTTCGATTTCTCCTCCATTCCTTATGTTGGTTGACTATAGACATGTTTACTCTTCTTTGAAACCAATGATTGAAATCTATCTCCCTCACCCATACCCTTATTCCGTCGAGATTCTACCAAGGTTAAAGGAAAATCTCTTGTTAGATACCCATACTCATGGCACCACCTGCATTTGAATGACACATGCTCATAATTTAGTGGTTGTGTCCATATTGGATCATGGTAGTCAATCTCAACTGATTTAGGAAGGGGTTTTGATATGTTCACATACACGTAGTTTCTAGCATATGGCACATGTCTTTTCCTTTTAGTGATCTCTAAAATCTTTAGAAATCAGGAACAATGTCTCCTATGTCCTCTAGAATATCCAGTTCCCATAAATACTCTAACAGATAGAACAACCTTACCCAAACTAGGGCTACCATAAATTGCTCTTTTTTGGGTTGTAACTCTCTTCCCAAAATCTCATGAAAAGTGTGGCGTTATTTATAAAATAAGGGTTGTTTTCAAAAGCCCTCTTCTAGTCTTCCAGATCTGAAAATATAACCAGGAAAACACCTTTAGCTCTTACTCTCAATTCCAAAGATCCTTTTGGATGCTATTTTAACTAATCCACTTCACAATATCTTATTCTCGTGGCCAAATTCTCATAAATTTTCAGATCAATGCATAATATTTCATGAATTGTCATGATTTTTCTAGCCTATTGTTGGGGGAACAAATCTCAGATTCATTGCAACCTTTGGGAGGAATCTCCCTTTCAATCATGCTTGCAATTAAGCCCCCAACACCAGGGGTTCCTCCGGGTCTTTACTTCCTGAAGAAGATCTAGCGTTCCTTCCACAAAATTTTGAGCATTAGTAATTATATTGCGGTAAGAGGAGGTTTCGCACCTCCTCGGGGCACACTCATTGGGCCAATTAGGAATGATTAGATAAAAGGAAACTCCAAAAAGTTATTTTAGAGGTTTGCATCAATTTCCACCCTCTCTTTTTAGAAAAATGTGTACAACCCTAATAAAACCCTAACAGAGCTCTCCCAACAATTATATATATATATTCTAAATTAATAATTAATAAATACATAATTTTCTTTTTTTTGTAAGTTTAGGTAGGAGCTTCTCATTTTCGAGTTTTTACATGTTCGTTATTCACCCCATTTCTGGGGAGGGTAGCACAAGAATCGAACCCAAGATCTCCAGTTCGGTGAGACTTCATTTCCACGGCCATTTCCACTTGAGCTACCCCTTGCGGAAAAATACACACTTATTTTCAATGTTATAAATCAACTCCCATTATTTTTATTGAATTAATTGTTATTTATATAATTGCAATTTTCCAACTGATAACATAGTTGAAAAAAATATTTAATTATTTGTTATAATCAACATGAGTTATCATTTTTTCCCCATTAAAAAATCCTATATAATCAACTAATTCTAAAATTTAGGAAAATTAAAAATATTATTTTATAATTTTCTCACATTACACAAATCTATCATAAAAAGAATAACTCTTTTAACATAATTAATTAACCATATATTAATATGAACAAATATTAGATATTTCTAAACCTTTATATATAGCTTCAGTGGGCCTAATGGTTAAGAGCATGTGTTTCCTCCTAAGAGGTCACAGGTTCAAAACTAGAGGGGGGTAGAGTATGTATGCTTTCGTAGACTTAACAGTTAAATCGATACGCAGAGGTGGGTCCCTTGTCCCACAAACAAGAGGGTCTCATACACCAATTTGGTGTCTGGCTTGACTGTGACCTTAAAAATAATTATTTTTATTATTATTTAAAACTCCAAAAATAAACTCTAACCCTTAAATAAATATCAATAGCAATGCATAAAATATCCCAACCAAACTAAAATGCAATTAGAATAACACTTCAAAACATCAACTAACATTACTTCCAAAACAAATTTTTATAATGTGTTCAATCTATAATGCAACTATATCAATAGCAATGCATAAAATATCCAAACCAAACTAAAATGCAATTAGAATAACACTTCAAAACATGAACTAACATTACTTCCAAAACAAAATTTTATAATGTGTTCAATCTATAATGCAAGTATAGATTTGAGTGCTCCCAACTATGTTGGCTCCATGGTTATGACTCATAATTGTGCATGTCTCAAGTCGCGGAATAACATATTTTCACTAAATCCAAGTCTTTCCATCATAAAAAACCAAGAATATGTACCCAAACATTAATAATCATCAAAGTGAGAACATTCATTCTCTACCATGTATCAAGTTGACTAACGAAGGTCTTAGATCTTTCATTAAGTCTCCATTAGCACGTATGTCAATTTGTGCCACCTTCAGCACTTCTACTTATAGCACGTATATATGTTAATTTATGCCATCTTCAACACTTCTACGTATGGGTAGCCAACTTAGAAACATGTTTCCATAATATCCTTTTAAATTAGTATTTGTTTAAGATATTTAGACACTTAGAGTTATCGTAAATAAATTTGGTTTAATGTGTTTCTAGGTAACGTGTTTCTAACTAACTAATTTGACAATTATAATTAGATTATAGACATAAACTGATTTGATAGTTCATATTATCATTTGTATTAATGATACTTATTAACACTTTATCAATCATTGATATCTATTTCAGGAGCATTGGTTATTTGTTGATAATTAATTGCTGAGAGATGTTTATGTAATCTATTTCTTTTGCATTAATATGTTACTCAAGTGGTTGTGTTAGCTAAGGTCAAGGACCATTTCCCTCTTTAAAAGTTTTAACCATGCAAAGATCAATGTACTAAACAGTCATCAACATGTGTAAGTAGTTTCCTTAAGCTATTCAACCTATGGTAAATACCATATTTATTTTTAGAACATGGCACTTTTGAAAGTGGAAAAGAGGATACTTTGATATATGCAACGTACAATTTATTTTGGAATAAATTACAATTCAAGGATAACTTTTTTGGTTGGTTTCAATACTTTTGATTAGGTTAGAAACCTTTATGATCAAAAGTATACTCTAAGTTATGGTTTTAGAATGGGTTCAAGACTAGTCACTTGGGCTTGTAAGACACAAAGATCCCTTGTTCTTTCTTCAATGGAAGCAAACTATCAAGAAAAAACTCACACAAGTCAAGAAGCCATGTGGTTTTGACAAATCCTTTTATATTTTGGATTTTTGTAATAATATATGACCACATGTTAGTGTGATAATTGGAGTTCTATTCAACTCACCAAAGTTCTAGTTCAAAAATTAGGACATTAAACATATTGAGATATACATCCACTTCATCATGAAGCTTATTCAAGATCGCATTCTGGAATTGTTCCATTACTTAATAGATGATAAAATTATAAAAATTTTCACAAAGACCTTTATAGAAGGAAATTTTGTAAGCTTTGAGCAATGTTAGGGGCTCTAGATGTTGTTAGTAATGTGGTATAGGTTCAAATTCCTCCTTGCGTACACTATTATATCACCTTTGTAAATCCTCAAATCCTATCCCAAGCTCTTCTTGAGGGGGGATGTTAAGATATTTAAACACTTGGAGTGAGTTAAAATTAACTTGGTCTAATGTGTTATTATGTAAAGTTGTTCTTTAGTGTATTTCTTTAGTGTGTTTCTTTAATTGTGATTTTATAACTAATTAATCTAATGGTCATAATTATGTTATCAACATAATTGACTGTTCATCCTTCCGTAAAGGTTAATGGCACTTAATTCATATCCTAGCACACCTAATTGGTCAATGATCTCTATTTGAAGCACATGGAGGGTCACTTATTGATGATCAATAATCGATACATGTTTATATAATCTATTTTCTTCTTCCATTAATATATTACCTCAAGTGGTGATGTTGGCTAGGGCCATGCATTGTTTCCCTCTTTACGAGTTTTAACTATGTAAAATTCAATGTACTAATATGTGATCTATATGTATATGTTATCTTATTAATGATCTGTAAATTGTTGTGGATATTCCACTAGAAAAATTTTCACAATATATTTAATAAAATTATGCTTAAAATCCAAAATATACACTATGATGCTTTATTTCTCCTAAGAATTATGGATTTCCAAATTATTTTTTATTTTTTAAGCATGCAAATTATAATTATGTATAAAATAGAGAAAAAAAAATGAAAACTCACAAACCACAAATTAACACAATATATAATCTAAGAAACCCTTTATGGAGAAAACCTAGTTGGAAGGTGAGTCACTCTGTTGTGTTTCTCTCAATGGGAAATAGATGCAAGTATAAAGAAGTGAGATGTGTAGAATGTGGGCTACTATAGTGCAAAATTCCTCTCCATGTTCTCTCTACCTATCCTCCCTTGGATACTTTGTTTATCTATGGAACAAAATGCACTCGAATAGAATGAAACCCCTTTTCCTCGTGGTGGCCTGATTATAGCACACCCTGATAGTCTATTAGTGGTTAACTTTGACACATTCAGCTCTTAACTAGAGTTAAAATATTGACTCTTCCAGAGTATTCTTCATTATGGTCATGTGCATATTCCATTTTCCATGAATAATGAGTGCTAACATTGCATCCTCTCGAATTGTGGGGGTAAAACATGGAAAGTCAACTTCTGAGTGGCATAACTTTTGCATACAACTTCTAATTGAGGTTATTCTTGGGTAGTTAGAAAGGTATCTATGTTTAGCTAGGAAAGAAATTTGTAGTGCTTAAGCAGATAATTTTTACCATAAAAAATGTTATTTGATGTGATTCTTACTTATACTGAAAGGTTTTAGACCCTAATTTTCCAAATTGGGTCTTGCTTATGAAAGTGGTCATATGAGTTGATCCTCCATTTTTTCCACTCTAAAAACATTGAGATGGATGAAAATGAATATAAATATCCAATATGGATCATACCTCTCCATTTTGGGAGGATTTTAGTCCCAAAAATATTCTACTAACTGAAGTGAGGATAATTTTCCTCCACCTTCTCGCAGGTGTACCATTTAGCTTTTCCTGGAAGTTTCCCTTTCAACACAATCTTCCAAAGTTCATGATGTCCATGGATTGTAGATATCAATCACTTCTACAAAACTATATAGTTTATAAACGTGTCTAGGGAATTTGGTGCCAAATCCTCTATAGAAAGTAGGACCTATTACTCTTACTAATGGAGCATGTAAGGCTCATAGAGTTTCATATTATCTACATTCACAGCTAAGTAAATGTGCATGTATGGGGGTAGACTAAGTCTATAGGCATTGTCTCCCACTTTCTCTAGTATTTCAAAGGGACCATACTGCAAATCCTTGATTTTATTATGAGGACCTTGTAGCCTCTCCTTATTCAACTATACACATACTCCATCTCCCACCTTGAATGAATTCTTTATTATGTGTTGATCATGCGTAGACTTATATTTTTCTTATGAATTTTGTAGTGTCTCTTTTATCTATCTATCTCTATATATATATATATATATATATATATATATATCCTATTCTTTTGAACAAATTCCTCTCCTTATTCCACTTTACCCATACTCCATATCCCACCTTGACTGAATTCTTTATTTGTGTTGATCATGCCTAGACTTATATTTTTCTTGTGACTTTTGTAGTGTATCTCATATATATATATATATATATACAGATATATATATATATATATATATATATATATATATATATATATATATATATATATATATATATATATATATATATATATATGTATGGGGGTAGACTAAGTCTATAGGCATTGTCTCCCACTTTCTCTAGTATTTCAAAGGGACCATACTGCAAATCCTTGATTTTATTATGAGGACCTTGTAGCCTCTCCTTATTCAACTATACACATACTCCATCTCCCACCTTGAATGAATTCTTTATTATGTGTTGATCATGCGTAGACTTATATTTTTCTTATGAATTTTGTAGTGTCTCTTTTATCTATATATATATATATATATATATATATATATATATATATATATATATCCTATTCTTTTGAACAAATTCCTCTCCTTATTCCACTTTACCCATACTCCATCTTCCACCTTGACTGAATTCTTTATTTGTGTTGATCATGCCTAGACTTATATTTTTCTTGTGACTTTTGTAGTGTATCTCATATATATATATATATATATATATATATATATATATATATATAGATATTTTCAACAAATATTTCTTGCTTTAAGGCATCCCCTATAATATCCTCACTCACTCCTCCTTGTTTCCCGTATGAAATATCCAAAGTTGAAGGTGAAAAATATCCAAAACAAGTTTCAAATGAGGAATTGTCAATAGAAGTGTGGACTATTAAGTTATAGGAGAATTGTATACCAGATTTTTGTCCCAAGTCTTTGAATGCTTTTGATTATGACCCCTCAAATGTTACACCAAAGTCATGTTGACTACTCCTATCTTCCCATATGTCTATGGATAGAATGTTGTAGACCTTTTTAACCTCATTTCCATCTTCTCCCATTATGTAGTAGAAAATGCACTAAGAAAGCTTGTGTACCTGTCTAAAATGATACTCCTTAGTATCCCAAAGTTCACCCAAACCTGTCCAAAGAAAATGCTCGTTGCTTCTCTCCCACTTATGGTCTTTTTATAGGGCACTAGAACACATATCTTTCTATAATTTTCAACTACCATGAACAAGTAGTCATGTACCTTCTTGGTTATTGGTAAACCTCTCACAAAGTCCATGGAAGTGGTTTCCTAAGAACGAATGGGTACAAGTAAGGGATGATATAGACCATGTTTCTTATTACTAGGCTTGCTAGTACAACAAAGCATGCATCCTCTTATGAACCTAGCTATATGTTCATGCATCTTATGCCAATGCACATACCTCTACAAATTGGGAACTGTCTTCCCTACACCAAAGTTCCCTACAACCTTATAGGTGTGAGATTTTCTAATCAACTATAATCTCTTGCCTTTACAAACACATAAATTATCCAGCTTGTAGAGTAACCTATTCTAGAGATAGTATTCAATTTTGCTATCACCAACATGGACACGGATTTTGATTCATAACTAATAAAACACGTTTTTGAATTCATCATCCTCCTAATACCCCTCTCTCTACATGCATCATGGGTGAATGGCTCCACATGCATTATATTTTCCATAGTTGTGATCTTTGGTGTGGGTGACCTTGAAAGCATGTTGGAAAACTTATTTTTGCTACCTTTCTTATACTTGACTACTAAATGAAACCGTTATAAAAACCACATCCACTCATAATTCCTAGTTTATTGTAGCTTACTATAGGTCTGTAAACACTATAACAACTATTGATCTATGTGGATCATTGTCTTCTTTCCCATCAACTAGTCCTTCCACTTCACATATTACATTAGAGAATATAGATCCTTGTCATAGGTAGTGTATTCAAGAACTACCTCATGAAATACTTCAAAATGGTAGCATATAGGCCTTCCCCCATGCATCAAGATCATTCCCATACACACCCACTCACATATGTCTTCACTTTGAAGGGTTTTTGCAAGTTTAGTAATGCTAGAACTAGTGCTTCATTGATCGTGTTCCTTATCTCCCTAAAGGCCCTCTGCTAACACTTACCCCACTAGAACCTCTTACCGCTCATTTTTATGATGTGGAGTTGTACTACCACTACTAAAAATGAGGCTATAAATGTCCTTAGCTATTGTGTTTCCCCAACAAAAATCTTGACCTTAGAAACATTAGTAGGAACCAACCACTTCATGATGGCCTCCATCTTGGTAGGATTTATTTTTAACTCTCCTCCACCTATCACATACCTCGGATACAACAAAGAGTCTTGTGAAAACTCGCACTTCTTGATATTTTCCAACAATTGGCGCTTCTTTAATGTCTCTAGTTCCTGCATCAAATGTGAGATGTTCCCATCCCAAGTAGCACCATACACTAGTATATCATCCAAATATTGTAGAATTTCCTGCAAATTCTCTACAAATCTACCTCTGATATCTATGTAGAAAATCTGACTATAGATTAACTTGATAATGCAATCTACCAAAGAAAAATACTATAATCTACTTCTACTATCAAACTTGCAGAAGCTTAAAGATCGAGCTAAATTAGAGATGAACACATATAACCATAAGAAGAAGAATCAATACACATGAAACATAGAAAATACTCAGGGGAAAGCCTCATCTAAAAACCCCACTATCTATATTATCATAGAAGGTGGAATACATCAGAATTATACAAAGCCTTAGCTCTCACAGCTAGCTATCTCTCAGTACAATCCTCTTAGATGCTCGCAGGAAATCAAAGCTTCTCACAAGCCTTCTCCTCTACCCTCCAAGCTCCTATTTCCTTGCGCAGTTTCTCCTGGGTGATCCTCTTATTACCAAGTGGAAGTTTGATCACTCACATTGATCCTACACCCTGTCAGAACTGTGCAATACTCAAAGAACCTTGTTCCTTCTACATGGATGAGTTTCCTTTATAGGAAAACTCATGCAACTGATAATACAATGTCCCTGTCTTTAATCTTAACTGGGTATTTCACAGAATAGACATGCATGAGTTATCAATGAGAAAATATTCAGTTATCTAAGTACACTAGTTGGATGCATGCATGCATTAATTGACTGAACTCGTAATTAGTTCCTCAAACAGTTTGGAACTAATTTAACTGGACTTAACTTTGTCAACTGAGATAACTAATTACATCTCAAATACAACTCAATCTTATCTCCTTAATTAAGGGATAATCTCCTTAATTTAAGGGATAATTGTTGCATGACTTCACAAAAACTTCTAACTTGAATTTTTCCAACTAATTAACTCAAGATGATTTAATTAATTATTTTTCAAGCAGCTAGTGAGACTAAATTCGAATTTTAATTCAAGGACAAATTAAAATTGGAATATTCTGGATTCTATTTTTAACATTTCTTGTTGTTATTTTCAACACTTGCTCTCAACAAGAAAGGAATTCAACTTCATCCCGATCCTAAACCTTTGGAATGTTCTGCATGCAACACTTCTCTCAAGTGTTGTTGCTCCAGCAACTTTAGAAACAAAAATAACATCCAACCTGAATCGGAATGATGCCTCTATCATCAAAGTCTCTGACTACTATTGCCTCTATCGACTAAAAACTTTGCACTTCTGTTGACACAACCTTTCTGCAGTTATGTCAACCCTTCTCTACACTCTTCAGTATTTCACTGCTCTAGCCTCTGTCACTTTGATCCCTGACTGCATCAATCTCATTGATTCCTCCCACTGCTATGTACTTTGGGCTCCTATAGCAAGGTACGATCCATGAGATAAAAACTCTCAATGGACCCTGCCCAATTTTAGCCTTCTTAGGACTATCACTTCACATCGCCCCACCTCACACCTGGAGGTATGGCTGCATGTGATCCTTCTACCCACTTGGCTCGAAATTTCTCCCTACTGGAGGTCTTTGCATGAGTGGATGCCTCCACTCGGTCTCCTCTCAGCATCTTCAATTGTGGCTCCTCCATAATTGTCTAAGACTTCTTCTGGGACTGCATGTTGAGAGGTAATTTACTCTCCCTCTCAACCACCAAGTCTCTAAAGTTTTCCTTGCTCCTCAAGGCTTTGCATGCATCTTGAACCTCAAGAGAATACAAGTTCTTGACCCATGAATCGATCTATTTCACCTGTCCCGTGGTGATGTGTCTAAGGAAAGCCTTTCCCTTACTGAAGACAACATCACAGCCTTTGTCCTCCAACATCGTGATCGATAACAATTTATTCTTCATTCTAGGCACTTACTTCACATCTGTCGAGGTGATAAGAGCTCCATGCTCTCTCTAAAAAGCAACCGTGCCCACTCCTAAGACATTATACCTTTCATCATCATCCATCTCTATGTGAATCTCGAGGTCTTTATCCTCCAAGGTACTGAATAAAATTTTATCGTCGGTCATGTGGAATGAGGCTCCACTGTTAAGAAACCGACCACAACCCATCATTAATGACACCATGCATGCGATGAGGGTGAAGTCCATTTCAAATTGAGAGGCTAATGCCTCACCTTCAGATCCTACTGAGGATCCCTTCTTGGACTTCTTTGATGGGAAATTTGTCGCATAATGACCCATCTCGTGACAATTAACGCATCTCACTTTAGATTTGTCAACCTTCTTCCCTCCATGAGAAGAATTCGATTTGGAATGAGAATCCTTCTCCTACCCTTTCTTTGCCTTACTTGCTAAGGCCATATTTTCTTCATCATCCTTGGATGAAGAACCATCTCGTGTGCTCCTCCTGATCTCCTCCTAAATGAGATCCAACCAAATTCGTTCCCAATCTGGTAGTTTCTCCCTTCCACTCATAGAGTCCTGGTAGCTATAACAGCTCTTTGGAAGGCCAAGAAGAGCGAGGCTCACCATATCATCATTGACAGTAGTTATTACCACACTTCAAAGCTCATATCTATAGGTGGTGAGCTTGTTCATATATGTGGAAATAGTATCACTGTTCTCCATCTTGATTCTTCGAAGCTTATCCTTGAGTGCCAATTTCCTTTGGTCACTACTGTTCTGGTAGAGGTCCTTCGATGTCTTCCACATTGAATATGGAGTATCCTTCCCATGGAGGCTCGAGACAATATGGTCTCGAATTCCCTCAAGGATGAACTATCTCACCCTCACCACACACTTCTTCCACTCAGCCAACTTTTATGCATTAGTTGAAGCTGGCTTTGGGATTTATCGATCAATGAAATCCTTCAAGCTGTTGTCTTATAATACAACCTCCATGTGATCTTTCCATGCTATGTAATTTGAGCTACCTTCCAAGGCATACTCAAGTCTCAAGCCATAGAATGCCATTTGACCAACCTTGAAGTATGAGATGAATTCGATTTGCACCTACAACCTCGAACTTCAAACTTCAAATTCTCTTCTCCATATACTGTTCACTGCTCCAAGAACCTTTGCTCTTATACCTTGTAGAATTTCCTGCAAATTCTCTACAAATCTACCTCTAAGATCTATGTAGAAAATTTGACTGTAGATTAACTCGGTAATGCAATATACCCAAGAAAAATACTATAATCTACTTCCACTATCAAACTTGTGGAAGCTTAAAGATCAAGTTGAATCAGAGCTAAACACATATAACCATAAGAAGAAGAATCAATACACATGAAACACATAAAATACTCAAGGGAAAGCCTCAGCTAAAAACCCCACTATCTATATTATCATACAAGGTGGAAATAAATCAGAATTATACAAAGCCTTAGCTCTCACAGCTAGCCAGCTCTCAGTACAATCCTCCTGGATGCTCACAAGCAATTGTTGGCTTATATGGGCCTGACCCAGGTTCAGAAGAATTATTTAGCCAAACAAATCCCGCAGCTACTGGCCCTTTGGGCAATAGCCCGCGAAGCGCGGACTGAGGTCTCACCCGAGGTAGCAGGGGAGGGTGCTGGAACCAGGTTTCCACACCCTTGGGATGTCTAGATGTCTTCTGGAGGTTTCATGCACCGCCATGCAACCTCACGCTGCTCTGCTTCCACGTAGATCCGGACCCGGGCTACTTCTTAATATTACTTATTTAATGATGTATTGTAAATCAGATCTACTTAGAAGGGTCTTTAAGCAAGCATTTATCAAAGTTATCCTGTTCGTGCACTTAGAATAAACACGGATTCACATGTATTCATAACATAAGGATATGCGCATAGATCAAACCGTTATATTAACCATACAAAAGCCAGATCCACGATAATTCAGGTTCAACACAGAATTTCATAAGCAACCTATCTTTATTCAATTTCTTCACTAATACATCTAGATCCGCCATGCGCACTCAGCTGCAGGGGTCTGCGCACACAGCTGCGGACTCTTCCAGGCCTCTGCACACACAACTGCAGAGCCTCTATCTACTACCCAATCCCTCGACTCAGACTTACAGATGCTTTCGGACTTTTCTCCTCAAAAACCCATTACGTTTCAGATTCAAGATCATGCCAAAAAACTAAATTCTACCCATAGAGCCTCGCTCTATTTATACCTTCCTATGGTCCGCGGATCGACTTACTTCTTATTATTCTGTATCATTTCTTGGGTGGAAATCCCTTCGACTCGACCTTTTACATTTCGCGCTTTGAATATTTCGGAGGTTTACAATATTTTTATCCTAACTTCTAGGCTATCAGACCCAAAACTATTACGCGGGACCTCTGCTACTCAATAGTCCCCCAACATAATCATCGTGATTCATCCCGAGTCACTCGTTAGTGTGGCGAGATGTGCTGCCTTGGCTTCATGGTTCACCTCCCTCTGAGTGATGCTCATCATCCTGCTACTCCTTCGTTGTCTCTTATAGAACTGCGTTTGGCTCCTGCTTCGTTGTTTCTACCAATTCTCGTGATCGATAATTCTCATTCTGCTCTGCTTGGTTAACACAGAACACCCCCTCATAGAATTTTAGCTCGAGCGGGGGAGACATATATGGGACCTCCTTGTACCATTGTAGCCACTTCCTACCTTCGTATCTGCTCTTCACACTGTCTATTACAACTTTTGTTGCAATTTTGCAAGACCTTTGTTGCTGTCTGCGAGATCCCAATCCTCAAGGTGCATCAGAGATGGCTTATTAACTGCATTTCTACCAGTGGTCTCTGTCTTTCCATCCTATCTTTTTTCCTGTTGTATTTCGTTGACCTACCCCCAGGGGAGGCAACGGCATCCGGACCAATTCTTCTTCATGTCTCCCATTTTCCAGTACATCCCCTACTGTTGATGCTGAACTCTGCGGGATGCCCACAGCTGTCAATGCCATGTTCCTCAGAGAGTCCTGCCTTTTCATTGGCCATTTCACCACCCTCGGGCTTACTCCTCATGTAGATATAATGAAAAGTTCCATATCGGTAACCAACTTGTGTTTTCTAGAAGTGTAGGTCGCCCGATGGATACCCCTTGGTGATTTATAAGCATTTCGAATTTCAAATTCACTGGCTCCTTCCTATTATAGCATCCTCGTGTAAAACCTGTGGCAACTTGTTCCATATCTGGCTCGTACTCCTTCTCTTAATTTCCCGCCGCCACACCCTTTTTTCATAATGCAGACATCTTGTCATGAATAGTCACAGCAACGGTCACCTCTCCTCTTAGCAACGCATCACTGCACTCCTTTCCACGCAACAACAATCTTGGTGATGGGCCAAATATACGCATATCCTGGAAATCATGCCTCTTTCCCCCAAACTGATTTACCATCCTGCGCTCTCTTTCAACTAGCTAGAGCAGTGAGACTATCCCTCGAACGGTTAGTCAAGCGGTCGGCCCGCCTGTGTAGAGCTTCAGGTGACCGCCATTCACTGGTCTCGGGAAGGGGTCTCCATTGAGTTTGGCAAGCTGAACCGCACCCCCATCAGTAAATTCTTTGACGACATAAGGTCCAAACCAATGCATTCGAAGTTTGCCAAGAAATTTCTCGAACTTACTGTCATATAGAAATACTAGATCATTCTCCTTGAAGATGTGCACCTTGATATGGTGATAATGTCAGGCTTTCTCTCGTTGTTTCTATACTTGCTGATGGAATCCAGCCGAAAACCATTCCTCCTCTGGTTCCTCTAGCTGTGCGATCCGTTCCCCCAAAGCCGCACAGTCTGCCATACCTGTTATTGCCGCTATCTGCAGACTAGGCACAATATATTCCATAGGCATAATGGCCTCCTTGCCATAGACTAACCGAAACAGTGTCTGGCCCATCAACTTCTTGCACGTGGTTTGGTATTCCCATAGCATAGCAGGGATGTGCAAGTCCCAGTCATTTCCTTGCGCGTTACAGACCTTGGTCAACGCAGTCTCCAAGATTTTGTTGAATGCTTCAAAGGTCGCATTCGCTTGCAGGTGGTATGGCATACTCTGTGGGTGATATATCTAGAATTCCACATTGAGTGTGCTGATAATTTCATTTAGAAAATGTGTTCCCCAATCACTCATGAGAATTTTGGGACGTCCAAACCTTATCAGTACGTTCTCGAACAAAAAATTTGTAGCTGTCGTAGCCGTGAAGTCCTTAACCAGTTGTGCCTCCGCCCATCGAGTCAAATATTCTGTCACGGTGATGATATAGCACGCGCCCATCTTCCCTCGTAGTGCGATAGGTCCGACGAAGTCGATTTCCCACTTCTTGAATGGCTATAACATCATCTGTGGCTAGTACAACATTTCATCTCTCTATGATGGTTTCTTGGTCCATTGACAGACGTCGCAAGCACAATAGTATACTTTCGAGTCCTGATGTAGGGTTGGCCACCATAGTCTTGCGCAAAGAATCTTCTGGGTTGTGGCGCAACCCACATAATGTCTGCCAGCAACCCTCCCATGTGCTTCGGCCAAGATCTGTCCTCACTCAAACCCCGGAACATACCTGCGTAATATTTTGTCATTTCCCATTTTGTAGAGGTGCCCTGCAATCACGGTAAAGTCTACTGTGCCTATCACCAATTCCTTCTTCTGCTGAACAGAATATCCCTGCGGCGCGGTTCTTGTAGTTAAGAAATGGATTATATCCTCAAAGTGGCAATCCGCTATGTGCACTACATACAGTTGTGCATCGGGGAGGTCTTCCTCTAAATTCGTGGGCTCTTTGCCAGTCTCAATTCAGGATAGGTGATCTGGGCCTACGTTTAGATGTCCTTGCTTTACGACGACCTCGAAGTCATATTCTTGGAATAAAAGCAACCACCTACAAATACGCCCCCCCAACACAGGCTTATTCACTAGGTATTTTAGCACAGAGTGATCAGTATACATCTTAAAGTGGCCTCCGAGTAGATAGCGGCGATATTTTTGAAGCGCGTATACCATCGCTAATCCCTCGCACTCAGTGGTGGAATAATTCTTCTCAGCTTTTGACAACCAGTGACTTGTGAACACAATCGGATGATAAATTCCCTCCACTCCTGGTTCAGTAATTACCGCCCCCAACGCGATACCTGATTTGTCGACATGCACATGGAATTCGACATCCCATTTCGGAAAGACCAATATAGGGGCAGATGTCATATTTTCCCTAAGAATTTCCAGACTTTTGTTGCATTCCTCATTCCAGCAATAATTAGCATCCTTCTTCACCAACTATTCCATTGGAGCCGTGATCTGGGCATAGCTTTTGATGAACTTCCAATAGTAGCCTGTGTTTCCCAGTGTGGGGCGTAGTTGTTTGACACTTCGTGCGCTTGTAGATTGAGTATGACAGTAATATTTGTGGGATCCACCATCAGGCCTTTCTTACAAACCACATGGCCTAGCAACTTCCCGAAGGGGATGAGGAAAGTAAACTTCTTTAGGTTTAGCGCAATCTGGTGTCATTGACAAGTATCCAGCATTAACTATAAGCTCACTATGTGTTTCTTAACCAGCCTGAACATGGTCTGGTCATCAAGATAGACCTCTAAGAACTTGTGTATAAATTCCTTGAATGCCACTACCACAATTCGTGAAAATATCGCCAGCGAATTCTTCAGTCCAAAGGGCATCACCGTATACTGAAAACAACTCCATTCAGTGGCGAATGTTGTTTTACTCCTATCTTCTGGTGCGATCTTGATCTAGTGGTATCTTGAGAACCCATCCGTAAAAGAGTAGGCTTCCTGTCCACCCACATTTTCCAGTACCTCATCTATAAAGGGTGTTGGGAACGGATCGTTAACACAGGCATCATTGAGCTTCCTGAGATCCACGCAGATGCGAATCTCACCCTTCTATTTCTTCTCCTACACAACAATCAGACTTACCCAGTCGGACTCCTCGACTGGTTCAATTATTCCTGCTGCCTGCATCTTGTCCAGTTCTTCGCAGACCTTTGCTTTGTATTTTGGATTCAATCGGTAGGGTCACTTCTTAACTGGCTTCATGTCTGACTTCAACGTTATCTTCATCGTTCCTAGGTCTCCGAGGATCCCTTTTAGCTTCGTGATTTTTGTTGGGAATAAATCTTGATATTCCTGAAGCAACTCAACGACCTTTTCCATTGTGGCGTCATCCCAATAGTCCCCAAGCGTTGTATACTTTGGCTCTTCTTCTGTTCCGATATTTACTTGTTTCATTTTCAATGGTGCTTTGATATCTGGATCTTTGATTTCCGGTCCGCGCACCTCATGGATCCCCTATGATTCTGGAATATTGATGTTTCACGGATCGTCCTCATCATCTTCTACCTAGACATTGTAACATTTAAGGGCCTGGCTCAGCGGTCACGACTAGTTGGGTTGCACAAGTTCTTCTAGTTCCAGTGGCTTTTTGAAAATGGCGGTCTTCACCAGTTGCAATGCGTCGTCCATGGGATCCATCCATTGATCTTCAAAGAGGAATGTCGATAAAAACCCTTCATGCAAGATATCCCACTCACCTATGCCATGTTGGAGTTCTGCTTCAGTATACTAGTTTTTGGGAATGACGTCCAAGGTGTGATAAAATAGGTGCACCCACTCTGGTTGTGGTTCCTCTCCATAGGCTTTGCTCCATTTGGTAAGGTGCATGTGTGGGTCATCATGTCCATCATATTTCTTTGTTATTCGTAATTCCGGCTTCCCAAATCTTATCTGCATTATGTGCCTGTAGCTATGCCAATCTTCGAAATTCCCATTATGTGTGCCCCACCATTACACAAGTGTCACGCACAACGCCCATCTCAACGCATCAAACTGTTGGTTCTCTGGTACCGCGATTTCAATTTTGGTCAAGAATTCATCTATTATTGTTAGCCCATCATACCTTGGAAATTCGCAATCTTGGGCCCTCACACAGTATAAATATTTAGTCACCATATTGTAGTGGAGTGTGGTTGCTCCGTTCAACCTGTTATGCCATCACTTGTTTTCTTCATATGAATCAATGGTGCAGGACTCTACATAGCCCCATGATATTCTTCTATCCTCTGTTGTCTTGACCCATTCTTTTCTTTGTGTAGAAATTTTGTAGATACAATCTAATTCATTGTCACTTTCTTTGTTGTGAATGGGTTCAATGTAGTGCAGTCCTTCAGCCGGATCTAGTGGAATGACTACACAAAGCAACTTCATTTCAAATATCATTGTCCACTTCTTTAAATTAATAACCCCATTCATGTCGGTGGCCCAGTCTATTCCTATCAACGTAGGATAGGGTGTAATTTCATCCATGATTTCAATAACTTCAAAGTCCGTTCAAGTACTTGCGTTGTCAATATCTACCGTAATTCCTTGCAGCCTTCCCATGGGTAGGATCTTCTGCTGGTTTTCCATCCGCAATTGGATAGGGGACCATTGTAGTGTAGGCTTACATATGCGCTCCCAAGTCTGTTTAGGGAATACATTGGCATCTGAGCCCAGGTCCAGAATGACCTGATCCATCTAATAATCACCTATCTGTACCATTAATTGCATTTCCCGCCCGATCCGCGATGCATGTCTCCCCAATTTTCGAACTACGAGAGGTTCACTCCATCTTGCGCATCTATTTATCAGTTCATGTAAGACTTTAATTGCCCTGTTGTCACGAAGAAATTTTATACATGTCTTTAAAAAGGTAGTTATCATCGAGGGATCCTTGTCTAGCTTAGGTTAATCCTTACTACCTGGGGTAGAGACCTCCACGAAGCTCTCCCTAGCTTCTAGATATGTCTCCTTGCCAACCTGTGCATCTTCCTAACTTAAGTTTCATCTATCTGCTTCTGTGGCCTTTCCACTTCTTAGTACCATGTTTATTTTGTGGTCTTCATCACGGGGTTCAGACCTCATCATCTGCACATTCTGGGTCGTTGTTGGTTGCGCTACCCTTTTTTCCTGAATTTTTGCTATCAACCTAGGGCAATCTATCAGCTCATGATCGAATTTCTCAGAGTAAATGCATGAAATTCTAGTTGGGTTGGTAAAATTCTGTGCGTAATGTCCTATTCCTCCGCAGTTGTAATAGATTAGCTGCCCACGACCCCTCCCTTCCTGGCCCCATTCTGCCCCATCCTTGTCCACGTCCCTGGAACCCACCGCGTACGATCGCCGCGACTGGATCCTAACCTCACGCCTCAATCTGCATTCTATAAGCAAGTGACTAGTCCATTAATAATTGATAGCTACGATAGTCTCTTTCCTCGTGGCCTACCAATCTGCAAAACTTGCAAAATAGCTGTTGGGGAGTCTGGTTGAATTTTGGCAGTAGATGATAGTTATCAGTGTTATGTTTTCCTCCCACCTGACAGTTTGTGCACCAGAGCGGGGTTGTTGTGCTTGGCCCTGCCTATGCCTCTAGTCGCAATGGTGTTGGTCCCCCCATTGCCACATAATTCACTAAGACCGGGCAGTGATCTTTATCGTGCCCTTGGCTCCTGCACTTTATACACCATACTTCCTCCTGGACTTTGGGGCGAGGTACCTATTCCTATTTTAAATTCTTCATTTCCAAACACAAGTTTTGGCTCTACACTTGGATTTTCTGAAATCCCAACCCCAAGTCTTGTAACGGGGTTTCGTGCAACCTCATTGCGGTCTCCAATGCTTCAGCCTAGGTTGAGATCTTCTGTTGTGACAAAGTCATCCTCAGATGCGGTGTTAATGATGCCATAAACCACGCACAGTGTTGCGCATCTGTTAGTGTCATGTTTGCTTCACGGATCGTACTTTTTAGTCTTTGATCCAAATCCCATGGGGTTTCACTAGGCATCATCGTGATCTCCTTGAACCCTATGATCGACTGTGTTTTTGAATTCAGCTGGCTAAGCTCTTTCTTTAGTTCAGTCTAGATTTTTGTTGTCCCCACAGTTGGGTGATCGCTTGAGTACTTTATGTACCATGTCAGTGCCCTATTATTGGGAAAACTAATGTCCATTCAGAGCTACTAGTCCCACTAAGACGGGTAGCTATCTTAGAAACAAACAAATTAAAGTTACTTTTGTTTTCCTTTATGAGAGATGGATGAGAGAGAAGCAAAGAGCACCAACCTCAATCTTTCGCTAGTCTCCTTGCTTGTATCCTCTCTCCTTTGATAGAGCTTTCGCCACTCCTTTCCCGCTTCAAAGAACACCTGTAGAGCCAAGGCAGCAAAATACCATCAAATCATAGAGATCTATAACCATAAATAATGTAGGATCAGATGTACATTAACCATATAAAGGCATACATAAACAAGATTCAGAGATATACAAGCATATGGAGGAAAACTCAAATAGCTTTATTGATAGAAGTAGTAGAAAAGAGGATTACAACCAGGCTGTCTAATCCAGCATCATCCTCCCAGCATGAAAACCCTCTTCACCTCATACAAAGCAAGATCACCCAACAATGTCTTGAAAGAGAAACCAACAACACTTCCTCGCAAATTACAAAATTCCAGCCTCTGGATCTCTTGGATGAGGGATCCATATAGATGTTTTTAGGAGAGTGAATCAGCTTCTGGGATTTTGATTAGTGTCATTTCATTGATAGTTCTTAATTCCACTTGGAGATTTCAAATCTCTTACTCATCCCTGGGCGAATTCAGAGAGGAAAGTGTCATATGAGCAGTTTCTAGAAGATTCTCTGAGTTTCCACCTAGCACACTGCTTCTGCCATTTGTCTACTCTCACTCATCGCACCCTACAGAAGGGCTTTCCAGTATGCATCATAGCCCTCATGTGTAATAGGTGATATGCATCACACCCTATGCATGGAAGAGTCTGTATGGTCCTGTTTTGACCAATTCTGAGTAGTTTTTCATGGAGAACTTTTGGGAGATGATGTAATCAGTTGATTGTGATGCAGGAAAGTGTTCCCTCTACGGACAGAGGCAACCCCTCTAGCCCTAGAGTGGGTCTAGTCACAAACAAGGATAGATTAACAATGGCTTTCCTTAAACAGTAATAGTTGGAGGCCTACCTCAACCGGTGGTCGACGGAGTTCCGTTGCACTGCTCCAACTTCCGCTTCGTTCTCCTAATGAGTGATCAACCTAAAACAATGCAAAGGAAATACAACAATGATCTGTTTACTCACAAAGTCAAGAAGTCATGAGCTATCAAGTAAATTACATACAAGACATAAGAAAACATCATTGATTGTATTAATAATGAAATAAGAGTAAGCTTACAACCAAAGTCTTGACGTCACAAGCCTTCTTAGAGGGATCCAGCCAGCATGTTCTTCAAGCATTCACTCTTTGAAGATGGATCTCCCAACATACAAGATATCTCTCACTCATAAGTTTTACACAATATTAAGGGCACTTCACAACCTTCCACAAGCTATCAACAATCCCACACTTGTCACACTCACACCAGCTATCTAGCAAACTCACAAACACTAACAGCACTGCTCAACTAGCCAACTATCAAAAAAACTATCCAAACTAGCAATGCATAGCAATGGTGAGAGTTTAAATAGGAGAAGGAGTCTCCATGAAAGGTGGAAGAGTGAGCTTATCCCCAAGGAAGGTAGCACAATTGATGGAACTACAATTCCAGAGAAGGAAGGGTGACACAAATTATGCGAACAACCAGGTCTGGAGTCATCCAGAAGGCTGACTGTTGGAATGAATTCGCCCAATCTAGATCATCGCGAGTACATAACTAAGCTTCAGCGCTGACATCGCTAGTGAGCAATGTAGCCAGTCAGATCATCGCTAAAGATAATAAGTAACCTCGCACTGGAGCATGAAATCAGACCATCGAGGGAATCAGATGTACTTTCGCGCTAGCAGTGCAGCTGGACTATTTACGAGTGCCTTTAAGCGCATATATTTAGTCCATAGTCATGATGAGGCAGATAACTTAGGAAAAGTGAGTCATTTGGCAATATCAAAGAGCATTTGTTCAATATGAGCATGTTTGTCTTGGACACATGACATAGTAGAAGGACTGGAGTGAAGGCAGTGACAAATTACTGTGTAACAGATGCCCCCTAAAGTATGAAGCCCGAGAGAATGGGAGGGGTGAAATGCTTTACCAAACTGACTGAGATGGAACACCATTTGGAAGAACATGCACACAAGTACAGCTGATATCTCTGAGAGTGAAATATATGTAGTCTAGGCATGGGCACAGCAATCCAAATGACATACGAACTAGGTATGTGGTATGGATGCAGCCATTCAACTAATAAGACCATGATAATGATAAAGGTATGGTCACAGCCATCCATGAAGACTTAGGTATGGTCACAGCCATCGATCAATGAGTCATGTAATCATGAACCAATCCACGTAGCTTGAACATGTCTAATCTGAGTTCGGGGTCTTGAACCCAACTGATTGTAGTACAAATTCAAGCATGCGAATAGATGTGCTAAGGTCGAGCATGATAGAAAGTCGCTTGATTACCGGTCAATGATGAAAACTGTTAACAAGTGCGAGAGAAACCACCAATAATGCCAATGGTTCTCAAGGTACTATCTAGCACAATCCACGAAGTGTGAAAAAGGAGCTGAAGTCAAACACTCGTGGAATCACCCAATCGACGACCAATGATGAAAGTCAACCATTAGGTGCGAAGAACTTGCTATTGAGGCATGCAAGCTCTTAGGTACCAAAGGGAATCTCTAGATCAATCTCCTGGATAATGAGTTGATGTCGATAGGAGACGATCTATCGCAGGAGGGCCATATTGTTTCCCCCATCAACGACACGAGATAAGGAACAAGTGGTAGATGGCGAAACAGAGTATCAGAGGAGGAGGCAAGGATGTAAACTGCAGAATGATTATACTCTTGAACATGTCAGCGACATGACTTCGGAGGGTGGCAGCATTCAGGTACCAAGGGATCAGAGGCTCAATGGAGACAGCGTGAATCAGATGGACTGATGCTAAATGGCAATCCAAACCCACAAAAGGCCAAATTATGATGTATGGATGTCCCAACCTGACAAGAAGCAAAAGTGTTGATGTTCAAGAGTGACTAGCCGCCAATGATGATTTCCAAATTCTCCCCACCATTGCTAGCGAGTACCCCTATTATTTTTTAAAACAAGCTTGAAGGGGATAGCATATGCTTGTAATATAAGTTCGACCGTTGGTCAAATCCAACCTAGTAACGGTTTAACAAGCCCTAGGAAGGAGAAGCTCGAGTCTCATCATGGTGACGAGTCCAATGTCGTCAGGGTTTAATGAGTCCGACATAGGTAAAACTCAGAGTCTTTTTCATGTTTAGAGAGTTTGAAAAAGACACGGAAAAGAAAACTCCGGAGGGGTCCTTTTTCGTAGATTTGTGTCTCTCGAGCCCAAAAAAGTATATAATGATACTCAAAAGAACCTCCCGACCATTACGATTGAGGAGTACTTTTCATGATTAGTGACCTCGACCCAAAAAAGTAGAAAAGTGATCGAAATCACGTCGTTTCGTAACCAATAACGATCTCGAAACAACAAAATCTCAACAATCTTTTCGTGTTTATACAGTCGGAAAAGAGCTTAAAGCAGACCTCCGTTTTTATTCTCTTTAACGAGTCAGAAGGGGAAAATACTCGGCCATATTTTCATCTTTTACGAGTCAGAAAAGAGCTTAAAGGAGACTCATCCTAGGTATAAAGGGTAGCAACTATTTTCGGCAATGGTGGAATTACTCAAAGCATGTAATGGTCAATAGGCTAGCTAATAAAACCACTCATAACTGTGGTTCCTCAGGAAAGGGAAATCAACCAAGTGAAAACATATGATCGGCCAAAGAGATGGTGGTAATGGAATGAAACAACCAAGGCTCATCTAGCAGAATTTAGCGGATAAAAACGACAATCACGAGGTGTAAATCAGGTATGGGTTCATTTTTACACAAGCTTGAACCATGGCGAACTCTACTTGGATTTGGTTTCATGTTTGCACAAGCTTGAAATGAAAAACTATGCTTGTTATCAGTTTGCATGCCCCCAGCATAATGACGCAAATCCAGGTACATGCCCCCCAAGCTTCATTGCATTCAACGAGGTGGACGAAATGAAGGTTCAAATTCGAGATCTTGGAAAGACTTGACTTGGATTTTACGAGATCTTAATTAAAGACTCGATTTGGAAAGGGGAGTTGTTTCATTTTTTAATGAGGTTGACACAGTGAAAAAGAACTATCCTCATAACCCTTGTTTCATCTTTTAACGAGCTTGCCACAAGATCAGGAACTATGCTCGAACACTCCTTATTTCACTTTTTAACGAGTTTGACATAGGGACAAACTATCCTCGGTTCATGGGCCATATGCAAACATGACTCCCAAGAGATCTTCACTGGATGGAAGAATCACGCTCTGGGACGAACACATGTCACTAGACACCAAAGAAAGATTGGGTTCCAATGCCCCCAGTACATGATGTAAGAGACCATTTGCATGATCATCAGCAGAGGCGGAGACGGAACGGGTGGCCACATAATTTACCTGTGGCAAAGAAGGTACTACTTGCGAGCAAGAACCGATAGGGGACGACAGCTACATAGGAGGCACCGAGGGATTGAAGAACAATAATTGATCTATGGTCACCATTCTTTCGTCATGTCGAAAACAAACCACACAGAAAAGTGAAGAGACGAGGGCCCCCATGGCATAAACATAGTCATGGCAAAGGAGAAGACTGAAATCTAAAGCACCTTGGACAACCATGACGTCTATATAGACGGTTTTTCCCCCCAAAGTAATAGGAAGCTTCGGGAGGATCCCTAAAGGTTGATTGGCTCCTCCGTCAAACGCCAACAGATTCTACGTGACTGGCACAAGCTATGGGGAACCCAAATCTTGCCAAGTAGTGGAAGGCATAAGACTGACAGATGCACCCTCTTCCAAGATAGTGCCAGGTACTGCCTTATTATAGGCATGTACTATAATCTGGAAAGGCACATAGGATGGGAGGCGGAATGCAGTCAAATGAATCTAGTCGAAGGAAATGACTAAAATACTCAGTGGGGGAATCATATGATTTCCCCCCTACTCCATAGGAACCGAAGAAGGACCCTCTTGACCAGTGGGGATAGGAAGGTCATTTTCGGACTCAGGAGAATTTAACGAGATGAGAAGAACATGAGCATGATGCTCTTCCAAAACAGAGTGATCAACAAGTCATGAACCCAAGTTGACAATCTCTCCGACCAATGGTTGGTCTGGAATAGACTTAGCACAACCAGGTTTGGAAAGAGGAGGATGGACAAGAGAAGAATCTAAGTCAATCTCTTGGTCGACGGGGGGAGGGTCTGAAGAGAGCCTCTGATAACCAATAAGAAGTTGGGGTGAAGAAGCTGTAAGAATTTCCAAAACAGCGGAAGCTTTATCCATGAGCAGACAAAGGTGAAGGGAATGGTGGTCTTCACATAGCCTACAGGGGAATCGAATCTTCCCTTCCTTCTTACCGTTGCCAGTTGATAAGGTGGCATCGTCATGAGCTTCAGAGGACAATGAGGGACGAGCTGGATCGTGAGACCATACTTCTAAGATCCTAGGAACACCAGGACAATCATGAAGAAGATGGTCACCCTTGCACAATTTACAAGGAAACTTAACCTTCCACAGAGGAGTAGAAGGTGGTCTGACCTGAGATGTACTCGGAGCAGTAGCTGCACAGGTGGCCTCGCGTTTATCAGAATTGTTCTTCTTACTCATCTTCATCTTCTTCTTAGTCTCCTGGCTACTAGATGTGAAACTTTCACCAAGAAAGGGACGAGAGGAGGAGGAAGAAACAAGGGAAGAAGGCGTAGGCTCAACCTTGGAATCAACATGTTGTGGTTCAGACGAAGGAGACGGTGGAACAGGAGTCATGATGCTCGGGACCACCGAGGTTGATGATCCAGGTGGATATTGGTGGCCACCCGCCAAGTCCACCTGGACCCCCACCATTGTCTTTCTCAGAATTTTCAGTTTCCTTAATTGTAGCACAACTTACTATTTTTAGCAGTTTTTCGGGTCCTGAACTTTTGGAGCCGTTTTGAGGCCCTAAACGACGTTTTTTTGGGGAATCCAAGGGCAACATGGGTCCATGGAATGGACCGATGTTGCCCGTTCCAACAATGATAGTGCTCGGATAGATCTTTCTAATGAGCTATTGTACGCGTCAAACGGAGATCATATGCCAAAGTTACGACCCCGGGAAGTTGATGTACCAACTTAACCCCAAACGGGGCCCACAGTTTGGCGTTTCATCTCCTAGGGTTAGGTTTTGGAATGTTAAGGGTTTTCCATTGTTTCTCAACAATAAATATGCCTTCGAGCCTCATTGTAACACAGTTCAGAGGCATGTATCCATCACATCTCTTCTCAGAGATAAGCTACCATCGCCCTAGCTAGCTTGTTTCCATTTCTGGTTGTAAGCATATTTCAGTATTTTCCATTAATGAAATGAAGTATTATTTCCGCTGCATCTTTGTGTATATGGTTATCTCTGTAATTTGTTGCATTCCTGTTTAAATCCGGATCAGTGGTATCAGAGCAGTCTGCCTTTTCTCTGTTTTTCTTTGCATGTCCCCAACAAGGTCGGGATATAAGGAGTTAGGTCTTGAACTGGTTGAACCTTTGCAAGACCAGCCTCGCAAATCCCGACGGCCTCCCACGGCGGACGAGAAGAAAGACGAGGGGGCAGGAGATCCCATCAAAATCTTGCTCGAAGAAGCCCTCGAGCGACAACGAAACACGATGATGGACAGCTTTGCCCAGATCCTTCAGCGGCTACCCAGAAGCAACGCATAGGCTTCCAGCAGCTACTCTGGAAACGCCACACCCTTTAAGGTACAAGTTAATTTTGAAATCCCCATATTCGAGGGTCAGATAGACACAGATGCCGTAGATAAATGGTTAAATATGCTAGAAGGTTATTTTTCTGTTCATGAATTTTCAAGTCGGGAAAAGATTGATTTTGCTCTCCTCAAAGCAGCCCCCCACGTCAAGGACTGGTGGGAAACCTACTGCGAGCAGAAGGATGAAAGTACTGGCTCACTCTTTATCAGCCGCACCCACCTGGGATTCGTTCCGGGATGCCATCAAGGAGCAGTACTACCCTGTCGGGAGCTATGAGGATGAATACATAAAGTGGACCACGCTGCGGTAGGGAAGGGACCAAGACGTGCCGGAGTTCACCAATCTTTTCCATACCCTTCGCACAAAGTTGGGTATTAAGGATTCAGAGCAACATTTGATACTCAAATACCGTGGCTGCCTGCACAAGTACATGCAGGAAGAAATACAATTCCTAAACATCCCCTCGCTCGGCGCAGCATACCGGTATGCTGTCAAGGTCTAGCAGAAGTTTAAACAAAAGAAGCGAGACTTTGGATCTGCGAATCCAAAGCAGGGGAAAGGTGCCCCTAAACCACAGAACAAAGGACAAAGCTAAGGCGGGACAGCCCAAGACAACCAGCCGAAGCTGCAAGCAAAGAACAGCGCCGCGAAGCCGAGAAAGGACACTGGAAAATGGTGCGAGTTCCATAAGAGCTCCACTCACAACACAAGTGAGTGTCGAGCCAAGCAGTCACTGGTGGCTGAGCTAAAGGTTTCAGAATCAGATGCATGTTCCGACTCTGATTCAGAACCCGATAAGGGGTATGAAAAAGGGAAGCAGATCATTGATGCGGACCCCAGCGCCACTGTTGCTACCGCAAAGATCCAGAAAAATGAACCCGAAGATCCAGAGGAGGAGGAGCGTCTCTTCCACTCCCAGATGTGGGTAAAGGGCTCCCCGATACAGTTCATTGTTGATAGCGGGAGTCAAAAGAACCTCATTTCGGTAGAGGTCGTGAAGCAGTTGGGCTTACCGACCACAGCACATCCACAACCATACACCATTGGGTGGCTTCACCAAGGACGAGATCTTCGTGTGAGCCAGCAGTGTCGTCTTCCATACAACATCAAGCCCTTCACGGATGAGGTATTGTGTGACATTGCTGCCCTTGAAGTTTGTGATGTATTACTAGGACAACCATACTTGTGGAAGCGACATGCTATGTATGAATCAAGGCCCCATGCTGCTATTATTACATTGGGAAATAAGTTGTTCAGGATACCAGAGGTAACACCACCTGCCACCCTCTCTTTGATTACTGCAAAACAATGCAATAAGATCATTTCCAAAACCAGGAAATTTGTTTTCCTGATGATATGCCCTCAAGGAAAGAAGAAGACAGTGGTCGCGGCATCCAAACGGGGCCCCTCTGCACGACAACTACAGATGGACAAGATTGTGGAGGAGTACGAGGATATCTTCACCTCCCCGGCAGGGGTTCCTCTGCACTGTCAAGTCAAGCACTCCATCGATCTGACCCCAGGTGTGCCGCTACCCAATGGACCAATTTATCGACGCTCCGTTCTGGAGTACAATGAAATCAAGAGGCAGATTCAGGAGTTCCTGCAGAAAGGTCACATCCGTCCGAGTTCATCGCCCTGTGGGAGCCCGATCGTGTTGGTACAGAAGAAGGATGGGACGTGGAGACTCTGTATTAACTATCGGGCGCTGAACAAGATCACTGTCCGTAATAGGTACCCGATCCCGCGAATTGATGACCTCCTAGACCAACTAAAGGGGGCGAAATATTTCAGCAAGATCGGCCTGAAGTCGGGATATCACCAGGTACCAATCGAACCCTCCGATGTGTGGAAGACTGCCTTCAAATCCAAGGAGGGCCTCTTCGAATGGTTGGTCATGCCTTTCGGATTGACGAATTCTCCTGCAACCTTTATGAGGCTAATGGATGACATCTTGCGGCCCTTCTCCAACTCCTTTGTAGTAGTATACTTGGATGACATTCTGATCTTCAGCCAGAGTTGGGAAGAGCACCTCCACCACATCCGATAGGTTCTCCAAACACTACAGCAACACCAGCTATGTGCCAATTTGGAGAAATGCACTTTTGGCATGACCCAGGTTCAATATCTGGGATACATCATTGATGAACAGGGGGTGCATGTCGATCCAGCCAAGATCCAAGTCATTCGGGATTGGCCCTCTCCAACCACTCTAACAGAGCTCCGCAGCTTTCTAGGTCTTGCCAACTTCTACCGCAGGTTTGTGTTGGGGTTTTCTCATATTTCTTGGCCCTTGAGTCAAGTCACCAAGGGCGGGGCGAAAGAAAAATTCTTTTGGTCTGAATCTCAACAGAAGGCATTCAGGGAGTTGAAGGATCGCCTCTGCACAGCACCTATGCTCGCGTTACCAGATTTACAACAACCATTTGAGGTCGAGATAGATGCCTCTGACTATGCTATTGGGGCAGTCCTTACTCAACATGGACATCTAGTGGCATATCACAGTGAAACACTTTCAGACACAGTCCGGAAGTACCACACTTATGATAAAGAGATGTATTCCATTGTACAGGCCTGCCGACAATGGAAGCATTACATTTTGGGGAAGGAAACGGTCATCCACACAGACCACCGACCTCTGCAGTTCATACAGACCCAAGGGAAATTGCAGAATGATCGCCATCAGAAGTGTTCTACATACCTGCAACAGTTTCACTTGAATATCAAGTATAAAAAGGGCATCACCAATAACGTTGCAGATTCCCTCAGTCGACCACCGATCATGGCGCTAACCACCGTGCTCAACTCTTGTGGGCACGAGACTTCTGATTGGCCACTTCTCTACAAAAGCGACCCAGAATTCGGCCACACATACCAGACACTCTTGGAGGGTCGGCAGGTTGCAGATTTTCACCTCCAGGATGCCCTCTTATGCCACCTCGGTCACCTTTGTGTTCCTTCAAGCGAGCGTGCAAAGATGATTTGGGAAGCACACTACAGTCGGGCTACTGGGCATTTCGGGGTCGAGAAAACAGTGGCAGTACTGCAAAATTATTTCTATTGGCCGAATCTTCGACAGGATGTTGGGAAGTACATCCGATCATGTACTGCCTGTGCCATTGCCAAACCGGCCATCAAGAAGCATGGCCTCTATACCCCGTTGCCTACCCCTAGTCGACCTTGGGAATCCATCTCCATGGATTACATGTCAGGCCTTCCTTCCACTAAGCATGGAAATGACTGTGTTTTTGTGGTCGTCGACAGGTTCTCGAAGATGGCCATTATGGTGGTCTGCAAGAAGAATATCACAGCAGAAGCCACTGCTAAACTCTTCTTTGAATGAGTGTGGGTGCACTTTGGGATCCCACAGTCTATCATCTCAGATCGGGACAGTCGGTTTCTCAGCACATTTTGGTCCAGTCTCTAGTCAATGCTGGACACCAAACTCACGAAGTCCAGAGCCTTCCATCCTCAAACTGATGCCCAGACAGAGGTTGTCAATAGGATGATTGTGCACATTCTGCGCATGTATAACTCAAAGCATCCACGCACATGGGACGAGAGCCTCCCCTATGTTCAGCACAGCTACAACCGAGCTCTTCACAGCTCCACTGGCCATAGCCCTTTTCAGGTGGGTTTGGGATTCCAGCCACTATGCCCCATTGATGTGGCCATGCCACTGGCAGCTACTCACATGAGTTCAGCTCATGTCCAGTCCGAAAAGATAATGCCACCAGCTTCATTGAGCGCATCCAACATATTCGCTAACAGGTCCATGACATTCTTGAGAAATCAAATGCCAAGTACAAGCAGCGACATGATCAACATCGGGTGCCACACAAGTTTCAGGTGGGCGACAAAGTCTGGTTGCATTTGCAAAAGGAACGCCTTACTGGAGCCTATCGGAAATTGAGACCACTCCGATATGGTCCTTACACCATTACTAAGGCTATGGGAGAAAATGCATTTGAGCTCAGCATTCCCCCATTCCTTGGCCTGCACCCAGTGTTCAATGTGGACCGCCTTTGGCCATACTTTCCACCATTGCTAGACACATCCGACATTGCAGAACAGCTCAAACCCACAGAATTAAATCCAGATTGCATGGAACAAGCTGCAACTGATTGGATCATGGACACACAGATCAAGAACACTCGCCAACAGAATATCCAACTGTATCGAGTTGTCAAAGCAGGCCAACTCCTTCAGCAGGGCAAGTGGCTCACCAGGGAACAAGTTCAGCAGAAGTTTCCTCATCTCATGGAGGAGCTCAATGCAATGGGGACCATTGCTTCCTAAGGGGGGAGGAATGATCCAGGTGGATATTGGTGGCCACCTGCCAAGTCCACCTGGACCCCCACCATTGTCTTTCTCAGCATTTTCAGTTTCCTTAATTATAGCACAACTTACTATTTTTAGCAGTTTTTCGGGTCCTGAACTTTCGGAGCCGTTTTGAGGCCCTAAACGACGTTTTTTGGGGAATCCGGGTCCAACAATGATAGTGCTCGGATAGATCTTTCTAATGAGCTATTGTATGCGTCAATCGGAGATCATATGCCAAAGTTACAACCCCATGAAGTTGATGTACCAACTTACCCCCAAACGGGGACCACAGTTTTGCGTTTCATCTCCTAGGGTTAGGTTTTGGAATGTTAAGGGTTTTCCATTGTTTCTCAACAATAAATAGGCCTTCGAGCCTCATTGTAACACAGTTCAGAGGCATGTAGCCATCACATCTCTTCTCAGAGATAAGCTACCATCGCCCTAGCTAGTTTGTTTCCATTTATGGTTGTAAGCATATTTCAGTATTTTCCATTAATGAAATGAAGTATTATTTCCGCTGCATCTTTGTGTATATGGTTATCTCTGTAATTTGTTGTGTTCTTGTTTAAATCCGGATCAGTTGAAAACAACCATACAGGTGAATCGATGGTTAACCCATGCAAAGACAATGTTGCCATATATGGAGCACCGACATTTCCAAAAGGCATAATTGGATCAGGATTTCCATCTGGGGAAGACCTTGGCCGGTAGACTTAGGGAATGTGGCCATCGAGAAAGAGCCTGAAAAACACTCTTATCGCAACCAAGAACTCAAACTGTTACTAGGAATATTTCGTGGACAGTAAATTTTATGACACATGAACCAAACTGGACCTTTTCATGTTTCAAGAGTCGAGAAAAGGACGAAAAGGTGACTCCATCTCTTTCGAGGTTTAATGAGCCTGAAAGGACAAGTGCTCAGATGGACCTCTTCTTTTAGGGAGTCTGAAAAGGAGCGAAAGTGACTACTCCAGAGAACTAGGAAAAAGCTTTACCAAACAACCCGTAAAACTGCATATACACCTTGGCGATCATGTGAAAACCAAGGACTTTCCGTACGACAGTCAATCTTCCTGAATGCTGTGTTCAATGCGTTACGGTTTGCAAGGCGGTAGACATGGCTTCCTAAGGATGAAGGATGATAACCTAGTGGGGTCTCCCAACATATACTCGACGGTACATGGGATCACAATTCCGTACTAGACCATTATTGAGTCACAGAAGGAGGAATCACCCAACCTTGAGTGAAAACAAAAGTGACTAGGTTTAACGACACCGGAGCACGTCTCTAGCCTATACCTCTAAATAGTGTGCATTATGTTCCAATGCGTTGTTAGGTTTATTCAGTCTATTTTAAGGTTGATCTTGAATTATGTTTCAATTTTCATGCCTTACCATATGTATACAACAAATCCTAGGATGTAGCTAGAATGAGTAAAGCATCTTTCATTTCGATGAACACCTACTTATAGAAAGGTAGAGAGCTCATTCCCAAACCAAGACAAGCGAATGCAAGCACTAAGAAACAAAATGCATCAATAAACTAATTTCATGATGCATCGATACTACTAATGAAAGATTTAAAATTCGCTTTCTAATTTCTCAAACATGAAAATTCGTAATGCAAATGTACTTTCACTTTCGTATGCTAAATGAATGCAAACTTTTGATTTTTTTTTTAATTTAAAGAGACAAACAAGCAAGTGTGGACTGATCGATCCAAACAATTGTGATCTATGCTTGGTAATGAAGAAATCGAATCAACATAAAAAATTGGTTCGATAATCAACACTAAAAATCAACCAGCAAGAAAACAAGCAGTGAAAAAGCCTCAAGCAAATCAACAAGACGGTTGTGGATGAACCTTGAATAGACAAGTAACCCAATCAAACGGTTTCTCGATGAAACTTCTAAAGGGCTAGGTCACATGGTCCAAGAAACACAAGACTCACTCAATGAAATCAAAGAGACAGTACCCTAACCAAAAGCAATTAAAACAAGCTAATGAGAGACAAGAAACAACAGGGGATAAGCAAGATTGATGAATTTAGGAGGTAAAGTTATAAAAACAACTTTACAGGAATCATCGCAAGTGTTACACTGAAAACTAGAGCTGTCATCGCTGAATGAAAGACCATCGCCAGTGATGGACAGACAGCTAGATCTATCATCGCTGAATGAGAGAACATCGCTAATGATGGACAAACAACTAGAGCTGTCATTGCAAGTGTTACACTGACAACTAGAGATGGTCGCGAAAGTACACCTATTTTCTGTGATGGTGCAATTTCAGGAGTCATCGTGGGAATTAAATTAGCAACCCGAGATCATCGCGGGTGCAAAGCTATAAAGTGGCGATGACATCGTGACTGTTAGGCTTTTTTCTGTGATGATGTTCAAAAATAATGACAAATGAACGAAAAACTCCCAAACAAGAACCAATCAATCCAACAGACAATAGAGGGGTTTCCCAGATCGATCTAGGTAACCCAAAAGACTAATGAGTAATCCCCAAAATTCAAGAGAGACCAAATCAAGATCAAAACAAGAGAAAACAAGAGAAAAACATTGGCCAAACTCCCTAGTGGAGTCGCCAATTTGTGATGTAGGAAAGTGTTCCCTCTGCGGACAGAGGCAACCCCTCTAGCCCTAGAGTGGGTCTAGTCACAAACAAGGACAGATCAACAATGGCTTTCCTTAATCAGTCATAGTTGGAGGCCTACCTCAACTGGTGGTCGATGGAGTTCCATTGCGCTGCTCCAGCTTCCGCTTCCTTCTCCTAATGAGCGATCAACCTGAAACAATGCAAAGGAAATACAACAAAGCACGTAACCGAAAAACAACAATGATCTATTTACTCACAAAGTCAATAAGTCATGAGCTATCAAGTAAATTACATACAAGACATACAAAAACATGATTGATTGTATTAATAATGAAATAAGAGTAAGATTACAACCAAAGTCTTGACGTCGCAAGCCTTCTCAAAGGGATCTAGCCAGCATGTTCTTCAAGCATTCACTCTTTGAAGATGGATCTCCCAACATACAAGATCTCTCTCTCATAAGTTTTACACAATATTAAGGGCACTTCACAACCTTCCACAAGCTATCAACAATCCCACACTTGTCACACTCACACTAGCTATCTAGCAAACTCACAAACACTAACAGCACTGCTCAACTAGACAACTATCAAAAAAACTATCCAAACTTGATCCAGGTGGATATTGGTGGCCATCTGCCAAGTCCACCTGGACTCCCACCATTGTCTTTCTCAGCATTTTCAGTTTCCTTAATTGTAGCACAACTTACTATTTTTAGCAGTTTTTCGGGTCCTGAACTTCCGGAGCCGTTTTGAGGCCCCAAACGACGTTTTTTGGGGAATCCGAGGTTAACATGGGTCCATGGAATGGATCGATGTTGCCCATTCAAAAAAATATAGTGCTCGGATAGATCTTTCTAACGAGCTATTGTATGCATCAAACGGAGATCATATGCCAAAGTTACGACCCCGGGAAGTTGATGTACCAATTTATCCCAAACGGGGCCCACAGTTTGGCATTTCATCTCCTAGGGTTAGGTTTTGAAATGTTAAGGGTTTTCCATTATTTCTCAACAATAAATAGGCCCTCGAGCCTCATTGTAACATAGTTCAGAGGCATGTAGCCATCACATCTCTTCTCAGAGATAAGCTACCATTGCCCTAGCTGGTTTATTTCCATTTCTGGTTGTAAGCATATTTCAGTATTTTCCATTAATGAAATGAAGTATTATTTCCGCTGCATCTTTGTGTATATGGTTATCTCTGTAATTTGTTGCGTTCCTGTTTAAATCCGGATCAGTGGTATCAGAGGGGTCTGCTTTTTCTCTGTTTTTCTTTGCATGTCCCCAACAAGGTCGGGATATAAGGAGTTAGGGCTCGAACTGGTTGAATCTTTGCAAGACCAGCCCCGCAAATCCCGACGACCTCCCATGGCAGACGAGAAGAAAGACGACGGAGCAGGAAATCCCATCAAAATCTTGCTCGAAGAAGCCCTCGAGCGACAACGGAACGCGATGATGGACAGCTTTGCCCAGATCCTTCAGCGGCTACCCGGAAGCGACGCATCGGCTTCCAGCAGCTACTCTGGAAACGCCACACCCTTTAAGGTACAAGTTAATTTTGAAATCCCCATATTTGAGGGTCAGATAGATGCAGATGCCGTAGATAAATGGTTAAATCTGCTAGAGGGTTATTTTTCTGTTCATGAATTTTCGAGTCGGGAAAAGATTGTTTTTTCTCTTCTCAAAGCAGCCCCCCACGTCAAGGACTGGTGGGAAACCTACTGCGAGCAGAAGGATGAAAGTACTGGCTCACTATTTTTAGCCGCACCTACCTGGGATTCATTCTAGGATGCCATCAAGGAGCAGTACTACCCTGTCGGAAGCTATGAGGATGAATACATAAAGTGGACCACGCTGCGGCAGGGAAGGGACCAAGATGTGCCGGAGTTCACCAATCTTTTCCATACCCTTCGCACAAAGTTGGGTATCAAGGATTCGGAGCAATATTTGATACTCAAATACCGTGGCTGCCTGCACAAGTACATCTAGGAAGAAATACAATTCCTAAACATCCCCTCGCTCGGCGCAGCATACCGATATGCCGTCAGGGTCGAGCAGAAGTTTAAACAAAAGAAGCGAGACTTTGGATCTACGAATCCAAAGCAGGGGAAAGGTGCCCCTAAACCACAGAACAAAGGACAAAGCCAAGGCGGGATAGCCCAAGACAACTAGCCGAAGTTGCAAGCAAAGAACAGCGCCGCGAAGCTGAGAAAGGACACTGGAAAATGGTGCGAGTTCCATAAGAGCTCCACTCACAACACAAGTGAGTGCCGGGCCAAGCAGTCACTGGTGGCTGAGCTAAAGGTTTCAGAATCATATGCATGTTCCGACTCTGAGTCAGAACCCGATAAGGGGTATGAAAAAGGGAAGCAGATCATTCATGCGGATCCCATCGCCACTGTTGCTACCGCAAAGATCCAGAAAAATGAATCCGAAGATCCAGAGGAGGAGGAGCGTCTCTTCCACTCCCAGATGTGGGTAAAGGGCTCCCCGATACAGTTCATTGTTGATAGCGGGAGTCAAAAGAACCTCATTTCGGCAGAGGTCGTGAAGCGGTTGGGCTTACCGACCACAGCACATCCACAACCATACACCATTGGGTGGCTTCACCAAGGACGAGATCTTCGCGTGAGCCAGCAGTGTCACCTTCCATACAACATCAAGCCCTTCACGGATGAGGTATTGTGTGACATTGCTCCCCTTGAAGTTTGTGATGTATTACTAGGACAACCATACTTGTGGAAGTGACATGCTGTGTATGAATCAAGGCCCCGTGCTGTTATTATTACATTGGGAAATAAGTTGTTCAGGATACCAGAGGTAGCACCACCTGCTGCCATCTCTTTGATTACTGCAAAACAATGCAGTAAGATCATTTCCAAAACCTGGAAATTTGTTTTCCTGATGATATGCCCTCAAGGAAAGAAGAAGACAGTGGTCGCGGCCTCCAGATGGGGTCCCTCTGCACGACAACTATAGATGGACAAGATTGTGGAGGAGTACGAGGACATCTTCACCTCCTCGGCAGGGGTTCCTCTGGACTGTCAAGTCAAGAACTCCATCGATCTGACCCCAGGTGTGCCGCTACCCAATGGACCAATTTATCGGCGCTCCGTTCTGGAGAACGATGAAATCAAGAGGCAGATTCAGGAGCTCCTGCAGAAAGGTCACATCCGTCCGAGTTCATCGCCCTATGGGAGCCCGATCATGTTGGTGCAGAAGAAGGATGGGACGTGGAGACTCTGTATTGACTATCGGGCGCTGAACAAGATCACTGTCCGTAATAGGTACCCGATCCCGCGGATTGATGACCTCCTAGACCAAGTAAAGGGGGTGAAATATTTCAGCAAGATCGATCTGAAGTCAGGATATCACCAGGTACCAATCGAACCCTCTGATGTGTGGAAGACTGCCTTCAAATCCAAGGAGGGCCTCTTCGAACGGTTGGTCATGCCTTTCGGATTGACGAATGCTCTTGCAACCTTTATGAGGCTAATGGATGACATCTTGCGGCCCTTCACCAACTCCTTTGTAGTAGTATACTTGGATGACATTCTGATCTTCAGCCAGAGTTGGGAAGAGCACCTCCACCACATCCGAAAGGTTCTCCAAACACTGCGGCAACACAAGCTATGTGCCAATTTGGAGAAATGCACTTTTGGCATGACCCAGGTTCAGTATCTGGGATACATCATTGATGAATAGGGGGTGCATGTTGATCCAGCCAAGATCCAAGTCATTCGGGATTGGCCCTCTCCAACCACTCTAACAGAGCTCCGCAGCTTTCTAGGTCTTGCCAACTTCTACCGCAGGTTTGTGTTGGGGTTTTCTCATATTTCTTGGCCCTTGAGTCAAGTCACCAAGGGAGGGGCGAAAGCAAAATTCTTTTGGTCTGAATCTCAACAGAAGGCATTCATGGAGTTGAAGGATCGCCTCTTCACGGCACCAGTGCTCGCGTTACCAGATTTACAACAACCATTTGAGGTCGAGACAGATGCCTCTGACTATGCTATTGGGGCAGTCCTTACTCAACATGGACATCCAGTGGCATATCACAGTGAAACACTTTCAGACACAGTCCGGAAGTACCCCACTTATGATAAAGAGATGTATTCCATTGTACAGGTGTTATAGACATTTTTGTGCCTAACAACATGAAGCATGAAATGTCGATAATCTAAGGGATCCAAAGTCCCTAAACATGTTGTTCCTACCCCTAGAGGAACAAGGTCAGCAAACCACAGCACTAAAAATCAGTTCTCCACCTGAAAACACTCAAAAACAAGCTAATTCAGGATCATGTCAACTGCTCCACTGAGCATCTGCGCTGAATGTCAACTGCTCCACTCTATACCTGCGCTGAATGTCAAATCTAATGAAGCCTACCTGCGCTGGGCGAGATTGGCCAAGTGGCACAGTCATTCTGCAAGGTGTCAAATGCCCAGGAAGCTTCCAAAATGACACTTGGATCAGGGAATTCGCCTTGTGATGAGTAAGAGGATCTAGATCTCCAAGTGGAAGCAAGAAACTCCAAGTGGACTCAAGAACTGAAGTATAACTGAAGTGGGAGAGGACACTAGTCAGCTTCATGCCAGCCTCAAGCTGACTCATCCTTTCTCCAAATCTCCTATATATAGAGCTCTCTCATGAGGTCTAAGGAGGCTGGAATCTTGTGAATGTAAGGAAGTGTTGTTGGTTTGTGCATAGAACTATTGGGTGATTGCTTTGAAGGAGGTGAAGAGGAGATTTCTTTCTGCTGGGAGGTGTTGCTGGATTGGGCCTCTTATGGTTGTAACATTCTCAGAACTTTACTTCTTCCATTAATAAAGCATTTGAGGTTCTTCTATATGCATGTGTCTTAATGGTGTATTGATGCTTGTATATTTGATTTATTCTAATCCTTGAATCAGTTATGGATGTATGCTTCTTGTAGTTTCCCTTTCTTGTGCTTTTGCAGGATCTTTGTGTAGCTGGGCCAGTGAAAGAGCAAGGAGCTGGGGGCAAGCAGCAAAGAGGGAAGATTGGATCAATCATTAGCGGAAGATAACGGTTAGTGGATCTCTTCCTCCTCTCTCTTACATCTCATAAAGAAGTAATCTTGAATAGCTTTGCATTCGGTTGTTGCTGAGGTACTATCACCCTTAGAGTGGGATAGGGTCATTCTGTATTGGATACTTTTCCCAACAACAAATTGGCGACTCCGCTGGGGATCGTATCTTGTTGGTTGTTTGTGTTTTTGCTATTCATTTCATAAACAAAGGGAGTACCGAATCGAACTGTATTTGAATCTTTCAAATGCAAAGTAGAGGGCAGCTACTCTAGCTCAGTTTCTGGGCAAGTTTATGATTTGAAGAGCTGATCCACAAGGACTCTAATAAGCTCTTAGTGATAGCTTTTCATCCTCCTTGTCATCCCTTAGTGTGTCCTTGACTGATAGCTTCTGATTTGAGCAAAAACTGTGAATTTTTGAGCAATCTGTGACCCAGAAACCAAGAGAAACGAAAGTTTCGTTCTTCAGTGCAGGCTGTACAAAGGCTGTCTGCATTTCAGCGCAGTTTCCGAAGGGGCTACCTGCGCTGAAGGTCAAACAGACAGTGTCCCACCTGCGCTGGACCAGTCTTGCCTTGTGCTACTGGGGTTTCCTACTGTTTCTTGCCCTATTTTCACCTTTGTTTTTGCTGTTTGTTACCAGTCAGTGTGCCTATCTGAAACCAACTTTCCTTGTCACTATTCTGCCTCGGTTGTATAAAGAAACTGTGTTTGTTCTTTGTGTATTTCTTGTGCATTTACAGTTTCCCATAACGAAAGTGAACTAGTCTTGTTGTGACCTCTTAGATCTAGACCTGTGAGAAAGTGTCGTTTTGATCTTAAGAGTTAGTTTGTTTGTTGTTCATAGCTGATTGAGCTTTTGCTTTCGTCATTTGGTTTGAGTTTATATATTTCTAGTGTCGAAACAAGTAAATCTTAAGGTGTCTTTTGATTTTGGACAAGCTTGTTTGCTTTCACTTGAAATTGAATTCAAAATTATACAACAGCTTTCTTTTTGCATTACACCAACATTAAGAAAGAGAAAAGAAATACTTGCATTGTGCATGTGCATTATGACAGCTTGCATGTTGATTTAGGGAAAAGTGCATTAGTGTGTGCTCTATGATCTGTGTGAAAAGATGTTGTCTTTCTTTTCCCTCAGTAGTTAAGATTTTCAAAGTTGAAAGATTGAAAAGCTTGCTTATCATCTTAGACTGCATTTAGGAGTGTTATCATACATCTCGTGGTGATCCATAAAGGCAAACTGCTAAACAAGATCAACCTTAAAATAAATTGAATTTACATAACAACGCATTGAAACATAACACAAACACATAGAGGTCTAAGCTAGAGACGTGTTCCGGCGTCGTTAAACGTGATATCTTAGCGTTGAGTGGTTGGGTGATTCCTCCACGGTGAAGCGATAAGTATCAATACGGACTTGTGCTCCCACGTACCGTCGCGTATATATTGGGAGACCCCTATAGGAATAAAGCCTTTATCCAATAGGAAACCGTGTCGGCCGCCCTACTGATCACAATGCAGTGAACACAGCATTCACGAAGATCGACCACTCGTACCGTAAAACGTATTCTGTGGTTTTGCGAAAATTTTGGCACACCCTCTGCCTAGAACTCCAGAGCAGTTTCTTTTGGCCTTTTTCAAACTCTATAACTGAAAAAGTCCATCCGAGCATTTGTCACTTCGGGCTCGTTAAAACATCGAAGGAGACTAGAGTCATCTTTAGCTTTTTCTCGACTCTTAAAAAGTGAAAAAGCAAGTTGTGTCTAAGCGTCGTTATAAAATTTATTTTAAACGGAACATAATCACCTCCTATTCCCGCGTTGATCTTAAGTTGAGAACATGGAACGCCCCAACCAAGAAATTCCACATGATGGAAATCCTAGTCCTTTCTCCTCTTGGGGAGAAGTTGGTGCGCCCCACATGGCCACATTGTCGCTTCCAGGACTGACAATTGGTCTGCCTATTTGGCTTTTCTCAACTAATGTAGTTCAGACCACCATGGTTCCTGAGCAGTCGAGTCAACAGTTAGATCAGTCTAGAGCTGCCCACCAGCCTTCTACTTCTTATAACTCTTCCTCCAATCCTTCATCTTCGCAAGGTAGAGCCGGCAAAAGCCAAGCTCCCATGGAGAAGAAGGAGAAGAAGAAGAAAGAGCATAAGGCGACTGGGGGCAAGCAAAAGACATCTGACAAAAATCCACACACAGCACAGACCGGGCCTAAATCGCCATGTGTCATATGTAGAGGAGACCACTTCCATAGAGATTGTCCCTGTATTCCCCGGATACTAAGGGACTGGTCCCCTCATCTGCACAATTCGGGGGCATCAACCTCTGATAGCCATGTTGATTGCTTACCGTCAACCAACGAAAGTGAAGGTTCAAAACAAAGAGGGGGAGCAAGATCCCCCTGCAGACTGTGTGAAGGTGATCACGCCATCCACCGTTGTCCCTTCTTAGACGAAGCGAAGAGAGTTTTGGAAGATCGCCCAGTTTCACCGTTGGGACTTCCTCCTGGATACAAAAAACTCGTGCCAAGTCCTTCGTTGGTTGAAAATACAGCTGGCCCGTCCAAGTGGTCAGCTGAAGCGTCAGTCATTGAAAATGAACCTACTGAATCCAGACCAGACGAAAGTCTAAAGGTCGATACGGCAGTTGACCCGGTTCTTCCTTCAGAGGTTTCATCCTCAAATGACACCGTCACTGAAGATTCATCTTCAAATGACACCCTCACTGAAGAGAATAAAGATGACACCATCCAGATTCTTTTCATCAGCACAGACTCTGATGAGCATCAGGGCAATGCGCCCATTCCTTTATCGGAGGAAGGAACATCGTCAGGGTCATATCCGGCCGTATATTCGGTCCCACCACCGAGCAACCTGGTTGTGTCCTTTGATTGGAACCAACTAGGCAGACCCCGGTTACCAGCCAATATACCATTCAGAATCATAGTCCAAATCTATAGAATGGTAATGGCTGGGACTATCATTGATGAAGGGGCATCTGTGAGTATCCTTTCCTCTATTGCTTGGAAAGCACTGGGTTCCCCGGCGCTTTTGCCTGAGATAAGAAATCTCTCGGGTTTTGATAAAGGAACCAGTCGACCATTAGGGATCCTCCCCAATGTGCCTGTTACATTGAAAGGGAAGACCGTTCAAATGAACGTGATGGTCGTTCAAGGACCCTTGGATTATAACCTACTCCTTGGACGAGACTATATATATTGCATGGGAGCTATAGTCTCCTCACTCTTTAGAGTAATGTGTTTTCCACACGAAGGAAGAATGGTCAAGCTCGTAGACCAACTTTCATTTCCGGGATCACGCATCGCAAATAGTCAAATACCAACCCTGAATGGTCTATTCACCCAAGAAATGTCTCCACCCCCAGTCCTCCTTCCCGATGAGTGCGAGTGATTCGGAAAGATGGGACTGGAACCCAGGGGGCATGCGTCCTGGTCTGCTTTGGGCAGAGGAAACCTTGGGTATAAGGTAGAATTTTCGTGAAAGAATGTGACTAGTCCGTACCCCGTCCGTGAATGGAAGAGGGGTTGTTCTAGAACAGAATTCTTTTGATAAGGTTACTTGTCTGACAAAGGTCATTCACCATTGTCTACTTTGGTAGACAGTGCTGAAGAAAGAGATTGATTTGCGGCAGCAAATAGAACCATCTTTGGGTAACCAGGAAGAGGCAAGCCTCACCCTTTAAAACAAATGTTTTATCGGATAAGTAGGGGCAGCCTTGAAATTGTACTTTATACCTGGGGGCATGCAAACCTTTTGGAGTACAAGCTAGGAGCGGTTATTTATCTGTTTTTGGGATTAACCGTTTCCTAACTTGCATAAAGAAAGGATGTGGGGCAAAGGTCAAAATTTGCCAGAAAGAGAGCATAGCTTATGTGAGGTGCAAGCTCTATAAAAATGGGAATCTTGCAGGAGACATTTCTTATCTTATGACTGGTATTTCGAGCAGTTTTACCGCGGAATTTATGCTCGTTAAAAAATAGAAAAGCGAGATCCGAGCAGTTTTAGCGTCATAGTTCATGCTCGTTAAAAAATAAACATAAGCTTGTGAGCAAGTTTAAGCTCGTTAAAAAATGAACTTCCCGGTAAATAACCATTAAAAATGTACCCTGATCAACCATAAAAAGACCTTGGTCGTGTTTTGCTGCAGCCATCACCTCCACCGTTCATTTGGCCGATCGTTTACCTCCATATGATTGTTTACCTATTTTGAGGAACAACTGCGAAGAGTGATTTCACTTAGCCATCCTTGTGACACTGCCGTGATTGGAAAATTCCAACCTGTACCTGGAATCTGCTGCTATCCCTGTTTATCACTCGTTCCTCAAGAGACGAGTCTTCTTTGAGCTCTTTTCTCCTGACTCGTAAAATATGAAAAGTTTGCCGAGTTTTGGCCTTCCAGCTCGTTAAAATGACCGGAAGAGCTATCCCTCCTCTAGATTTTAATCTTTTTGGACCTGAGGGATTATTGCACAGAAAGGTCGAGCGCTTGTTTTATTCGGCTCGTTAAAGTAATCGAAAACTCATCCCTTCTGTATTGTTTTATACTTTTTCGGACTTAAGGGATTAGATGACGAAAAAGGAATTTTGGAGTTAACTTTCTGTACCTTTTCAGACTCTCTAAAATTGAAAAGGACCGAGTTTTCCTTGTCGTTAGACTCGTTAAAATGATTAAATAGCGACAAACTGGTTTTTAGACGAGAACGAGTTTCCCTATCGCTAAGCTCGTTAAAACATAGCGATGGGCTTGCCTGAAGGGCAGGTTATAGAACAAGCATATGTTATCCTCCTCAAGCTTGACAAAAATAAAGAGGTACTGGTCAGAAATGACTGGGGAAAAATTGGGAGAACCTCAAAGCTTTAATGGTAGCAAGTCGCTCTTGAACATGACACTTTGTCCTCCGTATCACATCGGGTTGGGTTGTTTCATTCACCGGTCTCATCACCATGGTCCTCGCCAAACCATCCACATTTGGGGTAATGCTACCGATCCATCACATCAGTGTCGTTATATGTTCAAGAGATGTTGTTCAGAAAGAGTCAACCGTGTCCCATCCACTGCCATACATTATCCTTCATCCACCCATGATCGCCACCCTGAATCATATTTCACAGATTGTTTTCACCTCCACTAAAATCATTAGCTCCGTTCCGTGTCATTGATGTGGGATTCATTAAGGCCCTCCTTTGACGGATCGCTTCTTGTCGACTTCAACTCATTATCCAAGAAGTTGATCTAGGAACAAACCCCCTCAGTACTTTGAAGCTTGCATGCCTCAATGGCAAGTTTCTCACTTCCGGCGACAGGTATACATCAATGACCTTCGACCAGAAGATTTTGCGTGGTGTTCGACGCCAAGTCCTTTATTCACACCACGTGAATTGTACTGCAGTACCTTGAGGGTCATTGTCATTATTGGTGATTCCTCTCGCGCTTGTTAACAGTTTACATTATTGACCGGTAATCAAGCGATGTCTTTCCATGTTCGACTTCAACGCAATTCTCACATGGATCGACTTGTACTTAGAGTGAAGATCGAACGAGTTTGAAGACCCCGGATCTAGTTTCATCCATCCGGGCTGCGATATATATTCAGGAAATATAAAGACATTTGATATGTACATCATTGCAGCAGATGATCATCCTACTCAAAGGATGATAATTTCAGCAGAGAATTATCAGTCTACCATCAGACGATCGTTTGTTCTATGTACCAAAATGAATTTATAAAGCTGAGCATGGGAATGCCTGCCTCAGCTAGATCATGAAAGCAGAATGAAAAATAATGTATTGTATTGTATTTTATTACAGGGCACCTCTCAGCGATTGAATGAACTTCGGATCCTCCTGATAAAGCATTTCACCCGATAAACGACCTCATACTTTAGGGGGCAACTGTTATAGACATTTTTGTACCTAACAACATGAAGCATGAAATGTCGATAATCTAAGGGATCCAAAGTCCCTAAAAATGTTGTTCCTACCCCTAGAGGAACAAGGTCAGGAAACCACAGCACTAAAAATCAGTTCTCCACCTGAAAACACTCAAAAACAAGCTAATTCAGGATCATGTCAACTGCTCCACTGAGCATCTGTGCTGAATGTCAACTGCTCCACTCTGTACTTGCGCTGAATGTCAAATCTAATGAAGGCTACCTGCACTGGGCGAGATTGGCCAAGTGGCACAGTCATTCTGCAAGGTGTCAAATGCCCAGGAAGCTTCCAAAATGACACTTGGATCAGGGAATTCGCCTTGCGATGAGTAAGAGGATCTAGATCTCCAAGTGGAAGCAAGAAACTCCAAGTGGACTCAAGAACTGAAGTATAACTGAAGTGGGAGAGGACACTAGTCAGCTTCATGCCAGCCTCAAGCTGACTCATCCTTTCTCCAAATCTCCTATATATAGAGCTCTCTCATGAGGTCTAAGGAGGCTGGAATCTTGTGAATGTAAGGAAGTGTTGTTGGTTTGTGCATAGAACTATTGGGTGATTGCTTTGAAGGAGGTGAAGAGGAGATTTCTTTCTGCTGGGAGGTGTTGCTGGATTGGGCCTCTTATGGTTGTAACATTCTCTGAACTTTACTTCTTCCATTAATAAAGCATTTGAGGTTCTTCTATATGCATGTGTCTTAATGGTGTATTGATGCTTGTATATTTGATTTATTCTAATCCTTGAATCAGTTATGGATGTATGCTTCTTGTAGTTTCCCTTTCTTGTGCTTTTGCAGGATCTTTTTGTAGCTGGGCCAGTGAAAGAGCAAGGAGCTGGGGGCAAGCAAGAAAGAGGGAAGATTGGATCAATCATTAGCGGAAGATAACGGTTAGTGGATCTCTTCCTCCTCTCTCTTACATCTCATAAAGAAGTAATCTTGAATAGCTTTGCATTCGGTTGTTGCTGAGGTACTATCACCCTTAGAGTGGGATAGGGTCATTCCGTATTGGATACTTTTCCCAACAACAACAGGCCTGCCGAAAATGGAAGCATTACATTTTGGGGAAGGAAACGGTCATCCACACAGACCACCGACCCCTGCAGTTCATACAGACCCAAGGGAAATTGCAGAATGATCGCCATCAGAAGTGGTCTACATACCTGCAACAGTTCCACTTGAATATCAAGTATAAGAAGGGCAGCACCAATAATGTTGCAGATTGCCTCAGTCAACCACCGATCATGGCGTTAACCACCGTGCTCAACTCTTGTGGGCACAAGACTTCTGATTGGCCACTTCTCTACAAAAGCGACCCAGAATTCAGCCACACATACCAGACACTCTTGGAGGGTCGGCATGTTGCAGATTTTCACCTCCAGGATGCCCTATTATGCCACCTCGGTCACCTTTGTGTTCCTTCAAGCGAGCGTGCTAAGATGATTTGGGAAGCACATTACAGTCGGGCTGCTGGGCATTTTGGGGTCGAGAAAACAGTGGCAGTACTGCAAAATTATTTCTATTGGCTGAATCTTCGATAGGATGTTGGGAAGTACATCCGATCATGTACTGCCTCTGCCATTGCCAAACTGACCATTAAGAAGCACGGCCTCTATACCTCGTTGCCTACCCCTAGTCGAAGTTGGGAATCCATCTCCATGGATTACATGTCAGGCCTTCCTTCCACTAAGCATGGAAATGACTGTGTTTTTGTGGTCGTCGACAGGTTCTCGAAGATGGCCATTATGGTGGCCTGCAAGAAGAATATCACAGCAGAAGCCACTGCTAAACTCTTCTTTGAACGAGTGTGGGTGAACTTTGGGATCCCACAGTCTATCATCTCAGATTGGGACAGTCGGTTTCTCAGCACATTTTGTTCCAGTCTCTGGTCAATGCTAGACACCAAACTCACGAAGTCCACAGCCTTCCATCCTCAAACTGATGGCCAGACAGAGGTTGTCAATAGGATGATTGTGCACATTCTGCGCATGTATAACTCAAAGCATCCACGCACATGGGACGAGAGCCTCCGCTATCTTCAACACAGCTACAACCGAGCTCTTCACAGCTCCACTGGCCATAGCCCTTTTCAGGTGGGTTTGGGATTCCAACCACTATGCCCCATTGATGTGGCCATGCCACTTGCAGCTACTCACATGAATTCAGCTCATGTCCAGTCCGAAACAGATAAGGCCACCAGCTTCATTGAGCGCATCCAACATATTCGCCAGCAGGTCCATGACATTCTTGAGAAATCAAATGCCAAGTACAAGCAGCGACATGATCAACATCGGGTGCCACACAAGCTTCAGGTGGGCGACAAAGTCTGGTTGCATTTGCAAAAGGAACGCATTACTGGAGCATATCGGAAATTGAGACCACTCCGATATGGTCCTTACACCATTACTAAGGCTGTGGGAGACAATGCATTTGAGCTCAGCATTCCCCCATTCCTTGGCCTTCACCCATTGTTCAATGTGGACCGCCTTCGGCCATACTTTCCACCATTGCTAGACACATCCGACATTGCAGAACAGCTCAAACCCATAGAATTAAATCCAGATTGCATGGAACAAGCTGCAAATGATCGGATCATGGACACACAGATCAAGAACACTCACCAACAGAATATCCAACTGTATCGAGTTGTCAAAGCATGCCAACTCCTTCAGCAGGGCAAGTGGCTCACCAGGAAACAAGTTCAGCAAAAGTTTCCTCATCTCATGGAGGAGCTCAACGCAATGGGGACCATTGCTTCCTAAGGAGGGAGGAATGATCCAGGTGGATATTGGTGGCCACCTGCCAAGTCCACCTGGACCCCCACCATTGTCTTTCTCAGCATTTTCAGTTTCCTTAATTGTAGCACAACTTACTATTTTTAGCAGTTTTTCGGGTCCTGAACTTTCGGAGCCGTTTTGAGGCCCTAAACGACGTTTTTTGGGGAATCCGAGGGCAACATGGGTCCATCGAATGAATCGATGTTTCCCATTCCAACAATGATAGTGCTCGGATAGATCTTTCTAATGAGCTATTGTATGCGTCAAACGGAGATCATATTCCAAAGTTACGACCCCGGGAAGTTGATGTAACAATTTACCCCAAACGGGGCCCACAGTTTGGCGTTTCATCTCCTAGGGTTAGGTTTTGGAATGTTAAGGGTTTTCCATTATTTCTCAACAATAAATAGGCCCTCGAGCCTCATTGTAACATAGTTCAGAGGCATGTAGCCATCACATCTCTTCTCAGAGATAAGCTACCATCGCCCTAGCTGGTTTATTTCCATTTCTGGTTGTAAGCATATTTCAGTATTTTCCATTAATGAAATGAAGTATTATTTCCATTGCATCTTTGTGTATATGGTTATCTCTATAATTTGTTGCGTTCCTGTTTAAATCCGGATCAAAACTAGCAGTGCATAGCAATGTTGATAGTTTAAATAGGATAAGGAGTCTCCATGAAAGGTGGAAGAGTGAGCTTATCCCCAAGGAAGGTAGCACAATTGATGGAACTTCCATGCCAGAGAAGGAAGGGTGACACAAATTATTCCAACAACTAAGTTTGGAGTCATACAGAAGGCTGACTGTTGGAATGAATTCGCCCAATCTGGATCATCGCGAGTACATAACTAAGCTTCAACACTGACATCACTAGTGAGCAATGTAGCTAGTGAGATCATCGCTAAAGATAATAAGTAACCTCGCGCTGGAGCATGAAATTGGACCATCGCGGGAATCAGATGTACTTCCACGCTGGTAGCGCAGCTGGACTATTTACGAGTGCCTTTCAACACATATATTTAGTCCATAGTCGCAATGAGGCAGATAACTTAGGAAAAGTGGGTCATTTGGCAATATCAAAGAGCATTTGTTCAATATCAGCATGTTTGTCTTGGACACATGACACAGTAGAAGGACTGGAGTGAAGGTAGTGACAAATTACTGTGTAACACTAACCTTGTTCCTTTAGGGTATGAAACAACACTTTTAGGGGTATAGAAGCCCTTGGTTTATGGACATATGTGATTGGGATTGCAGTGCCCAAATATATCTATAACAGTTTCCCCCTAAAGCATGAGGTCGTAAATCCTTTTGCTGTCGGGTGAAATGCTTTATAATGAGGATCTGAGGTTTTTCGAACTGGATGGTGACTTGTAATAAGATACAATACAATACATTATCTTCACAATATTTTCATGATCTAGCTGAGGCGGGCATTTCCATGCTCAGCTTTATAAATTCATATTCATGTACATAAGACAGACAATCGTCTGTGTGGCAGACTAATGATTCTGGTAGAGCCATCATCCTTTAGTTTCGATGATTATCTGTGCAGCTATGATGTACATTTGATGTCTTTATTTTCCTGAATATATCGCAACCAGGATGGATGAAACTAGATCCAGGGCAAGGATAATTTTAGGGGCGAATGTTCGCCCTTTGGCGAAATTAAGGGGTTTTAAATTTTTAGTGGGCGAATATTTTGTATCATAGTACATTTTTACAAATCACCTCAAATAGCCCACCTTATTTTAAGGGAGAGGGTAAAAAAGGTAAATTTAGCCCTTGAAATTAGGACTTACAACCTTCCATTCGCCCATTTTCAAGAATAGGTTTTATTTAAGTGAATCCATTCGCCCATTTTCAAGAATAGGTTTTATTTAAGTGAATCCTATGGGCGAAATACCATATTTATAAAAGAGGTATGGTAAATTAATAAAAATATAAATAAATGAGAGGTATGGTAAATAAATAAAACATTTTTTATATTTACTCCATAAGTCACCTTATATACATGTAAGGGTGTAAACAAATAAAAATATAAGTAAAGTGGAGGTATGGTAAATAAATAAAACCTTTTTATACTTACTGAAAAGGTATGGTAAATAAATAAAAATATAAATAAACTAGACGTATCGTAAATAAATAAAACCTCTTTTTATATTTAGTCCATAACCCTCGTTCTATTTATGAAGGCTCAAGAAAGAGGTTTTATTTAAGTGAATCCTATGGGCCAAATACCATATTTGTAAAAGAGGTATGGTAAATTAATAAAAATATAAATAAACGAGAGGTATGGTAAACAAATAAAACATTTTTTTATATTTACTCCATAAGTCACCTTATATTTAAAAACACTCAAAAAATGGGTTATATTTAGGTGAAACCTATGGCCAAAATACTATGGGACAAATACCATGGACTAGATTGTTATTAATACCATGCAAAAGACCATTATTAACCCTAATCTTAGAATTAATAAAAATAAAAATGGCACATGGTATTGACCCATGGTATTCACCAAAATGGCACATGGTATTGACCCATGGTATTCACCTAGAATGTAGCCTATTTAAATGGGGGAATTAAACCATCATGTAGCATATGCTAAGATTCACTAGGACTTTACAAAGTTCTATTATTTAGTGAAAGACTCGCCAAGATCTTACAAGATTTTATAATTGAGTAAAATATTCGCCATGCCTGGTGAGAGATTCGCCAAAAAATTATATATACATATTATATTATTGATAAAATCGCCTTCCATTTTTCCTATATACCATGGAGATTCGCCCATTTATTATATTTATAAATTTAGGGGGGGTTCTTAAAATCTTCCCTGATCCAGGGTCTTAAAACTCATTCAATCTTCGACCGAAGTACAAGTCGATCCATGTGAAAATATTTTTTGATGTCGAACATGGAAAGGCATCGCCTGATTACTAGCCAATGATGTAAGTTGTTAACAGGCGCGAGAGGAATCACCGATAATGATGATGACCCTCAAGGTACTGCAATACAATTCATGTGGTGTGAATACATGAGTTGATGTCGAGCACCACATAAAATCTTCCAGTCGAAGGCCATTAATGTAAACCTGTCGCCGGAAGTGAGAAACTTGCCATTGAGGCATGCAAGCTTCAAAGTACTAAAAGGGTTGTCCCTAAGTCAACTCCTTGGATAATGACACATGGAATGGAGAAAATGATTTTGTGGAGGTGAAAACGATCTGATGATACAAGGTTTAGGGTGGAAGTCATGAAAAATGGAGAGTGAAGGCATTATAGCAGATGGGACATTAGTTAGGTTAGTGAATTCTCTCAACGACTTCTATTGAACATATCGGCGACACTGAGATGGATTGGTAGCATTAACCCCAAGGTGGATGGTAAGGTGGATCAATGGTGATGTGACTGGTGAGCAGAATAACCCAACCCGACTCAATCATGGTGATGGAGTGAAAGTGTCATGTTCAAGAGTGACTTGCTGCCAATGAAGCTATTCAAGTTTTCTTCCCTTTCTCCCCAGTCACTGCTGACCAGTACCTCTTTATTTTTTTCAAGCTTGAGGAGGATAACGTATGCTTGTTCTATAATTTTCCCTTCGAGCAAACCCATCGCTATGTTTTAACGAGCCTAGCGACAGTGAAACTCGCTCTTGTCTATATGTACAAGTTTGTCACTATTGTTTTAACGAGTTTAACGACAAAGATAACTCGGTCCTTTTCAATTTTAGAGAGTCTAAAAAGGGACGTAAAGGCAACTCTAGTGGTCCTTTTTCATAATGTAATCCCTTAAGTATGAAAAAGTGTAAAATAATACGAAAAGGATGACTTTTCGATAGTTTTAACGAGCCGAACAAGACAAGCGCTCGATCTTTTTGTGTAATAATCCCTCAAGTCCAAAAAGATTAAAATCTAGAGGAGGGATAGCACTTCCGATCACTTTAACGAGCTGGAGAGGCCAATTGCTTGGCAATATTTTCATATTTTACGAGTTAGATGAAAAGAGCTTAAAGGAGACTTGTTTTTTGAGAAACGAGTAATGTTTTGGATAGCAACTGGTTCCAAGTAAGGTTTGGAACATTCCAATCATGGCAGTGTAAAGAAGGTGGCTAATAGAATCACTCGTCGCAGCTATTCCTCAAAAGGGTAAACAATCAAATGGAGGCGTATGATCGACTAAAAAGATTGGAGGTGATGGTAAGAACATGACCAAGGTTCAAAAGCGGATAGTCATGCGATCAAAATGGTTATTTACCATGGGTGGGGTTCATTTTTCAATGAGATTGAACTCTATGGAAACACTTGCTCATTGCTAGGTTTATTTTTTGACGAGCTTGAACTTCGCGTAAAACTGGTCATGGCGAGGTTTATTTTTTAACAAGATTGAACTTTGCATAAAATTGCTCGTGATAACAATCAGAGACGTTGATTTCACCATTAACACTATGTTCTTTTGAAGGTCGTGTTGCTTGTTCAATTACTCCATCAAATTGATTAGAAATGTGAATACATGCTTGAAAAATGAGTTAAACAACCATATTTTATTCGAACTATGTGAATAGTAACATAAAAATAGTTTTTACCTCTCATTTTTACCATTTCATTCAAATTTTTGATTCTTTGAGCTCTGGAGGAGTTTTCCCCTTTGATTTTCACCAGTTGATTTTGGGAGATTCTGTGGACTATTTTTGGTGCCATCTGGACAAAGTAGGAGCTAACCATGAGCTCTTCAATTGTGTTCTTTCCTTTTCTGATTTTGAGCATGCTTTCCTATTCTTTTGGGCCTCTGGGGTTTGAAAAATTCGTTCTCTCCCCATCGCACCCAATGTATATCAAAAGGTGCAATGCATATGAGCTATCCATTGGCCAATCAGGATGAATCTCACCCAGTACACAGTTGGGGTGCGATGGGCGTAAAAGGGCAAGTTTATGCACTGTTTTTCATGGAAATTTTTGCCTGTTTTTGCCTGAATCAGGATCCTAATTCTTCTCTTATTTGTTTTTCAAATATTCAACGGATCAATATGGTCATTACATGGCATGACGCGAGCATGAAGAAGAGGACATGGTTGCTTTACATGATCTGGGTACAGTGACTACTTTGCGGAACTGTGGTTTGCTCAAATTCTTCTGCATATCCAACATGAGGCAACAAATCAATTTGTTGCAATATTTTCTCGATGCATGGGATCCCACCAACCAAGTGTTCCAAATTCGAGGTAAATCCATCCCTTTTACAGTTGAGGATATCTACTTCTTGACTGGTTTATCGAGGCATGGTGCCCCTCTCTCACTATTGGGATCCACCTCTGGAGGCGAATCTGTGAGGGATTATATTCGCCGATTCTATAGATATGGATCTCAGCCGAGCAGGGATGGAAAAATCAGTATTCGTGATGTCACTGACTGGTCTTTGAGGACTATCTTATTCACCTTTTCTAGATTGGCTGGTAGCGCGGCTCTTCATTTGGCCAACAAGTCTTATATGCAGTATGCTCTGGAATGACTTGAACCAAAGGTATTCAATTGGTGTGATGCAGTACTTCTGGTTATAAAAGAACATCTCACTAAGGTGAAGAATGGAAGATCTAAGAACTTTGGTTATGGTTCTATTCTCACCACCTTTGCCTTGGAGAAGATCCCACTGATGCAGCCATAGTACATTTCACTCGGACCATCAATACCAACGGAACCACGGATGCAGAGATGGGTTGATCTTATGGCCAGACATGCTGGTCAGTCCCAAATTTCATTCTCTGGTGCCTTCTTTGAGTGGTTCGACCATCAAGAGATGGTATTTTCTGAGTATCCATATGTTGGGATGGATTTCCAGGGTGACCCAGATTTGGTGCTGACGGCCAGTGAGTAGTGGTGTGTTATAGGTAAATGTTCTTACCATATCCCTGTTTATTGTTTTTATAATGTTTTTATATCTTTTAGATGCTATCAAGACTAATAAAACTCATATATTCATGCAGATATTAGACCTGTGTGACCAACAATGCGCCTGAGGGTAGCAGCTGCCGTTCCAGTAGGAGAGGCTGTAGGGAGGGTTGTCCTCCACGATCTAGACGTAGTCGAGACCCTTGCAGTATTGCAGGATCATATCGAGGGTCTCACCCTTGGTATCCAGGTTGTGAGGACCGACGAGTTACCTTTGAGATTACAGTGCCATACTATTGTCTTGCCGAGTTGATGGACTAGGCTCTTATGTATGATCGCACAGGCGGTGACTTTCTATCACCAGCACCATTAGTCTAGGGTGTTTCTCTGCATTTTTGAGTTTTTGGGTCATGTGACCGATTTTGTCTTGGACACAGAACATCTTTGATAAACTATAAATAGTTATATATATTTTTGATTTTCGGAGCTTTATTTTGGTTAAGTTATATGATCCTAATGCAAATGTTGATTGAAATGCTTTCTTTTATAAATGCTGCAAATGTCTATCTAACACATAATTTGCTAATGAATCAGTTAATGTGTTTAAGTTTTTGGAAATGTGTTGATATTGAATAGAATCAAACTGCCTTTCCAAAATCCTGACCCTTAGGAACATACGATAGATAGTTGGATTCTGAACAGAATATATGCCAGTAAGCTGTAGGATGACAAGTTGTGAGTCTAGCCTGACAAAAAGTTGGCGTATGCCACGTGTGATGGCATCAGAGAGAAGTTCTATCAATGCGTTATACAAAGCGATGTTGTTCGTTGATCGACCAATACATACTCCTCTGAAACTCACTAACTCATTGGTTGGATAAAAAATGGCCCAGGCTGTAGAAGATAGGTTCCACGTACTATGACTAGCTCTATCGGCATATCCAACGAATGGTTCCAATAGGTTCGACATTTGCAACAAATGCAAGAATGGATTACCTAACCAAAAAGATCACTCTTGAAGAAGACAAAAATGTAACAAAATCATATAAAGAGGTTACTACACCTAGTCAAACATAGTAATGCTTAAGGTACAGCCCGTTTTGGGGTTGTGCCAATGGAATTCCATCATAATCTACTAGCTCGTAGGCTCATTTTTCTAGCACTCGTTTAACAACGTAGGGACCCATCCACAAATATTGGAACTTACCTACTCCCAATTTATCAGATTCCTGATCATAAAGCAAGACCAGGTCACCTTCTGAGAAGACACAGGATTTGACATTTTTGTCAAACTGTGCCTTAACTCGTTTTTTATGGGCTTCGTTAGCTAAGGTGGCGTCACGACGGGTTTCATCCAATTGGATTATTTCTAAGAAATGATCCTCTTCCTCTGAAGTTCCGGGGAGAAGATCGATTGCGAGCTTGAGAGATGAAATTTCACATTGAATTGGTAAGACGACTTTCAGGCCATACACCAGCTGAAAAGGTGTAAACCCGGTCGCATTTCTTACCGAGGTTTTGTACGCCCACAAGGCTGAGTACAGGATTATGTGCCAACTCCGTTTGTGGACTCCGATCATCCTTTGTAGCGTGCGCTTTAGGACTTTGTTGACAGCCTCAACTTGTCTGTTAGCTTGCAGATAATGCGGAGTAGAACTGTCATGGGACAATCCTAGTTTGGCAGCTAATTCGACCATCATGTGATTACAAAAATGTGATCCATGATCTGTGACTATAGCCTGTGGAACACCGAACCTAGAGACTACATTATTAAAAAAGAAAAGAGCAGTCGTTTCGCCACTATTGTTTATTGTAGGCATCGCCTCGGCCCATTTCGTAAAATAGTCAACTGTGACTATGATATACCCATGCCCCCTGGCCGAGGTGGGGTTACATGTCATGAAATCTATGCCCCATTTGGCGAATGGCCCAATAGCAACTACTGGTTGCAAAGGTGCGGGTGGTATTCTGGTTTTGCAGTCGAAGATTTGACAAGCATGGCAACTTCTGACTGCGATTATGCAATCGTTGAGCATTGTTGGCCAGAAGTAACCTGCTCGTAAAATCTTTTGTGTCGTAGCATAACCAGATTGATGCCTCCCACACATGCATGAATGACAATCATTCAGGACTTTTTCGGCCTCCTCATGGGTGAGGCACCTTTGCAGAACTATATCGATACCACGACAGTAAAGCATATCATCGACGATCATGTAGTCTTTTGCTTGGTATCAAGTACGTCTTTGTTCAAAGCGAGAGGTATTAGGCCTGTATGATTGGGTTTGGAGATAGATGATTATATCTCTATACCAAGGATCGCTTGACGATATCAGAAACCAAGATTCATCCACGATTGTTGATTTGGATGTTGAATTGTTTGACGACGATAGGCGATCACATAATAACTCCACGAAAACTACAGATTTCTTTGATTTGGATTTTACAAATTCCAGATCAAACTCTTGCAAAATAGCTATCCATTTTGAATATTTTCCCCCAAGTAACTGACACGACAGAATGTAAGTCATTGGGTTGCAATCTAATAAAATGATAGTTTTGCAAAAGAGGATATAGTGTTGAAATCTCTGTACTTCTTGAACAGCTGCGAAAGCCAGCTTTTCAACATAGGAGTATTTGCTTTCTGTATCATTTAAGTTTCGGCTTAAATAATAGATAGGATGTTTGATTCCATTTTCTTCTTGAACTAAAACCATTGTGATGGTTGTATCTGCTACAGCTAGATACAGGTTAAAGTCTTTTTGATAATCAGGAGCGTACATTAATGATTCTTTTATTAGGGATTCCTTTAGAGAATCATAGGAAGCATGTGCAACTTGATCCCAGCTAAAGGGTACTTCTATTTTCAAAATACGGGTATAACCTTTAGCAGTTTCAGCGTAATTTAGAATGAACCTCCTCAGAAAGTTTACTTTCCCTTGGAGTTTCTGAATCTGAAGCAAATTTAAAGGTGGAGGCATGTCGATGATTGCTTGAACCTTATATGGGTCGAGTTGAATTTCGTCCTTAGAAACTACAAAGCCAAGTAAACGACCAAAACTAACACAAAACACACACTTGTGTGGATTGAGTCGTATCTTGTAGTGTTGGCAACGTAGACATATAGCTCTCAAATGCCGCGGATGATCAGTCCGCTTTCATGAATGAGTCAGAAGATTGTTGAGATATGGTTGAACGATGTTCTTGATGTCATGGAAGGCATAACTCATATCCCTCTGAAAAGTTGCCCCTGTGTTCTTTAAACCAAAAGGTAATTTGTGGTAGGCGAATGTGCCCCACAGACATATGAATGCAGTCATCGACTGGTCCTGTGGGCAGATATTTATTTTATTATACCCGGAAAATCCATCCATAAATGAAAAGATTTCACATCTAGCGCATTCATCAATTATCTGGTCGATGAAGGGTGTAGGGTAGTTGTCCTTTGGACAAGATTGATTTACATCCCTGTAATCAATTCACACTCTAATCGTTCCCTACTTTTTCATCACAGGAACAATATTCGATACCAAATCAGTTAGAGGAACTGGGTAAATGAAACTAGCATGTAAAAGTTTTTCAACTTCTGCCTTAATGGCAGCGTCTTTCTTCCGGTGCACCTGCCGAAGCTGTTGTTGTACCAGTTTGACATCTGGATACATCTTGATTTCATGTTCAACTATGCTCGAGTCAATGCCTGGCATTTCTTCATATGACCATGCAAAGACATATCTGAATTCGCGAAAGAGAGCCCAATATATTTCTAGTTCTGAAGAAGAACAAGCTTTTCCGACATGAATATTCTCTACAACATTAGGTTTGATCGAGATATTTATGGCGATAGTTTCTTCAATATTGGACAGATTTCACTTTGAATCCATCGTATTTACAGTATTTGATAGAAAATAAAAAATTTAGGGATGATCAAGGTCACTAGAATAATATTCGTTGTAATCTGGAAGATGGGAATGATGGTGGTAATCTTCCCATGATGCCTCTCCTATCATCATCAACTGAATAATTCATTCGTCTGTAGAATGTACATGCAACCAAGGATTTGAAGAGGTTCCATACTCGTTTTACCTATCTACCCAAACACTCGATGAGCGTTGATTTGAGTTTGCCGCCCAGGCTAAGAAAATTGATTGCTACAAAATCTCTATTGGGCTTGGAGGCGAAACCTATTGATGATCCATGCTAACAAAATGTTCGGAAATCTTCTGAATGGAAGATATCATATTGCAGGTTCCTACTATTGCCACTTCCATCAGATTACTAGGAGGCGGAAGGGAAAAAGTACCCATCAAGGTAGGGTCTTTCAGTAGGCCTACTCTGACATTTTGAAGAGAATGAGAGCTTCCATGGATCACTGGAATGCTTCATGTAACTTGTAAACTATTGGGGAGAAAGGTTTGTTGATCAATGATTGTAATTCCTCCTTGGAAAGGAAATGAAATCTTCCTAAAGTTGATACAACAGTGCCCATGGCATAAATCCAGGGCCTTCCTAGTAAGATATTGTAATCGAGGTTTCCATTGATAACTTTGACATCAATTTCTGTTGTTTTGCCCCCCCCGAGTTCAACTTGTAAGTTACTTAAAATCCCCTACAGGGTGTATGTTCACCCATTGAATGCTTTTAATGTCATTCATGATCTTGACAAGGGTGGTGATCCTAAAGTTTTCCAGCAACTCATTGATATAATGCAGGTAGATGGCCCCTGATCAATAATTGTTCGATGAATAGTTTTGTTGAGGGCTCTCACTTGGATGAGGAAAGCGAGTTGAGCTGGTAACTGAGGTTCAAATCCTTTATGGTTAAAGGCCTCTAGATTGGAATTCACTGGGTCAATCCCACCTATTGCTAATAATAGAGCTTGTTTCTGGGAGGGGAAATTTTGTAGTACTTCAAGTGTCGACATAGCGGACGGCGATTGGGCCAGATACTCTACTATATTATAATTCTGTGCTGCTCTAGCATGAGGATTAAAAGTTGATTTGTCTACTACTCCCTTTGGCAGCTTTATTGTTAACTTAGGAATGATGGGTGGCACAACTTCGGTTGAAGTTGTTGTCGAGCTACTAGGTTGATCTATAGCCTTGTTGTTTGGTAGTTGTGGATTCCCGTAATCTTTATTCCTTGTCGATATCAAAGCATCGTTTTGTTGTTTCAAAATGGCCAACATAAGCACTTGGGATGGGGAAGCATTGTCGCTAGCAACCAGAATGGTTTCTGGGTTTGGAAATGGATCCATTAAGACTACTGACGTTTTTGAGGTTTTAAAGAACTTCTTAATCTCAGCTCTATGTGGACAATCAATCGTCCAATGGTATTTATCACAAATGTGACATGGTGAAGGAGGTTTCTTTTTCCCAGAAGGGTTTGCAGAAGATTTTTCAAGAGACGAATCATCCTTCTTCTTCTTTTTGCTTTTCCCATTTTTCTTGCCCCCTAGTTGCTTCGGTTCTTTGCCTTTGTCGGTTGACACGGCATTGACCTCTGAGGCAAGAAGTTCTTCATTTGCATTTTGACTAGAAACCGTATGGGCCTTCTTAGATGTAGCCTTTGTGGTTTTTGTGCTGGTTGTGCCTATCATGCCATCACCGACATGAGAGTCTTTACTTGATTTAGGAGGAGGAGGAACGAAAAACTCTGGTTTGGGAGCATCAAGAATTTTTCCATAGAGTGTGCTAGACTGAGTATAAATCAAGTCTAGATATTGTGCACGAGCAATGACCTGCTCTTCTGTGACAACTCCTCCCTTAGCCACATCTTCTGTAATAGAAGGTAACAATGACTTAATAAACCATTTAGCTAGCAACTGATCAGGAACATATGTTCTTACCATTTGATGATGACGTCGCCACTCATGAATATGATCAGATATGTGAGGGGCTGTTGTCTGCTTAAAATTGGTAAGAAGCTCCGTTCCTGTTTCGTACCTTATGGGTAACTGAAAATGGGTTAAAAAGGTTGTGGCAAGGGCACTGAAGTTATTGAATGAAGCTCTAGGCAATTTGATGTACCATTTTGTTGCTAAACCAGTTAACATTCGCTAAAAAAGGTGAAGCCTAATCGAATCATCGTTGAGAGTGTTGGATGAACACCATAGATGAAAAGTAATCACATGATTCGACGGATCTTCACCCGGATTTCCATTGAATTTAGGAATATCTGACGGAAGTTTAAGAGGAATCGCTGGCCACTAAGGGGCGTAAGCAATTGGATCATTTGTTAGGCGATTTAGATCTGGTAATTCCAACGTTGCGATGAAGGGAAACTGTTGATTCAAGTTTGGCAAAGCATACCCAGGATGAGATGGGATCGCTTGAGTAGTGGGTCTTTGCATACCAACATAATGTATTTGATGCTGATAACTTTGATAAGGTTGATGAGCATAACCATTATGATATGATTGATGGTGACCGTTTTGAATATAAGTTTTCCCATTACCCGTAAAGCTTTGTTGCTCAGGTCCTCGGTAAGCTTGCTGGAATTTTGGTTGTTGATATAGCACTAGCCATGGTTGTGAAACCATTTTTTGTTGTCCAATACTGGATGTTTGACCAAGATGAGGGGTGATAGTACCCATTTGATCCTTAGTCGCTTCAGTTAAGAAGCCACTAATCGGTGATTTTGGTTGAGTTTTTGAGACAAGAGGTTGTTGTATTACGACCTGAGAGACTTGAGGTCAACATACAACAAGCAGCGTTTGTACTTGCGACACCGTTACAATAGCTGGTGTAGTGGGGATATTTGACATAGGTAGATTTGGTTGCATTGAATATACAACTCTTGGCTATTGAGGTAGTATTGGCACCCAACCACTAGATGCAATTCCAGCTTGACTTGAATTTTGTTGTGAACTCTCATATGGTTGTTCTCCTAGAGGAAACAATGAAAAGGCATACTGCCACCCATATGGTGGCAATCCAGTGTTCAAAGGAAAAATTGGTCCTTGTAGACTGGACTGCCCAAATTGATACTATTGTGGAGGATCAATTTGCTGATACTCAACATAAGAAATTATAGATATTACTCCGGACGAACAAATGGGAACATACCACACTGTCGAAACAGTCCCTGGGTGGACTCCATCTAGTAGCTGAGAGCTAGTTGGGACAGATGGTACACCAGCGAACATTGTCAGAGTAGTGGCAGGAAGTTCTGCTATTGTTGTATCGAATGACATAGTCCTAGATGTCGACATTTGTTCAAACATATTGAGTCTATCCAAAATATTACTTAGCGATTCTACAGGAACTTGCGATGAAGGTTGACTATATTCTGAATTAGAAGGATATAGGTGGATCCCAGTTCCAAAATGTAATGGGGTACTGGATGGAAGATCCTCTACAGTCTCTTCTATCGTAATCAGTCCAGGTGGAAGAGGAAGACCATCGGGTCCGTAAAATATTTATGGTGCCGAAGAAGGTGCACACTTTCTACCGAAAAATGTTGGAGGGTTAACACTTTCCGAATCAGTCCTAGATGGAAGTAGTTCAGGAATAGATGTGTTTACCATTATAATAGGATCAGTTCTAGTATCCTCTTGTAACTATGGAACTTCTTCTGCAGAGGCAAGGATACCTGAAATAGTTGGAGTAACTGGAGTTTCTGAGGATGTTGAAACACAAGTTTCAAACAAACTAGGAGACTTTAATCCAGTTAAACGAGATCGCTTGGCCTGGAATGGTTTCATTTCTGGAGTCAAATATGGTTCACTCATTAGTCTCCGCAAAAGATGGGGTTTTGATTGAATTTCTTCCACCATTGCGGATTACTTTATCGACTCAAAATAAAAAGGGGGAAATGTTATTCTGAATTAAATGAATTTTATTATGCTTTGACACAACTTGCTTTTTCAATTTTTAAGAGATGAGAAAAGCTAAAGATGACTCTAGTCGCCTTTGATTTTTAATGAGCCTGAAGTGACAAGTGCTCAGATGGACCTTTTCTTTTAAGAAGTCTAAAAGGGAATGAAAGTGACTACTCTGGAAATCTAGACAGAGGGATTACCAAACCAATCACAAAACTCCAGAATACTTTTTATGGTATGGTAGTCAATCTTCCTGAATGTTGTGTTCAGTGCAATAGGGCCGCAGACATGGCTTCTATTATAGGACAAATTGACTTCCTAATCAACTCATATGAGAAGGACAAGATGACTGAAAGATTGACCATAGTTGCAGGCCCAGAATCCACACTAACGCTCTTTGTACACTGACAACCTGCTATATGTTGGCATTATGAGACAAGTGTTGTCCTTGATGGCAAATCACACTGATAACAAATTGATGATCAGTCTACAAGTATGAAGAAAAATATATACACGCTGGTTCGCTATATACCAAGTTGCGTGTACACGCTGGTTGGCTTCAGTAAAAGCGCGTGTATGTGGAAAACTTATCTTTGGTCCACGGTGGTTATTCCTTGGAAGTTGTGCCTATGGTTTTGGACCTTGGTGTCTCGACGGACGTGTTGATCCCTAGTTTTGAAGATGATGGTATTGGATTTCTATGGTTTTGGCTCTTGGTATTGAACAAGGCCTAAGGCTATATAAGGAGAAGGAAATCATTAGGCAGGTGTATCTAAAAAAGTCTTGAATATCTGATGAAGTATTAGATCCAGTATGCAGGTTATTGGTTGATGAGGTATTGCTTGATCTGAGCTAAGGAGAGATCTCACCGGTTGATGGAGAACTAGATCTAAGGAGAGATCGGGATCAAATGGTTTGAAATGAACTATCTTTATATGGTTGATTATCCGTATTTCTAGATCTTCATACTGACGCAATGTTATGTTCTGGGTATAACTGAAATCTGGTACAGCTGGAAGTTATGAAAAATTATTTTTAGATCTGTACGCAGGTTGTCTTCGGTAAAACCGCGTGTATACGCGGGTTGCCTTCATTATAGTAGCGTATATCTTTTGAAGCTTGATTTTTGGGTTGCAGCTGGATCTGACTGTTATTGCAGAGTTCTGTAGTCTGCTCTGTGTTCTGGTGACTGGGTTTGACAGGCTTTCAGTGGTTCAGTGATTCAAAGATTGATGATGCTAGTATTGGTTGTTTTATGATTTATGAATGAATCATGGTCTTCAGATTGTAATGTTGTGCTTCAGGAGTATCCAGTCTGAAAATTGATGAAAAGTGGTACCTGAAGGAAAGAAGATTGTAGGCCAGCACCTACGTACTAGTATCTTAGCTAGTACAAGAGCAAAGGGGGTTGGAGCTCCCTTCCAAGGAAGTTTGGAGAACGAGAGAAGGTTGAAGCCTGCGTACTGGTATAAGGCTACACCAGTACAAAATATTGTAAACTGAAGTTCTTATTAAAGAAAGATAGAGACGACTTGCAGCAGGTGGTTTTTCACCCACATTGGGTTTCCACCTTATATCATGGTGTTCATGTGTGTGGCTTTTGTGTGATGATCTGTTCTGCTATACTGCATCTGTTTACTCTTAATATGATGAATAATGTCCTGATGCATTTAACTGAAGATAAACTAACTGAATTATAAGATTTATGGTTATACACTGGTTTCTTTAGACACAGTAGCGTGTACACGCTGGTTCACTTAACTGAAGTAGCATATATGTTTCTGAGCATTGAAAAAGTTTTATTGATCTGATAATACTGATTCACCCCCCCTCTCAGTATTATTTCCAACAATTGGTATCAGAGCAGGTCCTTCAGAGAAGCTTGATCGCTTGAAGGTAGATCGTTCATCATGAGCAACTATGAGAGAGAAGCATCAATCAGGCCACCGGTTTTTGATGGGACAAACTTCAATTATTGGAAGGTAAGAGTTACTGCCTATCTTCAATCTCTTGGTACAGAAGTTTGGGACATCGTAGAAACAGGCTACGCGTTTCCTTCAGCTGCTCCTACAGATGCAGCTGAGAAAAAGAAGTATGAAACAAATGCGAAAGCAGTCAGTACCCTACTAGGATGTATATCCCAAACAGAATTCATGAAGGTAATGCACTACAAATCCGCAAAAGAAATATGGGACAAAATTGTCACGAGCTATGAAGGAGATGAACAGGTAAAGCGTGCTAAACTTCAAACTCTCAGGATTCAGTATGAGACTCTCAAGATGTATAATGATGAAAGTGTGGCTAACTATTTTCTTCGGGTAGATGAGATCGTTAATTGTATGAAAAATTTGGGTGAAGAAATAAAAGAGGCTATAGTGGTTGAAAAGGTTCTAAGATCATTGTCCCCCAAGTTTGAATCTAAAGTATCTGCAATAGAAGAAAAGGAAAATCTACGAATTCTTACTATGTCTCAGCTACATGGAATTCTAACTGCATATGAAATGAGAAAGGGAGGTCCATCAGACAGAAGAGAAGCTGCTTTCAAGGCATCAGGCAAAGAAGATTATTATGAAGCAAGCCACGTCCCAGAAGAAGAGGAAGAAGAATCAAATTTTGTCAGAAATCTTCAAAGGGGTTCTGGAAGGTTCAGAGGTAAGTTACCTTTTAAATGCTTTGCTTGTGGAAGAGTAGGTCATTATGCTGCAAAATGTCCTTATAAGGATAAAGGAAAGGAACCTGCTAGATGGAACAAGAAACAGAGTGCAAATAAGAAAAGCTACTGCACTCATGAAGATAGTGATGGTCTATCGAATAGTGATGAAGATGAACGAGGTAATGAATATAAGTTGTTAATGGCATTTGAAGATGATGATTATATGGATGCTATAGATGTGGATAACCTTTATGATGAAATTACTAGACTCAAGAGATGTATAGAAGAAAAGAATATGATCATTGATACTCTACAATTTCAAATTGATGAAAAGGAAAAACATCTTGAAAAACTAAAAGGTGAAATTGTTGGTCTTAGAAAAGAGATTGAGAAAACAAAATCTATTAATCTTAAATTTGTTAAAGGATCTGAAACCTTGGATGAGATCATCAATGTGCAGTGATCTCCTCTGATCAAGGCAGGTCTTGGATATAATGGAGAAACATCTCAAGCCTCTACCTCTAAAAGTTATCTTGATGCAGCAAGGAAAAGCGAGCAAAAGCCAAATAAAAGTAATCAAGTGAATCATGGATAGTTTACCTCAAGAACAAATAAAGACCATCAAGAAATTTGGAGACAAACTGCCTTAAGGACAAACAGAAGCTACAATCAGCCACAGGTAAAATCTTCCCAATTTGCTCCAAGAATAAATAGAAGCTACAATCGGTTGGATGATAGATCTGATTATCGCAGAAGTTTCTTTAATGGCCAATGCTTTTCTTGCCATAACTTCGGTCACAAAGCAGCTCAATGTGTTGCATACAAGACAATCATGACTAGAGAAGCTCAAAAGCAAGGGAGAATGACTGAAACCATGAAAAGGACTTATAACAACTTTTCGGTTCTTGAAAATGAAGTTGAATGCTCTATTTGTAATAACTTTGGTCATGAAGACTCTGAATGTAGGAGCAGGTTCCGGAAGACAATTCAGAAGGAGCAAAACTCAAATGTCAGAACATGGAGAATAAAGGAACCACAACCAGAAAGATGTGGGATAGCCTTTTATGCAGAAGGTCAAGAAAGTCTATGGTACATTGACAGTGGATGTTCGAAGCATATGACAGGGGACAAAGAAAAGCTTGAGTCATATACCGCATTAGAAAAGGGGAAGAAAGTTTCTTTTGGAAACGATAGCTCTGCAGCCATAAAAGGAAAAGGTGTGGCTCCATTGAAAGAGAAGGTCAAAGCTGGAAATGTTTTGTATGTTGATGGATTGAAGCATAATCTTCTGAGTGTCAGTCAGATGTGTGATCAAGGAACAGAGGTAATATTTAGATCAAATGGATGTTGTGTTTGTGATCTTGATACAGGTAAAACAGTGATCAAAGGAAGAAGGACTCCAAATAATCTATACATATTTGAAGAAGGACCACAACAATGCTATTTGAGCAAGGATGATGAACACTGGCTATGGCATCGAAGGTTGGGGCATCTAAGCTTTTCACAAATAAGGAAAGCATGCAAATATCAGGCAGTTCGTGGTCTTCCAGATATCAAAATTCCAGACAACACTATATGCAAATCTTGTCAGTTTGGAAAGCAAACCAGAACTAACTTTCCAGAGAAGGAAGGATCAGCTAGCATGCCTCTTGAGCTAGTACATACAGATGCATGTGGTCCATTCAGAAAAAGAACACCTCGAGGAGAAGAATACTTGATATTATTCATTGACTATTTCTCCAGGTTTGTCTGGTTAGGACTTATGAAGCACAAAGATGAAGCATTCGAAAAATTCAAATCCTTCAAAGCCTTGGTTGAAAATGAATCAGGACACAAAATTAAGTGCCTCAGATCTGACAGAGGTGGGGAGTTTACCTCAAACGAATTTTTCGATTTCTATGAAGAACATGGGATAAGAAGAGAATTCTCTACAGCTAGAACTCCTCAGCAAAATGGGGTGGTGGAAAGAATGAACAGAACAATCCAACAAATGGCTCGTGCTATGCTTGATGAATCAGGTACTCCCGCAACTTTCGGGGGTGAAGCTGCACATGCTGCGGTTATTATTCTTAACAAAACAAATGTCCGAGTAAACAGCACTCAAACACCTCATGAGCTCTGGAGTGGTGAGACTCCTTCGGTGAAGCACTTCAAAATATTTGGGAGCAAATGTTATATTAAGAATACTGATGAGCAACTTGGCAAACTTGAACCAAGAGCAGATGAAGGCATTCTTCTTGGTTATTCTCCATATAGCAAAGCATACAAGTGCTACAATAAAAGACTTGGCAGAATTGTTGACAGCATTGATGTAGTGGTTGATGAGAAGGGATATATTCCTAGGCAAATTCATCATGAAGACATTGAAGAAGATGAAGGCTACACTCAAAGGCAGAATGATGAAGAAGAAGAACCTCAAGAAGAACCAGAGGAGCAGGCAAGAATAGAAGAGAAGACTCCATCCAGATATGTTCAAAAGAATCATCCAGAATCTCAGATTGTGGGGCAGAAAGAAGCAGGAATACAAACAAGAAGAAGAATTGCAGAAGCTTCAAGCTATTTGGCATTACTCTCTTCCACGTAACCACAAAATGTGAAAGAGGCATGCAAAGATGAATGTTGGGTAAAAGCAATGGATGAAGAACTTGAGCAGATCGAAAAGAACAACACTTGGCAACTGGTTCCTAGACCAAAAGATAAGAATGTCATAGGGACAAAATGGGTCTTCAAGAATAAATTGAATGAAAATGGAGAAGTAATTAGAAACAAGGCCAGACTTGTTTGTAAAGGGTATGCGCAGCAAGAAGGGATAGATTTTGAAGAGACCTTTGCTCCTGTAGCAAGACTTGAGGCCATCTGAATGTTCCTTGCTCTCTCAAGCTTTCAAAACTTCAAGGTATTTCAAATGGACGTGAAATCAGCCTTTCTGAATGGAGACTTAGAAGAAGAAGTATATATTGAGCAGCCAGATGGTTTCATTCTTGGGAATGATCCAAACCTTGTATGCAAATTAAAAAAGGCTCTCTATGGTCTCAAACAAGCTCCAAGGGCTTGGTACTATCGATTGGACAAATATCTTCACCAACAAGGCTTTTCAAAAGGATCAGCAGATAGCAACCTCTATATAAAAATTGAAAATAACAAATTGCTAATACTTGTCGTTTATGTAGATGATATTATCTTTGGCAGCAATGAAGAGACTATGAGTCAAAACTTTGCCTTGGTTATGCAGAAAGAATTCGAAATGTCACTACTTGGAGAATTGACATACTTTCTTGGATTGCAAATCCAACAAAATGAAGGAGGCATCTTCTTGTCTCAAACCAAGTACCTCAAGCAGATCTTGAAGAAGTATGGCATGGAAGATTCAAAGCCAGTATGTACACCCATGGTTACAGGATGCAGCCTCAGTGCAAATGATGAATCAACAGCGGTTCATCAACCAACTTATAGATCCATGATTGGGAGTTTGCTTTATTTGACAGGTACCCGACCAGACATCATGCATGCAGTCGGAATAGTTGGGAGATTTCAGGCAAATCCAAAGGAGACTCATCTTCAGGCAGTGAAGAGAATCTTCAAATATCTTCAAGGGACACAAAATTATGGATTATGGCATCCTAGAGATACAGATCTCACACTTCATGCTTATACAGATGCAGATTGGGCCGGAAGCGTGGATGACAGGAAGAGCACAAGTGGTGGTGCAGTCTTTATGGGCTCCAGATTAGTATCTTGGTTCAGCAAGAAACAGAGTTCGATTGCCTTATCTACAGCTGAAGCAGAATATGTGGCTGCGGCATGTTGTTGCACACAACTTCTTTGGATGATGCAGACCTTGCAGGATTTTCAAATCACTTGCACTTCACCAGTCTCTATCTTATGTGATAATACAAGTGCAATCAGCATTTCAAAGAATCCAGTCATGCACTCAAAGACCAAGCACATACCAATCAAGTACCATTTTCTTCGGGAACAAGTGCTTGAGCAGAAGGTCAAGTTGGAGTATGTTTCTTCTAAGGAACAAGTTGCTGATATTCTCACAAAACCACTGCCCAGGGAAACTTTTGAATATCTCAGACAAAAGCTGGGAGTAGTTGATGCTTCATCCTGCTGTTGAAGCTTGTCTGTTCTACAAAAAATTTGGTATACACAAGTTACGTAAGGGATATCCGCGTATATACGCCGATCTATGCGGGGAAAGTCGCGTGTATGGTGTACGCGTGTTGCAGGAAGCATATCCGCGTGCATACGCCGTTTTCTGCAGGAGAAGTCGCGTATATGGAGTTCTGAACAGCAAGGGAAGACTCCGGTCGGAGAAGGTCTGAGATGGGTATGCCAGAATTCTTCAGGCACAGGTTCAGGGGGAGCTTCAGGCACAGGTTCAGGGGGAGCAGATTAAAGTCTCACAAAGCATTGTTGGCATTTAGATGCTTTTGGTTCTAGTACACAACTGTTGTTGGTTTCAGGAGAAGGAGCTCAGAAGGAAATCTTGGTTGCTGATCTAAAAGATGTGTATCAGATGCTGCTTGTGACTTTCATAAGTCTTGGTCTAGATTTGTTGTCTCTATGTCATGTATCTCTTCTGTGATATCTCTTTTATGGTGTCAAGGTCATGTAACGGCCTATGTTGGTTTCCCCACTATGCCTGGGATGAATGATGTAATATAATTGGTTGTTTCTGATGTATCCCCTCTTGGTTGGGAGTATGGATGTATGTATTGAGTCTTTTGGTAATAGGAAGGTCCCTTATGGTGTATAAGTCTTGGTTCCTTTGAAGAACATCTTTTGCAGATCTTGCCTACAGTCAGAGGAAGCATGTTTCAGCACAACCAAGCAAAGATATCAGCATGTACTCAGGGGGAGCACACCCCTTTGCCCTTGATGACAAAGGGGGAGAGTGATTTGATTTGGTATTGTTGCCATCAAGTCCAAAGGGGGAGATTGTTGGCATTATGAGACAAGTGTTGTCCTTGATGGCAAATCACACTGATAACAAATTGATGATCAGTCTACAAGTATGAAGAAAAATATATACACGCTGGTTCGCTATATACCAAGTCGCGTGTACACGCTAGTGGGCTTCAGTAAAAGCGCGTGTATGTGGAAAACTTATCTTTGGTCCACGGCGGTTATTCCTTGGAAGTTGTGCCTATGGTTTTGGACCTTGGTGTCTCGACGGACGTGTTGATCCCTAGTTTTGAAGATGATGGTATTGGATTTCTATGGTTTTGGCTCTTGGTATTGAACAAGGCCTAAGGCTATATAAGGAGAAGGAAATCATTAGGCAGGTGTATCTGAAAAGGTCTTGAATATCTGATGAAGTATTAGATCCAGTATGCAGGTTATTGGTTGATGAGGTATTGCTTGATCTGAGCTAAGGAGAGATCTCACCGGTTGATGGAGAAATAGATCTAAGGAGAGATCGGGATCAAATGGTTTGAAATGAACTATCTTTATATGGTTGATTATCCGTATTTCTAGATCTGCATACTGACGCAATGTTATGTTCTGGGTATAACTGAAATCTGGTATAGCTGGAAGTTATGAAAAATTATTTTTAGATCTGTATGCAGGTTGTCTTCGGTAAAACCGCGTGTATACACGGGTTGCCTTCATTATAGTAGCGTATATCTTTTGAAGCTTGATTTTTGGGTTGCAGCTGGATCTGACTGTTATTGCAGAGTTCTGTAATCTGCTCTGTGTTCTGGTGACTGGGTTTGACAAGGTTTCAGTGGTTCAGTGATTCAAAGATTGATGATGCTAGTATTGGTTGTTTTATGATTTATGAATGAATCATGGTCTTCAGATTGTAATGTTGTGCTTCAGGAGTATCCAGTCTGAAAATTGATGAAAAGTGGTACTTGAAGGAAAGAAGATTGTAGGCCAGCACCTACGTACTAGTATCTTAGCTAGTACAAGAGCAAAGGGGGTTGGAGCTCCCTTCCAAGGAAGTTTGGAGAACGAGAGAAGGTTGAAGCCTTCTGCAGGTTGTAGCCTGCGTACTGGTATAAGGCTGCACCAGTACAAAATATTGTAAACTGAAGTTCTTATTAAAGAAAGATAGAGACGACTTGCAGCAGGTGGTTTTTCACCCACATTGGGTTTCCACCTTATATCATGGTGTTCATGTGTGTGGCTTTTGTGTGATGATCTGTTCTGCTATACTGCATCTGTTTACTCTTAATATGATGAATAATGTCCTGATGCATTTAACTGAAGATAAACTAACTGAATTATAAGATTTATGGTTATACGCTGGTTTCTTTAGACACAGTAGCGTGTACACGCTGGTTCACTTAACTGAAGTAGCGTATATGTTTCTGAGCATTGAAAAAGTTTTATTGATCTGATAATACTGATTCACCCCCCCTCTCAGTATTATTTCCAACACTTTATAAAGCTTGTTTACAAGCATAAAGGAGCATTAGTCTACCTGCTAACTCATGTTGTTAGACCAGGGGGAGCATTAGTGAACTTTAGTGATGCTCAAATTGGTTATGCCAACGAATCTGCCATAAAATATCTAGATATTATTTCCCTAAATTTGTGCAAGAAAAGTAGGGAATCTCCAAAAATCAAGATATTTCAAGAAATTCTATTCTAGAAATAGAGGCAAATGGGACGAAGCTGGTAAACGAGGTCGGTTCATGGTTTTTACCCAAATGAGCTACATGTGGAGTTGGGAAGCCCTAATTTGATTGCTATTTAAGCAACGAGAGGGCCATTGCACAAGGGTCAAAGCATTTAGAAGGATAGTACATGGTGCTGTTGTGATATTGTCATATTCTTGAAGGCGCTAGCTGAAAGAAGGAAAGAGAGAGAGAGGAAGAAGGGATAAGGAAGACTGATGCAACAGGGTTGTTGTAATCATTCTTCTGTTCTGAATATAGGACTGCGGTTGTGTTCCACTACTCAAAGTGTCGGTGATATTATGCATTTATTTGTCCATTCTGATGCTTGTTGTGTTGAGTAGATAAGTTACACATTTATACATGTTTGTTACAGATTCTTTCATTAATTGTCAGAAGTATATGTTGTGATTGGTTTGCTTCATTCTATTGTGCAAGAATCATCTTAGAGCCGGTCAAGAGGAGTTCTTGTTATTGCACAGAGATCCCCAAGCGAATCTAGAGAGAACCAAAGGTGATCCTTTCTCCATATCCTATCAATATATGTCAGATAGATGGACATGTGTGTAACAGGTACCTTTTGTAGATAACCTTACGGTCTGTCGGAAGTTCCAGGAAGACTTTCGAGGGTAGTTTTCATCCCGTGCATTTTACCCCATAGCAGAACTGGCGAATCTGCTGGGGACTATACTTTAGTTCCTAGTTATCCAGACTCCTCTTAGATCTCTTCTCTCTTCTATGAGCTTCCTGCTTCTTCATATCCTTCTTTGATCCACCATCTAGTTTGTTACATCCTACAAAGTTTTTGTCTCTTCAGAAACTGATCCCAAAAGCCCACTTTTTGAGATCTTTCCCTAACTAATGCAGGTTGCTGGTCTACACAAAGCTTTATAAAGCTCTTTGACTATGCAAAGGGAGTATTAGTGGCCAAACTAAATCTCTATTTACACATAGACAGAGTGTTACTGACCCATTTCCATGTTTTTCAAGACATTTTGTGGACCAAAAGTGGGGAAAACTTGTCCCAAAGGCTGAATCAAGATCTGCAATAGTATCATGCTAACAAATTTGTTGTCTTAAAATTTATTTTTTAAGAAAATGCTTTAGTTTTTCTCTCATAAAAGAAATTTTTATTGAAAGAATCGCTAATAAACTGTACATCTCCTTCTGTCAAATTACTTGTAGGTTGCTTTGTTTGGTTCAATAATTGTTAAGGAATATTGAGAAAAGGAAATTTCGGTTATGCAAAGTGTTGAATGATTTTTAGATGCACTGATGAATACATGAATATGTGAAATAATACATGTGTAGAATAAAACTTGCTTGCATAAGACATTGAATTTTTTTTTTAAACCATAGTTCTGCACAGTTTATCGAGCCGAGAGCCTCATAATATTCATACGTCAACACCCCCTCCGAAGACAAATAAAAAGTACACTAAAATTTACACTAGAATCAATTAGATGCTCTTTTTTTAGAGCAAACCAACATTAGATAGATTAGAACCTTGGGATAAGAGAGTGAGTCAACTACCCAAGGTTGAAAATCAAACTAGTGTCATTAAAGAGTGAAAAATCTTTCTACACTCATATTACTGCGACCACTCCACTCACAATAGAGATAAATACGAGACAACATTGGATTGTAATTGAAGGTATCCTACCTTCTTTTACAACTCCTTTGGGCATTCTGTGTAACAGGGATCTCTTCAGGGATTTCAAAACTGAGTCGGGGACTCAGGTATCCTACCCACACAGCATGTTGTCTGCGACTATGTCCCCCCGGTAATGTCTGTGATTTGAGGTATCTCTAGTGGCCAATACTTCTAGGTACTTACCTAAGGTGATTGGGACGGGCTGTCCTGCTACCTCAAACGGACAGACCTACTTTGTCTTCATTTCTTGGGAGGGTGCTCGTCTTCACGAGAGTACTTGGCCCCTTAATCTGAGGTTCGGGCAAAGGTCAAAAGTAACCGTAACTATACATTTGGCCATCCTTCTCTGTTACTCATTGAGAGACTGGGTTTCATCTCCAGTAATCAGTGTTTATCAGACAAGGTAATTTCACTTTATTTGCTAATTATCATTTTTAGTGTATTTTTCCTTTTTAGGTACCTGAGTGCTATCATTTTTTAGACTTAAAGAATATCACCTTAAAATTTATCTGATAAAACTTACAAGTCATTGTGGCTACATCCGCCCTCATCGTCAATCCAGATGGTTGTTATAACTTCCTCCACTCACCGTGGAGGATCTGTCGAGATCCACTGACTCGGATTCCTCATCTTCGAGGAATCAGTCTCCTAAATCGCACACGAGATCGTTCTGGACGACCGATGATTCTGATTTGCTAGAGGATTTCTTCACGGAAGGATTTCTTCCTCATTTTAACACTCCGCTTACAAATCTATCAGATCCTGTTATTGATCCCGTTGTAGCAGTACTTTAGTCTTCATTAGGAGGAACTCTCCCATCTATTCAGTCAGCACCTCAAGGGTTGTGGAATTATAGAGACACTGTGTCGACGATCATCACAACACTGGTAATGTGGAACCCCACAATCAGTTTATCCCAAGTGCTACAACTCACATCACACCCTCTATCAGCGAAACCTAGCAGATGCCAGGCTCCACTCCTATGGTGCACCAAAGCATATCTTCGACTAGTGCCACATATAGTGCTCCATACAACACTCAATGTGGAACTATGGGCGTAGTTCTAGTTTACCAAAACCAAGGTTAGCTGCCAATGTATGGTTATAGCCCCCAGATTCAGACATCTGGGGTGGCTCCCAATATGCACATGGCAGCAGGGAATGTCACAGCTCCCCCGTTGTTCTTAGGCATGCACGGATAGTCGCTGATTGATATGAGTTTTCCCTCTATCAATCAAAGCCATATGGTCAGTTCAATGTTGGTTGGGAATCCACAAGGGATCCCCACCCAATCCATGGGGGAACCCTACTAACAAGCTCATATGAGTCAAGGGGGCACTGCTTATACTGGGGGAAACTTCATACCCCAGTATCAAAATCCTCATGGTAATTCAGTTTACAACACTGTACTGCAAAGAAAATGCTACACCACGCAACCCATGTACACCATGGAGAACCAAACGATGGGAGGAGCGCAGAGCTCCTCAGGTCATCCGTGTTCACAATGGTCCGAGTCGGGGGCACCCAACAATTTTCCTTTTTTGGCAAGATTGGATATCCCCAACTTATACAAGTTGACTAATGACCCCAGCTAACATAACCTACAATGGCCACCGATCCTGCATAAAATACCGATAGATATTCCTAAGTTCGACAGAAAACAAGGGGAGGATCTAGGCACTCATGTCACCACCTACCATCTATGGTGTGTTTCCAACTCCATGGTGGATGGCAATGTTCGGTTGCGTCTTTTTCCCTGCACCCGCACTGGTAATGCTACAAATTGGTATATTGAGTTACCACGTATGTTAGTGAATACCTTTGATGCTTTAGCGATGGAGTTCCTAAAGCACTTTCAGTTACCTATCCGTTATGAGACAAGGACGGAGCTCCTTACTTCGTTTCCTCAGGATACCGCCACCCACATTTCTGATCATATCCATGAATGGAGACGTAGGCGGAGGTAAGTCAAAGCCCCCATTCCTAATTTTCTCTTAACAGACTGGTTCTATAAATCGCTACTCCCACAAATCGCTAGAGATGTCACTCTAGGTGGTGCGGTCACAGAGGACCAATCCATACATCGTGCCCAACATTTAGATTTGATCTATTCACATTCTGGCACTCTCTACGACATTATCCCGTATGCTCCCGATAACCCCAATCCTCCCACCACTCAGCGACCTGGAGCACATGTCGATGGGATTGTTGGTGCAACCTCCACGAGTGCTGTAAAACAACTCAGTGGGTCCATTGCCAAGTTGGTAGTGGACCCCTCTACCAAATTCCTGCTGCTGCGATTAACTCTGTGCAGTCTACACAAAAATACAGTAGCAAGAACAAGAAGAATAAGAAAAAGACCGGTCCTTCTGAGGAGCAGTCATCTATGCAGCCCAACCCAAAACAGAAGGCTACTACGCCTACTGATGTGGAAAAGGATAAAGGCACCAACTATTCGTGCAAACTCTGTCTTGAAGCTCACTAAAACTGGCATTGTCTGCATCTTCAAGAATGCATGGATTACCTTGCCAAAAGAGATTTTGGTAAGGCACTTACTATCCTTAGAAATCCTTTTCCTACTCAACAGCAGCAAAATCTCATTGGCAACCAACCGCAACCCATGTCTGGGGGAAGCAATGGTTCGCAACATCCTTCACCTGATGAAGGATCTTCTGTCGTTTACACATTTGGAACGGTAGATCTCAACAGAAGAGACAAATCTTATGGAGCTCCTGTCGCTCCAACAGCAAAACCATCCATAGGTCAAAACCCATCACCGCCCAACGATTTGCGAATCGAAAGGCTGGTTGAGGACTTTGTAATTCGAACCCCCAAGGGGGCACTTCGACGCAGAACACACAACACATCTGCACTTTCCGCCCAACACTACAACATTGTAGAGGATTTGGTGCAAGCTCTGTCGGCCATGTTGGTGCTCGAAGTATTACAAACATGCCTTAGCCAAAGGAAAGATTTGCTTTCAGCTATCGGGGGTATTGACCCTACAGATTCCATGCTTGCCATTTTTGACATGGACAAGTGTAAACCTCCCCTTTCCCACCAGCTTGCATTTCAGGTGCATATCACTTCAAAAGGTAAAGGTATACACCGAATTGTGATCGAAGAAGGTGCTTCAACCTACGTCATGTCGGATTCATGTTGGCTCGCCCTGGGTTCCCCAACCCTATCCCTATCGTCAAACTCCCTTAAAGCTTTTGATGGCCACACCTTTGTCCCAAAAAGATACTTAGCCAGTTTTCCCATAACTTTGGCTGGGAAAACTGTAACGGTGGATGTAGAAGTCATAGACAGCAAACTCGACTATAATCTATTGTTGGCTCACAGTTGGACATATGCCATGACGGTCGTCATATCTATTGTCTTTCGCATCATTCAATTTCCATTGGATGGAAAGGTTATTATAGTAGATTAGTTGTCTTTCTGCACCGCTGATTATTCACCATTACCAAGTGGCTCCTCCTTGTGACACCCTAGTTGACTCCTCCTTGTGTTCTTCTCCTTCTATTTCAATTCCTTCTTCCTCTCTGTTTTCTTATCTTCTTCCTCTTGTTGTTCTTTCTCATCTCCATCAATTTCTTCCTTCGGTTCCTCCTCTATTTCAACATCATCCTCCTCTTCTCCCCATTTTTCTTATGCTTCATCATGTTCCTCTGTATTGGTTTCTTCTTCATCCGTCTCATCCCCATCTATCTCTGTATCTTCTTCTTCTTGTTTTTCCTCCTCCTCACTAACAGAAGGACTAACATCATAGGTGAGGGTTTTGTTGTCATCCTCTGCTGGTAAGTCTCTGAAGACTGACCCTGTTATAGGGATCCTAAGGTTTTGGACAGCATCCTCAATGAGGATCCTGATCAACCCATGGTGAGCCAATTGTTGGGAATTCCCTTCCTTTACTTTGTTTCTAGAGTCTATGAGTGATTGCATCAAGAAATAGGGTATCGTGAGTCTTTGGTGAACTAATCTTTCTACCCCAAATCTTAATTCTTCAAGCATCCTAAAATGGTAGCCATAAACAACACTGTATCTACCCTCACATGAGATATATTTGATGAGTTCGTAACCTACCTCACTCCATGGGTATGGAAGACTATCCCTCCTTAATCCATTCTTATCCTCTGTGGGTTCTTCACCTTCTAAAAATAATTTCGTTTTTTCCACCTGACTGTCTGTTTTTTCTTCTTTTCTCCATGGAATTCCTAGGGGAATGTGGTGACCCTACTAATGAGCTCTGGGGTGATATCTATAGTGAGCCCTCTAACTATAATAGTGGCATGGATTTTTCTATCTGGAGTGAGTGAATGAGAAAATTCTTGATCCACCTCATCATCATACCCTGTGAATTTTCCGAAAAACCTCATCCATTGGTGTCTTATAAAGATTTCAAGCACTTGGGGGTGTTTTTGTATCCTCACAGTGTTTGTGGGTGACCTCCTATTAAACCCTCTTGTCATCTTTCTTTTGAGGCTTGAGGAGGAAATGAGAGTTTTGACACAAGAATTTTAAATTCAGGAGAAAACAGAGTTTCTTGTGTATGTAATTCACCTCCCACAATTGTTATATCGACTAGCTTTTAGAGCATTTCTAGTTCATTTTCTTGTAAATGGGGATGGATTTTTATATCCTACCTCTTTAGAATGGTGGAAGTGGACAATTCTCGTGATATTCCCTCTGGAACCCCTCTCTGCGCATCCTATAGACTGCCTCTGTGTATTTTGTAGACTGTTCCTGTAGACCTTTCTTGTAGGAATTCTTGTGCATCCTCCTGTAGAAATTCTCTTGCAAAATGATGGATCCTTGATTCCATGGGTGGCCAAAGTTATGAGAGCAACTTAAGTGAGGGAGTTTCGAGGAGTTGCAATGCATGAATGCATGTAAATGATGTTTTATTTCCTTTTATGGCTTTTCGGGGTGAGGTGGTGTGCTGGCAGCAGAGGTACGTTGCCATTTTTAGACCGTTGGTCCCCACTACCACCTCATCATTCCCACTCTTCGTAATTAGCTCCCACCTCGTAGATCCATACTTAACCACTTCTTGTCCTACTCCTCCTCTGTCTTTGAGTTGACTGCAGCCACGTGTGATAGGACACCTAGTTTTGTATGTGATGACTCAACGAAGGTGGCCAAGTTAACTAGCCACCTTTTCATTTATAAACCAACTAGCTCGTAACCCTTACAACTTTTGATCAAATGATGCATATGAGTGAGTGAGCGGGATACTTACCTATGGTCTCGATGCCATGTTGTAGTTGTCGAAGATCAGAGGTGTTGTTTTCTTTATTTACTGCATGGTCATTCTTCTTCCTCCTTTGTTGTATGTCGATGGTTTCTTAGCTTTTGCAGGTGTCTGTGACTAAAGATATGATGTTTTTTCTACTGTGGATCTCTTGGAACATCCTAGTGAAGACATGTAGCTGATGATTGATATTCTGTGGGATAGGCTGCTACAGGATTTCCTACAAGATGTCCTGTAGCTGCTTCTCCCTTAGAATTTCTTAATCATGTTGCTGGCTGGGGTTGTGAGGATGTTGCAATGAATGGATAGAGGGAGTAGGAGTGTGTGTGGAGCAAGGGACATTCATGTAATTTTCTTAATCTCCTTTATTTTCCATTTTTTTCTTTTTTCTTTTCATAATTGGTAGAAACTGATCTCTTTTTATTTTGAATGGTGAGTGCAAGGATGATGGTAATGGACGAGGTGAGGGGTTAAATGATGTCTATAATCAATTTTGGGGACCTAAACAACCTACCATTCACCCTTGGATTGCTTCCTGTAGGTTTTCCAGGCCACTGTAATTCCTACAAGATCATCCTGTAGGTTTTCAGGGGATCCTGTAGGAATACAGGGGATCCTATAAAAAACACAATCTTCACCTAAATTGAAGCAATGAAGTGAAAAAAAACAATGGAATTGATGGAGGGATGCATGGTAAGGAGTGGAGGAGATGAATATATGTGAGGTAGGGTTCCCTTTGGATCTTCTCTTTGCTCATTGGTTGTCTTTCTCGCCCAGTTGCAAATAAAAATTATGTCTTTTTTCTCTTTATTTATTTATTTGAAAAAAACACCTAGGTTGCCTCAGAGAGGTTTTCACCCTAGATGTTTTCCCTGGGCACCTCAAGGAAGGTTTTCACCTAGGGATATTCTTATATTTCTTCCCTTTTTTTTTCATCATTGGGCCGCCTCACGAGGTTTTCAACCAAAATATGGGACTCAAGTGCCTCATGGAGGTTGTGACTTGAATACTTATTCTTTTTTCTCTTTTTAAGTGACCTGATTAGGGAGGAGATGGAACTTGCTCCACTATCATCATTGTCTTATTGATGTTGTCAATGAAATCTTGTTTTGATAAAGGCCTCTTGAACATTTTCAATCGGTGTCCATTAACAAGCAATGGAATGGCTTCCTCATCTATAGTTTTGATTTGCACTAAACCATTATCATGGCATCTTTCCACCATATAAGGTTCAAGCCATCTTGTCCTTAGCTTTCCCTTGAAGTATTTATACCTAGAATCATATAACAATGCCCAATTGCCCTCTTGAAATTGCTTCTCCTTAATATGTCTATCATGCTAGATCTTCCTCTGAAGCTGAACTATCTATGTATGTAGGAGGGCCTACATTTTGAATTCATCTAAGCCATTCAAATGGAACAATATTTCTTTCTGTGCATGACTGCGATCCAAATCTGGTTGGGCTACCATCCTCAATGTGTTATATTAAAACTCAATGGACAGCAAAGCCTTTTTCCCATAGACCATCTCATAGGGTGTAAATCCAGTGGTGGCCTTCCATGTTGTATTATAGGCCCAAGTGGCCTCAACTAGTCTCTATGCCCAATCCTTCTTGCTACTGCTCACTACCTTGGTTAAGATGCTCTCCAGTGCCCTGTTGGTCACCTCCACTTGCTCATTAGCTTATGGATGATAAGGAGTGGAGCTCATATGCTGGATTTTGTGATGGTTGAGCAGTTCTTCTATCATGTTAGAGGTAAACTGGATGCCTTGGTTTGTGACTATCTATCTAGGGTACCCAAATTTGTAGAATACATTCTCCCTTAGGAACTCAGCCACCTTCTCTTCTGTTGCTACCTTAATTGCCTTGGTTTTATCCCACTTAGTCAAATAATCAGTGTACACAAAAATGTATTGTTTTTACTTTGAAGGAAGGTTGATAGGCCCAATGAAGTCCATGCCCCACTTGCCAAATGGCTTGAAAGTCACTTGAGGTTGTAGGGGAATTTCATCTCTTGGAGTAGGCTTTCCCATCTTCTGGCACTGAACACACTAACTAATGTACTTTTTCATATCCCGATGAAGAGTGGGCCAATAATAGCATGCTTGTAACACTTTGAATGTTGTCCTCTTTGCTACAAAGTGACCTCCACAAGGCCCATCATGACAGGTCAGAAGGATGTCAAAAACTTCCTCTTCCCTTACACAAATTCTCAAGATTTGATCTAGGCCAAGTTTGAAAAGATTGCCCCCAATCTAGGTGAAGGGGGCGCTTTTCCTCACTATCTTGCTATTTTCTTTGGAGAGAAAGTTTGGTGGGAACTGTGTTGATACCAAATAGTTTGCTATATCAGCAAACCATAGGAAGAGAATTGAAATAGCAAACAAATGCTCATCTGTAACTGGTCATCCACCATTCCTTCTTTACTTGCAGGCAGATTCATCCTAGATAGAAGGTTTTGCAACAACATTTTCCTTACTAGGCTTATCAACAATAGTTAGATCAAACTGCTATAATAAAAGCAGCCATCTTATAATTCTAGCATTCACATCTAGTTTGTTCATTAAATATTTGATTTCACCATGGTCAATATGCACAAATTTTTGGTAGCCTGTAATATAATTCCTAAATTTTTTTAATGAATGCACAGTAACCAAGAGTTCCTTTTTGGTCACAGTATAATTTAGCTCATCCTTTGACAGGTTCTTACTGATAAAATAGATGGCATAGGGAAATTTCTCCTCTACCTGACCTAAGGATGTTGCTATGGCTTTGTGTGTGGCATCAACATGATTATGAAAAGGAAGGGCCCAGTTTGGGCCTCAAAGAATTGGTGTAGTGGTTAACTTACCCTTTAAAATGTCTAAGGCCTCTTGACAGCTTTTTGACCATATAACATAGAATCTTTGGCCAACAACCCACATAAAGGAGAGGCCAATTTGTTGAAGTCATTTATGAACCTTTGGTAGTATCCAGCTAACCCCAAGAAACTCCTGACATCCCTCTGCTTTTGCGGAGGTGGGACCCTTTAGATGATTTCTATTTTGTTCGGGTCCACCTGCATTCCTTGTTGAGATATTGAATGACCTAGCACGATCACTTCAATCATTAATAATTCACATTTTTCCAGACTGAGAGATAGGTTAATTTCAATGCATTTATGCAATACTTTTCCTAGGTTAGTTGGGGCTTCTTGAAAATCACAGCCATAAGGTGTAAAATCATGCATATAGATTTCCACCGCATCATGTACTAATTTGGTGAAAATACTCAACACTGCTCTCTGGAAAGTGTCAGGAGCATTGCATAGGCAAAAAAGAAGGACCCTATAGGAAAAAGTACCCAAAGGACAAGTGAATGTGGTCTTATCCTGGTCTTGTGGGCAGATTTGGATTTGGTCATACCCACTGAATCCATCTAGGAAAGAAAAAAACTTCTTCCCTCCTAGGCCATCTGGCACTTGGTCAATGAAGGGTAGGGGAAAATGATCCTTCTTTGTGGCTTTGTTCAAATCCCTGTAATTGACACAAATCCTCCACTTACCGTTTTTCTTGGGAACTAAAACTAAAGGAGAGACCCACTAACTGTCGAAGATAGGGTAAATGAATCCTGCATCTAGCAGTTTTTGCAGTTCTTCTTTGACTATATCTTTGAGAGTTGGATTCATCCTCCTTTGTGTTTGTCAGGCCGGCTTGCAACACTCTTTGATGTATATGTGGTGAGTACACACTAAGGGGTGTACTCCCTTCATTTCCTTGTAACTCCAAGCGAAGCCTTCTAGTTTTTCTCTCAACATGTTGCATAGTTTTTCCTCTTTGAAAGAAGAAAGAGATGGATTAATTTTCAAAGTTTTCTCTGGGTAGAATTCTATGGTTTTGACATGGAGTGGGTTGGAATCATCCAAGCATAAGTCAATTGGACGATTGTTTTGGGTTTTCGTTACTTCTTCTTCTAATGGTAAAAAACTAGGTGTTGGACTTTTGAGCAGGTGTTCAATTAAGTCATCCCCATCTTGTTGTCCTCCTCCTATGGTTGCTTCCAAAGCATAAAGGATGGCAGAATAAACAACATCTTCTTCCTCCTCCAACCCTAAAGGTAAATCATGCTCTAGAGAAGGTTGAGCAGGAGGGTATAGGACTAACTGCTTGGACATATGCCTATTCTTAATGGTCATATTCCCATCTCTGATGCTAATGTAAGAATTGGTTGTAGCCAACCATGGCCTCCCAATGATGAGAGGGTAACCAGTAAGCTTAGCCTTAGGCTAGCGAACTAGAAAATCTGTAGGGTACTCCTAGTAGTCAATGGAGACCATCACATCCTCCATAATTCCCTCAGGGGTGACTGTGGAATGGCTTGCAAGTTGCAGAACTATTGTGGTCTTCCTCAATGAGCCTTGGAGGTTGAGCTTGAGCATGGTGTCCTTGGTCATCACATTAATGGCAGCCCCAATATCAATTAGAGTGTGTGGGATGATGGTGCCATTGATGTGCACATATACTACAGGGCTTCCAGGGTCCAAATATTTCAAACATATTACCTACCCTAGCATTAAGTCGAACAGCTGCCCAATGACATTAATGGTAGGGGCATCGATTTTCTTCTTCCTGGATGCTTGAAGCATTTCTCCTTAATCAACTTATTGTAAATGGGAACATCTTTTATTTCCTTGAGAAGGGGCATCTTTGCACAGATTTTTCAATTCTCCTAGAAGTTCAGTTTCTTCTAGGGTAGGCTGGAGTGGTTCGGCTAATCTCTCAGGAAATGGTGGATTTACTTTAAGTTTTCTTTCCTCTCTTTCTTCCTTAACCTCCTTATGTGGATAGGGAGGTTGGTTATCCGGGAGAATTCACCCAGATCTTAGGTTGATCTCCCGGATTTCTACATCATAAGCTGAGTATTATGTCTCTCTACTGTATACTTGTTGAGCCTGCCTATTGTGTGGGTTCGGATTTGGATGGGAGGGCATCTAGGGTTGCTTGGGTGGAGCAGAGTGTAGGAGTTGTGGTTGGGTAGGTGGTGGAGGAAATAGAGTTGGAGCATTGTTGTATTGGGACCTCCACCCATCGAGTGGGGTATTCCACTAAGGTTGTGGTGGAACGTAAGGTTGAAATGACTGGCTAGCTAGCTAGGAATGATACTGATATTCATAGGACTAAGGAGGTGGTGTAGACCAGGAAGGACGAGTAGTGGATCCCCAAGAAGGTATAGCTACGGTTTGGTTGGGGTTGTAATATGCATGGGATGACCCTTGCATACCCTGCTGGTATGGTCTAGGCCTAGGAGGTCGACTTTGGATGATGTAGCAAAGTTGCTCAGTGACCCCTTCAACTCCTTGATATACAGCTTTGATTCCGAGTAAAGAAGGGCACTTGTATGTGGAGTGGTTTTCTTCATAGACCGAGCAAATCTCAATGCAGTTCAATGGACATTCGTTCTTAGGATGCCTCCTTGTGCATCTAGGGAAAAAGATGGCCAAGGCTCTCTCTACTTCCTCTTGCTTCCTTTTGATGTTCATGGTGTCCAATTGCAAGGAAAGGGTTTACGGCATCTCACTTTTGAAATATTCCAACATATTTCCAATTTCACCCTTGATGGATGAGTTGGAAGATGATTTACTAGCCATAGGTTGACTACTCCTACCCTTTTTTCTGGCCGTTGTAGGATGGTTTCTAAATACAGTCTTCATATCCTCATAGGTTAATTGGTAGATATCTTGTAAGGTATCCAGAAGACCTTCCCTCACTCCTCTAAGCAGGACCAACTTTAGTGACTCAGGGTCAAGTTTGCACCTAGCCCTTTTGTAACTCAGCTAGAATCTTTCTTCATAGTCTTCTAAGGATTCATCCTAGCCCATGGTCATCCTGAAAATATCTTCTTTAGTATCCTTTGACCTACAGTAGTCCTGATATTTGTTGTTAAAATCCTCTTGCATCTAAGCCCAAGTTGTGATGTTATCTCTAGGTAAACCCATGAACCAAAGCAATGTTGCATCCTTGAGGGTTGATGGAAACAATTTTAACTTTTTCTCATCATCTGTATAGTCATAGGTTCATTATATAATGAAAAACGCAAATAGAAAAGTGTCAAGGTCCTCTATGGCCAGGTCATGGAAATGAGGTAGAGAAGAGGGGCTTATATTCTTCATCTTAGTGTCCCCGTTGGTTTCCCTGCTGGGGAAGGAACCCTCAACTCTCTCTCTATTCCCTCTGCATTTTGGTTTTCAGCCATTGGTTCAGTAGGAATGGGTTCTTCTTCTTCTTCCTCCCCTGTAGGTTCTTCAAATATGTTCGGTTGCTCACCTAAAGGTTCCTCCAGTTCACAACTACCGAAGAAGAGAGAATATTGGTTGTTGGATGTAGTGGGGTATTTGGCAAGAATTTCCCTAAATTTTCCCTATTCCTATGAGGCATGAAAGGAAATTTTTTTGGCTTGGTTTTTGTAAGATTTTTTTGCTGGAAAGTACTTTGCAGAAATGAAATTGTTGATTGAATTAAAACTACTGACAGAAAGAAAAGTTACTTGCAGAATGGAAAGGAAAGCAGATAATGACAACTAAAATAAAAGAAGCTACTATATTAATTTTGCATAAATAAACTAATGGAAGAAAATTGGAGACTAGAAATAGAAGAAAAGAAAGAAGTTTTCACATTCTACTTAAACACCTCCTTGGAAACAGTGCCAAAAAGTGATGAGCGTTAGTATTGCAGCAAGGATGTTGCAACTCCTGCGCTACCAGCTTTACTTATCAAACAAGGGTTCGTACAAACTTGGAGGTGACAATGCTATATGCACAAGTAAAAGCGAAGGTCCTGCTTGTTGTCACTGTTCATCTGGCGAGAGACCCCAGGGGTTCCAAGCTAGACTTCTATAGAGTCATAAGAAGCTTGTTTCTTTGATGGAAGAAGAGAAAATATATTCTAAAAGAGATACTCTACTGCAGTAATGAAGAAAACAACATGTAATGATAAATCACACCATATCCTAATTAACCATTTAAACAGCTATGCTAAGTAGAATTTCTAAATCAAAACTAACCTAATGCTACTATCTAAGTTACAGAAGTAAAGAGAATCAAACCATACTAATGTGTAAACAAGGAAACTAAACAAAATCTGTTTTCACTTTTTTGGTTTTTTTTGGTAAAATCAAGCATGCAATTTAATTATTCTTGTGGATGTGACAGGTGGATTGAAGGTGGTTGAGGATGGCTATAAGGTCTATGGAGTGCTTGGATGGTGTGGAAGGGTCCTAGGAGGCCTTTTGTGAAAGGGAAGGTGACTGATATAGAAGATTAGGCCGAGAAAGAACTCATTGTGTAAATATTTATTTATTAATACAAAAGTGTGATTTCTGAGTTTGTGTGGTATGTATTGAGTAATTCAATTATGAAGTATGTGTGGAATAGAGTAATTCTGCGTAACATAAGGGTGTAGGGAATTCAAAAAGGATCTGAGAGAGAGGACAATTCTTAGAGGAGTATTGCGATGATCGGACAGTGTGGGAGTTTGATTGAATAACCAAATCAAAGCTCAAGAGTGGCAGCGTTTAAATAATATGCAGAACAAAGTTTGTGAAGCAGTCAAGTGGAAGAGAAATCGAAGATTGAAATCAATTTAAGGAAGAAGTAATGAAGTAGCAGTGCACAAGAACCATTGGATAAGTTGGATCAATGAACGGGATTAACAAAAGATGAGCAGTGGAGATCTTATCACTGGAGATTAAGTTAATAGATGGATGGATCGCATCAAGTCACGTGTCAACATAATGGTGGAAAACATGCAGAATGATGGAGTGGTCTTTGTAGGTGGTAAGCAGTATCTCGCATGCCCTAAGATATGAAAGCGGTATTCCTAAATTTCATGCAATTAGCCTAAGTGGGTGACACGTAGCACAAAAAAACCACTTTTCTCGCGTGCTCTCAATCAGATATCGATTGTGCAAGAATTCACGCGAGATTGCACGATAGTCGTTGGATAATGCGGGATTGATCAATGGTGGAGATCAGCGAAGCTAGTTGGTGAGTGGGTGATGCAATAGTCGTTGCATCAAGTGAGACAGATCGATGGTGGATATTGGCCAAGCTAATTGGTGAGTAGGTGACATGATAGCCATTAGATCAAGTGAGATAGATCGACGGTGGACATTTGGAGTGCCTAAAGTCAAAAATTGAAATGAATACATCAGCTATGTGATACACGGTTGATGGTGATTAGTTAGGTTTGTTGTGGATAAGACAGTAAGGAAATCCATGGGTATAATCTAATTAAGATGTGATTTATTAGCTTCCGCTTAAGCATTTAATTTTGTCTAGGGGAATTTCAATGAAAAAGGACGAAAAAACTAGTGAGGGTGAGGGAGGACCAAGAGATGGTTGAGGTGGATGAGGTGAAAGGTGGATGTGGGTGATGAAGTCTAGAGCTCCTCCTGAATTACATGCGATGCTTAAAACATATGTGTCTTCCAAGAACTATGCAACAAGATACATTCTCATAAACTACTAAAGCATGAATCAGTTGCCCATATTATGCATGAAGAAAGTGTTGAATGAAATGAGAATATGAGTGAGATATTATTATAAAAGAGTGATGGAAAAAGTTGACAATGAAATGAACCAAGTACTAAATCAAGACAACAAATTCCAAAGCTCATGCAAGAACTAGAAATATGTTTTTTTGAGGTTGCTGAAGGGTCTCTTCCTCAAGTCATGGTCCCAGAGGGAAGGGGTGAGGCAGAGACACTTGTCGAAAACCTTATGGTGATATTTTTCTCCTTGCTAACTTGCTAATTGAAAGAAGTCACAAATGGAAGTAAACTAAAACACAACCAATCTACTCTACATTGTTGTAATGGAAATGCAACTACTTAAGCAAATGAACAATTAAACCATGAATCTATCCTAGCATACATGCACAATAAAGAGGAGACATGGCCGCTAGGGTTGTGCCTAACCCAAGAGCTTCAGCCCTCTAAGTTAACTCAGTGCTGGCTCAAAACAAAACTCATTCTTATTATCAAAATCATGGATTACATAAAAAACTGTCACAAGTCTTGCAGCTTGAAAATAGGGTAGAGTTTTACAATAAAAAAATTGAATCCTACTAAGATCCTAGGCCTCTATACTTATCATCTAAAGTCTCCAATGACATCCTTAAAATTAGGGAGGCTCAGCTCCCAAACTCGAGATAAACTAGTTTTTTGACTTTCACTTCCTCAGCTGCCTTATAGTCCTCATGATTTGGTTGTTTGCACTTCGAGTTGATGGATGAATATTCGAATGGGGGGGTTGTAAATGAGGAGGATTTACCTCCTATAATTCCTCTCCATTGTCCCATTCTAGTTTTTACCAAGTTCTTTGCTAAAATTCCTTGCTTTTGTTCTTTAATCCTGCATTAAATGCACATTAGACCACAAATCAAAATATCCAACTCTAACTCATCTCATAAACAAAATATAATCAAAATTATGCAATAAGTTGTGAGAATATTTGGTTTGACTAAACTAGGTGGTGAATTAAGGCCCATATAATTACCTAATGATGAGGCTCATCACCAACTACTCGAGGAGGTGAGTGACATGTTGGATATGGGAGTCCAAGGCATGAAAGGGAGGAGGAAGGTCAACTCAACCAAGAGAATGGGTCACCTTGAGTCTTGCTCCACCACGGTCCCCCCTTCTCACCCAAAATACTTTGCTTCCCCACAGTTTTCTTCCCTCTGTCCTCTTGGGCTGACCCCCCTCCACGCATGGCCACACTACCTATTAATAATTATTCATGTTCCAACCCATTGAAACCACCCTATAACACCAAAATTTGGGTGGAGACTTTGTCACCACCATAAACCTTTGCACCTAGCAGGGGGGCTTCAACAATGCCCAGACCAACCCTTGCTTAGGAGAGGCAACCTTGTTACAGGGAAAAGTGTCTACACAGAACTGCTTATCCCACTAAGGTGTGATAGCTACCTTAGAAACAAACAAATTAAAGCTACTTTCGTTTTTCCTTTATGAAATATAGATGAGAGAAGAACAAAGAAGACCAAACTCTCTCTTGCGCTAATCTCCTAGTTCGATTCCTCTCTCTCTTGATAGTCTTTCGCTACTTGTTCCCTTTCACGCCCAGCTTCACAGAGTACCTGTAAGATCACAGTAGCATAGCACTATACAATAACATGGATCTATAATCATAAATAATCTAGGATCAGATGTAAATTGACCATACAAATGCAGAAAACATAAATGACACAAGAGTATGGAGGAAAACTTGAATAGATTTTATTGATAAACAAGAAAGAGCCAAGGGAGTTACAACCAGTTGTTCTGACCCAGCATCATCCCCTCATCAAGGAAGCCCTTATTCACCTCATACAAAGCTTAGATCACCCAACAATCTGATGTTGTCTCAAGAAACCAACAACAATTCCTTACAATATGCAAAATTCCAGCCTCTGGATCTCTGGGATGAGGGATCCATATATAGATATCTGTAAGGGAGATGAGTCAGCTTGTGATTTGATTAGTGTCTTCCCTCTGATAGTTCTTGCTTCCACTTGGAGATTGATGATCTCTTACTCATCCTTGGTTGAATTTAGAGAGGCAAGTGTCACAGGAGAAGTTTCTGGAAGATTCCATGCCTCTCCACCTCGCGGAATGACACTGCCATTTGTCACTTCTTGCCCATCGCACCCCATAGAAGGGATTTTTGAAATGCAACGCACTTTGCCTATGGAGCAGCTGAAACGATCCTGTTTTGACCAGTTTTGAGCAGTTTTTCATGGAGAACTTCTGGGAGAAGCTGTAATCAGTTAACCTTGTTCCTTTAGGGGTTAGAACAACACTTTTAGGGACTTAGGAGCCCTTGGTTTATGGACATTTCATGCTTGGGGTTGTAGTTCCCAAAAATTTCTATAACAGTTGCCCCCTAAAGCATGAGGTCGTTAATATCTTGATGTCGGGTGAAATGCTTTATTATGAGGATCTGAAGTTCTTTCAAGCTGGGAGGAGACCTGTAATAAGATACAATACAATACATTATCTTCATAATATTTTCATGATCTAACTGAGGCGGGCATTCCCATGCTCATTTTTATAAATTCATTTTCATGTACATAGGACAGACAATCATCTGAGTGTAGACTGATGATTCTGGTAGAGCCATCATCCCTTTGATTGGATGATTATCTGTGTAGCAATGATGTACATTTGATGTCTTTATTTCCCTGAATATATATCGCAGCCCAGATGGATGAAACTAGATCCAGGGTCTTCAATCTCATTCGATCTTCACTCGAAGTACAAGTCTATCCATGTGAGAGATGTTCTGGAGTCGAACATGGAAAGACATTGCCTGATTACCAGCCAATGATGTAAGTTGTTAACAGGCGCGAGAGGAATCACCGATAATGATAATGACCCTCAAGGTACTGCAGTACAATTCACGTGGTGTGAATAAAGGACTTGGCGTCAAACACCACGCAAAATCTTTCGGTCGAAGGCCATTGATGTAAACTTGTCGCCGGAAGTGAGAAACTTTCCATTGAGGCATGCAAGCTTCAAAATACTGAACGGGGTGTTCCTAGATCGACTTCTTGGATAATGAGCTGATGTTGACAAGAAGCGATACGTCACAGGAGGGCCTTAATGAATCCCACATCAATGACACGGAACGGAGCAAATGATTTTAATGGAGGTGAAAACGATCTGATGACATAAGGTTCAGGGCGGTGGTCATGAAAGAATGGAGTGTAAATGTATTGTAGTGGGTGAGACACAGGTGAATTCTCTGAATAACTTCTCTTGAACATATCGGCGACACCGACGTGATGGACTGGTAGCATTGACCCCAAATGTGGATGGTGTGATGGGACCATGGTGATGTGACCGGTGAATGAAACAACCCAACCCGACTTGGATACGGAGTGAAAGTGTCATATTCAAGAGCGACTTTCTACCAACAAAGTTTCTTCAAGTTTTCTTCCCAATTTTCCCCAGTCATTGCTGACCAGTACCTCTTTATTTTTGTCAAGCTTGAGTAGGATAACATATGCTTGTTCTATAAGTTGCCCTTTGGGCAAACCCGTCGCTATGTTTTAACGAGCCTAGCGATAGTGAAACTCGTTCTTGTCTGCTATGGATAAGTTTGTCGCTAATAAGTTTTAACGAGTTTAACGACAAAGATAACTCGGTCCTTTTCAATTTTAGAGAGTCTGAAAAGGAACGTAAAGGAAACTCCAAAATTCCTTTTTCGTCATCTAATCCCTTAAGTCCGAAAAATTATAAAACAACACAGAAGGGATGAATTTTCGATACTTTTAACGAGTCGAACAAAACAAGCGCTTGATTTTTTTGTGTAATAATCCCTCAGGTCCAAAAAGATTAAAATTTAGAGGAGGGATAGCACTTCGGGTCCCTTTAACGAGCTGGAGAGGCCAATGGCTCGGCAATCTTTTCATATTTTACGAGTCAGTTGAAAAGAGCTTAAAGGAGACTCGTCTTTTGAGGAACGAGTGATAAAATTGGGTAGCAACTGATTCCAAGTAAGGTTTGGAATTTTGCAATCACGACAGTGTTACAAGGATGGCTAGTGAGATCACTCTTCGCAGTTGTTCCTCAAAAGGGGTAAACAATCAAGTGGAGGTGAATGATCAGCCAATACAGAGCGAAGGTGATGATGAGAACACAACCAAGGCTTTTAAAGGCTAAAGTACTACATTCACGATGGTTATTTACCCGGAAATAGTTCATTTTTTAATGAGCTTAAACGCGGGGAGAAACATTTGCTCATGACTTATGTTTATTTTTTAACGAGCTTGAACTATGTGCTAAAACTGCTCGATGCAACGGTCATTTCTTGACTTTACCATAAGCAGCTTTGTTCTTTCAAAGATTGTACTGCATTTTCAATTGCTTCATCAAACTAGTTAGGAATGAACAATACATGTTTCAAAAATGAGTTAGAACACTAATATTTTACTCGAGTTACGTAGAAAGTAATGTAAAAGTGCTTTTACCTCTCATTTTACCATTTCATTTGAACTTTGGTTTGTTGGAGCTTTGGAGGTTCTTTCCCCCCTTGATTTTCATCAGCTGATTTCAGGAGATTCTATGGACAATTCTCGGCACCGTCTGGACCAGGTAGGAGCTAAACTTGAGCTTTTCATTTCATGCTTTCCATTTTGCATTCTGAGCTTGATTCCTGGTTTTTCTAAGCCTCTGGGTTTGAAAAACGCACCCTGGCTTCAGCGCACCCCTTGTGTATCAAAAGGTGCATTGGATGTTGGCCTGTCTACTAGCCATCTGACATGCAACGCACCCAGAGCACCACTATAGTTGCGATGGGCGCAAGGAAGGAATTTTATGCACAGTTTTTGATGGAAATTTTACCTGTTTCTTACCAAAATCAGGATCTAACTCCTCTCTTGTTTGTTTTCAGAGATTTTTGGAGCAAGATGACTATTACATGGCGAGAACGTGAGCATGAAGAAGAGGACATGCTTGCTTTACATGATCCGGTTATAGTAAATGCACTGCGGAACTGTGGCTTGCTGAAGTTTTTCCGCATTTCTAGCATGAGACAACAAATGAACTTGCTGCAGTATTTGCTCGATGCTTGGGATCTTACCAACTAGGTGTTCCAGATTAGGGGCAAATCCATCCCCTTGACTGTAGTGGACATCTATTTGTTGACTGGCTTGTCGAGGCGGGGTGCCCCCATCTCTTTATCAGGTTCGGCTCGAGGAGGTGAATCTGTGAGAGATTATGTTCGCCGGTATTGTAGAGAGGGATCTCAACCGCGTAAAGACGGCAAGATCATCATCCGTGATGTCACTAACAGATCCCTCAGGACTATTCTATTTACTTTTGGTAGGATGGCTGGTGGTGCGGCTCTTCATGTAGCCAACCGATCTTATATGCAGTATGCCTTGGAATGTCTCCAACCGAAGGTGTTCAACTGGTGCGACGTAGTACTTCTTGTGATGAAAGAACAGTTGACCAAGGTGAAGAGTGGGAGGTTGAAGAACTTTGGGTATGGTTCTATTTTGACCACCTTTGCCTTGGAAAAGATACCACTGATGCAGCCGCAGTATATTGCACTCGATTTACCTCCACTGACTAAACCACGTATGCAGAGATGGGTCGACCATATGTCTAGGCATGTTGGTCAGTCTCAGATTTCCTTTTCTGATACCTTCTTCAGGTGGTTTGATCATTAGGAGATGGTTTACTCTGAGTATCCATATGTTGGTATGGACTTTCGGGGTGATCCAGATTTAGTACTGCCGACTGGCAAACAGTGGGGCGCCATTGGTAAATTCTTTGACCATATTCCTGTTTATCGTTTTTCTTTTATAATGTCCTTGTTCTTTATTCTGTCAAGACTTAATCAAACTCATGTGTTCATGCAGATGTTGGTCCCGTTCGGCCAGTAGTACGCCTGATAGTGCCAGCTGCCGCCCTAGCAGGAGAGGCTATTGGAAGGGCTATCCTTTGCGACCTCGATGTGGCCGAGACTCTCACAACATTACAGGAACAGGTTGAGGGCCTCACTCTTGGTATTCCAGATGTGAGGACTGACGAGCTGCCCTTGAGGTTGCAGTGGCATACTATTGGTGTGCCAAGACGATGGACTCGACTCTTACGCATGATCACATAAGCTGTGACTTGCTATCACGAGCATCATTAGACTAGGGTGCCCCCTAGCGTTTTGAGTTTTGGGTCATTTGACCAATTTTCTCTTGGTTATAGAACATTATTTGTAAACCATAAACAGTTATATATATATTTTTGATTTTCAAAGTTTTATTTTGGTTAAGTCACATGATCCAAATGCAAATATTGATGGTATGCTTCTTTTTATAAATGTTGCAAATGTCTATCTAACACATAATTTGCCAATGAGTCGGTTAATGTGTTTAAGGTTCTGGAAATACACTGATATTGAATAAAATCAAATTGCCATTCCAAAATCTTAACCCTTAGGAACATGCGATAAATATCTGGATTTCGGACAGAGTAGATACCAGTGAGTTGTAGTATGACGAGTTGTGAGTCTAGCCTGACGATCAGTCGGCGTATACCATGTGTGATGGCATCAGAGAGAAGTTCTATCAACGTGCTATATTAAGCGATGTTATTCGTTGATCGACCAATACATACCCCTTTGAAACTTACTAACTCGCTGCTTGGATCAAAAATGGCCCAGGCCGCGGAAGATAGGTTCCGCGAACTACGACTCGCTCCGTCGGCATATCCAACACATGACTCCAATAGGTTTGACATCTGCAATAAATGTAAAAAGTGGATTACTTGACCAAAACAAACACTTTAGCAAAAAAAAAAAATAACAAAAGCATACAGGTTATTATACTGAATCACACATAGTAACGCTTGAGATACAACCCGTTACGAGGTTGTGCCAGTGGAATCCCGTCATAATCCATTAAATCGTAGGCTCCTTTTGCAAACACTCACTTAACAATATAGGGGCCCATCCATAAAGATTTGAATTTACCTGCCCCCAATTTATCGGATTCTTGGTCATAAAGCAAGACCAAGTCACCTTCTGAGAAGACACGGGGTTTGACATTCATGTCGAACTGCGCTTTGACTCGTTTCTTATGGGCTTTGTTAGCCAAAGTGGCATCATGACGGGTTTCATACAATTGGATTAGTTCCAAGAAACGAGCCTCCTCTTTTGAAGTTCCGGGGAGAAGGTCAATTGCGAGTTTGAGGGACGAGATTTCACACTGGATTGGTAAAACCGCTTCCAGGCCATATACCAGTTGGAAAGGTGTAAACCTGGTTGCGTTCCTTACCGATGTTCGGTAAGCCCACAAGGCTGAGTACAGGATTAGGTGCCAACTTATTTTGTGAACTCCAATCATCCTTTGCAGCATGCGCTTCAGGACCTTGTTGATTGCTTCAACTTGTCCATTGGCTTGCGGGTAATACGGAGTAGAGCTGTCATGAGACAACCCTAGTTTGGCAGCTAATTCGACCATCATGTGATTGTGAAAATGTGATCCATGATCTGTGACTATAGCTTGTGGGACGCCGAATCTGGGGACTACATGATTGAAAAAGTAGAGGGCAGCTGTTTCACCAGTATTATCTAATGTAGGCATTTCCTCGGCCCATTTGGTAAAATAGTCAACTGCGACTATGATATACCCATGCCCCCCGGTCGAGGTGGGGTTACATGTCATGAAATCGATGCCCCATTTGGCGAATGGCCCGACATCAACTATTGGCTGCAGAGGTGCAGGTGGTCTTATGGTTTTACTATTGAAAATTTGACAAGCATGGCAACTTCTAACTGCGGTTATGCAATCTTTGAACATTGTTGGCCAGAAGTATCCTGCTCGTAAAAAATTTTGCACTGTAGCATAACCGAATTGATGCCCCCCACACGCGCCTAAATGGCAATCATTCAGGACTTTTTCGGCCTCCTCATGGGTGAGGCACCTTCTCGGAACCGTATCGATACCACGACGGTATAGTGTATCGCCGATGATCATGTAGTCTTTTGCTTGGTATCGAATACGTTTTTGTTCGGAGTGAGAGGTATTTGGCCTATACTTTTGGGTTTAGAGATAAATGATTACATCCCCATACCACATATTGCTTGAAGATATCAGAAACAAATTTTCGTCCATGATCGTTTCTTTGGATGTTTCATTGTTGGACGACGATGGGAGATCGCATAATAATTCCACGAAAACCAGAGCTTTCTTTGACTTGGATTTTACAAATTCTAGATCAAACTCTTGTAGAATTGCTATCCATTTTGAATATTTGCCCCCCAGCAACTATCGCGACAATATATAAGTCATGGGGTTGCAATCTGACAGAATGGTAGTTTTTTGAAAGAGGACATAGTGTCGAAATCTCTGTATCACTTGAACAGCTGGGAGCGCTAGCTTTTCAACATAAGAATATCTGCTTTCTGTATCATTTAAGTTCTTACTTAAATAATATATAGGATGTTCAATTCCATTGTCTTCTTGAACTAAAACCATTGCGATGGTTGTATCCGCTGCAGCCAGATACAGGTTAAAGTCTTTTTGATAATCAGGAGCGTACATTAATGATGCTTTCATTAGGGATTCTTTTAAAGCATCAAAGGAATCTTGCGCAACCTGATCCCAGACAAAGGGTACTTCCTTTTTCAAAAGACACGTATAACCTTTAGCAAGTTTAGCATAATTTGGAATGAACCTCCTCAGAAAGTTTGCTTTCCCTTGGAGTTTCTGAATCTGAAGCAAATTTGAAGGTGGAGGCAAATTTATGATTGCCTGAACCTTACATGGGTCGAGATGAATCCCGTCTTTCGAGACTACAAAGCCAAGTAAATGACTAGAAATGACACAAAATACACATTTGTGTGGATTGTGTTAACACCCAGGTTGTTCCCTTTGACTCCCAAGGGAATACGGCTGGGGTAACCACTAACCAATCTTTGGATTACAGTTTCTAGCCAAACTGTAAATAGAGAGGGCTCTCTCTTTAAGGTTTGTCTCTGTTTTGTGAAGGTTTTAGGCTAGTTATTAGTTCAGGGTTTTGGTTTTATGTTTTGGTTGAGAGATGTCTCTCTGTACCTAAGGTGGAAGTCTTCAGGTAGTATTAGTTCATTGGGCAATGGAGTCTGAAGGCTACAGGTTGTCTGAAATATTGAGTTGAGTTGCTGAAACTGCAGGGCCATTTAAATACATCATGAAACAAAATTGAAATTGTGAATATGAAGTGTGTTTAACCCGTGAAAAGCAATTAAGAATTTTCCACTAAGCTGGGGTGTAAGAAAGAGATATATTTCACAGGAGCAAACTTGAATTCCTGAAACAACAATCACTGTGAAAGATATAGTTTGGAGGTGCAGCAGTTAAGAATTACACCTTATGACTATAACTGAAGAAAAACATTTATATAACAGCATAGATTGAGTTCAGGGTATTCTGTGAATAAATCCTGGAACTATTCTTTTTCTTTGCCATTAACTATGAAACACAGAAACATGAATGAGCTATGAAAAGATAACAAAAACACATCACGAAGAGTTTTTAAGGAGAACTTATTGTGCCATGAAGTACGCAGAAACCCTGTAATATTCAGCAAAACACCACAATGCCTCAGATAACTCAGAGCTTTGGAAATTCCACCAGCTTTTGTATTAATACTCTGGAAATTTACAGCATAAGAAACTCTAGAAGAGAAATCAACCACCCTTTGCAAGCTTGTGCGAGGGGGAATATATACAATTGGTCATACAAAATATCTGAACCATTGAGTCATCTCAGAAATAAATACGTTCACAAACTATTACAGAACAGCAGATAAGAAAGTTATTACAGCTTTGAATACAAAATAAATGCTCTTTAATTCTGTCAGAAAACTTTTTTGACCTTTGGAGGCCACTGAGTCGGTTTGAACGTTCTTTTAAATGCTGAATGATGTGTCTTTATGCTCTGTCATCCTGTAGCTTTCTCGGCCCTGTCATTTGCAGCTGTCAGTATTGCTTTGGTGGCCGAATCTCTCTGCTGAGTTGGCTCAGTCCACTATTCTATAATCATACTATGTGCATCACTTTTTCTGAAGGTGATGACTTATGTTTTTTGATGAAAAAAAACTTGATGAAAGGCTTATGATTACAATATCATCTGTATCATTTTGGTCCACCATTCCTGTGTGGGCAGTTGATGTCTCAAAATTGCATCCAGGGTCTCATCTGCCTCTGTATATTTGTAGAAGTTTGGAGGCACTTCAAACAAATGCTTGATCTCATTCATAATAAAAAATAAATTCTCTACTCTATCATAGAGATTTTGCCCAGATGTTGGCCCTGTTTCTTCTGAAGTACTTGGTGTTACAGTGATCTGATTTGAAGCAAATGTGTTGACCCTCTTTGCATAGTTCTCATGCGAAAGTAGCCTACCTGCGCTATTCAGTAAGCCAGGAAGACCTCTGCCTTGCAATACTGCAAATTTGTCCATGAACTTATTAACCTCTGTCTGCATGTCCTGGCTTCTTCTTTCCAGTGTTTGTACCAGGCTTCTTAGTGTCAGGACCCTCTTTATCAGCAAAATGGTTTCAGTTCTGTTGGGAATTCCCATTGCTGCCAGCTGAGGACCTGTACGGTTGTTGAGCACATTAATCATTCTATTGGCTACCTCAGGCATGTTGCCTAGAGATGCCCTTGATCTCTGGACTTCTCTGTGTGCTTTTCCTATGAGCTCTATTTGCTCATGAATAGTCTCAATATATTGCCACTGATCTGTGATTGATTGGCCAATGTTGGCCCATAAAACTGTCTTAAGCTCAGCCACCACTTTGTCAAGGGTGAGCTCCTTCTCCAGCTCCTTTATCTTCTCCTTAAGGGCTTTTATTTCCCTTCCTTTTTCTGCTACATTCTGCTTGGATTTGTCATATCTTTCATTGAGCTTAGCTAGACTCTCCCTGGCCTCATTTAGTTCTGCCATTTGGGCTTCTAAGGCCTGAATTTCATTCTTGAGCTTCTGCATATCCAGGCTTGGAGCCTGCTCTGTTGTTGGTGCAGTTGCTGATGTAGATGGTGCTGTCTGTTCAGTAGGAGGAGCAGTAGTCTGAGGAGGTTCCTCCAGATTGATTATTTCTGGAGGGGGCTGAGAAGTTTGGCCTCCTTCCTTCTGTTGTAGTGCTGCCTGCAATGCAGCCTCTGATTCTCCCAATTTTTCTTGTGTCTGGATCATCTGTTTATATAATGATACCAGCATAGCTGCTGCATCTTGATCATGCCTCAGCTGGGCAACTTCTTCAGTTTGTGGGTGAATGGTTGCTGGGATCTTAATCATTTTCTTCAATGCTGCCATATCTGCATCCCTCAATTTCAACAGTGCTTGTACGGCCTTGATGTCCTTGGGATCATGCCCAAGTTCTATGATGATATCCTCCAATGCTTTGATTCGGTTGTCTTTTGCCTGGGAGGATGCTCTCTCCAACTCAAGTTGGGCAGTTGTGTTGTTTAGGCTATTTTCCAGCCTGTAGTTCACTAATGTTTTGTCTGCCAAGGAGGCATACACCATCTCACCTGTTTTCTTGTGCAATTCAATCTGATCCATCGGGTGGATGTCCTTGGCAAGGACCTCAAGGTTGGTCCTTAAGTAGTCTGCAGGTGACTGTGGCTGCAACGCGGTTGGCATAAAGTGGCTCATGATCATTTTGCCCTCCTGGACATCATATGCAGACATTAATCTCTGCTGGTTAGTGGGAGCCATTTTTAACAAATGATTGTACAGTTGTATTCTTATTGGCTCATTCCTCTTCTTTATATCAATAAACTGTTGTTTGATGCCTAGTTCACCTCCCCTTTGCTGGCTTGAGGAGCTGACTTCTCCTCCCATTGTCCTTTCTTGTTCCTGCTGGAAGGAACTTGCCGAGGCTTCCATGCTTGGTGGGCCCATGCCCAAAGATTGCCCTATAGCCATTTCTTCTTCTGAGAGGGGATTTAACCGTTGTCTTTTCTCCCCTTTAGTTGTGGAGGTAGTGAGGGGAGTCTCCAGCTCTCTGTCCCTCTTTCTATTTATGTCTTCTTTTTGTGGGGTTTGGAGGACTGAGGCCTCCACTGTTGTCTCCTGCCTAGGAGGCAGAGTGTCCTGAGCCTGCTGCCCAGTGGACATTGGGGCCTCTGATGTATGCTCTTGTTGCACTGGCTGCTCTTTTCCTTGCTGCCCCCCTTGTTGCTGTTGTACCTGTTGCTGTTGCTGCACTTCTTGCTGCTGTACCTCCTCATGAGGTGGCTGCTCTGGCTCCATCTCTTTCTCTTTGCCTTTGCTGGAAGTTTGATCAGTAGCTTTGGCTGCTTGCTGATGTGCTGTAGAGGATGAGGCAGCTGCTCCCACTTGAGTGCTTCGAAGAGCAAATACCTGTGAACAAAGCTCTAAGTCAGCCAACTTTTGGAGATTTTTTACTGCTCTTTGACTTAGTTCTTCTTGTGTGGCAACCTCCTCTAAGGTGCCTTCCCTCCACTTTAGTTGATTTGCATATTTTTCTATGTGAGGCAACCTTATGTGGTCATAACTGGCCAGCCTATATCTGACCCTTCTTAAACTTATGAAATGATTGGGGTCATATGGTTTCCAAAGGAGGCTGGTCTGCAAGCCAAGGGCTTCTAGCATTCTATCTACCTCTTGCCAACCTTCCTCCCTTTTATTGTAAATGAAGTGGCCTAATTGGTTTCTGACTTTGAGTTGTGATTTCTTGCCCTTGCCTGAAAAATGGAGTACATCAGCATTCCCAAATTGCCTGAAGTACTTGAGGGCAAACAATCTCATAGGCACATATTTGGGTAATCTGTATGGGGGCAACTAACACCCATATATTCTGATGACTGTGTGGTTTTGGTAATAATACCAATCCCCAATGCTGTAAACCTTAGACAACTGAAGAATCCTCTGCATCTCATCAGTAAGTCTTGGAGGAGGTGAGCTCAGAAGCAGAGACATGGCTGGGTGGATGAAGAGGTCTATAAACTCACAATAAGTGTATGGAGAACAAGATCTGCAATGGAGGGCAGAGGACCAATAAACCACTGACCTTGGATTGCCTTGTGCATCCACTCTTTTCACAGGAAAAGGAAATTTTTCATGCTGATAATATAAAATTAAGTGGTAGATATAGGAGGTGTATCTAAACACCCTTTCTCTTGACAAGTTCATCAATTGCTCATGTATTTTATCGGATATGTAAGTGGCATAGTCATAACAGAACAGGGACTTGCCAGGGGAAAACATGAGCATCATCACCAGCACAGTTTCATCAACAAACTCAATTGAATTATAGCCCAATATGGGACTAATCATGTCTACAAGGTCTCTGCCCAATTGGTTGAGGTATACATGAGAAATGGGAGGGTAGTGCACGGTGTCAGATTCAATGTACAATTGATTCAGCTTGGTGACCTGAGCATCTATCAGCTTAGCTCCTTGCTTTATCAGATCTACCAGTGATAAAGGAACTAGTTTCTTATCAGTATTGAAGTGCAGCATCTCTCTGATGGCTTCAGGGGTGATATAAAAGACAACTGAACCTGAAGGGTCAAGCACAGCCCTCTGAGTGGGGTCATAGCAGTCAGCACATCGGTGGATTAGGTCAGGAAACTGGTTGACCTGAGGGAGCTTGAAGATCGGGAGGAAAGAGTCCCAAATGCCCAATACATCCATTCCACTCTCATGCTTAATCTTCAATTCATTTAGCAAGTGGATGTGGTACTTGCTATGCATTAGCATTTCCTCTGATATTTGATAATCTAGGTCTGCTAATGCTTTCCACGTCAATTCTCTTTGAGGGGCATTTAATGGAGCAATATTCAAGGCCACAGGTGCTACCGGTGCATCCATGGTTACTTTAGGACTCTGTTTGTATGTGAACTGGTGTTACTGGACAGAGCGACACAGAGGAGTATTTTTTGGACCATAGAAGTGACTTACTGAGGAACAAAGGGTAGAATGGCAGTGGCAGCAATTGAAACAGTGCACAAAGCACTGCTAGAGTAAATGCTTGGCCTTAAAAACTCTCTTCACGGTGAATTATAGCAGCTTGGGTTTTAAGTCCCCGAATGCGCGGACAGATTGCAGGTTTGGTGAAAACTTGGATAAACAAGGCTCTGCAGGTGAATTTCGATTCAACAGTTGAAAATGGAGGCTAAACACCGGGATTTGCTGGTAAATGCTGTGTTTTTTCACTCTTTTAAACTATCTTTGGAGATTTATGGACAAAACCAGGCGCAGGAGGAATAATTTGGATAAATACCTCGTGAATTGCCGGCAATGGTGACAAATGCAGGTGGATTTGGCGCGCCAACGGTCTTCAGGTCGATTCTTGCAGGTTGGCAACAGATTGGTCGTAAAATACATGCAGAGGTGAGCAACAGTCGTTTTTTGCAAAAGTGACAAAAACGACAATTTTAGGCAAAAATATGGACTTTTGGGTTATTTGGCGCTTTTTTTGGATGACGTCAGCATGACGTCATCAGGTGGGGTCAAGGTCGGATGACGTCAGCATGACGTCATTGGCTGGCGTGGCGGCCTGTGAGTGGTCCACGGGGGTGGTGAGGTGGCGGGCAGGTTGGAGCAGTGGCGGACGGGGGCGCTGCCGCGGAGGTGATGTAGCAATGACGTGGGCCTGACGTGGTAGTGACGTTGGCATGGCGGGTTCACACAAAACCAGAAACGGTAAGCGGTATGATATCGCACCGCTCTTTATACGGAAGCGGGATTGTCAGAGGGCGGCCCGATACAATTTGGGGGTGACGCGTGGCAGAGGCCTGACGTCACCCTCTGACAAATTTCGGAAGCTAACTTACGGACGTCGGGCCCGACCCGATATGCATGTGGGTCGTTCGATGAAAAGAGCCAGATCTGACGGTCGACGGATCGCCAAGGTGCCAGGACAATACGGAAGGGGGCAGGGAATAAAATAATATTTTCTTTGGAATACGCGCCCGGCGGGGACCTTTGGAGTTTGGCGAATTTATATGGTTTCTCACTGTATTTTTATGAAAATATGTATTGCGCCCATACTTTGGGTAAGACGGAAAAGTGGGTTTTTTATGTATTTTTGCGAATAAAGCGGGTTAGGGGTGAAAATGGGTTTTTTAACAAGGTTCTTTTGCAAGTGAAAGGTTAAATGGTTTAAATGACTTCTGAAGGGGGAAGAGGGGTAGGGTTTGGGTTCTTAAACTGACCAGATGTCACTTTAATCCCTGACTGTGAACGTATGGCTATAATGCCAAAGGGGAAGGGATATTTATAGAATGCTTGGGGTTTATACACCATAGTGTTTATAATAGTGAGGGAAAAGGGTAACATAGGGGATTTAGATAATAAGAAGTTAGGGGTTAATATGACTGGGAGAAGTGAATGAGAAGGGATAACACTGAGTTTTGTATGGAATTAACTTAGTTTAGGAAGTAAATCAAAATGAAAATAATTTTAGACAAGAAATGTGGCTCTTAAAGAACCAAGAACCAACACAAGACCTTGACTTCTTTCATGAACACAACTGGTGTAGGGGTGTTAACAATGAATGTGGAGGGGGAAATGGGAAGTTAGACATGCTCCATTGTGTTGCTGCAAAATGATAGAGAAGAGGAGCTTTTCTATCCATTGATGCTTCCTTTATGTTAGACCAGCAAGATTCAGTTGAAATGAATGACATTTCTGCAACCCCATCTACCTACCCATCTACTTGTCTAGCATTTTTTGTTTCTTCATGGAGGGTGCACTTAGACTTGCAGACCCTTATGTGCCTTTTCTTTTCTTTTGGCTTTTTCTTTTGATTTTCTATCTAAGGCTACCCTTATTGCTTCCAAGGTCCCAGATTAAGCAGTTGGGAACCTTAATTCTCTACCTAACTACTGGTCTGCCAAGATTAAACAGTTTGGACAGACTTCTTTCTCTATTCTACAACAGAAAATTGAAACATGGCATGATCCAGATTAGGCTGTTGGACCATCCATCCAAAATTGAGTCAACATCAAGCTTATGTACACACCTTGTCTTCTCATGGAAATATGGGATCTTTGAATCACCAAAGCAGAGCATATTTGGAACTTTTATTTGCCAATCATGAAATATGAAACCTATTGGTATAGGTAGCTAACAGATTGAGTCGTATTTTGTAGTGTCGGCAACGTAGAAATATTGCTCTTAAATGCTGCGGATGATCAGTCTGCTTTCGCGAGTGAGCCGGAAGGTCGTCGAGGTATGGTTGAACGATGTTTTTGATGTCATGGAAGGCATAATTCATTGCCCTCTGAAATGTTGCCCCTGCGTTCTTTAAACCAAAGGGTAATTTTCGATATGCGAACGTGCCCCACGGAGAGATAAATGTAGTCTTTGACTGGTCCTGTGGGCGGATATTTATTTGATTATACCCGGAGAATCCATCCATGAATGAAAAGATTTCACATTCGACGCATTCATCAATTATCTGGTCGATGAAGGGCGTAGGGTAGTTGTCTTTTGTACAAGCTTGATTTACATCCCTATAATCGACGCACACTCTAATTGTTCCTTGTTTTTTCATAACAGGGACAATATTCGATATCCAATCGGTCAGAGGAACCGGGTAAATGAAACCAGCATGGAGAAGTTTTTCAACTTCTGCCTTAATGGCAGCGGCTTTCTTGGGGTGCACCTACCGTAGCCGTTGTCGTACTGGTTTGACATCTGGATACATCTTGATTTCATGTTCAACGATACTCGAGTGAATGCCTGGCATTTCACTGTATGACCAAGCAAAGACATCTCTGAATTCGCGAAAAAGAGCGTTATATATTTCCAGTTCTGAAGGAGAACAACATTTGCCAACATAAATATTCTCTACGACATCTGTTTTGGTCGAGATATTTATGGCGATAGTCTCTTCAATGTTGGACAAGTCCCGCTCGAAATCCACCATGTTTACAGTATTTGATAGAAAATCAAAAACTGAAGGATGATAAAGGTCATCAAGAGTGTTTTCTTCACAATCCGGAAGAAGCGAACGATGGTGGAAATCATCCCATGGTGCCCCTTCAATTACCATTGATTGAACAATTCCTTCGTCGGTGACATGCACTCGCGACCAAGGATCTGAAGGGGTACCATATTCCTTAGACCTATCTATCCAAAAACTTGATGAGCGTTAATTTGGGCTTGCCTCCCATGCTAGGAACATTGATTGCTACAATATTTCTGTTGGGCTCGGAGGAAAAACCTGCGCATGATCCATGTCGATATCATTTTCTGAGATCTTTTTAGAAGATATCATATTGCAGGTTCCTACTGACGCTAATTCTGCCAAAATTGATTGGAGGTGGAAGGGTGAAAGTTCCCATTAATATAGGATCTTTTAGTAGGCCTACTCTGATATTTTGAAGCGAATGGGGGCTTCCATGGATCATTGGAATGCTTCCCGTAACTTGAGAACCATTGGGGAGGAAGTTTTTTTGATCGGCGATTGTAATCCCTCCCTGAAAGGGAAATGAAATCTTCCTAAAATAGGTCGACACAACAGCAGCCATAGCATATATCCATGGTCTTCCCAGTAGGATGTTGTAATCGAGATTTCCGTTGATTACCTCAACATCTATTTCTACTGTTTTCCCTCCTAGTTCAACCTTCAAGTTACTTAGAATACCATGTGGGGTATATGTTTGTCCGTCAAATGCTTTTAATGTCATCGAAGATTGTGACAAGGTTGGAGATCCTAGAGTTTTCCAGCAACTCATCGACATAATACATGTAGATGCCCCCTCATCAATAGTGGTTCGATGAGCAACTTTGTTGAGGGCTTTCACTTGAACGAGGAAAGCTAGTTGAGCTGGTAACTGAGGATCGTATCCTTTATGATCGAAGGATACAAGATTGGAATCCTTAGGGTCTATCCCACCAATGGCTGATAATAAAGCTTGCTTTTGGGATGGGAAATTTTGTAGTACCTCAAGAGTGGACATAGCGGATGGCGATTGGGCCAAATCTTTCACTATATTACAATGTTGTGCCACTCTAGCGCGGGGATTAAACATCAACTTGTGTACTACTCCCTTTGACGGTTTTATTGTCAACTCGCGAATGGTGAGTGGTGCAACTTCTGTCGAATTTGTTGTCGAACTACTAGGCTGATCTTTATCCTTGTTGTTCGACAACTGTGGATTCACATAATCTTTGTTTCTTGTCGATACCAAAGCATTATTTTGCTGTTTGGAAACCAACAACATTAGCACTTGAGACGGGGAAGCATTTCCACTGTCAACCAGATTTGTCCCTGGATTTGGAAACGGATCAGTTAATACTGTCGAGGTTTTTGAATTCTTGAAGAATTTTTTAAGCTCAGCTCTATGTGGACAATCTGCGGTCCAATGATCCTAATCATGTATAAAGCATGGATTTTTTGGTTTCCTATTTCCAGGAGGGTTTGCAGAAGATTTTTCAGGTGATGATTCTTCTTGTTTCTTCTTCTTCCCTTTGCCTTTCTTCTTGCCCCCTGGTTGCTCGGTTTCTTTGCCTTTATCTGTCGATATGGCATTTACTTCCGAGGCAAGAAGTTCCTCTTTTTCATTTTGACCGGAAATTTTACGGGCCTTTTTGGATGTAGCCTTCGTCGATTTCGTGTCTGTTGCGCCAATCACGCCATCGCTGGCATGAGAGTCATTTTTTGATTTAGGAGGAGGAGGAACTAAGAATTCCGGTCTAGGAGCGTCAGGTATTTTATCGTAGAGCATGCCGGACTGAGTGTAAATCAAGTCCAAATATTGCGCACGAGCGATAACCTGCTCTTCAGTGACGACTCCCCCTTTTGCCACATCTTCCGTGATGGAAGGCAGTAATGACTTGATAAACCATTCAGCTAAGAGCTGATCGGGAACATACATTTTCACCATTCTACGACGACGTCGCCACTCATGTATATGATCAGATATGTGAGTGGCCGTTGTTTGTTTGAAATTGGTAAGAAGTTCTGTTCCCGTTTCGTACCTTATCTGTAACTGAAAATGGTTAAAAAGTTGTGGCTAGGGTACTGAAGTTGTCGAATGAAGCTCTAGGCAATTTGATATACCATTTTGCTACCGGACCAGTTAACGTCTTCTGAAAAAAGGTGAAGCCTAATCGAATCATCATTTAGGGTGTTTGATGAACACCACAGGTGAAAGGTCATCACATGATTCGACGGATCTTCACCCGGATTTCCATTAAATTTAGGAATATCTGATGGAAGTTTATGTGGAACCACTGGCCACCAAGGGGCGTAAGTGATTGGATCGTTTGTTAACCGATTTAAATCAAGTAACTTAAAGTCACCACGAAGGGTAACTGTTGATTCAAGTTAGGCGAAGCATACCCAGGATAAGATGGGATTGCCTGAGCAGTTGGTCTTTGCATACTAGCATAATGCATTTGATGCTGGTAACTCTGGTAACGTTGGTGGGCATGACCATTGTAAAATGGTTGATTCTGACTGTTTTGAATATATGGTTTCCCACTATTTGCAAATATTTGTTGCTCAGAACCTTGGTATACTTGTTGGAACTGCGGTTGTTGGTATTGCACTAGCCATGGTTGTGAAGCCATGTGTTGTTGCCCGATACTAACTGTTTGACCAAGATGAGGGGTAATTGTACCCGTTTGAACCTGTGTCATTCCACCAGTCGGTGATTGTGGTTGAGTTGCAGGGTCAAGGGGCTGTTGCATTACAACTTGAGAAACCTGAGGTTGGCATACATCAGGCAGCGCTTGAACTTGAGACACCATCACAATAGCTGGCGTAGTTGGTATACTTGACATAGGTAAGCATTGTTGCATCGAATATAAAACTCTTGGTTGTTGAGGTAGTATTGGTACCCAACCGCTTGACATAATTCCAGCATAACCCGAATTTTGTTGTGAACTCCCGTATGGCTGTCCTCCTGGAGGGGATAATGAAAGGGCATACTGCCCCCCATACGGTGATAATCTGGTACTTAATGGAATGGTTTTCCCTTGAGGGCCGGGCTGCCCAAATTGACCTCCAAATGGATCAATTTGTTGAGACTCAACATAAGAGTTTCCGAATATTATTCCGGATGAACAAACAGGAACAAACCATACCATCGAAATGGCCCTGAGTGGGCTCCTTCTAGCGATTGAGAGCTAGTTGGGACAGATGGTATACCGGCGAACATTCTTGGAGCGATAGCAGGGAGTTCTGTCGTCGCTGTGTCAGACGACACAGTCCTAGATGTTGACGGTTGTTTAGACATTTGTAGTCTATCCAAAATATTACCTAGAGATTCTACAGGAGCTTCCGCTGGCCGTAGACTAACTTCTGATGAAGAAGGATACAGAGTGATCCCGACTCCAAATTGCGATGTAGTACTAGATGGAGGATCTTCCACAATCTCTTCTATAGATATCAGACCAGGTGGAAGGGGTAGACCGTCAGGTCCGTAGAATATTTCTGGTGCCGAAGAAGGTATGGAATCTACAGCGACAGATGTTTGGGGAGCAACACTCTCCGAACCGATTGTAGATGGAACTGGTTCAGTGATATAAGTGTTTGCCCTCAGACTAGGATCAATACCACTATCCTTCTGTGGCTGCTGAACTTCTTCAGTAAAGGCAGGGATACCAGAAATGTTTGGAGTAACCGGAATCTCTGATGGTGTTGGAACACTTGTTCTAACTTTAACAGGAGATTTGGAACCGGTTAAACGAGTTTGCTTTGTCAGTATTAGCTTCGATTCCGGAGACAAAGATTGTTGACTCGTAAGCCTTCGCGAACGACGAGGTTTCAATTGATTTTCTTCCACGATTTCGGATTACTCGATCAACTAAAAATAAAGGGGAAGTATGTGTCCGAATTAGATGAATTTCAGACGCTTTGACACAACTTGCTTTTTCAATTTTTAAGAGTCGAGAAAAAAAAAAGATGACTCTAGTCGCCTTCGATTTTTAATGAGCCTGAAGCGACAACTGCTTAGATGGACCTTTTCCGTTAAGGAGTCTGAAAAGGAACTAAAGGGACTGCTCTGGAAATCTAGGTAGAGGGATTACCAAACCAATCGCAAAACTGCATAATACTTTTTATGGTATGGCAGTCAATCTTCCCAAATGTTGTGTTCAGTGCATTGCGATCGATAGGGCGGTAGACACAGCTTCCTATGGATAAAGGATTAAGCCTATTGTGGTCTCCCAAAATATACTCGACGGTACGTGGGAGCACAAGTTCGTACTGGCACTTATTGTCTCAAAGTGGAGGAATCACCCAACCATCAGTGAAAACAACAGTTACCAGGCTTTACGATGCCGAAATACGTCTCTAGCCTAGACTTCTAAATGTTGTGCATTAGGTTCCAAAGCGTTGTTAGATTCATTGAATTTATTTTATAGTTGATCTTGTTTATGAAATTTTCCTTTCAGTTTCACCACGAGATGTAGATGTATAATTCCTAAAATGCAATCTAAGATGATAAATAGTATTTTATCTTCTTTGTGCAATGAAAATCCTAGCTACTAAGGAAAGAGAGACAGTTTTCTTTCACAAAGAGCAAAGATCACACTCTAAATGCACTGTCCTAAATCAAACCAATCAAACAGTCTAAATGCAAATGCACATGCATGTATTTGTTTTCGGCTTTCTTAGTATGTGAATGGTAAAAAGAAAGCTAATGCACAAATCTGGATTACTTTTCAAGCGACAATTACCAACAAGTTTCTTTTCGAAATCAAAAATGGAGACAATCACAACACTTTACGATTTGGAAATTAATACTTGCTTTTGACACTAGAAAAATTACAAATTCAGACCAAATACAATAGTAACAGGATAATCGACTATCTACAACAACCAAACTCTTTCCTATGACTGAAAATGACACTTGCGACACTTTCAAATCGAAGGACGACAGTACGATTACGTTACTTTTTGCAAAGGAGAACTGAAAATGACTCAACAAATACACAAAAACATTTATAGTTCTTTTGTACAAAGGAGGCAGAATAACAGCAAGGAAAAGGGGTTTCAAATAGAGATATACTGATCACAGGCAACAAAATTCATGAATATAACTGGAAAGAATGAATCACAGAAACCAAAACTGAACAATGCCTAGTCTGATCAGCGCACTTGTAACACAGGGAATTTGAAATGCAGTGCACCTACTACACTCGGGAAGTGCGCTGAATTTCAGATTCACAGAACAGTACCTGCGCTGGGCCAGAGACGAGACTTTGCTTGGGTTCCGGGTCACAGTTTGTAGTTCAGTTCATGGGTTTTGGCTGAGCAAATGGTAATCAGTAATGCAACAATCAGGGGTAGATCTAAGGAGGATCTAAGAGCTACCACAAGGGGCAATCAGAGAGTTTGTAAATCAGTTGTTTAATTTATAAACAAATCCCGGAGATTGACTGAAGCGGCATTTATCTACTTTGCATTTGCATAGCAAATGCAGTTCAAAAGCTACCTGGCTGGACTTCAGGCTCCGTCTATAAGTTTATAAAATAGACAACAAGGAAGATAAACAAACAAACTAATTCGTCCCCAGCGGAGTCGCCATTTTGTTACAGGGAAAAGTGTCTACACAGAACTGCTTATCCCACTAAGGTGTGATAGCTACCTTAGAAACAAACAAAGTAAAGCTACTTTCATTTTTCCTTTATGAAATATAGATGAGAGAAGAACAAAGAAGACCAACCTCTGTCTTGCGCTAATCTCCTAGTTCGATTCCTCTCTCTCTTGATAGTCTTTCGCTACTTGTTCCCTTGCACGCCCAGCTTCACAGAGTACCTGTAAGATCACAGTAGCATAGCACTATACAAGAACATGGATCTATAATCATAAACAATCTAGGATCAGATGTAAATTGACCATACAAATGCAGAAAACATAAATGACACAAGAGTATGGAGGAAAACTTGAATAGCTTTTATTGATAAACAAGAAAGAGCCAAGGGAGTTACAACCAGTTGTTCTGACCCAACATCATCCTTTCAGCAAGGAAGCCCCTCTTCACCTCATACAAAGCTTAGATCACCCAACAATCTGATGTTGTCTCAATAAACCAACAACAAGTCCTTACAATATGCAAAATTCCAGCCTCTGGATCTCTCGGATGAGGGATCCATATATAGATATCTGTAAGGGAGATGAGTCAGCTTGTGATTTGATTAGTGTCTTCCCTCTGATAGTTCTTGCTTCCACTTGGAGATTTATGATCTCTTACTCATCCTTGGTCGAATTCAGAGAGGCAAGTGTCACAGGAGAAGTTTCTGGAAGATTCCATGCCTCTCCACCTCGCGGAATGACACTGCCATTTGTCACTTCTCGCCCATCGCACCCCATAGAAGGGCTTTTTGAAATGCAACGCACCCACACAGTGTATTTAGGTGAGATGCAACGCATTTTTCCTATGGAGCAGCTGAAATGATCCTGTTTTGACCAGTTTTGAGCAGTTTTTCATGGAGAACTTCGGGGAGAAGCTGTAATCAGTTAACCTTGTTCCTTTAGGGGTTAGAACAACACTTTTAGGGACTTAGGAGCCCTTGGTTTATGGACATTTCATGCTTGGGGTTGTAGTGCCCAAAAATGTCAATAACAAACCTCCTTTTAGCACTATGATATGGGAGGATCCAAAAATTCCTAAAAGTCAAAGTATCCAAAATGTAATGGAAATAACGTCATAGCAAAGAGATCAAAAGTACAATTTTGACACAACTTTAATTGAGTCAATCTGAGTATGTACATGAAAGTTATTGAAATTTGAAGTTTTATGACAATAGGAAAAAAATCAAAGTTAAAAGTAACACATGGCACACCCTAGATCTGACCGTTGCTTGTAGAGAAATATAACTTGGGTAAGTTAGAGCTTGACATGTGGTAGCTGACATGGCTAACTAGTCGTGGATAACAGGGAAAGTATTAACACGTAGCCCACTAGATGGGTGACACATGACCCAATGAATTGGCACCATGTGCCCTATGATAGGGTGCCATATGGTCCTATGACAAGGTGCCATGTGGCCTTTGTTGAGAAATCTAGGGTCGTAATTAGGTAATATTTTATTGAATGATTTCTCTTATATTTATAATTTCTTGTGATATTATTTTATTAATCTTCTTTCCATCATCAAGATGAATGCCAAAAACAAATGAAGATCATAGACACAAAATAGGAACACCAAATGTAGGCATAATGTCAGTGAAAAACCCCTCTTTAGGGGGAAACCCAGTCCAAAATCATCACTAGTAAATCAAGATGAGATAGATCAAGACCCTTGACATCTAGACCAAGGACACCTTCCATCCATCAAGTCAACCTTGCTCAGAAACAATCACATATGTTAGTTCAAGTAGTTCATCATGATGTGTAGACATATAAATTTGGCTTCCTTTTGGTTCTGAAATAATATGAAACCTCGATCTAGTATTCATCTTATTCTTTGGTCCTATAATTGTACGAAGGCACAATTATGTAATCACATGGAGCCTTGGTCATGTAAACACAAAAAGTTGCAATCTTGTAATCACATGGACTGTCGATCATGCAGTCTTGTACTTTGGTTATGTACCTCATACTTCATTCGATAGTAAACTCTTGAAGCTCTAGACCTATGGTCATACTTCGGTCCTCTAGTCACCTCCTGAAGCTTTAGACATGTATTCATAGTTTGGTCTTGTAGTCACCTCCTGAAGCTTCAAAATTGTAGTCATACTTCGGTCCTGTAGTTCTTATATGAACTCGTTTCTATGCTCTTGTTACGGTCAAGGTCACTTGGTCACATATCGTTGTTACTGCTTATAATTGAGCTGACATAAGTAATGGTAGAAGACGACTTGTAGAAGATCAATTTTAAGGTTGACTTGCAAGGTGACTTGCTAGAGGAGGGTTTGACAAGATAAAATAAATTCATTTCTTTGCCACTATGAACCCAATAGGGGTTTCTTAACTAATAAATTTGACTTTGACTCAATAAATATCTTAGAGCACTCAATGGGTTCTTTGACCTATTCACCATTGACCCAACTACAATTATGATGACTGGCCCTAGTTACAATTTTCAACAGCCCTAGGTTAGCGGTCAAAATTATGGGTGAAAAGATGGGCACACTCAATGAGATTTAAACTTGTATCCTTTGGGATAACAATATAACAAATTTACCGCTAGGACACACGGGTTTTATTTTTTATGGAAACAAATTAATGTGTATTTAAGTTTATTACTATATATGGTGGAAAAAGGGGGTCGGAAAATCTCGCTAAATCTGGCGGCTCAACCATACTTGGCCATCAATATTTGCTCCACCATATTGATTAACGACCTCCTATGGCCACATATTATTTAATTCCATGCGTAGTTAACAACAATATGTATTGATTGGAGCACTGATATATATATATATATATATATATATATATATATATATATATATATATGTATATGTATATGTATATGTATATGTATATGTATATGTATATGTATATGTGTATATGTATATGTATATGTATATGTGTATGTATATGTGTATGTGTATATGTATATGTATGTATATGTGTATGTGTATATGTATATGTATATGTGTATGTATATATATGTATATGTATGTGTATGTATATGTATGTGTATGTATATGTATATGTATATGTGTATATGTATATGTATATGTATATATATATATATATATATATAATATATATATATATATATATATGTGGAGGGGGTGGGAATGGTTATATTAACCAATGCACCACTAAATGTTATCACATGGAACTGACAACAAATCCAGTCACACAATGCGTGGAATATCAAAGTTTTGACTAGCATGTGCTTTAAAGGTGATTGGTCCATTTTTCTATAGTTATAACAAGGTTTTCAACATATATTATTTATATGGTATAGTTATTATAACCATAGTTTAATATGTGCATGTTGGAGTTATATATATTCCCTTTATGTATGCAATGGACCGCAACCTCTATGGGTTTGACCCTGGGGTGTGGACCCTCCAATATTTATATATGCAAAATATTTACCATTGGGCCACAAAATTTGCAGTTGTAAAGTTTATGATGTTGAAACTCTTCTGCGCTGATTTCAGGCCCGCATTTAATATTGTAAACAAAGTGTTTTTAAGAGCTCATTTTTGTAGCGACCAAAGGAGTTTTTTTTATGGCATTGGAGGCCACTTCCTAGTAGAAGTAGCTTACTTTTTAGAAGGATTTGGAAGGCATTTTGGTGATGTAATAAATAATTTGAGGCTTAGCATCATATAAATAAAATAAACCACTCTCTTGGAGGCAGGACCCATAAACGTAGTCCACATTGGACGAACTTCATTATCAATTAGTTTTGTGTTGATTTTCTTCTTGTCTCGATATTTTATATTTTAAATTGTAGCTTTGTTTAAGTGTTCATGATTGATTTCATTATTATGCTGGTTTAAGTTTTATCATTCACACTTGAACATTTTTACAAGCCAAGTCACTTTAAAAAATTATGAATCAAGTTCATATCAAGCGGGATCAGGGCAATTTTGATGGTGGTTCGTGAGTATGCATGATAACTAGGAGTGAATTCAAGCAAGGTGAAGAAACACTTATTGAAGGAAATCTGAAATTTGTATTGAGAAGATTTACTTGAAGAAAATAAATGGCATCACATGATGGAGAAGTGAATCCTTTTGGATTTGAGAAATATTTTTTTGAATATTTCATAGAAGTGAAGGCCATGGTTGATGAAATGTATCAGGAATGGAATAATTTTGGAAAAGGAAGCTCACCGAAGAAAGTGGAAGATAAATACTTGGAAGTGGATCCTTATTCTTCTCACTGTCCTCCCCATTCTCTTGAAGATTTTGAGAAACAATCTCAAAATGTTGGATTGAGATTACTAACCAAGATGGGTTCTGAGGGAAAGGGCCTTCGACTTCGTGGCCAAGCTATAATTGAGCCTTCAAATGTGTAAATAAGACTTCACTATACAATATAAGGGTATGGTGAAGGTGAATGCTCAAAGGAAGTGGAAGCAATGAATTCTATAAATGATAAACTATTACAAGAACGACATGTGAGAAGAGAAGGTGCATCACTTTCAGGAAGTGGTAAAGCATGCAAGATGTCCAAGAGAAGAAAAAAGACATATTCTCCTTGACATGAGTGAAAAAAGACAACCATCCAAGTTAAAATAAAGTTAATTATTCCAAAGTTCCTTTTGATCATAGGAAGTCTGGTGATGTAAATTTGTGGTATAAGAGTGATGCACATTTTATGGGTTAAATAACCATAGTGTTGCGAAGTGTTGGAAAAGGATGGATTTTTATAGGAAAGTCATGTCATACAAGAAAGGGAGATGATATAAAAACCCATCTCCACATCGGAAGAAAGAGAAGGGCAAGAAATTTTGGATGTTAAAAATCCTTTGCACTTATTGTAAGAAAGGTGGAAATTAGGAAGCTAAATGTTGGAAACTCCATCCAGAGCTTCGTTTGAAGAAGGACAATAAGACTGAAGTTGATTCCTCATTGGTAAAAACATGGTAGTTGAAGAGGCTCAAGTATGTGAGAAAAACATCTTCGCTCATGTATAAAAAGGAGGAAAAGTAAGGTGTTCGAGAGCATGGAAAGGAATTAGTTGAATGTAAGCCTAACTATCATGTGTTTTAGGAAACATCGACACTGCAACATGGGAATTTTTTGTGGCAACTAGTCAAGAGGATCAAACATGTTAGTTCATTTTTATTCACATATTTGTATTCTTTAATGTTGCTAATATATTGTACATGGACAGTGGATAAAGTAACACATTCAAAACAATGTGTGAAAGTGCAAACAACTAATAGTATATTTTCAGTTGGCATAATTATTATGCAGCTTTTTGTGATGATCCAGATACTCAAAATAGGGTGGAAAAACATTGGATAAGTGGGGAGTAAGATCCCACACTGAGTATCTAATTAATAACCTTTTGGAGGTCTAAAATCCTCTCAATGGGGAGGATTAATCTGGGAGGGTCCAAAAGGGCCTAAATTTCAAAGTCTCCAAAATGTGATGGAAATTGTGTCATAACAAAGAACTCGACAAGACAATTCTTATGCAACTTGAATCAAGTCAATATGAGTCTTTGTGCGAAATTTATAGCAGTATGAAGTTTTGCGACAATAGGTAAAAATTAAAACTCAAAGGTGACACGTGGCACACCCTAGCACTGACACATGGCTTGTACAGACAGATAATGTGGCCAAATTACAGGTCGACATGTGGAAACTGACGTGGCTAACTAGTGGCAGATGATAGGGCAGGTATTAACACGTGGCCTACTGGTTGCGTGGCACATGGCCCAATGAATGGGAACCACATGGCCCTATGATAAGGTGCCATGTGGTCCTAGGTCATGAGTCAAAAATATGAGTGAATGAATAGGTCTAGTCAACAAGATTTGAACCCATAACCTATGAGCTAACAATATAATGACTTTATCGCTAGGCCACATAAGTTTAGTTGTTTATGGAAACAAATTAATATTTTCATGTTTATAATTGCATATGGTGGAAAAAGGGGGTTGGCCGAGCCGACCAAGTCTAACACCTCCGCCATACTTAGCCTTCAGTATTTTCTCTTCCATATTGGTTAATGACCTCCTGTGGCCACATATTATTTAATGCCATTGGTGGTTAACAACAATATGTATTAATTAGAGTATATATATATATATATATATATATATATATATATATATATATATATATATATATATATATATATATATATCTATATATATATAGATATATAGATATATATATATATATATAGATAAAATATGGCTTGGTTATATTAACCAACACATGTCCAAATGTTATCACATGGAACTAACAATCAATCTGACCACCCAACACATTGAATATCAAAGTTTCGATTAGCATGTGGTTTAAAAGTGTTTTTTGATGGTTTAGTGGTTATAATAAGGTATTTAACATTTACCATTTATATGGTATGATTGTTATAACCAAATTTTAATATGCATCCGGTTGAGTTTAATATATATTGTTTTTTATAAGTAAGTTTAACAATATTCCATTGTTGCAACTTGGGTTTGACACCGTGGTGTGGACCCTAAGGTATTTATATATGCAAAAGATTTTCCATGGCTCATAAGCTTTCCAGTTGTAAATTTCATGATGTTGAAACTTTTTTGAGCTGAGTTCAGGCTTGCATTTATTTTTCTAAACAAAGTGTTTTTGAGAGCTTGTTTTAGTACCAACCAAAGGAGGCTCTTAGATGGCATTGGAGGCCACTTCCTAGTAGCAGTAGCTAACTTTGTAGCAGGATTTGGGCAGTATTTTGGTGATGTAATAACTAATTTTATGATTAGCATCATATAAATAAAAGAGGCCACTCTCTTAGAGGCAGGAACTAGAGACGTAGTCCACATTGGACGAAATCATCTATCAATTGGTTTTGTGTCAATTTTCTTCTTGTCTCGATATTTTATATTTCATTTTAAATTGGAGCTTTGTTTAAGTCTTCATACTTGGTTTAATTATTATTTTGGTTTAAGTTTTATCATTTAAACATGAACATTTTTATAACCCAAGTCACTTTAAAAGATCGTGAATCAAGTTTAGATCACATTGCCACCTTTCCTTTCAAGAATAAAACCACCAATGTTGGCCAAATTTGGCTTCTCTACCACTGTGGCCCCAACCCAACATATTCAACAGTCAACAAGATGAGAGCATTGTTCTAGGTGCTCTAATGGAAGCCCTAAAGGCTCAGAGCTTCTAAGATGCAAAGAGAACTTTCATGTACCCAACATAAGCTCGAGGTTTCTACTCACTGCAACATAACTAGAACATGGAAATAGCCAAACTAATCCCACAATCCAAAACCATGTTACTAAACCCCAATTGCAACTAAGAGGGGCTTTGTGACCTTGTCATCCCTCTCCCCAAATTAAATATGACCAGGTACATACTCGACACCAAATATCTCCCCTTTGACATAATGAGGGTATTATTGTATGAATTCCATAAGGACACACTAGAAAACCTACCAGGAAATTCACAACAGAGCCCCAAACTAGAGATCCTAGGCTTGCCACCCAATTCAAGATGTCTCTCCTCTTTGAAGGACTCAAAAAAATTTGGTGCAGGCTCCAAGGTTCGGCATCAGCTGGATCCCAGACCTGGCATGCCTGATTGCCAATAGTTCCACAATGGTTTTTCCACTTGCATTCAGAAACTTCTCAAAAAGAAGATCAAAGATGAAGGTGAATGCACAGGTTGATGACTTGCATAAACCCTTCATTGTTTTCGCCACCTTCATGTATGCCCATAACCAAGCTCACTAGAAACATCATTAACACACTCGCCAACCTTCTTATAATATTAATGACCCCTGTCTTGAAGCTTCCACACGCTCCATGTTGCATGTGAATACCTTGCCACATCTTGCTAAGATGTATGAAAGGAAGGGACCAGTCCCCGCCCTCAAGACCAATATACCCATGTTCCTCCACCCTCGTGGGGGTTTTTATTTTAATAATATTATTTATAAATATAGTATTAAAAACAATTGAGAATATTTTATTTTATTTATCCAAACACATTATGAAAAATGTCGTTGATTCCACTTGCTTATATATATATATATATATATATATATATATCATACACAACATTAAATTTTTATTTTTATTTTTATTGTAACATAATATATGTCATAGTTTTGAGGTTCTTTTGGCATATAGTCCATCAAGGATGATTTTTTGGAATCACAAGTTTGAGTTGTATAATCTCCACAATCTGAGTGCCCTAGGAGTTTTTCAAGGTGTTGAATCCATATATGTATCCAAAAACACATTTTAAACAAAAAACAATAATTGAGATTTGAAAAAAAAAAAAAATCATCAGATTCCAACCAAAAAATACAAAACCTAGCATGTTTATACAACACCTAATAATATTATATGATAAATTATATAGTAAATTATCTCAATATTATTGTTATTATAATTATAAGTAGGTCAATATGTGTGTTTATGTTGGAATAGGACTGCCATAATTTTAATTTAATTATTAAACATTTATGTAGATGGTAGTAATTTAACCTCCTTGGAATATTCAAAAATATTTTTAGTAGTATTCACAAATCAAAGGTTGGTATTATCTACAAAGTAGTTATGCCTTTTTTTTCTATTTTAATTAAATTGATTATTTAAAACAAAATTTCATATAAACAAGTGTCATATGAAATGAGTTATGTTGTTTTGGGCATGCACTAATGACAAGCCATGATATTGTACTAAAACATTTTTACAACTTAAAAGTCTCCATGATAAAGTGAGGGTGAATTTTCATGGTGAAGAATCTTGTTACATGTTTTTTTAAATGTGGGCATGCCTATTTTGGAATAGGACTTTTAGAATTTAAATTTAATTATCAATAATTATTAGGGGATGTAAGGGATTTAACCTCCATATAATATTCTAGAATATTCCTAGTAATATTCACAAATTAAAGGTTGAGATTTATCTCCAAAGTAGTTAAGCTCTTTTCTTCCAGTTTTTTATACCCTAGAGGAATCCAACAACACGTGTGAAACATATCTACAAGTAAAACTCTGGATTCTATGGTGCCTTGTCTCTGTAAACTAGGTCACAACTAGAGGGATTTGAACCTTGGATATCTTATTTTTCTAAGGACACACATTACTCTGATCACTAATTGATTTTCCTCCCTGGGACAAGCTCTTTTTTTCCTTTTAATTAAATTGATTAATTACGCCATAAGGTGTTTCTCTTTGAAATGGACTCTCTTTCCTTCCCACCTATCATCCTTATGCACCCTAAGATTGTATGTTAGATGATTGAGAAAGGTTGAACCCTTCGATCAATAGAAACTATTACAAATTCGTTGCAGGCAGTTACGAATTCGTTGCAGGCAGTTACGAATTCATTGCAGGGATTCGATTCACATAGGTAAAGATCTATCAACGAACTCTACCTTCTACATAGCGTGGGTTCAATCTTTGGGGCTTGTTCAAGGATGATGTGGTGAATCAAGATGAGGTTCACTTTGACTCAGCCAGCGTAGAGCATAATGTTGAAGCTGGAGGAGATTTCAATTCTTTCCTGGTTTAGTTTCAAGAAGTCGAAGAACGGTAAGGTGAAGTTGCAAGGAGGTTCACTTCGACTCAGCCCGCATAGAGCATAATGTCGAAGTTGGAGGAGATTTCAAGGCTTTCCTCGTTCAGTTTCAAGCAATCGGAGGATGGTAAGGTGAAGTTGCAAGGCCAGACATCCACCAACTATTATTTCACAGTACGTCCAGCCAAACTATCAGACCTAAGAGTTGGATTTGCATGTGTCAAGTACTACTAGGTGCACTGCATTTGCATGATATTTGCAAGCCAAGCAACACTCATGTAGTTCTTGCGAGCACCCATAATCAAATTTCATAGCATAGCTTCCAGCATCATATTTGAATCCTTGAGATGGCCTTATTGTAGCTATCATGTTTCTCTACCCGACTTTAAAGCTCTTAAAACCCAAGATTTCTAGGGTTTCAGTGTATTTCATTTCAAATATTCAACGGTTTATTTAGATATCTGGTTCTAAGGATGTTAATTTGTTAATATATAGTGTTTTCAAGGAAATGGCTCTGTTGTTTTTCGATCTATTTTTGTTGAATTCAAATTCTGGAAAAAGGCCTGTCAAGAGTTCAATCTACGTGGTTAAAATGAAATTAATGTTAAGCACAGGAATGTGCCATGGTTTGATCCAGTGAAATTTGAAGGAATTGTGCTATTTTTTGTTGTTGTAAGTGGACAAACTTCATGAATATTTACAATTCTCAAGATTCTAACTATAAAAGATTTTGCAAAACTTATATGGGTTCTTCTAAATATTGAAGGATTTTGTATCTTATATAGAAAGGTTTGCTAAATTTTAGAGCAAAATAATATAGTTCTGTGCAATTTGGATGAATATTCATCTTGAACGAGTGAAAATCTGGAAAAATCAGCGAAATCGTCAATATTAGAGTATGTTTGGAGAAATTTTGCAGATATCGAAGATGGAAAGAGGAGATAACACATCACACCGATCATCGAACAACTAAGGTTGCCATGGTGCAATGCAAAGGTACATAATTTACGTTGGATGGCAAGCTTTTAGCATACCTTGAATATAAGCATATGCTTTGGTGTTGCATGGAGATCCATGTACAGGCCACTAAGAGTGGGCATCTTCACTCTGATGTCTTAGTGGAGAATGCCCTTGTAGAAATGTAGGGAAAATGTGGTACCATAGAGAATGCATGAAATGTGTTTGGCAAAATGCACCAGCAAAATGTTATTTACTGGATGGATATCTTGATGAGGCTTTCAAATTGTTTCAGGAAATGCCTACAATAAAATTGATTTTTTGGACAGTGTTAATCACTGGATGTGCTCAGAATGGGTGTTTGGAGGACACCATCACTTAGTTTCAACAAATGCAAGCAGTAGGTTGGAAACCAAACTTAAACACAGTCGCTAGTGTTTTATCTTCTTGTACTGACTTGACAGCTATAGACGAAGGCATGATGATCCATACAAATATAATTAAGAATGGATTTCTGTCTGATGTCTTTTGTTAATAGTTCCCTTGTTGAGATGTATGAAAAATGTGCAAACATAGAAAATTACGAAGCTATTTTGATCGAATGGCTATAGTCAATAAAGAGATTTATGCCTTCCTTTCTAAGACAGGTCATGCAAAGAAACCCAAAACATTTATTCAAAGTTGGCTAAATTGTGTTGACAAGTCAAGACCGCAAGGTTTTCCCAGACATAAGGCTTGTGTTGAATGATGTTGGATGGTAGGAACAAACCTTCTGTATTGATGTTGAATGATGGTTGCAAACCTTCTGCCACTACAGTGAAAACTGGATCCTTCAATTTTATTACCAAAATGTCTGCTACATAAAAGAGTAAGTGGTATAAGGCCTTATTCAGTTGGATCACAATGATGCCACACCTTCGTAAGTGGGCAGGTGGTATGGCATCAACAAGATGCAGAAGAAGATGAAAGGAAATAGGGTAAGAAGAACCTTGGATTGAGGTCAATGAAGAGGTTTACAGATTCCTTTTTGAGACAGGTCACACCAAAAAACCTAAAAAATTCATGCAGATTTGGTTAAAATTGTTCTGTTTCAACAAATGTAAGCAGCAGGTTTGAAACCAAACTTAAATACCATCGCCAGTGTTTTATCTACTTGTGCTAACTTGACAGCTCTATATGAAGGCATGATGATCCATGTAGAGATAATTAAGAATGAGTTTCTGTCTGATGTCTTTGTTAATAGTGCCCTTCTTGACATGTATGAAAAATGTGACAACATAGAAAATGACGAAGTTGTTTTGACCAAATGTCTGAAAGAAATACTGTATCCTGGACAAAAATCATGAGAGCGTACATATAGAATGGACATAGTGATGAGGTCTCGAAGCTTTTTCAACAAATTCAAGTGGTGGGTTTGAAGCCAAATCCAAATACTTTTTCCAGCACCCTCCCAGGATGTGCCAACTTGGTAGCTTTGGATCAGGGCAAGGAAATCCATGTGGAAATAATAAAATGCAAATTGTGAATGAAATTGTCAAGAATTAATTCTAGGTTTCTAAGTCATACCACCAAAAGATCTATACATTGAGCTTAATGGGGCACCTTGACATGAAAGAATAAGGAAGTGTATCCAATTTCAATGAGTTTCTCAAGAGTGTCTCAGATTTGCTTTAGTTCACAAACCTCTGTTAAAGCCTTTAGAACCAGTGATCATGCTTCATGACAAACATTGGTTTGGTGTTTTTCCCTTTGCAAGTGTTTATCCATCTCCATTACTCAGACGAATTCCAATTAAATCCATCTATTCCATTCAATTCTTGATGATGGATTATTTTATGTAGGAAAACCCTCTCAAAATCATGGTTGGGATTTCTATATAATTGTATTTCATAAAATGGAATGAATTTATAACTTTTCTCTAAGTTCAATATTTTGCACAAATCGGGAAGGCTATCTCGTCAATCAACATAACTGACATTACTTTCTTCTATATGGATTTTGCTTCAGATTCAATTTTTGCTTCATTTACTTATTTCATAATTATATAGAATACAGATCTCTCTCTGGAACCAACCATTAACATCAATAGAAAGTTGCAGTGTTGAAGGCTAGGTTCAATTCATGGTTTGACCCTATCTAGCGTTCAACATTTCTTGTATAAATTCACATCCTATTTTACCAAAATCATCGAAAGTGGGAATTCTTGAACACAATAAGGCCTCATCAAAGAAAAATGAAAAATATTTCCCATGGTATGTCAGATTTTCTTATTTTATGCTTTTTTTTTTCATTTTGCTAGAATATATCATTTAGACAATGCTTGATGGGTTATCTCAAATATTTTCACTGTAATTCTTAATGATTTTTCTTGAATTTATTTGAAATATCTTGTCATTAACACCTTTATGTATTAATATGATTGAAAATTTGAACCAGAGTATTGGAGAAAATATAGAGTTCTGGTTAAGTTATGTTTGATTTCTATAAAAGATCTTGTTTCAATTTGCAAGTTTTTATGTTTTATTTCCAATGGCTATTGTGAAGATAAGATATAAGGTTTCTACGGTTAGTAGCTAATCGCAATCTTAGGCACTATGAAATTCTACCATTTATGAAGATGGCTTTAGGGGGGATCATTATCAATCCTATCATAATGATGATGTAGATTTTAGGGAAACATCAGATTTGTTGGATGGTTACAACATTGGAGAGAAAGGCACAAAATTGTGTTATGTTAGGGACTAGAATTGTAATATTCCTTATGATTTTTTTGACCTACCAAACTTAGGAAACCTCTATTATAGCCTTTAGAACCAGTGATCATGCTTCATAACAAACCTTGGTTTGGTGTTTAATGCTACTCTGTCAATCACAGATCAAATTTTGGTACACAACATCTTCTTTCATTGTGAGTGTCTCTTTGATGTCTTTTTAACGTGTTGTTAGATCTGAAAAGGAAAATGTGATAAATCAGAATGTTTTACCAGTGGTGAACATTTGACAATGCAAAATTTTGGAAAGGAAATCTACTCAAAGATGCATTCGTGGTCCATTTCCTTCCATTAGAACTTCTTTGTCACCATCAAGAGCCTTCAATGCCACCCAAGATTACTTCTCAGGGACCTATCAGTCTAGGCCACTCTCTAGAGGAAATTATTCGTTAAGAACTCAGTGCTAACATCTGCACCTCATTGCATAGGTAATTGTTGCTTCATTTACTTCTTTCATAATGATATAAAATACAGGGCTCTCTCTGGAACCAACCATTAACACCAATAGATAGTTGATGGCTACAACATTGGAGAGAAAGGCAAAAATTTTTGTTATGTTAGGGAATATAATTGTAATATTCCTTATGATCTTTTTGGCCTACCAAACTTAGGACTTATATTGTCCCTTCGTACATAAGATCACTGCTTTACAAATGAAGGGTGCTCTAATTTATTAGGTTATCATCCCAATGTTGATTGGAAGATATTCATGCACATGTTGTAGGAATTGCTGGCTAGAGATAATTTCCATTTTGGCAGCTTTTCATTTGAAATTTTTGATAGGACAAAAGGAGGTCTTTGTTAGAGAAGTTTGGTAGCATTGAACATGTTGTTTTCCTTTATCTTTATGAGTGCCATGTTATGTGCTTCCTCTATACTAAGGGATCATGGTTAAGCCCTTCCTTGGTTTTATGGAGACTTAATAAGACCTAGGATTTCAACACCTTGAGAAGAAGGGAGGCATGTAGGGAGAAACCTATCCTATCCTACAAGGTATCCAAGCCCCATGCTATCTAAGGGATCCATCTTACTCATGATTCATCATCAATTTATAGTGGATTCTAGGTTCATATGGTTACATGGTGTTTTTGGTCAATTTTGGACCTCTGTTATAGCCTTTAGAAATAGTGATCATGCTTCATAACAACTTGCAATTTGCAAGTTTTTATGTTTTATTTCCAATGCCTATTGTGAAGATAAGATATAGGATTTATACGGTTAGTAGCTAAACCCAATCTTAGGCACTGTGAAATTCTACCATTTATGAAGATGGCTTTAGGTGGAAGCATTTTCAATCCTATCATAATGATGATATAGATTTCTGGGAAACATCAGAGTTTTTGGATGGTTACAACATTGGAGAGAAAGGCACAAAATTGTGTTATGCTAGGGAGTAGAATTGTAATATTCCTTATTATTTTTTTGGCTTGCCAAACTTAGGACTTATATTGTCCCTTCGTACATAAGATCACTACTTTACAAATAAAGGGTGCTCCAATTTATTAGATTATCATCCCAATGTTGACTGGAAGATATTCATTCACATGTTGAAGGAATTTCTGGCTAGAGATAATTTCCATTTTGGAAACTTTTCATTTGAAATTTTTGATAGGACAAAAGGCGGTCTTTGTTAGAGAAGTTCGGGAGCATTTGGAAATGAAAAAGAATCATCAGTTCTTAAGACTATATCAAGATAACATGGTAATTAATTTCCTTGAAATGAGGGAAACTTGAGAACAATGAAGACACCACCTAAGTATTGATGACATGCTTAGTATTTTGAATTTAATAAAATATTAGAAATCTCCCAACTTGTGCTATTTCATTGTAAAATGTAGAGCCTATGTCCCCTAGATTTTTCAATCAGTAAGAAATAGAACCTTGCATACTCTGTTTCGAATAAAAACTATTAATTTACCTCCATATTTCTCTTCCAAGCCAAATCTACTGCATTCAACCCAACCTATATGACTGGAGTTTTGTTGCAGAATCTGGTAATTCAAATACAAGAGACTTCAAAGAAGGAAAATGATGTCTTTGATGTCTTTTTAACATGTTGTTAGATCTGAAAAGGAAAATGTGATAAATTAGAAAGTTTTACCAATGGTGAACATTTGACAATGCAAAATGTTGGAAAGGAAAGCTACTCAAAGATGCATTCCTGGTCCATTTCCTTACATTAGGACTTCTTTGTCTCCATCAAGAGCCTTCAATGCCACCCAAGATTACTCCTTAGGGACCTATCAATCCAGACCACTCTCTAGAGGAATTATTTTTCAGGCACTCAGTGCTGACTCCTACACCTCATTGCATAGGAAATTTTTGCTTCATTTACTTCTTTCATAATGATATAGAATACAGGGCTCTCTCTGGAACCAACCATTAACACCAATAGAAAGTTGTAAGGTTGAAGGATAGGCTCAATTCATGGTTTGACCCTATCTAACGTTCAACATTTCTTGTATAAATTCACATCCTATTTTACCAAAATCAAAGTGGAAATTTTTGAACACAATAAGGCCTCATAAGAGAAAAATGAAAAATATTTCCCATGGTATGTCATATTTTCTTATTTTATGCTTATATTTTTTTACATTTTGCTAGAATATATCATTTAAACAATGCTTTATGGGTTATCCCGGATTATTTCACTATAATTCTTAATGGTTTTTCTTGAATTTATTTGAAATATGTTGTCATTAACACCTTTATGTATTAATATGATTGAAAATTTGAACCAGAGTATTGGAGACAATATAGAGTTCTGGTTAAGTTATGTTTGATTTCTATAAAATACCTTGTTGCAATTTGCAAGTTTTTATGTTTTATTTCCGATTGCTATTGTGAAGATAAGATATAGGGTTTCTACGGTTGGTAGCTAATCCCAATATTAGGCACTATGCAATTATACATTTATGAAGATGGCTTTAGGGGGAAGAATTTTCAATCCTATCATAATGATGATGTAGATTTCAGGGAAACATCAGAGTTGTTGGATGGTTACAACATTGGAGAGAAAGGCACAAAAATGTGTTATGTTAGGGACTAGAATTATAATATTCCTTATGATTTTTTTGGCCTGCAAACTTAGGAAACCTCTGTTATAGCCTTTGGAACCAGTGATCATGCTTCATAACAAACATTAGTTTGGTGTTTAATGCTACTCTGTCAATCAGAGATCAAATTTTGGTACACAACATCTTCTTTCATTGTGAGTGTCTCTTTGATGTCTTTTTAACGTGTTGTTAGATCTGAAAAGGAAAATGTGATAAATCAGAAAGTTTTACCAATGGTGAACATTTGACAATGAAAAATGTTGGAAAGGAAATCTGCTCAAAGATGCATTCATGGTCCATTTCCTTCCATTAGGACTACTTTGTCACCATCAAGGGCATTCAATGTCATCCAAGATTATTTCTCAGGGACCTATCAGTCCAAGCCACTCTCTAGAGGAAATTATTCATTAGGCATTTAGTGCTAACATCTACACCTCATTCAATAGGAAATTGTTGCTTCATTTACTTCTTTCATAATGATATGGAATATAGGGTTCTCTTTGGAACCAACCATTAACACCAATAGAAAGTTGATGGCTACAACATTGGAGAGAAAGGCACAAAATTGTGTTATGTTAGGGAGTAGAATTATAATATTCCTTATGATTTTTTTGGCCTACCAAACTTAGGACTTATATTGTCCCTTCGTACATAAGATCATTGCTTTACAAATAAAGGGTGCTCCAATTTATTAGGTTATCATCCCAATGTTGACCAAAAGATATTCATGCACATGTTGAAGGAATTGTTGGCTAGAGAGAATTGCCATTTTGGCATATTTTCATTTAAAATTTTTGATAGGACAAAAGGAGGTCTTTTTTAGAGAAGTTTAGGAGCATTGAACTATAAACCTGACTCCTTTTCCCTTTTCAAATAGCTAGAACATGCTTACACAGATGTCCAGTGCTGAGAGGTCGCAATAACAATATTTTCATGTCTAAGTCTTTGTATTCTAAAAATACATTCCCTCTCTCTTAGCTGGCAAAATATGTCAGTACTTAATGTTCAGGTATGCTTGTTATAGAGTGAAAATTACTCTCTAATCTCTATTTAAAAATCTAAATTTGATGCCCCTTTGATTTGATATGTATTTTTTTGGTTAAATACAACTTGTGCATGACAAGCAAGCCTCAATGTACTTCTGAATCAGAAATTTCGAGGCAGTTTCAGCTTGAAACTGGTTTATTTCTTTAAGTACACGTAACACAAGTTGGTTGAATTCAATGAATCTTTGTGGATTGGTATTGGCTTAGTCTTGGAAACCCTATTTAATCAAGAAGGCAATCCATTGTTGCTTCCTATTCCCATGTGATGATTGTTCCTTAATTTATGCCTTATGGCGTTTCCTTTGGAACATCTAGTGCAAATGCTAGTTAAAAAAATGTCATAAAAACAAATGTCACATGAAATGAGTTATGTTTTTTGGGCATTCTTTCTCGATAAACTAAGGTATTGACCATCATATTTTAACAAAAGCTATTTGCAGATTAAGAATCTTCATTGTAAAAGGGGGTGGATTTCCATGGTTAAGAATCTTGTTACATGATTTTTTAAATGTATATTTGTTTAGAATATATACTAGTGCAACAATATAAATTAAATCGTTGGTAAACATCGATAGACATCAATCCATGATAAGCATCAAAACAATCACTTCATGATACATCTCATATTGTTAAGATTAAAAAGATCATACAAACTATTATTATTATTATAAAAAAATAACATATGAGTTAAACATATATACATCCTCAGCCCCGAGGGGTGTGGCTTGTAAGGCATTTGTGTCGATGTATAGGTCACAGGTTCAAACATCGACTTACTCATGCATTGTGCTTAGGAGTGGTGTGGTTGCAGCCAACGTGTTATTCTTCGAGTCAAAAACATGTTACCGATTATGTGAGTAAACAAAAAAAAATGTGTGAGTCAAAAAAAAAACATCCTCCACTTTACTATAGTCATTCTTAATCTGTAAATAGACTTTGTTACAATACCATTGGTCAATACCATGGTTTATCAATACTAAATATCCAAGAAACTCATAATTCATTTTGATATACACTTGTTCATGTGACTTTATTTTTTAATTAATCAATATAATTAAAAAAGTAGAAAGGACATAACTACTTTTAAGACAAATCTCAACATTTGATTTATGAATACTACTAAGAAAGTTCGTAAATATTCCATGGAGGTTAAATTCTTACTATATACTTAATAATTATTGATAATTAAATTAAAATTATGGAAGCACTATTCAAAATAGAGATTGAAGCATTCTAAAATATTCTTAGTTTTCTCAATAGGCATGTTTATTTCAGAATATGTCTTCCACAATTTTTATTTAATTATGAATAATTAATAGATGGATGGTAGAAATTTAACCTCCATGAAATATGTTGGAATATTCATAGTAGTATTCACACATCAAGGGTTAATATTTACCTCCAAGTTAGTTATGCTTTATGAATTTATTTTAAATTAATCAATTAAAAAAATATCATCTAGTTATATTGGGATTGTGATATATTGAAAAGACATGGTATTGGCACATGGTATTGTACCAAACATGTTAAGAATTATATAATAGAGTTGAGATGAAACTCCATAGTTAAGAATACCATTTAATTAATATATTAATTATTTTTATAATTATTAATAATAATAATTCTAAATAAATTTATAATTTAGTTAATTTTATGATTTTTTTGTTAATTTGGACAATGTGAGATTTATTAAAGAAAGTGTTTTGATTCTTATCATAAATTCTTTTATAGATCTCTTTCTGCAAACATTATTGTTCAGTTAATTAATTTTCCATAAATCAATAATAGTATTATATTATTTTTATTTTAAACAATAAAACTAACTCTAATATTTTTTAAAATGAGAAAACTAAATCTAACTCTATTCTAAATTATCTATAATTAAAAAATTAAGAATAAAAAAGACTAACTCTAATATATTAGACTAACTCTAATATATTTTCTTTTTAAATAAGAAAACTAACTCTAACTCTATTTTAAATTATGTATAATTAAAAAATTAGAAATAAAAAATTTACTTTTCTATTTGCATCGGGGATTTTTTTATAAAACACTTAATTATATTCCAGAGAGGATTTATGATATGCAAATTTCATTTTGGACCTAACATTTTTTACGAAGACCATTTTTCAACAAGGATTTTATGTTTAGTCTAGAACAAATAAGAGTTAGAAAATGCAAATATCATTTTTCAAGAAGGATGGTATGTTTAGCTTTGAAAATAGAAGAGTTATAATACTTTCAAAATATAATCCTAAACTAAAAAATATTGAAAAAAAAATATTGAAATTTGATGTTAATAATTTTTGGTAAATTGTGCGTTATGATTGTTGAAGTGTCACATTTTTCGGGTGAATACTTCATGTATCATCAACTAATTTTCATGTCCTTCAAAATGAGTGAAGTGTTCAGGGCAAAAGTTAGACACATCAAGAAACACAACACATTGATTGCGAAAATATTCATGTTAAAACATTTTGAAATATTTACTATTAGCAATACTAAAAGTCATAAAATTTGTATAAGAAATTTCCTAATTGACATAAATCCTCTAAATTTATATCTATAAATATTTAGACATAAAATAGAACTGAAATATGAATCGTTCCCATAGACCGTCTAAATTCACAAATAATATATAAAAGCTTTAGAAATATTGAACTATCCAAATGACCTTTCAATTAAATACATATTGGGTGTGATTTTAATATTCAATAATTGTCTTTTGCATCTAAATCTTCTCTCCATTTACACTTTCCGGAGCATATCCTTGACGAGATAAATTGAAATGCTAAATTAATTTTTATTTTTATTTTTTTTCAGTTTAAATTTAAATTTATAAATATATAAAATTATTTCATTAAAATTAATAAAATAATAAATAAATATAACATTATACAATGAAAAGAGATAATAAATAAAAATCATAATAATGATTAAAGTCTATTCCAATAATTTCCAACAACGTTTTTATTTTATTGAATTGAATTTATTTTAATTTTTTCTATTGTTTAAATTTATTTGTAATATAAGATTTAGTTCCAATCAAATTTTAATTTTATAAAATTTTGAAATTTAAATTTTATGAAATTAAAATTGTAATAGGAAAAGCTAAAGCAAAGTAAATTGTTTTATATATTTTCAAAATAACTTTTATTTAAATTTGTAAATATATTTAAAATTAAAATAATTTAATTAAAATTAACAAAATAACAAATGAATTTAGATTAATAATTATTTTCATTTTAAAAATAAAACTAGTCTAGATTTAGATTCGTAGTTTAGTAGATTGAAATTTATCTTATAAGTATTTATATCAATTTTTCCATTTTAATTAAATTGATTAACTAAAAAAAAGTAATGTATGAACATGAGTTATGGTAATTTGAATATGTCATATTAGTAAGCCATGGTATTGACCCATGCTATTTTAATAATGTATATCTACATGTTAAGATTCCACATGGTAAAGTGGGGTTGGATTTCCATGATTAAGAATATTGTTACATGTTTTTTCTAGAAATATATATGTTTAACTTATATATTAATTCTTTTTGTAATTATTAATAATAATAATTTAAAAAGAAAGTATAATTTAATTATTTTTTTATGATTTTTTTAATCTTGGGAATGTGAGACGTGTCATGAGGTAAGTGCTTTATTTTTAAATAATTTTAATAATAATGATAAGAAATATCAAAATGACTATATATTTCTACTAAATTATCATTATTAACTTTTTGCTAAAAAAATTAACAATTGCACTTGTTATTGTGACAAGGGGTGAATTCCAACCACTGTACATGGGTTGGGCATCTATGGGATTGAACTCACATTCACTTTACATTTTCATGAGATTGGGAAACAACCGACTCTATGAGTAATTTTCAGTTTCTTATTACTAACCATTACAATAATAATATTAATATATTCATATATATTCTCTTACACACAAACTCACAAGTTATAATTTGTATCACTTTCATTAACTTATTTTAAAATATTTTTTATTTATTAATTATCGTAAAATTAAATATTCCTTTCTTAATCTTTCTCAATAAAAATTCTGAATTTGAGTGTGTATATTTTCACACTGCAAATTAAATTCATGTTATTAACCACATTTTTATTTTAAAGAAATTATATATCATAATTAAAACAACTAAAATTCTCCACCCTTTTCAATCATGATACACCATTTCTATTAAAAAAAAACTAATTCAAAAAATAAGATTATATATATTATTAACACCGGATATTTATATATTTTAACATATTAATTTAGTTTTTTTTCATCTATGTTAATTATAATTTGTATCAGGTACATTAACTTATTTAAAAAAATATTTTGTATTTAATGAATTTAAATTTAAATATTTTCTTTATCAACTTATTTTCAATATTCATTTTATTTAAGTCGCTTTATTGTTTAGATCAACCTCGTTGAGGCGGGAATGTGGAACATAATTGGATTTAGGCCCAATTTGCAATCATCATTTGACGCTAGTATGATCGATCAGTGAATGAGGTATCCAAGATCTTGAAATCATCATGGAATGCTTACATGCCTTCCCTTCCACCAAAGCAGCTCGGAACACTTTAGGTCACTTTACCGTATACCCATTAAAGATAAAGGGAAAGTGGCCTCAAGCTTTACAAATATGAAATGTTGGTAGGCTACAACAAAACTACAACGCTAAATCTCTACGTACTTCGTCGTTCGAAAAGCTCTCTCTCGCGTTTCCTCCCATCTCATCTCATCTGCAACCTTTTCTCTTCTCTGGTGGCCTTCACTTACTTGTTACCTCTAATATTAACATTAAATTTCTGCCCATTTCTACCAGATTTCAAGTGGATGATTACTGAAACTGTGCTCAACAGATTTTTCTTTAAATAGAAATGGAAATTGAGTTACAGGGCTGAATTTATCTCTATTAAATTTTAGGAATATTTTTAAATTAAAATTTATCTCCCATATAAATTTTCGAATGGAGATATTACAACCGTAAAATCAAATAATTGACTTGACTGTTATCCTTGAATAAAAATACCCAAAATATAACCCATTAATGCTGCTACTTTTTCTGGTCAGGGCGTTCAATATCTGAAATCAGCTAATCAACAGAGTGCAATTTGCTGCAGTGTGCGTTTCTTGGTCCGGGCATTCAATTTGCGAAATCATGTGCTAATTGAATGACTGGAACTCCAATTCTTAATTCTTTTACAATAAGTCTACGTTATGCAGCTTAGGCTAAATCTGATAGAAACCTTCTCTTGTAATAGAGTTGGCAATTTACAATTCTATTATAATAGAGTTGGCATTTTATAATGCTTATGGATAATAGCATGTAGTTAGATAGGTTTGGAGAATATTATTTTGGGACTAAAAAGAACCACGTTCGTAGTGAAACTTAAACTTAGGGTTAGTGATTGTTAGTGATCTTTGAGATATTAATAAGATTTAGGATGGAAAATATTTCTTAGATTGGCTTACTTTAACTCATATTTCTTTTTATTTTTAAAATATTTATCATACTATCCAGTTAAAGAAACTATAATAATTTTGAGTTTTTTCTCTTTTTAATTATAGAAATAAAATATTAAAAAAGTTACAATTAATCTTTTATTTTTTTTAAATCAACAAATTTCATTAATCAAAATAGAAATTAATAATCATCCTTTTTATAAAATATCTTAGATACAATATTTCACCCATTCACATTCACAGTCGATCTAAAACCCCATGAGCATATATCCATCTAATTTGATTATTAGCTTTTTAGCCACGTATAGCAGCCAACTTAAATAGTTCTTCTTACTTCAAACCTCGGATTCCAACTTTGCTCAGACCACTCAAATTTTCTTTTGAATATTTAACATATACAATAGAAAAATACCCTTAAAATCAATACAGTTAATACACATCTTTGCTATTGATGGCCTTTGATTACTTTTTCCTACGATGAAATCAATGCATAACTTTACGTATTGATTGCGTTTATTTTCTACGTATAGATCATGCAAAATCTGGGAATACTAAATTGGCATTCATTTCACGTTACCAAAACCCAAGCATCATTATGGTTATATGTTGACTGGACTTTAGTATTCAGCTTTATTTCTTTACGCTATCCCCCTGCGTGTGTTATTTCTGGGAGTTTCACTGATGGACTCCCGGAACTAATTGACTTGTTCATACAAGTCAGCTCAGAGATGGTATTATATTGCGAGTTTTTCGGATCGATTCCAGCACTATTGACTTGTTCATGCAACAAGGTTAGAGGGTACGATTGCTATTAAATAATTTTATATGATTATTTAATTTATATAAATTAAATAGTTGTATTATGAAAATATTTTATTTTAGGATAAATTTTATAGATAAAAATTTAAAAATATTAAAAATTAAATAATTTATAATTTTATTTTTTTATTTTTATTTGTTAAGTAATATGAGTTTTGAGATGATTAGTATATTTAATTTGCAGTTTAAGTAGCTGTGATCAAGGAATGTTTAGTTCTCTATACCACAAAACATATTAACATAACACTCACTTATAATATATTGTATCTTTATATGTTTTATTTAAATTATATATATATATATATATATATACACACACACACACTAATTTTAATTTAATTATCAATAATTAATAGATGGATAGTAGGTATTTCACCTCATAGAATATTTGCGGGGCATAATTGGAGTGGCTTAGGGGTTTATCACGGTATTTGAAACAACAAAAGCTCTTGAAATTGTATTGCCGGATTTTGGTGAATTCCGTGAAAGATTGAATCTCTATGGGTAAAAAACTTGGTGTGTGTGTGTATATATATCTTCTTACTTAAAAATACTATTGGAAAAACCATCTTTGTAAAAAACTAGAGCCCAAAAACCACCAATAGTAAATTGACTATTTTACCTCAATTTTATTTTCATTCTTTATTTTATTTTATTTCACCTTTCTTTTATGTAGTTTGATGGAGCCAAAAGGTTTACATAATAGGAAATGACGTGACATTACAACATCTATTTTGGCAACCATCCTAGATCCATCATTTTTTTTCTATTTTCTATGTGATGTGTCCATCATTTTTTTTTTTTTCCATGTAATGTGAGTCACATATCTAAGCTATGGCTTAAGTAGCTACTACCCAAGAGCATCTACATCGTCAAAATCACTTGAAGATCACACCCAACAGACCACGCCAACCCTTAGCATGAATGAATTTTTGCCCAAGGAGTTTCGAACTAGTGACCTCTAGACCATTAATGCCTTAACAAAACACACTCCAACCCTTAGCATGGATGGATTTTTGCCCAAGGAGTTTCTAACTAGTGACCTCTAGATTATTGAATGCCTTAACAAACACACTCTTTATATAATTTGTGAGAGTCATAATGTTTTACTATATATATATATATATATATATATATATATATATATATATATATATATAGAGAGAGAGAGAGATATAATTTCACTTAGTAGAAATATTTGTATAACATAGCAAGATAGGACTTTACAACATCTATTCCATATTGGGTTGGAGAGCGCCTCTAGGCAAAATAATAAATATTATTATGCTAAATAATGTCATAAGCTAGTTAATTTAAAAAATATATATTTTTAGAAACTTGAGATGTATGATGAAGTGTGTGTTTTTATGCTTATTATGGATTGATGTCTATAGGCATTTACCAACCATTTAATTGATATGGTATGCTAGTCGGTAATTAAATTAAAATTCTACAACCTCTATTCTTAAATAGACATGCCTATATAATTAATAATTAATAATAATAATAATAGTAGTAATAATAATAATTTAAAATAAAGCTATAACTAATTATAATTTAAAATAAAATTATACCTTTAATTAGTTATAATTTAGTTAGTTATATAATGAATTAACTATGTCCGAAGGTGTGTTTATTTTGAAATAGAGTTTCCATAATTTAATTTAATTATCAACGAGTGCTGCAAGGTAGCTTAGTCTCTGCCACTTATGTTAGAAATTATGCTTTGGAAGAAATTCTATAAAAAAAAATATAACCTACATTGATCAATGCTAAAATTATGGTGGTCAATAGGAAAACCAAATCCTATAGTCTTGCTTTGGGAGTAACTAATAATTACAGTTTTACTACTACATAAATGTTTAAGAAAACATAAACAATGCTGGGGAGTAACTCCTAGAAAGTATATTTATTTACATCTTACTCCTATCCATTTTTTATGCAAAGAATTGCTTAAATTATGGGAAACAATGGTTGGAAGTAACTCCTAGAAAGTATATTTATTTACATCTTATTCCTATCCATTTTTATGCAAAGACTTGCTTAAATTATGGTAGGAAGTAATTTGATGGTAAATATTTAAAAATCATGCATGAATATTACAACCATATGGATGGACTTAAGACCTTATCTAACAAAGCTACAATAACACATACTCAAAAAACCATAACTTATAGGCTTTGTTACACTACCATGGTTTGTGAAAAACACATACTCAAAAAACCATAACTCATTTCATCGTCAAAACATTCTATATATATTTATTTTAATTAATTTTTATAATATTCTTTAATTAAATTGAAAAGAGAAAATGGCATTCCTTCCTTTGAGTTAAATCTCATATGCTTTATTGGTATCTATGACTATTACTAAAAAGGCGTAGTCTGATTTATAGACTAAATAACCTATTGTAGCGGCTACAACCACCCTCCAAAATTTTTCCTTCGCTTCGCTTTGGAGCCTCCCTCCTCAAAATCTTAGAAACCATATTGCACTGCTCAATTACTTGTGTTTCATATGATTTCATATTTCACTTAAAGGCTTGTGTTCACTTACTTTTTCTATCGACTAACCACAAGCTGACCCAACAACTTGGTTCACATTCGATCTTTGTGTTGTCTGGGAAACTACTCAATCCTAGAGGGTAGGCTGACTTACCCTCCGGAATTGCTCAGAATAGCTAAGCAACTGTCATTCACTCATAAATTACACAGAGTAGACAACCAACCTTGCTCTGGAAAACTGTGCGTAGCAGGCCACCAGCCTTGCTCACAGAAATTGCATAGAGCAGGCATCCCAACCTTCCTCTGGAAAACTGCACAAACCATCCCGACAGTGGACTGAGGCTCAAAACTATGTTGAGCCAACAAGAAACCAACCTTGCTACAGGAAATTGCGGAAACTTGTGAGACAGTCGGGGCCACTCAGCCCAAAAACAACGCAGAAGCTTCCCTTCAGTGGTTTTCTGTTACATGTGCCGATAGGTTGTCTAGTTCCCTCCATAACAACGCAATTATTCCTTTCATGGACAATAGCTTTTCCTAAAAAAAGAAAAAAATGAAAAAGCATCCCTAGATTTTAGGGATCTATTTTTAGCACTAGGAGTTACATGCAAAATCGATTTTAGAAACTGCCCGCCAAGTGTCGTTTTTCCTAGATTTGTGGCATACGCATCATAAACCGTAAGTCTATCAAATCTTTTATTGAGCACCCTAGAGTTCATTCTTCACATTCATTCTTGGACCTCTAGCATTCCCAAGCCATCTAGGAACCTTTGGCATAGTCGACACAACTATTTTTTGGGTAAGTTTTGATTTTCATTTCTTTTGCTACTTTTTTTGTCGCTTTTGATTTCTTGGCTTGTGTGAGTGTTGCTTTCCTTGTTTTATTGAACAACTGCTAGCATTTCAATGTATTTTAACTTACAGAAGTGTTTTTTGAATTTTTGCATTGCATTTCCTTAGTATCGCATGAATGACCCAATTTCTCCCCTGACAGTCGTCGTTGCGACGACTCTCTTCATAAGCTTCATTGTTTTTCCGTTTGACTGATTTATGCACTTTCTTATATTGCATGCATGTCTATTCACTTATATCTACACCATCTTTTCACACTCATTCAGTCGTTCTCATTTTCAGGTTGGCCTTGGGTAGATCTGGGTTGCCTTGGCCGGCTTCTCCTAACATGCGCTGCACATTCTCGGAAGTCAAGGCTCTACCTTGCCTTCACGAATTTCATAGATGTTGCTTGACACTGGTTACCAGCTGTGCTCTGCGCAGTTCTGGGAGACGGTGCCTAGTCCTGCCCACTAGGACTGTGTAATGCATAGTTCCAGCCAACAACCAACGTAGACTAAACTGCACATTACATAGTTCCAGTCCATAGTTTGCATCTCTAGAGTGTGCTCTACGTAGTTCCATTCAGCAGCAGGCCTCACTAGCAACTGGGACTGTGCAATTGTTCCAGCTGACAATCTCCCAGCCTTAGATTCAATGCGGCACAATCCTACCTAGCAATCACCTAGTTTGTTGCATGATGGATTCCGAGTTGCTTTATGTTTTTTAGCTAACATTGTCTTATCGTGAGTGTCTTCTTTGTCTCCATGTATAAAAAGTTTTGAGAAGCTTCTCAACAGTACAGGTAACATGGCCTCCAAGAGAGTTGGATCAAAGGACACAGTTGAATGCAGTACTAGAGATGTGGTCGAATAGGTGTCTAGGAGCTTTCCCTTTTATGAACACGCACATCTCGTCATCGATAAAGACATCAAGATCACATGGAAAGACATCAACACTATATTCATAGGCACTTTTGAGGAGAATCTTGAAGACCGTCATGTCTATGTCAACATTCATAAGTCTATATTATACAAGGTTGCATGCAAGTATCCCACCTTCTTGTATGCAAGCATGCTCCACTGGATTGTCTCACACACTGATACTAAGACGATGATGCTGAGCACTGTCAGTCGAGTAGATCTCGCTACCTTCAGGGTGAAATATGCATCGTTCTACACTACCAACAGCAACACAAACACAAGAGACATCTTAAAGAGTTGGGTAAGGGAGCCATCAAAGTTCAGGACGACACCCAATCAGATATACATGACAAAGACACTCAGGAAGTCTTACCAACTCTTGGTCATCTTCGCATGTCACTTGTATGGCAAAGAGAGTATGGAGACCTTCCCGCAGAGTTGGGTGGTTCTATTAGATCAACTAGTAAATGAAGGAAAGCCTTCCAACTAGTCTGACATGTTGGTTGTTGAGCTGAAAGTGGACGTATTGAATGCCCGGAGTCTGCCCAATGATCAAGAAACAATATTCTTCATGTTTGTGTACATGATTGTTGTAATTTGTTCCCATCAATAGTTTCCTAGCATGGGTTGGACATGGACACCTTCAGAGGATGTTGTAAACATATTTTTCATGTTGTTCTTAGAGTGCAACTATCGAGGAGTCATGGCTAGACTATCTAGCCATTTCGTTGCCCCTCTATACGTGATGATATTTGAAAAAGATCTACCTTGCATGTCCCAGGAAACAATGGAGGTGTTGGTAATCATCGCATATTGGTATGCCTCACCCGATGGCACCTTCATCAAGATGTACAACACAGAGAAGCCTCTGCATTTGTTGCCGAAGTTTTCTGCGAACAAGCTGGTCATGTAGGAGGTTGCATAACACATCTTGACAGGGTTATCAGCTAGACTACATAGGAAGAAGAAGGCACCATGGCCTATGCTTCCTTTGCGAATTAGGTTGTACACGATCCGATGTTTGAAAGAAGCAGATGTTGAGTTCGAGGACTTCAAGAAGTTTAATTTCAACACCAAGAGTTTCAATTCGTACGATCCGCATGGCTTATGCAGGGATCACTATACGAAAGTTTTCTATCCTTGGATCCACAAGGTGTGTCATTAGTGAGAGGAAGACCCTTGGAGATATTTCTATAACTCCTTTAGGCTCATTGAACTAGACAACATGGTAGTAGAGTGGCTAGACTACTCAAGGAAGTGGCACCACAGGGAGCAGCAATAGTAAGAGTAGCACGCAACAAACCTATGTAAGAAAAAGGCAAGAGGAAGATTGCTGAAAGCGCAAAGGTGTAGCAAATCTACAAGTTTAAGGAATATACACTTGTTGAGAGAGTAGCTTTGGATATATAAGCAAAGAGGAAACAATGCAATAGGAGAAGAGCGCAAAAAGGAGAGATAAGAAAATATGGGAAGAAGCAGAGAAAAACTGTAGGAGTGAGAGAAGATACTCAAAGAAGAACATGAAGTGCACATAACAGAGAAGGAATCACAACAATAAAAAGAATGGGAACAAGAGGAAGTGCAAGACGCATGGATAGAGAAAACTGCACCAATATAGGTTGAAGACTCAGATCCACCAGTAGTAGATGATGAACAGGTTGAGTAACCGTAGGAACATGAACTTACTCAACAGGATGAACATATGGACATGGAGATGGAACAGTTCGAATAGGATCAAGACATTGACCTCATGCCAAAAGAAACCGAGGTCACCCCATGATCCAAATTTAAAACTGAACGCAAAAAATTACATATATAACCATGAATACAGAGATGTAGTAGAAATAACACTTCCTTTCATTAATATCAAATAATGAAATATGATTACAAATATAATGGAAATGAGACTAGCTCAAGCGATGGTAGCTTATCTCTGAGAAGATATGTGGTAGATACATGCCTTCGAACTGAGTTATAATGAGGCTCAAGGGCCTTTTTATTATTGAAAAATAAGAGAAAACCATAAACAACCAAAACCCTAACCCGGCGAGATGTAACACCAAGAGTTTATGGGCCCCATTTGGGTTAGTTGGGTAGACAACTTCCTGGGGTTGTAACTTGGTCATATTATCTCTGTTTGACGCACATGATACCTCATTGGAAATATCTCTCCAAGGAATACAACTGAAAATGTGATTTCTATGATGTTGCTAAGGAATATAACCAAAAAAATGTCGTTTAGGGCCTCAAAACGCCTTGAGAAGTTTAGGACCTGAAAAATGCCAAAAATAGTAAATTGTGCTACAATTAAGGAAATTGAGAAAAACTGAAATAAAAATTGTGAGGGTCTAAGTGGAATAGGTGGGTGGCCACCAAGATCCACCTAGATCATCCCCCCCCCCCCTCAGGAAGCAACGGTCTCCATTGTGTTGATTTCCTCCATGAGATGAGGAAACTTCTATTGAACTTGGTCCCTAGTGTGCCATTTTCCTTAGTGCAAGAGTTGGCCGACTTTGACAACTAGATACAATTAGATCTTCTCCAGGCGAGTGTTATTTATCTACGTGTCCATGATTTGATCATTTTCCTCTTGTTCCATGTAGTCTGGATTTAACTCTGTTAGTGTGAGTAGTTTTGCAATGTCGGATGTGTCTAGCAATGGTCGAAAGTATGGCAGAAGGAAATCCACATTGAACACTAGGTGCAGGCCAACTAATGGAGGAATGCTAAGCTCGAAATAATTATCTCCCATAGCCTTGGTGATGGTGTATGGTCTATATCGAAGCGGGCGAATCTTGCGATGGGTTCTAGTGAGGCACTCCTTCTGCAAATGTAGCCAAACTTTGTCATCCACCTGGAACTTGTTTGGCACCTGACGCTGATCACGTCAGTGCTTGTACTTAGCATTGGATTTGTCCAATATTTCATGCACTTGTTGGCAGATGTGTTTAATGTGCTCAATGAATCTATTTTCCTTAGGACTGGACATGAGCCAAATCTACGTGAGTTACTATAAATGGCATGGCCACATCAATGGGACATAGTGGTTGGAACACCAAGCCCACCTGAAAAGGGTTGTGGTCAGTCGAGCTGTGGAGAGCCTGGTTGTAGTTGTGCTAGACATAGGGGAGGATCTCATCCCATGTGCATGGATGCTTTGAGTTGTACATCCATAGAATGTGTACAATCATCCTCTTGACGACCTCTGTCTACCCATGAGTTTGGGGATGGAAAGTTGTGGACTTAGTGAGCTTGGTTTCCAGCATCTACCAGAGACTGGACCAAAATGTATTGAGGAACCTACTGTCCCAATCTGAGATAATAGACTATGGGATCCCAAAATGTACGCACACTCATTCAAATAAGAGTTTGTTGTGGCTTCTACTGTGATACTCTTCTTGCAGGCCACCATAATGGCCATCTTCAAGAATCTGTCGACGACCACAAAAACATAGTTGTTTCGATGCTTAGTAGAAGGAAGGCCTAAAATGTAACCCATGGAGATGGATTCCCATGGTCAACTAGGGGTAGGCAGCAGAGTATAGAGGCCTTTCTTCTTGATGGTCAATTTGGCAATGGCACAGGTAGTGCAGGATCTGATGTACTTCCCGACATCCCGTCGAAGATTCGACCAATACAAATACTTCTGTAATATTTCCACCATTTTCTCAACCTCGAAATGCCTAACATCTCAACTGTAGTGCGCTTCCCAAATAATCTCTGCATGCTCACTTGAAGGAACACAAAGGTGTCCTAGGTGGCATAACAAAGCATCTTGGAGGTGAAAATATGGAACTTTCTAAACCTCCAAGAGTGTATGGTATGTGTGGCCAAATTCTGTGTCAATTTTATCGAGAAGTGGCCAATCCAATGTCTCGTTCCCACAAGAGTTGAGCACGGTGTTTAATGGCATGATCAGTGATCGGCTAAGGTAGTATACAACATTATTTCTGTTTCCCTTCCTGTGCTTGATATTCAAATGGAACTATTTCAAGTATGTGGACCACTTCTAATGGCGATCATTCTGCAACTTCCCTTGTGTCTGTATCAACTACAGGGGTCGATGGTCTGTTTGGATGACCGTTTCCTTCCTGAAAATGTAATGCTTCCATTGTTGGCAGGCCTGCACAATGGAACACATCTCTTCATGATAAGCGGGATACCTTCGTACTGTGTCTGAAGGTGTCTCACTGTGTTATTCCACTAGATGCCCCTATTAGGTAAGGACTGCCTCGATAGCATAGTGAGAGGTATCTTTCTCGATCTCAAATGGTTGTTGCAAGTCTAGTAATGTGAGCACTGGTGCAAAGAAGAGGTGATGTTTCAACTCTGTGAATCCCTTCTATTGAGATTTAGACCAAAATAAATTTTCTTTCACTCCTCCTTTGGTGACTTGACTCAAGGGCCAAGTGATATGACAAAACCCCAACATGAACCTACGATAGAAATTGGCAAGACCTAGAAAGTTGCAGAACTCTGTCAAAGTAGTTGGGGCTGGCCAATCCCAAATGAATTGGATCTTGGCTGGATCCACATGCACCCCCCATTTATCAATCATGTATCCCAAATACTGAACCCGGGTCATGCCAAAAGTTCATTTCTCCAAATTGGCACAAATCTTATGTTGCCGCAATGTTTGGAGAACATGTCAGATGTCGTGGAGGTGCTCTTCCCAACTCTAGTTGAAGATCAGGATGTCATCCAAGTATACCACTAGAAATGAGTTGTTGAATATCCGCAAGATGTCATCCATCAACTTCATGAAGGTTTTAGTAGCATTCGTCAACCCGAAAGGCATAACCAACCACTTGAAAAGGCCCTCATTAGCTTTGAAGGCAGTCTTCCACACATCGGAGGGTTTGATTGGTACTTAGTGACATCTAGACTTCAAGTCAATCTTGAGGAAATAGTTTTCCCCATTGAGTTGTTTTAGAAGATCATCAATTGGTGGGATCGGGTATCCATTCCAGCAATGATCTTTTTCAACGCTTGATAGTCAATACAGAGTCTCCAAGTCTCATCCTTCTTTTTTACCAACACAATTGGGCTCCCACAGGGCGATGAACTCAAATGGATGTGACCTTTCTGCTATAGCTCCTGAATTTGACTCTTGATTTTATTTTTCTCCAGAACGAATCGATGATAGATTGGTCCATTCGGTAATGATGCACTTGGGGTTAGATCGATGGATTTCTTGACCTGATAGTGTAGAGAAACCCCTGTGGGGGAGGTGAAGATGTCCTCGTACTCCTCCACAACCTTGTCCATTTGTTGTTGTCATGAAGAAGGGCCCTGTATGGAGGTCTTGGCCACTGTCTTCTTCTTTACTTGAGGGCGTATCATCAGGAAAGCAAATTTCTTGGTTTTAGAAATGAGCTTACTGCATTGTTTTGCAGTAACTAGAGAGATGGTGGCAGGCGGTGCTATCTCCTATATCCTGTACAACTTATTTCCCAGTGTAACAATAACAACATGAGGCCTTGACTCATACACAGCATGTTGCTTCCACAAGTATGGTTGGCCTAACAATACATCACAAACATCAAGGGGAGAAACGTCACATAATGCCTCATCTTTGAAGGGCTTGATTTTGTATGGAAGGCAGAATTATTAGCTTAGGCATAGATCCCATCCTTGGTGAAGCCACCCAATGGTTTATAGTTGTGGGTGTGTTGTGGTTGGTAAGCCCAGTAACTTCACGACCTCTGCTGCAATGTGGTTATTTCGGCTCCCACTATCCACAATGAACTGTAGCAGGGAACCCTTTACCCACATCTAGGAGTGGAAGAGAGGCTCCTCTTCCCCTCGATCTTCTAGTTTCTCCTTCTAGATATTTGTGGTGGCGACGGTGGCATTGGGCTCCATATAATTAATCTAATTCCATTTTTCATTCCCCTTGTCTAGTTCTGACTCGAAGTCAGAACATGCATCTGAGTTTGAATCCTTCATCTCAGCCACCAGTGACTGCTTGGCCCGACACTCACTTGTGTTGTGGCTGGACTCTTATGGAACTCACACCACTTTCCCATGTCCTTCTTCGGCTTCGTATTGGTGTATTTTACTTGTGGCTTTGGCGGGTTGTCTTAAGCCATCTAGCCTTGGATTTTTCCTTTGTTTTGTGGTTTGGGGGCACCTTTCCCTTGCCTTAGATTCATAGATCCAAAGTCTCACTTCTTCTCTTTAAACTTCTGCTTGATCTTTACGGCGTATCAGTACACTGTGTCGAGCAAGGAGATGTCTAGGAACTCCATCTTGTCCTGGATATATCTGTGTAGGTATCCATGGTACTTGAGTACCAAATTTTTCTCAAAATCCTTGATACCCAACTTCGTGCAAATGGTATGAAAATCATTGCTAAACTCCACACATCTTGGTCCCTTCCCTGCTACAGCGTGGTCCACTTTATGTATTTGTCCTCGTAGCTCTTGAGAGGTTAGTACTGCTCCTTGATGGCATCCCAGGATGAATTCCAAGTGGGAGTGGCTGAAAATAATGAGGTCCCACTTTCATCCTTCTTCTCACAATAGTTTCCTACCAGTCCTTGATGTGGGGGGAGGCTTTGAGAAGAGAAAAAGTAATTTTTTTTCTGGCTGGAAAAATCATGAACAAAAAGATATCCTTATAGCAAATTCAACCATTTATCTGCGGTGTCGGCATCTATTTGGCCCTCAAATATGGGAATGTCAAAGTTTACTTACACCTTAAAAGTTGTGGAGCCTCCAAAGTGGCTTTTAGATGTGGATGCGATGTCGGTGGGAAACCGTTGAAGGATCTGGGAAAAGTTATCCATCATCACATTCCTTTCTTTCTTGAGGGCCTCCTCGAGCAATATTTTGATAGGATCTCCTACTCCCTCGTCTTTCTTTTATTCCCCCATGGGAGTTTGTTGGGATTTACGAGGTTGGTTTTGCAAAGGTTAGACCAGTTTGATCCTTGGCTCCTTATAACCTGACCTCATTGGGGAAATGCAAAGAAAAACAAAGAAAGAGCAGACCGCTTTGATACCACTAATTGGAATTTAAACAGGAACACAAAAATTGCAGATATAACCATAAATACAGAGATGAAGCAGAAATAACACTTCCTTTCATTAATATCAAATAATGAAATATGCTTACAAGCAGAATGGAAATGAGACGAGCTCGAGCGATGGTAGCTTATTGTTGAGAAGAGATGTGGTGGCTACATGCCTCTAAATAGAGTTACAATGAGGATCAAGGGCCTTTTTATTATTTAACAATAAGATAAAACCCTAAACAACCAAAACCCTAACCCGAGGAGATGTAACAACAAGAGTTTATGGGCCCCGTTGTGGTTAGTTGGGTTTCCAACTTCCCAGGGTCATAACTTGGTCATATTATATTTGTTCGACACGCATGATACGTCGTTGGAAAGAAATCTCCGAGGAATATAACTAAAAATGCATTTTTTGTAAAATCTCTAGAGGAATATTGCCAACAAAATGTATTTTATAGCCTCAAAACGACTCTGGTAGTTTAGGACTTGAAAACTACCAAAAATAGAAAATTGTGCTACAATTAAGGAAACTGAAAAAAAAAAAAATGAAAGAACAATGGTGAGGGTCCAAGTGGAATAGGATGGTGGCCACCAATATCCACCTGGATCACTCCTCCCCCCTTAGGAATCAATGGTCTCCATTGTATTGAGTTCCTCCATGAGATGAGGAAACTTCTGTTGAACTTCGTCCCTAGTGAGCCATTTTCCTTGGTGCAGGAGTTGGTTGGCTTTGAAAACTCGATACAGTTCGATCTTCTACTGGTGAGTGTTCTTAATCTGCGTGTCCACAATTCGATCAGTTGTTTCTTGTTCCATGTAGTCTGTATTTAACTCTATTGGTGTGAGTTTTTCTGCAATGTCGGATGTGTCCAGTAATAGTGGAAAGTATGGCTGAAGGCGATCCACATTGTGTAGGACAAGGAATGGGGGAATGTTGAGCTCAAAATAATTATCTCCCATAGCCTTGGTGATTGTGTATGGCCCATATCGAAGCAGGTGAATCTTGTGATGGGGCCCAACAAGGTGCTCCTTCTACGAATGTATCCAAACTTTGTCTCGCACCTAGAACTTGTGTGGCACCTGATGCTAATCATGTTGTTGCTTGTATTTAGCATTGGCTTTGTCCAATATATCATGCACTTGTTGGTGGATGTGTTGAATGTGCTCAATGAATCTATTTTCCTTGTCGGCTTCAGACTCGACATGAGCCGAAACTACTTGACTCACTGCAAATGTTATGGCCACATCAATGGGACATAGTGACTGGAATCGCAAGCCAACCTAAAAAGGGTTGTGGCCAGTCAAGCTATGGAGAGCTTGATTGTAGTTTTGCTAGACATAGGGGAGGCTCTCATCCCATGTGCATGGATGGTTTGAGTTGTACATGTGGAAAATGTGTACGATGATCCTGTTGACAACCTTTTTCAAGCCATCAGTTTAGGGATGGAAAGTTGTTGACTTAGTGAGCTTGGTGTCCAGCATCGACTAGAGGCTAGAAAAAAATGTACTAAGGAACCCTCTATCTCGATTTGAGATGATAGACGATGGGATCCCAAAGTGTACCCACACTCGTTCAAATAAGAGTTTAGTAGTGGCTTCTGCTATGATACTCTTCTTGCAAGTCGCCATAATGGCCAGCTTCGAGAATCCGTCGACTACCAAAAAAACACAGTCATTGCCATGCTTAGTAGATGGAAGGCTTGATATGTTATCCATGGATATGGATTCCCAAGGTCAACTAGGGGTAGGAAGTGGAGTATAAAGGCCTTGCTTCTTGATGGTTGGTTTGGCAATGGTGTAGGAAGTGCAAGATCTGATGTACTTCCCGACATCATGTTGAAGATTTGGGCAATAAAAATACTTCCGCAGTATTGCCACCATTTTCATGACCCTGAAATGCCTAGTGGTCTGACTATAGTGCGCTTCACAAATCATCTTCGCGCAGTCGCTTGAAGGAACACAAAAGCGTCCCAGGGGGCATAATAGAGCAACCTGGAGGGGAAAATCTGGAACTTCCTGACCCTCCAAGAGCGTATGGTATGTGTGGCCGAATTCTAGACTTCTTTTGTAGAGAAGTGGCCAATCAGAAGTCTCATTCCCACAAGAGTTTATCATGGTGGCTAACACCATGATTGGTGGTCGGTTGAGGCAGTCTGCAACATTATTTGTACTACCCTTCTTTTACTTGATATTCAAATGGAACTATTGCAGGTGTGTGCACCACTTCTGATGGCGATCATTATGCAACTTCCATTACATTTGTATGAACTGCAGGGGTCGGTGGTCTGTGTGTATTACCATTTCCTTCCTGAAAATGTAATGCTTCCATTATCATCCGGCCCACACAATGGAATACACCTCTTTGTCATAAGTGGGAGACTTTCGGACTGTGTCTAAAAGTGTATCACTCTTATATGCCACTCGATGCCCCTGTTGAGTAAGGATTGCCTCAATAGCATAGTCAGAGGCATCTATCTCGATATCAAATGGTTGTTGCAAGTCTCGTAATGTGAGCACTAGTGCAGAGAAAAGGCGATGTTAAAACTCTGTGAATGCCTTCTATTGAGACTTAGACCAAAATAATTTTTATTTCGCTCCTCCTTTGGTGACTTGACTCAAGGGAAAAGTGATATGAGAGAGCTTCAACACGAACCTGTGGTATAAATTTCAAGGCCCAGAAAGTTAGAGAGCTCTGTTAGAGTGGTTGGGGCTAGCCAATTCCGAATGACTTGGATCATGGCTGGATCCACATGCACCCCCTTTTCATCAATAATGTATCCCAGTTAATGAACCTAGGTCATGCCAAAAGTGCATTCCTCCAAAATGGCACATAGCTTATGTTGCTGCAATGTTTGGAGAACCCATTGGATGTGGTGGAGTTGCTCTTCCCAACTTTGGCTGAGGATCAGGATTTCATCCAAGTATACCACTACAAATGAGTTGGTGAATGGATTCAAGATGTCATCCATCAGCCTCATGAAGGTTGTAGGAGCATTATGCAACCTGAAAGAAATAAAAAACCATTTGAAAAGGCCCTCCTTGGCCTTGTCACATGGAATGAGTTGATCTTGCGGACAAGATAGACCTTCCTAGAATCTAACGATATCTAGTGACAAGCAAGCCAATAAAAAACTATCTTTCTCTAAATATGCAATTATAAACAAAGGAAAACAAGTGTTTTAGGCCTATCTTGGGTCCAATGCAAGTTTGTGGAAGCCTCGCTCCTTTGATCCAAATGAGCTCCCTTGTAGCAAATCTGCAAGCACAAACAAGCAAACAAATTAAATAGCACCTGAAAAGCCAATATCATAAGGCATACTTATCTTGATGATCAAGGAATTCATGAAACAAATGACATAAGACAATTTGTTGAGAAAAATGAATCTGATTGTATTAATTCAAATCAAAGAAGAATTTTACAACTTGTGCCTTGATGCTATACAAGCTCCTCCCAGGTCCAACAAGAAGTCTCCTCTACTTTGACAAGTTTCACTCTCTTCCCAATGAAGCCAAAAAGGTATGTGATCTCTCCTCTTAAGCTTAACTAGGAAGTCTTAATTCCACCAACATTTACCTTCAAAAATGTTCAGCTTCTAACCTCCCTAGCAACCAGCTCAATGCCTTAATTTATAGTGCAATGGAGGGAAGGTACTAGGTCCTCCTTCAAAGGGATAGCTCCTCTCATCAAGGGATTAGCTCCTTCTCTTTTGGGATGCATGAACCACCTAAGAGCGACCAATCCACATCAAAATTCCTTCTATAATCATATAGAATTAACCCAAAGTGAGTTTTTTAGAATAAACTTGCTCCTTTTTTACTTTCACAGGGGTCCGCACCCACTCCTTTAGGGACAAAGTGAGCAGGTCCACAGGTATTGTGAACAGGGGGTGCGGGACCGCAGGCAACAATGAGAGAAAGTGTGGAACCAGAGCTTTGTTGATTTTCAATGTCTTTCTCTCATTTTCAAATCTTGACTTGAAGAGTTGAGGTCTGAGACTTGCTTAGGAGGACAGTAGAAGTGATGATAGACCCATACTGACTGCAAATAGTCATGGTGACGATATTTTTGTGTAACAGATTGCCCCCTAAAGTGCGAAGTCTGTATTAGATGAGGATTTCATTTATCATTTAGGAAGAGTGAAGTATTTTATCATTTCAAGGATCATCTTGTGGAGAGCTCGGTCGGAACCTGTAAAAACATTCAATGCAAAATACATATATGAGATCATATCATCGTTGAGTTAGGCATTCCGATACTCAGAATAAAACTGACTAGAAACTAACTACTGCTCTGATATAGGAATGATCTTGTAATACATCACAAGTATAGACACATGTAGACACAGTATGGATGCAGCCATCTATTTATGAATAGTCCACAATATAATGAATACAAAATTCCTCGCAGCCTGAATTGCAGAAACTAGACCCAGGGTCTTCATTTCTACTTCCCGAAATAGTACAATTCTATCCATGCGAATGAATGTGTTGGAGTCGAACATGGTATAAACCACTTGATTACCAGTCAATGGTGTAAATTGTTAACAAGTGTGAGAGAAACCACCAGTAATGTCAATGGCTCTCAAAGTACCCAGTACAATCCATGAGATGTGAATAGATGTGTTGATGTCGAACATGTCACGGAGTCCTTTGATTGAAGGTCGATGATGCAACCTATCGTCGAAGGCGAGAAACCTGCCATTGAGGCATTCAGATCCCAAGGTACTGACGATTTCTAGATCATCTTTCTAGATAACGAGTTGAAGTCGATAGAAAGCGATCCGTCGTAGGCAAGCCCACAACACAAAATCATAGATCAAGTGGAAGAAATTTAGTTGCAATGACTGACTCAGGGATGGTCAAGATGGATGACAAATATTTTGCAGATGAATGGCTTATTTGCACTGACCTCTTGAACACATAACGACACAGCAGATGGTTTGGTGACTATTGACCCAAAGTTAATACCCAAAAACTAACTGAAGACTTTCAATGTGGTTTGATCAACTGTTAGGCAAAGGATTTCCCAACCCAGGTGAATAAAAGTGTCGTGTTCAAGAGTGGTTACAAAGTATGAAAAACAGGCTCATTTTTCTCTCTTTTCCCCCACCATTTCTGGCAAGTACCTCTTTATTTTTGACAAGCTTGAGGAGGATAACATTTGCTTGATTATAAGCTCATCCTTCGGATGAGTCCAACTTAGTTTAAATTCGAACCCTAAGAAGGAGTGGTCCGTTCCTGTTTGAAATTGAACAGGTCCTTTACTGTTAAATTTTAACGAGTCCAGTATAGCAGAAACTCGGTGTTTTTCAATTTTAGAGAGTCTGAAAAAACTTAAGAAGACTCTAGGGTTGACCTTTTTCTTAAATTTGTGTCTCCCAAGCCCGAAAAAGTATAAAATAATACTTGAGAGAACCACTTGATCTTTACGACCGAGGAGTACTTTTCGTAATTAGTGCCTCTAATCCGAAAAAAAGTAAAAAAGCAATCAATGACACGTCGTTTTATGACCAATATCGAATTTGAAACGACAAAAATCCGACAATCTTTTCATGTTTTTACGGTCAGAAAAAGAGCTGTAAGTGGATTGTCTTTTTAGTTCTGTTTTAACGAGTTTAGAAAGAAAAACTCGGTGATATTTTCATGTTTTAGGAGTCAGAAAAGAGTTTAAAGGTGACTCTAAATGTTTTTTCGTCGAAAATGACCGATTTCGCCTGAAAAATCCGTTATCCTGAACAAAAATGCAAACATTACTCATACCTGTTTGAGATGGATAAAAATGTTGCAAAAGTTACCTTTCTAAAGTGAAACATAAACAAATTTAAAATTCATTTATTCAAAAAACTTATAAAAAGGGCTTTCGTCAAAAATAGTGCTTTTGGTCAAAAACTTCCTGTGAAGATTGCGCAAAATCCATCTGTTGGAATCGAGCGCCATCTCCTCCAGGTAATCCATATCATCCTACTCTTCAATTTCATCTGTTCAAATCATTTTTTAGGGTTTTATTTCACTTTTTAGAGGGTTTTTAGGCTAGAAACCCGCGCACGGGGGCCCGCAGGCACAACACAGGTAACTTGAGGACCCCGACTTTTTCTCAGTGGGGAAAAAGTCAAGGGTCTGCACCTGCCGTGAAGGCAAGGTGTGGACCCACGTACTGTCTCTAGCAGAGAGGGTGCGGTCCCCACAGCAAGATTTCTTAAACCTAAATTTCTCAAAATTGACCCAAACAATTTAATTTCTTGCATTCTAATTCACCTTTTTGTTGGATGTAGAGTATACATCATGCTTGATTGAAGAGAACATGAGCATGAGGACGTAGATCTTGCCACGTTAAATCACCAAACTTCGATCGATGCATTGAAGGCATGCGGCTTGTACAAATTCTGGGCCATACTTGGCATGAGGGCCCAGGTGGACTTCTTGCAATGGTTGGTAGACAGGTGGAGCATACAGGACCAGTGCTTCTTCATTGGTGGCCACCAGCTCGAAATCGAGCTGGCAGACATATGTTTTTTGACCGGTTTGCTTAAGAGAGGCGAAGACTTGACTTTATTCGGGACTAGGCCAGGTGGCCAGTCTGTCGATAGCCTCCAGCTAGAGTTCTACAACAACCAGGCTAGAGACAAAGGGATAGACATCAAAACCATATCTCGTCATGAACTCATGGTAATCGCGTTTACTGTTACCAAGCTCTGTGGGAGCACCGCACTACATATTGCCACTGGATCCCAGATGCAGAAGGTAGTTGACTGCTTTCGAGGCACCATCTTCAACTGGTGCAATGCTGTGTTGGCTAATGTAAAAGGCCAACTGACCAGAGCCATGAACGGACAATTGAAGACCTTTGGTTATGCTGCTTTAGTTGTGAGCTTTGGTCTGGAGAGGGTCCCGATGTTGGTCCCGCAGCACCTCACTGTTGGAGCTGGACTTCCTCGAGAGCCCATACTGATGCGATGGGTTGCAATTATGGCCCGTCATCCTGACGAGCGGATAGAGGTCGTTCGATTAAAACCCGAGTATTTCCATTGGTTGGAAAACCAGGTTTTTGCTATTCAGGACTTCCCTTACGCTGGGGTAGATTTTTGCGGTGACCCAGACATGGCTCTTCCACCAGGAGAGTAATGGGATGACTCAGGTAAAATCATTTTCAACATTTTCCTAATTTTTTTTTTTTTTTTATTTCGTCCCAAAATTGATAGTAAAATTTTCAAATGCAGATGTGGGTCCACAGTGACTAGCTGCTCTCCAGCCTTACGAGAGGAAACAACCAGCTGCAGTGGCACCAGCCCCACAGGACGAATCAACAGAGACCTTGGCCGAATTGGAGAGCCATCTAGAGCGTTTGACAAGGGACATTCCAGAGACCGGCATAGATGACATTCCTCGTCGACTATAGCGCTATGTGATTGGGGTCCCAGGACCTTTTAGGAGGTTCCTTTGTAAGGTGGCCCGTATAGTGGTTTCTTATCGAGATCATCACCAGTGATAGGATGATCGCCTATTGTAGACACATATGACATTTTGCTTTTTGTATATCATTTTTGCCAATCATAAGGTGTTTTTCAACCTATGATCGAGGACGATGTATATTTTGACACACTCCTATATTATACTATATCACTATTACCGGCTTATCTTGTAAAACATGTTATGGAATGCTTTTAAATTTACATGTATGATTATTGCAAATGTCTACTTAACATTCAAGAAGCAATTGTATCTGCTAATGTATTTAAAGATCTTAGAATATGCTGATATTCAATATAATCAAATTCACGTTCCAAGAGATGCACTCTCAAAAACAATCTCAATAACATTGGATTTCTAATGGCATATACTCTATTAAGCTGTAATACAACGAGTTCAGAATCTAACCTCACTATCAAACTCCGAATCCCAAATGAAATGGATTCAGATAATAACTCAATCACTGCACTATACTCTGCAATGTTGTTCGTTGTTTGACCGTGGCTTACCATAGATACCAACTCGTCAGAGGGCGAATAGATAACCCAAGCTGCGGAAGAAATGTTCCATGTATTACGACAAACACCATCAGCGAAACCAATGTATGTTTGGAGAGGCATCGTCATCTGCAATATCAAGAGTAAAACCAAGATAAGCAGGAATAATGACGAAAAACACTCTCTAAGCTAAGCACACTTTTTAAACTAAAACACACCAGCAAGAAAGAAAGCTAACCTAACTAAAAATCTCCACACCCATTTTTTTAAGCATAATACCTCTTCAGGTAAAAACCATTTCGGGGTTTACCTAAAGAGTCCCTGTCAAAGTCTACCCATTCATAGGCCCCTTCTGCTAGCTTTCGCTTGACAACATAGGGACCATGCCACATAGGAATGAATTTTCCAGCGCCTAATTTATCATTAGCTTGATCATACAATAAGACTAGGTCTCCTTCCAAAAAATTTCGAGGGGTCACATTTCGATCATACTGAGCTTTAATACGTTTTTCACGAGTTTCGATCACTAATGCAGCATCACGTCGATTCTCATCTAGTTGAGCTAAGTATAACAAACGTTTTTCCTCTTCGGAAGTGGCTGGAAGTAACTCGATGGCCATTTGCAATGACGGGATTTCGCATTCAATGGGTAACACAGCTTCCAGACCATAAACTACTTGGAAAGGAGTGAACCCTGTTGACGTTTTTACTGAGGTTCGATACACCCAAAGCGCTGAAAATAGCATGTTATGCCAATTCGACCAATGAATCCCAGTGATTCGTTGGATCATGATAACTAAAACTTTGTTGATGGATTCAACCAAACCATTAGATTGTGTATAATAAGGAGTTGAACTATCGTGACGCAAGCCAAGCTGGCCTGTAAGTTCAGTCATCATAACGTTTTGAAAATGATGCCCATGATCAGTGATAATCACTTGTGGAACACCAAACCTAGCAATTATATGATTGAACACAAAAATTGCAGCTGTTTTGCCATCCGCCTCAAATGTAGGCATCGCCTCAGCCCACTTGGTAAAAAAATCTACCACGAGGATGATATACGCATGCCCCCCAGCCGAGTGAGGGTAACATGTAATAAAATTGATACCCCATTTGGCAAAAGGACCAACGGAAATTATAGGGTGGAGAGGAGCAGGTGGAGAGCGCATCTCTCGATCAAAAAATTTGGCAGTTGTGGCATTTTCGGACTGCGTTAATACAATCTTTAAACAGGACGGCCAGAAGTAGCTAGAGGCAATATCTTTTGGGTTGTGGCATACCCAGACATATGACCACCACACGCTCCAGAGTGACAATCATTTAGAACCCTTTCAGCTTCTTCGTGAGTTAAACAACGTCGAAAAATAGAGTCCACCCATGGCGATAAAGAGTATCTCCAATAATTTTGAATTGTTGGACTGGAATCGTATTTTTCGACGTTCTGACCTTGAAATTTCTGGCCGAAAGGATTGGGTCTGGAGATAAACGATGATATCCCGATACCACAGATATAAAGTGCTGATTAGAAGCAAGGATTCATCCGCAATGGGCTCCTCCGCCACAGCTTCCGTGTCAGCATGCGGGAAGTCACACATTAACTCCGCAAAAACTAAAGATTTCTTCGACTTAGACTTTTCAAATTCCAAGTCGAACTCCTGCAGGATGACAATCCATTTGGAGTACTTGCCCCTAGCAATTTCTTGGTCAAAATATAGATCATAGGGTTGCAATCATAAATTATTGTAGTTTTACATACTAAAATGTAATGACGAAAACGTTGGACAGCTTGAACAACTGCCAATGCCAATTTCTCCACATGTGAGTATTTTAGCTCAGTTGAATTTAAAGTGCGACTAAGGTAATATATCACATTTTCAGTACCGAATTCATCTTCCTGAACTAACACCATTCCAATGGTGGAATGGGAGGCGGCGAGATACAAGAAGTAGTCCTGGTTGTAGTTGAGAGGATGCAATAATGATGCATGGGTCAACGCGTGTTTTAGTGCATCAAAAGATTTCTGAGCTATCTCATCCCAATAGAAAGGAGTATTCTATTTCAACAACCAGGTAAAACCCTTTGTAACCTCAGCGTAGTTAGGAATGATTCGTCGTAAAAATTTTTCTTTCTCGTGCAAACTTTGGAGTTGGCGAAGACTCGAAGGAGGAGGCAATTTGACAATAGCTTCAACCTTCAAGGGATTGACGCAAATGCCAGCTTTCGAAACAACAAACCCCAGTAACTGACCCGTTTCTATACAGAAAACACACTTGTGTGGATTCTACCTAATCTGATAATGCCTACACCTCATAAATATTGCTCGTAAATGGATGAGATGATCAACTCGATGTAATGAATGAGCAGACAAATCATCGAGATAGGGTTGCACAATGTTCTTGATGTCATGAAACGCATAAGACATGGCCCTTTGAAAAGTTGCCCCGGCATTCTTGAGCCCAAAAGGTAATTTGCAATAAGCAAATGTCCCCCATGGACAAATGAAAGTCGTTTTTGGTTGATCAACAGGTAGAATATTGATTTGATTGTATCCAGAAAAACCATCCATGAAGGAGAATATTTCACTGCGGGCACAATCATCAATGATTTGATCGATATAGGGAGTAGGGTAATTGTCCTTTGGACAGGCTCGATTACTGTCCCTATAATCGATGCATATTCTTATTGTCCCTTGTTTTTTTTTAACAGGAACAATATTCGATACCCAATCCGTTAACAGAATCGGATAAATGAAACCTACTTTGAGTAATTTTTCAACTTCTGCTTTAATAGCAGAAGCTTTTCTTGGGTGAATCTGACGTAAATGTTTCCGGACGGGTTTAGCGTCCGGGTAAGTTTTGATTTCATGAACAACAATTACGGGGTCAATTCCTGGCATTTCCTCATATGACCAGGCAAACACGTCGCGAAATTCTTGAAATAGGGCCTTATATATTTGAATCTCATCTTCCGTACACGAGGCACCTATATGAATGTTTTCAACAATTCCAGGCTTAACCAAAATGTCAATAGGAATAGTTCGAGAAATGTTTCCCAAATTTAACTCTGAATCAAGATTTTTCATTGGATTCTGAGGTTCCTTGACATATTTAGTCATAAAAATTGATGAGAAATCATTTTCAAAACGATCATTCTCGGGTAAAAATGAAGATCTGTGATGAAGATCTTCCCATGGTAAATCATCGACACATAGGATTTCACGAATTTTCTCATTAGTGTGAACAAGTTCAGAAAATGTTGTTGAATCTGAGTTTGATGTGAAAAGTGATTCCTCATGGACCACATTCATTAAGTCAATTTTGGTTGAATATGGGTCGGAAAATGACTGCACGGCCTGATACACAATTTCATATGGACTCAAAGGCATAACATCACCAAATGAGTCTATCTTAGATTCAGAAGGTACGATCCAAGGATCATCATAAACAATGGTGTCTGAAGAAATCATATGAATGGTTGCAAAAGAAGACGATGTGTTGATAGGAGGAAAAGGAAAAGTTCCCAGTAAACCGACATCTTTAACTAGTCCTACTCCAACATCCTTATACGGGATAGTCGTTTTGCCGACATGTTGAATGCTCTCAGAAGAGGTTGGGTCGGATGAAAAGTAAGCCAAATGGTCTATTGTTATGATCTTTCTATTATGAGGAAAATTTATAACCCAAAAGACCGATGAAACAACAGCTGTCATAGCGTAAGACCAACTACGACCCAAGAGAAGGTTGTAATCTAGAGGGGCATCAACCACCTCCACATCTAGATTAACAGTTTTGCCTTCAACCCCTATAGGTAAATCCTGTAGAATGCTAAAAGGATGAAACCCACGGCCATCAAAGGCCTTTAGAATCGTCAGGGATTGATTTAGTGAAGGAGAACCAAGCGATCTCCAACACTGTATCGACATAATACACGTTGAGGCTCCCTCATCAATCACAGTCCTATGAATAGGTCTGTTTTTGACTATCACTGGGATCTAGAAAGCCATTTGATGAGGTAAGCGTGGTGTACTACTTTCTAGGTCAAAAATTATTAGGTTCGGGTCCTGAACATCAACAGCTCCTATAGCCGACAAAAGTAATTTACGCTGTGCTGGACATGATTGCAGCACTTCCAAAGCCAACACTGTTGAAGGTGAAGCAGCTAAATCTTCAAAAATGTTATAGTTCTGAGTTGCTCTCGCATGTGGATTGAAAGCTGACTTTCAAAGTATACCCTTTGCGGGTGGTTTGATTACTAAGTCTGGATTAGGTTTCTCAATCTGTAGCGGATCGGAATCGGGAGCTGAGGTTGATGGGTTAGAATGAGAAGATTCTATTTCTTTACCATCAACAGGACTTTTACTACCATAATCATGCGATCGAGTCGCAATCCTAACATGGGACATCATCAGTATGGGTTCTTCGTTGGAATTTGAGGAAGAACCTATCATCTTACTGTCTTGACTTGGAAAAGGATCCTTCAAAACAGCAGGCATTTGGGAACCTTTGACAATTTTCGCAACCTCTGCACAATGAGGGCAGTCTCTTGTAAAATGTTCTTCGTCACAAATGAGACAAGGATAATGAGGTTTGCGTTTCTCATCAGTTGATTCCACTTTTTCTGGTTTCTCTTTTGAATTTTTATCTGTTTTATTTTTCTTCTTCCCTTTCTTCTTACCACCGGATTTTGATTTGGCTGTAGATGACTCTACAACATGAATATCGGCAGAAATCTCCGCGGAAGAATCTCCTGTCAGGGAATCTGGCAAGGTTATGATAGGATAAGAATTCGGGGAAGACTTCTTCTTACTTTTGGTATTAACCGTACCAATCATACCGTCAGTGGCATGAGACCCTGAAGGAGCTGCAACGATTTGATTTTGCTTAGGAAGATCGGGGATTTTCTTGTGTAACGTACCTGACTAAGTATAAACTAAGTCAAGGTACTGTGCTTGAGCAATTACTTGCTCCTCAGTAACAACTCTGGCCTTAGCTACATCCTCAGTGATCTTTGGCAATAAAGATTTTTCAAACCATTTAGTTAAGATCTGATCCGGAATAAAAACCTTCACTAAGCGCCGTCGACGTCTCCATTCATGAATGTGATCTGAAATGTAAGTGGACGTCGACTGCTTTAATGAAGTTAGTAATTTCGTGCCATTGTCATATCTGACTAGCAACTGAAAATGAGTTAAAAACGAAGTAGCTAACTGACTAAAGTTATAAAAAGTGGCTCGCGGTAACTCATTGTCCCGCTTGGCCGCAAGACCAATTAGAGTGCGTTGGAAAAGCCTTAAACGGATTGAATCATCTGAAATGGTATTAGAAGCACACCAGAGGTGATAAGTAATCACATGGTTCGACGGGTCCTCTCCTGATTTGCCTTCAAACTTAGGAATATCACTAGGCAACTTATTTGGCATTGGTGGCCAAAATGGAAGTTAGTTAATGGGATCGTTCGTTAGGCACGACAAGTCAGGCAAGTCCAAAGTTGCGATAAAAGGTAACTGACGATTAGTGTCCCTAAAACTCTGGGTCATGAGACCAGCCCCAGGAGGAGGATATCCAGGATAACTAGGACTTGGAATTGCATTTGGAATATTGTATCCTCCCGGAAAACCAAGATTAACCGGACCGTACTGGGGTTGTTGAGGTTGTTGATATGTATACCCAAGGTACAGTTGATACTGATAGACTGGCTGCTACACAGCAGGACCGAATTGGTACTGTCCCTGGTACGGTTGATAAGTAAATTGTGGTTGACTTGTGACAACCGTACTTGAACCAGGTTGTCCTACAGGCATCTGAACTGAAGTTTGAATTGTGGATCCAGACTGAGGTAAAGATGTCTGAGGAGTTGATATAGGAACAGTAGAAACTAGAGTTGTCGATACTCCAGAAGTAGGTTGGGTTGATTGAACAGATGTTGCAGCAACCATTTGAGGCGGAGTACAAGGCGTACTAGGCCCAAGCTGAGAAACTACCGAAGGTACAAAAGTTTGAATAGTAGACTGGACAGGTTGCTGGGGTGAACTAGAAACTAAGGGTTGTCTAGTTTGAGATGACAACTATACATTCGGTTGCAAGACCTGTTGAGATTGCGATGGAGCCCACACTAAATTCATTCTGGGGTACAGACCCATAACAGGTTGAGAATATTGAGGACCATAACTGGCTTGAGGGTAGGGTTGATAATTCAAAGGTACATTTCGTGTTCCTTGAACATATGATTGACTGGAGGGTGGTTGGAAACCTTGGTTTGAGTACTGACCTTGGGGTTGATAACCATGAGGCATGTACTGATACTGAGGTTGACCTTGAGGTACATATTGATACTGGGGTTGACCTTGAGGTACATATTGAGTCTGGGGTTGATCTTGAGGAACGTACTGTCCCGTAGGTATGTACTGTCCTTGAGGTTGCCCCCAAGGCGCAAATTGGGTACCTTGAGGTTGCCCCCCAGGCGATACTTGAGGATTTTTAGGTTGCCCCCCAAGCGGTAACAGGCCACCTTGAGGTTGAGGATTAGGAATAGTACTTGAAATCATGAGAATATCTTCTACACTCCACAGCTTAGTACCATTGTTTCCAGTTAATAACCCTTGTTCAATGGGTTGAGGAGATGCTCCCACAAAAGTACTAGAAAGTGACTGATACCCAGAGGGAACAGAAGGACCGCCGTACAAAAAGGATTCTCGAGATTGAGAAAACATGGACGAATGCCTTGACATATTTAACGGAGGATAGTAACCTCTAGGTGTTGGGTGATAAGGAATACGAGGTGGCGACAAACTTAGTCCCGAGTTTTCCAAAAAAATTGTCAATGAGAGATACCAAGCACTGCTCCTAGGTGGACTGTAAAAAATTGATTCACGCTCCCTAAGCTCAATAACAGGTTGATTTTTAGGGATAGGGATGCCTACTTCTTCTTCCGGAGCAGCAAGTTCTTCAATAGCTATAAGTCCAGAATGAAGATTTAGGGTAATTATTCTTTCTACCCTGGGTGAACCAGGACCACTAGAAGTTGGAGAGATAAACCCCGATGTTGGAGTAGCAACAAATTCACTTTCAGGTTCGGATATTTTAGGTTCCTCGCCTATATCACTAGTAGATGAAAAGCTACCAGTAATTTCAGAAATAGACACCGATTATGGATTATAATCTACTACTAAAGCTTGAAAATCAGGATGTACCACCAAAGAAGACTCTCCTTCTTTAGGGAACCCAACTCTACTGTCTCTAGGAGTTACGAGAGCTCTTAACCCTTCAGGATGGCTCGGTGAAAACTCAGGAGGTTGGCACCGAAGTCTACGGGACTTCCTCGGTAATTCAGCCACGATTAAAAAATTTCAACTACTTCACACGCAAACAAAGTAAAGTCTCAATGAAAACCACCTAAAGCCTCTAAAGAACCAAAAAAATTTGAATCACATGCCTAAAGAATCTAGGAGATCAAACCACACACAAACAGTAACTTTCCGTACTGAAAACACTAGTTGGTGATGAAACCCAACATCGCAGAGTTCAATACAGAAATGGCAGTTGGAACAGTTACCCCGGCAACCTGCTTAATGAATAGACTGGCACAAGTTCCTCCACTAAACCGTCTCGAGTGAAGAGAACCCCCCAGAAAATCCAAGTGATGCTAGCCGACGTCTACTCCAGGTATAGTGGGATCTTCCCACCACTGTCACCTTAGGAAGAATCCTATAGAATATGGTCACTAAGGTTACCAACGGAAACAAATATACCTAGGGGAACAGTCTATGATCCGATACACATGCAAGGGTAGAGTAACAAGCTCAATCCCCTTGAAGGCTCCTTGACATAATCCAAGGTTTACCAACAAGTGACCCCAGGCTCCTCGACAATGGTTAATCCGAGGTTTACCATTTTTAATACGTGAATATCTGGTGTTGTTCCCAATGAGGAAGGATTGATTCCCACACTGGTTCGGACACGATCTCGTGCTTCTCCTTTAAGAGGAGCTTTCCCAGAGTATAGATGCAACAATTGGATTTCTCTCCTACCGCAAGATACAACTACTTGTTTGTTTTACTGTCTTGGAGAGTTAATTACTCCCTACTCCAAGACACTAGCCTAAGTTATGTTGGTGTATCAGAGCCCTAGAAACAAAAAGCTTACTAGATAGATTTTACTTTAAGCGTTATTTTTATTGGTTTTTGTTTAAGTCAAGAGGTGCAAATATGACACTCGTGGTGTGAAGACTCAACTCGAAATCACTAAAAAATGCACTTAAGATGATTAAGCAATCTTTTCCCTTCAATGAACTTCTAGCTAGGAAAGAGTTTGAGAATGCAAATGCTTGTAAACACAAATATTTCTTAACAAACAAATTAAAAGAAGAGCTTTTTGTCTTTTCCAATGCACTCAAAATGAGACAACTAGTTATTTTCACAAAAATTTCCCTTTTCTTTCAAAACACTCAAATACTACAAAAACAAACTTTTTCTAAAAGAGATTTTTTTTTATTTTTTATAAAACACTCAAAACTATGGAAATAACTAATCTTGAGATCTATAAACTATAAAAAACTATTTGAAGTCAAAGCTTACAAGATGTCTTTTTCAAGGATGTTTTACTTAGCTATAAGCAAACTAAGGACTAATTTGTCCAGAATCACAAATCGGTCAAAAAACAACCAATTTTGGTTTTCTTTTCTAAAAATGAAATCCAAACTTTTAACACAAGCCTTTTCGAAGTTTCGTAAAGAGGAAACACAAGGTGGATTTCTCAACAAAGGTAGATTTTGCAAATGGTCAGACTCATAAGAAGGCTAGTAAAAACCAAGGTGATCTGAGGTTTCTACAGCTTCTAAGCTCAGAGCTACTACAAGACCAAAATGAAAACCAAACCCAACAATCAAAACTTCTAGGAATTTCACCTAAAACCCTAACACTAATGGAATTAACCTAAGAAAAGCTTTTGACAGGTTATATGCAGGTCTGGGCAGGGGATAATAACATCTAAACAAAAACTACGCTGACTAACAGAGAAAATCTCAGGTTTTCCAAAACTTTGACACGGTCCGCAGGCCCACAGTTTACACAGGTGTGGTACCGCTCTGTGCTAAAAGCAAAAGTGCGGATAGGTCTGCACTGTGTCGTAAGCCGAGGGTGCAGTCCTCTCCCAAAGTTATGAAAAACAAAAAATAATCCTAGATCTACTAAATCTACCCAATTCCACACACAACAAGCCAAAAACAAAAACAAAAACACAGTTTCTGAGGTCAAAGTAAAAACAAGGAAAAAATCAAGTCCCCAGCGGAGTGACCATTTTGTCACACGGAATGAGTCAATCTTGCGGACAAGATAGACCTTCCTAGAATCTAATGATATCTAGTGACAAGCAAGCCAATCAAAAACTATCTTTCTCTAAATATGCATTTATAAACAAAGGTAAACAAGTGTTTTAGGTCTAGGTTGGGTCCAATGCAAGTTTGTGGAAGCCTCGCTCCTTTGATCCAAATGAGCTCCCTTGTAGCGAATCTGCAAACACAAACAAGCAAAAAAATTGAATAGTGTTGTGGGGAAAAATGCCTATTTAGGACGATCCTATCCACCTAAGGTGTGATAGTGCCTTAGCAACAAACGAATACAGCTACCATGATTACTTCCTTTATGAAATATGAAAGAGAGGAGATTGGCAGACTTACCGTTGTCTTCCGGTTGTCCCTCGAACTAGATCCTCTTCTCTTTGTGTGTCCACGGCTACTTGCCTCCTCGCTCGATCAAGAGAACAGCTACTTGAATCCCACGAGATCACAAGAGAACAGCTACCTGTGACAAGAGAACAGCTACTTGCAACAAGAGAAGAACACAATGCAAAGGCAAATATCCATATTCATAAATGATTCAGGATTAGAAGTAAATCAAATATACTAATGCAATTACACAAAATACACCAGCATATAGGAAAGAATCAAGATAGCTTTATTGAAAGTAACAGGATTGAGGAAGAGATACAACCCATAGGGCTCCAACCCAGCATCTCCTTCCCAGTAGAATGGAATTCCTTCTTCAGCTCCTTTCAAAGCATAACACACCCAATATTTCTAGCCACAAACCAACAGCAATTCTTTGCAAATACTAAATTCCAGCCTCCCCTGACCTCATGGAGAGAGATCTATATATAGGGATATTGGAGAGAGGATGAGTCAGCTTGAGACTGGTCTAAGACTAACTAGTGTCCTCTCCCACTTCAGTTCTTGAGTCCACTTGGAGGTTCTTTCTTCCACTTGGAGATTTGGAACCTCTTACTCATCACCAGTCGAATTCCCTGATCCAAGTGTCATTTTGGAAGCTTCCTGGGCATTGACACCTTGAGGAATGACTCTTCCACTTGTCCAAACTCGCTCAGCGCAGGTAGCCTTCTTTGCAGTTGACATTCAACGCAGGTAGACAGTGGAGCAGTTGACATTCAGCGCAGATGCTCAGTGGAGCAGTTGACATGATCCAGAATTGCCTTGTTTTGAGTGTTTTCAAGTGGAGAACTTTTGTGAATTGCTGTGGTTACTTGGCCTTGTTCCTCTAGGGGTAGGAACAACATGTTTAGGGACTTTGGATCCCTTGATTATTGAAATTTCATGCTCAGTGATGCAAGGCACAAAAATGTCTATAACAGTTGCCCCCTAAAGTATGAGGCCGTTTATCGGGTGAAATGCTTTATCCAGGAGGGTCCGAAGTTCATCCATCTGCTGGGAGGAGACCTGTAATAAAATACAATACAATACATTATGATTCATACTGCTTTCATGATCTAGCTGAGGCGGGCATTCCCATGCTCAGCTTTATAAATTCATTTTTGTACATAGAACAGACGATCGTCTGATAGTAGACTGATAATTTTGGTGAAAATTATCATCCTTTGAGTAGGATGATCATCCGCTGCAATGATGTACATGTCAAATGTCTTTATTTTTTCTGAATATATATCGTAGCCCGGATGGATGAAACTAGATCCGGGGTCTTCAAACTCGTTCGATCTTCACTCTAAGTACAAGTCGATCCATGTGAGAATTGCGCTGAAGTCGAACATGGAAAGACATCGCTTGATTACCGGTCAATGATGTAAACCGTTAACAAGCGCAAGAGGAATCACCGATAATGAAAATGACCCTCAAGGTACTGCAGGACAATTCACGTGGTGTGAATAAAGGACTTGGCGTCGAACACCACGCAAAATCTTCTGGTCAAAGGTCATTGATGTATACCTGTCGCCGGAAGTGAGAAACTTGCCATTGAGGCATGCAAGCTTCAAAGTACTGAAGGGGTTGTTCCTAGATCAACTCCTTGGATAATGAGTTGATGTCGACAAGGAGCGATCCGTCAAAGGAGGGCCTTAATGAATCCCACATCAGTGACACGGAACGGAGCTAATGATTTTAATGGAGGTGAAAACAATCTGTGACATATGATTCAAGGTGGCGGTCATGAATGGATGAAGGATAATGTATGGCAGTGGATGGGACCCGGTTGACTCTTTCTGAATGACTTCTCTTGAACATATGGCGACACTGATGCGATGGATTGGTAGCATTACCCCAATTATGGATGGTATGGCAAGACCATGGTGATGTGACCGGTGAATGAAACAACCCAACCCGATTGTGGTACGGAGGAAAAGTGTCATGTTCAAGAGCGACCTGCTACCATCAAAGTTTTCTTGATCTTTCCCAATTTTTCCCCAGTCATTGCTGACCAATACCTCTTTATTTTTGTCAAGCTTGAGGAGGATAACATATGCTTGTTCTATAACCTGCCCTTCGGGCAAGCCTATCGCTATGTTTTAACGAGCCTAGCGATAGGGAAACTCGTTCTCGTCTAAAGACAAGTTTGTCGCTATTTAATCATTTTAACGAGTCTAACGACAAGGATAACTCGGTCCTTTTCATTTTTAGAGAGTCTAAAAAGGTACATAAAGTTAACTCCAAAATTCCTTTTTCGTCATCTAGTCCCTTAAGTCCGAAAATGTATAAAACAATACAGAAGGGATGAGTTTTCGATAACTTTAACGAGCCGAACAAAACAAGCGCTCGACCTTTTTGTGCAATAATCCCTCCGGTCCAAAAAGATTAAAATCTAGAGGAGGGATAGCTCTTCCAGTTCTTTAACGAGCTGGAAGGCCAAAACTCGGCAATCTTTTCATATTTTACGAGTCAGATGAAAAGAGCTTAAAGAAGACTCGTCTTTTGAGGAACGAGTGATAAACAGGGATAGCAACTAATTCCAGGTACAGGTTGGAATTTTCCAATCACGGCAGTGTCACAAGGATGGCTAGGTGAAATCACTCTTCGCATCTGTTCCTCAAAATGGGTAAACAATCATATGAAGGTGAACGATCGGCCAAATGACAAGTGGAGGTGGCAGGTGCAAACACGACCAAGGCTTTTATGGCCGATAAATTTACGATCACAACGGTTATTTACCGGGATAGGTTCATTTTTTAGATAAAAATGAGCTTAAACTCTGGAGGAAACATTGCTCACTGCTTTTATTTATTTTTTAACGAGCATGAAGACCGTCTTAAAACTGCTCGGATCTCGCGTTTATTTTTTAACGAGCATGAACTTTATGCTAAAACTGCTCGATTACATGGTCAAATTTTGATTTTCTACCATTACTAGCTTTTCTCTTTCCAAGAATAGTACTGTATTTTCAATTGCTGCATCAAACTTAGTTAGAAATACATAATCATGAGATGAAAACCCTAATATTTTGCTTTGAACTACGTAAAAAGCTATTAAAAAGTGTTTTTACCTCTCATTTTACCATTTCATTTGCATTTGGTTTGTTGGAGCTTTGGAGGTGCCTCTTCCCCCTTGATTTTCACCAGCTGATTTCGGGAGATTCTGTGGACGATTCTCGGCGCCGTCTAGACTAGGTAGGAGCTAAACCTTAGCTCTTTCTTTTCATGGTTTCCTTTCTTCATTCTGTGCCTGTTTTCCAGTCTTTCTGAGCCTCAGGGGTTTTTCCAGGGCGCCCTAACTTCAGCGCAGGTTGCCCATTCGAAACCTACGTTGAATGTCAATCTGCCTTAAGGCAGCCTGACCTTCAACGCAGGTAGGACACTGACTGCCTGCGTTGGGCTCAAAAACTGAGTTTCAACACATTTTTTGATGAAATTTCGCCAGTTTCTCATCAAACTCAGGAACTTACTCCTTCTCTTGTTTGTTTTGCAGGGATCTTTGAACAAAATGTCCCTTACATGGCGAGAACGCGAACATGAAGAGGAGGACATGATTGCCCTCCATGACCCTGTCACGGTGAACGCGCTGCGGAACTGTGGCCTGCTGAAGTTTTTCCGTATCTCTAGCATGAGAGCACAGATTTCTCTACTGCAGTATATGCTTGATGCTTGGGATCCCATTAACCAAGTATTCCAGATTAGGGGAAAATCCATCCCCTTGACCATAGAGGACATTTACTTCTTGACTGGATTGTCAAGGCGAGGCGCCCCCATTTCTTTGTCAGGTTCAGCCCGGGGGACTGACTCCGTGAGAGATTATGTCCACCAGTATTGCAGGGAAGGTTCCCAGCCGAGCAGAGACGGCAAGGTTGTTATCCGTGAGATTACTGACAGGTCTCTCAGGTCCATTCTGTATACCATTGGTAGGATGGCCGGTAGCGCAACTCTACATGTTGCCAACAGATCTTATGTGCAACACGCCTTGGAGTGTCTCCAACCGAAAGTATTCAACTGGTGTGATGCAGTACTTGTTTAGATGAAAAGTCAGTTGACCAAGGTAAAGGACGGGAAGCTGAAGAACTTTGGATTTGGTTCTATTCTGACTGCCTTCACCTTGGAGAAAATCCCACTGATGCAGCCTCAGTATATTGTACTCGACTTGCCTTCTCCGACCGAGCCACGCATGCAGAGGTGGGTCGATCACATGTCTAGGCATGCTGGTCAACCTCAGATTACTTTCACTGATGCCTTCTTCAGGTGGTTCGAGCGCCAAGAGATGGTCTTTTCTGAGTATCCATATGTGGGTATGGATTTCCGAGGTGATCCGGATTTGGTGTTACCGGATGGCGAACAGTGGGGCGTTATTGGTAAAATCTTTGACCATATCACCGTTTACTGTTTTTATTCATAATGTTGTTGTGCTTTATTCTATCAAGACTTTTAATCAAACTCTTGGGTGCATGCAGATGTTGGTCCTGTTCGTCCAGCAGTTCGTCCGAGACCGCCAGTTGCTGCTCCGGCAGTGGAGCCTGCTGGGAGAGTTATTCTTTGCGACCTTGACGATGCTGAGACCCTTACAGCTGTGCAGGAGCAGGTTGAGAGCCTTACTCTCGGTATTCCGGATGTACGGATCGATGAGTTACCTTTACAGTTGCAGCGGCATACTACTGGTGTGCCTAGACGATGGACTCGTCTCTTGCGCATGATTGCACAGGCTGTGACGTGCTATCATGAGCACCACTAGGCTAGGGTGCCCCCTAGCACTTTTGAGTTTTTGGGTCATATGACTGATTTTGTCTTGGTTACAGAACATTATGTATGAACGATAAACAGCTTATATATATATTTTGATTTTCGAGTTTTATTCTGGTTGAGTTATATGATCCATATGTACAATCATTGATGATGTATCCCTTTTTACAAATGTCGCAAATGTCTATCTAACACATAATTTTCTAATGAGTCGGTTAATGTGTTTAAGTTTCTGGAAATATGCTGGTATTGAATCAAACTGTGTTTCCAAAATCTTAACCCTTAGGAACATGCGATAAATAGCTGGATTGCGAACGGAATATATACCGTTGAGCTGTAGTATTACGAGCTGTGAGTCTAGCCTGACAATTAGTCGGCGTATGCCACGTGTGATGGCATCAGAGAGTAGTTCTATCAACGCGCTATACTTAGCGATGTTATTCGTTGATTGCCCAATACACACACCTCTGAAACTTACTAACTTGCCGCTTGGATCAAAAATGGCCCAGGCTGCGGAGGATAGGTTCCGCGAACTACGACTCACTCCGTCGGCATATGCAACACATGTCTCCAGAAGGTTTGACATCTGCAACAAATGAAAAAGGTGGATCACTTGACCAGAACAAATACTTTAGCGAAAACAAAATACAACAAAAGCATGCAGGTTACTATTTAAGCATAGTAACGCTTGAGGTACAACCCGTTGCGGGGCTGCGCCAGTGGAATTCCATCATAATCCATTAACTCGTAGGCTCCTTTTGCTAACACCCTTTTAACAATATAGGGGCCCATCCATAAGGATTTGAATTTACCTGCTCCCAATTTATCAGATTCTTGGTCATAAAGCAAGACCAAATCACCTTCTGAGAAGACACGGGGTTTGACACTTTTGTCGAACTGCGCTTTGACTCGTTTCTTATGGGCTTCGTTAGCCAAAGCGGCGTCACGACGGGTTTCATCCAACTGGATTAATTCCAAGAAACGAGCCTCTTCTTCTGAAGTTCCGGGGAGGAGATCAATTACGAGTTAAAGCGACGAAATTTCGCACTGGATTGGCAAGACTGCTTCCAGGCCATACACCAGTTGAAAAGGTGTGAACCCGGTCACGTTCTTTAACGACGTTCGGTAAGCCCACAAGGCTGAGTACAGGATTAGGTGCCACCTTCTTTTATGAACCCCGATCATCCTTTGCAACATACGCTTCAGGACCTTGTTGATTGCTTCAACTTGTCCATTGGCTTGCGGATAATACGGGGTAGAGCTGTCGTGAGATAGCCCAAGCTTGGTAACTAATTCGACCATCATGTGATTGCGAAAATGCGATCCATGATCTGTAACTATAGCCTGTGGTATGCCGAACCTGGCGACTACATGATTGAAAAAGAAAAGGGCAGCTGTTTCACCAGTGTTATCCAATGTAGGCATCGCCTCGGCCCATTTGGTAAAATAGTCAACAGCGACTATAATATACCCATGCCCCCCGGTCGAGGTGGTGTTACATTGCATGAAATCGATGCACCATTTGGCGAAAGGCCCAACAACAACTATTGGCTGTAAAGGTGTGGGCGGTCTTCTGGTTTTGCTATCAAAAATTTGACAAGCATGGCAACTTCTGACTGCGATTATGCAATCTTTGAACATGGTTGGCCAGAAGTATCCTGCTCGTAAGATTTTTTGTGCTGTTGCATATCCAGATTGATCCCCAGTATGGTCGCCAATTTGTTGTGGGGAAAAATGCCTATTTAGGACGATCCTATCCACCTAAGGTGTGACAGCGCCTTAGCAACAAATGAATACAGCTATCATGATTACTTCCTTTATGAAATATGAAAGAGAGGAGATCGGCAGACTTACCGTTGTCTTCCGGTTGTCCCTTGAACTAGATCCTCTTCTCTTTGTGTGTCCACAGCTACTTGCCTCCTCGCTCGATCAAGAGAACAGCTACTTGAATCCCACGAGATCACAAGAGAACAACTACCTGTGACAAGAGAACAGCTACTTGCAACAAGAGAAGAACACAATGCAAAGGCAAATATACATATTCATAAATGATTCAGGATTAGAAGTAAATCAAATATACTAATGCAATTACACAAAATACACCAGCATATAGGAAAGAATCAAGATAGCTTTATTGAAAGTAACAGGATTGAGGAAGAGATACAACCCATAGGGCTCCAACCCAGCATCTCCTTCCCAGCATAATGGAATTCCTTCTTCAGCTCCTTTCAAAGCATAACACACCCAATATTTCTAGCCACAAACCAACATAAATTCTTTGCAAATACTAAATTCCAGCCTCCCCTGACCTCATGGAGAGAGATCTATATATAGGGATATTGGAGAGAGGATGAGTCAGCTTGAGACTGGTCTGAGACTGACTAGTGTCCTCTCCCACTTCAGTTCTTGAGTCCACTTGGAGGTTCTTGCTTCCACTTGGAGATTTGGAACCTCTTACTCATCACCAGTCGAATTCCCTGATCCAAGTGTCATTTTGGAAGCTTCCTGGGCATTGACACCTTGAGGAATGACTCTACCACTTGTCCAAACTTGCTCAGCGCAGGTAGCCTTCTTTGCAGTTGACATTCAACGCAGGTAGACAGTGGAGAAGTTGACATTCAGCGCAGATGCTCAGTGGAGCAGTTGACATGATCCAGAATTGCCTTGTTTTGAGTGTTTTCAGGTGGAGAACTTTTGTGAATTGCTGTGGTTACTTGGCCTTGTTCCTCTAGGGGTAGGAACAACATGTTTAGGGACTTTGGATCCCTTGATTATTGACATTTCATGCTCAGTTATGCAAGGCACAAAAATGTCTATAACAAATAGCACCTGAAAAACCAATATCATAAGGCATACTTATCATGATGATCACGGAATTCATGAAACAAATGACATAAGACAATCTGTTGAGAAAAATGAATCTGATTGTATTAATTCAAATCAAAGAAGAACTTTACAACCTGTGCCTTGATGTTGTACAAGCTCCTCCAAGGGTCCAACAAGAAGTCTCCTCTACTTTGACAAGTTTCACTCTCTTCCCAATGAAGCCAAAAAGGTATGTGATCTCTCCTCTCAAGCTTAATTAGGAAGTCTTAATTCCAACATCATTTACCCTAAAAAATGTTCAGCTTCTAACCTCCCTAGCAACCAGCCCAATGCCTTAATTTATAGTGCAATGGAGGGAAGTTACTAGGTCCTCCTTCAAAGGGATAAAGTCCTTCAAAGGGATAGCTCCTCTTTTGGGATGCATGAACCACCTAAGAGCGACCAATCCATGTCAAAATTCCTTCTAGAATCATCTAGAATTAACCCAAAGTGAGTTTTTTAGAATGAACTTGCACCTTTTTGACTTTCACAGGGGTTCACACCCACTCCTTTAGGTACAGAGCGGGCAGGTATTGTGAACAGGGGTTGCGGGACCACAGGCAACAGTTAGAGAAAGTGTGGAACCAGAGCTTTGTTGATTTTCAATGTCTTTCTCTCATTTTCAAAGCTTGACTTGAAGAGTTGAGGTCTGAGACTTTCTTCGGAGGATAGTACAAGTGATGATAGACCCATACTGACTACAAATAGTCATGATGACGATATTTATGTGTAACAGGCCTTGAAGGCAATCTTCCCCACATTAGAGGGTTCAATTGGTTCCTGGTGATATCCTGACTTCAAGTTGATCTTGCTAAAATAATTTTCCCAATTGAGTTGGTTCAGAAGGTCATCAATTCATGGGATTAGGTACCTATTCCAAATAGTCATCTTGGTTAGCACCAGATAGTCAATACAGAGTATCCAAGTCCCTTCCTTCTTCTGTACCAACATGATCGGGCTCCCACAGAGCGATGGAATCGGCAGGATGTGACCTTTCTACAATAGCTCCTAAATTTTCCTCTTGATTTCATCATTCTCCAGAACCGAGCATTGATAGATTGGTCCATTGGGTAATGCTGAACCTAGGATCATATCAATGGAGTGCTTGACCTAACAATGCACAGGCACCCTTGTGGGGGAGGTGAAGATGTCCTCGTACTCCTTCATGACCTTGTCCATATGTTGTTGTTGTGCAGAGGGGCTGTATCTAGAGGTCATGACCACCGTCTTCTTCTTTCCTTGAGGTTGTATCATCAAGAAAACAAATTTTCCGGTTTTGGAAATGAGCTTATTGCATTGTTTTGTAGTAATCAAAGAGATGGCAGTAGGTGGTGCTATCTCTGGTATCTTGTACAACTTATTTACCAATGTAACAATAACAACGCGAGGTCTTGACTCATACACAACATGTCACTTCCGAAAGTATGGCTGGCCTAATAAAATATCACAAAAATCAAGGGGAGAAACATCACATAATACCTCATCCATGAAGGGCTTGGTGATGTATGGAAGGCGACATTGTTGTCTCACACACAGATCCCGTCCTTGGTGAAGCCACCCAATGTTGTATGGTTGTGTTGTGTTGTGTTCAGTAAGCCTAACCACTTCATGACCTCTGCTGCAATGAGGTTCTTTTGGATCTCGCTATTGAGAATGAACTGTAGTGGGGAACCCTTTACCCACGTCTGGGAGTGGAAGAGATGCTCCTCCTCCTCTGGATCTTCTGGTTCCTCCTTCTAGATCTTTGTGGTGGTGACAATGGTGTTGGGCTTCGCATCAATAATCTTCTTCCATTTGTCATTCCGCTTATTTGGTTTTGACTTAGAGTAGGAACATGCATCTAATTCTAAAGTCTTTAGCTCAGCCACCAGTGACTACTTGACCTGACACTTACTTGTGTTGTGGGTGGAGACCTTATGGAACTCACACCACTTTCCTGTGTCCTTCTTTTGCTTCGTGGTGGTTTCCTTTGCTTTTGGCTTTGGAGGGTTATCTTAGGTCATCCGGCCTTAGCTTTGCCCTTTATTCTGTGCTTTGGGGGCACCTTTCCCTTGCTTTAGATTCGCAGATCCAAAGTCTCGCTCCTTCTATTTAAACTTTTGCTCGATCTTTACAGTGTATCGGTACATTGTGCCGAGCGAGGAAATGTCCAGGAACTCCTTATCTTCTTGGATGTATCTGTGTAGGCAGCCACGGTTCTTGATTACCAATTTTTTCTCAGAATCCTTGATACCCAATTTTGTGTGAAGGGTATGAAAAGCATTGGCAAACTCCAACATGTCTTCGTCCCTTACCTGCCATGGCATGGTCCACTTTATGTATTTGTCCTTGTAGCTCTTGATAGGGTAGTATTGCTCCTTGATGGCATCCCAAAATGAATTACAAGTGGGAGCAACTGAAAACAGTGAGGTCGTAATTTCATGCTTCTGCTAATAATAGGTTTCCCACCATTCCTTGATGTGGGGTGGGCTTCAAGAAGAGAAAAACTAATATTTTCTCGGGTGGAAAAATTAAGAACATAAAAATATCCTTCTATGAGATTCAACCATTTATCTAGATGTCTGCATCTATTTGGCCCTCAAATATTGGAATGTCAAAGTTTACTTGTACCTTAAAAGGTGTGGAGCCTCCAAAGTGGCTGTTGGATGTGGATGTGCTACCGGTGGGAAATTGTTGAAGCATCTGTTAAAAGTTATCCATCATCGCATTCCTTTGTTTTGTGAGTGCCACCTCGAGAAATATTTTGATAGGATATCCTACTCCCTCGTTTTTCTTTTCTTCCCCCATAGGAGGCGATCGGGATTTACGAGGCTGGTCTTGAAAAGGTTTGTCCAGTTTGAGCCCTAACTCCTTATATCCTGACCTCGTTGGGGACATGGAAAGAGAAACAAAGAAAGAGAAAACCACTTTGATACCATTGATCCAAATTTAAACAAGAATGTAACCAATTACATATGTAACCATAAATACATAGATGTAGCAGAAATAACACTTCCCTTCGTTAATATCAAATAATGAAATATGCTTACAAATAGAATGGAAATGAGACTAGCTTGGGCAATGGTAGCTTATTTTTGAGAAGAGATGTGGCAGATACATGCCTCTGAACTGAGTTGCAATGAGGCTCAAGGGCCCTTTTATTGTTGAATAATAAGAGAAAACCCTAAACAACCAAAACCCTAACCCAAGATATATAACACTAAGCGTTTATGGGCCCGTTTGGGGTTAGTTGGGTGACCAACTTCCCAGGGTCATAACTTGGTCATATTATCTCCATTTGACCTACATGATACCTCATTGGAAAGATCTCTCAGAGGACTACAACTAAAAATGTTATTTCTATGAAATCACCAAAGGAATATTGCCAAAACAATGTTGTTTAGGGCCTCAAGATGGGTCTGGAAGTTTAGGACTTGGAAAAGTCACAAAAATAGTAAATTGTGATACAATTTAGGAAATTGAAAAAAACTAAAAGAACGATAGTGAGGGTCTAAGTGGAATAGGTGGGTGGCCACCAATATCCACCTGGAGCACCCCACAGGCTTCACCAACTCCAGCAACAGAGAAAGTCCTAAGTGGACAAGGGGATACCATTCTCCTTGAGGATTATCTGAGAATAGATGTGTAAAACATAGCCTGTAATGAGTCACAACACAACATTGCACAAGCATTGCACAAGCATTGTACCAAATCTGTAATGGTTTCATGTTAGCTATCTATTATGCCATTTTTGATAATCCTGCCCCAAGGATTTCCGAGGAACCAGGGATTTACTTGACTGCTGCAGGGAATTGGTTTGGGGAAGAAAAGTTCACATATATAAGGGTTTATGGTAGACTTGCAAGACCCCATGTCCTTCCTTTGTATGTACCTAATAAGCTATTGAGTCACAGATGTCCGAAAAACGACAAAAAATAGAATAGTTAGAACAGAAACTATCAACACAGCAGCAGATAAACAATCAATTAAATAAGCAATTGCTCAAGGAGAAGCAGAGGATAGACTTAAGCACAGTACAGAAACAAAAGGAATTATCCAAAGCATTGGCCAGGTTGAAGACAATGAATGAACAAATGAGTAAGACGAAAGATGAGCAAATCACTCAACTGTCACACCAAGTAGAAAAGTTCAAGAGTCTTCCTCAACCAGCAGATTTCAGGTCCGAAGCTCTCCAGATCAATAAAGCATTGATTACACAGCTAAAACTGCTATGTCATAACATTTCTCTGGTTGAGCCCCTCTGTGAAATTACTGCATCAATAGTTGACAAATCAGTAGATGCCAGGCAGGATTTGGAACAGGCCGATGAAACTTTAACCAACTTTCTTGCTTGGCAAGACACCAGTGAAGGGCAAGCCGTGAATCTGCCTAAAATTCTAGAATCACACAAAGAAATCCTTTTCCTAGAATGGCAGTCACAACTGATGAAGGCAGAAAGAGAAACCTCAAGATGCAGATTATCAACCAGTAATTTAATTGAGTTAATCAATGACACTCTTTATCTGTCTAACTTGATTTCACAATGCACTCCAGGTAAGCTGCCGTCAGCCAAAGCATTGGAACAAACATGTAATCAAGAATTGGAGAAGAATGGAAGATTAATTGCCGGCATCCAAATTTTAACTTTGGATACCTTTTGGTTTTTCTTAGTTAAACCATACAGTCAAAGCGCCACACTCAAATGCTTAACTGATACGATTGGTTACATGATTCCCGAAATCCATGATGCCACATACTCAGCCCAACTGCATTCTCGTCTGAGTCGCCCTCTAGAATTGCAACCGATGCTTGTTATCTGCCAGCTAAGCCAAAGGAATATCATCCGAAACAACGAATCATGTTGTCAACTGCAAACAAGCCTATTTTTAGGAGATATTCATGATTTAGTTGTACCATCTAATAGCATTTCTATTTCGTAATTAGTTAGACTAGTTAGTATTTATAGGCCCTTTCATGCTTTTAGAAAGGGTCCTCAGTTTTTGTATAAACTAAAATCAGTAAGTCACACTATTGTGCTTCTAACATATTTTTTAAATACTGGGCCAGTATTCTAAATTTTAACGAAAAAAGCTTTGATGAGATGTGCACTATTGCCTTGTTGTGGAAGTGTTTCTTAGTTAGAAGAAGGAATTTGAATGCAATTGATATCAGGAGTGATCCAAATAACATATGGTACTATTATCTATGCTCTTGCTTCATTCTTTCATGTGAATCGGCATTTATTTAATCTTTCTATCTTTGGATATATGTATGTGTTTTAACAACAGTCCTGATACTTATCACTATTGAATGTCTAAGGAGTGTTATTCTCTCAATCATATTTATGTCTATGACATATATGAAGAATAGTGTAATAATGTTTTCATGATTACTTTGTTCAACTACTTGAACAAAGCAATTATCATATAAATGAATGTCTTTGTTTACCAATACAGTCATCTATATGCCTGTTTGTAGATAAAGATCATCAAAAGTTACACTAAAGCAGAAACTTCCCGGGATAGGATCGTTGTTTATAATTTTATTTTTTATATTAAAATCATTCATCCATTATCATTATATTATAAAATGAACCACTTATCCATCCTATTTATCCATCATTGGGAAACTGGTCCCATTATTTTCAGTCGAAGCCATCACACCAAACGGAAAAGGAGCTGCCTTTAAGGTCTGTACCGGGTGGTTTTCCCCAATGTTGTTGCAGCGATTTTCGAGGCATCAACATTTTTGGCGCTAGAAGGAGGGCATGAACTATGAATGGCGAGCCAACCCAAACCTATAACCCATTCTGAGAGTAAATCTCCCTCCACCTCACCTCGGACCTCCCATTTGCATGTTGAAATACCAGTATTCAAACGAGAAGAAGAGGAGTCAACCACAACTGCCCAAACCCACCATACTTCAGAACGATTAAGTCCTAAATCCCCTGAAGTACAGTCTCTCATCCAGAAACTTCAAGGCTTTTCGATATCACCACAGAAATCTGAGGTATCTCAAGGCAGTGAGACTTCGCAATTCAATCTACCTCACCCTCTCACCAGACTTCAAAGCGGAAAGCTCGGTATTGAACCTACTGAGTTGCCTTTACCCAAAAGGAAAAGGGAAAAAAATAACACTGAAGGATCTGACAGTGAGACTTTCTCATCATCCTCCTCCATCTCATCTTCTCCAGTGCGAAGTCAGCCATCCACCCCTCCATTACACATTGTTGTTCAACAGGGATCAGGAACTTCATCATCCCAACCTCAAACCTCAATATCAACTCCTTCTCAAACATCTGAAACTTCATCGGCAATATCATCTGCTATTAGTTTTACAATGGCTCAAAATCCATGGAGCAATCCTGGTGCGGTCACTATGCCCCCACCATTACATCCATTGCCAACACATCCTGAAAAATGGTTGCGAAAATTTAATCTAGATGCAGGAATACAAGCTGACGAACATATTAACAATTTCATGTTATCAGTAAATTTAAAAGGAGTGACAGAGGAAGATGTTGTTGTTAGGCTTTTCCCTTATACTTTACAAGGACCAGCTGGGTATTGGTATCTTTCCTTGCCCTCTGGATCCATTACTATTTGGAACATTTTCCAATAACAGTTTCTGACTAAGTATGGCGATGACAGATCGTTAGCAACGTTAATTAATGATCTCTAGAATCTTAGGATAGAATCTAAAGAACCTATCAAGGAATTCAACTCACAATTTAATAAACTCTTGAATAAGATTCCAACCACCTCTAAACCAAGTGAGCAAATCAGAAGCGAATGGTATATAACAGCCCTACCTTCAAATATAGTTATTTTTGTAGATAGAGTTGAAAAACCAACTTTAGCTGAAAACATAAAAGAGGCGCTTATTGTAGAGAAACACATTATTGCTTTAGAAAAGAAAGCCGCTCTTGAAGATAGAAAATCCAAAAAAGTTTCTTTTAAGGATGATTCAAAGATGAAAACCCCTAAAGATACATATGATATGGAAGGTCTACAAAAAGTCCTCAAGACTATGTCAAATGAAATGGTAGAAATCAAGAAGCAAGTAGTCGAGACTTCAACAAAAAGGCCATTTAGAAATTTTAAGAAACCTGAATCAAAACAACTAAATGCTATATCCAATGCAGACTCAGATATTGAAGAGGAAGAAGAAGATGAAACAGTCTTGCCATCTGAGGAACTCGAAGAGGAAGAGACTGTTGAATTCCATGGGATGTGGGACTTTATTTTACCTAACTCCGATACAGAAAATGAACAGGAAGCTTTCCCTGTGACTACCAAGAGTAAGGCTACTCCTGAACCTGTTAAGGCAACTTCGAAGAAAAAGAATGCAGGTACCACTACTACCAAAGAAAAGGTTCCCACAAAGAAAGCTGCAGCGATACCATCCCAAAATCAGTCATCATCTTCAAATTCACCTTCAACATCTAAGACATTAGTAGTTACAGATTCTATGGACTATAATATTATTGAAGATATGAAGAAGAAAAAGGAAAATATTAATATGTTTGAACTTAGCTAACTCAAACATCAACATAAATTACTTCTTAAAGAGCTAAATGTTGTACCTTCTTCACCTCTTCCTAATGCTGTATTGTCCAAAGCTGCTAATGATTCTGGCCAACCACCTCCTGGTAGAGTGGAAGCTACTGATACTGTTTTAATTGGGGATAGATCAAATTCTCATACTCCTCCTTTCCTCTTGACCTATGAGAGCTATAATAGAAATCTACACAACTGTTTGATTGACTCAAGGGCTTCCTCTAATATAATGCCAGCTTTAGTTTGTTCAAAATTGAATATTGAATGCCAAAAGTCTGCAATTCATATTGTACAGTTGGATAGAACTAAGGTCTAGGTTTTAGGGGAAATCAACTTAGTGACTATCAAGTTATCAGCTGATCCAAGAGTGGTTCAGAGAATTGATATTTTAATCGCTGATATACCTGAATTATATGGTTTGATTCTGAGTAGAGACTAGTCTGAGAAACTCCATGGTTATATTTCTACCGATTGGTCCCATATGTGGCTTCCTTATAAAGGAAAGCCAAATCAGATCAAGATTGATCGGGAGAAACACATGAACCATACTGTTACCGAATTCGAACAAGAAAATCAACCAATAGTGTTCAATAACAATATTTTGGGGAATTACTCATACGAATCATTCTTTGCTAATTTCACTGCCCAACCATCTCCTTTCTCAGTAAAAAATTTCGCATCTTAAATCGAAAACTTCTCACAAACAGATAGATCAAGATGTGTTAATATCGCTGAGGTGACTGTAAATAAAATTGTTGATAATTCTTTATTTTGGTCACTATACCTTGATGGGTCCAAATCTAGTGAAGGTGTAGGAGCAGGATGTATTTTAGTTAGTCCTGAGGGAGAAAAGACTATGTTATCATGCAGATTGGAATTTGAATGCACAAACAATACAGTCGAATATGAGGCCTTAGTTCAAGGACTTTACAAAGCAATTGGTCTTAAAGTTCAATATTTGAAAGTGTTTGTTGATTCAGAAATTGTTATAAAACAAGTTAGAAATACAATTCATTCCTTTTCTAGTCATCTCAAACACTATCAGTCTTTGGTGAAGGAACTCATATCTCGATTTTTAGCATTCAATATTTCTCCCATCCCTAGGTCCCAGAGCGTAGCAACAGACCTACTAGCTATTGTTGCTTCCAAACTCCTACATCCGAAGATTACAGCCCAGACAGGTTTTCAGTAGAATTAATTTTTAGACCATCAATTCCCGATAATGTCACCAATTGGCGAGTGTTCAATCATGATGAAGACATTTTAAATTTCTTGACTTCTGACAAGTCCTACGATGATCAAATCATTGATGAAAGTGATCATGACCTTCAAATGAAGGAAAAGCAAGAAGAAAACTCAATACCTAAACCAATGGTCAAGCTTGAAGATCTTTATGATATTAAAGACAGGTTTAAATAGGTGACCAATTCAAAGCTCCAAAGTTCCACTTTAAGATTTGAATTGATAAACCTAGGTACTGAGGAAAACCCTCAAAACATCAATTTGGGATTAGGACTTTCTTTAGAAGAAAGAACAACATTCATTAGATTGTTGCGGAAAAATAAATATGTCTTCGCTTGGAAATATGATGATTTGAAAACATACGACACATCGTTCATTCAGCATACTATTCCAATGCTTTCTGAACAAAAGCCAGTGCAACAGAAGTTAAGGAAAATTCACCCTAACCTAGAGAGTCAAATAAAGGTTGAGCTAAACAAACTCTTAAAGGCTAAGGTAATTTTTCCTGTCAGACATTCAAACTGGGTGTCCAATATGGTGCCAGTTAGAAAGAAAAATGGCGACATCAAGATTTGCATCGATTTCAGAAATCTTAATAAGGCAAGCCAAAAGGATAACTTCCCTTTACTGACCATGGAACAAACATTCCATTCAGTAGCTGGTTCTGAGTTAATGTCCTTTTTAGATGGATTTTCAGGATATAACCAAATTTTGGTCCATCCTTATGACAAGCTCAAAACTACCTTCAGAACCAAGTGGGGAACTTATGCTTACCAAAAAATGCCTTTTGGACTTATCAATGCTAGAGCTACATTCCAAAGAGCAATGGACATAGCATTCAAAGGTTTGATCAATAAATCATTAGTTGTCTATTTAGATGATATTGTTGTATTTTCCAAAAAGAGATCGAATCATTTACATGATTTGAAACAAATCTTTGAACGCTGCAAAAGGTATGGTATTTCGCTTAATCCAAAGAAGTCATTTTTTGCTCTTAATCAAGGAAATATTTTGGGCTTCATTGTTTCAAAGGATGGTATTTATATTGATCGAAATAGAATTAAAGAGATTTCTGATATCCCATTCCCTCATAATAAAAAATCCATGCAGTCATTTTTGGGTCAAATTAACTTTGTCAAAAGATTTGTTCCAGACTTTTCCCAGACTATTTTACCATTGCAAGCGATGATTAAGAAAAATTCGGTGGTTAAATGGGGACCTGCAGAGAAAGAGGCATTTGATTCTATCAAAAAGTCAATCATTAATGGCCCTGCTCTAAGCACTCTCAATTTTTCAAATCATTTCATGCTATATACCCTCACATCCGCCTCGTCTTATGCAGCAGTGCTGACTCAGATTAATGATCAAAACTTGGAAGCACCAATCTCATTCTACAACTCAAATCTTCAAGGTGCTGAACTTAATTACACGGAAGTTGAAAAACAAGCCTTTGCTGTGTAGAAAGCCATAAAACACTACATACCCTTTCTCTTAAAATCTCACACAAAAGTTATAGTTCCTTTTTCAGCAGTAAGACAATTACTAGTTCAAAGGGAATTAGGAGAAAAGAGAGCAAATTGGGTCACATCATTACAAGAATATGACTTAGAAATCAAACCAACAAAGATTGTCAAAGGCCAAGGTTTTTGCAGGTTGTTAGCAGGAGCATCCAACATTTAGGAACCTGAAGGTACAAAAGATACTGAAGAAATCAATCAGATAAGTATCACAGACCCTGAATCACAATATACAGATCTGATTTTCTATTTAAAAAATGGATATGCTCCTTCTAATATTTCCTATAAAAACAAACGTGCCATTAGATTTAAAGTGAAAAAGTTCATAATTGTAGATGATGTATTGTTTAGGAAAAATTATTATTCAATTTTATTAAGATTCTTAGAAAAACCTGAAGCGCAAAAGGTTTTGCAGGAGCTACATGATGGACCAGCAGGAGGACATTTTGGAGCTAATACAAGAGCTCACAAAATCATTCATGCTGGATATTATTGGCCCACCTTGTTCAGAGATACTCATGAATATGTAAGGAAATGCCAAAGTTTTCAAACCTCTAGTGGAAGACAAAGGAAGCCAGCTTTCCCTTTGCAACCAGTTAATATTGAACAACCTTTTGAACAATGGGGATTGGACATCATTGGGGAAATTACTCCACATTCTTCCAAACAGCATAAGTATATCCTTACTGCCACTGATTACTTCACTAAGTGGGTTGAAGCAATTCATTTGAAAGCAGCAAATTTTGAGGCAATCATAGAATTCATAGACCAATTAATTATTACGAGGTTTGGTGTCCCAAATGCTCTTGTTTTTTATAATGCATCTTATTTCTCTGGAAAGTCTATGTTTGAGTTCGCTATCAAAAGGGGATTTAAATTGAAGTATTCTGCAAATTGCTACCCTCAAGGTAATGGTTTAGCAGAATCCACCAATAAAAATCTCATCAAAATTATTAAGAGGACTATTGAGCAGAATCATAAAAACTGGCATAAATCTTTGATATTTGCACTATGGGCTGACAGAATAACACAGAAGGCCTCCATAGGTACTTCTCCATTTAATCTAGTATATGGAAAGGAAGCTGTCATACCAGCAAATTTAGTACTTCCATCCCTAGCTTTAGTGCAATTTATTGAAGAAAGTCCCTCATCTTCTATTCAACTAAGTCATGATGAAATTTTGAAACTAGAAGAAGAAAGGGAAAAAGCCAGAATTATACATGCAAAACATCATAAAATTATCAAGTCATCTTTTGATACAACTTCAACCAGTTCAAAGCAATTACAAGTTGGTGATCTAGTTTTAAAATGGGACAAAGCCCATGAGGATAAAGCAAAACACACTAAGTTCCAGAAAATGTGGCTCGGACCATTTCAAATCAACGAGAAGATAGGCCCTTCAACTTTCATATTGCAAGATCTATCAGGAAAGAGAGATTCTCTTCCTGGTAACGACCTTATCTTGAAAAAATTCTTCAATTGAGGAGGTAACCCCTTCTCCCTTTGTAAATATTCAATTTTCAGCCAAATTTGAGAGCATAACTTATTTTTTAGGATTTTGGGAAAATAAAGTTGTAAGAAGCCTCCCATTGGTTTTTGCTATATTGAAAAAGTTACTCAAAAGAAATAGTTCTCATATTTACTTTTGAAAAATGGAAGCCTTAAACGAAAGGAAAATTTCTAAGAAATTAGGTATATTTAGATTCTGAAACCCCATTTTATTTTTGTGAAATATTCTCAAGATTTAGAAGTATTGTAAATCATTTTAATGTTTTTAAGTAGCCTGAAAACGGTTATCAATACAAAACAGAAACTAATTCAATCTCAGCATCTTCAACTCCCACCTTGTCATCCATGTTCTCTTAAGGAGAAAATTGTTCATCCCATTCATCAAAGTTTATAATTACTCAGAGTGTAATTCTAAAATATATTTGATATAAAATATAAGAATTCTTATTACAAGCCTGCTTACCATGATCATTAGGGGAATAGTTCAACTGACATTACCAATACTGCATACCAAACAGGGTAATGGCTTATAATTATAAGACAAGGGGTCTCATCACAAGCCAACTTATTCAGTTAAATTACAACCAGTGGATGGCATTGTCAAACAGCTGGCCACCAAACCAGGACAATGGCTTTTTATCTTACAAAATAAGAAAAAAGTGATACAAAATATGGAGACATATTTTTGGATTCATTCTTTTTAATTATACTCTGAAATGGATGGGATAATGAATGATCAAATGGTTAAAAGGTAACCCTGTTGAGACTATAAACATTTGCTGGCAGCAGAGGCTCAACCTATGAAAAAGGAATCATTATAAAGCTAAGTTGGATAAGTTTTTGTTTTATCATTATCAACCAATTAAGGCTAATTTAAAACTTAGAATGTATTTAATTTTAACACGAGAAGAAAATAGCAGAAATAATTATTAATATATTCATGATTTATGATTACCTAATTATATTAGAATTCTTCTATTAGATGAGATTTCCGGATGAAAAAAGTTGAAGTATTTTAACATTTCTCATAGATAACTGTTTCTCCCAGTGAATCACCAATTGTTTTGTTGTACAACAACCCCCCATTTCATATAATTTTACTTTAAAAATTTCTTAATATGAAATGAGTCCCTTTTAAACTTAGATGTGTGAATAACATGGTCATTAGAAAAACCCTCATTAAAAGGTCCAATGGAAATGATATATTTTAAAACAAACCTTTTTGAATAGAAATAAAGTCGGTCTTGTAAATAAATATAAAGTTCTTTGTTATTGCGATAAAGCGATTTCAAGATCGCATATCGCAATAATAAGGAAAACATATACAAACACCCATTGATTCACTCCAATCCGAAAAGTGAATAACTATCGGATATCAGGAAAGGAGAATTGCAAATATAATAAAAGAACATCCCTTATTTCTCCGATGCGATATCGCTATCGGAAATCGGGGGTAGAAACCCAACTCATGTTTAAGACACATTCAAATCCTCCGATGCGATAAGGCGTATCGCCATTGGCGATCAACGATTTTGCAATGGCATAAGTAGCATGACCCGAACCCATCCCCGATTGCGATGCATTAAATCAAGGCACGTGTTTCGAAACATATTTAAAAGGCTTGCATGCATTATATCACCTTTTGGTGATCAAAAGATATTTTGGACTATTATTAAAGCCTTCCCGTTCACATTACCAATCATCGATTTCGATTTACTTCTGATTATTCGCCAAAAAATCTATGCCACACTTGAATGGATCATTCATCATATAAACGATATGATGGGTATTTAAAAACTCCTTTACTATGATTGACAGGTTAAACAGCCAATTAATGAAGCAGTTATGCCAGATTTTCCTTTAGATTGTATCTGCGGCAGTTTCACCATAATCCTTTATTATCTGCTAATTGATATACTTCTTTCATATTGGCTCATACTAGCTATTCTTTGTATCATGTTGGTTTCATTCCTTGTGCAGAACTCCGCCGAAATAACAAATCTGAAACAAATGGGAAAGAAATCCAGGAAATCCGTAGCAGTAGCGGCTCCTATAGCAACAGTGCAGCCAACCAATGATCCAGGACCAAGTAAAAAAGGTTTAATCTCAGACACTACATGTCTCAGCCTTGGAAATGCAAGTTGGAAAAGCATCTACAATTTAATTTAAGCAGAGGAGCCTGAGGAAGTATTGGAAGAAGCTACTGCAAGCTCAACTAATAAATCAAAAGCTTCCCTAAAAGATTTAGCGGACTCATATTTACATGGGATAGTAGCACAGGAGAAAATTCTTCCATACACTAATGTAGTCAGATGGGTGGTTGAAGAAATTCCAGTTTCAAATAGAACTTTTTGCACAGTTGACGGAAGAATTTTTGGTTCATTTTAGCCTGATAACTTAAGGAAGATGTATCACTTGCCCGAACCTGAAAGGAAATACAACAAAGCCTTTCTAGAAAAATTCGCAGAAGAGAACGAGACTGAATCGGCCCCAATTAAGCAACGGAGACAGAATCCCGCAAAGCATAAACATGAATCATCGGTTAAGTACTCTATCGATTCATTATCATCTCCTTACTGTTATGTTGGAGCAATGATGTGTAGAATGTGGGGAATGCATGATTATGCAAAGTTCACTATTGAAATGGTTCCTTTAATGGAAGTGGCGGTTAATAGTTATGTGATGGATTGGGCAAACATAATGTCCGATAAATTAGCCACTGCAATTCTTGACTTCAGATCAAATGCACGTAAAACCCTGAGAGCCATTCCCCCTTTTTATTACAGTGCTTATATTATGGATATTCTTTGTTTTAATTCTAAATATCTTGTACCCGGGTGGATATGGACTACACAAGACCCTAAGGAAATCCACATTTATCATCAAATGTTATGGAAGGCACACTATAAAGACCACTTGTACCAAATCTGTAATGGTTTCATGTTACCTATCTATTATGCCATTTTTGATAAGCCTGCCCCAAGGATTTCCGAGGAAGCAGGGATTGACTTGACTGTTGTAGGGAATTGGTTTGGGGAAGACAAGCTCACATATATAAGGGTTTAAGGTAGCCTTGCAAGACCCCATGTCCTTCCTTTTTATGTACCTGATAAGCTGTTGAGTCATAGGTGTCGAAAAGACGACAAAAAATAGAAGAGTTAGAACAACAACTATCAACAGCGGTAGATAAACAATAAATTAAATGAGCAATTGCTCAAGGAGAAGCAGAGGATAGAATTAAGCGCAGTACAGAAACAAAAGGAATTATCCGAGGCATTGGCCAGGTTGAAGACAATGAATGAACAAATGAGTAAGACAAAAGATGAGCAAATCGCTCAACTGTCACACCAAGTAGAAAAGTTCAAGAGTCTTGCTCAACCAGCAGATTTCAGGTCTGAAGCTCTCCAGATCAATAAAGCATTGATTACACAACCAAAACTGCTATGTCATAACATTTCTCTGGTTTATCCCCTCTGTGAAATTACTGCATCAACAGTTGACAAATCAGTAGATGCCAAGCAGGATTTGGAACAGGCCGATGAAACTTTAACCAACTTTCTTTCTTGGCAAGACATCAGTGAAGGGCAAGCCGCAAATCTGCCTAAAATTATAGAATCACACAAAGAAATCATTTTCCTAGAATGGCAGTCACAACTGATGAAGGCAGAAAGAGAAACCTCAAGATGCAGATTATCAACCAATAATTTAATTGAGTTAATCAATGACACTCTTTATCTGTCTAACTTGATTTCACAATGCACTCCAGGTAAGTTGCCGTCAGCCCAAGCATTGGAACAAACATGCAATCAAGAATTGGAGAAGAATGGAAGATTAGTCGTCAGCATCCAAAGTTTAACTTGGGATACCTTTTGGTTTTTCTTAGTTAAACCATACAGTCAAAGGGCCGCACTCAAATGTTTAACCGATGCGATTGGTTACATGATTCTCAAAATCCATGATGCCACATACTCAGCCCAACTGCATTCTCATCTGAGTCACCCTCCAGAATTGCAACCGATGTTTGCTATCTGCCAGCTCAAGCCAAAGGAAGATCATCTGAAACAATGAATCATGTTGTCGACTGCAAACAAGCCTATTTTGAGGAGATACTCATGATTTAGTTGTACCATCTAATAGCATTTTTATTTCATAATTAGTTAGCCTAGTTAGTATTTATAGGCCCTTTCATGCTTTTAGAAAGGGTCCGCAGTCTTTGTATAAACTAAAATCAGTAAGTCACACTATTGTTCTTCTGACATATTTTTAAAGACTGGGCCAGTATTCTGAATTTTAACGAAGAAAGCTTTGATGAGATGTGCACTATTGCCTTGTTGTGGAAGTGTTTCTTAGTTAGAAGAAGGAATTTGAATGCGATTGATATCAGGAGTGATCCAAATAATATATGGTACTATTATCTATGCTCTTGCTTCATTCTTTCATGTGAATCGGCATTTATTTAATCTTGCTATCATTGGATATATGTATGTGTTTTAACAGCAGTCCTGATACTTATCACTATTGAATGTCTAAGGAGTGTTATTCTTTTAATCATATTTATGTCTATGATATATATGAAGAATAGTGTAATAATGTTTTCATGATTACTTTTTTCAACTACTTGAACAAAGTAATTATCATATAAATAAATGTCTTTGTTTACCAATAGAGTCATCTATATGCCTGTTTGTAGATAAAGATCATCAAAAGTTACACTAAAGTAGAAACTTCCCGGGATAGGATAGTTGTTTATAATTTTATTTTTTAGATTAAAATCATTCATCCATTATCATTATATTAGAGAATAAACCGCTTATCCATCCTATTTATCCATCATTGGGAAACTGGTCCCATTATTTTCAGTCGGAGCCACCACACCAAATGGAAAAGGAGTTGCCTTTAAGGTCCAAACCAGGTGGTTTTCCCCGATGTTGTTGCAGTGATTTTCAAGGCATCAAAAATATGATAATTAAACATTCATATTGAATACTTAATCAACTAGATATAGTAGATGTGTGTAGAATATTTCTACAGTTAAAAAAATATACATTCAATGGATAACAAAAGGCAATAATTAAATGATGCATAGGAGTTATTCTAAACAAATTGTTCAATTAGCTAGTCTCCATTATGATGATAAATTTGCAGTGGGGTATCAGAGAAGTTGATACTAAAAGCTATTCTTTCCCTAGCTCCTATGTTACCTTGAACATATGCAAAAATAAATTATGAAATCACTAGAAAAGCATATAGAAAATACAAATTCTGACATGAATTGGAGCCAAAAACCTCCAATTAAAAATCTTGTAATAAAAGTCCTTACAAAAGTAGCATCATTTTGGCATCAAAATCCAACCCGTTTACATTGAAATTGAAACAATATACAAAACATTACACGCAGATGACTATGTTTAGATTTTTTGATTCAAAATCTGAACAATGTACCAAAATAAAAAGAGTCTCTGAAAAATGCAGGAAATATGGAGCTGATTGAAAGTATTGTGCCTCCAAATTTGGGAATTAGCTCACTGATTGCAAATTGATTTCCTTTATTCTTGAAATTGGCTTCCCCTTTTGTCACAAATATGCCTTAATCTTCTATTTGTTGATTTTTTGCCTCAACATCTGGAGGTTGTTGAAGTTACGCCCTAAACTCAATTAATATGCCCATAATATGGTTGACTAGTCCTTTTCATAGAATTGATTAATCCGCTCTATTTTCACAATTCAGTTATCTTAATTATCCTTCACGTGCTTAACCATTGTCAAGAAATTTGAAAATGATTTGGAAATCATTGATTTTTTGTCACTCTTTAATTTTCAAAGATATAAATCTTAAATTTTTTGGAATAAAATATTTTGATAAAAATATTTCCCAAAAATCTATAAATTCATATTTCCATATTTTCATAAAACAAATTACTATCCATGGTTTTGAAAAACTATGTCTTCAATTTTAAACCATGTCATGTTTTGACTTGTAAAACTGTTCCTTTCCTCATGAATTTCATAAATCAAATCCTGAAATATTTCCTTAAATAATATTTTCTTTGTAAAACCATCCATGGTTTTGAAAACCATGTCTTGTAATACTTCTCCATTGTAGAATTTATTTGTTTATGAATTTCATAAAAGAAATTTACAATAATTTACTCAAATCATCCATTGTTTTCATATTTAGTTTTTCCCACTATTGATATATTTATGAATAAATAAAACTCCATAAATAATTCTCATTTTTTTGTGAAAATCATCTACTCTTTTGCATTCTCCTCTTTATAATTCCTTTCCTCATTATAGTATAAAATATTTATTTGTCTTTTGTGTATAAGTTTATTTTTATCTTTGTAAAATTATTCCACAGGGAGGAAATATTTCTTTATAACATTGGAAACTCTATGATTTGTATTGAAATGTATTTTTGGAACATGTATCCTCACTTTACTTACATGAAAATATATTTCAATTGTTGACCTAACCTCCTCTTCCCTGAATATATATATATATATATATATATATATATATATATATATATATATATATATATATATATATTTGGTGACTAGTAGAATCGGCAACGACTGTGGTATCGTACTTGCGTTACACGGAGTCGAATCCCATAAGCTACCACTATAACCTCTAGGAGGAACCGCCCAGCCCACAAGAACGGCCCTCGGTTAATACGAGACTCGAACTCGTGACCTACATAGCGGCACAGACGACTTAGCAGATCGTCCGCTGGCCACGAGAGCAAACCTTTGTGAGCAAGAGATAACAAGTTAAGATCTTCCCTCAATATTTCATTGGAATAAGCTCATTCCATAAAATTGGACTATAAAAGTCTTCCCTCCATTATTGCTTTCTATGCATAATTTATAATTTCTCACATTCCATTTATAAATTCAAATCCTCCTAGCAAACCATAGATTTAATTATTCACAAATCTTAAGTTTATGTATATAATGGTATTTTAATGTGTGAAATGCAGGGTGGGGACATAGGTTTGAATGAACATAAATAATATTTTAATAATATGTGGAGTATGGAATAATGGGGATAAATAAATAAGATAAAAAGTAAAGTACAATATAATAATTTTTACGTGTGATTATGGTAAACATGGAAAATGGATGAATAATAAAAATAATAGTAGGGTATAGTAAAATATATATAAAAAAAATATGGGGATATGATAATAAGGGTGAAAAGAGAATGGAGAGATGGTAATAAGAATATTATTTATGAAAGAAATATAAAATTTGGGAATAGGTAAAAAGGGACCAAGGAATTTATATAAAAATTAAGGCTAGATATGGGTTTGGGATATTTGTCAATTTTGACTCATGGAGGACATGAATATTTTGGAAGATTAATTAAGTGAAGGCTTTAGGTGATGGGAACTTGATGGAATTTTTATATATAGCCAAGAAATCACTTAGCATATTTTGAATTTTTTTTTAACTTTTAAAGGTGTTAGAAAAAGTTATAACACCTACCAAGGGCTTCCAAAGCCTTTGTCCAACCAAGGCTTCTAGGAACTATTACCTCAACCCACATCCATAAAGAACATGAAAACCAACCAGAAAACAAAACGAAGCACACCCACAAGACCATGTATATCTAGAAAATGGTAAGGCTAGGAAAATCCATTGTCAATCTAGAAAACTCTCCATGCCAATGATAGATCATGACCAAGAAGCAACATTCATATGCCACGCATGCCAAAAATAGCAAGGAAATCATACATGCAACTTGAGACCTAGAACGAAAAATTGTTGTATGTGTTGATCCTGATGTACTCTTGCACTTTCCTACTCTTCTTTTTCCTTTTTTCTCCAAATCCCAAGTATGTCACACTCCTCCAAGAGTACTCCAAGACAACTCTAAGTGTCCAAGATTATGAGAGAGAGATAGTAGAAAATGAAAATTCCAAAATTGAACAGATAAAAAGCTACAAATTGATCTTCAAAGACGTTTTTATTAGTGAAGCCTATATTTTCTTCATTTTCCATTATTTTCCTTCATTTTCCTCCTCACATGAAATATGTGACCTTTCACCTCCCTTTTCTCCTACTTTCTATTATTTTCATAAATAAAATGTCAATTAATGCCACTTTATCTTTCCAAATCATTTTCCATTGTCTTTGTTAATTTCCATAGCCATTAATTAATCTCAAGTGATCCCCATTGTTGTCATTCTCAAGAGACAATTCTTGTGTGTGGAGAACCCATGCCCAAGATATCTTTAGATTAATTAGAAACAATTTGAAACCAATGGAAGGAAGGACATGCCATGAGGCTTTGCAAGAAAGGCTTCTAGTTTCGAAACCCTAGCTTTCCAAAGCAGAATGGACAGAGAGGCTATGAGAATTGTAGGGTGGAGGTGTAAAGCAGAAAATGGAAGAGACTGAATTTAGACATAGGCAATTAAGAATATGTGCTTTAACTCTATAGAAAGAATAATGTAAGAATGAGAAAATGTAAATGAAATTCTTGGATGTGGAGCACTTCATTAAGGGCTTCAAGGTTAATTTTAATGAGTATAATTAAGTAAATTCATCAAAAATTAAACCAAAGCACCAACCGCATCTTACACTATCGAAGAGAGGAAAAAACATAAATTTGAATGCTGAAACTCAAGAGAAAAACAATCACTACAACTTCCCAATGCAGGAATGAAACAACAATTTCATCTTTAAGATTTCAGAGAGAACATTTTGTTTACATTGCCAGTCATGAATGACTGTGTGCTTCCGAACCCTTTCAAAATCTAATTTCTGGTCTTTTATTTCTACCTCCTAACCTAACTGTACTAACGGATTCTTGTTAATTACAAACTGCTTTTTTGAAAAAGTTTTGCAACTGTATCTTATTAAAGGTTTTTGTAATTAATAAATGACAAAAACTTAATATTATATCAACTACATATAATATTAAACTTTGAGTTTTCTTTTAAAAACAAGACTCACACTTTTTTTGAATTTACAATGTAAATATGTAAAGGTTGGTCATTTGAATCGAACACAAATATTAAAAGGTGTGGGCCCAAATATTTTCCTTCATGTGGAAGTTGGAATGGGATGGAGGTTATTGAAATTTGTGTGTGGGTCACAGTACTCTTCATTATGTACATGTTGAAAAATCACATACCATTATTTTAAAGCCTCAAATAGCCTACGAGAACACCTGTGGAAATTTCTGGAATATAGCGGAGGTGATGCCATAATGAATATTGACCGCTGATATCTTCATTGTCAGTGTTGATACATTTCTTTTCGGGACCATACCTTGGCTTAAACTTCGAATAGTTTGTCCTCCCATGACTCTGTTGGACTTGAGCGTGAATGATCTGGATCATTAATTATTTACACGCCAATATCTCAGTCTTTCAAATTGTAAGGGATGAGAAATGTTGCCTCTAAAAGACTGAACTCCTCTTCCTCTCAGACTTGTATCCTATTCATCATCTGCCCAATGAGAGTTTAACAAGAGGATGGGGCCCCGAAGAATAACCTTTTGGATTCCATGGACCCTGCTAGGGGACACTCTTGATCGATCATCAACCTAAACATTTTCTCTATTACAATGTTATTGTTGCCTAGGCTTCAGCATACGTCACATTGGAGAAGCTGAATCAACCTAAGAAACCATTGGCCGATGCATAAAATTACTGATATTGATATTCCTATTGATGCTTTTTTATTTGAAAATTTATTGAAGCTTAAACTTTTATATTCTTAGTTTTTCATTTGTTTCTACTATAATTATAACGGAAACTTCTCAAATAGACCACCATTCTAATATCATGTAAGCTCCTTATCTCCATTGTTTTTTCGAATCTGTGAGAGCTTGATTGTATGTCAAAAATTTGTTGAGCTTTGCTGTCACCTCTAATACTTATTTCGCTTACTCTTCCTCAAGATTTCATAACCTCCAATGCCGAAGAAAAGTACTCTTATATCTACTGCCGAGTGTAGTCTCTAAACAAATCAATAACAATATCATCAGAAAATTTAAGTTTAAATTGTTCCCTGCTAAAATCCAAGAGTTTTTATTACATCAACGTCTTTTCCAAGTGAAATCAATTTAGACTGGAACAATCTCTGTGCAATACCTTTAGCATCAAATTTTGTTATATGAACTCCAAGTCTCATTCGAGAATGAAATTTTCCTTATACAGATCGAGCAGAATAAGTCATCCCCAATTTGCAGGACATTTTTTTGCAAAAGGTGGCCTTTAAAGAAGTAGCAAAATATTTGAAACCGCTTCGAATTTTATCAAACTTTCTGTGCTGAAATCAATTTGAACCCTTCTGCGAAAAACCCAAATCACGGATTTTCGAATTGTTTCTTAGTTTTCCTGCAATAACCAATCGAAATTCACTTGTTGGGGCCACCTGCGTTGGTGCTCTACTAAGCCATTCAATCTGAAATTCTGGATCAACAGATAACATTGGTGTCGGCATATCAACATTCTCAAGTATTTGTTCCCATCTTTGAATAAGATGGTTCCTTTCCAACAAAGGCTTCTCTATTATATCTCACTACTCAACTACACTATAGTATATATTTTATAGCTCCTCGTACTCTTCTTTTTGCTCTTCAAGATGACTCTTCCTAGTTTTGTCATCATCCATGCTTGTTTTAGACATGGTGTTATGTACTCCAAGAGATGATTTTGCAAGCCACTCAAATTAATCAATTATTTCTTTGGAGTGGATTGCCTTTGGCAAATTTGATGCAGCTAGCTACGACACCATGACGGGGCATTGGTCTTTGCTAGGGTGGAAAGTTGAATTAGCATATTGGTTTTCTTTATGTTCAGTTTGTCAAAGTAGGATGTAGGATTTTCTTTTTACTTTTAATTTCATTATTAGTCAAGGGTAGTTTGGTCAGTTAGGGTTATTTATTTTTTGTCTTTAATTAACAGTAGATTAATAATTGTTCTATCATTTTAAAAGGAAAAGGACAAATGTATCTACTGTAAAATCTTGATATATGGGAAGAACCAAATACTTAAATAGGTAAGTAACTATAAGGTCTACAACTGAAAAAGTAACTACACAGTTCAATTAACTGTAGACAGAGAACATAAATGTAACATCGAAAGTCATTGACAAGGTTTAGCATTTTCGGATACAAGTAATAAAAGAAGACAAAGAACAAATTTAACATTCATCCATCTGTACTATCATCTTCATACTGTGTAATTTTATTTCTCAATTATTAAATGCTTAAGTAATGACAAGCAAAGTGCAGGCATTCAGTTTTATGTTTTTCCTCTCTTAATGAAAAAAGTACTATCGAATGCATATAAGTTTCAAGGACCAGAATGGACAACCAGTAAACAAGCTGATGGCCAGGAGAATGTCAACACAAAAAAACAGCTAAATGAAGAAATCAGAACCGAGCATCGATTGGACGAACCCAACAGAGGTAATTCATTACAACCTGTTACACATTTTTTCTTTTCCTTTCCAAAAGAAACAGAGACAAAGAAAATATATAACTGTTATTATATAAGAGTCCATCATTACATTGTTAAGACAAATAGAGGAAACAACGACCAAGAGACAGGGCAGACCCTAGTCTAGGGTTTATCACCGTGTAACTCTCGTGCCTAACCAAAGAGTTCAACCAGTATGAATTACAAACTGGAATCGTAAACAGAGGTGTGCCTAGATCGTGTAACGACTCAAACAAGAGGTAGCAACCGAACGCTAAAGCATGGCCACCAGAAAACTACAAACCTTAATTACAGTCCTATAAGTCTGTGGTGACAGAGCCTACTAGGAGAGAACCGAAGGGTTTGCAAACCAAAAAGTTGAAGCCATCCACGCCGAGGTCGAAATCTTGACCTGTGCAACTAGAACAACCCATTGTTAGTCACATCACGTCTAACAGAGATACGAACAGAGTTATATTACAAGCAAGGGAAGAATGAAACCCTACGTCGGAGTGTGTTTGACCAATAAATCACATGCCATAGAGCCACAGAGCAAAAGAATGACCTGAGACAAGAGGAGCAGACATTGTTAGCTTTTAAACTAGGATAAGGTAGAAATAAATCAAAGAAAGGCAATTTACTTGGAAGACATAGCCGAGCGAGCCATTGTGCCTATAACCTGAGCACACGGGAACAGTAAAAAAACGATTTTAGCAGCAGAGAAGTAGCAAAATAACCAATAGCAGGAAGGAAGGGTTGGAAACCAGACAAAACCAACCAGCAATCAATTCTATGTTCGAGCAGATGAAAAAAAACCCATTTTGACGAGGAAAACAAACAAACTAACCTCCAGAACATACAACAGGACCATACAGCAAGGATACAGTTGCCAACAGCATAGGCAATCCCGCAGACCACATTCATTCGTAGACATAACCAAAATAGAGAATCACCATAAAAATCCTCGTAGAGCTCTCACAAAAAAACGAAAATGTCGAAATGACCAAACGGGAAACGAGGACCAAGGCAGAAGGAAACGTTAGTTTCGCATTTATAATCTTAGATTGCAACCACCACCAAAAATATCCACTGATCATAACAATAATCAAAAGCCAAATCATCAACCAAATCTGAGTTTATCAATAGTGTCGGATAGACATTGTGTCGAGTTATACGTTGGAGTGTGGGCTGGGTCCCATCATAGTGGTATCAGAGCAGAATTTTTTTAAGGTCAGTTAGAGAAATGGAGGTAGGAAAGTGAGGTCATGGTAAAGGTGTTCGAAGGATAGTATAGGAAGGACTGAGAGAGGAGATTAGGATTCTTACTGCTCATCTGGAGGCAGTCGAAGCAAGGAGAAGAAGAGATCCAGAGGTAGGCGATGATAGTGAAGAGGAAGCTGAAGTGACAACAGATGGATCGGATGGAGAGGGCCCAGAAATGAAACTATTGAGATCGGTCTTAGTGGCAAGAAATAAACTCAAGCCAGAACTCCCAAATTATGACAACAACCTGTCCATAGAGTTTCTATTAGACTGGATCAGTGAGCTAGATCAGTATTTCAAGTGTGAAGAGGTCATTGAAGACCACAGAGTTAAGTTTGTTGCAATGAAGTTGAAGGGACACGCAGCCCTGTGGTGGGACAGTGTCCAAACAGAGAGAAGGAGATTGAACAAGTTGCCGATCAAAACCTGGTCAAGGATGGTGGCCAAGTTGAAGGGCAGATTTATGCCGAAAGACTATCAGATTGCACTACACAGGCAAGTGCAGAATCTGAAATAGAAAGGAATGACAGTAAGGGAGTACACTGAGGAGTTTTATTGAGTGAACCTAAGGGCCGGTTATACAGAGGATACCTCGAGAAATATAGCCAGGTACATAAATGGTTTAAGGCTAGAAATTTTAGATGAAATTAGTATTCTTTCTCCAAAGAACATTGAAGAAGCATATCAAAGTGCTATGAAAGCTGAAGAGAAAATTACTAGAAGGCAGAATTCTAAGAGAGGATGAGGAACTGGTAGAGGAAGAGGCCAGTCATATGGCAGAAGGCGGACTGCTAGTAGTAATGAGGAAGGTAGCAGTTCTAATGCTTACGGATCAGCAAACAAAGGTGATAATGCGAAAGGTGGTAGACCATATCAGCGAGGTGGGGGAAATGGCCAAGGTAGAGGAGCTGGTTATCAATGTTACAGGTGTCATAAGTGGGGACACAAATCATTTAAGTGTCCTGAGGCAGACCAAGCTGGACAGAGGGGTGCATATGTTGCACAACCAGAGGAAGTAAAGGCACCTCCCCAAGAAGTAGATAACGCTCCAGAAACAGGGGAAGCCCTGGTGTTGAACAAGGTGTTGTTAAAACCAGCCAAGGAAGCCACCGAACAAACGCAGCAGAAGGCTTTGTTTCGAATAGTTTGTAAGTCACATGGTAAGTGCTGCAAGCTAATATTTGACAGCGGTAGTACAGATAACTTAGTGGCGACAGAGATGGTGGAAAAGTTGGAATTGAAGCAATTAAAACATCCCACCTCTTACAAAGTTTTATGGCTGCAAAAAGGGCATCAGTTGCTGGTGGATGAACAATGCGAGGTGGAGTTTCAAATAGGCAGATATAAGCATAAGGTCATTTGTGACATCATGACGATGGATGTATGTCACATACTGCTAGGCAGGCCATGGCAGTACAACAGAAAGGTGGTACATGACGGAATGCCGAACTGCTATAAGTTTGTCAAGGATGGAATCAAGCACACGCTTGTGCCCATCAAGGAGGAAGGGACAACAGGAACAAGTGAGCCAAGAGCATTATTGGTCAGCGGAAAACAGTTTCTAAAACAAGTTGAGGATAGCGAGGTGAGTTATGTAGTTGTAAGAAGAGTAAAAATGTTACTGTTGCATGCAGAGGCATCAGAATTACCCCCAGAAATTCAGCAGATGTTGCAGGAATTTACAGACATAGTGGTGGATGACTTGCCAGATAAACTGCCCCCCAAAAGAAGCATAAGTCACTATATTGACTTCATACCCAGAGAAAGTTTGTTGAATAAGGCAACATATCAGATGAGCCCCAAGGAAAATGAAGAGATTAGGAAGCAGGTGCAGGAACTGCTAGACAAAGGGTTGATAAGGGAGAGTTTGAGCCCTTGTGCAGTTCCAATAGTTCTCGCTCCCAAGAAAGGTGGAGAGTGGCAGATGTGCACAGACTCAAGGGCCATCAACAAAATCACCATCCGGTACAAATTTCCACTGCCACGGATGGACGACATGATGGATTTCCTAAGCGGGGCAGCATATTTTTCTAAGATAGACTTGAAGAGTGGGTATCACCAGATTTGAATTGGAGAGGGGGATGAGTGGAAGACAACCTTCAAGACTAACGAAGGACTGTATGAGTGGCTGGTTATGCCATTTGGACTGAGATATGCACCCAGTACATTTATGTGGTTAATGAATGAAATGCTGAAAGAATACATTGGAAAATTTGTGATAGTATACCTAGACGACATACTAATTTTCAGCAGGACAAGGGAGGAGCACCTTTAACATGTTCGGAAAGTGCTGGAAAAATTACATCAGAATAAACTGTTGATAAATCTGAAAAAAATGTACTTTTCTACAAAAAGAGTTGATTTGTTGGGCTTCGTAATAGCAGAAAACGAGTTGAAGATGGATCCGGAAAAGATTGCAGCGATAGTCAATTGGCCATCCCCAAAAACTTATTTGAGGTACGTAGTTTTCACGGGCTGGCGAGTTTTTACCGGAAATTCATAAGGAATTTTAGCAAAATCTGTGCACCTATGTTGGACGCTATTAAAATGACCAGTCAGCCTTTTCGATGGACTGATGCAGCGGAAAGGAGTTTTTAGCTACTAAAGAAGAAGATCACAGAGAGACTGATCCTGAGATTGCCAGATTTTAAAAAGCTCTTTTAGGTTCGCTGTGATGCTAGCGGTATGGCTATTGGAGCTGTACCCAACCAAGAGGATAAACCTGTTGCATTTTTCAGCGAGAAGCTAAATGAAAGTAGACAGAAATATTCGTCCTATGACAAGGAGTTCTATGTGGTTGTACAAGCATTAAAGCGCTGGAGACAGTATTTGTTGGGAAATGAATTTGTGTTGTTTTCAGATAATTCTACACTACAATATGTGATGCAATAGCACAAGCTGAATCAAAAACATAAGTGGGTGGAATATTTGTAGAGTTTCACCTTTGTGTTGAAACGCATTAGCGGGCAGGCCAACAAGGTGGTAGATGCATTGAGTAGGAGAGCTTTACTTTGCAGGAGAGTACTGTGCAAGTGCTGGGTTTTGAGCACTTAAAAGATTTATACCAGACTGACATAGATTTTAAGGAGGCCTATGGGGCATGTTAGAATCCCTTGGGGAGAGATAATAGTCCATGGTTGGACTACAACTTGCAAGAGAAACTGTTGTTTAGAGGAGGATAGCTATGCATTCCTAACTACTCTATGAGAGAGAACATTATTCGGGAGAAGCACAGTGGAGGTCTAGCCAGACATTTTGGCATAAACAAGACACTCGAGTAACTCAGTCATTTCTACTTTTGGCCAAAGCTGCGAAGGGATGTACAACAATTTGTGACTAGATGTAAAGTGTGCCAGTTGGCGAAGGGCCACAGTCAAAACACAAGACTGCATACACCATTGCCTATTCCAAGCAGACCGTGGGACTCAATCAGCTTGGACTTTGTCTTGGGTCTACCTAGGACACAGTGAGGTTATGACTCGGTGATAGTAGTAGTGGACAGATTCTCGAAGATGGTGCATTTTATCCCTTGCAGAAAAACTAGTGATGCCACTCACATGGCCCACTTGTTCTTCACGGAGATTGTCAGGCTACATGGGTTGCCTAAGTCTATTCTTTCGGATAGGGATGTGAAGTTTACAAGGCACTTTTGGTGTACCCTATGGAAGAAGATGGATACACAGCTGAGTTACAACTCTGCTTATCACCCACAAACCGACGGACAAATAGAGGTGGTAAACATGAGTCTGGGAAACCTACTACGAAACTTGATTGGTGAGAATTCGTGGATGTGGGATCGAGTGCTTGCCCAGGAAGAGTTCACTTATAACGACTCGCCTAATTGCAGCACAGGTTATAGTCCATTTTAGATCCTATACGGCATGCATCCTCGTGGAGTGCATGAGTTGTGAGATCTTGGACTGCAAGAAAGGCGAAATACAGATGGAGAAGATTTCGCTAACGCGATGAGAGATTTGCATGAGCAGGTGAAAATTAAATCGCAGGACAGTAGCCAAAAGTATAAACAACAAGCAGATTTGAAGAGAAGGGAAGTACAATTCAATGTAGGAGATGAGGTCCTCATGCATTTGCGCAAGGAATGCTTCCCTAGAGGTGCATACAATAAGTTAAAGTATAAGAAGATAGGTCCCTGCAAAGTCCTCCAGAAATTTTCAGCGAATGCCTATGAGATACAGTTGCCACCAGGGATAGGCATTTCACCCATCTTTAATGTAGCAGACCTATTTCCTTACACTGTTGACCCAGAAGAAGAATACAGAACCACACGGTCTACACAGAATAACCAGGATGGAGGAGAAACTTGGATGAGACAGATTCCTTATGTTCAGCCTCCCAAGATCGAGAGCATCCTCGACACTCAGGTGGTCAAACGAACTCGGTGGAAGAAGTATCTGCAATACTTGATCAAGTGGAAGAACTGTCCTATTGAGGACAGTTCGTGGCTTGATGCCAGGCAGATTGAGCAGACGAGTTCTTCAATCGAGAAGCTCATGGACCAGAGTCATGATTTCTTTTTTCCTCGGGAGCCTGATGCAGGAGCATCCAGCTAAGGCACCATGACTAGGTTTTGGTCTCTGCCAGGGGGGAAAGTCGAATTAGCATATTGGTTTTCTTTATGTTCAGTTTGTCAAAGTAGGATGTAGGATTTTCTTTTTACTTTTAATTTCAGTATTAGTCAAGGGTAGTTTGGTCGGTTAGGGTTATTTATTTTTTGTCTTTAATTAACAGTAGATTAATAATTGTCTTGTCATTTTAAAAGGAAAAAGAAAAATGTGTCTAACGTAAAATCTTGCCATATGGGTAGAACCGAATACATAAATAGTTATGTAACTAGAAGGTCTACAATTGAAAAAGTAACTACACAGTTCAATTAACTATAGACAGAGAACATACATGTAACATCGAAATTCATTGACAAGGTTCAGCATTTTCAGATACAAGTAATAAAAGAAGACAGAGAACAAATTTAACATTCATCCATCTGTACTATCATCTTCATACTGTGTAATTTTATTTCTCAATTATTCAATGCTTCAGCAACGACAAGCAAAGTGTAGGCATTCAGTTTTATTTTTTTCCTCTCTTAATGAACAAAGTAATGTCGAATGCGTATAAGTTTCCAGCACCAGAATGGACAACCAGTAAACAAGCTCATGGCCAGGAGAATGTCAACACAACAAAAAAACTAAATGAAGAAATCAAAATCTAAGCATCGATTAGACGAACCAAACAGAGGTAATTCATTACAACATGTTACACATTGTTTCTTTTCCTTTCCAAAAGAAACAGAGACAAAGAAAATATATAATTTTTATTATATAAGAGTCCAGCATTGCATTGTTAAGACAAATAGAGGAAACAACGACCAAGAGACAGGGTAGACCCTAGTCTAGGGTTTATCACCGTGTAACTCTCGTGCCTAACCAAAGAGTTCAACCAGTACAAATTACAAACTGGAATCATAAATAGAGGTGTGCCCAGGTCATGTAACGAATCAAACAAGAGGCAGCAACTGAACGCCGAAGCATGGCCACCAAAAAACTACAAACCCTAACTACAGCCCTATAAGTCTGTGGTGATAGAGCCGACTAGGAAAGCACCGAATGGTTTCAAACAAAAACATTGAAGCCATCCACGCATGAGGTTGAAACCTTGACCTATGCAACCAGAACAAGCCATTGTCAATCACATCACGTCTAACAGAGAAACAAACAGAGTTATATTACAAGAAAGGGAAGAACGAAACCCTACTTGGGAGTGTGTTTGACCAAGAAATCGCGTGCCGCAGAGCCACAAAACACAAGAATGACCTGAGACAAGAGGAGCCGACATTGTTAGCTTTTAAACCAAGAGAATGCAGAAATAAATCAAGGAAAGGTGAGTTCCCTGGAAGACATAGTCGAGCGAGCCATTGTTCCTGTAACCTGAGCACACGGGAACAGTAACAAAATGATTTTAGCAGCAGAGTAGTAACAAAATAACCAACAACAGGAAGGAACGGTTGGAAACCAGACAGAACCAACCAGCAATCAATTCTATATTCGAGCAGATGAAAAAAACCCATTGTGCCGAGGAAAACGAAAAAAACTAACCTCTAGAACGTACAACAGGACCATATAGCAATGAAGACAACTGCCAATAGCACAGGCAAGCCGCGAACCACATTCATTCATAGACAGAACCAAAACAGAGCATCACCATAGAAACCCTCGCAAAGTTCTCACAGCAGAACGAAAATGTCGAAATGACCAAAATGCCAAAGGATTTTGCGTAATGACCAAGCAAGAAATGAGGACTGAGGCAGAAGGATAGGTTAGTTTGACATTTATAATCCTTAATAAATGATTGCAACCACCACCAAAATATCCATTGATCATAACAATAATCAAAAGCCAAATCATCAACCAAATCCAAGTTTATCAATAACGCCGGACAGACATTGTGTCAAGTTATACGTTGGAGTGTGGGCTGGGTCCCATCAAAATTCATCTCCCCAAAGACATTTTCAATATTCTGAAGAAGTGATTCCTTGTTAGAAACTGATTCTCGAAAAGCACTTGCATAATTCTGAATATCTTCTAGCTCTAATTCGAGCACTTGAATACGCTTAGAAGATTTCATTTCAGTTTCATGCATTGTATCATTTTTCTTTTGCAATTCTTGCAAACATTTTTCTAGCCCATTCGACTTGTCCACTAATGATTGTCTTAGTGTATTGGGTTCCTCAACCTATCCTTTCCCTTTAGTGATGGTAGACTAAGCTTTTCTCTAACCGATGATAATTTTCCTTTTGTCAAATCAAGTTCAGTTCTCATTTTACTGCTATCCATGCTCATTTCTTTAAGATTCTCATGAAATTTACATAAATTGTCCTTAAATTCCATAATTTCTTCTTCATACTGAGTTTTAATTAAATTCATTACATTTACTTCTTCATTTACCTTATCTACTTCCTTTACTTTGTAACTGAAGACGTTTTTGAGGAACACATCTAAAGAAAGTGTAGGCTCCTTTTCCAACAAGTTTTCATAATCAGAAGCAAGCTCAAGTAAGAATTTTATGAACCAGGTTCACTTGTGAAAACTCTACCTTATACTTCTCAATAAGAAAAAAGAGGCTTATCTCTATATAAGACATTGTATCCGAGCAGAGAACAACTGCAAAAGTCTCATATAAATGACTTCCTCAATCACAACTATTAACTTCTCTCTAGTAGTGTAAAACTAGTGTTTCAAGTCAGAATGAAATTCTGAAGAGGCTTTCATTAACGTTAGAGGAAGTGTCGATAGCTCCACTTCTGGAAGCTCTCTAAGCTCATTGTTACCTCCATGGACTGTATCATTGTTTCCCTGTGATGCACTAGAATTCTCTAGGTCATCGTTTATATAGCGTACTTAAATTTCTAGACCACCAATAGTAGGAAAATCAATATATATTTGGACACTGCATATTTTATCCTACATGGCGATGCTCTACTCTTGCGACAAGCAATAAAAACGCATATGTAGGAAATAAAAAAACCTCTTATTTAATGTCTTCAACATACATACCCATGTTCTGCTTCATGCTGAGTTGCATTCGTTATGAAAATGTAAAATATATTCCACATTGTTCAAATAAAAGGACATTTCAACCCTTATATTACTTGTGGCGCAATTCTCCTATCGATGCATTGTACAATAGGTAGGATTTTGTAGGCTCGTATTCACAATACCTTGGCTTGTCTCGCTCTTTGAAATTAAATAGCTCTCATTAAACTGTAACATCTTCCAAACATTGGAAAAGACACCATGAGGCATTTCATCATTCTTATGATTTTTATAAAAGCAAGAATGTCTTCCCTTTGTAGAGCGGTCAACAAATGTTATCAAGTGCCATAAAATTTTGCAATTTTAATCTTGTGTTGGATTTTTTTTTTATTATTTTGAATATTTTAGTTGTGCCATATTTTATCCTACATGGTGATGCTCTTCTCTTGCGACAACCAATAAAAGCGCATATGCAGGAAATAAAACAACCTCTTGTTTAATGTTTTCAACATACATACCCATGCTCTGCTTCATGCTGAGTTGCATTTGTTATACAAATGTAAAATATATTCCACATTGTTCAAATAAAAGGACATTTCAACCCTTATATTACTTGTGGCACAATTCTCCTATCGATGCATTGTACAATAGGTAGGATTTTGTAGGCTCGTATTCACAATACCTTGGCTTGTCTTGCTCACTGAAATTAAATAGCTCTCATTAAACTATAACCTTTTCCAAACATTTAAAAAGACACCCTGAGGCATTTCATCACTCTTATGATTTTTATAAAAGCAAGAATGTCTTCCCTTTGTAGAGCGGTCACAAATGTTATCAGGTGCCATAAAATTTTGCAATTTTAATCTTGTGTTGGATTTTTTTATTATTATTCTGAATATTTTAGTTGTGCCAGATTAGGCTACAACATCTAGCTCCAAGTTGGGACAAAACTTTGTGCGCAAAGTGTTGAAAACTGTAGATCAGTGGCCTTAGTTGGGCATGGAGTCCCAAATTCTGAAAATCTTGAAATCTACAAACTGAAATCTCACATTTTTGAAATTTAAAACTCTTCCAAAAATGTTTCCAACTGAGACTGATACCCTTATTCACCAACTAAAATGAACTAAAAAACTACTATTGACAATAAAATTCTCACTGATTCAACTTATTTATGTACAGGTTGTTTAATATACATGGTTGGAGTCCTTTATTTGAAATCCACCTTCCAATGGAACCAGGCCAGCACCTCGATATTAGACCTAATTCTTCCATATTGTCGAGCTTGAGAAATTAAAATTAGCATGCACCAAAAAATATTTTCAGATAAAAAACCTGATACATACCCCAGAAAAGATATTTATTGTTGACTAAAGAATGTTTCCATATATTCAGCTACTGGATCATAAAGTTGATGAAAGAATCGTTTAGCTGCCTCCTTCTCCCAAACATTATGCTATCATATATTTTCTTGAACAAGGCAGTTATACTCACTTTTAACTCCTGAACTTGGGGTTGTACAATAACCTTCTTCCTTGTATAATCAGACGAAAGAACTCCTTCATAAATGTTCCTGTACAAAATTGTGTTCAATCTTTCACACGTTTCCATAGAAGCATAATTGATCTAGATATAAAAATTTTGAAGATGGCGCTATGTGTTCTAGTTCAAAAAATTGTTGATGTGACAAATTTTTGCTAGAAGCCAAGAAATTTTCATTATTGTGAGAAAAGAGCTCTATATAATGTGAGTAGTCACTATCAATTTTCACAACATTTACTTCAAGAAACACCATGTCAGGTCCATTCATTTATTCAAGAAATGGGAAATCATTTACTATAGAATTAAAATAATTTTGCTAAGAAAAATTGTTTAACTCATAAGAATTTGACTTACAACTTGTAAAATTTGAGGAAGAAAAGTTTAGATAAGATCATTCTCCTTTTGACTCCTTCTATTGATTTATTCCTAGATTTGCAGAAATAGTTTGATAAGGAAGCTTCTCGCAATCCCATAGATTATCCTTCATTTCTTGTGCATAGAAAAACATTTGATCCATAGTGTAAGGCTTCCTTATAAAATATTCCAAGTCAAGAGGATGAGCTGCTAAATAACACACCATGGCAACAACTTTAGGAGATTGAATTTCTTTTGGCATGATAAAATAAGTTTTTTGAAACCTCTTATTAAAATCAGTGATCCATTCACTATTATGCCTCTGGATAGTATATAATTGTGTTTTTCATATGACTTCTGCTCACTGCAACATCTAAGAAAGATATCTTGAAAACCCTACCATGAACTAATTGAACTTGCCTACAAATACTGGAACCATTGTTGAGGCTCCCAATTTAATGTATGACAAAAAAAACTCAAAACCACATCTTCATAAATAATTTGAATTTTTTCTAGAAAGTACTCAAATTCTAAGACATATTGTTCAACTATAACATCATCATTCTCTCTAGAGAAACTTGGTAGAAATTTGAAGCTTTTTGAAGGATACTGATGAAGAATTGTAGGTAGCACCAAGGGTTTAAAGATCGCCTTGGCTCCAAGCTGAAAAGAAGTGGATTGTTTATGAGGCAGAGTTATATCTCCCAAAGATGATGAATCGTCACCTTTATGCCCAGACTGTGACTGATTATCTTTAGGAATTGTAATGCAGTAATCATCTCTCCTCTCATATTTAGGAGATAAAGTTGTGTCAAGATCAATAATACAAGAAGAAGAAAGGTATTCATTTTCCAAAAAAGAATGTACTTTTTGGGCTTTACAATCTCCCAAGGAACATAGCAAGAAATAATATTTTTAATGTGAAGGGGAAAGTATATGAAAAAGATGATAATAAAGAATAAAATTTTCTTAAAAAACCTGAAAGCCTGATACATGAACGTTTCATATTTCTTCCTCATTTTCTTGTTAGCAAAATTTCAATTCAATGAAGCCTTTGTCAATGGAGTCACCAAATCAATAATAAACAACCAATTTTATATCTGAATCTTCTTCACCATCAAGAAATAGATTTTAATGCATAGTGAAAAATAAATTTGTGTCTCCATTCCCTGACAATGGTGCCAAAATACGTTTTCATTCTCAAGAGACAGTGCCTTGTTGTGCGGAACCCATGCCCAAAGACATCTTCAGATTAATTAAAAACAATTTGAAACCATTGGAAGGAAGGACATGCCATTAGGGCTTGCAAGCAAAGATTCTAGTTCTGAAAACCTAGATTTCCAAAGAAGAATGGCTAGAGAGGCTATGAAAATTGCAAGGTGGAGGTGTAAAGTAGAAAATGGAGGAGACAGAGTTTTGGCATAGGAAATTAAGAATCTGTTCTTTAACTCCGTAGACAGAATAATGTAAGAATGACAAAATATAAATGAAATCCTTGGATGTGGAGCACTTCATGAAGGGCTTCAAGATTAATTTTGATGAGTATAATTAGGTAAATTAATCAAAAAATAAACGAGAGAACTAGTTTCATCTTACACAGTCCAAAAGAGGAAAAACATAAATTTAAATGTTGAAACTCAAGAGAAAAACAATCACTGCAATGTCCCAATGCTGGAATCAAACTGCAATTTCATCTTCAAATTTCAGAGAGTATTTTGTTTACATTGCGAGTCATGGAGGACTATGCCCTTCCGAACCCTTTCAAAGTCTAATTTCTGTGTTTTTATTTCTCCGTCAGATTATTGTTAATTACAAACTAATTTGTTGAAACAATTTTGCAACTGTATCTTTTTAAAGGTTTTTGTAATAACTAAATGAAAAAAACTTAATATTATATAAACTATATATAAATGACAAAAACTTAGTATTATATAAACTATATATAATAATAAACTTTGAATTGAACGCACATTAAAATGTGTGGGCCCAAATTTTTACCTTCATGCAGAGGTTTGAATGAGATGGAGGTTATGTAAATTTGTGTGCGGGTCCCAATACTCTTCACTATGTACTTGCTGACAAACCACATACCACTTTTAAAAAACCTCAAACAACCTATGGGAACACCTTTGGAGGTTTCTAGAAAGAGACGAGGTGATGTCATAATGAATATTGATCGTTGATAATGAATATTGATCATTGGAGGCACAGAATCAACCTTAGAAACCATTGGCCGATGCACAATTAACTCCTAATGATATCCCTGCTGATGCTTTTTTTTTTAAGTTGTTGAAGCGTAAAGTTTTATCTACTTGGTTTTTCCTTTGTGTTTCTGCTACAGTTATAATGGAAACTTGTCAAACAGACCACCATTCTACTGTCAAGTAAGATCCTTATCTCCATTATTTTTTCAAATTGTACGTCAAACTTTTGTTGAGCTCGCTATAACCTCTAATACTGATCCCGCTTACTCTTCCTTGAGATTTCATAACCTCTAGTGTCGAAGAAAATTACTCTTCTATCTGCTATAACCTCTAATACTGATCCCGCTTACTCTTCCTCGAGATTTCATAACCTCTAGTGTCGAAGAAAATTACTCTTCTATCTGCTATAACCTCTAATACTGATCCCGCTTACTCTTCCTTGAGATTTCATAACCTCTAGTGTCGAAGAAAATTACTCTTCTATCTGCTGTCAAGTATAGTCTCTAAACATATCAACAACAATCTCATCAAAAAATTGAAGTTTAAATTGTGCCTCGCTAAAATCCACGAGTTTTTATTATATCTACATCTTCTCCAAGTGAAATCAATTTAGACTGGAACAATCTCTGTGCATTATCTTGAACAACAACTTTTTCGTTTTTTTCAAAGAAAAAAGCTGTATGTATTATAGGAAAGATATAAGATCTGAATAATACATTCTTTTTCTGATTAAGCAGATCAGAGATATGATCCCATAAGAATATGAGGAGGAAAAAAAACCTATAATCTGAAGAGCTAATTGAAGCTGGATTCGATTCTGATAATGTCTAATATTAAAAACTCAAAAAAGAATACGACAGCCAAGTATATTTCTTCACAAGTCTGGAAGGGCAAAATCAGATATCTGATAATGGGAATCATCAGATACAATTTCGAGATGCCAATAATCTGAAGTAGAAAAAAGTCCCTTTTTTGAGAGACCGTCTACTGTACTGTTTTCTTCCTTATTGACCGTCTGCTATACTGTTTTCTTCCCTATTGTTGTCAGAACAACAACTTTTTCTTTATGAACTCCAAGTCTTATGTGATGTTAAATTTGTAATTTTACAGCGTGCGGTGGTTTTCTGAAAACAACCCCGGTCTCCCCGCACCACCATTCGCAGAAGGCGGTTTCCGTAGAGGAGGCTCCGACACAATCACACTGCGCCACGCGTCCCCAGTACGAACGACAAAACTGCTTTCCCCGGACAATAAAGGTCGTTTGGTTTGCCCGAGGATGGTGTGCGAACCACGTCGGATCAGCTCAGAGATCTGGATGCATAATCTCAGCCGTTGACTTTCCAAAGTTGCCCTCCGCCCGCGTCAAATCAAGTTTCATACGTTGACCGCCGTGGGAGGAATTAAATAGAGTTTAATGTGTGTCGTAGTTTTTTGGTGGAGGACTTTTAATACGTTATGGGCATGCCTTTAATTTTAGTTATGGGCATATAGTTAATATAGTTATGGGCATAAGTCCCACATATTTTTTTATATGTTTTCTTTATATTGTTATGTATGTTGACGTGCGGTAGTTTTTTTTTGGAAGTAGTTTTCTTTATGTTGTGAGTGGGGTGGCTACGCACGAGTGTGCGATTTTTCTTTTTGTATATGCAAAGCAGTGCTGTAGTGTTTGTTTGGCAATGAAAAACACAGGAATGTTTTTGAAGCTGTTTATGTAATATCCACAGTAGTGGAAAATCTGTGAGAGAAGCAGAGTTTTTTTTTTGATTCCCTCTTTGTACAGAGGAAGAAATATGTAACAGAATGTTTGTTTTTTAATTAATAGAAATGCTTTGTGACTGTGTAATGCTGTCTTATGAGTCATTTTGTTTTTGAAAGGATCCCTGTCAAAAGATCTTGGACAGAGTAAACAGAGCATTGTCTCTGTGGTGAATATTTTGCTGGTTTTGGTATTTCTCCATTTAAAAATATCCAACAGTGGTATCAGAGCAGGCTTAGGCTCTTTAAAGAAGTTAAAGAAGCTGAAGGGAGAAGGTTTTTGCTGCAGCAAAACTTCTCAGGGAGACAGAAGACTCAAACAGCGAAGGATTCAGGTATTCTTCAAAAGCATTTCTTTTGTTATTGCTGAAGACAGTTAGTTGTTTTAAAAAAATACACAGTCAAGGAATGGCTAGCACAAGCACTGGTATGGGTATGTTTAACACCCAGCTCCCACAGTTTAATGGGAAGAACTATGACTACTGGTCAATAACTATGAGAGCCCTGTTTGCCTCTCAAGATTTATGGGAAATAGTTGAAGATGGTTTTGAAGAACCAGCAGATGAAACTGAGTTCAATGCATTAACTCAGGGAGAGAGAGATCTCCTGAAGAGCAATAGGAAGAAGGATGCAAAGGCCATTTTATTATTGCATCTAGCAGTAGACCAGAGTATATTTCCAAGGATAGCAGCAGCTAAAACATCACACAATGCATGGGAAACCCTTAAGACAGCCTATCAAGGCATGGAGAGAGTGAAGACAACAAAATTGCAAATGCTGAGAAAGGATTTTGAGAACTTGAACATGAAGGAGTCAGACAACATTGAATCATTCTTCACTCATGTGATTGGTGTAATCACACAACTGAGAACTCATGGAGAAACAATTGAAGATAGAAGAATAGTGGAGAAAATATTGAGGGTCTTACCCTCAAGGTTCGATGCCATAGTCACCACCATTGAAGAGACAAAGGATCTCTCAAACTATTCAGTTGATGAGCTGCATGCATCTCTGATGACTCATGAGCAGAGGTTGAGTAGGAATGAAAACCCATCCCTTGAGCAAGCCTTCAAGACCCAGATGTCTTTTGGAAGAGGAAGGGGTCAAGGAAGAGGAAACCGAAGAGGAAGAGGCAGAAGCCAGAACAGAGGTGGAAGGAACAGCCCATCAAATGCACAAGGAAGAGGCAGCAATCCAAATCAGAACCAAGGCCAAGGCAGCAACCAACAAAGAGATCAGTATCAGACTCAAGGACAAAGGTATGATAAATCTAATGTTCAATGCTATTATTGCAAAAGGTATGGACATTATGCTAGTGATTGTAGAAAAAAACAGCATGATATGAACAGCAGACAAAATGTAAATGTTACAAGAGAAAACAGCAGTCAAGAAAATGTCCTGTTAGCTTGTAACATGGCTGAAACACATAGTGAGGACATATGGTTTTTAGACTCAGGTTGCAGCAACCATATGATAGGGAATATAGCCCTCTTTTCAGCCTTAAATCAGAATTTGAAATCAGAGGTCACACTAGGAACTGATTGTAAAGTGTCTGTTATGGGAAAAGGGGAGGTAAAAATATTTACAAAACAAGGAGAAAGGAAAACCATAGTAGATGTCTACTATGTCCCCGGAATGAGATGTAACCTATTGAGTGTTGGACAGCTTATCCAAAAGGGTTACAATGTTTACTTTGTAAATGATGTGTGCACCATCATGGACATACCACCCAGCAAAAGATGCATTGCTGAAGTGAAGATGACAAGGAACAGGATGTTCCCTCTCCGGATCAGGGCAGACATGAAGAACAAAAGGGAAATGGCAGCAGCCACCCAAGAGGCCTTCCAAAGCGTGCCAAAGGATGAGAACTGGTTATGGCACTTGAGATTCGGGCATCTAAATTTTGGAGGTCTAAACTTATTGAGCAGAAAAGGAATGGTAAAGGGATTACCATTGATAGAGAAGCCGAACAGCCTTTGTGAAGGTTGTATATTGGGCAAACAACATAGAGAAAGTTTTCCATCAGGGAAAAGCATAAGGGCAAAGACACCCTTAGAGATTATCCACTCAGATTTGTGTGGACCAATGCAAGCTCCATCATTAGCTGGCAGCCTATATTTCTTGACATTCATTGATGATTTTACAAGAAAGACTTGGATATATTTCCTCAAGAACAAAAGTGAAGTCTTTGAGAAATTCCAAAACTTCAAAGCACTTGTGGAGAACCAAAGCGGGCTGCACATAAAAGTATTGAGAACTGATAGAGAAAATGGAATACATAAACAGTTCACAACTCGGTACACCCCACAGCAAAATGGAGTTGCTGAAAGGAAGAACAGGACCATCATGGAGATGGCAAGGAGCATGTTGAAGGCAAAGCATTTGCCAAATGAGTATTGGGCTGAAGCTGTACATTGTACAGTTTATATTTTGAACAGGTGTCCTACAAAGGCAGTCATGAACAAAGTGCCAGAAGAGGCACGGAGTGGGAGAAAGCAAGGAGTCACCCACATGAGAGTTTTTGGGTGTGTGGCCTATGCACACATACCGGATCAGCTAAGGAGGAAGTTGGACAGCAAAGGGGAGAAATGCATCTTCATTGGATACAGTGATGAATCCAAAGCCTACAGGCTGTACATCCCATCTACCAAGAAGTTCTTTGTCAGCAGAGATGTTCAATTCATTGAAGAGGAAGCTTGGGATGGAAGCATAGAGAAAACAGTGAACATTAAAAGTTGTTTGCCTCATGATGAAGATGAAGAGGAAGTGGCTGAAATGAATCCCCAAACAGCAGCGCCAACACAAGGACAACAAGGTACACCATTGAGGATCAATGAGAGTGCTTCTCCAAGCACACCACAAGGAGGAAATTCAAGTGCATCTTCAAGCACTTGCACACCAAGTGAAAGAGGTAAGAAGTTTAGAAATCTAAGAGACATTTATGATGAAGGAATGAATTCCTTATTTGCCTTGTATTGTCATGTTGATGATCCTATTCATTTCGAGGATGCAATTAAAGATAGGAAATGGATAGAAGCTATGGATGAGGAAATCAATGCCATAGAGAGAAACAAAACATGGGATTTGGTTGAGCTACCAAAAGGCAAAGAAGTCATTGGTGTGAAATGGGTCTACAAGACCAAGAGCAATGCTGAAGGCAAGATTGAAAGGCATAAAGCAAGGCTGGTTGTCAAAGGCTACAAGTAGCAGTATGGGAGAGATTATGAGGAGACTTTCGCATCGGTTGCAAGAATGGAAACCGTGAGAGCAGTGCTGTCCATAGCAGCTCAAAACAAATGGAAAGTCTACCAAATGGATGTGAAATCAACATTCCTAAATGGAGTGTTAATGGAAGAGGTTTATGTGGAACAGCCTCTCGGATATGAGAAGAAAGGTGAAGAGCACAAAGTGTGCAAATTGAAGAAAGCTCTTTATGGGCTGAAGCAAGCGCCAAGAGCATGGTACAGCAAGATAGATTCATATCTATTGGAGAATGAATTTGACAAATGTGAAGGAGAACCCACAGTCTACATCAAGGAAAAGGATGGTAAAATTTTAATTGTTGTCTTGTATGTAGATGATGTTATTTTCACTGGAAATGATATTTATCTTATTGAGAATTTTAAATCAGTCATGAAGGATGAATTTGAAATGACTGACATGGGTTTGTTGAGATACTTCTTAGGCATAGAAGTAGATCAAAATGAAAAAGGAATTTTTATATCTCAAGCAAGATATGTAAATCAAGTTTTGGGCAGATTTAACATGCAAGAGTGCAAGGTAGCAATCACTCCCACAGTGATGGGATTAAAACTCAGCAGAGAGGACAGCAGCAAGGATTTTGATCCTAGCTTGTATAAAAGCATTGTGGGCAGCCTTATGTATTTAACAGCAACTAGGCCTGATTTAATGTATGCTGTTAGCTTAATTTCCAGATTTATGGAGAGGCCAAAGGAGGCACATTGGCAGGCAGCAAAGAGAATTTTGAGGTATGTCAAAGGTACCAAAATGTTTGGAATTTTATATCATGCCTCAGAACATTCAGATTTGGTTGGATACACTGATAACGATTGGGCTGGAAGTGTAGATGATCGTAAGAGCACTTCCGGTTATGTTTTTAATATGGGCTCAGGAGCCATCTCATGGGCTTCTAAGAAGCAATCCATTGTAGCATTATCTACAGCAGAGGCCGAATATGTGGCAGCCACAGCAGCAGCATGTCAGGCAGTATGGATGAGAAGAATGTTGAGAAGCTTAGGCCAAGAGCAGGCAAAAGCAACAGTGGTCTTTTGTGACAATAGCTCAGCTATTGCTTTGTCAAAGAATTCAGTGTTTCATAAGAGAACGAAACACATCGATACAAGGTTTCACTACATCAGAGAATTAGTGAACAATGGAGAAATTGTCCTCGAACATTGCAAGACCCAGGAACAGGTTGCAGACATCTTGACAAAGCCACTGGTTCAGAAGAGTTTCGAATTTTTGAGAAAGTGTTTGGGAATGACTGAACGCGCGGCTGTTAAAATTAAAGGGGAGTGTTAAATTTGTAATTTTACAGAGTGCGGTGGTTTTCTGAAAACAACCCCGGTCTCCCCGCACCACCATTCGTAGAAGGCGGTTTCCGTAGAGGAGGCTCCGACACAATCACACTGCACCACGCGTCCCCAGTACGAACGACAAAACTGCTTTCCCCGAACAATAAAGGTCGTTTGGTTTGCCCGAGGATGGTGTGCGAACCATGTCGGATCAGCTCAGCGATCTGGATGCATAATCTCAGTCGTTGACTTTCCAAAGTTGCCCTCCGCCCGCGTCAAATCAAGTTTCATACGTTGACCGCCGTGGGAGGAATTAAATAGAGTTTAATGTGTGTCGTAGTTTTTTGGTGGAGGACTTTTAATACGTTATGGGCATGCCTTTAATTTTAGTTATGGGCATATAGTTAATATAGTTATGGGCATAAGTCCCACATATTTTTTTATATGTTTTCTTTATATTGTTATATATGTTGACGTGCGGTAGTTTTTTTTTGGAAGTAGTTTTCTTTATGTTGTGAGTGGGGTGGCTACGCACGAGTGTGCGATTTTTCTTTTTGTATATGCACAGCAGTGCTGTAGTGTTTGTTTGGCAATGAAAAACACAGGAATGTTTTTGAAGCTGTTTATGTAATATCCACAGCAGTGGAAAATCTGTGAGAGAAGCAGAGTTTTTTTTTTATTCCCTCTTTGTACAGAGGAAGAAATATGTAACAGAATGTTTGTTTTTTAATTAATAGAAATGCTTTGTGACTGTGTAATGCTGTCTTATGAGTCATTTTGTTTTTGAAAGGATCCCTGTCAAAAGATCTTGGACAGAGTAAACAGAGCATTGTCTCTGTGGTGAATATTTTGCTGGTTTTGGTATTTCTCCATTTAAAAATATCCAACATGTGAGAATGAAATTTTCCTTATACACATCCAATTCCAGCAAAATAAGTCATCCCCAATTTGCAGGACTTTTTTTTCGCAAAACATAACTAGTGAAATATCTGAAACCGCTCCGTATGTTTTAAAATTTCTCGCGTTGAAATAAATTTGGGCCCTCTTCAAATAAACCCAAATCCTGGATTTTTGAATTTTTTCTCACTTTTCCCGCACTAAGAAGCCGAAACTCACTTGATGGGGCCACCTGTGTTAGTGCTCTACTAAGCCGTTCAATCTGAAATTCTAGATCACATGATTGCATTGGTGTTAGCATATCAACATTCTCAATAATTTGTTCCCATCTTTGAATAATATGGTTCCTTTCCAACAATGACTTTTCTAGTATTTATTTGGTAGCTCTTCATACTCCTCTTTTATATCTTCAAGATGTCTCTTCCCAGTTTTGTCATCATGCACACTTGTTTTATACATAGTGTTATTTACTCCAAGAGATTATTTGGAAAGCCATTCAACTTTATCAATTATATCTTTGCCAATCCGGGAAATTCATCTCCCCAAAGACATTTTCAATTTTCTTTAGAAGTAAGTCCTTGTTAGAAATTGATTGTCGAAAATCACTTGCAGAATTCTGAATATATTCTAGCTCTAATTCTAGTGCTTTAACACGCTTATAAGCTTTCATTTCAGTTTCATGCAATGCATCATTTTTCTTATGCAATTCCTACAAACATTTTTCTAGCTCATTGGACTTGTCCACTAATGATTGTCTTAGAGTATTGTGTTTCTTAACCAATCCTTTCCCTTTAGCGATGGACAGAATACGATTTTCTCTCACTGATGACAATATGCTTTCTTTCTTCTCAAGCTCAATTGTCATGTTGTTGTTATCCATGGTCATTTATTTAAGATTCTCATCAAATTTACACAAACGATCCTTTACTTCCCTAATTTCTTCTTCATGTTGAGTTTTAATTGAATTCATTACATTTACTTCTTCATTTAACTGATCTACTTCCTTTCCTTTCTAAGTGAATAATTTTATGAGGAACACATCCAAAGAAAGTGCAGTTTCGTTTTCCATCAAGTTTTCATAATTAGAAGCAAGCTCAAGTAAGAATTTATGAGCCAAGTTCACTTGTGAAAAGACTACCTTATACTTCTCAATCATCAAAAGGAGGCTTGTCTCCAGATAAGACATTCTCTCTGAGCAAGGAACAACTTCCAAAGTCTCATCTTGAAGGACTTCCTCGATGGCAGCTATTAACTTCTCTTTGGTAGTGTCAAACTAGTGTTTTAAGTTAGAATGAAATTCTGAAGAGGATTTCATTAATGTTAGGGGAAGTGTCAATAGCTCCACCTGTGGAAGCTCTTTGAGTTAACTGTTACCTCCATGGATTGTTTCATCATTTCCCTGTGACATACCTGATTGATGTAGGTCATCATTTATAGAGTGTACTCCAATTTCCAGACCACCAATAGTAGGAAAATGAATAGATATTTGGACACTGCATATTTGATCCCACATGGCGATGCTCTTCTCCTGCAGCAACCAATAAAAGTGCATATGCAGGGAATAAAAAAACTTCCTCTTTAATGTATTCAACATACATACCAATGCTTCTTTTCATGTTGGGCTGCATTATTTATACAAATGGGAAATATATTCCACATTGTTCGAATAAAAGGACATTTCAATCCTTATATTACTTATGGGTCAATTCTCATGTTGGTGTGTTGTACAACAGGTGGGCCCTTGTAGGCTCATATTCACAATGCCTTCACTTGTCTTGCTCACTGACATTAAATAGCTCCCATAAAATTATCCCCTTTTCCAAACATTTGAAAAGAAACCATGAGGCATTTCATCATTCTTATCATTTTTATAAAAGCAAGAATGTCTTCCCTTTGTAGAGTTGTCAGCAAATGTTATCAGGTGCCATCAAATTTTGCAATTTTAATCCTGTGTTGTAATTCTTTTGAATATTTTGAATATTTTAATTCTTCCAAATTGGGCTACAACAACCATCGCTATGTTTTGACCAACAGTCATCTTGGTATATGTGTCCCATAACCATGGTTATTATTTTTCCTTTATTAACTTTATTACACATATTTTTGACCAGGGATTTTATAGAACCCTCCCCCTTAGGGGAACACCGTCCTTGGTGTTCAATGACACCTAAAACTAGCAAGACTTTTGAATAGGAAAACATACTGTCCATGGAGATTTATAATTTAGCTCATTCCAGTATTTACAATGATCACCATGCTGAGAAGCAAACCAACATGAGAAAGATAAAAACATGACAACATTAACGACATGATACCAATACCGATTATTGGATATTTATAACATAGCTCATGGCGATATTTACATCCATATACATATATACATATACCAAAACATCACACCAAAATATATGCCAAAGACATTCATTCAACTAGTGAATAGAGAAGGATAAATATCCCACATCTGATCAACCATCTACCATATAAGTCATTGGGCCCAAAGTGCTTCCACTGCACTTTAACCTACTCAATTGCTCGGTTTCGTAGCATGACCATCTTTCTCTTCAAAATGCACTAAGGTTCTGGCTAGATTTCTCTATCTGGTTCCACCTACAATACATGCCAGTCAGTTACATGATCAACATATTTAACATACTTCTTAAGCAATGAAACATGGAATTTCACTATTGAAGGCATTGCAAGTCGAAAATACGGGTCCAAACCTCTCAAGAATCTTGAAAGCTCCATAAAACTGAGGTGCCAATTTGGCACATGATCCAATCCTCAAGGAGCTCTTCTTGGGCTTGAAGCGCAAGTACACCTGTTCCCCAACCTAAAATGCCTTAGACATCCTATTTTTGTTTGCATAATTTTTTTTCTAGTCTTGTGCTACCTTTATATCCTTCTTGATTACTTGCATCTCCTATTCCATCTCTACCAACATGTTTGGTTCTATCAAGACCTTGTTAACTAGATCACTCCAACTAATGGGAGTATTACACCTCTACCGATAGAGTAACTCAAATGGACTCATCCTCAATGATTCCTCGTACCCATTTTTGTAAGTGAACTCGACTAGTGGAAGATACTCTTCCCACTTCCAATGCTAATGCATCACATACATCCTCAACATATCCTCCAATATCTTGTTGACCCTCTATATCTATCCATTTATTTGTGAATGATAAGTTATGTTGAAGGCCAACTCTCTACCCAAACCTCAAAATGACTCCTAGAATCTAGAAGTGAACTTGGAATCCTTGTTTGACACAATTTTCTTTGGTACACCATGCAACCTCACTACATCTCTGATGAAGACCTATGCTACATCATTAACTGAATACATAGGCATCACTGGAATCAAGTGTGCTACGTTTGTCACCCTGTCAACCACAACCATGATAGAATCATGTTGTCTATATGTCCTCAGCAAACTAGTAATGAATTCCATTGAAATGACCTCTCATTTCCACTCTGGAATCGGAATCAATAGAAATGAACCACTTATATTCTTACACTCTGCATTTACCGATTGACAATCCAAGTACCTAGCCACAAAATCTGCCACTTCTTTCTTCCAGTTTCGCTAATAGTAGAACTTATTCACTGTTTTCAATGTCTTATGATATCCTGTGTGACTTGAATATGACTTAGCATGAAATTCCCTCATGATAAGATTCTTGAGCTCACTATTGTTTGACACATATATCCTGTCTTGAAATTTGACCAAGCCATCTATTGTGAGACAATAGTCCATATCCTGATCCCTTGTACCCTATTGTGACTTGTGCATAAGTTCCATATATCTGTCATCCTACTATCAGCCTGTCAACTATCTGGCTTACCTGGAATTCATATTTGGTTGGTCAAATAGATACCTCAATGCACTGTGATCACTTATCAAGATGAACCACCTTCCAAGAAGATAATGCCTCCACATCTTCAATGCATGGACGATAGCTGCCAACTCAATATCATGTGTCAGATAATTATGCTCGTGCTCATTCAACTTCCTTGATTCATAGCATACTACCCGTCCTTCCTGCCTAAGGTCTCCACCAACCCCTATCTTGCAAGCATATGTACATACCACAAACACTTTTTCTTGCTCTACGATCTTTAAAACTAGAGAATTTGTCAACAACTACTTCAACTACTCAAAACTAGTTGTGCATTCCTCTATCCATTCAAACTTCTTACCCTTCCTTTGCAATGATCTAATAGGATAATCTTTCTATGATAAGTTCTTGATGAATCTCCTATAATAACCAGCTAACCCCATAAAGGACCTTACCTCATCCACATTCGTAGGAGTTATACACTCCATGTTAGCCTCTATTCTGGATCCACTTCTATGCCTTCCTTGGAAGCCACATGCCCTAGGTAATGTACTTATGTCTGAAAGAAACTTCATTTACTGAGCTTAGCATATAACTAATTCTTTCTTAGTAATCTCAATATTGCTGCTAAATGTTCGCCATGTTTTTCTTCGTTCTTAAAATATACCAATATATCATCAATGAATACAAAAACAAACTTGTCGAGATAAGGATGCAATACACTATTCATCAAGAACATAAAAGTCGCTGGAGCATTAGTCAAACCAAATGGAACTACAAAAATTTCATAATTCCCATACTTGGTCTGGAAATAAGTCTTGTAGATTTCCTCTTCCTTAATTCATACCCGATGGTATCTTTATCTCAGATCAATCTCCGAGAACACTTCTACTCCCTTCAATTGATCAAACAAGTCATCAATTCTCGAAAATAGATACCTGTTCTTGATGGTCACTTTGTTCAACTACCTATAATCAATGTGTTGGGAACGGGATCCCCCAAGGATAGTTTTGGGGCTAAAAGCCCATCTTTTGTGTCAAGTTTTGTAATAAAATGTAAATTCTCCAAATTTTGTAGTTGCGCAGCGTGAAGGTGTCCTGAGTCATAAAGAGTTGTCCACCCTTATTTTCTAAAGTGAAAAGTCGGTTGTAAGGATCTACCCATGGTCCGCGGACCATGGGATTGTATAGAAAGAGATAAGTGAGTAAGCTCTAAGTAGTTTTTAACGAGTAATAAGTGGTAGAAGAAGTCTTGAGCAACAAGGAGAGAAGTCTATGTTTCAGGTCTTAGTGTAGGTATAGGCTTTGTAGCTAAGTGTGTAGAGGCCTAGGGTGGAAGTCCACAGCTGAGTGCATGGACCACTGCAGCTGTGTGCGTAGGGTGGATAGAGTCTGTAATCATCTGAAGATATCAATAAAGAGAAGTATTCTACAAATTTTGTGTCTTTGTTTTCTGTTAATGCATCTTGTCCTATTGTGTATGAATTTCATTTATAATGCTTATGTGGTGCGCAAATGTATGTAATTACGTTGGTTAATTGAATGCAAGAAAGGATATATGTTTACACGGTGCTAACTGTGATTTTTTAATAAGATAAGTAAGACACTTAAGCTAGTTTGGGAATCCACATGATACACTGCCCTAACAGTGCGAAAGTACCTAAACTGCATGTTAGGGCTACAATAAGGCCAATTGTACCCCTTCACAGAGGTACTGAAGGGTGGAATAAAGGGATAGACTAACAGAGCCCTAGAAGTTAATGACCTGTGCGAGAGCAGGACTAGAAGGAATAAACTGACATCACGACCATCTTAGGGTGTGGAAACTTGGTTCCAGCATCCCCCTATACTGCTCTAGATAAGACTTCAGTCCACGCTACCCAGGCTAATGCTGAAAGGGCCAGTAGTGTAGGGATTTGTTTGGCTAACTAATGTTGAACTTGGGTCAGACCCCACGTAGCCAACAAATGGTTCCGTTTCTAGGACCAGAATCTGCACAAGAGATGTGTGACGTCGTATCACTGTAATCCAACTAAGAAAGAGATCAGAGACTAGTTGGATAGGAATATCCAAAATTTGTAGCATAGGAGGACATAAATCTGTGACTAACAAAGGAACAGTGGCTAGACAGGTACCTATACATAGAGATCTGCGAGACCTTTTTCTATTCCTTTCCGGTTGAGCTATACAAGTGGATCACGAAGCTAGCAGATAGCCAAGGAAGGTGGAGACTTGATGGTCCTATTGTTAGGACCCCAGAGTTAGTACAGAGATTGGAAGCTTCCGAGGATAAGATTGCCTACGCTATTGGTCATTGGCTCGATTGTGTCATTGGAGGATTTGTGACTGAATTCGCGGTCGATATCTTAGTTAGCTACGGTGAGGCAAAGTGGTGCTTTTTCAAAGGACCGCGAGGTAAGTACTTAAATTCTTTGAATACCTAGATTAAGATGTTATTTTGCGAAAAATGGGTTATGCAGCTACCTTGATGTTTGGAGCTACGCAAAGCAGAAAGACTTACACGAGCAAAGGAAGAAAGGGTCCTGCATATAGTCCATTGATTTCACCTCCATTGGGTGACGAAGAGGGAGTAGTGCAGTGTTCTCCATGAAGTGTTATTTAGTTAATAAGATAAGGATTCTCGCGACTACCACCTCCACCCACACCACATCCAACTTCACCACTATCACCTACGACTTCACCCATACCACCACCACCTCCATTGTAGTTAAGCATGGCAATATTAGTGAAGTTTCTCTTGTTCAAAGACTTGGGAAATGAGGAATCAGACCAATTTTGGTTCGTTGTGAAAGCTGTGTAGGAAGCTCAGGGCATTACAGATGATCACATGAAGAAGGCAACACTAGTTAGTTCTTTGCAGGATCGCGCACTAACCTAGTGCATCAAGTACTCTAATGATAACCCAACTGCTGGGATGGCAGACATCCCGAATGCGCTGAATAAAGAGTTCAGTAGGCCTAAATTTGAGGCACAGTCAATTGTGGGGTTCAAGGAAATCACGATGAAACGAGGCGATACACCTTGGGAATTAAATCAGAGATTGAAGTGTAAAATCTGCAAAGCTAATATGAACTTAACAAATGGACAACACTGCAAATGTTTCGTGGCTTCACTCCTACCACACATAAGGGTTACGCTGTCACAATAAAAGATAATGACTCAGGTAGAGGCCTTGGAGATTGCAATGAGACTTCATGAAACACCAATGCAGGATCCGAATCTAGGGGTTTAGCAGATCCATGCGCAGTTGCAAAATATTTGCATTGAAATGTAGAGCTCGAAGCAGGACAGGATAGTTCGACTAGAGGTACGCGAAGAGGTATGGTCCCTAAAATGCAAGGGTCAGGGGCATGAAAAAGACCATTGCACGGTCTTTGAGAACTATATTATAGGAAGAGGACCGATGCCTTTGACGCTAGAAGCTCAAGTGGGACTGAGCGTAGGGCCTGCATTGTGGTGTGCTATATGTCAGGTAGCGGGAAAAATATGACATATCTTTCATTTTCTGCAGAAGTTCGAACAAACACCGCAACAACTGTTCTAAAATTTTTGTAGGTAGGTAGGGCATGATGAGCGCAACTGTATAAGTTATGAATTGATGATGGATAGAACACCCTCCTATAGGGTTTAGGTAGAAACGCGGCCCCCTGACCAGAGCATGGGGATGGCGAGAACAGGCTTTTAGGGGCGTGGATGAGGCCAAGGCGGAGGAGGACCTAGTAGAGGTCGGGGATAGCTAATCTACTACAATTGCAGAGACCAGGACACTATGCCCACAATTGCACTAACCCAACGCGTCCGTCATGCAAATATTGCACTCCCTTTGATCATGAAATGGAGGACTGTCCTACACTGATAGCGAGGATGTGCGACAAAGGGGCACTACCACCTCAACTGACTTCGGACCTACAGATGATGAGGTCTGAGCCTCGTGAAGAGAATCCAAATGTAAATATAATGCTCCGAAGTGGAGTTACAATAGGGGATGATAAGGGGAAACATCTCGAAGACAGCACACGGGTTTGCAAAGCTCTGGTGAAGGAGGCTGAATTTGGTTTGGAATGCACACGTGAAACATTCATGGAAGTAAAGAAGAGATTTACTGAGGCCTCCACCTCAGGGAGCAAGGATAAGCCTGATTAGGAAATGGACCCTTCTATGCTTACAACCTTTCTATAGACCTGTATGAAGTTGTTGTGCAACGGTAAGGTTGTGAAGGGATTACAAGAGCTTATAAATAGATGCGCCAAAAACACTCTGGGTGTACCCTGCGTGGTATGAAAGATTGGTAAGCATAAAACAAGGATAGGACGAGAGATGAGGCTGACCATGTAGATAGGAGAATACGAAATGGATCAGGTTATTTTGGATCTAGGGTCAGACGCAAACGCCCTACCGAAGCAGACTTGGGAACGGATGGGAAGACCTATGTTGTAGTGGTCTCTGATTCATTTAAGGATGGAAAATCAGCAAAAGATCATCCCATGGGACGGCTGTAAGGGGTGACTATAGATACTGAAGGTGAGAGCGCGTTGGCTAAATTTGAAGTAATAGAAATTGTGGATGACAACAACCCCTACCCTCCGCTCCTTGAAATTGATTGGGATAATGATATGAACGGGGTAATCAACCTCAAGAAGTGAAAGATGATATTTGAGAAGAAATCGCTCCATGTAATAGTACCCCTAGATCTTGTTGAAGGATCGCGCTATAATGAACTAGTCTGCGATTATGAGAGCGATGACGATTTGGACTGTATATCTAAGATAGCAGTGTGAGACCAACACTGGGTGAATCCAACAGTGGATGGAAGAATTTCATGGGATCGCGAGAGTTCCTACACCTCAAACTCTGATGAAGAATTGGAGCATTGGAAAAATCACTTACATGAAGTAACAACACTGAGCTGTAACATGATGACCTGGTCACTGCGTTGTGTGTCATCAGAGGTAAGAAATATCCCCACTTATGATAGCTTGAAAGATGTAGATATATTTTTGGATGCATTCGAAAAGGAGGTACCAAAGAAGCAGCGCTTCTAGGCTTTGGACTAGGCACTGCGTGCTACACCCGCAAGGTGGTGGGGTATGCACCAGGGTAGTTTTGATGATTGGTGCGAATGTAGAAGGATGATGAGAACATGTTTTGGGAAGCCGAAGGTATGAATGACAGACAAATATGATGGAAAGGATGATCCACGCACGCACTTAGCCAAATCCGCTGAGGCTTATGGAGCAAAGCCCCAAATTGAATGGGTGCACTTTTTCTGTCATACCTTGGATGTCATCCCGATGAAATGTCACTTGGAAACAGATCTCTGCCATGGTACAAGTGAATGGGATATTATACACGAAGGATTCATAATGAAATTCATCTTTGAGAATGGATTTGATTGTATTGACGAGGCGCTACAAGAAGTGAAAGCAGCAATCTTTAGGATACCGCAGGATTCTTTGGACCTGATTCAACCCGATTAGACTACTCAGCTGAGACATGTGCTGGAATGCTATAGCATCACCGCTGAAGAAGAAAATGAGGATCCGCGAAAGATTAACATCCCTGAAACAGAAGGTCACCGCGAGGTTGAAGGACCATAGATTACGAATCTTGATATAATCGTGCCACTGAAAACGAAATAGGTGGATATTGGTACAAAGGTGGAGCCCAAACTCATGAAGATGGGAGATTACTGGGATGATGCGACGATGGATAAAGTCGCTGAATTGCTCCACGGATACCAGGATTTGTTCCATACCAAGTTTAAGGATCTGAAAGGGATAATAGGAGACCTGGGTGTTTTGAAGATCACATTGAGGCCCGACGTGAAGCCGATTAAGCAAAGGCCTTACGTTCCAATCCGAAGAATAAGGAGAAGGTTCACTTAGAGCTAGACAAGATGGTTGTGGCATGCATCATGGATCATGTAGAAGAATCTGATTTGGTAAGCCCAATGGTGGTACAGGAAAGAAGCACAAGGATGAAATAAGGATATGCATAGATCTTAGGAAGTTGAATGACGCCTGTGTACATGATCCTTTCCCGACCCCGTTCACTGACGAAGTGTTGGACAATGTAGGTGGCCGGGAAGCATATTCCTTCACTGATGGGTTCTTTGGGTACCATCAGATCAAAATCATGCCGAAGGATAGGATCAAGATGACCTTCGTGACTAAGTGGGGATGTTTTTAGTACACTGTAATGCCTTTTAGATTGAAGAATGCACCTACGATTTTTTCGCGCGTAGTCATTGTTGCTTTCAAGGAATTTATTCATAAGTTGTTCGAAGTGTGCTTTGATGACTGGACTATGTTTGCGTTGGTGAAACACCATGTGGCAAGTTTGCACCTAATGCTAGATACCTGTCGAAGATACCAGATCGCGCTCAATCTGAAGAAATGCCTGTTTTGTGTTCCTTTTGGGACCCTGCTGGGTCATGTGGTTTGTAGACAGGGACTGATGGTAGATCCTGCGAAGATCGTGGTGATACTTAACTTAGAAGCACCGTGGAGTGTAAAACAGCTACGCGCTACCCTAGGGCATACTGGATATTACAAAAAGTTTATCAAGTGCTATGCCCAAATCACCACGCATATGGAGAATTTGTTGAAAAAGGATGTCACATTCTGCTGGAACGAGGAATGTAAGAAAATCTTTGATGTATTGAAGGAAAAGATGGTCACAACGCCGATTTAGTCTTCCCGGATTGGAAGAAGGAGTTTCATGTACATGTTGACATTTCATGTATAGCACTGGGAGGAGTACTGACACAGGCTGGCGGAGGAGACTTGGACCATCCTATAGCGTTTGCAAGCAGGAGGTTATCCAAGGCAGAGAAGAAATATTCCACCACAAAGCACGAAGGGTTAGCCATGGTATACGTGCTCCAGAAGTTTAGACACTATTTGTTGGGTGGCCATTTTAAGATGTATACGGATCATTTTGCATTGAAACATTTGGTCAATAAGCCTGTGTTGGGGGGAGAATCTGCAGGTGAGTGTTATTGTTCTAGGAGCATGATTTTGAAGTTATTGTAAAGCCTGGATGACTGAACACGGGACCAGACCATCCATCGTGCATCAAAACAAGGGAAGAGCCCACTAATTTGGAGGATGGATTTCCTGATGCGTAGCTATTTGCATTGCAGATCGCGAATGATCATTTTGAAGATATCATACACTTCCTAATGATAGGAACTACTTCGGAAGGATACACCGTCCAACAGAAGAAGGAGTTAGTGGTGCACGAGACAAAATTTTCTGTCATTGTTGGGCATTTGTACAAAATGGGGTTGATGAAATATTTCGATGATATGTACCGAAGTTTGAAAGGAGTCGTATCCTCGTGGATGCTCATGGGGGCACCATGGAAGAACATTATGTAGGAAGAGTGACCGCCCAGAAGATTCTACGTGCAAGGTTGTGGTGGCCAACCCTCCATCAGGATTCAAAAGCGTATTGCAAAGTGTGTGATGTATGCCAAAGGATTGGTAGGCCATTGTGGAAGGATGAGCTGCCTCTGAATCCACAAATGACATTACAACCCTTTGAAAAATGGGCGATAGATTTTGTGGGACCCATTCAGCCCTAAGGGAAGAAGACGGGAGCGAGGTACATTATCACCGCAACAAAATATTTGACTCGATGGACAAAGGCACGGCCTGTGAAGGATTGCACAGGCATGACTGCTACAAAGTTCCTCTTTGTGTATGTACTGATGTGATTTGGGTGTCCAAAGATTTTGATGAGTGATCGTGGTACGCACTTTCTGAATGAGACGATCAGTGCATTGACGGAGGAATTTCATGTATAGCACTAGAAAAGCATGCCTTATCACTCATAGGCTAACAAGATGGTGGAAGCATTCAATGAAGTGTTGGAGAATACGCTGACCAAGGTTTGAAAAGCTTAGTGAAGTGATTAGGACCTGCGCATACTCGTAGTACTATGGGCCTATCGGACGACATGTAATAGGTTGACTAGACAAACGCCCTTTAGGATTGTATATGGTGTTAAAGTGGTGATGCTAAGACATTCTAATGACAAACAAGACAAACTAGAACTATCATTCTCTAAACATGCATTGTGATATGAGAAATCAAGTGTTTCGTTCTTACCTTTGTCCAAATGCTGTTGTAGAAGTCCAAGCTTTGTTGATCTGGATGAGTTCCTCCTTTTCTCCAAAACTTGCGATCACCAACAGTCAAACAATTAAATAGCACCTGATTATAACATAAAACAAAGCATATTCAACATATAGACCAAGGAGTACATGAAATAACCCATAAACAACAAGTTATTGAGAAGAATGGACCAATTTGCATTAAAGGTAATCAAAAGGAACCATTACAACCTGAGCCTTGGTGTTGTGCAAGCTCCTTCCAGGGTCCACAAGAGTTTTCCTCTACTTTGACAAAGCTCACCCACTTCCAAATAGAACAAGCAAAGATGGCAATCTCTCCTCACAAGCTTCTAAATGGGAGTCCTAATTCCTGCAGCATTTACCCTTAGAAAATGTATAGCTTCAACCCCCCCTCCTTCTGGCCCAATGCCTGTATTTATAGTGCTCAAGAGGAGGTTAATCAGGTCCACCATCAATGGGATAATCCCCTCTTTGGGTGGGATAGCTCCCTTATTGATGGGATAAGTTCCTCTTTGATAGGAGTGCATGAACCATCTGGAGGCGCCCAATACACGTCGAACAACCTTCTAGAATGCTCTAGAAATGACCACAAGTAACTTTTAAAAGATGAAACTTGCGCATTCTAACCTTTACAGGGGGACGCACCTGTCCCTTTACATACAGAGTGTCTTTGGACGCAGCTTTTGTGAACGATGGGAGCGTCCCCGCAGGTAAGGTTGAGAGAACCTGCGTCCCCAGAGATAAATACATTTATACAAGACTTTCTCTCTTTTTTGGAGTTTGACATGGAGAGCAGAGGCATAAGACTTGCCTAAGAGGGTAGCATGACTGTTGATTGAGCCATACTAACTGTAAATAGTCATGGTGACATTTTTTAGTGTAAAAGATTGCCCCCTAAAGTGCGAAGCCTGGAATAGATTAGGGTTTGTAATATCTAGGAAGGGTGAAGCGCTTTATCATTTCAAGGATTATCCCGTGGAGAGCCTGGTCAGAACCTACAATTTTCAACACAAAATACATGTATAAGATTATATCATCACTGAGGTAGGCATTCCCATACTCAGATCAAAACTTTAACTAACAGACTAACTACTCTGATACAGGAATGATCTTGCAGTACATCACAATCATAGACTTTTGTAGACACAGTATGGACACAGCCATCTGTTTATGATTAGTCTACTTAGATAATGAATACAAAACTCCTCGCAGCCTGGATGGTGGAAACTAGATCCAGGGTCTTCATTTCTACTTCCCGAATTGGTACGATTCTAGCCATGCGAATAAATGAGTTGATGTCGAACATGGTAGAAACCACTTGATTACCAGTCAATGATGTAAACTATTAACAAGCGTGAGAGAGACCACCAGTAATGTCAATGGTTCTCAAAGTACCCAGTACAATCCATGAGATGTGAATGAATGAGTTGATGTCGAACATTTCACGGAATCCTTCGATCGAAAGTCAATGATGTAAACTGACGTCAAAGGCGAGAAACCTGCCATTGATGCATGCAGAATTCAAGGTACTGACGATTTCTAAGTCATCTCTCTAGATAACGTGCTGATGTCGATAGAAAGTGACCCGTTGCAGGCAAGCCCGCAACACGAAATCATTGTTCAAGTTGAAGAAATGTTGCTGTAAGGACTGACTCAGGGATGGTCAAACGGATGACAAGTATTTTGCAGATGAAAGTTTTGCTTGCAGACCTCTTGAACACATAACGACACGACAGATGGCTTGGTGACGAATAACTCAAAGTTAATCCCCGGAACCCGGTTAAAGACTTTCAAAGTGGTTTGATCAACTGTGAGGTAAAAGATTTTCCAACCCAGGTGAATGAAAAGTGTCGGTGTTCAAGAGTGGTAATAAAGTTTCTTCTGAGACAAAAGATAACAAATAGGCTCATTCTTCTCTCTTTTCCCCCACCATTTCTGGCAAGTACCTCTTTATTTTTAACAAGCTTGAGGAGGATAACATATGCTTGATTATAAGCTCATCCTTCGGATGAGTCCAACCTAGTTTTGATTCGAACCCTAGGAAGGAGTGGTTCGTTCCTATTTGTAATTGAACAGGTCCTTTACTGTGAAATGTTTAACGAGCCCAGTATAGGAGAAACTCGGCGTTTTTCAATTTTAGAGAGTCTGAAAAACTTAAGAAGACTCCAGGTTGAACTTTTTCGTAAATTTGTGTCTCCCAAGCCCGAAAAAGTATAAAATAATACTTGAGAGAACCGCTTGATCTTTTACGACCAAGGAGTACTTTCATAATTAGTGTCTTTGACCTGAAAAGTAAAAAGCGATCAAGGACACGTCGTTTTATTTCCGTATCGAGTTTGAAACGACAAAAACCCGGCAATCTTTTCCTGATTTTACGGTCAGAAAAGAGCTATAAGGGGACCGTCTTTTAATTCCGTTTTAACGAATGTAAAAGAAACGCTCGGCAATTTTTTCATATTTTAGGAGTCAGAAAAGGGCTTAAAAGATGACTCTGAGGTTTCACTTTTTCGTAAGTTTTAACGAGTTCGAAAAAGAGATAAAAATGTACTCATGGTTTTCATTTTTTCGTAAGTTTTAACGAGTTCGAAAAAATGATAAAAATGTACTCATATGGCCGACTTTCAATTTAATTTACGAGCAGGAAAAGACGGAAAGAACTCGGCATTTTCATTTGTTTTACGAGAATGAAAAATAGCAAAATAATCTCGGTATTTTCATGAGTTTAACGAGTCTTGAAAATAACTGAAATTGACTCAAGATAGGTTTCATTTTTACAAAAGCTTGAAACAGAGAAAAACTATGCTTCAAAGTAGTTTCATTTTTTCACAAGCTTGAAACAGAGAGAAAACTGTGCTTGATGCCCCCTAAGCGTAACTACTAGAGTGCATGCCCCCCAGCTTCATTTCATTCAACTATGGTGGATGAAATGAAGGTTCAAGTACGAGATCATTTGAAAGACTCGACCTAAACTGTAAGAAAATTATGCAAAAAACTAAAATAACTAACCTAAATATCAAACTTAACATTTACGAGATCTAGTCAATCTCTCGACTCAAGTAGAGGAGGATTTGTTTCATTTTTTAACGAGCTTGACACAGGAAAAGAACTATGCTCGGATCTGATTTCATGTTTACGCAAGCTTGAAACAGAAAACTATGCTTGTTATAAGTTCGCATGCCCCCAGCATAATGACGCAAAATGAGGTACATGCCCCCCAAGCTTCATTGCATTCAATGAGGTGGACGGAATGAAGCTTTACTTTCAAGATTTTGGAAAGACTTGTGGGAGTTGTTTCATTTTTTAGTGAGCTTGACATAAGACAAGGAACTATGCTCATAACTACTCTCTACAATCTACCTAACAAAATCTCTACTCTAAAAACCTTGATTCATTTTTTAACGAGCTTGACACAAGACAAGGAACTGTGCTCTAAAATCCTTGATTCATTTTTTAATGAGCTTGACACAAGACAAGGAACTATGCTCATGATCCTTGTTTCATTTTTTAATGAGCTTGACACAAGACAAGGAACTATGCTCATAACTACTCTCTACAATCTACCTAACAAAATCTCTACTCTAAAAACCTTGATTCATTTTTTAACGAGCTTGACACAAGACAAGGAACTGTGCTCTAAAATCCTTGATTCATTTTTTAATGAGCTTGACACAAGACAAGGAACTATGCTCATGATCCTTGTTTCATTTTTTAATGAGCTTGACACAAGACAAGGAACTATGCTCATGACTACTCTCTAAAATCTACCTATCTAACCTATCCTTGTTTCATTTTTTAACGAGCTTGACACAAGATAAGGAACTATGCTCAAAAAGTTCACATGCCCCTAGCATAATGATGCAAAGCAAGGTACATGCCCCCCAGGCTTCATTGCATTCAACCGGCTGGATGAAATGAAGGTTTACTTTCAATATTTAACTTGAAAAGGGAGTTGTTTCATTTTTAAGGAGGTTGACACAAGAAAAGAACTATCCTCAAACCTGATTCATTTTTTAACGAGGTCGACTCAGTAACAGGAACTATCCTCAAACCTGATTCATTTTTTAACGAGGTCGACTCAGTAACAGGAACTATCCTCAAAACCCTACTTTTTACAGTCTACCTACATAACCTAAAATCTACCTGATTCATTTTTTAATGAGGTTGACTCAGTAAAAGAACTATCCTCATTACAGCCTATTTCATTTTTTAACGAGGTTGATACAGGAAAAAACTATCCTCGTACTCACTGATTCATTTTTTAACGAGGTCGACACAGTAAAAGGAACTTTCCTCGTACCATCCAGTTTCATTTTTTAACGAGGTTGAGAGAGGAACAAACTATCCTCGTAACATTGATCATGGCTTCCAACTGGAAGAAAGACATGTCAATGGACACACCTTGATCATGGCTTCCAAAAGGTCTTCATCAGAAGGAAGAATAGTTCTTTGGAAGGAACACATGTCAAGGGACTCAAAAGGGATAAGAACATCGTGTTCAAGTAATCCCATAGAGTTTTCCATGTCAATTACCGGATCTAAATCAAAGGAAGATGAGCAAACAGTGAGAGGCTCACTTACATCGGTAACTGAAAACATGGGACCAGTTGCCACATAATTAACCCATGGCAGGGTAGATACCACTTTAGAATCAGGAACATTTAGGGCTGTCATATCATTGGTAGTTGAAACAAGACTAGGGAACGAAAGCTGGTCTACAGTCACAATATTTCCATTGTGAGGGAAAGACATCATGCGAAAGAGTGTCGATACGACAGCTTTCATTGCATAAACATAGTCTCGCCCAAGGAGTAAATTGAAATCCAAGGGACCTCGAACTACCATAAGATCAATACAGACAGTTTTACCTTCCAAGGTAATAGAAAACTTAGGAAGGATCCCTAAAGGTTCACTAATGGTTCTGTTAAAAGCTTTCAGATTCTGCGTAATAGGCGCAAGCTGAGGCGAACCCAAAGCTTTCCAAACAGTTGAGGATAAAATACTAACAGAAGCACCCTCATCTACCTGAGTACGATGTATGTCCCTACCACCAGCCTTGACAATGATTTGGAAAGGGATGGAGGAAGGAAGACGAGGTTCTGTCAGTCTATTCCAATCAAAGGAAAAGACCTCAGTACTTGGAGGGGGTTCTGTAGAAAGAGATGAAATGCCCCCCGGCATAGAAGAATCTGATGTAACAAGAAGAACCTGAGCGGTATGAAGTTCACTCTCTAAAGGGAAAGTGGGATCGACTGAATGTGAAATTGAATCGACCACTTGATCAACTAATGGATCATCAACCTGAGTGACATGAGTTTCACTCTCCAATGGGAGAGTGTGATTGCCTGTACTTGAATTTAGACCAATCACTCCGTCAGTTGACAGTAGGTTGGGAGAAAGTTTACGGTAACCAGTTGGAAATTCTTGCTGTGGAACAGTAAGGCTTTCCAACAATGTTGAGGTTTCATCCATGTGAGGGAAAATGTGAGTTTGATGACTCCCTTTGCATAACTTACAAGGAAACCTAACTTTACCCTTTTTCCCAGGAACCTAATTATCACTGGTTGATGGATCAACGGAAAGTTGATGAGATTTTTCTGACCAAACTTCCAAGACCTTTGGAATACCAGGACAATTGACAAGGAAGTGGTCACCCTTACAAAGCCTGCAAGGGTATTTGGGTTTACGATGCATGTCAGAATTTTCCTCAACACAACTAACACTTACAGCCACAGTTGGTTGGTTGACTTCTTTCTTATCTTGCTTCTTCTTCTTCTTCTTCTTCTTCCCTTTCTTCTTCTTCTTAGCCTCCTGGTTACTAGCATCAAGGCTTTTACCAGGCGAAGAGGAAGAAATGGAGGAAGAAAAATTAGGCGAAGAAGGTAAAGGGTCAACAGAAGGTTGGTGATGTTGAGATGGTGAACTCTGTTGAGGTGAAGCGTCCGGTTGAGATGGAACAATTGGAGTACTTTGGGCCAACGAAGTTGAAAATAACCATATCGGTAAACCTATTGTAAATCCAGGTAATGACAAAGTAGCCATATAAGGAGGACCAACATTTCCAAAGTAAGGAAAAGTACTAGGATTCTCATTAGGAGGGGTTCCTAGGTTGATAAATTCCGGAACATTTGCCATTATATTCAACTTCAGTGAATTTTATTAACAATCTTAAAACTAAAATTAACAATTCACAATTCACACCTAACAATTAAAATTCACAATTCACACCTATGGTCTCTAAAAGTAAAAACAAACAAATTAACACGCGCTATCAAATCTAGGAGTCAAACCATACACAAACAGTAAGCTCTCCGGACCGAAAACACTAGTTGGTGATTAAGCCCAACCTCGCAGAATCCAGTACAGAAATAGTGGGTGGAACAGTTACCCCGACAACCTGCTTAATGAATAGACTGGACCAAGTTCCTCCACTTAAACCGTCTCGAGTGAAGTGAACCCCCCAGAAAATCCAAGTGAGTATAGCCGACGTCTGCTCCAGGTACAGTGGGATCTTCCCTCCACCGTCACCTTGGGTAGAATCCTAAAGATTATGGTCACTAAGGTTACCAACGGCCACAAGTACACCTGGGGGAACAGTCTAAACTCCGACAGCACGCAAGGGCAGAGTAGCGAGCTCAATCCCCTTACCGGCTCCTTGACAGTAATCCAAGGTTTACCGATAAGTGACCCCTGGCTCCTCGACAATGGTTAATCCGAGGTTTACCGTTTGTAATACGTGCGTGTCTGGCGTCGTTCCCAACGAGGGGGGAATGATCCCCTCACTGGTTCGGACACGAGCTCATGCTTCTCCTTTAAGAGGAGCTTTCCCAGAGTACAAATGAAACAGTTGGATTTATCCTACCACAAGATAAGCTACTTGTTTGGTTTTGCTGTCTTGGAGAGTTAATTACTCTCCTACTCCAAGACACTAGCCTAAGCTATGTTGGTGTATCAGAGCCCTAGAAATGTAAAAATTACTAGATGAATTTTAATTAAGCGCTGTGTTATTAAGGCTGTTTTTACTCAAATGGGTAAATGGATACGAAACCAATGGTGTTATGACCCGACTCAACTGAATGCAATCGAATATGATAATGCAATCCTTTCAATTCGATGAATCCTAAGTAAAGTAAGGAGAGAGTTTCCATTCACTTCCAACAATGCAAAAATTGATCACTAAGAGAAAATATAACAGATTCTCTAATGCACTAATTTTATCAAGAAAAACTAATGCAAATCAATTCCAAACCAATTTTTTTATTTTTATTTTTGTGTAAATTCAAATCAAAGAAAGCTGATCTAAATCTACAATTGATTTTTCAGAATGTAAACTATGCAATGGTAATCGAAGCACAATTCACTTGAAAAGTATGCAAATGTAATCTATGCACATTTTTCATTCATATTCTGAAAGTGAGAATTCTAATTATGCAAATGTGATCTATGCAAGAGAATCCTCAAACACAAGATGATTCTAATGTGATCTAAGAACCAATCAAGTGCAAGTCGAGAAAATTGGGTGAGAGTTCCAAAGATCAAAAATAAAAATACTCAAAGGCGATTAACACTCATACACAAGCAAAAACAAAAGCAAAAAGATGCAAAATTGTGAAAAGACTGAGAGAAACCTCCAAGTAATGACCAAAGGAAAATAAATCAAGAATTTCTCAAGAAAGAGACTCAAAACACCCAATTGATGAAAGCTTAGAGCAAGAATGCTAATGAAACAAGTTCAGGTGAAGATCTTTGACAGGAGACTAATGAATCTGGGCAGAAAAAACTAAGAAAAAACAAAATCTAAGAGCAAAAAGTGTAAAAAATGGAATTTTCTCAAATTTTGGCAGGGGACGCAGGCAACCCGTTAGCACAGGTGCGGGCCCGCTCTGTGCACACAGCAAAAGTGCGTCCAGGGACGCACTGTGCAGCACTCAGAGGGTGCGTCCTACTGAAAAACTCAAGAAAAACCAAAATAAAACTAATCCTAAGCTAACCCACCCAGAGACAGAATCACAGAGCCAAAACCAGAAAAATAAATCAATTTTCTCAAAGAAAAGTTCATACAAAGGAAAAATCTTTTTCATATTAATGGAATCCCCAGCGGAGTCGCCAATTTGTCACACGGAATCAGTCAAAAGTGCGGACACAACCGACCTTCCTAGAAGTCTTAGACATTCTAATGACAAACAAGACAAACTAGAACTATCCTTCTCTAAACATGCATTGTGATATGAGAAATCAAGTGTTTTGTTCTTACCTTTGTCCAAACGCTGTTGTAGAAGTCCAAGCTTTGTTGATCTGGATGAGTTCCTCCTTTTCTCCAAAACCTGCGATCACCAACAGTTAAACAATTAAATAGCACCTGATTATAACATAAAACAAAGCATATTCAACATATAGACCAAGGAGTACATGAAATAACCCATAAACAACATGTTATTGAGAAGAATGGACCAATTTGCATTAAAGGTAATCAAAAGGAACCATTACAACCTGAGCCTTGGTGTTGTGCAAGCTCCTTCCAGGGTCCACAAGAGTCTTCCTCTACTTTGACAAAGCTCACCCACTTCCAAATAGAACAAGCAAAGATGGCAATCTCTCCTCACAAGCTTCTAAATGGGAGTCCTAATTCCTGCAGCATTTACCCTTAGAAAATGTATAGCTTCAACCCCCCCTCCTTCTGGCCCAATGCCTGTATTTATAGTGCTCAAGAGGAGGTTAATCAGGTCCACCATCAATGGGATAATCCCCTCTTTGGGTGGGATAGCTCCCTTATTGATGGGATAAGTTCCTCTTTGATAGGAGTGCATGAACCATCTGGAGGCGCCCAATACACGTCGAACAGCCTTCTAGAATGCTCTAGAAATGACCACAAGTAACTTTTTAAAGATGAAACTTGCGCATTCTAACCTTTACAGGGGGACACACCTGTCCCTTTACATACAGAGCGTCTTTGGATGCAGCTTTTGTGAACGTTGGGAGCGTCCCTGCAGGTAAGGTTGAGAGAACCTGCGTCCCCAGAGATAAATACATTTATACAAGACTTTCTCTCTTTTTTGGAGTTTGACATGGAGAGCAGAGGCATAAGACTTGCCTAAGAGGGTAGCATGACTGTTGATTGAGCCATACTAACTGTAAATAGTCATGGTGACATTTTTTAGTGTAACAATGCCCATGGAATACATTGTGCCTAGTCTGTGCATAGCGACACTCACGGGTATGACGGATCGCGGATCCCTAGAGGAGAGGCTCACGCAGTTGGTTGAGCTTGAGGAAGAAAGATTTCTAGCTGGATTTCACCAATAGGTCCAAAAGCAGCGTGAAAAAATGTGGCACGATCGGCACATTAAGTTGCACACCTTTAAGGTAAATGACCTAGTTTTTTTATATGACAAGTTTGATAAATTTCCAGGGAAATTCATAATGCACTGGTTAGGGCCCTATGTCACTAAGGAGATTATCGATGGAAGAGAGATTCAGCTGGTCAAATTGAATGGAGATCCCTTCCTAGGAAGGGTGCATGGCAGTTGATTGAAGCCATACATAGGTGGTCTGGCCATGTGACTATATGAAGGTAGCACAGTTATAGCACTCCAGGTAGCTGAAAGGAGGCGCGAGACTGTAAACTACACTGCTCGGGTTGCGGAGCTCTGTGATTGGAGGATTGTGTGAAGCAAGTGTCACGGGGTTCATAGCAGTGAGAAGGGAGCTGCGCTACCGAGGAAGAAATCACATAGGCTAGCCGGAAAGTGACCTTTAAAGTCACTGTTCATGATTTGACGGTAGAAATGCGGCCAAATGGAGTGGCGATCAACATTTAAGATGAAATTTATGGGTTAGATACTTTAAAGTCTACCACCAATCTAGCATTAATGAATCAAATGTGGGGGGAACAGTCATATATGAATTCAAAAATGCCCTATAAATTACAGGTGGCTGCCCAGCGAAAAACACTTGGCATTTTGAGAATTGAGTTATTGAGCTCTCAGGTGCACATGAACTGATAATTCTTCGAGGCTTTGATAGCGAGTCTAGCAGTTGTGGACTTACTAGAGACATCGCGAGCACTATTGGAAAGCGTTATGTTGGCACCCAGAGAAGCTACAGATATTGAATAAGTAGTAGAGGAGTCGGTGCCGGAAATTGTTATGGAGGGTGAAGAAGATGCTCCACAAGTTGGAAAACTATTAGCGGAAGTCCCCAAATCACCAGGGACACCAAGACCAAAGCCAACCCCAACCAAAGAAAGTGCGAAGAAAGGAAAGCAGCTTGCAATATTGATGCGCACATCACCGAGAAGAAACCCACTGAAGGACAAACCCACCGTAAAGGAAAAGGGAATGCTGAATGGTACCAGAGTTAGCCATTCCTGAGAAAGAACTAGTCGAGGTGCACGTTTGCAAGCTAGCTATAGGGGTGTATGATGCTCAGACAAAAATGCCAAGGGTTCAGTTTGCGTTGAACCTATAGATCACCAAATTGCAGTTGAAGGCCCAGCCTTCAAATCCGCCAGAAGTAAGGGCATGACGTGCAACCATTGTTAAAGAGGCAATAGCGGCGGTTGACAGTGCAGTAGAAGACTACACACAACTTTTTGAGTAGTTTTTCAAGGTCGTAATGAGCTTGTAGGAGGAAACTAATGTACAATTACTAGAGATAGAAGCACGTGAGATGCAACAATGCTATGATGAGGTCAAAGGAACAACGTGAACCGTTGCAATCACATAGAGGTTGGCAAAGATGCAAGAGGCCAAGCAACTGAAAGAACAGGTGGATGTAGCGCTGCACAAGGAAGTACTGTTGTAGGCGTGACTGAAGCCCTAACTAGATGAGGCTTACATGATCATAGCCTCTATTGAAGTAAAGCTTTCGTCTCTTCAAGAAACTTAGCAAAAGCTTCAAGCTGATAGTTCAGGAGAAGTGACCAAACAAATGGTTAAAGATGCAGGTGGCCGCACAGTGCACTGCCAAGGTTGCAATCATATAGGTTGAGCTGGGAGGTCTTCGCGCTAAGATCTTTGCACCCACAGAGTGACTTGAGGGCAAGTCATGATGTTTATGTTGGGGTCATGTTACACAGTAATTTGTCACCGTCCCTGTTACCCCTTCTCCCACACCTTGTAGGACTTATTCTGGGACCTGTGAGAAGTGACATAACTTGGAAACACTTGCATTGTATTCCCCTAAGTGTGTACTTCATATGCCCTAAAGGCACCTTCTGCAAAAACCCATAAAAATAGCCCTTTTTCCATTGGCGCGGGTTCACTGTGTATCACTCACGCCAATGGGGGAAATCCTCCAAAGAGGGCGCACCAGCTGGCACTCTGTCTCAGAGTTGCACTCGCGCCAGCCCAGTTGGGTAAAGTTTTTAGCAAACAAACTTACAAAGGTTCTTCCTTCCCCTCTATCTATAAAAGCTTGTCCTTTTGCCTTTGACAAGCTAGTTCCAAATTCTAAGTCCCAAAGTCTGAGAATTGCTAAGCTCATGCTACAAGAAGCCTTCTTCATTCCCATAAAGCTAAATCTAAAGTGAGGAGATTCTTGTCCAAGTAACCAAGGAGAGAGAGGCTTGTTTCCCCATTCCCAACAAGCTTTGCAAGGCATGTGCTGCTGATCACCCAGCCAAAGAAGGATTTGACATCAGAACTATGGTTGTATTCTTCTTTGTTTATTAATGAACGACTATTGGTTATGGTTCCACTCTTGTTATTATTTGTGATGATGATGAGTTATGTCCTTTCTGACTGACATATAGTTGCATATGCTGGATTTTATGCTTGTGTTTGTGTCGTTCTTTGCATGTGCAGGTGTCTATTCACAGAGATCGTGAGGATTGTGATCTGCCAGAGCAAAGGAACGGGAGCACTACTTCTTCTACAAGCACTAGCGTTGGAATCCAGGTAGGCCTTCATCACTGGTCTATTAATTTGCAATTAGGAACTTACGCTGTAGTGTTGTTTGATTGTTGCTAGACCCAGTCTGGGATAGTAGGGATCGCCTCTGTCCGCAGATGGGATTTACCTCCACAACAGGTCATATTGGGGACAGGATCCCCCAAGGACAGTTTTGGGGCTAAAATCCCATCCTTTGGATCAAGTTTCGTAATAAAGTGTAAAGTCTCCGCATTTTGTGGTCGTGGAGCGCGAAGGTGTCATGAGTCATCAAGGGTTCTCCACCCTTATTTTGTAAAGTGAAAATTCAGTTGTAAAGATCTACCCATGGTCCATGGACCATGGGATTGTATAAAAAGAGCTAAGTGAGTAAGCTCTAAGTAGTTTTTAACAAGTAATAAGTGGTATAAGAAGTCTTGAGCGATAAGGAGAGAAGTCTAAGTTTTGGGTCTTAGTGTAGGTAGAGGCTCTGCCATTGAGTGCATAGAGGCCTAGGGTGGAAGTTCACCATTGAGTGCGTGGACCCCTGCAGCTATGTGCACAAGGCGGATAGAGTCTGTAATCATATGAAGATATCAATAAACCCTCTCAAATAAGTAACTAAAAAGCCACGCGTTAGCATGATGGCGGCCTTATCGGTTGAGAGATTTTCATTCATTTGACTTATTGGGTGGCCCCTCTCAAATAAGTAACTAAAAGCCTGCTTCCTTGATGCTTATTGGGTGGCCCCTCTCAAATAAGTAACTAAAGGGTGGTCGAGCCTACTTGCGCATCATGAAAGGTCAACCCCCAGGACCAACTTACTGCTTGACCGGATGGCCAAATTCTTAGGGTTATATTCAGCCTATGCAGGGTAACCTGCTTGGGTGTGTAAAGTCGCCATAAAACACACGCAAATGCCCTCTCCTCTCGATGGCGGCGATGGCGGCCCTTATGGTCGAGCGATAAATCCCTCACCATATGAATAGTGAGTGACTCCGTCCCTTATGGTCGAGCGATAAATCCCTCACCATATCAATAGTGAGTGACTTCGTCCCTTATGGTCGAGTGATAAATCCCTCACCATATGAATAGTGAGTGACTCCATCCCTCACCCATATGATGAGTGAGCGTTAAAACCCTCAAGTATTCTAAAAATTTTGTCTTTGTTTTTTTTTCATGCATATTGTCCTATAGTGTATGAATTTCATTTATAATGCTTATGTGGTGCGCGAATGTATATAATTACGTTGGTTAATTGAATGAAAGTAAGGATATCTATTTACGCAGTGCTAACTGTGATTGTTTAATAAGATAAGTAATACAATTAAGATAGTTTGGGAATCGGCACGATACGCTTTCCTAGTAGCACGAAAGTACTTGAACCGTAGGTTAGGGCTGCGCAAAGGCCAATCATACCCCTTCACAGAGGTCTTCACAGAGGTACTGAAGGGTGGAATAAAGGGCTAGATTGACAGAGCCCTAAAACTTAACCACTATGCAAGAGTAGGAATAGAAGGAATAAATTTACATCACGACCATCTCAGGGTGTGGAAACTTGGTTCTAGCATCCCCCCATATTGCTTCGGGTGAGACTTCGGTCTGTGCTACGCGGGCTGATGCCAAAAGGGCCAGTAGTGTAAGTATTTGTTTGTCTTACTAACGGTGAACCTGGGTCAGGCCCCATGCAGCCAAAAAATGCATAACTTGAGAGTATTGTCCTTCTTATTCACAAACAACACTGGTGCACCCCAAGGCGATACACTTGGACTAATGTTTCCTGTGTCAAGAATCTCCTTCAACTGAAACTTCAACTCCACCAAATATGGTGTGCTCATCCTGTAAGGTGCCTTTGATGTTGGTGCTACCCATGGTACCAACTCAATAGAAAAGTCCACTTCCCTATGAGTCGGTAACTCTAAGATCTCTGCTGGAAACACATCTTGAAACTGCTATAAAACCGGTTACCTACTCAAGACATTTGCATCCTAAAATTTCTTACCTTTGTCACTGGAAAAATGCACTACGAATAACACACACCCTTTCCTGCGACTGCACTTTTCCTGCATAGCTATCACCATTCTAACTAATGTTTCCTTCTTCTTGCCTTGCAAGACTTTTTGTTCCCCATTATCATCTAGACACTAAATAGCCTTGTCATAACAATCCACCTTGGTTCTATGAAGATACAACCAATCCATACCCAAAAACATATTGTATAAGCCCAATGGACGTACATTCAAGTGTGCTAAAGTAGACATACCATTCAACTCAAATTCATCAGCTCTTACCCAATGATGAACTGTCTTCTTTGCACTTGTAGCTAACTACATTAACCAAGATTATTCATGCACTTATTAATTCAAACCACACTTATCCACCAGGTTAGGATTAACATAACTATAATTATATCGAGGGTCAATCAAAATAGAAACAACTTGATCATAAACCTTACTGTCCATCTAGATAATATATATCTAGTGATATGCCTGCTTGTTCTCCAATGTTGCATAGATCTGTGGAATACATTATCCAAAATCCCCCACTATCTATGCCTCTTATGCACTGTAGATCTATGGTTTACCAACATGATGTCATGGACAATCTCTCTTGTGATGCTCTCGTCCACAAGTACAACGTTGTATAGGCTTCCAACCTGCACCTTTGCTCTTCTCCTCAGACTAAAATCACGCCCTCTATCAGATGCATTGAACTTCTTATGTGGTGTTGAATTCTCTTTGTTACTTGTATCTTGAGGTCTTGTTCGCTTCTTGTCACATTTTCCTTTATTCTTTGCATTACCTTTCCAGTTCGGATTAGTCTCATATTTGTGCTTTGATTGCTTAAAACAATTTTTTAGCTTTTAGATGGCCTCCTCTAATGATCTAGGCTCATCAAATTCAATCCTGTCTTTTAATGCTACCAAAAACCCACATATGAATGTTTTAATCTTGGCCTTCTACTCCTTGTGGTAAGGCACATACCTCAATAAATGCAATAGTTCGCTAGTGTACTCCTTACCGGTCATAGATCCCATCTTCAACTCATAGAATTTCTTTACCCTATCATCATGGTATCTCTCCGATAGATACTTCTTCTTGAATAGTCTCTCGAACTAACTCCAACTCAACTCCTCTTCATGAGTACCTATGAAATTATTTACATCTTCTCACCATATATCTGCTTTAACTTTAAGACTAGATGTCTATATCCTGGCTTTCATGTTCACTAAATAATCATGCAACCTCATGAAATTATTCATCCCAAAAAACCATGCTTCTTCATCCTGTGACTTCTTTATTTCTCCATCGAATGTAGGTGGCTTTTCTTTCTTTCATTGATCCAACAAATATTCCCAGTCACTCCTCCTATAAGGATGATAGCGATGATGAAAATGATACCTGTGTGAACTAGAACTAGAATAAAGTCCATGTCCACTACCTCGTCTATCAGGTGTACCAAAGAATCTTACATATTTGACCCTGTCACCTCTATCCAACATGTGCCCACCATGTGACCTACTACCATATGCTCCATTAGTCATATCCTTTTGTCCATGACTAATTCTAAGTGCTACTTTTCCCTACAACTCTGACAAGTTCTGACGAATCACCACATTGTCGTCTTCTTGTTTCTCATGTGCCCTAGAACGTCTCTCTTAAGATTGAATGATTCAGTCATTATCTTATTTGAAACTCCTTATGTCCGCCTTAAAGCTTCTCAAAGTGTCCGTTAAGTCAAGAGAATATCCCTCACCATGTTGCTCATCTGATCTACAGGGAGGGTCTCATGAGATGTAGTCTACCATATTTCTAGCCATCTTTGTTCTTCTGTTTCTACCAGGTATATCATGTTAACTAAACCAAATCATAAACAAACCAACGTACCTCAATATAGTTCAGGTGAGGATATATTGTCTGCAAGACCAACTAGATTAGTGCAATACATATATAAACATAATCATATCAACATTTAGTCATCATTTCAACCATTATCTAGTCATCAATGCCTGAACATACCAACCACATACCACGGCCTCAAGCACAACAACTATCTCCATGTCAAATGTATTCATAACAACATATAAACACTGACATGCATGAACAATTCACAACTGACATGCACTCATGATGACCGTCGAATTTTATATGGAGACACCACTGCAACTATGACCAACACCATGCATATGCAGCAAGCACATATACCACAAGCATAAGCAACGCATATGTAATCAACATCAAAGGGGTGAACCATGCTCTGATACCACTCTGTAACACCCTCCTCCCAGATTTACTCAAGTTAATCGGTCCACTGTGGGTAAATATGTGACAAGAGGCCACTCTTATGTGATTAAAATCACCATGTACAGTTAAGGAAGTGGAACCGACAAAACAAAACCATTCTGACCTTTCACACATGCTACAAAAACTTTAAGAGCCAACGAACCCTTTCAGGTGACCAACCCCTAAGGCAACTTGACATTTCGCTAAGCTAGATCCTCAATTGTTCCAATGACAAGCCATGCATGTGATTAAGGCCTTAAAGTCACTCCCACAACAAGGAATGCAAATAATTGTGGACTTTTCTAGCCAATTCTAAGGTAGCGATCAAAGGTTTTGTGCCACTTTTTCAGGGTCAGGGTTCAGGCCGCTGCCCAAAACTTCATGAAACTTTCAAAAATGATAAATAATAATGGAATAAGGTTACTAATGGAATCATTGGTATAAGTAATTGATCTAACCCCTACTAGCCATGATAGGCATTTCATCAAACATGTCACAAATATGTAATCTATAGGTCATAACAACAGATCTGAGCATAAGGGTCTCATACTTATCTAAGGTTTGTAAGGAAGCATTGATGCCTTATCACGAAAGATGAATTATCATCTATTAGATCGTAGATTCATTTTTCATTAATTTTCTAATCAAAACATGATGAGAGCCATAAATCAAGCATGTCATATAACATCATCATAACCAACATATATTCAACAACATTAAAAAAGGTATAACAACCATTAAAACAACATATGGACAATTATGTTTATCCATTAATATAAGAATAAAGGATCTCTTATTAACATATGAAAAGTGCAACTAGGTCTAGGAATTCCACGTACCACCTGACCATAGATTGGGTTGAACCAAATCTCTCTTTCAGCCAATCACCCCCATGCCATATTCCAACCATGAATGTGGGATCTCATGAAACAAATCAAAAAAAACCAAAAGAGGGCTTCCAAAGGCCAAACTACCTCAACCCTCAACTAGATATTCCACCTCATGGTCAGAAATCACTAACCATCACGAGATTGGTCTCTATGCAAGTTGTCTAGGGCTCGAGAGTGTCTGTTCCAATCAGGGCTTCCAGGACTAGTAACTCAACCCACAACTGTTGTTGGGATTCCAAAGAATTTGTCCAACCAGGGATTCCAAGACTAGTAACACAACCCACTAACGGATTCTAGAGAATTTTTCCAACCAAGGCTTTTAGGACTAATAAGTCAACCCAAGTTGTTACAGGGCTTCCAGATCGTTTGTCTGACCAAGGATACCAGGAACTAGTAACTCACCCCATAGTCATAAGGAACATGAGAACCAACCAGAAAACAAAAGGAAAGACACGTAGAACACCATGGCTATCCAGGAAGTGGAAAATATAGATAAATCCACCGTAAATATAGGTAATCCTCCATGCTAATGATAGATCATGACCAAGAAACCACATGCATATGCCATGCATGCCAAAAATACCATGGAAATCATACATGCAACTTGGTACCTGCAAGAAAAACTCAATATAGTTGTTGATCCTAATGTCCTCTTGCACTTTCTTGAACTTTCTTGCTTTTCCTTTTCCTTCTTGATCCAAATTCCAAGTATTCCACACTCCACCAAGAGTGCTCCAAGAAAAATCTGTGTGTCCAAGAGTATGAGAGAGAGAGAGTAGAAAATGAGAGCTCCAAAATTGAACTAACAAAAAGCTACAAAATGATCCTCATAACCTTTTTTTAATGATACCTCTATTTTCTTCATTTTCCTCCTCACATGCAACCAGTGACTTTTCACCTCCCTATTCTCCTATTTTCCATTATTTTCATAAATAAATTGTCAATTAATGAACCTTTTCCTTTCCAAAGTCTCTATGATTGTCTCTGCCAATTTCCATAGCCATTAATTGATCACAAGTGATCACCATCACTATTTTTTTTTCCAACATTCATCTTGGAATATGTGTCCTATGACCATGGTTATTATTTTTCATTTATTAACTTTATTACACATATTTTTGACCAAGGCTGTTACACTTTCGAAATTTTGAATTATAATGCTCACAATTATTTGGTTGATTCCAGTGCATTTGCGAATGTTATGCCATTTTATACTGCCAAGAAAATAAATGCTAAATGCGATAAAATTGATGCATGGATCATATAGCTAGGCACATCATTTTTCCAGGCCATAATTGAACTCAACAATGTTATTAGTCTTTTATTATCTGATCATAGAGTTCACCAATGTTTAAATTTCGTAGTTGTGGATATTCTCGAAACTTATGGCCTACTACTGAGCAGAGATTGGTCCAACAAAATAAAATATAATTTGCAATGGATTGGTCTCATTTATGGTTTCAATACAAGGGAAGAAATAACCAGATTCCAGTTGAAAGCGAACCTTACATGAAGCATAATGTGACAGTGACTTGAGGAAAGAAATGAACCAATGGGCTTTGCAGAGGTGATATTTGGAAAATTGTTTTCTAGAGGTAGATCACAAATGTTATCTGACATAGCCTTCACTTATCCCACTTGATTCAAAGCTGGATGTCCTTCCTCAAAATCCTACTGGTGCTAATGACTCTTATATAGTAGATATATATAGTACTAGTATAGGACATAAATCTAATATTTCTAACACTTGGATTTTATATTTTGAAGGTTCGAAAATGCAGGAGGGTTTTGGAGCTACTTCCATTTTAATAGAGCTGCAATAGAGAAAACATTTGATCTCTTTCCACTTGGAAATTGAGTGCACCAACTCATTTTTGAATACGAAGCACTCATACTAGGTTTGAAGAAAGACATTGATCTCAAAGTTGAGTTACTAAAAGAAATAAGTGACTCTAAAATCAGCTTAAGACAGGTATAGAATACCATACACTGTGTATCATCTAATCTCAAAATTTATTAACAATGACATTTGATTTTTCACTTCCAAGCGTTTAATATTGTTTCCATTCCTAGAATCTGTAACATTGATGCTGATACATTAGCAAATGTTGCTACTAGGTTGTCACCATTGAAGGATGGATTTTCTATTGAATTTATTTATAGGCTATCCATTCTTGATAATATTACTAATTTTCATGTTTTCAATGAAAAAAAAAAGATACTAGATTTTATGGAGAACACTGATGTGTTCAAAGATGTATCCATCGATGAATGTGAGCATGAGAAAGCATTGCAAGATGTAGCTCAATAAAGAAAAGGAAACCTCATAATGAAAGGTGTGGTGTTATTGAAAAGGCTATATCACTTGTAGAACTTCTTTAAGGTATTTTTAAATGCAAATACTCATATCTAGACCTTATTTCATGAACAAATAAATCTTTGTACAAAAAAATATATAAATTTTGTTAATCTTGATACTTGTTGAACACCTCAAGGGTGGAAATCCTTCATCCACCTCTTTAAGTAGTACCAAGATGTTTTCACACGTGTTATAGACATTTTTGTGCCTTACAGCTCTAAGCATGAAATGTCCATAAACCAAGGGATCCTAAGTCCCTAAAAGTGTTGTTCCGACCCCTAGAGGAACAAGGTCAACCAATTACAGCTTCTCCCAGAAGTTCTCCACCAGAAACTGCTCAGAATCAGTCAAATCAGGATCATTTCAACTGCTCCACTAGCTAGCTATGTTGCATAGCAACCAAGTACACTAGCTAGGTGCGTTGCAATGCACCTAAATGCACTACCAGGGTGTGCTGAACGGGAAATGACAAATGGCAGTGTCATTCCGTGAGGTGGACAGACAATGGAAGCTTCCAGAATCTTCCTCAATGACACTTGCCTCACTGAGTTCGACCAAGGATGAGTAAGAGGCTCTCAGTCTCCAAGTGGAAGCAAGAACTGACAGAGAGAAGCCACTAGTCAAATCATAAGCCGACTCATCCTCTTTGTATACATCTATATATGGATCCCTCATCCCAGAGATCCAGAGGCTAGAATTTTGTACATTGCAGAGAATTGTTGTTGGTTTTGAGATAGAGATCAGAGTATTGGGTGATTTATGCTTTGTTGGAGGTGAAGAGGGGATTCCTTTGCTGGGCGGTTGATGCTGGATCAGGAATCATCGGTTGTAACTCCTCCTGGATCTTCTTGTAATATCAATAAAACTATTTGAGTTTCTCCTACATGCTTGTGTATCAATGATGTTTTTGTTATATTTACATGTTTAGCTTAAATCTGATCCTAAGCTATTTATGAATATAAATCCATGTCTTTGTGTAGTTTTCCTCTTCTGTGATCTTGTAGGAACTTGGTGAAGCTGGGCAAGTAAGGGAGTAGGTAGCTGGAAGCTGTCAAAGAGGAGAGAGATTGGATCAAAGGACTAGCGCAAGACACATGTTGGTTCATCCTATTCCTCTTCATTTATAGTTCATAAAGAAGAATACGAAAGTAGTTTTCTCTGTTTGTTTCTAAGGTACTGTCACACCTTAGTGGGATAGGGGCATTCTGAGTAGACACTTTTCCCATTAACAAAATGGCGACTCCACTGGGGATCATGTCTAGTTAGTTTGTTTGTGTTTCTCTTGTTGTTTGTTTCATAAACACAGAAGTAGCAATCGAACTGCATTTGCAATTATCAAATGCAAAGTAGACACCTGCTACTTCAATCCATTCACTGGATTTGTTTATGATTTGAACAGCTGATTCACAAATGATCTGATTACCCTTTGCGATAGCTCTTAGACCTCCTTTAAATCCACCCTTTGATTGTGCATTACTGATTGCTTTTACTCGGCCAAAAACCATAGATTAAACTGCAAACCGTGACCCAGAACCCGGATAGAATTCTCGTTTCTGCCCCAGCGTAGGCACTGTGAAGAGATTCTGCATTTCAACGCAATTCCCGAGAGGGCTACCTGCGCTGCAATCCAGTTTCTCTGTGTAACAGGTGCGCTGATCAGCCTAGCCCTGTGCAGCTAAGGTTCTTTGCTTCATTTTTTCAGTTTTGTCTCTGATTTTTGCAGCGTGTGATCAGTGTGTGTCTGTTTAAAAACCCCTTTTCTTTGCCTTAATTCCACCTCCTTTGTACAAAAAGACTGTAGATGTTCTTTGTGTGTTTGTTACATCATTTACAGTTTTCCATTGAAAAAGTAGAATAGTCATACTGTCATCCTTTGATTTAGATCTGTCGTAAGTGTCGATTTTGATCTTAGGAGAAATTTTATTTGCTGTTGACAGTCGATTATGCTTTTACTTTTTCCTTTGGTTTGAATTTGTCAATTTCTAGTGTCGAAACGAGTGTTTATTTCAAAATCATAAAGTGTCGTAATCTTCTCTACCTTTTGATTTCGAAAAGAAGCTTGTTTGTGTTTGTCACTTGAAAGCAAATTCAGATTTGTACTTCAACTTTCTTTTTAGGAATCAATATTAAGAAAGTGAAAACAAATACATGCATATGTGCATTTGCATATTGATAGTTTGTTTGGCTTGATTTAGGAAAAGTGCATCTACAGTGTGCTCTTTGCTCTTTGAGAAAATATTGTCTCTTTCTTTTCCCCTTGTAGCTAGGATTTTCATTGCTGAAAAGAGATAAAAGTTTGCTTATCATCTTTAGATTGCATTTTAGGAATTACATCTACATCTCGTGGTGATCCCAAAAGGCAAACTTCTAAGAAAGATCAACTTAAAATAAATTGAATGAATCTAACAACGCTTTGGAACTTACCGCACAACATTTAGAGGTCTAGGCTAGAGATGTATTCTGGCGTCGTAAAGCCTGGTAACTGTTGTCCTCACTGATGGTTGGGTGATTCCTCCACTTTGAGACGATAAGTGCCAGTACAGACTTGTGCTCCCATGTATCGTCGAGTATATATTGGGAGACCCCTATAGGCTTAAAACCTTTTATCCATAGGAAGCCGTCTCGGCCGCCCTACTGGTCGCAATGCACCGAACACAGCATTCGGGAAGATTGACTGCCATACCGTAAAAAGTATTCTGCAGTTTTGCGATTGGTTTCGTACTCCCTCTACCTAGATCTCCAGAGCAGTCACTTTCATTCCTTTTCAGACTCCTTAACAGAAAAGGTCCAACTGAGCACTTGTCACTTCAGGCTCATTAAAAATCGAAGGAGACTAGAGTCATCTTTTGTTTTTTCTCGACTCTTAAAAACTGAAAAAACAAGTTGTGTCAAAGCGTCTTAAAAATTATTTTAAACGGAACATTCATCCCCTTTTCCTACGTTGATCTTAGGTTGAGAAAATGGAGTCTACCAACCAAGGAATTCCCCTTGGTGGAAATCCTAGTCCCTTCTCCTCTTGGAGAGATGTTGGTGCACCCCATATGGCCACATTGTCACTTCCAGGACTGACAATTGGCTTGCCAGTATGGCTCTTCTCAACCAATGTCGTTCAGAACACCACTATTCCTGAACAATTGAATCAGCATCTAGACGAGTCCAGAGTTGCCCACCAACCTTCTACTTCCTCTAATTCTTCCTCTCCTCCTTCCTCTTTGCTTGATGGGGCTGGCAAAGCCAAAAGTCAAGTTCCTAAGGAGAAGAAGGAGAAGAAGAAGAAAGAGAAGAAGAAGAAGGAGCCAAAGGCGAATGGGGGAAAACGAGTGTCGTCTAACGAAAATCCACACACTGCACCGACCAGGCCTAAATCGCCATGTGTCATTTGCAAAGGAGACCACTTTCACAGAGATTGTCCTTGCATCCCTCAGATACTAAGGGACTGGTCTCCTCGTTTGCACAATCCGGTGTCATCAACCTCTGATGATCATGTTGAAAGCACACCGTCAACTAGCGAAAGTGAAGCCCCAGGACAAAAAGGGAAAGCTAGATTTCCTTGTAAAATGTGCGAAGGCAATCATGCCGTCCACCGTTGTCCCTTCTTAGACGAAGCGAAAAGAGTTTTGGATGATCGTCCGGTTTCACCGTTACGACTTCCTCCTGGATATAAAAAACTCTTGCCGAGTCCGTCGCTAGTTGAGAATCTAGCTGGCCCACTCAAGTGGTCGGCTGAAGCACCTATCATCGAAGATAAACCATCTGAATCCATACCAGACGAAAGTCAAAAGGTCGAGGCGGCAGTTGACCCGGTCTTGCCTTCATAGGTTTTATCTTCGGATGATACAGTCACTAAAGAGAACAAGGATGACACCGTCCAAATTCTTTTCGTCAACACAGACTCCGATGAACATGGGGGCAATCTACCCATTCCCTTACTGCAGGAGGGAAGTTTGTCAGAGCCATACCCGGCCATCTACTCGGTCCCACCTCCAAGCAACCTAGTTGTCTCCTTCGATTGGAATCAACTAGGTAGACCCCGTTTACCAGCAAGCATACCATTCCGAATTATCGTTCAAATATATAGAATGGTCATGGCTGGTACCATCATAGATGAGGGGGCTTCTGTGAGTATCCTTTCCTCTATTTCTTGGAAAGCACTTGGTTTGCCATCGTTGTTGCCTAAGATGAGAAATCTGACAGGTTTTGATAAAGGAACCAGTCGACCCTTAGGGATCCTTCCCAATGTGCCCATAACATTGAGAGGGAAGACAGTTCAAATGAATGTAATGGTAGTTCAAGGACCCTTGGATTATAATCTACTCCTTGGACGAGACTATATTTATTGCATGGGAGCCATCGTCTCCTCACTCTTTAGAGTAATGTGTTTTCCGCACGAAGGAAGAGTGGTCAAGCTCATGGACTAGCTTTCATTTCCCGGATCACGCATAGCAAATAGTCATATACCATCCCTAAATGGTCTCTTCACGCAAGAAATGTCTCAATCCCCAGTCCGTCCTCCCGATGAGCGCGAGTAATTCAGAGGGATATGACTGAAACCCAGGGGGCATGCGTCCTGGTCTGCTTCGGCAGGAAAACTTCAGGTATAAGGTAGGTTTCTGTGGGAGAATATGACTAGTCTGTACCCCGTCCGTGATTGGAAGAGGGGTTATTCTAGGATAATATTCTCTTGTCAAAGTTATGTGAGTTGGCGAACGTCGTCACTCACCTTTGTTTATCTCGGTAGACACCGCCGAAGAAGTGTTTTGTTTGAACCGCGAATCGAACAATCTTTGGGTGACCTGTAAGAGGTAGTACCCTTTCTGATAAAACGAATGTTTTGTCAGCTCGAATAAAGGGTGACCCTTCTTGATAAAACAAATGTTTTTTCAGCTCGAATAGAGGGAGACCTCGAAACTCTGTTTTATACCTGGGGGCATGCAAACCTTTTGGAGTGCAAGCGAGGGGTGGCTATTTATTTTTTTAAATTTTTAGGACCTCTAACCCTTTAAACTCGTAGGATTAGTCGTCACCTAACTTGCATAAAGAAAGGATGTGGGGCAAAAATCTAAAAGTTGTCGTTTTGTAAGAGACATTCTTATCATATGACTGGATTAATCGAGCAGTTTTAGCACATAGTTCAAGCTCGTTAAAAAATAAACATAAGACATGAGCAAATGTTTCCACCCGCGTTTAAGCTCGTTAAAAAATGAACTATTCCCCGGTAAATAACCACCGTGAATGAAGTATTTCAGCCATTAAAGCCTTGGTCGTGTTTGCACCGTCACCTCCACTTTTCCATTGGCCGATCATTCACCTCCATTTGATTGTTTACCCATTTTGAGGAACAGCTGCGAAGAGTGATTTCACTAGCCATCCTTGTGACACTCCCGTGATTGGAAAATTCCAACCCTTACCTGGAATCAGCTGCTACCCATTTTATCACTCGTTCCTCAAAAGACGAGTCTTCTTTAAGCTCTTTTCAACGTACTCGTAAAATATGAAAAGATTGCCGAGTTTTGGCCTTCCAGCTCGTTAAAGCGACCGGAAGCGCTATCCCTCCTCTAGATTTTAATCTTTTTGGACCTGAGGGATTATTGCACAAAAAGATCGAGCGCTTGTTTTATTCGGCTCGTTAAAACTATCGAAAATTCATCCCTTCTGTATTGTTTTATACTTTTTCGGACTTAAGGGATTAGATGACGAAAAAGGAATTTTGGAGTTACCTTTACGTACCTTTTCAGACTCTCTAAAAATGAAAAGGATCGAGTTATCTTTGTCGTTAAACTCGTTAAAAAGATTAATAGCGACAAACTTGTCTTTAGACGAGAACGAGTTTCACTATCGCTAGGCTGGTTAAAACATAGCGATGGGTTTGCCCGAAGGGAAAATTATAGAACAAGCATATGTTATCCTCCTCAAGCTTGATAAAAATAAAGAGGTACTGGTCAGCAATGACTGGGGAAAAATTGGGAAGAAACTCAAAGAATCTTTATTAGTAGCAAGTCGCTCTTGAACATGACACTTCCACTTCGTGCCTGAGTCAGGTTGGGTTGTTTCATTCACCGGTCACATCACCATGGTCACGCCATACCATCCACATTTGGGGTAAATGCTACCAATCCATCACATAAGTGTCGCCAACATGTTCAAGAGAAGTCATCCAGAGAAGTCATCCGTGTCCCATCCACTACCATACATTACACTTCATTCTTTCATGACCGCCATCCTGAACCATATATCATCAGATCGTTTTCACCTCCATCAAAATCATTTGCTCCGTTCCACATCATTGATGTGGGATTCATCAAGGCCCTCCTTTGACGGATCGCTTCTTGTCGACATCAGCTCATTATCCAAGAAGTTGATCTAGGAACACCCCATTCAGTACTTTGAAGCTTGCATGCCTCAATGGCAAGTTTCTCACTTCCGGCGACAGGTATACATCAATGACCTTCGACCGAAAGATTTTGCGTGGTGTTCGACGCCAAGTCCTTTATTCACACCACGTGAATTGTACTGCAGTACCTTGAGGGTCATCATCATTATCGGTGATTCCTCTCGCGCTTGTTAACAGTTTACATCATTGACTGGTAATCAAGCGATGTCTTTCCATGTTCGACTTCAAAACATTTCTCACATGGATCGACTTGTACTTCGAGTGAAGATAGGACGAGATTGAAGATCCTGGATCTAGTTTCATCCATCCGGGCTACGATATATATTCAGGAGAATAAAGACATTGAAATGTACAGCATTGCAGCACAGATAATCATCCTACCAAAAGGATGATGGCTCTATTAGAATCATCAGTCTACCATCAGACGATTGTCTGTCCTATGTACATGAAAATGAATTTATAAAGCTGAGCATGGGAATGCCCACCTCAGCTAGATCATGAAAACAGTATGAAGATAATGTATTGTATTGTATCTTATTACAGGTCTCCTCCCAGTATTGAAAGAACTTCGGATCCTCCTGATAAAGCATTTCACCCGATAAACGGCCTCATACTTTAGGGGGCAACTGTTATAGACATTTTTGTGCCTTACAGCTCTAAGCATGAAATGTCCATAAACCAAGGGATCCTAAGTCCCTAAAAGTGTTGTTCCAATTCCTAGAGGAACAAGGTCAACCAATTATAGCTTCTCCCAGAAGTTCTCCACTAGAAACTGCTCAGAATCAGTCAAATCAGGATCATTTCAGTTGCTCCACTAGCTAGCTGCGTTGCATAGCACCCAAGTACACTAGCTAGGTGTGTTGCAACGCACCTAAATGCACTACCAGGGTGCGCTGAGTGGGAAATGACAAATGGCAGTGTCATTCCGCGAGGTGGACAGACAATGGAAGCTTCCAGAATCTTCCCCAATGACACTTGCCTCACTGAGTTCGACCAAGGATGAGTAAGAGGCTCTCAGTCTCCAAGTGGAAGAAAGAACTGACAGAGAGAAGCCACTAGTCAAATCATAAGCTGACTCATCCTCTTTGCATACATCTATATATGGATCCCTCATCCCAGAGATCCAGAGGCTGGAATTTTGTACATTGCAGAGAATTGCTGTTGGTTTTGAGATAGAGATCAGAGTATTGGGTGATTTATGCTTTGTTGGAGGTGAAGAGGGGATTCCTTTGCTGGGGGGTTGATGCTGGATCAGGAATCATCGGTTGTAACTCCTCCTGGATCTTCTTGTAATATCAATAAAACTATTTTAGTTTCTCCTACATGCTTGTGTATCAATGATGTTTTTGTTATATTTGCATGTTTAGCTTAAATCTGATCCTAAGCTATTTATGAATATAAATCCATGTCTTTGTGTAGTTTTCCTCTTCTGTGATCTTGCAGGAACTTGGTGAAGCTGGGCAAGTAAGGGAGTAGGTAGCTGGAAGCTGTCAAAGAGGAGAGAGATTGGATCAAAGGACTAGCGCAAGACACAGGTTGGTTCATCCTATTCCTCTTCATTTATAGTTCATAAAGAAGAATACGAAAGTATTTTTCTCTGTTTGTTTCTAAGGTACTGTCACACCTTAGTGGGATAGGGGCGTTCTGAGTAGACACTTTTCCCATTAACAACATGGACATACGATGATATTAAAACTTACTACATGTGAATAATCTAGTACATGATACTAGCTAAGGAAGGGGCCAAGCCTGTTCAATAGAAGCTACGAAAATTCTATCCGACTCTTGAGCCCTTAATTCAGAAATAATTGAGAAAGTTGTTGGATGCTCAGATCATTTTCAAAGTGTGACATTCAACATGGGTCTCTAATCTGGTTTTGGTAAGGAAGAAGTTTGGGGAATACACTTGTGCATTGATTTTTGTACTCTGAATCGTGCCTTAGATAAGGAAAACTATCTTTCATTGATGGAACATATTTTAAAGACAGTATCAGGGTCTATAATGTTTCCATTCCTAGATGAATTTTTGGGTTATAACCATGTTCTTGTGTCAGAACCTAACAGGCACAAGACAACATTTTGAAATAACTGGGGCACAGTTGCTTTTAAAAGAATGCCATTTGGGCTTATTAATGCAGGTGTGACCTTTCAACGTCCTATGGACATCAAATTTTGTGGTTTTATTGGATAGAACATTGTGTTTTACCTAGATTACGTGATAGTGTTTTAAAAAAGAATATTTGACCACTTAAGCCATCTAAAGAAAAATTTTGAGTGATGTCATAAATATGGGATATCTCTTAATGCCATGAAGGGAATTATTACAAGGTAAATCTCTTGGGCCATATCATCAGAAAGAGTGGGATTAAGGTAGACCATGAATGGGTTAGAACTAATACTTAGATCACCTTCCTGGTGAACAAGAAAGCCATGCATTCCTTCTTAAGGAAAATTAATTTCCTCCACAAATTCATATCTAAATATGCACAGATAGCGAAACCACTGGAAGAGATGATAAAGAAGGATGTGATTTATAAATGAGATAAAATGGAAAAGGATGTATTTACTCGTATAATAAATCAATCACAAAAGCACTAGCACCATATAGCCTAGATTTCGACAAATATTTCCTACTATAAACCTTCTCTTCTGATACTTCTCTTTTTGTTGTTCTTATGAAAAGGGATGATCATGATAATGAATGACCTATATCATTCATGAGTGCCCACTTGCACAAACCTAAACTTAATTACCTTACCATTGATAAAGAGGATTACATAGTATACAAGGTGGTAAAACACTTTAGGCCGTATCTTCTGAAGAATCGTGTTATTATATTTATGCCACACCCATCTATCAAATCATTGTTTGTTCAACATGAGCTGGGTGAAATAAGAGTGAACTGGATGACCATCTTGTAGGAGTACGATCTTGAGTTCAAATTATTTCACATGATCAAGGGCCATGGTCTATGTCAGCTAGAAGCAAGCACACAAGAAGATGATTCTTCTGGATGGGAGCAATAAATATAAATGTATAATATCGAAGAAGCTAACCCCATTGACACATCCACCTTTTAGTATGCAGATGTGTGGCAATATCTTCCACATGGTACCATGCCTTCTCATTTATCAGTGAGATAGAATAGGGTTATCAGGTTGAAATCTTTATCTTATCAGTTAGTACATGAGGTTCTTTTCAAGAAGCACCATAACGGGGTCCTACTTAGATGCTTCAAAGCACCATATTCAAAAAGGGTATCGCGTGACCTCCATGATAGAATAGTCGAAGGAACTTTGTAGGAGACACTACTGCATAAAAAGTTATGTGGGCCAATTTATATTGGCCCACACTCTTCAAATATTACCATGCTTATACCCGTTAGTGTTTGGTTTTTCATAAATGAATTGGTTGATAAAAGAAGTCAGCTACCCCATTGTAGCCCAAGGCTATAGAAGAACCATTCTAAAAAAAGGGCTTAGGTGTTATCGGTGATATATTTCCACACTCATTAAAGAAGAATTGTTATATTCTCACTACTGCAGATTACTTCACGTTGTGGATAAAAGCAGTTCCTTTAAAGCAAGTGAATAATAAAAAATTCATCATCTTCCTCAAGTAGAACATGATCATTAGGGTCAATGCTCTAACTTCACTTGTTTTTCATAATGCAACGTATTTATCATTGCTCAAACTTTATGATTTTTCATTAGAAAATGGCATCATATTGAAACATTCAACTAACTACTATCCGTAGGGAAAACGTCTTATTGATTCAATCGATAAGAACCTAATTTTCATCAAAAAAGAGACAATCCTCTCTAAACAAAGGGATTGACACACTACTTTGGTGAATTATCTATGGGATGACCATGCCACTCCTAAACCTTCTCTAAATAAATCTCCTTACTTTCTAGCATATGGAAAAGAATCCATCCTACCTCTGAACATTTACTTGCCTTCCCTTAAACTCTCACAAGAATCTCAAGGTAATCCTTTTATCTCGTTTCAAGGTAGGATAGACACTCTTCTAAAGTTACAAGAAGAAAGGAGGAAAGAAAAAAAAATATTTTCTCTTCATCAAAACCATATCAAGAGGTGGTTTGATAAGAAATCTATGGGGAAATTATCGTTCAATGTAAGTGACTTGATATTGAAATGGGAAAAGTCCCACGAAGAGAAGGGGAAACACACAAAGTTCCAGTCCCTGTGGACCAGTTTGTTTGCTATTTGTTAGAAGCTTTTCTATCACACTTATCGTCTCCAATATTTGGACAAGAAGATTGACTCTCTTCCTGTAAATGACCAAGATTTGAAAAAATATTTTCAATGACAGTCTATGGTTGTACCCTATCCTATGTACATAGTCTGTTATTTTTGTTTGTTTGTTTGTCATGTTTAGTCTTTTCAGTTTTTTGTTTCATTCAAGTGAATAAGCTTCGTGTGTAAGTTTGTTTTGGGTTCCAATGTATATGGAAAAAAATTAAAGGGCCTTGTGACACTGCAACTTTTGGCTAACCTTTAGTCCTTCTTCTCTGTCTTGGTTCACACCTTTTGGTTGATGATGTTTTGATGGAAAATATGATCCTTGCATAAAGAGATATTTTTGTGAAACCATGACACTCATATTTATTCTATAAGTCTTGTTTCTATGCTTAGTTTTTTATATTTTGGTTTTTTACACACTCATCCCATCAAGTAGAGAAGGATAACGGGAAAATATTAACAAGAAAAATCATATCAGAGGTTTTATATATGCTCATAAAGGAAGAACCTCTTCTTCTCTCAATAAGTCAATATCACTATTCCACCCCATGAAATAAATAAGTGTCAAAGCACAATCCTATTAAAATAAATAAATAAAGGATGAAATAAGAGAAAGGCTTCATGTGTAGGGAGGTGAAGCAAGTAAATTCACTGTAGTACTATCTAGGCTCGCTGGCAGCGAAGAAATGCTTATGTTCCTGTAGTGACTTCGTCGGGGTACTTTCTAGGCGTACTAGCAATGGAGCAACACCAAAGATGAAAACTCATACTCTGAATATCTTAATCTCACAAAGTACATTAACCTTCTCCTAAATCAAAACATTGCGATATAGATGGCCTTATGATTATGTTCAATTGAGAAAGAGATAAATGGGACTATATTGATAACCGGGTTAAGTGTGGAAGCTAGAGTAATTTGTATGATGAACCAATACTTCATGAGAAACTAGGACCTGAATGAAATATTAGACCAAGTCAGAGAAGTTGGAATTCAACGAATATGTCAATAAGTGTTATCATTACTACAACACCCTCCAAAATTTTGGCCTACATCTAAATTTCAGAGCCTATTTTGAATTTTCATGTTATCATTGCAAGTATTAAGAGTCATTACAAGTGTTTTCTCTAAGTGTTCCAATCTCATTTGGAGGAAAATCAAAGTGTCATCTTTTGGCATGGTAGGTGTCGCATATCACATAAATATAGTTATGGTTCGTTTCAAGGGGTAACTTTGGTGTTAATGAGTCCTATTTATAATCTATACATGTATTATACTCATTCTCATAGTTTTTTAAGTATTTCCACACAACTATCATCACCATTGTCGGAAAGTGTATCTTTAGTGTCACACCTGGGGAAAGTTGTCACATTATCTTCACATTGGGGGTATTATGTTGTTCATGTGTTATGCGTGATCATTGTTGTGTCATAAATTTTTCTGAGTGTGTGATCATGCTTTTGTTTGATCCTTGTTCAACTTGGCCTTACTAATCCCACACTTAGCAAAATCTGGAAAATATTCTTTCCACAAAAATTGACCTCACTCATCCTTCCTAAACTATGCACTGCACAATCTCACACCTTACCTCTTGGAAATGTATAATGCACAGATCCTTCCTCCCATAACTGTGCACCCTTGCCTCCAAGTCACCTTCTTCTATGAATTGTGTAGTCTCAAGCATCAACCCTCTAGCTTGACCCTTGAACTGCACAATTGTGCAAGCCCTAGGCCTTTGTCCCTCCAGAACTATATGGTGGAAAACCTCATTCCTCAAGCCTCAATTCCACCACCTTGAGCTCCTCAACTGAGAACTCACCTTTCCCTGCCCTACCTGAACTATGCACTTTGCAGTCTCAAGCCCTAGTCCTTTCTCGTAACCTCCTAAGCTTCACAATTATGCAATCCTTGAGCCAGTTTCTCAGCCTCACACTCAATTTGAACTTAGTCAGTGGTTTTCATGAAGCATGCTAGACTAGGGGTTTTCAAACTAATGTCAACGTGTAATGAATGGATTTCAATTGTAGGTATTATATCTTATTATGATATGATGATGAAGAAGGATATGAAGAGGAAGACCCTGCCAAATGACACTTTTGCAGCTGCAAAGACAAGTTGGTCATTGAAAAAGAAGAAGACGGACACCAGATTGCGATAGAAGATGGAAATCAAGATCATGTTGAAGAATCCCTACCTTCAAGTCTTATGGAGGTGGAAGAGGAAGAAAATGCACCATATTTCAAGATGACACAAAGATGGCAATAGAAATAATGGCTTGACATTTCCATATCATCATGTGGTCCATGTCATCAATGCCATGTCATGTCTTGTCAAGGTGTCATGTCAAGATGTATATGAGACATCATTTTCCACATCATTTTTGGATTATGTAATTTTCAATATGCGAGAAATGTAATGTAAAGTGGAATTATAAGAATCATCTATAAAGTGTAAAAAGTCATGAAGGAGTCAAAAGGTCAAAGAGAAGTAAAAGAGTCATTAGGGTAGTCCAAGTGTCATAAGGGAGTTGAATGGTCATCCCATTTGTTATATATACACCCTCATAGTTCATGCAAAGGAATTTTTACCTTGCCTCCTCTTACCAAGAATTAGAGAGGAAGATAGTTCTTTTGGGGGAGAAAGTGGTTGCTTTAACACTCTGCTATTGGAGCTAGTGATGTTGACTGCACTGATGTAACTTGGAACTTTTGCTTTATTTTTGAAGCTCATTGAGAAAAAAACTTTCACGCATATGTCATAAATATTGTAAGACTATCTGTTGAATGTTTGTGATGTATGATTTTTTTCATCTGTACTAAGAAAATTGAACTATTTCGGTAGCTTTGGTACTTATCTTGTTGAAGGTGTGGTGTATGTGTTTTAACAATCATTTTTTCTATGTGAACTATTTCTCTAGTTGATCAATGATTCGTCCATATGTATATGTTCATGCGTATTTACTATATTAGTACTATTAATTTTATTTTAAAGGCTCACTTTTATCTCCCCATCGATATAAGAATATTGATACATTTTGTAGTTGAACATTCCAAAAGGCATACCCACATTTTCATTAGAAAGTACATGTACATTACTCTCTTGTGTTGGACTCCATAGCCAAGGAAAATATCTAAGAACATATGGTAGCCGGGCTTTATTTCTGGAAGGGATCCCACACCAAAAAATGTGAAGTCTAATTGGGACTTTTCATCCCAGAGACCCCATTGTATGTTGGTAGTATCTAGCACTGTGAATAGGTTACTAGATTCATTTATTACTATACAAATTTAGGATGACATCATTTTTATCTATTTGTGTATTTTTCTTTTAGTTGTCTTCATTTAGTAAGTTACTTAGTGAATATTTGAAAATAATAAAATAAACTTAGACATCCTCTTGTTACACATGTTTTCAATGGAAATCTTAAAACATTTCAATAACTGTTAAAATTTTGTAGTATATAAACTAGTTTATATCAATTCAATATTATTGATTTATGGCCCAAATAAGCCACAAAATATAGAATTTACATAATGGAAACAAAATCACGTTGTAAAGTTGAGTTGGATCTTGTTCCCTTCCTATCTCACATTTCTGTCCCTAGCACCTCAACTCTATTTTACCCTTAATCTAACTCCCAACCCTGCGATCTTCTTCCCTAATCTTTGTATGCAAGGAAACACCTAAATTTCCTTTCCTCATAATAAGGCTATTTTACCCTCTCTCCTCTCTAGTAACCCTATGATCGTTACTCATAATAACAAATACACCACTACACTACACTCTGCAATTGTATATCATCACTCACATGCACTCAAACATGTACTATTCATCAGCCTTTATTATTAAAATGTAACCAAAAATTTGTTAATTACTTCAGTAGAAAACTTAGTTTTCTTACCCCCTTTCCTCTTATCTCCTCGATTGTCCCCTCTCTTATGACCATATAGGTACCCACCCCATTGTTTCTCTATCTCAATGAACCTTCCTACACTCTCTCCTCTATCCCCTATTCCTTTCTATAAGGCACCACTATTCTCCACTCTACCCATATCTATAATTCAACTAGACGCACCATCATTTTGTTGTTATAGTTAGACACCTAATACTTATTTTTCATCATTCTATAAGATTGACATGTGTGAATAAACTTCCCATTTCATATCCTTTTATGGCTCCCAAATAATCTTAGGCTAGTCTCACATTAACCATTCTTGTGATCTCTTGCCTCCAAATCTAAATCCTTGAGGCCACCTAATGAATCATGGCCTATATTTCCCTATCTCTTTAGTAAATTTTCACATAAATAGTAAAATCTTATACATGTGCCTATAGAATGGGATTCAATTCATTCAGCCCTATCTCAATTATCATACCTCTTTTATTTATTCATATTCATAACAAATATTCATTTATTCCTCCTTAACCCTTCCTGTGGGAATTTGTTTTTATTTTTTCATGTTAAATGCATTAGATTTATGTTTATATCATGCTTCATTTTTTTCCTTTGGGAAAAGAAAAGAAAAAAAAAAGAGTACATATATTTCAAGTATAAATTTGAGGACATTCCTTGTATGTTAAATACTACAAGGAAGTGATCACACGTCTTAAACCTACCCATTAAATGCTTTAGATTGTTTGTGTATCAAAACATGACTCTTTATCTTACAACTAGTCATTCCTAGACATAGCCATAAAAAAAAAACATTTACTCAGTACACGTCATAAGTTACAAATTCCCTCATAAATTGACCATAAATAAGACTAACAATATTCCTTCACAACTATGACATTAATATGTAGAGTAAAATGACTAGTGTTCATAAATCATGAAGAATACCATGATTATACACTTTAGAATTATACTCCTTATGGAATAGAACAAAGGAGTCTTATGGCACTATTAATCCATTCTTGGATAAATTTTCCACTTCCATATTGAGCTCTCATAATACATGTTTTGTAGTAACATTTGTAAAAGAGGAAAGAACCAAGAGCACCAATTAGGCTAGAGGAGCCATATCTATAATAGATATTTTTGCATTCCTTGAATGAATTTTATCACCAAATCAGAGTTGTGAAATACTTGTAAGATTGGATACTTATTTTATTTTCTAATTTCAGTACAAAGAACATTTCTATGATTTCCCATTGATTATTGTTTTCAAGGCCAACATTGGCCTTGAAGTGGCACTCGAAATGTTCAAAGAGGAACAATACAAACCCAAGACTAACCTATATATTCTAGCATACTCCACCAAAAATACCATAGATAGTTCTTATAAACAATGAGAGGATTTATCCTTCAATGCCAAGTTGCACTTATGCTTCTGAGTTTGTGTCACTGCTATAATTTACACAATAGAAGAAGATAGAATATGATCCTTGAAGATAGCTTGGTTTCTTACTGGCCAAATTCTCCAACATATTATCAGTAATAATCCTCCATTTCTATAAAGAATTATTTATGAATAACTCTTCAAAACACTTTTCTATTGTATCCTTTTTCCCTACCCAAGTCCCATGTTTTTGGAAAACCTAGACCCACACTTATTGTAAGTATTGCAACTGAGAAATAGCTGTTTATTGTCTTCCCCTCCCTCCAAAAAAGACAGCAATGACCCATCCCTTAAAAAATTCTTTTTTTAAAGTGCATATTAGATTAGATATTTATTATACCTAATCAACAACATTAAGCAAATTCTTTGGTTGGAGTGAGAATTCATAAAATTCTCCTCCATCTTTCTCTCTCTGATAAGGAATATCATGAAGGATAAATAAATGCCTATTTTGTTCTATAATATCCCCCCAACTCATTGAAGATAAAAATAAGCTTATTTTCATTGTCCATCAATCTAATATAAGGATGCTCCAATTTAAAAACAAAATCATTAAAATGCTCCACCTAATCACCTTAATTACCTAGATGTTGTTTAGACAACTAGCCTTGTTTCCAAATTTTCACTTATTTTGAATCCACAATATTCTCCAATGATGCTATGTCGATTTACTATAGGAAATTTACCAGGTCGATAGTAAGGAACAAATTTTCCTTGTATCCCATTGTTACATCCATGCCAACACTAACTTGAAAACCTTTCCCTACTTTCCATGCTATAAAGTTCTCAATAATTGGGAAGGATTAAGTCGAAGCTCTCCAATGGCTTAAGGAAGAGCACCCTTGATTTCATTTCTCACCCAACTAATGAAAAATTGAAGTGCCACATACTAATCCAAAAGGATCCTACTCTATAAAATGGTTGTTGTCAAATAATTCTAGAGAGACTTAGTCACAAGAGATTTAATGAATAAACCAATATTTTTGATGCCCCATTCACCAACCTCTTTTCTTTGAACAATTTTTGTCTAGCTAGTTAGATGCAACCCATTATAGTCCCCACTACTTCTCCAAACGTAATCACAACATATCTTTCTTTTATGCTCTAGAATTTCTTTTGGAATGCTTGCTAATAGGTTCCAATATACCAAAGCGTCTTTTAGAATTGATTTGATAAAAACAATCTAACCACTTGTGATAGCCATCTATTGCACCAAAAATTCACTCTCTTCCACTTTTCCCAATAACTAGTTCTAATCTTTCTTCCCATAGTTATTTGGATTCAGGAAGAAGCTGAAATATTTAAAACTATCAATAATATATTTCCTTCCAAAAGGACTTAAATTCACCAACCAGGCCATCAAACCTCTATCAATATTTGAGGTGAGAACAACAAATTTATCCATTTTCATTCTAGTTCCATTACAATATAATTTTAGAATGGTCATCATCCTCCTTATCACTTCCTCCTCCCCAAAATACAAAATGAAGAAGTCATTGTCAAATAAAATGTGTGAAATAGATGTAGATCAACCCATCAACACCCCTCTCATCTCCCTATTCCTTATAACATCATGGATCACCAAACTAAGTCATTTTGCAACTAATAAAAACAAGTATGGAGATAAAGGCCATCTCTAACATAGTCCAGGGCATATTTGAAAAATAGTGAAGTTTCCCCATTAATCGATATTACAAAGTGAGCACTAGTTCAACATGCCACTATGCACTTGACCACTCTATAAGAAAATATTACAATGAAAAAGTAATAATTGTAGAAATGTCTAAGAAACCCTATCATATTCCTTAGACAAGTCTAGTTTTACCAACAACATATGATTTTTTAGTAATTTAATACTATGAAGGGATTCTTGGGATAACCCTACCACCTTGTGAATGTGCTTATATTTTAGAAAACCAAACTTCTCAACTAAAATTACTCTTGAGAGAATTGGCTTTAGCCTCATTGTAATTATTTTTGTAATGGTTTGATAAATTATCTTGTAAAGAGACATAGGTTGATAGTCATCAAAGGAATCTAGGATATATACATTTGGATTTAATGCTATGAATGTTGAGAATGAGTTAGTCAAAATTATCCCTTCCAATATCACCTCCACTAGTATCAAAAGATCCATAGCCAAAAGGTCAAAAAACACCAAGAAAAATTATAGTTCCCAACCATCCGACCCAGGACTACGATCCTTTCTTAAGGTATTCATGGTATCTAATATTTTGGCCAAGGAAACCTCCTAAAACAATTTATCATAATATTCATCTTGTATCAACCTAAGAAATTTCCTTACAACTTCCAAAATATTTTTCACATTGCATTTTGTTAGGTCCTCGAATATTTTTGTCAAAATGCCTCACCCCCAACCAAACTAAGTCCTATTTTTTTTTTTTTTTTTCCCTGCCTTCTTCATCCCACAGCTCTCATTGTTAGGCCCCAAAACTTCCCTAATTTTTACCTATAGAACCCCATCTTATCCTCTATTTCACGACTTCAAAAAAACCTTTATGTATGCATTTTTTGTTGGAAATAATACTGAGAGGGGGGGGGGGGTGAATCAATATTGGCAAGTCAATAATATTTCTTTTCACAATTAGATTTGTATACACTACTTCAGTTAATGAAACTTGTGTATATACGCAACTGTAGTTAAGGAAACTAGTGTATATCCTGCAGACTTATAATTTAGTTAATTCATCATATGTTGATCTTTAATCTGTGCATCAAAACCATATAACAGTAACCAGGTACAGTAAAAACAGAGCAGACAATCACACACAAGAACACAAGATATAAGGTGGAAACCCAATGTGGGTGAAAACCACCTGCTGCAATTTGTCTCTATCTTCTTTTAATAAGAAACTTCTTTTTACAATATTTCTGTACTGGTGTAGTCTTATACCAGTACGCAAGCTTCTACCTGTAGAAGGCTACAACCTTCTCTCATTCTCCAGCTTCTCCTGGAAGGGAGCTACAACCCCCTTAGCTCTTGTACTAGCTGATGTACCAGTACGTAGGTGCTGACCTACAAAAGGCTACAACCTTCTCTTTTCTTCTAGGGACCACATTTCATAAATTTTCAGACTGGATCCATCAATAACATCAATCCAACATCAAAATATATCTTCATCAATCAATCTCCTTTGCACCAACCAAAATTGAATCAAACAATCACTTCTCTGAATGTTGTAACTAGAATACAGTAGCAGTACCAGAACCCAAGCCAGAACCCAGAACACTGCAACAGCAAACAGAAGTAGCTAAAACATATTTTATGAGATGTACGCTACTTCAATGTGTCGAACCTGCGTTCATATGTTGTTATATGAAGGCAAACCTGCGTATAAGATGTTTTTGAAATGCCGAACTAGCGTGTATACGCTCCTTTATTGTATTGAACCTGCGTACGGATCTATAAAATATGATTTAACCTTGACAACTATTCAGACATTAGTTATACCCAGATCATCAGATTTACAGATTACGACATGCACTAATTATAAAAGATCAAAACCACACAAAGATACTTCTCTTCAAGCCTTAAGATCTTGACCCATCTATAGAACTTATCCTTCTTCAAGCGCTCAGATTCCTCCTTGATTAAGATCTAGTTATGCACCATAACCCAATGACCAGTATTCTAGATCTTGCTTTTCATTAGATATTCAATGCTTGAGTGCACTTGCCTAATGATCTCCTCCTCCTTTCATAGTCATAGGCCTTACTCAATACTATGGTCCAAAACCACTTGGAATCAATACCTTGGACCAAAAACCTGGGGTCAACACTTCAGACAAGATACCTTGGACCAATACCATGGGTCAAAATACCAAGGACCAAATACCATGGACCAAAACCAAGTTTTCCAACATGTACGTGCTTTTCCTTGCGTGAAAGTGCGTGTATACATTGATGCGCCTTTTGGTCTGCGAACCCGCGTGTATACGCGTATACCTTTTTTTCCTTCATTATGTGATCCTGAACTGTGATATGTCATCTGAGTGAGTTACCATCAAGGACAACACCTATGTCATAGTGCCAAACCTGTGTCATAATGCCAACAATCTCCCCCTTTGGACTTGATGGCAACCCCAAGTCACTCTCCCCCTTTGTCATCAAGGGTGAAGGGTTATGCTCCCCCTGAGTACATGCTGAATTCTCTGATCTGCAGAAGTGTGCTATCCATGATCCCCCTGATTGTAAGCAAGGTCTGTAAAAAGATGTTCTTACAAGAAGAACAAGACTCTATACATCATAAATGACCTTTCTATCACCAAAGACTCATACATATATCCATCTCCCAACCAAGTGGGGATATACCAAGATTGACTCATCCACCCAACCAAGTGGGGATATACCAAATGTTTATACATGACGAAATAAGAACATTACATCATTCATCCCATGCATAGTAGGGAAACCAAAATAGGTCGTTACATGACCTTGATAATAAAAGATATACATGGCATAGAGACAAAATTTCTAAGACAAGACTATGATAGTTATCAACAACTATCATCAGCAGCATCTATCAATCACAATCCAGACAAGCAACCATGATCTCCCTCTGCACATGTTCCACCTGAATCAGAAATAACTGTGAAATTGTACCAAGATAATGCCAACAATGCATTATTAGAAGTATATGCTCCCCCTGAACCTATGCTAGATGATCAAACCCTTTTCCTCCTGAGTCTGGCCCACTATTTTTCTTCAAACCAACATATACGTGAGTGTATCCACAACAGCCTACATATGTACATGGATATGCTTCATGAAACTCACGTACAACCACTTTTCTTTGAATCAGATAGGTTTCAACAACAAGATGATGTATCAACTACTCCCAACTTCTATCTAAGATATTCAAATGTCTCTCTGGGCAATGGTTTGGTGAATATATCAGCAACCTGTTGCTTCAAGGGAACATACTCCAATTTGACCTTTTGTTCAAGAACTTGTTCTCGGAGAAAATGATATTTGATAGGTATTTGCTTGGTCTTGGAATGCATGACAGGATTCTTTGAAATACTGATTGCACTTGTATTATCACATAGAATGGAGATGGGTGGAGTACATGTGATTTGAATGTCTTGTAATGTTTGCATCATCCAAGGGAGTTATGTGCAGTAAGATGCAGTAGCCACATATTTTGCTTCAGCTGTAGATAATGCAATTGAACATTGTTTCTTGCTGAACCAAGATACTAATCTGGAACCCATATAGAATGCACCACCACTAGAGCTTTTTCTGTCATCCATGCTTCCTACCCAATCTACATCTGTATATGCATGAAGTGTAAGATCTATATCCCTAGGATACCATAAACCAAAGTTTTGTGTTCCTTGAAGATATTTGAATATCCTTTTGACTGCTTGAAGGTGTGCTTCCTTTGGATTTGCTTGGAATCTTCCAACTATTCCTAATGCATGCGTGATGTTTGGTCATGTACCTGTTAGATAGAGTAGACTACCAATCATGGATAGGTTGGTTGATGTACTACTGCTGATTCATCATTTGCGCTGAGGCTGCATCTTGTCACCTTAGGGGTACACACTGGTTTAGAATCTTCCATGCCATATTTCTTCAAGATCTGCTTGAGGTACTTGGTTTGTGATAGAAAAATACCATCTTTAATTTGTTTAACTTGTAAACCAAGAAAATATGTGAGCTCACCAAGCAGGGACATTTCAAATTCTTTTCGCATTACCAAAGCAAAGTTTTGACTCATGGCTTCTTCATTGCTACCAAAAATGATATCATCAACGTACACAACAAGTATCAACAATTTATCATTATAAATTTCTATATATAGATTGCTATTAGTTGATCCTTTTGAAAAACCTTGTTGATGAAGGTATTTGTCAAGACGATAATACCAGGCCCTTGGAGCTTGTTTTATACCATAGAGAGCATTTCTGAGTCTGCATACAAGTTTTGGATCATTTCCAGGGATGAATCTGTATGCTTTCTCAATATATACTTCTTCTTCTAGGTCTCCATTAATAAAGGCAAATTTCACATCCATTTGATATACTTTGAATTTCTGAAAGCTAGAAAGAGCAAGGAACATTCTTATGGCTTCAAGTCTAGCAATAGGTGCAAAAGTTTCTTCAAAGTCCATACCTTCTTGTTGAGCATACCCTTTACAAACAAGTGTGGCCTTATTTCTAATAACTTCTCCATTTTCATTCAGCTTGTTTTTGAATATCTGTTTGGTTCCTATGACATTCTTATCACGAGGTCTAGGAACTATTCGCAAGTATTATTCTTTTCAAATTTCTCAAGTTCTTCATTCATGGCCTTGATTCAACATTCATCTTTGCATGCTTCATTTACATTTTGAGGTTGAATAGAGGAAAGCAATGCTAGATAGCTTGAAGCTTCTGTAATAGTTCTTCTTGTCTGCACACCTGCCTCTTTCTGTCCCAAAATTTGAGTCTCTGGATGATTTTTCTGAACATATCTGGATGGAGTCTTTTCTTCTATCGTTATCTGCTCTTCTGGTGCTTCATTGGTTTCTTCTTCTTCAGCATTAGTCTGATTTGATGTGGAAGGATAATCCTCATCTTCTTCCCACTCTTCAGTTTTTACCTACTTTGGATTTTCGCCTGCTTCATCAACCACAACATCAATACTTTCAACAATTTTCCCTAGTCTTTTATTATAACACTTGTATCCTTTACTTCGGGAAGAGTAACCAAGGAGAATGCCTTCATCTGCTCTAGGTTCAAACTTGCCAAGTTTTTCATCAGTCCTTTTGATGTAACATTTGCTTCCAAAAACTTTGAAGTATTTTATAGTAGGAGTCTTACCATACCAAAGTTCATGTGGAGTTTGAATGTTGTTTACCCGAATGTTTGTTTTGTTGAGAATAGTGATAGTAGCAAATGCAGCTTCACCCTAGAAGGTTGCAGGAGTTCTAGACTCATCTAGCATGGCACGAACCATTTGTTGAACAGTTTTGTTCATCCTTTCCACCACTCCATTTTTCTGAGGAGTCCTCGCGGTGGAAAATTCTCTTCTTATTCCATGTTCTTCAGAAAAGTCGAAGAATTCATCTGAGGTAAATTCCCCTCCTAGATCAGATTTGAGGCATTTGATTTTGCGATCTGATTCATTTTCAACAAAAGCTTTGAAGGCTTTGAACTTTTCAAAAGCTTCATCTTTGTTCTTTAGAAGTCCTATCCAACACATTCTGGAAAAATCGTCAATGAACAATGTAAAATATTCTTCTCCACGAGGTGACTTTTTTCTTGAAGGACCGCATAAATTAGTATGAACAAGTTCAAGAAGCTTGCTAGCTGATCCTTCCTTTTCTGGGAAATGTGCTCTGGTTTGCTTACCAAATTGACATGATTTGCATATTGTATTTTCTGGAATTCTGATGTTAGGAAGATCGCGAACAGCTTGGAATTTGCATGCTTTCCTTATTTGAGGGAAGCTTATATGCCCCAATTTTTTGTGCCATATCCAATGTTCATCATTTTTACTTAGATAGCACTGTTGTTTTCCTCCCTTGAGTATGTATAAATTATTTGGATTTCTTATGCCTTTGATCACTGTTTCTCCTATATCAAGCTCACGAACAATACATCCATTTGATCAAAATACTACTTCATTTCCTTGATCACACATTTGACTGACACTCAATAGGTTATGCTTAGGACCATAAACATACATCACATTCCCAGCTTTAACATTTTCTTTTAAGAGAACAGAACCTTTACCTTTTATGACAACAGGATTGTCATTTCCAAATGAGACCTTCTTTTCTTTTTCTAAGGCACTATATGATTGAAGTTTTTCTTTATCACCTGTCATGTGTTTCGAGCATCCACTATCAATATACCATGATTTTCTTGTCCTTTTGCATACAAGGCTATACCACATCTTTCTATTTGTGGTTCTTTCTTTCTCCATGTTTTGGGACCCAATGAAGTTTGCTCCTTTTGAGATGTTTTCCGAAACTTGCTCCTGCATTCAGAATATACATGACTGAAGTTGTTACAGATAGAGCATTCTATTTCATTTTCAAGAGGAGAAAAGTTATTGTAGGTCCTTTTCATGATCCCAGTTACATTCTTTTGATTTTTTGCTTCTCTAGTCATGATTGTCTTGTAAGCAACACATTGAGCAGCTTTGTGTCCAAAGTTATGACATGAAAAACAATGGCCATTGAAGTAGTTCCTGCAATTATTGAATCTACTGTCTTGGTGATTCATTCTTAAAATAGATTGAGTATGATTTACCTATGGTTGGTCGTAGCTTATTTTCATCCTTGAAGTTGATTGAACCCGATTTACCTGGTGATTTGCTTAATGCCTTTGCTGACGATTGTCAAACTGTTCACTTCTCCTTTCTGCATCAAGATAGCTTTTGGAGGTTGACGACTTCTATGTTTGAGATGCTTCTTTAGCATATCCAAGACTTGTCTTTATCAGAGGAGAATGCTGCACTTTGATAATTTCATCTAAAGTTTCCGATCCTTTAGCAAATCTGAGATTGAGAGCTTTTGTTTTCTCAATATCTTTTCTTAGACCCACAATTTCAGATTCTAATTTTTCATTGTGTTTTTCCCTTTCAGCAAGTTGGAATGTTGGAGTATCTATAATCATATTCTTTTCTTCTAAAAAAAATTTAAGTTTAGAAATTTCTTCATAAAGATCATCTTCATCTAAAGCATCCAAGAAATCATCACCTTCAAAAGCCATCAGAAGTCTATAATCATTACTATTTTCATCTTCATCACTATTTGATAAACCATCGTTATCTTCATGTGTATAGTAGCTCTTCTTATTTACACTTTTTTTTCTATTCCATTTTGATGATTAATTACCTTTATCAAGCTTATCTTTGTGAGGACATTTGGTAGCATAATGATTGACTCTTTCACAAGAAAAACATTTGAAAGGTAGTTTACCTCTAAATCTTCCAGAACCCCGTTGAAGGTTCTTGACAAAGTTTGATTCTTCCTCTCCTTCTGACGTATGTCCTGATTCATTGAGTTCTCCTCTTCTTGAAGTTTTGAATGTGGCTTCTCTCATATCTGATGGACCCCCTTTTCTCATTTCGAAGGCAGTTAGGATTCCATGCAGCTGTGACATAGTAATAGTCTAAAGATCTTGCTTTTCTTCTATGGAAAAAACTTTTGATTCAAACTTAGAAGACAAGGATCTTAAAACCTTTTCAACTAAAGTAAATTAATTTTATCTCTTCACCCAAGTTTTTCATGCAATTAACAATCTCGTCTATATGTAAGAAATAATTAGCTACACTTTCATCATTCTGCATTCTGAGAGTTTCATATTGAATTCTGAGAGATTGTAGTTTTTCACGTTTTACGTGATCATCTCCTTCATAGCTTAGAATGATCTTGTCCCATATTTCTTTGGCAGTTTTGAGCTGCATAACCTTGACAAATTCTGATTGTGACAGACTCCCCAATAAAGTATTTATAGCCTTGGCATTTGTTTAATACTACTTTTTACCTGCCGTATCTGTAGGAATTTCTGATGGAAATGTGTATCCTCCTTCCATGATTTCCCAAACATCTGTTCCATGAGATTGAAGATACGTTGTGGTTCTTACCTTCCAATAGATGAAGTTTCTCCCATCAAAGATTGGTGGTATAATGGATGCCTCTCTTTCGTAGTTACTCATGATGATAGATCTTCGTTCAAGCGATCACGCTTCTTCTGAAGGACATGCTCTGATTCCAATTGTTGGAAATAATACTTGGGGGGGGGTGAATCAGTATTAGCAAGTCAATAATATTTCTTTTCACAATCAAATTTGTATACGCTACTTCAGTTAATGAAACTTGTGTATATACGCATCTGTAGTTAAGGAAACTAGTGTATATCCTGCAGACTTATAATTGAGTTAATTCATCAGATGTTCATCTTTAATCTGTGCATCAGAACCATATAATAGTAACCAGGTACAGTAAAAACAGAGCAGACAATCACAGACAAGAACATAATATATAAGGTGGAAACCCAATGTGGGTGAAAACCACCTGTTGCAATTCGTCTCTATCTTCTTCTAATAAGAAACTTCTTTTTACAATATTTATGTTCTGGTGTAGTCTTATACCAGTACGTAGGCTTCTACCTGCAGAAGGCTACAACCTTCTCTTGTTCTCTAGCTTCTCCTGGAAGGGAGCTACAACCCCCTTAGCTCTTGTACTAGCTGATGTACTAGTACGTAGGTGCTGACCTACAGAAGGCTACAACCTTCTCTTTTCTTCCAGGGACCACGTTTCATAAATTTTCGAACTCAATCCATCAATAACATCAATCAAACATAAAAATATATCTGCATCAATCAATCTGCTTTGCACCAACCAAAACTGAATCAAACAATGACTTCTCTAAATTTTGTAACCAGAATACAGTAACAGTAACAGAACCCAAGCTAGGACCCAAAACACTGCAACAGAAAACATAAGTAGCTAAAACATATTTTATGAGATGTACACTACTTCAATGTGTCGAACCTGCGTTCATACACTATTATATGAAGTAAAACCTGCGTATACGCTGTTTTTGAAATGTCGAACGACGTGTATATGCGCCTTTGCTGTATTGAACCTGCGTACAGATCTGTAAAAGATGATTTAACCATTACAACTATTCAGACATTAGTTATACCCAGATCATCAGATTTACAGATTACAACATGTGCCGATTATAAAATATGAAAACCACACAAATATACTTCTCTTCAAGCCTTAAGATCTTGACCCATCTATAGAACTTATCCTTCTTCAAGCGCTCAGGTTCCTCCCTGATTCAGATCCAGCTATCCACCATATGTTGGCATTTTGGCACAGGTGTGGCGCTACGGTACAGGTGTTGTCCTTGATGGCAACTCTCTTTGATGACAGATCTCAGTCCAGACTACAAGAATGAAGAGAAATTTCATATACGCAGGTTCATTAAGCCCAAGTTGCGTATACACGCTGGTACGCTATATACTAAGTCGCGGATATGCAGTCTCGCTATATACGAAGTCGCGTATACATGCAGTTTCATGAACAGAAAAGAGCGTACATGTCGAGAAGCTTCCCTTTGGTCCGTGGTAGTTAGTCCTCGGTACTTGAGCCTATGTTTTTGGACCAAGGTATCTCGACAGTCGTGTTGATCCCGAGTTTTGAAGTTGATGGTATTGTATTACTATGGTTTTGGACCGTGGTATTGAGAAGGGCCTAAGACTATATAAGGAGAAGAATATCATTAGGCAATTGCATTGAAAAAGTCTTGAATATCTAATGAAGAAAGAGATCTAGTATGCAGGTTCTGGGTTGATGATACATTGCTTGATCTGAGCTAAGGAGAGATCACACCGGTTGATGGAAGACTAGATCTAAGGATAGATCGGGATCAAATTGGTTGAAATGAACTATCTTTATATGGTTGATTATGCGTATTTTTAGATCTGCATACTGACGCAATGTTATGTTCTGGGTATGACTGATGTCTGGTACAGCGGCAAGTTATGAGAAATTATTTTTAGATCTGTACGCAGGTTGTCTTTGGTAAAAGCGCGTGTATACGCGGGTTGGTTTCATTGAAGTAGCGTATATCTTTTGAAGCTTAATTTTTGGGGTTGCAGTTGGGTCTGACTGTTATTGCAGAGTTCTGTAGTCTGCTCTGTGTTCTGGTGACTGGGTGTTGACAGGTTTTCAGTGGTTCAGTGATTCAAAGATTGATGATGCTAGTATTGGTTGTTTTGTGCTTCAATAATTTGTTATGAAAAGTGAATGAATCGTGGTCTTCAAATTGTAATGTTGTGCTTCAGGAGTATCCAGTCTGAAAATTGATGAAAAGTGGTACCTGAAGGAAAGAATATTGTAGGCCAGCACCTACGTACTAGTATCTTAGCTAGTACAAGAGCAAAGGGGGGTTGGAGCTCCCTTCCAGGAGAGTTTGGAAAACGAGAGAAGGTTGTAGCCTTCTGTAGGTTGTATCCTGCGTACTGGTATAAGGCTGCACCAGTACAAAAGATTGTAAACTAAAGTTTCTTATTAAAGAAAGATAGAGATGACTTGCAGCAAGTGGTTTTCACCCACATTGGGTTTCCACCTTATATCATGGTGTTCATGTGTGTGGCTTTTGTGTGATGATATGTTCTGTTATACTGCACCTGTTTACTTTTAATATGGTTAATAATGTCCTGATGCATTTACTGAAGATAAACTAACTGAATCATAAGATTTCTGGTTATACGCAGGTTGCTTTAGACACAGTAGCGTGTACACGCTGGTTCACTTAACTGAAGTAGCGTATATGTTTCTGAGTATTGAAAAAGTTTTATTGATCTGATAATATTGATTCACCCCCCCCCTCTCAGTATTATTTCCAACACCATAACCTAATGACTAGTATTATAGATCTTTCTCTTCATTAGATATTCAATGCTTGAGTGCACTTGCCTAATGATCTCCTCCTCCTTTTATAGTCTTAGTCCTTACTCAATACCATGGTCCAAAACCACTTGGAATCAATACCTTGGACCAATACCATGCGTCAAAATACCAAGGAACAAATACCATGGACCAAAACCAAGTTTTCCAACATGTACGTGCTTTTCCTTGCGTGAAAATGCCTGTATACGCATATGCGCCTTTTGGTCTGCGAACCCGCGTGTATACGCGGTTTGGTCAAGGGGAACTTGCGTATACCTCTTTTTCCTTCATTATGTGATCCTGAACTGTGATTTTTCATCTGAGTGAGTTGCCATCAAGGAAAACACCTCTTTCATAGCACCAAACTTGTGTCATAATGCCAACATTTTCAACCTCTTTTAATATATCCATGAGAAATTGGGTAAAGGTTGTTCATCTTTAAAGGAATTCTCAATATATTAAACTTTTTTATAATTATTTACTTGTATTCATGTTATCATAGGATATTTTGTCAATATTTATCATTTATTATGATCTCAAGTGTATATGGTATAGGCAACAGTCAATCTCGATATTCCTTCACTAGTCTAATTTCAATTCCTCTACTAGTTTAGGAGGACTGTTGGATGAAGAAGCTTGGCTAGAAGTCAATGTAAGTTGTTGAAGATAATTCTTCATGGAAAACAATGAAGAAAGTGTGCACTTCTCACTCCTGGTCTCCAACAGAGCAGCTGTAGTTTTGGTCTCCTCCCACTGAAGATAGCCTGAGATAAAATTCAGTATGAATGAACCAGTGACATTTGTTGGAGAGGTATATTGTTAGGAATTTGTTAGTAATGACCTCCATTTTTTTTTGTGAGAAGATGGCTTGATGTCGCTGTGTATTTTCTGTAAATATGTATAAATATCGAGTCATAGGAGAGTATAGGTTATCGATATTGTTGGTTACTCTTGTGTCAAAGACTTGTATCGCCCAAATCTTCTCTAGAGCTAGATCCTTATGTATCTAGTGTATTAAGAAGAGGCTTTCATTAATAAAAAGGAGCTTTAATTCTAGGCTCAAATAATCTTTGTGTTGAATCCCGTGAATGATTTATTTCACTTTATAAGTTAATCTATTTTTCCTTACAACAAAATGAGTAGGCTCGTTAGGGCACAACCAACCCAGCTCATTCTCCCTTAGAAATCGCATTGTGTGTGTTTATTATGTTTGTTATTTTGGTGTGAGTTTTGTTTAATGATTGGTATGTGAATTGTTATGAAACCCTAGTTGATTGTGATTCGTATGAGGTGTTTTTTTCTTGAAAAGAGCGATATCAATCTAGATATGGAAAGAAGGTGTGTGTGTGTGTGTTTTGAAGAATCATTATAACGTTGTGTTTTACCTTTGGATCATTTTTTAACAGGGATTCAAACCCTCAGTGGTTAGTCTTGTGACATTATTTTTCTATAAGAATTGTCAATAATGAAAATAGGGCTTGGGAGTTGAAGTCATGATTGAGAAACCCTAGCAAACTTGAGATTCAATTTATGCTTGTGCATTTTGATTATTTCTTGTATCGAAGAGTTTGTTGATATAATGTGGGACCTAGGAGATAAAAATAGTATTGAAAGTCTATGGAGAACATAATCTACTTGCTTAAGCCTAGAGTTGTGGAAAACCTTTAAGGCTGGTCTGTTGAGAGTCTTTTATGTTCATGATTGATTTGGTTTCATTCTATTTAAAAATGATTCCTGATCTTAAGAGAACTTGATCAGTGAGATTGTTGTCTCGTGTCTCTGTGGTATAGGAATAGAATCCTTGGTGTAACTTTTGAATATTGAATGATCCCAAGTTACAGATTGAGTCTCCTTCTTTAGCCACAAGGCAAGGAATGTTGGTATTTGTATTAAGACCTAGTTTCAAATTCTAGAGAGAGCCAAGTAGAGTATTGTATGAGTGGATTGGTTAAAACATAGGTGGTTCCTTTCTTATACTATTGTATGCACAAGTGTGGAAAGTCTCTTTAATAAGAGTTCATTGTTTATTTCAATTTTTTATCCTAGCATGAGATTTGATTGAGGGTTTGAAAAGTTTATTTTATAAGTTCATTTGAAAGGAAGAGTGATTTTTGAATTGAGCATACTTATTTGGTTTGTACTATGAATGCACCAGAATATATGTTTTATTTCCCATGCAGTGTGTAAGTGATTGATGATTTAAATTAGTGCAGGAACTGGTTAATTGAAAAGTTTGGTTCAATAAAGGAATAGTTTATTGTTTTGCATATTTCTTCTCTGAGTATGTTTTTTTGTTTTTTCTTCTTCCTTTTTTTTGGCTGAATCAAAATTGGATCCTAAGTTTATTTTTGAATAGGAAAGTTAATATAGAGTATAAATTTACATCCTAAAAGAATCTCAACATCGAGAGTGATCTTGATGTTGTTGTGCGAGTAGTGCAGGAATGTGATTAAAATCATTGTGATATTCATTTCCAAATTTGGAAAGATTGATTGGAGTAGAGATAGGATTTGCAAAATATGATAGGTTCCTTTGGCAAAAATTGTGCTAGACCTTTAATTCTACAAGGTCGTGGTTTTTTAAGTAAGTGTTGTGGATTAAAAATACAATTTTAACAAACAACACCCATATCATATTTTTTAATATTTTATGAGAAGCATAATGATGGAACCATTTGGTATTTCAGTAACCTTATGTTCTCTAATATACTATTCTTTTGATCCCCCACTCCATTTATTCTTCCAGGAGCCACTTATATTTTTGAATCCTAAGTGTTTTAAATCCATAAGACCCTCCTTCAAAACGAATCCCTCCCCTCTATTATTGAAATTGGTTAATTTCAATTGTAATTAATTTATAGCTTGTTCCCTCATCCTTCTCCTATTGCATGACCAATCCAAAAAAAAACATTTATTATTTTGAGGGAGTGCAGATAAGAGATTCAAATCCCTCCACCAAGATCAACACATGATTAAAATTAAATAGCCAACTAGGTTTCTCTTATCTTTCTTCAATCTCCAGAAATATGGGAAAATGGTACAAGCATCTAATATTTTCAACCCACTATCAACATCTACCAAAAATATTTAAAACATGGCCATGGGCAAGAAATATATCTACTATTTTGGATACCAATTCATTACTAACCCTATTATTTACCACGTTTACTTAAGTTACATTGGAACAACATCAACCAAATATATAATTTTCAAAGAGGAATTTGAAAAGTATGCCAAGGGGTTGGATGTGCTTTTAAACCATAGATTTAATCCCTATTTAATATGAATTTATAATTCCCCCCTTGTTTGATATTTTTATGTAGAAATTATAATTTATATTTTCAACTTTTCATGAAGTTTTAATCAAAATCACATGAAACAAACCTACTCTATTGCTCTGTGGAAAGTAATTCACAATCTATAACACAAATTTTTGACATGCAATAAGAAATAACACACATGAAACAAGAATTTTTCTCGAGGAAAGAAAACTACTAAAAACCCAAATGCCTGCTTGCATTAAATTAGAAGAATAAACATGTATTACAATTTCTTTTCTGAACTCAGCACAACCTACAAGTGCATAACCTATCTCTCTTCTCACTAAAAGGCTTTGACCCAGACATAGTCAAATTTTCCTATGCTTGACCTCCTATTTTATTTCACTGTTCATTGATAGATTAGGTCCCTATTATTTAGTAAATTCCCCAAATTGAATGCACAATTCCTTTAGGTCGGTCTTCTGATTGAATCCAACACTTATACACTCAAGACTAGTCTACAACGGATGTTACACTGCCTTGAAATATCCACCTCAACTAGGTAACTTGAATTCTCTGCATGCACTAAATATTTTTGCATGATTGATTAGTCGCCTGGATGATCACTAATTGACTGAAGTCCATTTGCTTAACTAACCTTTCACCAATTCCTCCAAAAGTTGGAACTCGTTTAACTGAAGAAAAAAACTTGAGATAAGTGACCTTGATTGCTACAAATTAGAAATCACACATGCCGAACTAAAATCTATCTCCTCCAACTTTAATTTATTAAGTAAACTAGGTGACACAATCCATGTGACACAAGATTACATCATCCAAGTTGTCTGTTGATGTGGAAATTCAAATTTTCTTAATTTAATCAAGGAAAAATCAAATTGAGAATTTCTTGCTACAAATTTCAACACTCCCTCTCAGCAAGAAAGGGAATATCAGCCACCCTATATTTCACCTCTGGAACTCAAACTTCCATCTTGACAAGGCCTTTGTCAAAATGTCAACATCTTGTTCCTCTGTTGGAATGTATTGCAACAACATTAACCATCTTTGTACACAATCCCATAAATGGTGATACTAGATATTTATATGCTTCGATCAATCGTGAAAAAATGGATTCTTAGAGAGCTTGATGCAACTCTAATTATCACAGTAGATCATATTTGGATCTATCCTCTAACAAAACAATCCAACAATTACCTTATGTTAGGAAATGGAAACAAGAAATTACAGTTTAATTTGTCCTTGAATTAAACTGAGAATTAAAAACAAATTATATTCTCATAGCAACATGTAAATGGTTAATTAAGTTTAATTAACTTAATTAGCTTATGAATTTTGAGTTGGAAGTATTTCTGAAGTCATCTATATGTTTTCCCTAAATTTTAGGGGTCCAATATGAGTTTAAATTGAGTTGTAAAAGTTACAAATTCTATTCCGGTAGGATTTCACTTTATTTCTATAAAGTAGTTAACGGTTGCATAGGGTCTTCTCCTTGGTGCAAGAAGAACAATTTGATCCGTATCATCTCTGTATAATCTTGACTCGATCTTGTTCTCCTTGTTCTTCCAAACAATATTGAGTTCTTTCCGTACGCACTAGTGCTAGATCGGATCAAACATGCTGATTCAAGTTCATGTAAAACTTGCTTAATCAAGATAGGTAAAATATTACTGATTTTACGGTACCATATGTTATGATTTTAGATAGCTAAGTTTACTGAGCTATGTTCAGTTAAATTAGTTCCAAACTATTTGTGGAACTAATAAATATTTAACAGTGAGGTTGGTGCATTAGTGCATCGACAAGTGTCACTCTAGTTAATTGAAAATTCCCTCATCAAAAAATCATGCATATTGATTTTGAGAAATACCCAATTGAGAATAGAGTGCAGGGACAATGTACTATTAGTTGTATGATTTACTGAGTTGTAAATATCATGCATGCAACCAAAGGTGGTCCTATTTTTGGTCAGCATACTTGTGCGGAATTGTTCTAGTGAGAACAAGCTTTGTATATTCCCTCATATTTCTAATATATGAAATACAGATAGCGGGGTTGTGAGCATTGGTTTTCCCGAGATACATATTGTGTTATCTTCCATTTATTTATCTTCTTCTTGTTCATATTGTTTTCATCGATATATTGGCTTCTACTGGTTGAAAGTAGAAGTAGATTCTTGTCATGTGCTCTAGTACATTGCATGATTCTGTGAATCTACAAGATTTTATACATGGTATCAGAGCTAAAGACTATATACTAGAGGAGATTTCAATGTTTTGAGGTTTTGGTTACAAGTGAAATTCCAATTTGCAATACATACTTCAAGATCGACAGATGGAATTCTACGTTTTGCGCTCGAGTATGCCTTAGAAAGCAGATTGAATTTTATAGCCGGGAGGGACAAAATGGAGGTTTTGCTAAAGTATAATGGCTTGAAGGACTTTTTTGATCAAGAAATTACTAAGCCAGCATCATCGAATGCATAGAATTTGGTTGAATGGAAGAAGAGTGTGGTGAAGGCGAGGAAGATAATCCTTGAGGGTGTTTGAGACCACATTGTCTCGAGTCTCCATGGCAAGGAAACTTTGTATGCTATGTGGAAAACATTGACGAACTTGTAACAGAACAAAAGTGACCAAAGGAAATTGGCACTGAGGGACAGAATGCGAAAAATTGAAATGGATAAATTCCAAAATATTTGACCAAGTTCACTCAGTGTCGTGATGAACTTGGAAGTGTTGGAATCACAGTTGCTGAGGATGATATGGTGAGTCTTTCTCTTCTAGGACTCCCAAAGAGTTGGCATAGTTATTAAGGCTCTGTTAATGGTTAGAATAAGTTGTTGGATTAGAGACGACTGTGGTCATATTTGATGCAGGAGGAGATCAAGAGGAACACCAGGGATGGCTCTTCATTAAAGACTGATGATGAATAGAACTGCTCCTTAGCCATTAAGGCAAAGAAGGGGAAAGGGAAAGATTCCCATTGCAAATCAGATTCGTATCATGAAGGTAAGAAGAAATACATGATGAAATTTAACTGCTTTTATTTTCATGAGCTGGGCCATTTTGCTACAAATTGTCCACTTAAGAAGTCCAAGAATAAGTCCTCAAGAGGAGCGACGAGTGAGGCCTTCGCCTACCAATTCAAATTGGACTTTTCCCTCACTGCATGCATGGTCTCATCAATGATGGGAAGTGTAATGTACTTAGACAGTGGAGCTTCAATCCACATTATTGGTGATAAAGAGTTATTCAGTGACCTGGAGGAGAAAGATCTTCAGATGCATATCAAGACGGGTGATGGCAGGAAGTATAATGTTACTAGATTGGGCAATATTACTTTTCAGAGGGAGCATGGGGCTCCACTCACCTTGAAGAATGTTATGTATATGCCTAGGGTGAAGAATAACTTGGTATCCATTTCCATGCTTGAGGATAGAGGCTATGATGTGATCTTCTCGAAAGGAAATGCATTCCTTCAACACATAGCCACGGGTCAAGTAAAGAAGATAGGGATTCAGGTGAAGAATATCTATAAGTTGGAGGTAGAGGAGTGTGTCTCTTTGAGCACAAAAGAAGAAATGGTGGAGAGCCAAGACGTTGGCGAGTTGTGGCATAGGTGATTGGGCCGCTTGTATCATCAGGCTTTCAATATTTTGTAGTAGGTCTCTACCGGTCTTCCCAAAGGTACGCTTGAGAAAGTCGATACATGCAAGGGGTGTACTTTGGAAAAATACACTAAGTCTTCATTTCACAATTGAGACAGTTGAGTAGAGGCTATTATAGATCAAGTCCATTCAGATGGGTGTGGACCATTCTCAACATCATCCCTGGCCAAACAAATGTATTATGTTATATTTTTTAGTGACTTTTCTTGAAAATGTTGGATATTTTTTATGTAGAAAAAGGATCAAACTTTCACAAATTTTTGTGAGTTTAAAGCATTGGTCAAGAAAGAATTGGGAAAGAAGGTTAAAACTCGATGGAGTGATAATGGTGGTGAGTATGTCTCAAATGAGTAAAAAAACTTATGTGCAGTGGAAGGGATTAAACGAGATTTGATGACACCCCATAAACAGCGGAATTGGATGACTGAAAGGAAGAACATAAGCATAGTAGGGGCAACGAGGGAAATGTTTCATGATCAGGGACTACCACTACACTTGTGGGTTGAGGAATGCAACACAACAGTTTATGTTTAGAACTGTAGCCCACATTAGATACTTAAGATGAAGACACTAGACAAGGCTTATTCTGGTAAGAGGCTAGATGTTACTCACTTCATGATTTTTGGGTCATCGCTATATTTCCATGTGACCAAAGATGCACAAAAGAAGCTTGAGCTGACAATAGAGTTTCAAATATTTATGGGATACACTGATACAGTTCACAACTATCGGGTGTACTTGCCGACTAGCGGGATGTCAGTGGTTCGTAGTGATGTTAGATTCGATGAGGAGAAGTCCATGTGAGTTTCGCTTGAGAGGGAGCTTGAGTTACGACTGAGGAGATTTTAGCTCCTTAAGTTAAGAAGTTGTAGATTGATGTGGATCAGCGACATGTTGAGGATCCAGGAGTGGAGACATCCACTTAGGCAGAGCCTTCTAGGGAGGGAAAAAAGCACACGAGATAGGCTGACAAATTATTGTATGATGAATGGGAGAATGTGGGAGCACCCACTTCTCAATGCAAGTAGAGGAGGTCACCTGAGAGGTACACTAGATATATGGCTCTTATGGGCGAATGTGTTGTGACATATCCATCTTCCTTTAAGGAAGTAGTGCAACTTCCAGTTTAGGTTGATACCTTGGTGGAGGAGCATGACTACATAGTTCATCATAGTTTTTGGGATGTGGTCCCAAAACCAGAGGAGAAGTCATTGGTGAGATCCTGTTGGCTTTAAAAGGTAAAGAAAGCTGCAGATGGTATTGTGGAGAAGCATAAGGATAGATTTGTGGCGCGTGGCTTTTCACAGGTAGAGGGGATTGACTATGATGAGACATTTTCTCCTGTTACAAGGTACTCATCGATCTCATCTATATTATCACTATCATCACAGATGGGTTGGAATATACATCAAACAGATGTGAAGATAACCTTCCTTAATGGCATGATTAAGGAAGAGGTGTACATAGAATAGCCTAAAGGTTTTGAGACCTTCGACTGTGATTCACATGTGTGTCGGTTGAAGAGAGTGTTGTATGGGCTTAAGGAAGAACCCCGTGCTTGGTACACCAGGATAGATATCTACTTCACCAGGTTGGGCTTCACAAAGAGTGAAGTGGATACGAGCCTATACCACATAGTCGTGGAAGGTAAGTTGTTGATCATTGTACTTTATCTTGATGATCTCATACTGACATGTGATGATCAGTTGATCAAATATTGCAATGAGGACCTTGCAAGAGAGTTTGACATGAAGGACATGGGGCCCATGCATTACGTTCTTGGCATGGAGGTATGGTAGAGAGATGGGGATTTTTTTTGTCTTAGGTCAAGTATGCCAATGAGATACCCAGGAGATTACCGATGGAGAGCGTCAAACCGATGGAGACTCCTCTAGCAGGTAACTGGAGGGAGGAGGATGCTACTTCAGGGGAAGTAGTGGAAGCTACTGTTTATAGGTAGTTTGTGGGTTCACTCATCTACTTCGTGAACACATGATTGGATATATGCTATGTAGTTAACCATCTTAGTCAAGCGATGGTTAGGCCTACCAAGCTGTATTGGAAGGCAACAAAGCATGTGTTGAGTACCTCACGAGAACTTCTCAGTATGGATTATGGTACATACAAATAGAGGGAGTGAAGATTGAATGCTTCACCAATGTAGATTTGGAAGGGAGTCCATCTGACCAGAAGAGCACATTAGGAGGGATCTTCAGTATTGGGTCCACAACAGTTTCTAGATATAGCAAGAAATAGTGATCGGTTTCACTTAATTCGACAGAGGTAGAGTACATGTCTGCGAGTCAGGAAAAATGTGATGCCATCTGGATGAGGAAGATGTTGGTCAGTTCGTTTGGTCAACAGATGGATCCAACTGTGATTTACTCTGATAACCATAGTTTTATCAAAGTCTCTGAAATCCAGTTTTTCATCATCAGTCCAAGCATATTGATATCCGATATCAACATCTTAGAGATTGTGTATTGAGGCAGATTATGTTGTTAGAGTACATTCCCATTGAAGAGAAAGATTCTTAAATTTTTACAAAGGCATTGTCAAGATGTAAATTTTTGTTTCATAGAGACAGGATAGGGGTAGAAGATAATCCCTTTCTTGTTTAGAGGGAATGTTGAAAATGGAAACAAGAAATTCCAGTTTAATTTGTCCTTTAATTAAACTGAGAAATAAAACTGTATTCTATTCTCATAGAAACTTGTAAATAGTTAATTAAGTTTAATTAAGTTAATTATCTTAGAATTTTTAAGTTTGACGTCTTTTTGAAGTCATGTATATGCTCTTCATAAATTTTAGGGGTCCAGTATGATTTTAAATTTAGTTGTAAATGTAGGTTTTAACCCTGTACATAAATTACCTGCATACGAATTCTAAAACATAGAAAATAAATAATGCGAGAGCAGAACACATAAAACACATATACATAGAGATTTTCCCCTGGATCCCAAAACCGGGACTACCAGATTGATTTTTCATTATGTTCCTTTCAATGTTACAATACATATTTATACATGCCAAAGCATCCAATACCATGGACCGAAAACCATCGCGTCCAAAAACATGTGCAAAAATCATGCACAAAACCATAGGTGGGTCCGCCCAACCTAACATAGGGTCCAAAACAAAAAATTCCCGAGGTACTGCCTCGGACCCCATAAAGTGGGGTTACGGGTACAACTCAAACCCCCTATTAACCATGTGGAAAGAATATAACACTACTCATTGTTCTCCCACTTGTTATTTTCTTTCCACAGGGGGCCACAAGAGAGCTTAGTCATTTTTATAGCCCTGAAATGCCCATTGTCTCTCTACACCAAGAGAACTTCTCAGAGCTCATAGATTTTGTCAATGCATCTACAATATTCTTCAAAGTGTCCACCTTTACCAGCAACACCTTTTTGTCTTCTATCATATCCCTCACAAAGTGATACTGAACATCAATGTGCTTTGTCTTTGAATGATATGCAAGGTTCTTTGCCAAGAAAATTGCACTTTGGCTGTCACAGTCTATCCTTATAGCCTCCTGTACTAACCCCATACTTGAACACAATCTCTGCAACCAAACTGCTTCCTTGCTTGCATGGGTGGCTACCATGTATTTTGCCTCTGTAGTTGATAGTGCCACTACAGATTATTTCTTACTCATCCAACTGACTGCACCTCCAAATACGTTCAACACATACCCACTTGTAGATCTTCTCTTATCCAGATCTCCAGCCCAGTCTACATCAACAAAGCCACGAATATCCAACACTCTATCCAATCTTGGTCTTCCTTGGTAGCACAAACCATAATCACTAGTGCCACGCAAATACTTGAAAACCTGCTTCACTGTTGTCCAATGCTCCTTTCCTGGTTTTGACATAAACCTGCTCAATACTCCCACTTCATGTGCAATGCTTGGTCTAGTACAGACCATTGCATACATCAAGCTACCAACTGCACTTGCATATGGAACACGGGACATGTCCTCTTCCTCTTCTTGTGTCTTGAGACACTATTTAGCAGATAACCTCACACCTATAGGAATAAGAACCTTCACCAGTTTACTATCCTGCATATTAAACCTCTGTAGTATTGTCTTGACATACTTCCTCTAGTTTAACCAGAGCTTCCTCTTTTCCCAATCTCTTTTAATTTCCATGCCCAAAATATATTTTGTAGCACCAAGATCTTTCATGTTGAATTATGAGGACAATTGGGTCTTCAAGTCCTGGATAATTTCTTTGTCATTTCCAACCAGCAACATATCATCCACATACAAGACCAGATAAATAACATGGTCACCAATTAATTTAAAATAAACACAATGATCTGCTTTGCTTCTGGTGAAGCCAAGTCCCCGTATAAATGTATCAAATTTCTGATACCACATCCTTGGTGACTGTTTTAATCCATACAGAGACTTCTTTAACTTGCATACCAGTTCTTTCTTACCCTTCACCGCAAAGCCTTCAGGTTGCTTCATGTATATTTCCTCTTCCAGATCCCCATGAATAAATGATGTCTTCACATCCATCTGTTCTACCTCAAAATAAAAAGCAGTAGCAACAGCTAAAACTAATCTAATAGAAGTTACCTTAGCAACAGGAGAAAAAATATCACCAAAATCAATTCCCGGCACCTGGGAATAACCTTTTGCTACCAACTGAGCTTTATATTTCTCCAGTTTTCCTTCTGCATTTGTCTTCTTTTTGAACACCCATTTGCTGCCAATGGGTTTCCTTCGAGCCGGCAACTCCACCAGATCCCAAGCCTCATTTTTGTGCAAAGATGCCATTTCATCAACCATGGCCTCTTTCCAGAGTTTTCCATCCTCTGAATCCACTGCTTTCTTCACAGTTCTGGGATCATAATTAGTAACAGACAAAGAAAAATTTGAATAGAAAGAAGATGGACTATACCTTTCTGGCTGCCTTCTTTCTCGAACCAATCTTCTCACAGCCAGAGTTTGTGGCTCTTCATCTTCTGATTCCTCCTTTGTTGTAGAGTCTGATTCTTCCTCCTTTAGCTCAAACTCTATCTTCTCAGGTTCCTTTGGTTAGAATTCATGTTTAATAACATCTTTCACCTCTCTGAACACCACATCTCGATTGTACATAACCTTCCTTGTTACTAGGTTCCAAAGCTTATAACCCTTTAAACCATCCTTATACCCAATAAAGATGCACTTTTCAGATTTACTATCCAACTTTGTTCTTTTCTCCTTTGGAACATGTACATATGCATCACATCCAAATACCCTCAGATGTGAAAGAGAGGGTTTCTTACCAGTCCATACCTCTTGTGGAGTCTTATCCTCCAATGCTGATGAAGGTGACTTGTTGACCAGGTAACATGCAGTATCCACTGCCTCTGCCCAGAATTCCTGTCCTAACCTGGCACCATTGAGCATGCTTCTTTCCCTTTCCATCAATGTCTTGTTCATTCTTTCTGCAACTCCATTTTGCTGAGGTGTATATGGAGTAGTCTTCTACCATGCTATACCACACTTCTTACAGTATTCTTCAAATTCCTTACTGCAAAACTCTCCACCGTTATCTGTTCTCAACACCTTTATCTTCTTCTCTGTCCAGTTTTCCACCAGAGCCTTAAATTCTTTAAACCTATCAAAGACTTCAGATTTCTTCTTAAAGAAATATATCCATGTATTCCTTGAGAAGTCATCTTTAGATGATACATAGTACATAGACTTACCCAGTGATGGAACCTTCACAGGTCCAAACATGTCATTGTGCACAAGCTCTAATATCTGTTTCACCCTCTTTCTACCAGAGGGGAAACTCACCCGATTCTGCTTCCCATATACACAATTTTCATAGAAATCAAAATCCAGAGAGCTATTACTCATACCTTTACCATATATTTAGCATAAAGTATTCGAAGGCCCTTCTCTCCAATATGTCCAAGCCTTTGATGCCACAACATGGTTTTTTCTCCAGAGACCATTAGATTTTTTGCTCCACTTTCAGGAACCATAGAACTGTTGCACCTATGAATAACAGTGCTACCTTGCAGCTTGTACAGAGTTCCAATCTGAACTCCCCGCATCAATGCCAGTGCTCCCCAAACCATTTTGCAGGTATCCTTCTTGAACACTGTTTTTACACCTACATCATCTAGCTTGCTTACAGAAATCAAATTTATGGCCAATGCAGGAATATGTAGAACACCTGGAAGTGTTCTATCTCTTCCACCTTGCAATTTCAACTTTACTTTTCCACGACCAACGATTCTAGCCTTCCTATAATCCCCTAAGAAGACATCACCACCATAGTATTTCTCATACTCACAGAACCACTCTCTGTTGGGAGTGAAGTGAAAGGATGCACCTGAGTCAATCAACCATGCCTCATGATCTACATGTGTAATTGAAGAAGCCAAGTACACATCCCCAGCTTCATCTGAGATGGTTTTCGCCTCTGCAGAAGGAGCCTCATCAGATCCCTTTCCTTTGTCAGGAGCTTTAGATTTACAGTCCCTTTAGAAGTGCCCTTCCTTTCCGCATTTCCGGCACACCATATTTACAGGTTTTCCTGGAGATTTAGATCTCCCTCTAGATTTAGATCTCCCACTCAATGACTTATTTTTGTTTCTGTTCTGGGACCGTCCTTGTACAAACAAGGCATCACCATTCTGGCTCTCCATATCTTTCCATCTCATCTCCTCCATCAGCAAGGCTGAGACTATTTCATCAAAGTGTAAGGTAGTTGCATTGCTACCTATTGCAATAACTAGACTATCCCACGAATCTGGTAGAGAACACAACAAACTGATGCACTTATCTTCATCTAAAATTTTAATATCAATAAACGCTAACTGACTTACCACAGTATTAAATGCGTTCAGATGATCTGTCACTGAGTCTCCATCTTTCATCCTCAGGTTATACAGCTCTTTTCGTAGGAACGGTTTATTCACCAGAGACTTAGATTGGTACAAAGTCCCTAACTTGTCCCACAAAGCCTTAACCATAGCTTCCCTGGATACATTAAGCAATACTGAATCTGAGACACACAATTGTATTTTTCTCTTTGCCTTCCGATCCAACTTCTTCCATTCTACATTGGACACTCCCGTTGGTTTAGTACCTGGATCTACCGCAATCCACTGATCTTTATCCACCAACAGATCCTCCATCTTGAGTTTCCACAGCTCAAAACTCTGACCATTAAATTTCTCGATCTCTATCTTTCCACTGCTCGCCATCTTCTTTCACCACCAGAATTGATCTTGCAGATCTCCCACTGAACAAGGTCTACCATAGGCCTGAGTGAAACCTCTTAGCAACAAAGGCATCCCCTTGAAGCCAAATCTTCTCTGATACCAAATGTAGGTTTTAACCCCGTACAGAAATTACCTGCATATGAATTCTAAAATACAGAAAATAAATAATGCGAGTGCAGAACACATAAAACACATATACACATAGATTTTCCCCTGGAACCCAAAACTGGGACTAACAGCTTGATTTTTCATTATGTTCCTTTCAATGTTACAATACATATTTATACATGTTGAAGCATCCAATACCATGGACTGAAAACCATCGCGTCCAAAAACATGTGCGAAAATCATGCACAAAACCATAGGTGGGACCGCCCAACCTAACATAGGGTCCAAAACCTAAATTTTCTGGGGCGCTGCCTCGGACCCCATAAAGTGGGGTTATGGGTACACCTCAAACCCCCTATTAACTACGTGGAAAGAATATAACACAACCCAAAAGTAAATTAGATAACTCAATTTACTTAGTTATGTTCAGTTAAATTAGTTCCAAACTGTTTGTGGAACTAATAGGGAGTTAACAGTCAGTTTGTGCACTAGTGAATCCACAAGTGTCACTCTAGTTAACTGAAGATTCCCTCATCAAAAACTCATGCATGTCAATTATGAGAAAGGCCCAGTTGATACTAGAGTGCAGGGACAATGTACTATTAGTTGTATGATTTACTGAGTTGTAAAGATCATGCATGCATTCAGAGAAGGACGTATGTTTGGATTGTGCAGTTTTGGAAGAATGAATTCCCTCTAAATAAGGGCTATTCTTCCTAGGAATTATGCAAGAGATTAGGGGCTTGGAGAGCTGTTGAATAGGCTAAGGATTTGGATTGAGCTAGCTTGTGAGCTAAGAGAGTTGAGCATACTTGTGTGAAATTTTTCTAGTGAGAACAATCTTTGTATCTTCAGTCATATTTACAATATATGCAATATAAATAGCGGGGTTTTGAGTAGCGGCTTCCCATAGATACATCTTGTGTTATGTTCCATTGATTTATCTTCTTCTTTTCCATATTGTTTTCAACAATCTATTGGCTTCCGCTGGTTGAAAGTAGAAGAACATTCTTTTTTTGTGCTTTAGTACATAGCATGAACTTGTGAATCTATGATATTTTCTACACTTTCTCATGCATATCTCCTCACATGTTTCTTGAAATACAACCATTTATTCTACTTCTACCAAGTTGAGCACTCTATATCTTTGGTTCCTGCTATACTAGGAAACCATTGTGGACCCAACACTGAAAATTCCACTTGATGCACTCTTTCAATCTGATGGACTTCCAACCCTTTCTACATTTTTGAAGCCACTCAACTTCACTCCTTTTGTCTGTTTGTACCATAGTCCAAATTGGGTAGTTCCTCTAAGGTACTATAGAACATGCTTAGCTTCCCTCCAAAATAGTTTGGTTGGCCTAATCATAGCTTGGCTTAGTTGGTTGATTGTATAGTACATGTCTGGTCGTGTGTTCATAAGATACATTAGTGAACCCACTAGATATCGATAAATGGTAGCACCCACTTCTTCACTTGAAGTGGCATCCTCCTTCCTCTAGTTGGTTGTTAGAGGTGTCTCCATGGGTTTGAAACTATCCATGTGGAATATTGGTAGTATCTCATTTGTATACTTTCCTTGTGAGACAAACAATTCCCATCACCTTTCCATACTTCCAACCTGAGGAAGTAGTGTATGAGACCCATGTATTTCATTTCAAACTCCCTTGCAACGCCCTCCTTGCAAGATTTGATCAATTTCTCATCACTAGTTAAAATCAAGTCATCAACAGATAAGACAATAATGAGTAATTTAACTTCTACCAAGATATGATAGAGGTTTTCATCCGCCTCACTTTTGGTGAAGCCCAAACTAGTGAGATAGGTATCATTCCTAGTGTACCAAGCATGGGGTGGTTGCTTCAGATCGTACAATGCTTGATTGAGTCTACACACATGAGATTCCAAATGAAAAGTTTCAAAGCCTTTTGGTTGCTCAATGTACACCTCCTCCTTAATAACTCCATTGAGGAATGTTGTTTTCACATCCATCTTGGGGATCTTCCACCCCATCCATGAAACCAGAGCAAGAATTGATCTAATGGATGAGTACCTTGCTATAGGAGAAAAGTTCTTCTCATAATCAATCCCTTCAACTTGAGAGTACCCCTTGGTGACCGTTTTTTCCTTGTACTTCTCTATGCTTTTGCTTGCTTGCTTATTTACCTTGAAGATCCATCTTGAACCCACAACTAATTTATGTGCTAGGCTTGAGATCACTTCCCAAACATTGTTATTTACAATGGATTTTTATTCCTCCACCATTGCATCAACCCATACAAGTTTCTTTACTGCTTCCTTGAAAGAGGATGACTGAGTCTCCACAAGATTAGTCATTCGATCCATCTAGCCAGTGTACTGATCTAGTGACCTTCTGTTTCTACGCTGATTTCAAGGAGCACCCACATTATCACCCACATATTGCAGAAGTCTGTCAACTTCCCTGATCCTCTTTATGCCTTCTTTGGATGGTTTTTCTTGAGTGGTTATCTCTTGATCAGGTGCTCAAAATTATGCTCAAAAATCAAAGTGTCATAATTTTATTAAACTTAGCTTCAGATTGAAGAGCTCGTCATTTTGATTCCAACAGTGTGAACGACACTCAAATCCAATTTCATATGCAGAAGTTAGAACAAGTCAAAGCTTAGGTTTGACTTGGACACATGGCAGGATTGGATGATGTGACAAGCCCTTTCAGCAAATGAGGAGGCGCCAAGTGGGAGACTTCCATTGGCCCCCACATGTCACAAATCATAATTGCAAGCATGTTGGCATTAGAAATCAGCCCCCGAGGAGGGAGGGATGTGATGTATCAGCCGGAGTTGCAATTGCGATGGATCGAAATCGCAGATTGGTGAAGGGAACAACATTACAAATCTGCGTCATTTTAGATCATGTTGGTATCAGAGCATTGTTTTTTTCTTACTAGATTTTCTTGTGCAAGGAGGGAGTATTTTTTTCTAGTTTTTTGTGATGCTAACAAGGTTAAAACTCAAAAGAGGAGAAGGGAAGCTGGGTAGAAGCCCTGAAGTTGGGTCAAGTGGAAGAAAAGCAAGGTTTCCAAATTCTTCTACACCATTACATCCTCAAGTTGTAGTTGAGACTCCAGAGATCATGTATCATGAAGGAGAACCTACATTCATGACAGAAGATGAGAATACCTTCAGAAAGGCCTTCTTTGATATGAAAAATTTGCTGAAGGTCCTACATAAAGAGAGGAATAGCAGGTTGCAAGGAGAAAGTTCCAAACCTCCCAAAGGAGAAGGCTCTTCAAGAGGAGGTAATGGAAAAGGAGGTAATGGGAATGGAGACAAACCTCCACCCTCTCCACCATCTTCTTCATCTTCTTCTTTGCAAGCATCGTGACACTCTTCCACTAATACAACCCTTACTCATAGTCATCATCATTTTTCAAAAGGAGCTAGAAAATAACCTATACTTAAACTAGATGTTAAATTCGAGTTTCCCATGTATAATGGTGAAATAATGGAGGGAAGATTAATAATTGGATTCATAAGTTCGAGGTGTATTGTATAATTCAAAACCTTCAAGAGGTTGATATCAAAATTCAGTTGGCTTCATTGAGAATGGAGGGTGCAACACTCATTTGGTGGGAAGCAAGGACTCAAGACGAGATCAAAAAGAATGGTAAGATCTCTATTAATTGGCCTGATTTCATTGGTGCAATAAAATCAAAATTCTACCCTTTAGCTCATATGCAAAAAGCTATCATGAATTGGCAAAATTTCAAACAGTTAAAAGGTTAAAATGTGAAAGAGTATACTCAGGAGTTTAGGAGAAGAGCTCTTCTGCTAGGAGTAGACTTGTAGTCACAAGATACTTTGCTGAAATACATAGGAGGTTTGCATAGCTATCTTTGACACACCATTCTCATGCTTAATACCACAAATCTTGATGAGGTCTATGTTCAAGCTACACACCTTGAAGAAAGAGGGAAAAATGTACAAGAAGAAGGTAAGAAGAAGTCATTCCAAAGTGGTGAAAAAGGAAAGAAATTTAAAGGAAAGTTGAAGAAAAATTCTTATGTTAAGAAAGAAGGGAGAAACCCGCATGCAAGAATTGTTCCAAAGAGGTCCATGATGAAGTGCATTGCTGGAAGCTTCATCCTGAATTAAGACTGAAGAAATTTAACAATAAAGGGAAACAAAAGACAAACGTTGATGTATAAGAAGACTTGGGTTCCAAATCAGATGATGAATCAAAGATTGCAGCCACGGTCACTAAAGGAAAATGTGTGGAAAAAACAAGAAAAGAGGGAGATGTAGTAAGCACCAACACAGAAAATAACTCCAACAATGCTTTAAATGACAAAACTAGAATTGAGTTGTTCCATATCATAGTTATTTCCAAACACACCAAGATTGATAGGTTGTTTGACAGTGGATCCCAGGAAAATTTAATTTCTAGAGACTTCGTCAAGAAGTTGAATCAGGAAACTGTGCCTCATCATAAACCATATCCTTTGGGTCAAATAACCAAGGATGCAAATATTTAGGTCACAAGTAAATGTGTTTTCAGGTTTGTTATTACTGCCAATTTCATTGATGAAGTCAAAATAGATGTAGTGTCGCTGGATATTTATGGAATTGTGTTGTGAAGCCCGTATCTATATGACAGGAAAGACGTTTTCCATAGATTTGAGAAAAAATATCATTTTTCCAAAGATGGAGTGGAGTATATTGTGAGAGCCCATATTCGAAAGTTTAATATATCTTTACTAAGCACAGGGAAAATGAAGCAACTGGTCAATTCCAACAAGAATCTCATGCTCTTTATGATCAATCAGAAGAATGACACAGAGTGTGAATCCTTTGTAGCTTGTGATGTCAAGCTGAAAGCCGAATTGGTTGATGTGGTCAATAAATATGGAGATGTGTTTCAAGAACCAAAGCGATTTCCACCAAAAAGGGGAAATCAACACGAAATTTAGCTACATCAAGACTGTCCACTCCCAAATATCGATATGTATCGAATGTCAATTTTGAAAAGTTTAGAAATTAAGAAACAAGTCCATCACTTGTTAGATAAAGGTGTAATTCATCCCTCTACTTCGCCATGTGGTTCAACAATTGTTTTGGTACCCAAGAAAAATGGAAATTGGTGCATGTGTGTATATTATCAAGATTTCAATAAAATTACCATAAAGAATTGATACCCACTACCTAGAATAGATGATTTTCTAGATCAGTTGAAAAATGCAAAATATTTCACTAAATTAGACTTGAGAGGTGGATATCATCAAGTTAGAATAGTTGAAGAGGATATTTGACATACTTCTTTTAAAACCAAATAGGGATTGTTTGAGTGGCTGGTTATGCCTTACGATCTTTGTAATTCTCTAGATACATTCATGAGAGTTACGAATGATGCTTTAAGATCCTTTCTTGATGAGTTTGTAATTCTCTATTTAGATGATGTTTTGATATTCAATAAATCATGAGAAGATCATTTCAAGCATGTGAGGAAAGTGTTGGATGTCTTGAAAAAGGAACAATTATTTCTGAAGATGTCTAAATGTGAATTCGAGAAAACTTCCTTAGTGTATTTGGGCCATATAGTTGGAGGAGGTGATGTGAAGATCGACCCCTCTAATGTTTTGGTCATTGTGAATTGGCCAATACCCAAATCAGTCACAGAAGTAAGGAGTTTTATGGGAGCAGTGCAGTACTGGAGGAAGTTCATTGCCAATTTCTCTTCCATAGTAGCTCCACTACATGCTTTGACCAATGTGAAGGTTGTCTTCTAGTGGGGAGGAAAATATCAAAAAACACTTGATGCTTTAAAACAAAATATCAGTTCAGCCCTAGTTTTAGCATTGCCGGATTTGGAACAACCATTTGAAATACAAATGGATGTAAGTGACTATGCCATTGGTGCAGTTCTTTTACAGCATGGTAAGCCCATTTCATTTCATTGTGAGAATTTTAATGGTGTTGTTATTAACTATCCTACATATGATAAAGAGATTTAGGCATTGGTGCAAAGTGTAAAGAAATGGAAGCATTACTTAATGGGAAAAGAAACCATTATTCACACTGATCATCAACCTTTGCAATAGTTGCAATCTCAAACAAAATTGCAGCAATCAAGGCACTTTCGTTGGATGGGATTCATACAGCAATTCCACTTGGTAATGAGGTACAAGAAAGGTATTTATATCAGAGTTGCTGATAAGATTTATATACCAGTTGTTAATGTAGCCATTTTACTCAAGAATCATTATGTTTTGCCTAAAAGTTATGTTGAAAAATATGCACATGATGCTGACTTTCAAGAGATATATTCAAACTTGAGTCAACGCCACCAAGTTGAGGAATTAGACTACCATGTACATGATAATCTATTACATCATTTGGGAAAATTTTGTGTTCCAAAGGGAGAGAGAGTAAGTATCACAAAGGAAACGCACACTTCTCTTATTACTAGACATTTTGGTGTAATTAAAAGGGTAGAAAATTTTCAGAGGTATTTTTACTGACCTTGTATGCTTGAAAATATTTCAAGTTTTATCAGAGGATGTTCATTGTGTGCAATCAGTAAGCCTAGTAAAAGGAAACTAGGATTGTACACACCACTTCCAGCACCTTCATGTCCATGGTATATTGTTTCTATGGATTCTGTAGGAGTTCTTCCTTTATTAAGAAAAGGTCATGATTATTTGTACATAGTTGTGGATAGGTTCAACAATATGTGCATATTAATGCCTTGTAAAAAACAAATTACAGCTAAGCAAATAGCTCAACTTTTCTTTCAAAACATATGGGTTCATTTTGGATTACCTACTTCTATTGTAAGTGATAGTGATTCCCAATTTATTGGGAATTTTTGGTCTAATTTATGGAACCTGATGGACACAAAGTTGAAGAAAAGTACATCCTTCCATCCACAAATAGATGGTCAAAATAAAGTGGTTAATAGGAAAATTATTCATTTGCTAAAAGGATATTGCAGAAAACATCTGAAGTTGTGGGATGAACAATTACATTATATTCAACATGCTTACAACTGAGCAAAAAATTCTTCTACTCTAACTTCACCTTTTGAGGCATGTCTTGGTTATTTTCCTAAATCGCCTCTGGATTTCATCTTTGAGAAAGATGTAGTGCATATGGACATAACGACATAGACAAAGCAAAGAAATTCATTGTGAAAATTTAGTTGACTCACCAAACAGTTCAAGAACAACTAGAAAAGAGTCATGGCAAGTATAAGGCAAGGCATGATAAGAATTGTGTGGATCATCAATGTCAAGTAGGTGATGAAGTTTGGATTTACATTAGCAAGGAAAGGCTTCATGGTGAAGGTAAAAATCTGAAACCAATATGTTATGGTCCATTTAAAATTCTGGAAAAGGTCAGTAATAATGCTTTTAAGCTTGATTTGCCTTCATATATGCAAATTTTTTCCATTGTTAATGTTGAAAATTGGAGATTGTATGAGCCTCCTTTGATTGAAGATCAAGGAGAAAGTGTACAGATTCCATCAATTGAATATTTTTCTCCAGAATTTGTTGATGAGCTTTAACAAAAAACCATACTTAATAGAAGAATGAGGTCATCAAAGAGGGGAATATTGATTATCTTTGAGTGGGTAACAAAGGTACAAATCCATCAAAGGCCAAATGGATTGAAGAGGGGAAGGTGAGGGAACAATACCCTCATCTATTCAATAACTGAATATGATCCTTTTAGGGTCGAAAGGGCTTCCAATGGGGAGGAGTGATAAAGTTCTCAAAATAAAAGCGTCAGAACTTTGTTAAACTTAGCTTCAGATCAAATAGCTCATCATTTTGATTCCAACGGTGTGAATGACACTCAAATCTGAGTTCGTATGTAGAAGCTAGAACACGTCAATGTTCAGGTTTGACTTGGACACATGATAGGATTGGAAGATGTGGTAAGGCCCTTCAGGGAATGAGGAGGTGCCAAGTGGCAGGCTGCCATTTCCCCACATGTCGCAAATCACAATCACAGGCGAGTTGGCATTAGAAATCACCCCCTGAGTAGGGAAGGATGCGATGTATCATCCGAAGTTACGATTGTGATGGATCACACTCGTATATTGGTGAAGGGAACAACATTACTAATATGCTCCATATCAGATCAAGTTGGTATAATAGCAAATGATAAGAATCTTTGGTTTTATTCTGAATGGGGAATTAGCACAACATTACTAATCTGCTCCATTTCAGATCATCTCCACTCTCTACTCCTCAATTCTTGGCTGCTCCACAACTTCTTGAGGTTCCTCCCTTGGAGCTAAAACCTCCTCTTCTGGTGGGATCTGAAGCTCCCTCTCAAGAGATCACCACATGGCTTTCTCCTCAATAAATTTTATATCCCTTCGCACAAATTTCATTAGAAGGGATGCCAAGTACACATGGTAGTTGTGGGGAGTTTCTATGTAAGCCAAAAATACCTCCAATTCTATTGTCGGCTCTAGTTTCTACCTTGATTTTTTGGAGACATGGTAGTAAACAAAGGCTCCAAAAATACTAAAGTGTGACACATCCATTTTTCTCCCTGAGAAAGCCTCCTTTGGTGTAATCATGCCGAGAATACGATGTGGACTCTAGTTCTACAATTGGACTGATGTGCTTCATGACTCGGCCCATAAGTGTAGAGGTAGGCCTTGGTCATGCAACATCATCCTCACTACACCCACAATGTTATTATTGTTTCTCTCAGCCACCCATTCTCCTGTGGGTTGTGGGGTTTTGTTAACTCTTTTCCAATGGCTTCTTTTTCACATAAATATTTAAATTAATTCGACACATACTCACCTCCATTATTTCTCCTAAGAGAATTCACCTTCTTGCTGGTTTCTTTCTCAACTAGTGCCTTGAATTATATGAACTTGGAGAATGTCTCATCTTTTCTTCGCATGAAGAAGATCCAACACTTTTGTGGGAAGTCATCAATAAAAGTGACAAAATATTTTTGCCTGGTAGTGGAGATTTTCGATAAAGGTCCACAGACATCAGAGTGAATCCTTTCAAGGAATGCATGTGCTTTTTTGTCCCGATCATTGAATATGGATTTTGTGTACTTCCCCAAGGTACATCCTTTGCATACTGTTGGGTTGTGTTATATGCTTTCCATGACTAGCTTACCTAGTTAACTGGGGGGATAGAGGGGGGGCGGTTAGCCCCCCTCTACGGGGTCCATGGCAGTGCCCTAGTGATTTTTTTTTTGGACCCTATATTAGGTGGGAAGACCTACCTACGGTTTTGCGCATGGTTTTCGCACATGATTTTGGGTGAGATGGTTTTCGGTCCATGGTATTGGATGCTTCGGCATGTGTATATATATATATATATATTGTAAAATTGAAAGGAACATAATGAAAAATCAATTTGTTAGTCCTGTTTTTGGGATCCAGGGGAAAATATTTGTGTATATGTGTTTTATGTGCTATGCTCTCGCATTGTTTATTTTATGTGTTTTAGAATTTGCATGCAGGTAATTTCTGTTGAGCCTCAAACCTGCACTTCTTTACACATCCTCTCAGCCTCCTTTTCCTTTTCATTTCCTTCTTTTGCCACTCATTCCCTCCATCAAATTGCTCAAATCATTGTATTACAGGACTTTTACATGGTTTGTTAATTATGCTAATGACTGTGTTGTTGGTTTAGAATTTTGGTCAAGTGCTACACTTTCCGCAGTTGATCCCGGTTTCCGCAGCCAACCCCGGATTCCGCAGCTGTTTTATTAAATGGCATGTTCCAGGTGTCCTCCGGGCAGAAGAGCCACATGGGCAAGTTCGTGGAACCAAGGACATGGTGTGTGTCCTTCCAGCTCAGCCAAACCAGTCATGAAAACCCATGGTCAACGAGGGGGCAACTACGGTCAAACAGAGGTCATTGACGGTGGCACGGCTCTGCGTGTTCAGTTTTAGAGCACGTGAAGAACAGATGGCCTCTTCCTCAGCCACGCAGATGATGGGAAACACGAATCCAACAGAAGATTTAATGCCCACCTCGACCGTTGCCTAAATCTGAGGACTGTGCTAGATTACGTGTTTTTACACAACTGATAGAATAGCGTAGTTTGTGTTAAGTTCGTTTTGTTTTCTCTGCTTTAAATAAAGTGTCTCTGAACGCTGATTAGTTAGCTGCTATTATGTAATTTTGATCCCCCACTGTACTCTTTATTTTGCTACATAATATATGAGAAGACCGTTCTGTTTCTAAGTGTGTAACTGATCTTTTGAGTTGGCTGGAGTAGGCAGAGGGCCCCTGTTTACTAAGGCCTGTATAGTGCTTTTCGTTTCCTGCATTTCTTCTTATCAGTTTATGTATAATAGTTGTACAGAATGCTTTTGATTGCTATGTTTTGATCATGTACAATAGCTGTAAATAACTTTGAATTCTGCTCATTTATATTTCCACACTTTTCCATGACTGATCAGTGTGTTTTTGCAGATTTCTTAGGTGCCCTGGACAGTTTTCTTACTTCTCTTTTTACAGCTAGTGGCATTTGTGATCATCTTATCTAGACTGCTGATCTTTATTTTTGATTTCGATTAGTATCATTGCTTTAGTTTGCACTTTATTTTCTGCTCATAGCTTATCAAGTTGTTTATCTTTTGATGGCTCTTTTTATCATAATCAACTGACTTTTAATGGAGCCAGAATATCACTTCAGTGCAGCTTGGTTTACTTTGTTTTAAGACTCACATTGCTAACTTGCTCATAACTCTTTCTTATATGATCAATCCAGCTGAAGGCAGAAAGGTTAAGGGAAAATTAAGTAGTGTGATTTGTCACTTAGATTGTACATTGCTTAAGATTTAATTGAAGAGTTAAAGTAGTTGTTCTTGTTTTTAATTGAGTTAATATAGATGTCATTTTCAATCTCATTTTTATCAGCAGTAGAGGTACTGGGCCAATGCCATTGGTCTTTTATTTGATACTTTCATTTCCCTTCAAGAGTTAATTTCATTTCAGTTGTTATTCAAAGCTTTCTGGTAGATCACTTTTAAGTTTTAAGAAATCATTTAGGACTCATCACAATCACACACACTTCACTCATTTTATTTCATTTCCATCACATCACTGTAGGAGAAATAGAATTGAAACTAAACTTAAAAAAGTTAAAAACGACAAAAACTTAAGAAATAGTTGCCTAAGTACATACAGTACACATCACTTCATCAGCTTACGAGCCCCAGGTTGACATTTAAAAGTTACAATTTAGACATCACTAAATTGACCAAACATTTTGGCGCCGTTGCCGAGGAAGTGAAAATTAGGCAGCCTATTCTTAAAAAAAAAACAAGAAAATTTCAAGAAAGGAAAATTAATAACCTCTCAAAGTATGCTCTCCTCTTGCACCTAGAGTGATCTGGAGGATCAGAAAAGAGAAAGTTATTGGTTTAATAGTTTCTTGAGTATGCTCTCTTCTTGCACTTAGAGTGATCTGGAAGATCAGAAAGAGAATTATTACCCTGACTTGAAGGAAAATAAAAAATGACATGCATAGAGAAAGATATTCTAGGGGAAGGTTTTTAGCTAGAGCTAAGAGTTCGATTTTTACAAGTCCATCTACTCCAAGGAATAGACAAGAGACACCTCCATCATCTCCAACTCACACTCCTAGCCCTAGGATTCCTGGAATTCAAGAGGCAATAGTTGACTCTCCCACACCATCCATCGAGTCTGAACAAGAAAGAGGCCCTTTTCCCTCTTCCATAGGAGGGCAAATTGTAATTGAAGAAGAGGGAGAAATTCCTTCTCGTTCACCCTTAGTAGAGGAACCAGAAAACTCTGAAGTCTCCAAGGGAACTATCATGACTTAGGAAGGATCAACTGGATTTGGTAGGGGTAGAGGTAGAGGAGGAGGAGGAGGAAACAATGGAGGAGGTCGAGGTAACATTGGGGGAAATAGGGATGGAGATAACTCATTCGGGTTTCCTATAGTTGATGAGGACTCCCGAGCCACCATGAAAAACATCTCACCATCTGTCCTCCCAAATTTCCATGGGATGAGGAATGAGGACCCTGAAACATTCTTGTTTGAGTTTGAAGTCGTTTGTTGAACTTATGATTATCTGGAAGACTCTCAAAAAGTCAAACTGTTTCCTTCAACATTGAAAGGAGCAGCTCTGAAGTGGTTCATGGGATTACTCACTCAATCCATTAGGTCTTGGAATGATATGAAACAAACATTTTTGGATAGGTACCTGGATTATTGTATGCCCACCAATCATAAGGATGAGGTATTCAAAATGGTACAAAAGGAAGATGAAAATTTGGAGGATTTGGTTGAAAGATTTCAATATAATTTGAAAAGAGCAAAAATGAACAACTTAGATGAGGAGACCTTGAAAGCCCTTTTGTTAAAAGCCATTAGAGATGAATGGATAGACATTTTGAACATGATGGGGAAGGGAGATATAGCTCAACTTTCACTCAATGATATAGCAGAACTATGTGTCCATCTCTCAAGGGGAAAATCTAAAACTCAAAAAGGGCCTAGAGATCCTTCTCTCCTCAGAGCAAACAAATCTGCAACTGGATCGGTAAGTAGGGCTGAAATTGGCAGTATGCTTGATGAATTTAAAACTGACATCTCAAGGAGTCTTAGTGAACAACTAGACACTCTTAAGATTCACAATAAGTAGAAAGTAGAAGCTGAGGCTTTGGCCATCTTTTGCCCAAAGTGCAGAAAGAAACATACTCTAAGGGAATGTCCCTTGGAAGCAAAAGTTGTAGAGACATGTATAATTTGCTCAGAAAATCATGAGACCAAGGATTGTCCTTCAATCCCTGGGCTCAAAGCTGTCTTTCAAGAAGATCCATGTACACTTGAATCTCTCTGTTTTGTTGCAAGGAGACCTTGGCAGGGGCAACAAAATCAAGGGTTTAACAACTCTATGAATTTTCAACCTCCACCAAATTGGAATCCTTGGCAACAACCTTGGCCCCAAGCTCAAAATCCTTTTCAAGCATGGCTACAAGGTATGCAGAATCCTTATGATAGATTTTCTCAATTCTACCAATATCCTCCATCTTTCCAAAACCAACAAGCTCCACAACTTCCAAATCAAAACCCACAACTATCATTACCATTTCCACAACAACAACAACCTTCTCAACAGAATCCCAATTCTCAACTCTTGCTTCCATTCCAACAGAAGTCAAATCAACTTCCTTCTCAGCCATTGCCAAACCCCAACAATAAGAATCCTCAAAATGCTTACATGATGGAAGGACAACCTTTTCCTACCTATATGATTGTTCCTCTCAATGAAGTACAACTCAGATCAGGTAGAGTCTTAGACAAACCTTCTATAAAAGCTCAAGAGCAAAGCATTTTTGAGGAAGAATCTCTTGAAGCCAATAAGGGTTCTGAAGCATCTCTTCAAAACCCAAACACTCAAAAAGGAAAAGAAAAAGAATTACCCCCCACAACTCCTATAGTTGAGCAACCTACATCTCTATCCACACCTCCTTTTCCTGAAAGATTACAAATTGACAAAGGAGTGGAAAAACAAATTTGGTTGCCTGACTATAATTTCCTAGATGAATTGAAGAATGTCTGTATCAAGATTCCCTTGTTACAAGCCATTAAGGAAATTCCTATTCTAGCGAAAACAATAAAAGAGTTGAGCCTTAAAAGACCAGGAAGGAAACCAAGAGATACCAGAAGGATCCACCTGGTAGGAAAAATTGCAGACATCATGATGGGAAAGATTACTATGCAGAAATATGTAGACCCCGGTAGTCCAATTGTCAAAACACATATCAATGGGGTAGAAATACCAAATACTTTGATTGATTTAGGGGCTGCTATTAACATTATGAGTAGGCAGACTATGGAACAGCTAAAACTTCCTAATCTTCTTTTTACACCTACTTTATTTCAACTTGCAGATCGATCAATTATTAAACCAGATGGTGTATTAGAAGACATTTCTGTCTCCTTAGATTCTTGGGAATATCCAGTGGATTTTATGATTTTAACTCCCAAGAGTAATCTAGGAGGACATCCTCTTATTTTAGGAAGACCTTGGCTAGCCACAGCTGATGCTTTCATAAGTTGTAGGTTTGGGGATATGTACATTTCTGATGGTAATTCGACAAAGAAGTTTAATCTGTATCCTCCAGCAAAAGCAATCACAGAAATAGGAGATAATAAGTGGGTTGATGATGAAGATACTATACAACCTGTCTTTACCATTTCTGAGATTAGTGAAGATAGTCAAATTCTGAACACATTAGAAAATTTTGAACCATCTTCAGAATATGACTCCACACAATTTCAGTTGAATTCTGACATAGAGTGTCTATCATCTAGACAAATGTCTCTTTTCTCTATGGAAGAGTTTGGTAGTTCTGCCATTGAGATCTTTCCAGGAAAAACACTAAACATCAATAGAAACTTGGAAAAATCACAACAGGAAGAGCTAACCAAAGTCTTGCAAAGACATTCTACTGCATTTGCATGGGAGTATACCGATATGAAAGGTATTGATCCTAAGACTTGCATTCATCACATCTACATTGAGGAAAACAGTAGACCAATCAGACAACCTCAAAGAAGGATGAATCCGAATCTTAGGGAGATAGTGAAAGAAGAGCTCCAAAAGTTACTTAATGTAAACTTCATTTACCCTATTTCAGATAGCCGGTGGGTTTCCCCTTTGGTTATAGTACCTAAAAAGAATGGTAAATGGAGGGTTTGCATTGATTACAGAGAATTGAACAAAGCAACCTTGAAGGACCACTTTCCTTTACCCTTTATTGATCAAGTATTAGATACTCTAGCAGGCAAAAATTATTTCTCATTCTTGGATGGTTTTAGTGGTTACAATCAAATTCAGGTAGCACCTGAAGACCAGGACAAGACCACATTTACCTATCCATGGGGAACTTTTGCTTATCGAGTACTTCCTTTTGGATTATGTAATGCACCTGCAACATTTCAAAGGGCAGTACTAGGAATCTTTTCTGATCTAATTCATGATTGTGTAGAGGTCTATATGGATGACTTTACAGTTTATGGTAATTCATTTGAAGAGGCACTAGAAAATTTGGAAAAAGTCCTTGTCAGATGTAAAGAAACAAATCTTTCATTAAGTCATGAAAAATGTTTTATGATGTTTACTGAAGGGATTGTTTTAGGACATCATATTTCAGGAGATGGAATCAAAGTTGATAGATCAAAAGTCGAAGTCATCTCCAAGTTACCTATTCCAAATTGTCAGAGAGATGTTAGAAGTTTTCTTGGGTTTACTGGGTATTATAGAAGATTTATTGAAAACTTCACCAAGATAGCATCTCCACTCTTCAAATTACTTACCAAAGATTGTGAATTCAAGTGGGATCCTGACTGTCAATCTGCATTTGAAACTTTAAAAACTAGAATATCTGAAGCACCCATTTTGAGAGGGCCAAATTGGAAACTCCCTTTCCACATTTCTACAGATGCTTCAGATACAGCTCTAGGAGCTGTGTTGGGTCAAAAGGATTTAGTTCCTTATGCCATTTATTACACCAGTAAAAATTTGACTCCCACTGAATTAAATTATACTGTGACTGAAAAAGAGTTCTTAGCCGTTGTTCATGCAATCAACAAGTTTAGACACTATATAACAGGCTATGAAACTTTTGTCCATACTGATCATTCTGCAATTAGATATCTCATGAACAAACCTGTTACTAATGGCAGAGTTACAAGATGGCTTTTACTTATACAAGAATTCAACATTACTATGTTAGATAGACCAGGAAAACAAAACACAGTAGCTGATTTCTTGTCTAGAATTCAAAATACTAACGAAGATTCTCCCGTAGAGGATAAGTTTCCAGATGAATATCTGTTTGCAGTAACTACTAAAACTCCTTGGTATGCAGATATTGCTAACTATTTGGTTACAGGGAAGCTACCTCCACACTTATTTCCTAATGAGAAAAGGAAAATCATTCAGGAGAGCTCAAAGTATTCTTGGATTTCTAATGAATTGTTCAAAACAGGGCTAGATTGTGTGATCAGAAGATGTGTTCGGGAAGATGAAATGCCTGAAATCCTTAAGGCATGTCATGATGAACCGTGCAGCGGACACTTTCTTGACAAGAGGACGGCCTATAAAATCCTTTCTTTAGGATATTATTGGCCTTCTCTCTTCAAAGATGCAAAGCAATATGTTAGAAGGTGTGACAGCTGCCAAAGAGTTGGGAGACCAACTCCTTCAAATGAAATGCCACTACAGCCACAGGTATGCATCGAACCCTTTGAGAAATGGGCTCTAGATTTCGTTGGACCTATTAATCCACCATCTAAACAAAAGAAGTATATATTGGTTTGCACTGATTATGTTACTAAGTGGGTAGAAGCCAAGGCATTGCCTTCTGCCACTGAAAATTTAGTTGTTCAATTTCTTTTTGAGGATATTTTTACTCGTTTTGGTGTCCCAAGAGAAATTGTGACAGATCAGGGAAGTCAATTTACATCTAAATTGATGGAGAAGCTAATGGAGAAATACAAAATCAAGCATAGAAAATCTACTCCATACCATCCGCAAGAAAATGGTCAAGTGGAATCTACAAACAAAGTTCTTGAGAGCATCATCATCAAAACTGTTCATCTTCATAGAAGAGATTGGGCAGAAAGGCTTCCTGAAGCCTTATGGGCCTATAGAACTACATGGAGGAACACAACAGGACATTCTCCCTATGAACTTGTTTATGGGAAAGAAGTCTTGCTCCCCATTGAGTTTCAAATCAAGACCTTCAAGATGGCAGTTCAGTTGGGGATGAGTTTATCAGAAGCCCAAAAGCACAGAATGGACCAGCTAAATGAGCTAGATGAAATAAGACAAGATGCAATTCTAAGGACCGATCTAGTTCAGCACCAAAGAACTAAGTGGCATGACCGATATATCAAAGAGAAGAAGTTCCAAAAAGGAGATTGGGTGCTACTGTTTGATTCCAAGTTTAAGGACTTCAAAGGAAAATTTCAAACTCATTGGCTTGGACCATATGAGATTGATGAAGTCTTTAACAATGGAGCAGTTCGAGTAAAGACCATTGATGAGTTTTAGACTCCTCTCATTGTGAATGGCCACCGATTGAAAGTCTACCACAAGCCACTCTCAAAGGAGGAATTTGTTAAAATGTTCCAAGAAGATTCTACAATGAGGCTGGTGGAGAAGAATTCTTCTCCTCCATCAGCCTAGTCTTTGTTTCTTTCAGTTGAAAAAAAAAAAAAGAAAAAAAAGAGAAAAAAAAAAAGAAAAAAAAAAAAGATCTCTTGTATAAGCCTGAAAACCAATCTTGAATTGGCAGTCTTATGCAGAAAATATAAGGTGAAAATCAGGGGTACCTGACACTTTATATTTTCCAAATAAAAAGTCTCTCTCTCTTTCCATCTCATTCGCCATTTCAGTTCATCCACTTCACTTCCATCTCCATTTCACTTCATTTTCATTCCATTTCATTCATTTCATTTCATTTTCACTAATAAAGTCCCTCTTAGGACTATTTCATTTAGTTAAGTCTTCTCTAACTACTTTTTGGTATAGACAGAAGGGTGTTGTTTCAGTTTCCGCAGCTGAAAACTGTTTCCGCAGCTCGCACCAGTTTCCGTAGCCAGCATCACTCTGTCTCTACAGCAACAGTACTCTGTTTTTAAAAATCACAGTCAGAGGCATCATCATCACCAAAGGCAACAACGATAGGAGGCACCTGCAGGAACAAAAGGCAATCATGGATCAGCAACCTTAATCAACAAATGGCAAACCCATGAAGGTATGATCAAAATATTTTCCAAACAACCATTTAAATGTCATTTCATGCATAATTATTAAATCGTGGACAGAGCCACTAAATACAATGATTCGGCAAAATCATCCCACTTCTCCTCCACGATAGTCCTTCATCCACCTCATACCCTCCTAACGGTCTAATAATCACTCTTAGTTCAACTCAAGTTGAGACTGCGCTTTCATTTATGAGCCGTACAAGGAAGAAGAGACCTATCGTACTACGTCTCTTCTCTACCACGATCTCCGTAGCCAATAACTGAAACGTGTGCTTAAGCCACCCGAACTCCAAGGGATTTGGCCGTTATTTCATTCTCTCCACATGCATTTGAACTCATTCTCGTGTTTGTCTTCTACTCACTCGCACTCACACTATTTCCATTTTCCTTTTCGCTGCAAACTCCACGGCTCTGTTTCAAATTCCGTGGCTCTGTTTCAAACCCCGCGGCTCTGTTTTAAACTCTACAGTCATGTTTTAAACCCCTATTGCCTCGCATTACATTGCGGATATTCCACTCACGGCCGTAATACACCTGTCGTTCCCGTGAGTATCCTCCTTGAGCATCCATACACAGTCAAAAGCCTCAGCCGAAGTTGAAAACCGAATATGGGGAAGCTGCTTAGAGCAGAACCTGAAGGATCAAAGTATCTAGAAGGATACCCACAGACAAAGGAAGCATTAAAGAAGGCAAAATGGTTGAAGTTCATTCAAAAATTCAGGGGATATGATAAGGAGGTAACGAAGGCATTTGCTCGATCATTCAATGGAAATACCGTGGAAGTGGGAGACCTGAAGTTCACAGTAACAGAGAATACCATAGCCACAGCAACTGGTTTACCTCAGCTAGGAGAACGATGGTTCAGGAACAGAACAGTGGAAGATCAGGGATGGAAAGATATGCTTAAGAATCCAGGTACGGACACTTCACTATTCACCAAAGGGATTCCTGTACATGTGATTAAGGAAGAATGGACTGCATTGTTATTACTTGTTCAAAAGTTTGTTACATGTGAGGGCCACTTTGGCACTATGTATATGTACCATGCTAGAATTATGATGAACTTCATGGAGGGACATGCCATCAATTTACCCTATTTTCAGAAACCTAACAAAAATGAGTTCCACTGTCCAAAAGAATATAGGCCATATTGAACCACACTTGTATCATCATGGGTTCATTAAAATTCTCATAGAGGACCAATTGAAAAACAACAATGATACATGGGAAAAGTTTTTAATCAAGAATCATTTTCAAGAGGTAACTGAAGCTTCCGCTAGCAGCTCTCCTAGAGTCCCAAAAAGAAGTAGGAGAATGAAAAGAGATGTTGTAGCCCAAGATCCTCCTATTGTAGAAACTTAGGAGACTACTCAAGAAGAAGAGGTAGAGAGAGATAAAACTAAGAAACAGAAAAAGGAGAAAGGGAAAGAAATTATTCAAGAGTCATGTCCATCACCTAAACCTTCAATAGAAGAAGACTATCAAACCTTGGCTGATAGACTCTCACATCTTCAAACTGCTGCCCTCTCAAAGAAGAAACAAAGAGAAAAATAGAGTGCCAAACCAAAGAGCACTAGTGCACAAGTGAGAAGAAGCAGTAGAATTAAAGAAAGAATGAGTGTGACTAAGGAAAAACAGTCACATTTCATTGATTTGGGAGAAAGTACACCTGAGAAGACTCCAATTCAGCTAGTTATTGAGCCAAGTCCTCCACGAGAGGAAAGTCCCTTCAAGCAAGAAAGAGAAAACAGTCCTCAAGAATTCGAGTTTAGGCCAAGAAGAACACCTGAAATTGACCTTGACCAGCCGGAGGCATACAATTATTTGGAGACCTTGGAGCATTCAGTTGCAGGTCCAAGTACTATATTGCCTCTTAATAAACAAGTTGAATCTTTAAAACAAGAGGTATTTGAGATAGAAGTCCTGAACCGGCATATAAAACAAGAAAACGAAGCATTGAAAGAACAAAGCAAGGTGGACAAAATTGTCCATGACAACATCATGCCTCACCTAGGACTCTGGCAGAAGAAGAACAGAAAATTGAAGAGAAAATGCAAGAAACTGAGCAGGGCCTTGATCAATTTGAAATTCAAGTGTTTAGTGAAGAAACCAAGAACAATTTTGGCAACAAGAAGAAAGAAAAGAAGGCTAGATGTTTTGGCAGAAGCATCTGAGCACATGGACTGAAGAGCAATGACACAGTTTTGGTTGCATGAGGACATGCAACACCTTCACAGTGGGGGTATGTTGAGCCTCAAACCTGCACTTCTTTACACATCCTCTCAGCCTCCTTTTCCTATTCATTTCCTTCTTTTGCCACTCATTCCCTCCATCAAATTGCTCAAATCGTTGTACTTCAGGACTTTTACATGGTTTGTTAATTATGCTAATGACTGTGTTGTTGGTTTAGAATTTTGGTCAAGTGCTACACTTTCCGCAGCTGATCCCGGTTTCCGCAGCCAACCTCGGATTCCGCAGCTGTTTTATTAAACGGCATGTTCCAGGTGTCCTCCGGGCAGAGGAGCCACATGGGCAAGTTCGTGGAACCAAGGACATGGTGTGTGTCCTTCCAACTCAGCCAAACCAGTCATGAAAACCCATGGTCAACGAGGGGGCAACTACGGTCAAACAGAGGTCATTGACAGTGGCACGGCTCTGCGTGTTTGGTTTTAGAGCACGTGAAGAACAGCTAGCCTCTTCCTCAGCCACGCAGATGATGGGAAACACGAATCCAACAAAAGATTTAATGCCCACCTCGACCGTTGCCTAAATCCGAGGACTGTGCTAGATTACGTGTTTTTACACAGCTGATAGAATAGTGTAGTTTGTGTTAAGTTCGTTTTGTTTTCTCTGCTTTAAATAAAGTGTCTCTGAACGCTGATTAGTTAGCTGCTGTTATGTAATTTTGATCCCCCACTGTACTCTTTATTTTGCTACATAATATATGAGAAGACCGTTCTGTTTCTAAGCGTGTAACTGATCTTTTGAGTTGGCTAGAGTAGGCAGAGGGCCCCTGTTTACTAAGGCCTGTACAGTGCTTTTCGTTTCCTACATTTCTTCTTATCAGTTTATGTATAATAGTTGTACAGAATTCTTTTGATTGCTATGTTTTGATCATGTACAATAGCTGTAAATAACTTTGAATTCTGCTCATTTATATTTCTGCACTTTTCCATGACTGATCAGTGTGTTTTTGCATATTTCTTAGGTGCCCGGGACAGTTTTCTTACTTCTCTTTTTACAGCTAGTGGCATTTGTGATCGTCTTATCTAGACTGCTGATCTTTATTTTTGATTTCCATTAGTATCATTGCTTTAGTTTGCACTTTATTTTCTGCTCATAGCTTATCAAGTTGTTTATCTTTTGATGGCTCTTTTTATCATAATCAACTGACTTTTAATGGAGCCAGAATATCACTTAAGTGTAGCTTGGTTTACTTTGTTTTAAGACTCACATTGCTAACTTGCTCATAACTCTTTCTTATATGATCAATCCAGCTGAAGGCAGAAAGGTTAAGGGAAAATTAAGTAGTGTGATTTGTCACTTAGATTGTACATTGCTTAAGATTTAATTGAAGAGTTAAAGTAGTTGTTCTTGTTTTTAATTGAGTTAATATAGATGTCATTTTCAATCTCATTTTTATCAGCAGTAGAGGTACTGGGCCAATGCCATTGGTCTTTTATTTGATGCTTTCATTTCCCTTCAAGAGTTAATTTCATTTCAGTTGTTATTCAAAGCTTTCTGGTAGATCACTTTTAAGTTTTAAGAAATCATTTAGGACTCATCACAATCACACACACTCCACTCATTTTATTTCATTTCCATCACATCACGGTAGGAGAAATAGAATTGAAACCAAACTTAAAAAAATTAAAAATGACAAAAACTTAAGAAATAGTTGCCTAAGTACATACAGTACACATCAGTTCATCAGCTTACGAGCCCCGGGTTGACATTTAAAAGTTGCAATTTAGACATCACTAAATTGACCAAACAATTTCTGTACATGGTTAAAACCTACATTTGATATCAGAGCTATTTTGGATTCAAGGGGATGCCTTTGTTGCTGAGGGGTTTCACTCGGGCCTATGGTAGACCCTATTCAGTGGGAAATCTGCGGGATCGATTCCGGGGGTGAAAGAAGATGGTGAGGAATGGAGAGATAAAGATCGAGAAATTTAATGGTCAGAGTTTTGAGTTAAGGAAACTCAAAATGGAGGACTTGTTGGTAGATGAAGATCAGTGGGTCGTGGTATATCTAGATACTAAACCAATAGGAGTGTCCAATGAAGAATGGAAGAAGTTGGATTGGAAGGCAAAAAGCATAATATGATTGGGTGTGTCAGATTTAGTATTGTTGAATATATCAGGGGAAGCTACGGCAAAGTCTTTGTGGGACAAGTTAGGGGCTTGTAACAATCTAAGTCTATGGTGAATAAACTGTTCCTATGAAAAAATTTGTATAACCTGAGAGTGAAAGATGGAGACTCGGTGACAGAGCATCTGAACAGATTTAATATTATGGTATGTCAGTTATTATCTATTGATATTAAAATTTTTGATAGAGATAAGTGCATCGGTTTGTTATGTTCTCTACCAGATTTGTGGGATAGTCTGGTTATTGCAATAGGTAGCAATGCAATTGCCTTGCATTTTGATGAAATAGTCTCATCCTTACTAATAGAGGAGATGAGACGGAAGAATATGGAGATCCATAATGGCGATGCCTTGTTTGTACGAGGAAGGTCCCAGAACATAAACAAAAGTAATTCATTGAGTGGGAGATCTAAACCTAGAGGGAGAACTAAATCTCCAGGAAAACCTATAAAGGTGTGCTGGAAATGTGGAAAGGAAGGGCACTACAAAAGGGACTATAAATCTGAAGCTCCTGATAAAGGAAAGGGATCTGATAAACCTCCTTCTGCAGAGGCGAAAACCACCTCAGATGAAGGTGGGGATGTGTACTTGGCTTCTTCAAGTACACATGTAGATCACGAGGCATGGCTGATTGACTTAGGTGCATCGATTCACTTCACTCCCCATAGAGAGTGGCTTTGAGAATATGAGAAATGGGATGGTAGTGATGTCTTCTTTGGGGATGATAGGAAGGCTAAAATCATTGGTCATAGAAAATTTAAGTTGAGTTTGCAAGGTGGAAGGATTAGAACACTTCTGGTTGTTCTGCATATTCCTGCATTGGCCAGAAAACTGATTTCTGTAAGCAAGTTGGAAGATGTAGGTGTAAAAATAGTGTTTGACAAGAATACCTATAAGATGGTTAGGGAGCACTTGTATTGATGCGGGGAGTTCAGATTCGAACTTTGTACAAGCTGCAAGGTAGCATTGTTGTTGATGGGTGCAATAGTTATGTGGTTCCTGAAAGTGGAGCAGAAAATCTAATAGACTCTGGAGAAAATACCCTGCTATGGCATCAAAGGTGTTATCACTCAATAATTTCTCAAGGTTAAAGAAAGAAATCACCGAGGTAACCACAAACCAACTTTTGGGCATAGGCTCTAGCCAACCTAAGCTCAGAGAGGGCTCTCTCTATATGATTTAGCTTTGTTTGTTGGGATTTTAGGCTAGTTATGAATGTTTAGGGGATTTGTATTGAAGATTGGGTGCTGGGATCCTTAAAGCAGATGGATAGAATGATGTCTGTAGACCATTGGGCTATGGAATCAATAGAAGGGTAGCGGAATTGTATCAAATCACTAAAGGGAATGTTCAAAGGGCAAGCTAGCAGAGTAAAGTGCAGTTCTTTGGGCTAGAGGGGTGAAATGGTATTAACCAGGGGGAGAGAGCAATTAAGAATTCTCAAACTGAGATTAAAATGAGGAACAGAGGGTAACCAGAAACAAAGGGCAATTAAGAATCCTTTGCTACGGATTATAATGAAACAACCTAAACTAAGGAGCAATTAAGAATTCCTTAACTTAGATATCAGTTGAAAACATTTATAAGCCTAACTGTTAAGACAGAGTGTAATTAAACAAATTTTGAGATAATATTCCAGTTATAGCATAAAGTTTCATAAATACATTAAATATTGTGGAAAAACTTTAAGAAAGTTAACAACAACATGAGAAAATACTTGTCTGCACTTCGCTCAACACATGAATCCTATGAAATATCTGGTATTTATTCATCAATCTAGCTTTCTAGCTCAGTCAATGCTCGAATGGATTTACAGTTTTTTGATCAAGAAGTCTATAGAAATTTCTAATAATCCACCCTAAAAGACTTCAAATGAAGAAGTATTTATACAAATTCTAAATTGAAATATCTTGAAAAAATATCAAGATTGGTTTTACAAATATCTCAAATTGTTTTACATTAATAGAACTTAAATAAAGGACACTTAAACCTAATGAATCTATTTGGAAATATATTTATGGATTGATGGTGAAAAAGAAGAGAAATTTGAATTTGATAGCAACTCTTAATTGATGATGAGGCTTCCAAGTCACTAACTAAGTCCTTCCTTTGTGCATTCTGCCCCGGAAATTTAGCAAAATTAGGGTCTAGTGATACCTTTGTATATCTCAACCCAAGATACATGTGTAGAACGTGAGATAGGTTTTTGTATATTTGCCTTTTAGGAACACAAACCTCCTCTAGTTTATCAAAATGCATCTTGGATTGGCCACAATATTTTATGCAAAATTATGACTTAAACAGGAAATTTTTGGAAAATGTACCATTTCTGCTCTGTTTTTCCATCTATCTTCACTTTGACTTTTCAATATGATACACTTCTATTGATACTCTTTCATCTGATACACTTTTAATTTGATGACCTGTCAATATCCTTTACTATTTTTTTTATGTTTACTATACATTTTAACTTTTCACTATGTATTTCAATAGTAAATCATTTAGTCTTTTATATGTATCAACATATGGTAATGGATATTGATCAACTTTCTGTATGTTTGATCTGTTTGTCTTTTGACTGTATGCTCTGTCTGGTTCATTTATTTTAATAGTCAATGTCTCTGTGTGAATGATTTCTTTCTTTGTTCTGTGTATAACTGTTTTCTTCTTCTGAATGAAGGTTTTTAAATAGATTTCCTTTCGAGTCTTGGAGTAAACAAGTTTTGTGACTAGTATCAAAACTATCTATCCAAGCTCTGGTCTTCTGCTAATTACTTGCAAGATACAACAATCATTAAGAAAACATAGGTTGGCAGGAAAGGCAATTAATGGCTTTATTGCACAGGAATGTCTGGAGAAGGAGTTGTGGCAATGTTTTTGAAAGTAATTGGAGGTCAAATTGTGTTGCAGAGGTTCAGGGTGGCGCTGAAAGGGTTAGATAGGTTTTACTGTGAAACGAGGCAAAAGGAATGAAAACAAGGGTTTTCAGGGTTTTAACGGGAAACTTTTTGAATTTGGTGTGGGATTAGTTATGTGAATAGTGAAGGTCTTGTCTTGTGCGGGGAGGCAGTTTTCAAAGCCATTGCACCACTTTTGTGGTGAAGGTGGTATTTGGGAGGGGTGACCCGATCTACCTCTGCGCTTGACACATAGCATTTGGGGTTCAAGGGAAAAACGATTTATCGGGCGGGTAATGATCGGCCATCGGGCGCGGCTGATATGGTTTTGGATCGTTGGATTTTGGCACTGACAATCGAATAGCAGTCAAGTGGTGAAATAACACGTACAGGATGCAGAAAAAGTTTAGGGGGCCGAAGGCTTTAATCAAAAGTGGTTTGTGATTAATTGTAGATTAAATATGGGATTAAATTGATCGGAAGGGTTTTGATGAAGTGGGAGCATGGGTTTAAACGGAGGGATTTTCTTAACTTTAGTAAGGGTTGGTGAGTTAAGAGGGGTTCGTCGGGGAGGTATGAAATAAAGGGTAAAGCTATAGTTTACAATTAAACTATGGGTTGGGATATTATATATGGAGGATTTAATTAATATGGGAAAAAAATATATCAAGGAGGTAATACATTAGGTTAGCATGTTAATATGAAATGAATGTGCGGGAATGTAAAATACACTAGGCATAGTGTAAAATAATATTTTTAGGCGCGATTTATTGATTGTGATGCCCCACATAATCATTTAACACTTCTACTTAGGATAAATCCTTTTTGTGGGTATTTTGAATGAAATGGAATTTAACATGGAGTTGTTTACTTTTCATAGGAAAATGGAGTTTAACCTTAGCAAAAGGGGTTTTATTAGGGAAATGAAGGGGCATGACTTTTATGAAGGAGACTCTAACACTTGATGTCCATAAGTCATTAAACCGAGGGTCCGGTCCCGCCGAAATTTAGAGAAATTCTCTGAGCCTCGTTGAATTGAAGGATTAAAAAGTACTAGAGCATGCTTGTGGGTAGGAAATTTGTAAGTATAGGGGAAAAATGTCTGAGGGGGAGTTAATTAAATTAACTTGTAAAGATTTTTTTTTGCCTTCATAATTGATCATACATATTATAACATATGTCTAAGCATGATGAATGTGTTTTGATCCAATCAACTTTATACTTCAGCAACCTTTCTTCTACTTACCCTAACATTTTTTCTTCATTTTATTTGGGTGCATTTGGACTAGCAAACCCTTATCATCCATTTTTATTTTGAAAATTAATCTATCTAATTCTAACCTTATATCATCCAAGGGCTCAAATTAAACTGATGAGCTCCTTTTATTTTCTCTACCTATCTAATAATCTGCTAAGATTAAACTGTTTGGTCAAATTTTATTCTCTAACTATAAACATAAAATTCAAATCATGAAATAACCAAAATTAAATAGTTTGATTACCATGGATTGTGGAATGAATAACAAGCTGCAAATAATCATTATTATGCATAAAAGTAAATAGGAGTGGCGTTTAGACTTTCACACTTTCATGGTCTCTTTTTGTTTTTGGGGTTCATATATTTTCATTTTTTGGACCTTCTCTTATTAATTTTGTCCTTTGATATTTCTTTCAGGACATACCCTCTTTACATTTTTTAATTTTTAATATGGAAAACATTTGCAGAAAGCAAAGGTATGTACAATATTACAAGGCTTAACCTTAGTCATTCAAAATTATGACTCCTAGTGGTATAGGAACCTAACAAAAGGCTTGGACATATTGGATAGAAGGGCCTTCAAATACTTCATGGTAAAGGTCTGGTACAAGGTATGACTAATAGCTCTCTAGATTTTGATTTCTATGAAAATTGTGTATATGGGAAGCAGAATCGGGTGAGTTTCCCCTCTGGTGGTAAGAGGGCGAAACAGATATTAGAGCTTGTGCACAGTGATATGTTTGGACCTGTGAAAGTTCCATCGCTGGGTAAGTTTGTATACGGTGTATCATTTATATATGACTTCTCAAGGAGTACATGGATATATTTCCTTAAGAAGAAATCTAAATTCTTTTATAAGTTTAAAGAGTATAAGGCTCTGGTGGAAAACCAGCCAGAGAAGAAGATAAAGGTGTTGAGGATAGATAATGGTGGAAAGTTTTTCAAGAAGGAATTTGAAGAATTCTATAAGAGGTGTGGTATAGCATGACAGAAGACTACTACAAACACACTTGATAAAAATGGAGTTGCAGAAAGAATGAAGAAGACATTGATGGAAAGGGTAAGAAGTATGCTCAATGGTTTCGGGTTAGGACAAGAATTCTGCACAGAGGGTGTGGAGACTGCATGTTACCTAGTCAACAAATCACCTTCATCAACGTTGGAGGATAAGGTTCCAAAAGAGGTATGGACTAGTAAGAAACCCTCGCTTTCACATCTGAGGGTATTTGGATGTGATGCATATGTACATGTTCGAAAGGAGAAAAGAACAAAGTTGGATAGTAAATATGAAAAGTGCATCTTTATTGGGTATAAGGATGGTTTAAAGGGTTATAAACTTTGGAATCTAGTAATAAGGAAGGTTGTGTACAATTGAGATGTGGTGTTCAAAGAGGTGAAATATGTTATTAAACATGAAGTCCAACCAACGTGTAGAAAATATGTGTAGGTTAACCCGATAATGCAATATAAATCAAAGCATAATACTATAACCTACTTCTATTATCAATTTGCGGAAGCTTAAAGATCGAGCTGAACAATATAACCAGAAGAAGAAGAATCATTCGCACGATACACAAGAAAATAATTTGGGAAAGCCTCAGCTAAAAATATCACACTACTGTATTATCATACATGGTGGAAATACATAGGAATTATACAAAGACTTAGCGCTCACAGCTAGCCGGCTCTTAATACAATTCTCACAGATGCTCACAGGCAATCTTGGCTTCTTTATAGCCTTTCTCTCTGCCCTCCAATCTCCTATTTCCTTGCACTATTCCTTGTGTATGATTCTCACTTACCAAGTGGAAAACACATCCTCCAAAACTATGCAATCCTCAAGGATAAATACTTGAATACATGCATGAGTTTTCTCCATGAGAAAACACATGCAACTGATAGTACATTGTCCTTGACTTTAATCTCAACTAGGTCTTTCTCATAATAGACATGCATCAGTTTCTGATGAGGGAATCTTCAGTTAACTGGAGTAGCACTAGTTGAGTGCATGCATGCATCAACTGACTATTAACTCACCATTAGTTCCTCAAATAGTTTGGGACTAATTTAATTGGACTTAACTCACTAAACTGAGTTAACTTATTAAAACTCAAATATAACTCAATCTTATCTCCTTAATTTAAGGGATAACTCTTGCATGATTTTAGAAAGACTTCTAACTTGAATTTCTCCAACTAATTAATTTAAAATAAATTAATTAATTATTTCCATGTACCTACTAAGACTAAATTTGATTTTAATTCACAATTTAATTCAAGGACAAATTAAATTGGAATATTCTTGTTGCCATATTTCAATACTCCCTCTCAACAAGAATGGGATTATTTTCCACCCCGATCCTGTCTCTATGGAACTCGAATTTACTCTTTGATGATTCCTTTGTCAAAATATCAGCATCTTGCTCCTCTGTCAAAATATACTGCAACAACATGATCCTCTCGACCTGGGAAAAGCCACAGGAAACAAATATTGCCTTAATATGCTTCTCCACACTACCATCAACAACTTGTTTTACCTTGTAAAGCCAATGGGAACTCACACCTGACTTGTTCTTCAGTCTCGGAACCACGTCCCAAAAACTGTTACGAACTATGGAGTCATATTCCTCCACCATAGAATCAACCCAAATCGGCTGCTGCACTGCTTCCCCAAAGGAAGATGGCTCGGTCTCAACACATTCTCCAGCAAGATCCATGTATCCAGTGTACCTCTTAGGTGACCTCCTCTGTCTGCGCTGAGAAGATGGTGCTCCCACATTCTCTCTTTCATCATCCAACAATCTCTTAGCTTCTCTTGTGTGCTTCCATCCATCTCTAGAAGACTCTTCTTGAGTGGATGTCTCCACTCCTGGAACCTCTACATGCAGTTGCTCTGCATCATTCTAGGGCTCCTCCTTCTTAGGAACCAACAGTTCCTCCACAACCTATAGTTGGATTTCCCTCTCAAGGGAACTTGCATGGCCTTCTACTCATAAAACTTGAGATCTCTGCAAACCACTATCCTCTGACTGGTAGGCAAGTACACCCAATAGTTGTGAGGTGTATTAGCGTACCCCAAAAATATCCTCAACTCTGATGTCGTCTCAATCTTCCTCTGTGCATCCTTTGTTACATGGAAATATACTAATGAGCCAAAGATCTTGAAGTGACTGACATCTGGTCTCTTACCGAGAAAGCTTCCTCTAGTGTCTTCATCCCAGGTCTGCGATGCAGGCTTCTATTCCGCAAATAGACTGTGTGTTGCATGGCTCAGCCCACAAGTGAAGTGGTAGGCCTTGGTCATGCAGCATTTCCCGTGCTGCCCCTACAATAGTTTTGTTCTTCCTCTCAGCCACCCCATTCTAGTGGGTTATGACGTGCCATCAAATCTCGTTTAATTCCTTCCACTGCATAGAAGTCCTTAAACTCTTGAGAGACATATTCTCCATCGTTTTCGCTTCTCAAGGCCTTGATCTTCTTCCTTGAATCTTTCTCGACCAAAGATTTGAACTCACAAAACTTTGGGAAGGAGTGGTCCTTATTTTACATGAAATAAATCCAGCATTTATGAGAATAGTCATCAATGAAAATCACATAATACCTTTGCTTTGTTGTGGATGCCATTGAGAATGGTCCACACAAATCAGTATGAACTCACTCTAAGATAGCCTCTACTTGACTATCTCGATCATGAAAGGAGAATTGGTATACTTTCCCAAAGTACAACCTTTGCATGTGTCAACTTGCTCAAGTTTACCTTTGGGAAGTCTTGTAGATATCTGCTGCATTATCTTCAAAGCTCCATGATGCAAATGGCCCAACCACTTATCCCACAACTCGCCAATGTCTTGGCTTTGCACCAATTCTGCTTTAATACTCAATGCTGCACAATCATCTACCTCTAGTTTATAGAGATTATTGACTTGAATCCCTATCCTCTTGGTCTGATCCGTGGCTATATGTCTTACGAACGCCTTTCCTTTAATGAAGACAATGTCATAGCCTTTGTCCTCCAACATCGCGATCGATACCAAGTTCTTCTTCAGTCCAGGCACATACATCACATCTGTCAAGGTGAGAGAAGGTCCATGCTCCCTCTGAAAAACAACCTTACCCACTCCTAAAACACTATACCTTCCATCGTCACCCATCTCTATGCGCATCTTGAGGTCTTTCTCCTCCAAGGCACTGATTAAATTTTTATCACCATTCATGTGGAATGAGGCTCCACTGTTAAGATACTAGACACAACCCATCATCGATGACAGCATGCATTTGACGAGGGTAAAGTCCATTTCGAACTGAGAGGCTAATGCCTCACCTTTCAATCCTTCCGAGGATCCCTTCTTGGACTTCTTCGATGGGCAATTAGTCGCATAATGTCCCATCTCGTGACAATTAAAGCATCTTACTTTAGACATCTCACCCTTCTTCCCTCCATGAAAAGAATTCGATTTGAAATGGCAAGCCTTCCCCTTCCCTTTCCTTGCCTTACTTGCTAAGGCCAGATTTTCTTCATCATCATTCTTGGATGAAGAACCATCTCATTTTCTCCTCTTGCATAAGATCTAACCATAGTTGTTTCCAATCCGGAAATTTATCCCTTCCATTCACAGAGTCTTGGTAGCTATTCCAACTCTTTGGAAGGCCACGGAGAGCGAGGCTCACCATATCATCATCGGTAGTAGTTATTCCCACACTATTTAGCTCATCTGTGTAGGTGGTGAGCTTGTTTAGATATGTGGAAATAGTATCGCCCTTCTCCATCTTGATTCTTTGAAGCTTATCCTTGAGCACTAGTTGCCTCTGGTCGCTATTGTTCTGGTAGAGGTCCTTCAATGTCTTCCACATTGAAAATGGAGTACCCTTCCCATGGAGACTCGAGATAATATGGTCTCGAACTCCCTCAAGGATGATCCATCTCACCTTCGCCACACACTTCTTTTACTCAGCCAATTCTTGTGCATTAGTTGAAGCTGGCTTTGGGATTTCTTTATCAATGAATTCCTTCAAGCCATTGTCTTCTAATACAATCTCCATTCTATCTTTCCATGCTATGTAATTCGAGTTACCTTCCAAGGCATACTCAAGTCTCAATCCATAGAATGCCATTGGCCAACCTTGAAGTATGATATGAATTCGATTTGCACCTGCAACCCCGAAATTCAAACTTCGAATTCTCTTCTCAGTATATTGTTCACAACTCCAATACCATGTAGAAAATATGTGTAGGTTATCTCGATAATGCAATATAAATCAAAGTAGAATACTATAACCTACTTATAATACCAATTTGTGAAAGCTTAAAGATCAAGCTGAACAATATAACCAAAAAAAGAATAATTAATCGCACAATACAGATGAAAATACTTCGGGGAAAGCCTCAGCTAAAAACCCCACACTATTGTATTATCATACATGGTGGAAATACATAGGAATTATACAAAGCGTTAGCCCTCACAGCTAGCTAGCTCTTAGTACAATCCTCACAGATTCTCATAGGCAATCGTGGCTTCTCTCCAGCCTTCCTCTCTACCCTCCAAGCTCCTATTTCCTTGTGTTGTTCCTTGTGGATGATTCTCTCTTACCAAGTGAAAAACCCATCCTCCAAAAATGCGCAACCCTCAAGGATAAATCCTTGACTGCATGCATGGATTTTATCCATGAGAAAACACATGCAACTAATAGTACATTGTCCTTGACTTTAATCTTAACTAGGTCTTTCTAAGAATAGACATGCATGAGTTTCTGATGAGGGAATCTTCAGTTAACTGGAGTAGCACTAGTTGAGTGCATGCATGCATCAACTGACTGTTAACTCACCATTAGTTCCTTAAATAGTTTGGAACTAATTTAACTAGACTGAACTAAGTAAACTGAGTTAACTAATTACAACTCAAATATAACTCAATCTTATCTCTTTAATTTAAGGGATAACTCTTGCATGAATTCAGAAAGACTTCTAACTTGAATTTCTACAACTAATTAATCTAAAATAAATTAATTAATTATTTCCAAGTAGTTGTTAAGACTAAATTCAATTTTAATTCACAATTTAATTCAAGGACAAATTAAATTGGAATATTCTTGTTGCCATATTTCAACACAAAGGAACCTTAGAAGATAGAGTTTGAGCTAAAAGATGAAGAATCATACTCTATAGCAGAAGAGGAATCAGAAGATGAAGAGCCACAAACTCTGGTTGTGAGAAGATCAGTTTGAGAAAGAAGGCAGCCAAAAAGGTATAGTCCATCTGCTTTCTGTTCAAATTTTTCTTTATATATTATTGATGATGATCCCAAAACTGTGAAGGAAGCAATGGATTCAGAGGATGGGAAACTTTGGAAAGAGGCCATGGTTGATGAAATGGCATCTTTACACAAAAATGAGGGTTGGGATCTGGTGGAGTTGTTGACTGGAAGGAAACCCATTGGCAGAAAATGGGTTTTCAAGAAGAAGACAAATGCAGAAGGAAAGGTGGAGAAATACAAAACCCAATTGGTAGCAAAAGGTTATTCCCAGGTGTCGGGAATTAATTTGGGTGATATTTTTTCTCCTATTGCCAAGGTAGCTTCTATTAGATTACTTTTATTTGTTGCTATTGCTTTTGATTTTGAGGTAGAATAGATGGAGGTGAAGACAACATTTCTTCATGGGGATCTGGAAGAAGAGATCTACATGAAGAAACCTGAATACTTTGTGGTGAAGGGTAAGAAAGAATTGGTATGAAAGTTAAAGAAGTCTCTGTATGGGTTAAAATAGTCACCAAGGATGTGGTATAAAAAATTTGATACGTTTATACAAGGACTTGGCCTCACCAAAAGAAAAGCATATCACTATGTGTATTATAAATTAATTGGTGACCGTGTTATTTATTTGGTCTTGTATGTGGATGATATGTTTCTAGGTGGAAATGAAAAAGAAATAATCCAGGATTTGAAGATGCAATTTTCCTCCAAATTCGACATGAAAGATCTCGGTGCTGCAAACAATATTTTTGGCATGGAAATTAAAAGAGATTGGGAAAAGAGGAAGCTCTGGTTAAACTAGAGGAAGTATGTCGAGACAATACTACAGAGATTTAATATGCAGGATAGTAAACCGGTGAAGGTTCTGATTCCTGTAGGTGTGAAGTTATCTACTGAACAACGTCCCAAGATGCAAGAAGAGGAAGAGGGCATATCCCACATTCCATATGCAAGTGCAGTCGGTAGCCTGATGTATGCGATGGTCTGTACTAGACCAGACATTGCACATGCAGTGGGAGTATTGAGCAGGTTTATGTTAAACTAGGGAAGGAGCACTGGACAACAGTGCAGTGGGTTTTCATGTATTTGTGTGGCACTAGTGATTATGGTTTTTGCTACCACGGAAGACCAAGATTGGACAGAGTGTTGGATATTTGTGGCTTTGTTGATGCATATTGGGTTGGAGATCTAGATTAGAGAAGATCTACAAGTGGGTATGTGTTACCTATTTGGAGGTGCAGTTAGTTGGATGAGTAAGAAACAATATATAGTGGCACTATCAACTACAGAGGCAGAATACATGAAAGCCACTCATGCAAGCAAGGAAGCAATTTGGTTGCAGAGATTGTGTTCAAGTATGGGGTTAGTATAGGGAACTTTAAGGATAGATTGTGATAGCCAAAGTGCAATTTTCTTGGCGAAGAACCCTACTTACCATTCAAAGAAAAAGAAAATTGATGTTCAGTATCACTTTGTGAGGGATATGATAGAAGACATAAAGGTGTTGCTGGTAAAGGTGGACACTTTGAAGAATATTGTACATGCATTCACAAAATATTTGAGCTCTGATAATTTCTCTTGGTGTAGAGAGACAATGGGCATTGTAGGGCTGGATAAATGACAAAGCTCTCATGTGGCCCCCTCTGGAAAGAAAACAACAAGTGGGAGAATGTTGGTAGCCAGTGCAGGTAGCCAGTGTTGGCTTTGACATTCAGCGCAGACAGCTAGTGGAGCCACTAAATTGATCCTGAATTGACTTGTTTTTGAGAAGTTTCTGGTGGAGAACTTCTGTGAATTGCTGTGGTTTGTTAGCCTTGTTCCTCTAGGGGTAGGAACAACATGTTTAGGGACTTTGGATCCCTTAGATTATGGACATTTCATTCTCAATGCTGTAAGGCACAAAAATGTCTATAACAGTTGCCCCCTAAAGTATGAGGCCGTTTATCGGGTGAAATGCTTTACCAGGGGGATCCGAAGTTCATCCAATGCTGGGAGGAGACCTGTAATAAGATACAATACAATACATTATTTTTCATACTGCTTTCATGATCTAGCTGAGGCGGACATTCCCATGCTCAGCTTTATAAATTCATTTTTTTGTACATAGAACAGACAATCGTCTGGTGGTAGACTGATAATTTTGATGAAATTATCATCCTTTGGGTAGGATGATTATCTGCTGCAATGATGTACATGTCAATGTCTTTATCTTTCCTGAATATATATCGCAGCCCAGATGGATGAAACTAGATCCGGGGTCTTCAAACTCGTTCGATCTTCACTCTAAGTACAAATCGATCCATGTGAGAAATGTTCTGAAGTCGAACATGGAAGGACATCGCTTGATTACCGGTCAATGAGGTAAACCGTTAACAAGCGCGAGAGGAATCACCGATAATGATAATGACCCTCAAGGTACTGCAGTACAATTCACGTGGTGTGAATAAAGGACTTGGTGTCGAACACCACGCAAAATCTTTCGGTCGAAGGTCATTGATGTATACCTGTCGCCGGAAGTGAGAAACTTGCCATTGAGGCATGCAAGCTTCAAAGTACTGAAGGGGTTGCTCCTAGATCAGCTTCTTGGATAATGAGCTGATGTCGACAAGAAGCGATCCGTCAAAGGAGGGCCTTAATGAATCCCAAATCAATGACACGGAACAGAGCTAATGATTTTGATGGAGGTGAAAACGATCTGTGACATATGATTCAGGGTGGCGGTCATGAAAGGATGAAGGATAATGTACGGCAGTGGATGGGACACGGTTGACTTTTCTGAACGACTTCTCTTGAACATATGGCAACACTGATGCGATGGATCGGTAGCATTACCCCAAATATGGATGGTATGGCGAGACCATGGATGTGACCGGTGAATGAAACAACCCAATCCGATTGTGGTACGGAGGAAAAGTGTCATGTTCAAGAGCGACTTGCTACCATCAAAGTTTTCTTGAATTTCTCCCAATTTTTCCCCAGTCATTGCTGACCAGTACCTCTTTATTTTTGTCAAGCTTGAGGAGGATAACATATGCTTGTTCTATAACCTGCCCTTCGGGCAAGCCCATCGCTATGTTTTAACGAGCCTAGCGATAGTGAAACTCGTTCTCGTCTAAAAACAAGATTGTCGCTATTTAATGATTTTAACGAGTCTAACGACAAAGATAACTCGGTCCTTTTCATTTTTAGAGAGTCTGAAAAGGTACATAAAGTTAACTCCAAAAGTCCTTTTTCGTCATCTAATCCCTTAAGTCCGAAAAAGTATAAAACAATACAGAAGGGATGAGTTTTCGATAGTTTTAACGATCCGAATAAAACAAGCGCTCGATCTTTTTGTGCAATAATCCCTCAGGTCCAAAAAGATTAAAATCTAGAGGAGGGATAGCACTTCCTGTCCCTTTAATGAGCTGGAAGGCCAAGGACTCTGCAATCTTTTCATATTTTACGTGTCAGATGAAAAGAGCTTAAAGAAGACTCGTATTTTGAGGAACGAGTGATGAAACAGGTTAGCAGCTGATTCCAGGTACAGGTTGGAATTTTCCAATCACGGCAGCGTCACAAGGATGGCTAGTGAAATCACTCTTCGCAGCTGTTCCTCAAAATGGGTAAACAAACATATGGAGGTGAACGATCGGCCAATGGAAAAGTGGAGGTGACGGTGCAAACACGACCAAGGCTTTAATGGCTGATAATATTACATTCACAGTGGTTATTTACCGGGATAGTTCATTTTTTAACGAGCTTAAACGCGGGTGGAAACATTTGCTCGATCTTATGTTTATTTTTTAACAAGCATGAACTATGTGCTAAAACTACTCGGATCTTGCGTTTATTTTTTAACGAGCATGAACTGTGTGCTAAAACTGCTCGATATTATATGGTCAAATTTTTTGATTTTTTACCATAACCAGCTTTGCCCTTTTCAAAGATAGTACTGTATCCTCAATTGCTGCATCAAACTAGTTAGAAATGAATAACATTTGTTTGAAAATGAGATCAAAACCCTAATATTTTTCTTTGAACTACGTAAAAAGCAATTAAAAAGTGTTTTTACCTCTCATTTTACCATTTCATTTGAACTTGGTTTGTTGAAGCTTTGGAGGTGCCTCTTCCCCCTTGATTTTCATCAGCTGATTCCGGGAGATTCTGCGGACGATTTTCGGCGCCGTCTGGACCAGGTAGGAGCTAAACCCTAGCTCTTTCTTTTCATGGTTTCCTTTTTCCATTCTGTGCCTGTTTTCCTGTTCCCCTGAGCCCCTGGGGTTTTGTAAGGGCGCTCTGCCATCAGCGCAGCTGGTTCACTCGAAACCTGCATTGAATGTCAAGTTGCATGAAGGCAGTTTGACCTTCAACGCAGGTGGAACATTGGCTAGTTGCGTATAGAAAAACAGTTTTGTTGCACAGTTTTTGATGAAAATTTTGCCAGTTTCTCATCAAATCCAGGATCTAACTCCTCTCATATTTGTTTTTCAGAGATTATTGGAGCAAAATGACCCTTACATGGCGAGAGCGAGAACATGAAGAAGAGGACATGATTGCCCTCCATGATCCTGTCACGGTGAACGCGCTGCGGAACTGTGGTCTGCTGAAGTTCTTCCGTATCTCTAGTATGAGAGCACAGATCTCCCTACTGCAGTATATGCTTGATGCTTGGGATCCTATCAACCAAGTATTTCAGATTAGGGGAAAATCTATCCCCTTGACCGTGGTAGACATTTACTTCTTGACTCGCTTGTCGAGGCGGGGTGCCCCCATTTCTTTGTCAGGTTCGGCCCGAGGGAATGACTCTGTGAGAGATTATGTCCGTCAGTATTGCAGGGAAGGATCTCAGCCAAGTAGAGACGGCAAGGTCGTTATCCGTGAGATTGCTGATAGGTCTCTCAGGTCCATTCTGTATACTATTGGTATGATGGCCGGTAGTGCATCTCTTCATGTTGCCAACAGATCCTATGTGCAGCACGCCTTGGAGTGCCTCCAACCGAAAATATTCAACTGGTGTGATGCAGTACTTCTTCAGATGAAAAGTCAGTTGACCAAGGTAAAGGACGAGAAGTTGAAGAACTTTGGATTTGATTCTATTTTGACTGCCTTTGCCTTGGAGAAGATACCACTGATGCATCCTCAATATATCGCACTCGACTTGCCTTCTCCTACCGAGCCACGCATGCAGAGATGGGTTGATCACATGTCTAGGCATGCTGGTCAATCTCAGATTTCTTTCACTGATACCTTCTTCAGGTGGTTCGAGCGTCAGGAGATGGACCATATCACTGTTTACTGTTTTTATTTATAATGTCCTTGTGCTTTATTCTATCAAGACTTTAATCAAACTCATGTGTGCATGCAAATGTTGGTCCTGTTCGTCCAGCAGTTCGCCCAAGAGCGCCAGTTGCTGCCCCAGCAGGGGAGACTGCTGGGAGGGTTATTCTTCGTGACCTTGATGTGGCCGAGACCCTTACAGCTATGCAGGAGCAGGTTGAGAGCCTTACTCTCGGCATTCCCGATGTGAGGATTGACGAGTTACCTTTACAGTTGCAGCGGCATACTACTGGTGTGCCTAGACGATGGACTCGTCTCTTACGCATGATTACACAGGCCGTGACGTGCTATCATGAGAATCACTAGGCCCCTTAGCATTTTGAGTTTTTGGGTCATGCGACCGATTTTTGTCTTGGTTACAGAACATCATGTATAAACGATAAACAGCTTATATATATATATATTTTGATTTTCAGGTTTTATTCTGGTTGAGTTATATGATCCATATGTACAACATTGATGATGTGTCTCTTTTTATAAATGTCGCAAATGTCTATCTAACACATAGTTTGCTAATGAGTTGGTTAATGTGTTTAAGTTTCTGGAAATATGTTGGTATTGAATTAAATCAAATTGTCTTTCCAAAATCTTAACCCTTAGGAACATGCGATAAATAGTTGGATTGCGGACGGAATATATACCATTGAGTTGTAGTATTACGAGTTGTGAGTCTAGCCTGACGATTAGTCGGCGTATACCATGGGTGATGGCATCAGAGAGTAGTTCTATCAACGCGCTATACTCAGCGATGTTATTCGTTGATTGACCAATACATACACCTCTGAAACTTACTAACTCGCCGCTTGGATAAAAAATGGCCCAGGATGCAAAGGACAGGTTCCGCGAACTACGACTCACTCCGTCGGCATATCCAACACATGTCTCTAGAAGGTTTGACATCTGCAATAAATGTAAAAAGGTGGATTACTCGACCAAAACAAACACTTTAATGAAAACAAAATACAACAAAAGCATACAGGTTACTATTTAAGCATAGTAACGCTTGAGGTACAAACCATTACGGGGTTGCGCCAGTGGAATTCTGTCATAATCCATTAACTCGTAGGCTCCTTTTGCTAACACTCGTTTAACAATATAGGGGCCCATCCATAAAGAATTAAAATTACCCGCTCCCAATTTATCAGATTCTTGGTCATAAAGCAAGACCAAGTCACCTTTTGAGAAGACACGGGGTTTGACATTTTTGTCGAACTGCACCTTGACTCGTTTCTTATGGGATTCGTTAGCCAAAGCGGCATCACGACGGGTTTCATCCAATTGGATTAATTCCAAGAAACAGGCCTCTTCTTCTGAAGTTTCGGGGAGGAGATCAATTGCGAGTTTAAGAGACGAGATTTCACACTGGATTGGCAAGACTGCTTCCAGGCCATACACCAGTTGGAAAGGTGTGAACCCGGTCGCATTCCTTACCGACGTTTGGTAAGCCCACAAGGCTGAGTACAGGATTAGGTGCCACCTTCTTTTGTGAACTCCGATCATCCTTTGCAACATACGCTTCAGGACCTTGTTGATCGCTTCAACTTGTCCGTTGGATTGCGGATAATACGGGGTAGAGCTGTCATGAGATAGCCCTAGCTTGGCAGCTAATTCAACCATCATGTGATTGCGAAAATTCGATCCATGATCTGTAACTATAGCCTGTGGTACGCCGAACCTGGCGACTACATGATTGAAAAAGAAAAGGGCAGTTGTTTCACTAGTGTTGTCTAATGTAGGCATCGCCTCGGCCCATTTGGTAAAATAGTCAACGGCGACTATAATATACCCATGCCCCCCGGTCGAGGTGGGGTTACATGTCATGAAATCGATGCCCCATTTGGAGAAAGGCCCAATAGCAACTATTGGCTGTAAAGGTGCGGGTGGTCTTCTGGTTTTGCTATCAAAAATTTTACAAGCATGGCAACTTCTGACTGCGGTTATGCAATCTTTGAACATGGTTGGCCAGAAGTATCCTGCTCGTAAGATTTTCTGTGCTGTAGCATATCCAGATTGATGCCCACCATACGCGCCTGAATGACACTCATTCAGGGCTTTTTCGGCCTCCTCATGGGTGAGGAACCTCCTCAGAACTGTATCGATACCACGACGGTAAAGCGTATCGCCGACGATCATGTAGTCTTTTGCTTGGTATCGTATACGTTTATGTTCTGAGTGAGAGGTGTTAGGCCTGAATTTTTGGGTTTGGAGATAAATTACTATATCTCCATACCACTCATTGCTTGCAGATATCAGAAACAAACTTTCATCCACGATTGATTCTTCGGATGTTTCATCGTTGGACGACGATGGGAGATCGCACAATAATTCTGCGAAAACTAAAGCTTTCTTTGATTTGGATTTTACAAATTCCAGATCAAACTCTTGAAGGATCGCTATCCATTTTGAATACTTTCCCCCCAGCAACTGTCGCGACAATATATAAGTCATGGGGTTGCAATCTGATAGAATGGTAGTTTTCCGAAAGAGGACATAATGTCGAAATCTTTGTATCGCTTGAACAGCAGCGAGTGCTAGCTTTTCAACATAAGAATATTTGCTTTCTGTATCATTCAAGTTTTTGCTTAAATAATATATAGGATGTTCAATTCCATCGACTTCTTGAACTAGAACCATCGCAATGGTCGTATCCGCTGCAGCCAGATACAGGTTAAAATCTCTTTGATAGTCCGGGGCATACATTAATGATGTTTTTACTAGAGAATCTTTCATAGCATCAAAGGAAGCTTGCGCCACCTGATCCCAGACAAAAGGTAAATCCTTTTTCAAAAGACGAGTATAACCTTTAGCAAGTTCTGCGTAATTTGGAATGAACCTCCTCAGAAAGTTTGCTTTCCCTTGGAGTTTCTGAATCTGAAGCAAATTTGAAGGTGGAGGCAAATTAATGATTGCCTGAACCTTGCAAGGGTCGAGACGAATCCCAGCCTTAGAGACTACAAAGCCAAGTAAATGACCAGAACCGACGCAAAACACACATTTGTGCGGATTGAGTCTTATCTTGTAGTGTCGGCAATGTAGAAATATCACTCTTAAATGCTGCGGATGATCAGTCCGCTTTCGTGAATGAGCCGGAAGGTCGTCGAGATATGGTTGAACTATGTTCTTGATGTCATGGAAGGCATAATTCATTGCCCTTTGAAACGTCGCCCCTGCGTTCTTTAAACCAAAGGGTAATTTTCGATAAGCGAATGTGCCCCACGGACAAATGAATGTAGTATTTGACTGGTCCTGTGGGCGGATATTTATTTGATTATACCCGGAAAATCCATCCATGAATGAAAAGATTTCACATCCGGCGCATTCATCAATTATCTGGTCGATGAAGGGTGTAGGGTAGTTGTCCTTCGGACAAGCTTGGTTTACATCCCTATAATCGACAGACACTCTAATTGTCCCTTGTTTCTTCATAACAGGGACAATATTCAATACCCAATCGGTTAGAGGAACCGGGTAGATGAAACCAGCATGGAGAAGCTTTTCAACTTTTGCCTTAATGGCAGCGGCTTTCTTTGGGTGCACCTGCCGAAGTCGTTGTCTTACTGGTTTGACATCAGGATACATCTTAATTTTGTGTTCAACGATACTCGAGTCAATGCCTGGCATTTCATCATATGACCAAGCAAAGACATCTCTGAACTCGCGAAAAAGAGCGTTATATATTTCCAGTTCTGAAGGAGAACAACCTTTGCCGACATAAATATTCTCTACAACATTTGTTTTAGTCGAGATATTTATGGCTATAGTTTCTTCAATATTGGATAAGTTTCGCTCGGAATCCACCGTATTTGCAGTGTTTGATAGGAATTCAAAAACTGAAGGGTGGTAAAGGTCATGTTGAGTATCTTCTTCATAATCCGAAGAAGGGAACGATGGTGGCAATCATTCCATGGTGCCCCCTCAATCAACATTGGTTGTAGGATTCCTTCGTCGCTTCCATGTACTTTCGACCAAGGATCTAATGGGGTACCATATTCTCTAGACCTATCTACCCAAACGCTTGATGAGCGTTGATTTGGGTTCGCCTCCCATGCCCGAAACATTGATTGCTACAATATTTCTATTGGGCTTGGGGGCAAAACCATTGCATGATCCATGTCGATATCGTCTTCTGAGATCTTCGTGGAAGATATCATGTTGTAGGCTCTTACCAACGCTACTTCTCCTATATAGATTGGAGGTGGAAGTGCGAAAGTTCCCATTAATGTGGGGTCTTTCAGTAGGCCTACTCCGATATCTTGAAGCGAATGGTTGCTCCCATGGATCATGGGAATGCTTCCCGTAACTTGTGAACCATTAGGGAGGAAGTCTTGTTGGTCGACGATCATAATCCCCCCTTGAAAAGGGAATGCGATCTTCCTAAAATAAGTCGACACAACAGCTGCCATGGCATAGATCCACGGTCTTCCCAGTAGGATGTTGTAGTCAAGATTCCCATCGATGACTTCAACATCTATTTCTACTATTTTTCCCCCCAGTTCAACCTTCAAGTTATTTAGGATACCGCACGGGGTATATGTCCTTCCGTCGAATGATTTTAATGTTGTCGAAGATCGCGACAAGGTCGGAGACCCTAAAGTTTTCCAGCAACTCATCGACATAATACATGTAGATGCCACCTCATCAATAATTGTTTGGTGAACAGTTTTGTTGAGGGTTTTCACTTGAATAAGGAAAGCTAGTTGAGCTGGTAATTGAGGATCGTATCCTTTGTTGTCGAAGGATACAAGATTTGAATCCTTAGGGTCAACCCCACCAATGGCTGATAACAAAGCCTGCCTTTGGGATGGACAATTTTGTAGTACTTCAAGAGTCGACATAGCGGATGGCGATTGGGCCAAATCTTCCACTATGTTATAATGCTGCGCCGCTCTGGTGCGAGGATTAAATGTCGACTTGTGTACTACTCCCTTTAGCAGTTTTATTGTTAATTCAGGAATGATGGGTGGTACAACTTCTGTCGAAGTTGTTGTCGAACTACTTGGTTGATCTTTACCTTTGTCGTTCGACAGCTGCGGATTCCTGTAATCTTTGTTCCTTGTTGAAATCAAACCATCATTTTGTTTCTTGGAGATCGACAACATTAGCACTTGCGACGGGGAAGCATTTCCACTATCAACCAGATTTTGACCTGGATTTGGGAACGGATCAGTTAACACCGCTGAGGTTTGCGAATTTTTTAAGAACCTTTTAAGCTCAGCTTTGTATGGACAATTGCCTGTCCAATGATCCTCATCACATATTTGACATGGATTTTTTGGTTTCCCTTTCCCAGGAGGGTTTGAAGAAGTTTTCCCAGGGGATGACTCACCCTGTTTCTTCTTCTTCCCTTTGTTTTGCTTCTTCTTGCTCCCTGGTTGTTTGGTTTCTTTGCCCTTATCTGCTAATACGGCATTTACTTCTGAAGCAAGAATTTCTTCTTTTGCATTTTGATCTGAAGTCTTATGGGCTTTCTTAGACTAAGCCTTTGTTGATTTCGCGTTTGTCGTGCCAATCACACCATCGCCGACATGAGAGTCACTATTTGATTTAGGAGGAGGAGGAATTGAGAATTCTGGTCTAGGGCGTCAGGTATTTTGTCGTAGAGTGTGCCAGACTGAGTGTAGACTAAGTCTAGATATTGTGCACGAGCAATAACTTGCTCCTTCGTTACGACTCCCCCCTTGGCCACATCTTCTGTTATGGCAGGAAGTAACGACTTGATAAACCATTCAGCTAATAGCTGATCGGGAACGTACATTTTCACCATCCTATGATGACGACGCCACTCATGTATATGATCAGATATGTGAGTGGCCGTTGTCTGTTTGAAGTTGGTTAAGATTTCCGTTCCCGTTTCATACCTTATCGGTAATTGAAAATGGGTTAAGAAAGTCGTGGCTAGGGAGCTGAAATTGTCGAACGAGGCTCTAGGTAATTCAATATACCATTTTGCCGCTGGACCCGTTAACGTCCTCTGGAAAAGGCGAAGCCTTATCGAATCATTGTTCAGGGTGTTTGATGAACACCACAGATGAAAAGTCATCACGTGATTCGATGGGTCTTCACCTGGATTTCCATTAAATTTAGGAATGTCCGATGGAAGTTTGTGAGGAATCGCTGGCCACCAAGGGGCGTAAGCAATTGGATCGTTTGTTAACCGGTGTAAATCGGGTAACTCTAAAGTCGCCACGAATGGTAACTGTTGATTCAGGTTAGGTGAAGCATACCCAGGGTACGATGGAATTGCCTGAGCAGTTGGCCTTTGCATACCAGCATAATGCAACTGATGTTGGTATGACTGATACGGTTGGTGGACTTGACCAATGTAAAGTGGTTGATTTTGACCGTTTTGAATGTACGGTTGTCCACTGTTCGCAAAGATCTGCTTCTCAGAACCTTGGTACACTTGTTGGAATTGTGGTTGTTGGTATTGCACCAGCCACGGTTGCGAAGCCATGTTCTGTTGCGCTATACTAACCGTTGGACCAAGGTGTGGGGTAATTGTACCCGTTTGGACCTGTGTCGCCCCACCAGTTGGCGATTGTGGTTGAGTCACAGGGTCAAGGGGCTGTTGCATTACAACCTGAGAAATCTGAGGTTGACATACAACAGGCAACGTTTGAACTTGCGACATTGTCACAATAGCCGGTGTGGTCGGGATGTTCGACATAGGTACACACTGTTGCATGGAATATACAACCCTTGGTTGTTGAGGTAGCATAGGTACCCAACCACTTGACGTAACTCTAGTATAACCTGAATACTGTTGTGAACTCCCGTATGGATACCCTCCCGGAGGGGGTAATGAAAGGGCATACTGCCCCCCATACAGTAGCAATCCGGAACTCAAGGGGATTGTTTGTCCTTGGAGACTGGATTGCCCAAATTGACCTCCAAATGGATCAATCTGGCGAGTTTCAACATAAGAGTTGCAGGATATTATTCCGAAGGAACAAACTGGAACAGACCACACTGTCGAAATAGTCCCTGTGTGGGCTCCTTCTAGCGGTTGCGAGCTAGTCGGGACAGATGGTACGATGGCAAACATTGTCGGAGTGACGGTAGGGAGTTCTGCTGTCGCTGTGTCATTCGACACAGACCTAGCTGTTGACGGTTGTTCAGACATTTTGAGCCTATCCAATAGATTTCCTAGCGATTCTACAGGAACTTCCACTGGTGGTAGACTAACTTCTGATGTCGAAGGAAATAGAGTGACCCCGACTCCAAAATGAGTTGGAGTACTTGCTTGTGGATCTTCTACAATTTCTTCTATTGCAATCAAACCAGGTGGAAGGGGAAGACCGTCAGGTCCGTAAAATATTTCTGGTGCCGAAGAAGGGGTTGAATCAACAGCGACAGTTGTTTGAGGAGCAAGACTCTCTGAACCGGTTACAGATGGAACTAGTTCAGTAAGGCAAGTATTTGCTCCCAGACTAGGATCAGTGTTACTGCCCCTCTGTGGCTGTTGAACTTCTTCTATAGAGGCAAGGTTTCCAGAAATGTTTGGAGTAACCGGAATCTCAGATGTCGTCGGAACACTTGTTCTAACTTTAATAGGAGATTTCGAACCGGTTAAACGAGTTCGCTTTGTCCGTACTGTTTTCGATTCCGGAGACAAAGATGGTTGACTCGTAAGCCTCTGCGAACGACGGGGTTTCAATTGACTTTCTTCCACGATTGCGGATTACTCGATCAACCAAAATACAAAAGGGGAAAGTGTGTTTCCGAATTAAATGAATTTTTTAGACGCTTTTAGACACAACTTGCTTTTTCAATTTTAAAGAGTCGAGAAAAAGCTAAAGATGACTCTAGTCTCCTTCGATGTTTTAACAAGCCCGAAGTGACAAATGCTCGGATGGACTTTTTCTATTATAGAGTCTGAAAAAGGCCAAAAGAAATTGTTCTGGAGTTCTAGGCAGAGGGTGTGCCAAACTTTTCACAAAACTGCAGAATACTTTTCAGGGTACGGGCGGTCGATCTTCCTGAATGCTGTGTTTAGTGCATTGCGATCAGTAGGGCGGCCGACACGGCTTCCTAAGGATAAAGGTTTTATGCCTATAGGGGTCTCCCAATATATACGCGACGGTACGTGGGAGCACAATCCGTACTGGCGCTATTGTCCCTCAGGAGGAATCACCCACCATCAACGAGATCGATAGTCACCAGGCTTTACGACGCCGGAACACGTCTCTAGCCTAGACCTCTATGTTGTGCGTTATGTTGCAAAGCGTTGTTAAGTTCATTCAATTTATTTTAGGTTGATCTTTTTAGAAGTTTGCCTTTTGAGGTTCACCACGAGATGTATGATACAATTCCTAAATGTAGTCTAAAGATGATAAGCAAGCTTTATATCTTTTCAACTTTGAAAATCCTAGCTACTAAGGGAAAAGAAAGACACCATCTTTTCTCAAAGAGCAATCAGCACACTCTAATGCACTTTTCCTAAATCAATCATGCAAACTATCGAAATGCAAATGCACAATGCAGGTGTTTTTTTTCCGCTTTCTTAGTATTGATGCCTACAAAGAAAGCTTTTTGTACAACTTTGAATTTGATTTTAAATGACCAATACAAACAAGTTTACTTTTTCTGAAATCAGAGAGGGTAGAAGAGATTACAACACTTAACGATTTCTGAAATGAATACTTGTTTTGACACTTAAAAGAGACAAACTCAAACCAAAAGCAAAAGTAAATGTATAATCAACTGTAAACAGCCAATGAACTCTCTCCTAAGATCACAATCAACGGATCTGAATCAAGGGCTACAGGACGATTATTTCACTCTTGCAAAGGAAAACTGTAAATGACGCCAAAAACACATAAAAACACTCACAGCCTTTTTGTACAAAAGGAGGCGGAATTTAAGCAGAGAAAAGGAGTTATCAGACAGGTACCTATGCTGGTTACAGGCTGCAAAAATCAGAGATCAAAACAAGGCAAAACAGAGCAGAGAACCCCAGCTGCACAAGGCCTAACTGGATCAGCGCAACCTCAACATAGGGGTTTTGACATTCAACGCAGGTAGCCTTCACGGGACCTGCGTTGAAATGCAGAACCTCTTCACAGGGGTCGCACTGAAGGAGAAACGAGAGTTTCTCACTGGTTTTGGGTCACAGATTGCTATTTAATCTACAGATTCAGGCCAAATCAAAGCAACAAGCAAGGTGCAATCAAAGGGATGCTTTGAGGGAGTACTAAGATCTATCACAAAGGATCATCAAATCATTTGTGAGTCCATTGTTCAGATCATAGACAAGTCCAGTGATTGGATCAAAGTAGCAACCGTCTACTTTGCATCTGGGAATAGCAGATGCAGTTCGATTGTTGTTGTCGAGTCTATGAAACAAACAATGATGGAAACACAAATAAAATGACTAAACAGACCTCCCCAGCAGAGTCGCCAATTTGTTGTGGGGAAAAATGCCTATGCAGGACAATCCTATCCACCTAAGGTGTGATAGTGCCTTAGCAACAAACAGAGACAGCTATTCTAGTATTCTTCCTTTATGAATTAAGAATGAAGAGAGATAGATGGACTAACCGGTGTCTTCCGTTTGTCCCTCCATCCGGTCTCTCTTCTCTTTGAGGGTTCCCAGCTACTTGCCTTCTCGCTCGCCCAGCTTCAAGAGGTTTCTGCAAGATCACAAGAAGAGAACACTACACAAGACATGGATTCATATTCATAACTAGTTCAGGATTAGAAATAAACTAAACATACTAATGCAATCATACATCAAAGATACACCAGTATATAGGAGAAACCAAGATAGCTTTATTGATGAATAACAAGGTTCAGGAAGAGATACAACCCAGAGGGCTCCAATCCAGCATCTCCTTCCCAGCAAATGGAATTCCTATCTTCACCCCCTTCAAAGCATTAAGCACCCAATGATTCCAATCTCAAACCAACAGCAATTCTTTGCAATAACAAAATTCCAGCCCCTAGATCTCATGGAGGAGAGATCCATATATCGATGTTTGGAGAGAGGATGAGTCAGCTTGAGATCTGACTAGTGTCCTCTCCCTCTGTTAGTTCTTGATTCCACTTGGAGGTTCTTGCTTCCACTTGGAGATTGGGAACCTCTTACTCATCACCAGTCGAATTCACTAAGGCAAGTGTCATTGAGGAAGATTCTGGAAGCTTCCTGGGTCTTGACACCTCTTGGAATGAACTTGTCATTTGGCAATTCTCGCTCAACACACCCTAGTAGTGCTTCTACCTGCGCTGCAGTGCAGGTAGCCAGTGTTGGCTTTGACATTCAGAGCAGACAGCTAGTGGAGCCACTGAATTGATCCTGAATTGACTTGTTTTTGAGCAGTTTCTGGTGGAGAACTTCTGTGAATTGTTGTGGTTTGTTAACCTTGTTCCTCTAGGGGTAGGAACAACATGTTTAGGGACTTTGGATCCCTTAGATTATGGACATTTCATGCTCAATGCTGTAAGGCACAAAAATGTCTATAACAATCTATCCTTTTATAGGTCAAATGACCATCCAAGTGACTAAAAATGTCCACAATTTTGTTGTGAATCAACATCACATTCTTATATCCATCTATGTTTCAACTGGAAAACATTTAACCATAATTCATTCAAATTTGTCTTCTCCATATAGTAAAATTTGATTGCCATTTGGAAAATTTTGATTATGTTAGTTTGAAAACCACTTTTGATTTCACCATCAATTACCCCTTTTTCAGCTCAAAGGAGAGACCAATTCACTTAGTTTTGAACTTTCCCCCTTTAAGGTATAGGAGAATTCTTTAATTTCAATCCCCCTTTCAGGTGCATGACAGTACCATCTTCATTTTACTATTAGTTGCAATATTTGTCTTCACTCGAGATTAAATTGTTCAGTAGAACTGATGCAGTCGCTTGACTTTATGCCACTCCCAAGGGTCAATCCATTCATATTCAATCTTTAATCTTGCAGGTTGGTTTATTTTGGAGCATTCTTATTATGGATGATTATTATTGTCACAATTATGACAAGGATGAAGATCAAAACAATTATCTTTCATGTGACCAATGTGATTGCAATGTTTGCACTTTTATATATTCTCATTGTTGTTTGAAATTTCATTATCTTAGAAACCTCCACTGAAAAACTTGATTAGCTTTGAATAATATATAATATGAAAGTTAATTCTATCTTTTTCATATCCTAACCCATGATGATTTTGTTGCACTAGATTTCCTCCGAAGGTCTATCGATTGGCTGTAAAAGGAAGGTTAAACTTGATCATGTAAAACTTCATCATCTTCTACACTAGTAGGTGTATCATTGAGTGGTTCATAACCATCATCTTCATCATCTTCATGATCATTTTCGTCCTCAAAAATAGGTTTGTTATGAATCATTATTCCTTGAAAATTATTTTGTTGGAGTTCATCTTCAATAAGTTGAATTTGAGTTTGGAAAAGATTAACTTGAGATTTCTTTAATTTCGAACAAGTTGCCACTGATTGGAGAGTATTTTTGTGAATGATGATTGTGTTGTCTTAAATGTTGATTGTAAAAGTATTTAATAATTATATTTCCTAAATTCTCTAATACCAATTCATAAAATACAACTCACAAGAAAAAAAAAAAGAGAAGAGACAAGAAGAAGGGGCGAAAAGGACCTCACAACATAATGTCTCAAACATTCTCTATTTAATCTTTCAATGATACAAATATATAATATAATTATGAAACCACCTCAATTTCTCTCACCTTGACAATTCAAATAGAGATAAAGTAGGATGAACCAAAATATAATTTAGAAACACACTTAGGATAAAAACTATGTCCAAGGATGTGAAATACATAAAGGTTGTATATGAGGACTTCATGATTGTATATGACAAAGCAACACTTTGTGTTATGATATCAGAGAAAATAAAGAGTAAAAGTATGAAATACACGTATGAGAAATTCATCTTTAAATGCATGAATTTATTCATACATGATATTGATATTGATTTAGCTTGATATTTGAAGGCTTGATCCGCATCTTCTGCCAACAACTATGTACTGATCTAATACTTTACCACCGCTTTGAATGCTCCTTTGCTTATATGGCTAGGGTTGGTTTGACTCTGACTCGTGGAAAATCTCAAGGTTATCCTTTTCCATGTCTTCCAACTCATGATATTTCCATGTTATTCTCGTTCTCATATAGCCCTGTGACTTGTATATGGAATTATCACAAAATCTTATATGTGGCTACAAAACTATTGTTTCTAGAGCTACATGATTTATATTTCTTTTACAAAAAATGCGTGAAAACATAAAAGAATGAACACCATACCTTAGGATTTTATGGTGTTTAATCCTTGTAGTTCAAAGCATGATTTATTTTCAAAAATATAGTAATGGAGTATAAGATAGTGAATATGGAAGGCTTCTAAAAGCATGATAGGTGAAATAAGTAGCAAAAATGTGATAAAAAGAGTTTATTCTATGGGTTCAACATTCCCTCACACTTCGGATTTTGCATGTTTTTTTTAACAGTAATGAGTACATTCCTCTAGGCTAATTGGTAACTTCGTAGAAACCACTGCCACTATTCCACCTCGTAGAACCAATGTTTCATAAATGAAACAAGGGCCAACATGTCTCCAAATACTTAAACCCATGTTACTTGGGATACAAATCGTGAACCATACCACTTGAGCTAAGTTCCTTTGATGATTTTGCATGTTCTTATGCAAAGACAAATTTGCAAAAATTTTCAAGCCATCCTCTACTACAACATAGTCTCAATAGCTTGGATCAGAATATCCAAGTCATTTCTTGAATATCCCTTTCTTCATGCAATATACTATCTTTGTTTCTTCATCAGAATTATGACATTTAAATTTTTTATTTTTTAAAAGAGTATTTTTTTTTAGTTTCTTGAATTTTTTATTCTTCTTATAACAATACAACATTATTTTTCAAATCATTTGACTCTTAGCTTTCAACATCTAATTTTCCTCTTTTACATGGTGATCTCAAATTTCGAACTTCCTAATTTCTTCTCTCAGATTTTCCATTATTTATTTTTCTTTGTAAGGATAAAATGGTGGACTATGGATAGGAAATGGTACTTGGTAATACTCTTTTGTTCTGCATGCTATGTATTGTTTTCCAAGGTCTCAATATAAATTGTAGACTTCTTGTTGAGCAATATCAAACCCGAGCCTCCTAGTTTTTCTTTTGAAATTCTAGATGATGATGACACTATAATTTTTTATATTTTCCTATCGAACTTTCGATGATTTACGGTTTCCTTTGGGCTACTATTCACTTCATGAGATTCTTTGAATTAATTCACCACTTCCCTAGAATATCAACATTATATTTTTCATCAATCCCTTGGTCATGATTTTGGTAGTTATTTGATGCTCAGTTTTAACTTTACAACTTTATTTTGGTTGGATTTTTCTGCATTTGTTTTTCATTTTCTTTTTCCTTTTCATTTTTCTTCTTCAATTCCCTTGTTTTCTTTTTCTTCTTTCCCCTTTTCTGTGTCTTATCTCCCTATGGTTCAAGGTCAAGGTGTGAAGCCCTATCTTCATCTCTTCTTAACTGGCATCTACAAGTTCAAAATTTGAAACCTTGTCTTCTTCTCTTGATTCTTGACTGAAATATATAGGTTCAAATTTTGAAACCCTATATTCTTCTCTTTCTTCTTCAATGAAAGCTACGGGTTCTGGATTTTAAACCCATGCTTCTAAAACCCTAGCTTTGATTCATTTTTATTTCAAACCCAAAACCTTCATTTTTTAGGGAGCTTATTTGTTGTGATTCCTTGTGAGGAAAGCTTCCCAATTATGTTTTTTCTTATGCAATTTACTCCCCACCATGATTTTCACTAATATGTAGTGATATAGGCTTCTACCTAAATTTCTTGAATTTTGTTGGATATTGAGGACCATTTTCTTTAAACTATTAAGAAAATGATATGGTAGATCAACCTCATTTTCCTTTTTGAAATGCATAAGTAAACGGAGATGATAGAAGAATAGTAAACCATACCTGCCTTCACAATTTAATTACTTTTGAAGCATAAACAAGATATATCTCCACTTCGTCATTATAGATATGCTCTTGTTCCAGCGTGCATCCATTTCTGGATTCACTAAAAAAATTATTCCATGGTTCACCCTTTATCTTCTAGTTTTTTAACCAATTTCCATCATCTCTAAATAACCTTGTAGACTTTGTGATGAGGGGCTCTATCAACTTCAATCTAACATGTAAAATTTGAGCTTCAACTCTATCGAATTATCTTGCAAATGATTTAGTAACTTTGACATCATACAACTTTAATTTTTTGCAAGTTTCATCCACACTATTCTCTCAAATCATCTTCTTCACTTAGGTTAAGAATAAAAAAAATTCAACAAAAGTAGATTCATGCCTTACTACTAGTTCCATCACTCTCCTTCAATGTCAAGGAATTTAACCTTCAAACTTCACTCTTCTTGTCACTAGGAAAATAGGAGGGGAGGTGACTGAAATGGAGAAGATTTAAAGTGATAATATTTGAAACTTACAAATTTAGAATAGGGTGGAGATAATCATTGAAAAGTTGAAACTTATCTGACTAATGATCACATTTGTTGGTTTCTCTTGAGATCATACATGTTGATTCCCACGCTCAAATTCACATTAAGGCAATGTGATAAGGTATTTGGAGATATTAGTCAGTTAGAAAATCAAAATTACATATTCAATCATGAAATTCCATGTTATCACATTTATGATTATGAATTCATATCTTATATTTTTTAACATTGGATTATGTCAAAGATATTTTCCATGCTTTCTACATTTCATAATTCTTTTTTAATAAAAACAATTTAAATTTGTTTACCTTTGAGTTAACTATAGCTAGAAGCTAGTCCTTTTTGTGTTTCAAGATGGAACATGGGTGCTTTGAATGCTGATGAAGTAGAAATACTCATACTAATCCTTTGGGTGCTTTGATGTATAATATTCTAAGGAATCCCAAAGTTTCCTGATGGGATTTTTGATGAAAATATAATGGATTTCATTAAAAAATGTATGAAATACATATCCAAATTGAATTTCAAGATAAATTTTCAATAACTATGGAAAGTTCTCATAACTAAAAAATGTCTAGAACTATTGGTAACTGAAAAAAAATTGAAATTCTATTGTATAATCTCTTAAATTAATTTGAAAGGAACTATAAAACTATGAAATTATTATCTTATGATAATCTGAATGTTGTTGTTGATTGTGAAATATTATTTTACTTTTGGAAAGAATTTTAAAAAATAAAATCTTGAAAAATTCAACTAGAAATCTTTGGACAAAAATTTGAAAAGAGAAAATTTTGTCTACCATGTTCATGATTTTCAAGAAAATTCATGTACAATTGTGCCACCATCCTAATTTTCACAACTATATATATATATATATATATATATAGAGAGAGAGAGAGAGAGAGAGAGAGAGAGAGAGAGAGACTGATTTAGGAGTAGAGGAAGAATTTTCTCTACCCATTAGCTCCATTCCTAAATTCTTAAGCATATTTTGAACAAATTCCTCTCTTGTTAATGGAATTTGATATAATGTTATTTTATTCCTATTAACAAGAAAAGAAAAATCCTCTTCATCAATTGTCTTGATTTTGAATGATCCATTATCATTGATTTTCTCAATCTCACATGTCCCTAAGTAGTGCATTTAGAGGTCCCATTTAAAATATTTAAAGCCATAATCCAATAAGAGATCCCAATCACCTAATTTGAATTTCCTATTTTTGATGAACTTGTCATCCCATTTCATTGTTTTTTGTTGAATGAGATTTGTTCTTTGGATTGCATCTCGATGAATCTCATCCAGTCCATTGGGTTGATCCAACCTTTGTTGTTGTGTTTCTAAGAGATATAATCCCATTCTAGCTATTGTTTTAAAGGTATTCACTTGAAATTCAATTGGAAGAAAAACTTGCTTTCTATATAGAAGCTCATATGGTGCATGTCTAGTAGTATTTCTCAATGTTATCCAATGTGCCCAAAGTGCTTCTAGAAACCTATCTACCCAATATTTGTGATGCAAATGCACTGTGTTCATTAGGATGGCCTCGAGAACTTTATTTTTGTAATCCAATTTCCCGTTGGCTTGTGGATGATATGGAGAACACTTACGATGCTTAATCTTATATTCCACCGTAGTATTTTTTGACAAGTTTGAACATAAATTGAGCACCTTGATCTACAACAATCTTTCTTGGAACACAAAAATAATTAAACATGTCCTCAAATAAATAAATAAAACTACATAATATCTTTTTAGTGGCATAAACTAAAGTTTGTCTTCTACCCATTTAGTACCATAATTGGTACAAACAAGAACATATTTTTCTTGGACATTGTAGCAATTCGTCCTACAAAACCTAGATGACATTTCTCAAATGGTTCTATGAGTACATAAGGTTGTAGAGGCATTTTGTTTTTTTGAACAAGTCAACCCATCCTTTGGAAGCTATCACATCTTCTATCATATTTTTACGCATCCTTAAAAATTGTAGGCCAATAATTGTTGGGAACCGGTTCCCCCAAGAGCAGTTTTTGGGCTAAAAGCCCATGTCTTGGGACAATTTTGTAATAAAGTTGTAAAGTCTCCGCATATTGTGGTCACAAAGCACAAGGGTGTCAAGATTCATGAAGGGTTTTCCGCCCTTATTTTGTAAAGTGTTAAGTCAGATGTAAATATCTACCCATGGTTTGCGAACCATGGTATTGTATAAAAAGGAGCTAAGTAAGTAAGCTCTAAGAAGAAGAAGAAGAAAAGAAGAAAAGAGTTAGTAGTGGAGTAGTGTGGGGAAGCTCTAAGTGTTCGTGGGTCTTAGCATTAGTAAAGGCTCTGCAGCTAAGTGCACAAAGGCCTAGGGTAGAAGTATGCAGCTGAGTGCGCGGACCCGTGCAACTGTGTGCGCAGGGTAGATAGAGTCTGTATTAAACTGGAGATATCAATAAAGAGAAATATTTTGCAATTACTGTGTATTTAGTCTTTGTTAATGCATCTGATTATATTGCATTATGATCTAGGTTTATATTACAATGTTTATTTGATGCAGGAATTTATGTGATTATATTTTTTAATTGAATGAAAGTAATAATATCAGTTCACCCAGCGATAATTGTAATTGATTGATAGAATAAGTAAAACACATGATATAACTTGGGAACCGATACAATACTTTTTCATAGGAGTGTGAAAGTACCTGAACCACTAGTTAGGGCTGCGCAAAGGTCAATCGTACACCTTCGCGGAGGTACTAAAGGGTGGGATAAAGGGTAAAACAGCAAGCCATTAGGCTTAACAACCTGCGCGAAGGCAGGAACAGGGGGTATAAAGCGACATCACAACCATCTCAGGGTGTAGAAACTTGACACCAGCATCCCCCATATTGCTTTGGGTGAGACTTCGGTCTGCGCTCCGCGGGCTGATGCCGAAAGGGCTAGTAGTGTAGGGATTTGTTTGGCTGACTAACATTGAACCTGGATCAGGGCCCACAAAGCCAAAAATGGTTCTGTTTCCGCGATTGGAATCTGCATGAGAGATGTGTGATGTCGTATCACTGGAATCCAACTAAGAAAGAGATTGAAGGCTGGTTAGATAGGAAGATCCAAGAATTCACGGCAGAGGAGAACAGAAATTCGCGAGTGACAAAGGAACAATGGCTAGACAGGTAACTGTATACAGAAATCCACAAGATCTTTTTCTATTCCTTTCCAGTTGAGTTATATGAGTGGATCGCGAAGCTAGCGGATAGCCAAGGAAGGTGGAAGCTTGACAGTCCTATTATCTGGACCTCGAAGTTAGTACAGAAACCGGAAGTCTCTGAGGATAAGATCACCCGCATTGTCGATCATTGGCTCAATCGTATCATAGGAGGATTTGTGACTGAATTCATGGTCGATACCTCAGTTAGTTATAGCAAGGCAGAGTGGCACTTTTTCAAAGGTCCACGAGGTAAGTACTTGAAGTCTTTAAATACTTGGATTAAGATGTTATTGTGCAAAAAGCGGGTCATGCAAATACCTTGATGTTCGAAGCTACGCGAAGGGGAAAGACTTACAGGAATGAAGGAAGAAATGGTCCTAAATATAGTCCACTAATTTCACCTCCTTTGAGTAACGAATAGGGAGTAGCATAGGTTTCTCCGCGAAGTGTAGTTCGGTTGATAAAACAAGGGTTCCCGCGACTACCACCTCCACCTACACCACCTCCACCTTCACCGCCATCGCCTATGACTTCACCCACACCACTACCACCTCCACCTACACCACCTCCACCTTCACCGCTGTCGCCTACCACTTCTCCCACACCACCACCACCTCCACCACAGTTCAACATGGCAAATTCAGTGAAGCTACCATTCTTTAAGGGCTTAGGAAATTAGGACCTGGACCAATTCTGGTCCATCGTAAAATCTGCATGGGAAGCTCAGGGCATCACAGACGATCACATGAAGAAGGAAACATTGGTTAGTGCTTTGCAGGATCGCGCTCTAACTTGGTGCATCAAGTACTCTAATGATAACCCAAACATTGTGTTGGCAAAAAATCCAGACTGCGCTGAATAAAGAGTTAACTATGCCTAAATCCGAGATGCAGTCAATTGTGGGATTCAACGAAATCGCGATGAAACCAGGCGAGACCCCTTGGGAGTTGGATCAGAGATTGAAGTGTAAAATCCACGAAGCTAATATGAATTTAACAGATGGGCAACCCTGCAAATGGTTCATGGCTTCGCTCCTGACTCACCTAAGGGTTGCGCTGTCACAATAGAAGATTACGACTGAGGCAGAGGCCTTGGAAATAGCTATAAGACTGCATCAAACACCGATGCAAGATCTGAATCTAGGGGTTGAGCAGATCCATGCGCAATTGCAAAATCTTTGCCTCGAAATGCAAAGTTTGAAGTCGGATAGAATAGTTTTGGCTAGAGGCGCGTGAAGAGATATGGTGCCTGAAATGTAAAGGTCAGGGGCATGACAAAGTCCATTGCCCGGTCTTTATGAACTATATTGCAGGGGGAGGATCGATGCCTTTAAGGCCAGAAGCCCAGGCAGGAACGAGCGTGGGGCCTGCATTGTGGTGCGCTATATGTCAGGTAGAAGGGAAACATATGACTGATAATTATCATTTGCTGCAAAAGTTTGTAAAAAATCTGCAACAATTGTTCTACAACTTCTGCAGGTCGGTAGGGCATGATGATCGCACTTGCCAAAGTTATGAATTGATGATGGATAGAACGCCCGCCAATAGAGTTTAGGCATAAATGCGGCCTCCTGACCAGGGTACGGGGATGGCACAGACAGGCTTTCAGGGGTGTAGACAAGGTTGAGGCAGAGGAGGAACTGGCAGAGGTCAGCGAAAGCTGATCTATTACAATTGTAGAGGACCAGGACACTATGCCCACAAATGCACTAACCCAACGCACCCGTCGTGTAAATATTGTATTCAGTTTGATCATGAGATAAAGGATTGTCCTACACTGATGGCAAGGATATGCGACAAAGGGGTACTACCCCTCAGCCTACTCATAACCTGCATATGATGAGGGTTGAGCCTCACGAAGAATATCTGAATGTGAATATAGTGCTCCGAAGTGGAATTGAAATGGGCGATGATAAGGGGAACAACCTGAAGACAGCGTGTGGGTTCGCAAAGCTCCAAAGAATGAGGCTGAATTTGATTTGGAGCGCGCACATGAAATGTTCATGGAAGAAAAGAAGAGCTTCGCTGAGGCCTCTACCTCTGGGAGTCTCGATAAACCTGCTCAGGAAATGGACCCTTCTATGCTTATGACCTTTCAAGGGACCTTCAGGAAGCTGCTGCGCGATAGAAAGGCTATGAAGGGGTTACAAGAACTTATAAGTAGATGCGTCGGAAACACTCCGGGTGAACCACGCATGGTACAGAAGATTGGTAAGCATAAGGAAAGGATAGGACATGAGATGAGACTCACCGCGCAAATAGGAGAATATGAAATGAATCAAGTTGTTCTAGATCTAGGGTCAGATGCGAACGTTTTGTCAAAGCAGACTTGGGAGTGGATGGGGAGACCCACGCTGCAATGGTCTTTGATTCAGTTAAAGATGGAAAATCAATAGAAGATCATCCCCCTGGGATGACTCAAGGATTAAATATAGATATTGAAGGCGCGAGCGTATTGGCTGATCTTGAAGTAATATAAATTTTGGATGACAACAACCCCTACCCTGCGCTCCTTGGCATTGACTGGGCTACTGACATGAATGGGGTAATAAACCTAAAGAAGTGAAAGATGATATTTGAAAAGAAATTTCTTCACGTAATAGTACCCCTAGATCCTGCAGAAGGATCATGCTATACTGAGATAGTCTACGATTACGAAAGCGATGACGATTTGGATTGCATATATAAGATAACAGTGCGAGACCAAGAATGGGTGAATCCAATAATGGATGGAAGAATTACATGGGATCGTGAGAGTTCCTGCACCTCAAACTCGGACAAAAAATTAGAGTGCTGGTAGAATCAGCTACATGAAGTAACTACGCTGAGCTGTAACATGATGACGTGGTCATTGCGCTGTGTTGCCAGAGGTAAGAAATTTGCCCACTTATGATGGCTTGAATGATGTGGATGTGCTTTTGGATGCATTTGAGAGGGAAGTCCCAGAGAAGCAGTGCTTCCAAGCTTTAGACTGGGCACCACACACTACGCCCGTGAGATGGTGGGGTATGCACAAGGGTAGTTTTGATGATTGGCGTGAGTATAGGAGGATGATGAGAACACACTTTGGGAAGCTGAAGGTATGAGTAATGGACAAGTATGACAGGAAGGATGGCCAAATGGGCTAAGGCCTATGGAGCGAAGCCCCAACCTGAATGGGTGCACTTGTTCTGTCACACCCTAGATGTCATCCCAATGAACTGGTACTTGGAGATAGAGCTCCACCATGGCATAGAAGAATGGGATATTTTGCACGAAGGGTTCATAATGATGTTCAGCTTCGAAGATGGGTTTGACTGTATTGACGAAGCACTATAAGAAGTTAAAGAAACGATCTTTAGGATACTGCAGGATCCTTTGGATCTGATTCAACCTGATTGGACTAATCATCAGAGCCACACGATGGAATGATATAACGTGACTATTGAAGAAGAAGATGAGGGCCCCCAAAAGATTAATATGCTTGAAACTGAGGGTCGCTCTGGGGTTGAGGGATCGCTGATCAAGAATCCTTATATAACCGCACTGCTGAAAACTAAACAGTTAAATATTAGCATGGTGGTGGAGCCCAAATTCATGAATATTGGAGATTACTGGGATGATGCGATGGTAGATAAGGTCACTAAATTTCTCCGCGACTACCAATATTTGTTCCCTAACAAGTTTACCGAGTTAAAGGGGATAAAAGGAGGCCTAGGCATTATGAAGATCATGTTTAAACCTGACGTGAAGCCCGTTAAGCAAAGACCTTACCGTCTCAATCCGAAGTATAAGGAGAAGGTCCACTTAGAGTTAGATAAGATTCTAGCGGTAGGCATCATTGAGCTCGTAGAGGAATCTGATTGGGTGAGCCCAATGGTGGTACAGGAAAAGAATCAGAAGGATGAAATAAGGATATGCATAGATCTCAGGAAGCTGAATGACGCTTGCGTGATCCTTTCTCGATTCCATTCACTGATGAGGTATTAGATAATGTAGGTGGCGAGGAAGCATACTCCTTCATTAATGGATCCTCTGGGTACCATCAGATCAAAATCGTGCTTGAAGATAGAAGAAAGACGACCTTCATGGCTGAATGGGGATGCTTTTAGTACACCATAATGCCTTTTAGATTAAAGAATGCGCCTGCGATTTTTTCACGCGTAGTCATTGTTGCATTCAAATAATTCATTCATAAGTTGCTGGAGGTGTACTTTGATTCCTGGACTATGTTTGGGTTGGTAAAACACCATGTGGTAAGTTTGTGCTTAATTCTAGATACTTGTCGAAGGTACCAGATTGCGCTCAATCTGAAGAAATGTTTGTTTTGTGTCCGTTTTGGGACTCTCCTCGGTCATGTGGTATGCAGATAGCGATTGATGGTAGATCCCACGAATATCGTAGTGATAATTAACCTGGAGGTGCTGAGGAGTTTGAGATAGTTGCGCGCAACATTGGGGCATAATGGGTACTACAGGAAGATTATCAAGGGCTATGCCTAGATCACTACCCCTATGCAGAAGTTTTTGAAATAGGATGTCACGTTTTGTTGGAACGAGGACTGCTAGAAAAGATTGCATGTGCTAAAAGGAGAAAAGGTCACCGTATCGATTTTAGTCTTCCCGGATTGGAAGGAGTTTCATGTACATGTAGATGTGTCATGTATAGCACTGGGAGTAGTACTGACATAGATTGGCGAAGGAGAATTGGGCCATCCTATAGCATTTGCTAGAAGGAGGTTATCCAAGGCTGAGAAGAACTATTCCACCACCGAGCATGAAGGGCTAGCCATGGTATATGTGCCCAAGAAGTTTAGACATTATTTGCTGAGTGGACATTTTAAGATGTACATGGATCATTCTGCGTTGAAACACCTGGTCAATAAGCTTGTGTTGGGGGGGAGAATCTGCAGGTGGTTGTTATTGTTCCACGAGTATGATTTTGAAGTTATTATGAAGCCTAGACAACTGAAAGCCTAGATGTTCATGGGTGTGCTGCGGGAGAGCATTTAGCAGGAAGGACGACCGTGCAGAAGACTCTATGTGTAGGGTTGTCGTGGCCAACCCTCCATAAGGATTCAAAAGCCTACTACAGGGCATGCGATGTGTGTCAAAGGACTGGCAGGCCATCACGGGGAGATGAGCTACCTCTGAACCCACAAATGACGCTACAACCTTTCGAGAAATGGGCAATAGATTTTGTGGGACCCATTTAGCCTCAAGGAAAGAAGATGGGTGCACGGTACATTATCACCACGACTGAGTATTTGACTCGATGGGTGGAGGCAGAGCACATGAAGGACTGCACAGGCGCAACCATTGCGAAGTTTCTCTTTGAGTATGTACTAATGTGATTTGGGTGTCCAAAGATTTTGATGAGTGATTGTGGTACACACTTTCTGAACGAAATGATCAGCACGCTGATGGAGGAATTTCAGGTATATCACCATAAAAGCATGCCTTATCACCCACAGGTTAATGGAATGGTGGAAGCATTCAATAAGGTACTAGAGAATGTTCTGACCAAGGTTTTCAATGCTCAGCGAAGTGATTGGGACCCACGCATACCTGTGGTACTATGGGCTTATCTAACTACGTGAAAAAAATTGACTCGACAAACACCCTTTAGGCTTGTATATGATGTTGAAGCAGTGATGCCAATGGAATACATTGTGCCTAGTCTGCGTGTAGTGACACTCATGAGTATGATGGATCAAAAAGCCTTGGAAGACAGGCTCGCGCAACTTGCTGAGCTTGAGGAAGAAAGGCTTCTAGCTGGATCTCACCAATAAGTCTAGAAGCAATGCGAAAAAGCATGGCATGATTGGCACATTAAACTGTACACCTTTAAGGTAAATGATCCGGTTTTGTTATATGACAGCAAGTTTGATAAATTCCTAGGGAAATTTAGGATGCACTGGTGTTGAAGCCTAAAAAATCGTTGCTTCAACATGGGGGAAAGCCACCCGGTCTGGACCTTGGTTGGAAAATCCTTTTCTATTTGGTGTAGTGGCTTCGACTAGAGATAATGGGAGCAGTTTCCCAATCTAATTTATAATAGTGCTCATGGGGTGATATGCGATATTTTAGAGTAATGTTTAAGCTAAAAGTAATCTAATCTAATCTAATAATCACATTCATTTATCCTAATTTAAACACTATCTAATTGTGACTATACCCTAGAATAATTTGAAGTATGCGATCTACAATAATGTCCAAAAGCAATTGGTAATACAGATCATTCAGTTGCAATGAGAAATAAAATTGTTTAACAATAATCGTTTCCTATAAAAAGTTAGCTGAAACGATTGTGAAAGATATATCGCATAAGAAATTATTCATGTATTCAGCATAAAATATAGGCCATCATCATACAGAAGTGCAATAATGCTGACCAAGATTCAAAATTTCATACATAAACAACTTGAAGAGAAACTATTTCTTAATACATAAGTAAAAGAGACTTACAAGATAAAAGTACCATTTGTAATACATCCTACTCATGTGCTTCAACAATATTGATCTACTTTCAATCCATCCAACACCATCTAAGAGTACAAAAGTGAAATCTCAATAGAAGATGCCAAATAAGATAAAAATAAATCCTGTTCCATTCATTTCACCAGAACTTCCTCAAAGGGACAAAAGTGCACGTTTTGAAGATTGTTTCTGATAAAATTTCTGGACCCCTCTCTAAATGCATGAGAGTGGTTTAAATACTAAACTATAAAACTAAAAATATATTATTACAAAAATAATTGAGGAGGTTTAAACTACCTTCCTCAAATTATGCAAAGTAAAAAAAATAGAAATGAGCATGGTGATTAAATTTTCTGCATTTGATCTTTTATATCACAAATGTCTGTCATGGGCTTGAGCCATGTCAGTTGGTTGATTTCAGTGTTCAACTGCCCAGTGAACACGACGTCGCTCAATGTTGGAACCATTTTCTCTATAGAAGTGGTTAGGCATCGCAAAGTCATCCACTAGCTCTGAGGTTTCACTAAATGTTGCCAATATGCTTTCGAGTTTAACTTGGTCATTTGTTTAATTGCTTCTGTTTTTCTTCTATTGCCTGTCTCCACTGTAGTTCAAGCTGTTTTACATTAGGAAGAAAACCTGGAATGGACTATGCCACAAGGTTGGCACTATGCAAATTTTCGTTAATATTCTCGATAACACTATTTGTTACTGTGGTCGTGTCTATTGTTGCCTTTTCTGCCTCTCTAAGCTGAGAATCCTAGTTTGCAAATAAGATTTCTTTATGTGATTCCTCTAGTTTAGGCAAGTCAGCTTTTCTCCCATCTTCTGAATTCTGCCAGGTACTGAAGTCGGAAAATATTTTGAACATTTCATCATATTCAAGCCTCATTTCAATGACTTGACTCGTCAATTTGTCACTTGTTTCGCAATAAGAATTCCACTGTGAAATCTTCTAGCATAATAGTTCCTTTTGGTGCATTAATTGGGAGTTAAGGTCAAGTGTTTTAGTAATAAGATGATCAAATTTTGGATCATCTTTATGTAGATCAGTTATTCCTTATATTTGTGCTTACTTCTTTGCTAAGTTGTCTTGATGTTTTATTTGAATTTGCTTGAACTCTTGTTGAGGCTTAGCTAACTACTTTTCTTCTTGTTGGTTGGATTTTGCTTGCTGTAATTGTTGTTCAAGCGACAAAATTTTATCTTCTTTTTCATTAAGAAAAATTTGCACCTCTGTTTCTTTGTCGATGGTTGCTGTAGCATAGGCACTTGCAAACTGTGATAGACTAGTAAGGTTGGCAGATGGGTCGATGGGTGAGTCTTTCCAAACAACATCCATCAGTTCATTATTAGGTGTAGTAACAGTTGTAGAATCCAATTTCCTTTCCTTCCTTTGTCTTTCAACAACTACTTTGTGTTGTGGCCTATAGAATACATCTATAGGAGGAATATCCTCAATCCCCAAAACAATTTCAGAGGTAGGAGTGACAAGAATGTGCTCTACCTCTTGAGTATTTACAGTTTCCTTTGCTGTAATTTCTCGAGTTGCTTTTTGTTGTGGAGTTTGCAACTCTGGTGTTTGTTCCTCGGTATGGAGCTTTCTATTAAAGTTCTCCCATTCTTCCTCTAAATCAAACACCAGGGGTTTTATTGGCTAGGTGGAGGTGGAATGGATTTCAGCCTGTTTACTAGCTAAATTTTTCTCAACTGTCTTTTCTATAGATTGGGTTGTATCTTTTTCCGACTCCCTGCTTCCGCTTTTCCTATTTTGTGATTGTTACTTTGATTGCTCTGACTACCTAGTAGACTTCTCTTGGGATTCTGCTCCAGTATTAGTCTTAGAATTTTCTTTGGAATCTCCTTCTAGACTTACACTGGGAGTAGGCTCCCTTATTGGTTCAATCAATAATTGGTCCAATGGGACCTTCATTAGCCTCCATTCTCTGTACTCATAAAAGGCTTCAAGATCTTCAGGGTCAAAAAGTAATTGTTGCACATGCTTCACCTCTATGAACTTGTTCTTATGTAAACATATGTCATCAAATGGATCTTCATCGTTACTGAATACTTATATTTTTACCATGGTGGTAAAGTCTTTGACAAGCCCAAATGGGTCATATTGCCTTCCTGGGAATTTAGGAAATTGTAGAGATAACATAATCTCTGCTTATTTGAATGCATGCCCCAGGTCATGCAATGTAAATGCTCCACATTGTAAAGGGAATGTAGGCCAAATGGCCTTATTTTCTTCCTTTAATGTTTTTCTCATCCCACCCTCGCTAGCTGTTTGATAGGTTATCTCTCTAGCCATCAATTTGTCTGGAAAATATTATGGGAGGACATGGGGGGAGACAATGCTGCCAAGGACCCTGATACACCTGAATACTTCCTCCCCAAACCATCTGGCCACTGGGAGGATATCTACCTTGGCTTCTTTGGAAAACCTGGGGGCATCTCGGTTATAAAATTGTTTGTGGCTAGGGAGCATAACTCCCTGACAAATTTTGTAAAAATATGGTCGAAACTGAGATTCCCACATGTCTTTATGGTATATGTGAATGGGAAGCGGATCTTGGATAGTCCACTTCCATCCCATGACAGGAAATTTTGAACCAAAACAAATTGCATCCATTACATAGGAACTCATAAAAAATGGAGCGTAAACCCTTGAAGCGACACTTCTTTTCCTTCTATACTTCATTATTTTTCTTGCTAAATTATCAGACAAAATTTGTGCCCAATTCATTATAGTTGCCCTTACGGCTGCATCTATTAATGGTAGCCATTCTGGGGAGAATTTAGTGCTATCGGGTTTGAGAAATAGTCTACATATCATGGCCACTGCAAAACTATGAGGGGGACAAATAGACGCAGTAGAGTACATACCATTCTTGTATTTTTTTTAATTTTTCCCTCATTATTTGACTAGGTCCAGGTGCGGTTTTTTGGGTCCTCGTTCTCTTTGGAAAACTTCTCATTGAACTGCTTGTTGTAGATGACTTGTGGCTATGGTAGGTGGTACATAAGCCGCAGGTTGTCTCAGGTAAAATCTCCCATAACCTCTTGGCTTCTTGTCTTGAATTCTCTGTCTAAGCTGTCATCTTCGTCAATAACCCATTTAACCATGTCTGTATAAGGGATTATCTTTGGACACACAATTATGCGATGCAAAAGTGAGCATGTTGTCTCAAACATGGGGGTGTCTGAGGAATCACGTCCATCAACTGTAACCTTTGTTTCCAAAATCCTTGGTTGCTATTCTTCTAGTATATTATACATGGCTTCCCATGTAGAGGTTCCTCCCTCTCTGTTGGATGTAGTATTCGTAAATAGAGGAGTCATTTTTTATTTCTCAGAGACGACTGCCTTACCTTTCTTCACCATTGCTCCCAACGATTTTCTCTGTGGATTTTTCCTAAAAGTGAAGAACAATGACTATTGGATACACAAAGATGATAATGAACATGAAATGGGATAATGTGGATAACTTGGATAGGTGACAAGAAAGGAGTTTTATTTGAACGCGTGTAAGAAGATATCATATCATGTTAAATGCCTTTTCACACATAAATGCAGCTAACTGTTACTAAATGCCCACTAATTCTTCGTTATCTCTTAACTTTAATTCTCATAAATGTATGCATCGTAAGTTGAGAAGAAAGCTTCAAGGGTGGCGAGCCTTTGAGTTGGAATAATGTCGATTTTGCGATTTGCAAAGAAATATCGCATTATGCCTTTTCACTTTTCTTACCTTCCCTTATGTTTCTGTGAGTTGTGAGATGCGAATTGCTCGTTTATTTCCTCAAAACATAGCTACTTGTCAGCTTTTTCTATGTAAATACCTTTTTAATAAGCGGTGGACCTAAACATTTGTTCGTAATGTACCTAAGAAGTGGGTTCTGGCCTTGATCGTATTTCACAATATCAACTGATGGTAAGTTTGTGGTGTTCTTTTAAATGCTCGAAATGTGATGCGATAAAGGTTATGATGCCTTTGCAGTTTCACATTTTGCTTGTTCTGAGATAACCTTTTAAGGTGGGCTCTTCATAAATAGCGATATGTGATGCGAGACTTAGTTTTGATGAGAAAATCTTTAGGACTTAGTGTTTCAAGGTATAAAGAGTGGAGTCCTCTTTTAATCATTTTCCACTAGATTTGGTGGGTTAGAAAGCTTTTTTATGATGCTTAATCATGCGATACGTGGAAAGGCAAGCATTTAGTAGTTCTTTTGAACAAAGGGGTTTGATTGATATCTTGCTTTATTCCAAAATTAAATAAGAAAAAATACGTAAATGCTAAGTTTATTTTTGGAAGGAATTTTTAAAGGGTCCTTATTTATTAATGTAATATTAACTACTACTATTAATAAATGTGGGGTTGTTGAATAGCACAATAATTGGTGATTCACTTGGAAGAACCAGTTATCTCTGAGAGTTTTTTGAAATTTTTATAAGCTTCCAAATAAAGATAGTTTTGAAAATAAAAATTACATGGAATATAAGGTAAGTAATATTGCTCATTAATAATAAAACAACATCTACTTAACAATCATTCTTTTGATTATCCTTTTCTCATAAGAAAGTCACTTTGTCTACATCAATCATTACTTGGTTTTAAGGATAAAAACAGGGAGGCTCCTTTCAGATCAATTTTGGTATACTCATTTGTCATAGGTAGAGCCTCTAATACCAGTAGGCATTCATATCTTGGACATGGTTACCTTTTAACCAGCAATGATTTAGTATCCCGCCTAGGTCAGAATGAAATTTTAAAGATAAGCTTGTTTGTATACTTATTTCTTTCTTTATTTTCTGAAGTAATTTTGTCTTCCTTCAAATTTTCATCTTTTATCTCTTAAAGGAAAATGTCTTCGTTTGGTGACCAAAATTGACAATGTGATTCATTTGATTTATAACTTAACTGAACAAGTTTGCTCTTGGTGAGAACCCTTGTCTTTTTATTAACATAATCTCAATCCATTACCCTGTTTTGCTATGTAGTATTGGTAATGTCAGTTAGTTATAATCTTATGATCATGGTAAGCCAACTCTTGATGATACCTCTTATCCTTTAAGTTTAAGTATATTTTAGAATTACACTCTAAAAATGAAAGCTGATTAGGTGGGGAGAATCATTGGCTCCTTAAGAGCTTTTGGATGACAATTGTAGAGTTTTAAATATGCTTTTCTGTAGAGAGACTTTGCTTTATTATTGATACTTTTCTTGACTGATGTAAAGGAAATATTTCTTTCTAAAGCTAAGTTTCATCAAATATCATATAATTTTTAGCAGAGAACAAGGAAATTTGGAGCAATAGAACTTAATTATATATTTCATATGTGAAGATTACTTTCATAACAATCCTTATTTGCACAAGAGAAAAGTCAAAATTAAAAAGAGACTATCTTTTGTAAAGCCAAAAGTAAATGTTTTTCAACTTGTATTATTCTTTCTAAAAACAAATAACATAAAGGAAATAATATACAGTGAACACAAGAGATCATCTTCTACGGAAAGTATTTCTTTAAAATCTACCCATTAGCAGGTAGAGATTCTCTCTTACCTGATAAATCTTGTAATAGAAAAGTTCATGGGCCTATTTGTTGCACAATCTAAAACAAGACAAGCCACATTTGTTGGAACTTGGTATGATTACCTTTCTCCTCGTGGGCTTTATCCCATTTTAATACTAGGTCTCCGAGTTGAAAAGATTTTGGACTTACAGAATTTGAATGAAAGGAAGTTTTGACTAACTGATGATGATGTGCATGTGTGATTCTAGCCTTCTCTGTTTCCTCTTCAAGCTTAAGGATTTGTAACTGTCTAACTTGCATGGACGAGGAAGGAGTTTCTTCAATGAATTAAACTAAGGCTAAAGAGGGAATAACTACATTTGTAGGTAAGATGGCTTCTTTCACATAGACCAAATTAAAATGAGAAGTGCCAATGGGGGCTTTCTTAGTTATTCCATTTGCACATATGGCAAACATCAAATACTTATGCCATTTCTTCTGGCTTTGGTCAAAAGTTCGTTTAATAATCCTAATGAGATTCTTGTTCGTTGATTCAGCTAACTCATTTCCTTGTGGATAATAATTAGCAGAGTACTTAAGCTTAAAACCTCTTTTCAGAGAAAATTATGTCATAGCATTGCCTAAAAAATAAGATGCATTATCAAACATCAAGGCAGATGGTACACCAAATATGGTAATGATAAACTGATCTATGAATTGAATAATGTTTTCAAAATTGGCTACCTTGAGTGGAATTGCTTCCACCCATTTGGTGAAATAATCAGTTTCTATAAGGATATATCTATGCTGCTTAGAAGAATGAGGAATGATCTCACCTATTATGTATGATCCCCATTGCTCGAATGGTTGGTCAATGTTGACTACCTGTAATGGTAATGCTGGTTTCCTCTGTCTTCCAATAGTCATATGACAAATTTTACATCTCCTTACATAACTGTGTGCATCTTTGAATAATGTTGGCCAATAATAGCCATCATACAGGATTTTATGTGCAGTGGTATCTCCTCCAAAGTGACCACCAACTAGTCCATCATGAAGTTCCTGCAACACCTTCTCTACCTCATATTTTTCAACACATCTAAGTAAAACATAATCATAATTGATTCTAAATAGCACATCATTGACAATTTGATATTTTCTAACTTTTAATCTCAAGGCCCTTTTCTTTGCGTAATTTAATTGTGTTAGGGCATATCCATTTCTTAAGTAAAATATGATATCAACATATCTTGACTTAGTGTCGTTAAGGCTTACCTCATAGACTTGTACATCGTCACTTGAATGCTGTAATGCTGATAGATTAGATGCTCCTACCAACATCGTGCAAAAACCTTGACCTTTTACAATTTTTGCTGGTCTTATTTCGATGTCATATTCCCTCAGAGCTGTAACCCAATTTTCTCTTTTCTCACCTACATCCCTTTGTATTAACGAATTTCTCACTACTGAGAGTGGTACTATTAATTTGGTGTGGGTTTTGAGGAGAAAAGGTCTGAAGTGTTTTATCGATTTGAAAATAGCAAAATCTTTTTTTTCAACATTTGGGTAATTTGATTCAGCTCCCTGTAAATTAGAGCTAAAGAAAGAGATTGGGGCTTCATATTTTTCTTCATTTACTTGTGTCAATATGGTTGCATATGATTTCTCGGAAGAAAAAAGTATATAAAATGAAATGATTTGAAAAATTTGGTGTTGCTAAAGATGGGGCATTTATGATTTCTTGTTTGATCAAGTTAAAGGCTTCATGTTCTGAGTGTCCCCGTTTAAATAGAGAATTTTTCTTTACCATTGATTGAAGAGGTAAAACAATTCTTGAGAAGTCAGGGACAATTTTTTTAACAAAATTTATCTGACCTAGGAAACATTGCATTGACTTTTTGTTATGCATTAAAGGTATTTCGGAGATTTCTTTAATTCTATCAGGGTCAATATGAATCCCCACTTTGGACACAATGAATCCAAGCAAACTTCCTTCAATTAACGCAAAAAAACACTTCTTAGGATTAAGAGAATTGTTGAGCCTTGCAATAGGTATGTATTTACTCTTGATTATTATATTTTTCCTCCTTTCTTATCCATCTTGTGCCATGATATAATAACAAATTGATAGGATTTTGATAAGGAATGAATAAAACTACTCTTGATATGATTTGACCGACCAAACTAACTCTCATTACTTTTTATGTAGAAAAATAGTATAAGGAACAACTGTTTTTCCAAAGTCAGAACAACAAAAGCTAATCGAGGAAAATGAGATGCATTGGGTGTGGTCAAACCAAGGAACGAGTCAAGAAGATCAGCATGAGATAGAAGAATTTTCTGAAGATAGCATTTAGTTGTGAATCCCTCAGGATCTCCTGATCCCGAGGGATCACATTATCTTTTCCTTTTGACTATAAAAGAGAAGACTGAAGAGGGATCTCTCGTCTTTTACTTTGATTGTAATTTTAATTTACAGAAGGGTGATTCTAAGGAACAAGATTGTGCTGTAATGATAAGTGACTGATGATTAATATACAACTTGTTTTGTTGTTTGTTCGGATGTTCTGAAATCGTTAAGCAGTGTTCGCTGGTGGCTAGGGCCCGGTCTCTGGTGGAACTTACTATTGTTCCTTGTTTTATGCATTTTATTTTTCTAGCAAGTTATTCTGCTTTATAGTTTTTCAGTTGACGTATTTTCGTTGAATCGGATTTTTGGTATTCATTTCATTAATGCACAGTCATAGTTGATTTTATTTAAATTCATGACATGGATTGAATTAGTGATTCGTTAAAGAATCATTTTGGGTTAATTACATAATATAGCGTGATTGGTTAAATGATTTCCTTCTATCCAATAGTTTAAGTCCAACTGAAAGAGCTCAGTTAATATTACGGTGCTCTCGGTTGATTGTCATTTGAATTTAGTTGATTAAGATTGGATTACTAAGTTGTTTAAGATAGAGTCATGATGCTTAGATGAATTATTTCTATTAAAGTTACAAGCTTGAGATTTATGATTGCATTCGTTTACTCTTGTATTGAATTGAATAACTTAGTTTAAAAAATTACTCTCTGGATTTATAACTTGCACATATTGTGTACACTCTTGGAATAGAAAGACTTACCCAGGTGTTACACTAAAAAATGTCACCTTGACTACTTACAGTTAGTATGGCTCAAATCAACAGTCATGCTACCCTCTTAGGCAAGTCTCATGCCTCTGTTATCCATCTCAAACTCAAAGAAGAGAGAAAGTCTTGTAAAAACTATGTTTATCTCTGGGGTCGCAGGTTCTCTCTAGCCTTACCTGCGGGGACGCTGACCATGTTCACAAAATCTGCGTCCATGGACGCTCTGTATGTTAAGGGACAGGTGCGTCCCTCTGTAAAAGGCAAAATGCGCGAGTTTTATCTTGAAAAAGTTACTTGTGGTTACTTCTAGAACATTCTAGAGGTCGGTTTGATGAAATGGATGCGCCTCCAGTTGGTTCATGTATCTCTATTAAGGGGGAACTTATCCCATCAATAAGGGAGCTATCCCACCCAAAGAGGGGGATGATCCCATTGATAGTGGACCTGAATAACCTCTTTACAGCACTATAAATAAAGGCATTGAGCCAGAAGGAGAAGAGGTTGGAGCTATACATTTTCTTTGGGTAAATGCTGCAGGATTTAGGTCTTCCATTAGAGCCTTTGTGAGGAGAGATTGTCTTCACTTGATTCTACTTGGGAGAGGGTGAGCTTTGTCAAAGTAGAGGAAAACCCTTGATGGACCCTGGGAGGAACTTGCACAACACCAAGGCCAGGTTGTAAGAGTTTCTTTGTTTCGTTATTAATACAAACTGGTTTATTTTTCTCAATAGCTTGTGTTAATGAGTTATTTCATGTGTTCCTTGGTCTGCATGTTGAATATATGTTTTATTATATGAAATGCAAGTGCTTGGTAATTGTTTGATTGTTTGTGGTTGCAGGAATTGACTTGAAGGAGGAGCTCATCCGGATCGTCAAGAACGGACTTCAACAACAGCGTTTTGGAATAAGGTAAGCCTAAACACTTGTAGTTTTCATGTTGTAAAAGGTGTATTTAGAGAAAGATCACTCCATTTTGTCTTGTTTGTCATTAGAATGTCTTAGACTTCTAGGAAGGTCAGTCGTGTCCGCACCCTTGACAAATTCCGTGTGACAAATTGGCGACTCCACTGGGGACTCCATTAATGAGAGAGTCTTTTCCTTTATATGAACTTTGCTTTGAGAAAATCATTTTTATTTTCTGGTTTTTGACTGTGAGAATTAGTATTTGGGTGGCTTAGCTTTAGATTTAGTTAGATTTGGTTTTTCTTCATTTTTCCAGAAGGACGCACCCTCTGAGTACTGCACAGTGCGTCTTTGGACGCGCTGTTGCCGTTTGCACAGAGCGGGGCCGCACCTGTGACAACGGGTTGCCTGCGTCTTCCTGTAAAACTTAAGAAAATTCCATTTTTGCTTTAAATTGCTTTTAGATTTTGTTTTTCCTTAGTGTTTTCTGCCCAGATCCTTTAGTACCCTGTCAAGAATTTTCACCTGAACTAGTTTTGTGAGCTTTGAGTGTTTTAGTGGTTTTCAACGAAGTTTAGACCTAGGGTTTGATTTTTGGAAAGGCTTTGTAGTGACTTTGATAGTAGAAAGTTGTCCAGCCTTAGATCTCTCTGGTTAGTCAACCTTCTTAGAAGTCGGGCCTGTCGTAAAGTCTCCTTTTGTGAGCAACTTGCCATTTGAGTTGTTTTGGGTCAAATTTCGATTTGCTTGTTTATAAAGTATTGATTTCCATTTTACAAAAAGAACAAAAAGATTAGAATTTTGTTTTGACTAGTTTTTGGTTCTGCAATAAGCTAGTCCTTGATTTGATTGTGATCAAGTAAAACACCTTAGAAATAATCATTGTTAGTTTTGGCCTCGTTAAGATTGCTTAGAGTAAATTTGCCCTTAGTTTGCTTATGAGTGCATTTTCATAGATTTTAAGAGTTGTTAAGATTGATTTTTGGTTATATTAGATTTATTTGCTTTATTAAAAGAAAAATACAAAAACATCTTCTTAAAAAGTCTTGTTTCAAGTAGCTTTTTGTTTTTGAAAGAAGAAAAGAGTTTTTTCGTGCATGTAAAGAGAGGTTATGTTTTTATGCTTGGAAAAGACAAACGAATTGTTTCTTTGATTGTCTTCAATTAAGAAGTTGCTTTTATAAAGATTGCATTCTCTCAACTTTTTAGTTAAGCAATTCATCGAAAAAGTAAAGTAGTGGATAAATCATTCTAGGTGCATTTTGTAGTGGTTTCGAGTCGAGTCAACACACCACTGGTTTCACTTCCATCACCTTTTGACTTAAGAAACAACCTTAAAAGTAACGCTTAAATTAAAATCAATCTAGTAATCTTTATTTTTCTAGGGCTCTGAAACACCAACATAGCTTAGGCTAGGGTCTTGGAGTAGGTGAGTACTTAACTCTCCAAGACTACAAAACCAAACAGATAGTCTATCTTGAGTAGAACAAATCCAATTGTTTCAGTTACATTCTGGGAAAGCTCCTCTTAAAGGAGAAGCACGAGCTCGTGTCCGAACCAGTGAGGGGATCATTCCTCCCTCATTGGGAACGACGCCAGGCAGTACGTATTACAAACGGTAAACCTCGGATTAACCATTGTCGAGGAGCCAGGGGTCACTTATCGGTAAACCTTGGATTGTTGTCAAGGAGCCGGTAAGGGGATTGGAGCTTGCTACTCTGCCCTTGCGTGCTGTCGGAGTTTAGACTGTTCCCCCAGGTGTAATTGTTGTGATTGGTAACCTTAGTGGCCATAATATCTAGGATTCTACCCAAGGTGACGGTGGAGGGAAGGTCCCACTGTACCTGGAGCAGACGTCGGTTATACTCACTTGGATTTTCTGGGGGGTTCGCTTCACTTCGAGACGGTTAAAGTGGAGGAACTTGGTCCAGTCTATTCATTAAGCAGGTTGCCGGGGTAACTGTTCCACCCGCCATTTCTGTACTGAATCCTGCGAGGTTGGGCCTAATCACCAACTAGCGCTTTTGGTCCGGAAGACTACTGTTTGTGTGTGGTTTGACGCTCTAGATTATTTAGGCGTGTGCTTCAAATTTGTTTGGTTCTTTAGAAGACTTTAGGTGGTTTGATTTGAAATTTTTACTTTGTTTTCGTGTGTTGTAGTTAAATCTTTAATTGTGGCGGAATTACCGAGAAGGTCCCGTCGAATTGCGGGCCAGTCTCCTGAAGTTGTTTCTGTGGCCGAATTGTTGAGAAGATCCCGTAGACTTAGGGGATCCCCTCCTCGAGACGACCCAGGTAATTTAGAAGGGTTAAAGGTCCTTGTAACTCCTCCTAGTGGCAGTAGAGTAGGATCACCTGAAGAAGGAGATTTTTCCTTGGTAGTCCATCCAGATTACCAAAGATTAGAAACAGGTTACAATCCCGAAGCTGTTACAGTTTCCGAGCTTGCTGGTAGTTTTTCATCTGCCAGTGAAACAGGCGAAGAACCTGAAATTTCCGAACCTGTTACTCCAACTCCTAGTGTTCCTGATTCACCAAGAATAGAAAGAATTATCACCGAAAATCTTCCTGTTGGATTAATTGCTATAGAAGAACTTGTTCCAGAGGAAGAAATAGGCGTTTCTGATTCTGAAGATCTAATTACCCTTGATCTAAGGGAGCGTGAATCCATCTTTTACAGTCCTCCTAGAAGTGAATCTTGGTACCTTGCATTAACCAATTTTTTAGACAACTCAGTAGGTTTTTCTACACCTCGTACTCCTATTCCACCTAGAGGAATTCATTCTCCTGTAAATATGTCTGGTCAGTCATCTGTGTTTTCGCAAAGTCCTGAATCATTTTTACATGGCGGTCCTTCTGTTCCTACTGGGTATCAATCACTTTCTGGTACCTTTGCGGGAGCATCTCCTCAACCCATTGATCATGGGTTATTAGTTGGAAACAGTGGTAATGTACCATTGAGTATAGGTGACGTTTATATGATGTCAGGTTCAACTCCCATTAACCAACCTCAAGGTGGCCAATTACCGCCTGGGGGGCAACCTTCGTTAATGCCTGGGGGGCAACCTCAAGGTACTTCATTCGTGACTGGGGGGCAACCTCAAGGGTATCAACCCCAAGGGTATCAACCCCAGCCTCAATATGTACCCCAAAGTCAACCTCAGTATCAATATCAACCTCAAGGATGGCAACCTCAAGGATGGCAACCCCAAGGGTATCAACCCCAAGGGTATCAACCTCAAGGATACCAACCTCAAGGTCAAGGTCAACCCCAGTATTCGTATTTACCTCAAGGTTATCAACCTACGGGTCAATACCCTGGTCAAGGTTATCAACCACCTCAAGGGCAATCATATGGGACTGCACCTTACAGTTATCAACCCTATCCTCAATACGGCTATGGATCTCAGTATCCTCAACCTGTTACGAGTCAATACCCTGGAATGTTAACATGGGATCCGTCACAGGGTCAACAGATGTCGCAACCAAGTATACAGTCGGTACCTCAAGCAGGACAACCTGCAGTTCCTGGTCCACCCCAGCAACCGCAACCTGTCCAGTCAAGTGTTCAGACCCCTGTAACTTCCGTAGTTACTCAGCCGCCAATTGCACCTGGTACTCCACCTCACACGGCTGCAGCAACTACCGCTTCATCTACCATGCTTACTTCTGGAGTATCGGCAGCTCCGGTTTCTACTGTCCCTGTAACCACTCCTCAGACATCTGTACCGTTGTCTGGACCCACGGTTCAAACCACAGTCCAGATGCCTGCAGGCCAACCTGGTACAAGTACGGTTGTTACTACTCAACCTCAATTTGTTCAACCTCCGTACCAGGGACAGTATCAACCTGGGCAAGCTGCCCAACAACCGGTTTACCAGTATCAACCGTATCCTGGGTACACTTATCAACAACCTCAGCAACCCCAGTACGGTCCGGTTAATCCTGGTTTTCCAGGAGGATATAATATCCCAAATGCGACTCCTGTTCCTAGTTATCCTGGATATCCTCCTCCTGGGGCTGGTATTGTGACTCAGAGTTTTAGAGATCCTAACCGGCAGTTACCGTTTATTGCGACTTTAGATTTACCCGACTTGACGCGCCTAACGAACGATCCAATTCAATATCTTCAGTTCTGGCCGCCAATGCCAAATAAGTTGCCCAGCGATATACCCAAGTTCGAAGGTAAGTCTGGAGAGGATCCGTCTAATCACGTGATGACTTACCACCTCTGGTGTGCATCAAATTCCATCTCAGATGATTCCATCCGCTTACGTCTTTTCCAGCGTACACTCATTGGTCTCGCAGCCAAGTGGTACATTGAGTTACCACGGGCCTCTTTTTACAACTTTAGCCAGTTAGCTACCTCGTTCTTAACTCATTTTCAGTTACCAGTCAGATACGATAATGGTACAGAATTATTAACTTCGCTAAAACAATCGACATCCACGTACATTTCTGATCACATTCATGAGTGGAGACGTCGAAGGAGATTAGTGAAAGTTTTTATCCCGGACCAAATCTTAGCTGAATGGTTTGTCAAATCATTATTACCAAGAATTACTGAAGATGTAGCTAAGGCCGGAGTAGTTACTGAGGAGCAAGTCATTGCTCAGGCACAATACCTTGACTTAGTTTACACTCAGTCGGGTACGTTACATGAGAAAATTCCGGATCTTCCAAAGTCAAACCAAATCGCTGCTGCTCCTTCGGGATCTCATGCCGCTGATGGTATGATTGGTATCGTGACTACGAAGAGTAAGAAGAAGTCTTCCAAGGCCTCCAATACTCCAATTATCACTTTGCCTGATTCTCCGACAGGAGAGTCTTCTCCTCCTGAACTTACCGCCGACATTCACGCTGTAGAGTCATCTACGGCCAAATCAAAAAACGGTGGAAAGAAGAAAGGAAAGAAGAAGGCCAAAGCAGACAAGGCTCCAAAGGAGAAAACGGAAAAGTCGGAAACCAATGACGAAAAACGCAAACCTCGATATCCTTGTCTTATTTGTGAAGAAGATCATTTTACGAGAGACTGCCCTCATCGGGCCGAGGTAGTGAAAATAGTCAAAGGTTCTCCCACTCCTGCTGTGTTAAAAAATCCATTTCCAGAGCAGGAGAATAAGATGATAGGTTCTTCTTCGAATGCCAGTGAAGAACCCATTTTGATGATGTCTCATGTCAGGATTGCGACTCGATCGCAAGATTATGGTAGTAAGGCTCCTGTTGATGGTAAGGAAGCAGAATCTTCTCACTCTAACCCATCAACCTCAGCTCCTGGTTCCGATCCACTACAGATCGAAAAACCTAACCCAGACTTAGTGATTAAGCCGCCCGCCAAGGGTGTACTTCGAAGGTCTGCTTTCAATCCACATGCGAGAGCAGCCCAGAATTACAACATTGTTGAAGACTTAGCTGTTTCACCTTCAGCAATGTCGGCACTCGAAGTGCTGCAATCATGTCCAGCACAACGAAAATTGCTTTTGTCGGCTATCGGAGCTGTCGATGTTCAGGACCCGAACCTAATGATCTTTGATCTAGAAAATAGTACACCGCGTCTCCCCCATCAAATGGCTTTCCAAATTCCAGTGATAGTCAAAAACAGGCCTATTCATCGGACTGTGATTGATGAGGGAGCTTCTACGTGTATTATGTCGATTCAATGTTGGAGATCGCTTGGTTCTCCTTCGTTGAACCAATCCCCCACCATCCTTAAGGCCTTTGATGGCCGTGGGTTCCGTCCGTTTGGTATTCTACAAGAATTGCCTATAGGGGTCGAAGGTAAAACCGTTAGTCTGGATGTGGAAGTGGTTGATGCCCCTCTAGACTACAACCTTCTTTTGGGTCGAAGTTGGTCATATGCTATGACAGCGGTCGTTTCATCGGTCTTCAGAGTCATTAAGTTTCCACATAACGGTAAGATCGTGACTATTGATCAGCTGACATACTTTTCATCCGATCCAGCCTCTTCAGAGAGTATCCAGCATGTTGGTAAAACGACAATCCCTTATAGGGACATTGGTGTAGGTTTAGTTAAGGATTCCGGTTTACTGGGAACTTTTCCTCTCCCTCCACTCAATGCAGACCCTTCGTTTGCAACGATTCATATGATCACGTCAGAAAACATTATTTATGATGATCCTTGGTATGTTCCCTCTGACTCTGAGCTAGACTCACTCGGTGATGTTATGCCGTTGAGTCCGTATGAGATTGCTTATGAAGCTCTTATGTCTTTTACCGACTTTCATTCAACCGAAGTCGACCAAATGAATGTGGTCAGTGAAGAGTCACTTTTCACCTCACCCTTAGAACGGATAACGTTTCCCGAAGAAGTGTCATCTGACGAACAACTTCGCGAAATCCTAAGTGTAGATGATCTACCATGGGAAGATCTCCATCACAGATCTTCGTTTTTACCTAAGGATGATGCATTTGAAAATGATTTTTCATCTATCTTTACCGCTGAATATGTCAAAGACGCTCAGGATCCAACGAAACATTCTGATTCAGAGCTGAATTTAGGGAATATTTCTCGTACTATTCCCATTGATATTTCAGTGAAGCCCGGAATCGAGGAGAACATTCATATAGGTGCCGCATGTACTGAAGAAGAAATCCAAACTTACAAGGCCCTATTCCAAGAATTCCGCGACGTGTTTGCCTGGTCTTACGAGGAAATGCCGGGAATTGATCCTGCCATTGTTGTTCATGAAATAAAACCTACCCGGATGCTAAACCCATTCGGCAACGGTTGCGTCAGATTCACCCTCGAAAAGCGGCTGCAATTAAAGCAGAAGTCGAAAAGCTGTTGAAAGCAGGTTTCATTTATCCGATCCCGTTAACGGATTGGGTATCGAATATTGTTCCCGTCAATAAAAAACAAGGAACAATAAGAATCTGTATCGACTATAGGGATATCAATCGAGCTTGTCCAAAAGACAACTATCCTACGCCTTATATCGATCAAATTATTGATGATTGTGCCGGAAGTGAGATGTTTTCCTTCATGGATGGTTTCTCAGGCTATAATCAAATCAATATTCTACCTGCCGATCAACCAAAAACGGCATTCATTTGTCCATGGGGGACATTTGCTTATTGCAAATTACCTTTTGGACTTAAGAATGCCGGGGCCACTTTTCAACGGGCGATGTCTTATGCATTTCATGACATCAAGCACATTGTGCAACCCTATCTCGATGATTTGCCTGCTCATTCTTTACATCGAGCTGATCACCTTGTCCACCTACGAGCAATCTTTATGAGGTGTAGGCATTATCGAATTCGGTTGAATCCCCACAAGTGTGTTTTCTGTATAGAAACAGGTCGATTGCTGGGATTTGTTGTTTCAAAAGCCGGCATTCGCGTCGATCCCTCGAAAGTCGAGGCTATCATCAAATTGCCTCCTCCTTCGAGTTTGCGCCAACTCCAAAGTTTGCAAGGGAAAGCGAACTTTTTACGCCGATTCATCCCAAACTACGCCGAGGTCACTAAAGGTTTTACACGGTTGTTGAAACAGAACGCACAATTCTTTTGGGACGAGATTGCCCAACAATCTTTTGATGCATTAAAACACGCGTTGACCCATGCACCGTTATTGCATCCTCCCAACTACAACCAGGACTACTTCTTATACCTCGCAGCTTCGCATTCCACCATTGGAATGGTGTTAGTTCAAGAAGATGAATTCAAAGCGGAGCATGTGATATATTATCTTAGTAGGACCTTAAATCCCACTGAGTTAAAATATTCGCATGTGGAGAAATTGGCCCTGGCAGCCGTTCAAGCTGTCCAGCGTTTTCGTCACTACATTCTTCTTCGCAAAACTACGGTTATTTCGGATTGCAACCCTATGATTTATATTTTGACAAAACAACTGCTAGGGGGCAAGTACTCTAAATGGATTGTTATCCTGCAAGAGTTCGACTTGGAGTTCGAGAAGTCCAAGTCTAAGAAATCTTTAGTTTTTGCGGAATTGATGTGTGATTTCCCGAGTGCTGACACAGAGACTGTGGCAGAGGAGTCCATTGCGGACGAATCTTTGTTTCTTATTAGCACTTTAGATCCGTGGTATGGGGATATAATCATCTATCTCCAAACCCAAACCTTTCGGCCTGAAGCTTCCAAGGAAGACCGTCGAAAAATTCGGTTTCGATCCCAGCAATACAGAATTATTGGAGATACACTTTATCGCCGGGGGGCAGACTTAGTTTTTCGACGTTGTTTAACTCACGAAGAGGCTGAGAGAGTTTTGAATGATTGTCACTCTGGAGCATGTGGCGGTCATATGTCTGGGTATGCCACAGCTCAGAAGGTGTTGCGCGCTGGCTATTTCTGGCCGTCTATGTTTAAAGATTGTATCCTTGCCGTCAGAACATGCCACAACTGTCAAGTGTTTGATCGAAAGATGCGCGCTCCACCTGCTCCTCTCCACCCTATAATTGCCGCTGGTCCATTCGCCAAATGGGGCATTGACTTTATTACTTGTAACCCTCACTCGGCCGGGGGGCATGCGTATATCATCCTCGCGGTTGATTATTTTACAAAATGGGCCGAGGCGATGCCTACATTCGACGCAAGCGGCAAGACAGCTGCAGTTTTCGTATTCAATCATATCATAACTAGGTTTGGTGTCCCACAAGCAATCATTACTGACCATGGGAGCCATTTTCGAAACGTCATGATGACTGAGCTTACAAGCCAGCTTGGTTTGCGCCACGATAGCTCTACTCCTTATTATCCGCAAGCCAACGGTTTGGTTGAGTCAATCAACAAAGTTCTAGTCATCATGATTCGACGGATCATTGGTATCCATCGAACGAATTGGCATAACATGTTATTTTCGGCGCTATGGGCATATCGAACTTCAGTGAAAAATTCAACAGGTTTCACCCCTTTCCAGCTAGTTTATGGCTTAGAAGCTGTGTTACCTATTGAATGCGAAATCCCATCACTTCAAATGGCTGTCGAATTACTTCCAGCTACTTCCGAAGAGGAGAAACGGTTATTATACTTGGCTAAATTAGATGAGACTCGACGTGACGCTACTTTAGCTATCGAGACTCACGCGAAACGAATGAAAGCTCAGTACGATAAAAATGTAACCCCTCGAAGTTTTTCGGAAGGAGACCTAGTACTATTATATGATCAAGCTAACGATAAGCTAGGTGCCGGAAAATTCGTTCCCATGTGGCATGGGCCCTACATTGTAAAGCGAAAGCTAGCAAAAGGGGCTTATGAGTTAGTTGATTTTGATGGGGACTCTTTGGGTAAACCCAGAAATGGACTTTACCTAAAGAGGTATTATGCTTAAAATGATGGGTATGGAGAAATTTTTAGATAGGTTAGATTTCTTTTCTAGCTAGCAAGTGTGTTAGTTTAGTCAGTGTGCTTAGCTTAGCGAGTGTGGTTTTTCGTCATTATTCTGGCTTATCTTGGTTTTACTCTTGATATTGTAGATGTCGACGCCTCTCCAAACATACATTGGATTTGCTGATGGTGCTTGTCGTAATACACGGAATATCTCTTCCGCAGCTTGGGTTATCTATTCGCCCTCTGACGAGTTAGTTTCTATGCATGGGGTAAGCCTCGGTCAAACAACGAATAACATTGCAGAATACAGTGCAGTGGTTGAATTATTATCCGAATCTATTTCATTTGGAATTCGACGTTTGATAGTGAGGTTAGATTCTGAACTTGTTGTATTACAGCTTAATAGAGTTTATGCCATTAGAAATCCTGTGTTATTAAGGTTGTTTTTGAGAGTGCGTCTCTTGGAACGTGAATTTGATTACATTGAATATCAACATATTCCAAGGTCTTTGAATACATTAGCAGATGCAATTGCTTCTCGAATGTTGGACAGACATTTACGATAATCATGCAAGTAAATTTAAAAACATTTCATCACATATGTTAAACAAGATAAGCCGGTAATAGTGATATATATAGATAGAAGTGTGTCAAAAAATATATACATCGTCTTCGATCATAGGTTTAAAACACCTTATGATCGGCAAAATGATAGTACAAAAAGTCAAAAATGTCACATGTGACTACAAAAGTGACTAGTCAATCACTGGTGGTGCTCTCTGTACGACACCACTGCGCGGGCTACCTTACGCAAAAATCTCCTAAACGGTCCAGGGACCGCGACTACGAAGCGCTGAAGCCTGATAGGAATGTCGTCCATAGTAGTCTCAGGTATATCTGCCGTGAGACGCTCTAGATCATGCTCCAACTCAGCTAGTACTTCTGCTGTCGCATCCTGTGGGGCCGGTACCGGTGCAGCTGGATGTAGTCTATCATAAGGCCGGAGGTTGGCTGGACGCTGTGGACCAACATCTGCATTTTGAAAGATTTACTATTAGTTTTGAGACGATATATATAAAAAATACAAAAAATACATAACTAGAAAACTTGTGAAAATAAAAAGTACCTCTGTCGTCCCATTGTTCTCCCTGTGGAAGAACCATGTCCGGATCACCTCTGAAATCCATTCCGGCATACGGAAAGTCCTGTATCACAAAAAGCTGGCCCTCTAACCAGTCAAAATAACTATCTGAGAATCGAACTACTGTCGCGCCCTCGTCAGGATGCCGGGCCATCACCGCAACCCATCGTATCAGCTTTGGCTGCTGAGGACCCAAGATATCAACAGTGAGTTGCTGAGGGATCAGCATTGGAATTCTCTCCAAGGCAAAGCTCACGACTATAGGCCCATATCCAAAAGTCTTTAGTCGTCCGTTCTTTGCCTTGGTCAGTTGGCTCTTCATATGAGCCGACACAGCTTCACACCAGTTGAAAATGGTGCCTTGGTAACAGTCAATTGCCATCCGCATTTGGGATCCGGAAGCAATGTGTAAAGCGGCCGCGCCGCAAATTCTGGTAACCGTGAACGCTATGACTTTGAGTTCCGGTAGAGTGATGTGTTTTATCTCTATGCCTTTTGAATGGTGAGCCCCACGTGTGCACCAATCCTCGCGGAGACTATCAAGGGATTGGCCACCCGGCCTAGTCCCCGCAAGACTGAGTTGCTCACCTCTGTTTGGCAAGCCAGTGAGAAAGTATACATCCGAGGGCTCTATCTCGAGCTGGTGCCCTCCTATGTAAAAGCATTGTTCTTGTACGTTCCATCGCTCAACCAGCCATTCCAAGAATCTTACCTGGCCCCTCATGCCCGGTATGGTCCAATATTTGTATAATCCGCATGCTCTTAGGGCATCCAGGGAAGGTTGATGATTTATTGCAGCTTCATCTTCCTCTACATGCTCTCTTTCTCTCCAGTCTAACATGATTAATGCCCTGCATATCAAAAATAGCAATTAGAAATTGATTTGGGAATTTTTGGTGGTTTTTTGAGAGAGTTGGGGTTTTGAAATGCGCGTTTCTCGGAGGACGCACCCCGGCTTTGTAGCACAGGGCGCCCGGACGCAGCTGGCCTGAAGGCGGGCTGCGTCTTCCGACCGTTTTCCCGTATGAGAAAAAGTCGGGGGACGCAGGTCACCCGAAGGGCACCTGCGTCCGCCGAGAGGCGCATTCCAAAACCAAAACCCTCCCAAAAAATGAAACTAAGACCTAAAAATTAATTCTAAACGGATAGAAATGCAGAGTAGGATGTGTAAAATACCTGGATGAGACGGCGTTCGATTCCGACGGTCAGATTTTCCGCAGCGACCACGGGAAGTTTCTTGTCAAAAGCTCCTTTTTCAACCTCAACAGTGAAACGGTAAAAATGATATGGTAAAAGGTCTTTTTATAGGTTTTTTGGATGAATTAGTTCATTTTTTACCATGAAAAGATGTTTTTGAATGTATTTTTGCCTATTTTAAACAGGTATGAGTAATGTGTTGCTTTTGTGCAGGACAAAGGGATTTCGAGGGAAATTGTAATTTTTCACAAACAAAAATATCAGAGTCATCTTTTAAGCCCTTTTCTGACTCCTAAAACATGAAAAGATCGCCGAGTGTTTCTTTTTCACTCGTTAAAACGGAATTAAAAGACGGTCCCCTTTTAGCTCTTTTCTGACCGCAAAATCAGGAAAAGATTGCCGGGTTTTTGTCGTTTCGAACTCGATAAGGAAATAAAACGACGTGTCCTTGATCGCTTTTTACTTTTCAGGTCAACGACACTATTATGAAAGTACTCCTTGGTCGCAAGATCAAGCGGTTCCCCCAGGTATTATTTTATACTTTTTCGGGCTTGAGGGACACAAATATACGAAAAAGTTCAACGTGGAGTCTCCTTTAGTTTTTTCAGACTCTCTAAAATTGAAAAACGCCGAGTTTCTCCTATACTGGGCTCGTTAAAACTTTTACAGTAGAGGACCTGTTCAATTACAAACAGGAACGAACCACTCCTTCCTAGGGTTCGAATTTAAACTAGGTTGGACTCGTCCGAAGGATGAGCTTATAATCAAGCATATGTTATCCTCCTCAAGCTTGTTAAAAATAAAGAGGTACTTGCCAGAAATGGTGGGGGAAAAGAGAGAAGAATGAACCTGTTTGTCACCTTTTGTCTCAGAAGAAACTTTATTACCACTCTTGAACACGACACTTTTCATTCACCTGGGTTGGGAAATCTTTTACCTCACAGTTGACCAAATCACTTTGAAAGTCTTTAACCGGGTTTCGGGGATTAACTTTGAGTTATTCGTCACCAAGCCATCTGTTGTGTCGTTATGTGTTCAAGAGGTCTGCAAGCAAAACTTTCATCTGCAAAATACTTGTCATCCATTTGACCATCCCTGAGTCAGTCCTTACAGCAACATTTCTTCAACTTGAACAATGATTTCGTGTTGCGGGCTTGCCTGCAACGGGTCGCTTTCTATCGACATCGACACATTATCTAGAAAGATGACTTAGGAATCGACAGTACCTTGAAGTCTGCATGCATCAATGGCAGGTTTCTCGCCTTTGACGTCAGTTTACATCATTGACTTTCAATCAAAGGATTCCGTGAAGTGTTCGACATCAAAACATCTATTCACATTTCACGGGTTGTGCTTGGTACTTTGAGAACCATTGACATTACTGGTGGTTTCTCTCACGCTTGTTAACAGTTTACATCATTGACTGGTAATCAAGTGGTTTCTACCATGTTCGACATCGAATCATTTAATCACATGGCTAGAATCGTACCAATTCGGGAAGTAGAAGTGAAGACCCTGGATCTAGTTTCTACCATCCAGGCTGCGAGGAGTTTTGTATTCATTATCTATGTAGACTAATCATAAACAGATGGCTGCGTCCATACTGTGTCTACAAAAGTCTATTAAAATGATGTACTGCAAGATCATTCCTGTATCAGAATAGTTAGTCCATTAGTTAAAGTTTTAAATCTGAGTATGGGAATGCCTACCTCAGTGATGATATAATCTTATCCATGTATTTTGTGTTGAAAATTGCAGGTTCCAACCAGGCCATCCACAAGACAATCCTTGAAATGATAAAGCGCTTCACCCTTCCTAGAATTACAAAACCCTATTCTATTCCAGGCTTCGCACTTTAGGGGGCAATCTGTTACACTAAAAAATGTCACCTTGACTACTTACAGTTAGTATGGCTCAAATCAACAGTCATGCTACCCTCTTAGGCAAGTCTCATGCCTCTGTTATCCATCTCAAACTCAAAGAAGAGAGAAAGTCTTGTAAAAACTATGTTTATCTCTGGGGTCGCAGGTTCTCTCTAGCCTTACCTGCGGGGACGCTGACCATGTTCACAAAATCTGCGTCCATGGACGCTCTGTATGTTAAGGGACAGGTGCGTCCCTCTGTAAAAGGCAAAATGCGCGAGTTTTATCTTGAAAAAGTTACTTGTGGTTACTTCTAGAACATTCTAGAGGTCGGTTTGATGAAATGGATGCGCCTCCAGTTGGTTCATGTATCTCTATTAAGGGGGAACTTATCCCATCAATAAGGGAGCTATCCCACCCAAAGAGGGGGATGATCCCATTGATAGTGGACCTGAATAACCTCTTTACAGCACTATAAATAAAGGCATTGAGCCAGAAGGAGAAGAGGTTGGAGCTATACATTTTCTTTGGGTAAATGCTGCAGGATTTAGGTCTTCCATTAGAGCCTTTGTGAGGAGAGATTGTCTTCACTTGATTCTACTTGGGAGAGGGTGAGCTTTGTCAAAGTAGAGGAAAACCCTTGATGGACCCTGGGAGGAACTTGCACAACACCAAGGCCAGGTTGTAAGAGTTTCTTTGTTTCGTTATTAATACAAACTGGTTTATTTTTCTCAATAGCTTGTGTTAATGAGTTATTTCATGTGTTCCTTGGTCTGCATGTTGAATATATGTTTTATTATATGAAATGCAAGTGCTTGGTAATTGTTTGATTGTTTGTGGTTGCAGGAATTGACTTGAAGGAGGAGCTCATCCGGATCGTCAAGAACGGACTTCAACAACAGCGTTTTGGAATAAGGTAAGCCTAAACACTTGTAGTTTTCATGTTGTAAAAGGTGTATTTAGAGAAAGATCACTCCATTTTGTCTTGTTTGTCATTAGAATGTCTTAGACTTCTAGGAAGGTCAGTCGTGTCCGCACCCTTGACAAATTCCGTGTGACACCAGGTTGATAATTAATGAGGCAATTAGGAGTTTTCAAAGTCATCTTTTAGCACCCAACATTTTGGTGTTGTTTTCAGGGAGAGTGTTGCCATTTTATAAAGAGTGATGTCTATCTGTTGAGAGAGAATTCGGTATTAAAAATAGGAGGTAAGAACCTACGTAATGAGTGGGTAAAATTCTCGCTCCTCCGCCCGCTTTCAAACATAATTGCGTAGGAATTTAAGATAGAAATGAATGTTTGTATTTTTGTATGAATGACTAAGAAGAAAAGACCAGAAAAAGATATAATTCCTCTCCCCAAACCTGAAAAATCCAAGGGACCAGTGACCCTTGGACGATCAACCTTCATTGACAAAATCATAAGAAAAGTTGAGTCTCAGTTGTCGGTAGGACCCCGAACTATTGCTACCAAACACCCTACTGTTTGCCTTCAAGCCACAGGATCACCATCTGTAGCTAATGCTGAGATTCATAGTAAGACTAAAGCGTATGAACAAAGTTTTCAAGATATTGCAAATTCACAACCATGCCCTTCACAAGAAGGGAATTCTTGCAACCTCCATGAAGGAGAAGGAGAAACAGGTAATCCTGAAATTAAATCATCAGAACCTAGATCTCTTGAAGTAGTGATTGAACAGAGGAAACCTAGTGTTTTGGATTGAGGTAGCGCTATTAAAATAATTCCAACCTCTTCTGGACATCCTAGGAACAATTTTCCAGCTCTAGAGATCCCTGAAGAATATTGGCATATTTTTGACCGAATGGCCAATAATCAGCGATAGCCCTAGACATCTACGTTACAATACCCTATTGTAGACACAGCTATCAATGCCCCCATGAAAGCTATTCCATTACAAAATATTCCTAACTTTCATGGGCTAACTTCAAAATACCTTGATGCATTCCTTTTTGAATTCGATGTTGTATGTAGGGGTTATGATTACACCACTGACCCCCAGAAGCTAAAACTATTCCCCTCTACTCTAAAGGGAGGAGCCTTGCATTGTTTTATGGGACTTGGTGGAGGTACCATCAATGATTGGGATCATATGAAAACATCCTTCCTTAAAAAACACCAAGATTATTGCCGAATTAGAGAACTAAAAGATGAAATCTTTCAAATGGTAGCTAAGCCTAATGAGACTCTAGAAGAATATGTGGATAATTTCCAATATAATTTGCAAATATCTCCTTATGCAAATCTGCTTGATAATGTTATAAAAACCACAATGATTAAAGGTATGAAAGACCAATGGGTAGAAACATTGAATATAATGGGTAAGGGTGATATTTATCAAGATGATTATGACAATATTATAGAATTGTACATTAGGTGCTTGAGGGGCAGTATAAGGTTGAAACCATCCAGACGCGATGTGATCACTAGAGACAGCAAAGCCTCAGGAGGAAGCATTACAAGAGTCAAAATCGGTAATCTGTTGGAAGATTTCAAGACTGATATCCTGGGGACCCTGACGACATAATTGGATATCATGCAAGATAAACGAAAGTAGGCCGAAGCAAAACAGAACCTGGCTATTTTCTGTCCCCGTTGCAGAAAAAAATAGAGTCATAAAGGATGCCCACTAGATATGATACAGGCATGTGCCATATGTACTAAGGAGCATGCCATAGAAAGTTGCTCATCACTACCAGGATTAAAAGCAGTATTCAAGGAAGCGGAAGAAGAAGTGGAACTAGTATACCTGCTGAACCAACATCGTCAATGGCAAGCACATCACATAGGTATGCCTATCGATCCATCTTCATTCTTTCCTCCCTCACAATATAATTCTCAGCAATATTCATGGGCACCATGGTAGAACCAACCACCTTTTTCTACTTGGCCACCTCAAACATTCTCTATGCCACCATGGCCCAGCCAGTAAAGTCCAAACAATAATTGGTCAAATCCCTCTTACCCTTCACCATTCTGGTAGAACAATCCCTATCCATCCCAATGGTCCCCTTCCACCACAAAAAATCAAAATTGGCAATCAAACTAGCACAGATCCACGAACTAGCCTATGGGGATAATTCCTCTGTCTCAACCTACTTTACCAGCACCTTATACGTTGCAGCAGAATCCTCAATCTAATATACGACCACAACTCCCAGCCCAACCCAACCCAAATCCCAACAACATACCAATCCATTCAGTAGAAATAATTGAAGGTCTGGACCCTAAAGCAGAGTTGAGAGAGTGTAATGAACTCAAGTCAAGTATTAGATGCATAATCGCTCCACATGAGGATAAAAATTTCCAACCTGAAGAACCACACCAAAATAAGCCTTTGACTATAAACGATGGACAAGGGCAAGATACAGTCAAGCAAAAAACTCCTGAACAGATCATAACTACTTCCCCTCCATTCCCAGAAAGACTAATGATACCACGCCCAATTGAACACCCCAACTTTGATCTTTTGGGTGAACTCAAGAATATCTGTATAAAAATACCCCTCCTCCAGGCTATTCAAGACATTCCAATATATGCCAAAACTATTAAAGGATTGTGTATAAAGAAGTCTGTGAGGCAAACAAAAATAACCCAACTATCCATGTTGTCGAGACTTTGTCTAATTTATTACTAGGCAAAGAGACACTTGTAAAATATGAAGAGCTGGGAAACCCCATTGTCACAACACAGATAAATGGCTGCTCTTTTCCCAATTATTTAGTTGATTTATGGGAAGCCATTAACATTCTCACAACAACAACTTGTGAAATACTTGGAATCATAACCTTGGAACCAAAAACTACCTTGCTGGAACTTGTTGACCGCTCAGTCATTAGGCCAGAAGGAACATTACCGGATGTGATGGTTTCTGTAGACACTTGGGAATATTCAGCAGATTTTTTTATTATTAACCCTAGGAATTGGCTAGATGGACATCCTTTAATTTTAGGAAGGCCTTGGTTAGCAACCGCTGATGCTTATATCAGCTGTCGGACATGCAGTATGACCATAACCAGAGGGAATGATGTGAAGAATCTAGCCTTATACCCTCCTGCTCAACCAAGCCTTACCATTGTAAGAACTAGGAAGCAACCTGTAACATATTTAACAATAAATATTCGGTCACTATTTACTATGGCAGATTCCTTTGAATTTAAAAACAAAATAGAAGACGATGTCATTAATACTTTTATCAATCATCCTGCTACAATGTCTAGTTCGAAATGTCACATGATTAAAGTAGTCCTTGACAATGAAATTGAAGAAGTTTCCCTGAGAGATATCAATGACCAACCAATACCAAAAACTACTGTCTATAATAGCAAACCTATTGAAATTGAGCCAGAGAAGATCCTGAACATTAACAGTAATGTGAGTGATGACCAACAATAGAAACTTATTCAAGTCCTTACGAAATATAAAGGAATTTTTGCTTGGGATTACCTAGACATGAAAGGGATTGACCCTCAGCTACACTGAAAAAGATGAAAAAATCATCTGACAACCTCAGTGTAGATTAAATCCTCACCTAAAGGATATTGTTAAAGAAGAACTACAAAAACTATTAGATGTGAATTTTATCTATCCTATATCTGGAATGTAGTTTTCAGCTGGTCATCCAGATGTAATATGATCTGATTATAACCTGAGAATCCATCCAAGAAAGACATTAGCTCTGAGCCTACAACTGATTGCAATATCTGTTCCAAAGGAGGCAATGAGAAATTATCCTTTTGGAAAGATTTATTTAGGTTGCGGAAGTCTATACATATTACAATATCGTTGTTCTCTTTTATGATTGGGACAAGATTGGAGACCCACCGGGAATGTCTGACAAGAAAAATAATCTTGGCTTTCAACAGTTTATTTAATTTAGATTTAATCTAACTTTCCAAATTAGGATGGATCTTCCTTAATTTCTGCTTAATACATCTTTCATCGGATGTCATGTGTTAGTGTCGGTATCTTCATCCCTCTGTCAAAGATCAAATCCTCTTGTTGCATTGCATATTAGGTGTCCCGCTCAGTTAGCTGCATTACATTAAGCGCATGGATCATCTAACGGCAGTGGCTTCTCCTACAATTTCCATCATGTCATTTACCTGCTGGTTCATGTTTTTTTCACCAAAAAGTGTATACAGTCACCTTTTTGTCTTAAAGATTGCAGAAGTCTTTACTAGGGTTTTATTGTCATTTAGGTCTAGGGTTTCATTAGGGTTTCATCAGAAAAGTGTTTCAAAGTGTCTGATAACAACAAGCAGGCCATGAGGAGGTTCCAGCATTAATAAATATCATCATCAAGTGCTCAGAGATGTGTCTTTCCTCAAAACTCTGTTTTGAGGAAAAACAGAGTATTTTTGCTTTTATGGTACAAATTTGTGTAATTTTATTTTCTTCATATGTGAATCCCTCCATCTGTAACCCTGTTCTCTTTCCCTAGCCCCAGTATCTCCAACCACCTACAAAACAAACAAAGCACAGGTCATTCATTCCATCATAAGTTCTAATAAAGTGAAAAAGCTCAAAATAGAGTCAAAAACAAAGTCATTTTCAAAACATTGTAAAAATGGGTTTTATGAGCCAAAAATTTAAAAGCTCCTTGTTTATAAGTCATTCCTTCAATTTCAAAAGTTCATTTGCACTATAAGACAAAGTGGAAGCAAGGCAAAGTTGTGGTGGTGATCAAGTGAGAAAACTTGGTGAAAATCAGCCAAAAGCTAGAAGGGCAGCGCACTGGGCAGGTGGCGCGGCGCACATAGATGGCGCGGCGCATAGAACCGCAACCTCCAGTGAAAATTAACAAGGGTGCGATGCATATGACTGGCGTGGCGCGTTGGGTTTGATGCGCGGGGCATACAACCAACAAGCCCGAAAACTCCAAAAACTTGCTCCAAATTGCCCGAAACTTGTGGATAATCACTTGTACAAGTAAGTTGGGCTTCCATCATTGATTTTCATCCAAGGGTAGTGCTTGTTTGATTGTGATTGTCTTATGGTGTTGGATTAAAAAAATCAAACCCTACCAAGGAAAAAAGTGCTAGGGTTTTGTATTAATTGTTTGGCTCCCAAGTTATTCCCCCCACCTCACATTCCCTTATTCCATTTTTCCCTTGATTTCCCTATTTCCTACATTCACACACCCCTAAATTCACTAATTCCATACCCCAATTCCCATTTCCCAAAATCTCAAATAGAAACTCCCAAACCCTAGTCCTATACAAAAACTCCTAAATCATTCCCTAATTCCCTATTTCCCTAATTAAACCCTACCCCAACAGTCCCTAAATCCCTTACTATTTTCTCCCTCCACAGTCCCTCATATCACTGTTTCCCTTGGTGGCAAAAGTCAAAACCCATCACAGCTCACCTATTTCTCATCAAGACAGCTCCAAAATAGTCCATCCACTAGCAGACATGGCATCTGATCCTTCATATGATTATGAAGAGGAGACCCACAGTGACTCACCTAGGAGGCCTCATAGAGGTGGCAAACATATTAGAGAATAATCACCCACTCTTGTTGAATTACAGGCTTGCCCTCTTGCCATCTCCTTTTTCCAACATCAGTCCTGTTATGAATTTTGTGAGAAGGTTGCTAGCATTCAGTTTCATCATGAGTTGGCTCGTTTGTTTGTGCTGCATTCACATGATGGTCAAGCCACTCTAGCTGGTGTCACTTTCACATTAACGCCAGAATCTATTTCACTAGCAACCGGTATTCCTAACATTGGAGAGCAATGGAACAAGAGGAAGAAAATTGACAGGCAGCATTATGAACCGTACATCAAACATGGCTATTTGAGACAACTCAGGAGAGTGTTTCCTTTTCGGTACCTCAAAGATGTTTATGCTCCTTTGATGAAATTGATCATGAGGTATTTAAGCTGTGAGGGTTGGTTTTCACGTTTATATGCTTATCATATTAGGTTGCTGATGCATTCTACTAGGGTAAGGATGATGAACATCCCTTACTTCATGTGCCAAAATATCGATAAGATGACCACTCTAGTACAGTATAAGACTCCTCAACAGCAGTTCAACAATATTTACCATTTTGCTCTCATTAAAATTGTGGTCGTTCATCAGCTTGGCTTACAGGGCATCACTTGGGAGGACTTCATCTCTCATGAGTTTTTCACAGCTCGTCAGGGACGTTCAGAGGTTTTGCATGAGAGAGGTGGACCTTCTTATCAGCATGAGGGTCATGAGACACAGACTGCTAGCATGTCGGTGTTTATCACTTATTCTGATGAAAGTGCCACTAAGTGAGGCATACCAATCTGCAATGTTAAGTATCCCCTCCATCACTTCTTAGGACATGCAAGGTGGATCCTGCTCAAATATCAACTTGTACAACAGGATGATGAAATGGTCATTCATCCTTACCATTACTCGTCAGTAGGTGTCATTGGAAAGCAACTTGCAATAAACATTGACAACAGTCTCTTTTAGTGTCCATGTCCAGCTCATGCCAAGAAACTACTGCTAGTCACAAATTGCATCTAGTAAGTATAAAAACATGTAGAATCTCACTTTATCATCCTTGGGTGGATTCTAGGCATTAGTCACATGGAATTTCAACTAATAAGCCAACAATTTTGACTAGTTAAATGGCCCTCCATCATTCACCAACTGGTCAACACAACTATCGAACCTTCAAGAAAGGTCTCAATGCTTTCTTAACCATATATTCGACATGTAAAGATGATCAAGAACTAGTAGGTCTTATTGAGTGTCTTGGTCTTATAAAAATGATTGGGTGTTTTTGTAAACTTTGACAACTCTTTCAACCAATGCCTGAATATATCCCTTGTGTTCACCTGACTGTGGGTGGCATAGAAAAATGTGTCCATCCACCTCATTGGATAGGGTAACTGATACATTTGATGATAGTTGTTTTCCCTAAAGGTGGAAATATCTATCCCACTAACACTGCTCAATGTCATCGTATCTGGATTTGTGCGTGATACAACCCAGCTGATGATGCCCGCACATGGGAAGGCAGAGTACCTGCATGCAACCTTGTAAAACATGACCCCTAGATACTGATATAAACCTATCAGTCCTCTAAGTCCTCCTTGAAGCCCATTACAAAAGTATCCTTGATCTGCTTCCATGTCAACTTCATGCCCTTCTCAATGAACAAATCAGTGTCCACATAAACTAGCAAGTTAGCTAACACCTACTCAACTGCTTCCCCAATCCTACTCTCGACATTTTCCTTTGATGTAACTCTCTTGGAAGACATGTTAACTGTAACTTCTAGAGAGATGATCAACAACTGGTGTACCTGGATACAGAGAGGGCACTCATGAAAATGTTAGCTTAACACCAAAATCTCTTCAATACAAGATCAAGCAACAAATTGGGAAATTGTTGCGAGGGATTGTGCAATCTTGTTTCATAGAGGTGATTGGGTTCCTGGTGGAAATACGCATTGCGTAGTCCCAACAATCAGTGAGGGAGGCTTGCTGACTAGAACTACGTAATGTGCAGTCTTGTCTGGGCATAGGCAGGGAGAGACTATGCATTGCATAGTCTCGATGGCCAAGGCTGGGAGACTGGCTCCTGGTGCACAGTGTGCAAATGGAGCCAAGCTAAGGAATCTACTGTGAAACTCCACAAGCCAAGGTTGGGCCTTGATATCCCAAAAGACATAGTGCATGTAAGGGAAGGTGAGATCCAGGCAAGGGAAGCCCTGATATACCTAAGAGGAGTGTGAAAATGAGCAGATCTAAAGGATGATGTAATTTTGGATGCATATATGATCAAGTGATGATGCATGCAATTAAAATAAGTGTGGGAGTCAACCAAACTGAAGGAAAATGATGCATGTGGAGAGAGTCGTCGTAACGATGACTGTTAGTGCAAACCTGGGTAATGCCTGTGACACTCTGGAAAGGAAATGAAAAACTTAAAAGAACACTTCTATAAGCTAAAACAAGTTAAAACACCAACATTCATTTAATAAAACAAGTGAAACAACACTCTCACAAGCTAAATAAGGAAAAGTGACAAAAAAGGTGGCAAAAGACTAGAAAAGCAAGACTTACCCAGAAAGGTGACAATGATTGCATTGAAGGTTCCTTGGTCTCATTAGGAATGTTGGACCTCCAATATCGAACATGAAAATGAGCTCTATATATTATGATTAAATAGATTTGGTTGATTTAGGGTTTGCGTCGCAAAGACCAAAAATCAAGGAAAAAGAAAAACTTGGCAACAGTTTCCAAAATAAATCAAGTGTCTCCTTTGGTCTGCTAAAAATAGATCTCTATTTTCTAGGGATTCTCTTTTGCTTTTTGATTTTTTGGGAAAAGCATCCATGCATTGCCCCCAGGAGATTGCATAGTTTTGGGAAGGACTGGGAAACTCACTAGCTCATGCACTAGACAGCTTTTGAGTAAGAGGCTTTTGTGCAATTTCTAGGCTGAGTGGCTATGGGCTGCCTCTTAGGGTCTGCGCAATTTCCTAGCTGAAGGTTGATTGTCAACTGGCTCTGTGAAATTTTGGTGTTGAAGGCTCACTATCAGCTTGGACTATGCAATTCCTGAGAGCAAGGCTGGTTACCTTCAAGGATTTTGCAGGTCTCTAAGGAAAGCTCAGAACTAGGTAGAAACCAAGTCAAGAGATAAGATTGTGGGTTAGACAAAAAATCAAGTAAGAAAACAAAATCCACGACGTAAATGTGGGGCTCAATCAAAGCACAAGTACCTGGGTCAGTGCAACATGAGCTATTGTAATTTAGAAGGGAGGCCTCAAAACAAAGCATGGGAAAAATGTTGGAGGGAGGTTGTAGCCTCTGCAACATTAGCAACACATTGGTAGAAATCCATCTCTTTTTATGGAACTTGCCTCATGTAAAGAAAGTCTAACTCTTCCAGAAATATTGTTTGATTCTTCTATTGTCATAGCTTCTTCACTAGCTTGAGTTAAAGATATAGTCCCTACCATTCTCTTTATCGACAGCACAAATACCAAGCGAAGTCAAACTGAGTTGTTTAAAATGGGGATTAGAGGTATATAAATGCATAAGTAATATAGACTTTCAGAGTTTTAGTTTCATCTCTGGTGTTGCTTCACTATTAGCAGACCTGGATAGTACCCCAATGGAGTCACTTTAGGAATGCAAGCATTACTCCACTCCTAGTGAGCCTGGAAAGTACCCCAATGGAGTTACTTGCTTCACCTCTCTGTACAAGAAGTCTTTCTCTTCTTTCACCTTTATTTTATTTTTTCATTTTTATTTTTCAAGAATTGTGCATAGGCACTTATTTATTTGATGAGGCAGGAGAGGGATCCCAACTTATTGAAAGCAGAAGAGGTTGTCCCTTCAGATAAGGATGTCTATATATACCTCTCAAATACTTGTTAAGGTTTTCCTCCTCTCCTTACTCTACTTGACTGAGTTGAAAAGGGTTAACCGAATACAAAAACTGATTAGAGTAGGTGGTGCTAGTTAAGAGTGCAATCATCGTGATTTCATCATGACTCTCTCTGAAAGGAACGTAATTTCCATCATGGTATTATTGGCTAAAATAAATGCAATGTTCTTGTAATGAGAAGGAATAGACAGATAACCAAGTGTTGATAGATGTACAAGTTCCTCTTGGATTTCACCCTGCTTGTCTCCAGAAGTCGTACATGGTTTCATGCGGAAACTAACCTATGGGTGCAAAAGAAAAAGGAAATTGGAGGAAGTAAGACAAAACAAAACAAAGTATGAAAATCAAAGAAAAAAAAGAAAGAAAACACTACTCCTACTCCTAAGCTAAGAAAAGAACAGGTCAACTCACTTGAAGTGATATTTCCAATGCAGTCACTTGCACATTGGTTGACCCATGTAGGTGACAACATGATTGACCAAAAGGATATTCATGCATACCAATAGAAAAGAAAGATAAAACAATCTTAACCACAATGTTCGAAGCTTGAATGCAACCATAGAAAATTATAGCTTGAAATCACATGAAATTCACCTTGAAGATGTATTATGTTTTCGTGTTACATTCTACGTGGAAGACAAGCATGTACACTCCTTCAAACATGAGAAACAAGAAAACATGAAGAAAGAAGAAAAATTTATCTTCGCGACGGTTCTTGCTACGTATGAATCCTCCAATGCATGAGCAAGGGACTCGTGTGATTCTGGTGGAGGATGTGAAAAGTTTGAAATGGATTGATATTCAAAGTGAACAGGAGAGTGATGAGGAGCCTAAGGAGATTCAACAGATTTCTGATTGGAATTGGGACTAACCTCAAGGCTTTGACAACCTGACATAACCATCAGCTCAAGCTGAAGTGCCTTGACAACTTGAGGGTTCTCCACTTCATCGGAAGATGAATCATCAAAGATTAGTGGCCTAGAAATATCAATGGAAAGTGAATCAGAATTGCCATCAGCTGAGTTAGAAAAAAGATCATGACAATCACGATAAAAAATTTCTAGATGGACAATGACATTCTCATCATCTGATGAATCATAAAGAAGGGGTAATAAAAAAAATAATTTTCACCCTCTAAGTTTTTGAAATGAAAGATGAGAATTTGGGTGGATTCGAAAAGAGATATTTGTCCTCTCCATAATCAAATGAAAGACTGACATCCCACGTGTTCTGTGAATGATCAGAAGTGGAAACATCAGGAAATGAATTTTCACAAGATGGTACAGAGGTAGAATAACAGAAGATGCCAAGATAAAGCGGATGAGGTGGAGATGGAAGGAGGTCATCCTTCTCTGAAAATTCTTTTTCAGACTTCCACACTTACTCATAAAAAATAATAGCGTGGGTTGACTATCCAACACCAACTCCGTCCACAACTTGATCCTCATCAACATAACATGTGGAATCTAGAACAAATGAACACAACACACCAAAATATGGAGGATCAAGGGAACCATAGGATGAAGGCTGAGTGAATGAAACCACGTGACAACCATCAGGTGTGTAGTCAAAATTTGCACATAAATCCAGAGTAGGTGGGGCAGGATAAGGTAGTGACAGAACAATAGGTGGGTTCACAACTTCTCCCACCTTGTCCTATAGAGCTAGAGCTTCTTGATGAGAAGGGGAAGGACAGTCTCTTGGGATAGAAACCTCATCCATCTCAGATTCTGAAGCTCTAACATCGAGCTATGTTGGGAGAGAGTCAGAAGTTTGTAACTCATGCAGATTCTCATAAATGTAAACAAGATATTGAAATCTTCCCTCCAAAAATTTCCAGTCAACTTCATCTTCAGGAAATTCATAATAGTAATGAAGGAGATGATTGTGAAAGTGCTCAAGAGATTTGCCAAGGGCTTTTCACAATTTAAAAATTTTCTGATTTAGTGCTTTACAGTCATAGAAAATGAAAGCACATAATAATTATTTAAGCATGTGATTGTAAGAGTGTATAGAGGTTGCAGGCAATCAATGACATCATTTCTTAATGCGCCATTTGAACATGAAACTAGACAACCCATAGGAAATTCCATACGAGGGGACATCATTCCTATCACAAAATCCACCAAAGGAAATTGTGTGAATAAATAGGGATGATCACCATTGAATTTTTATTTGGACAAGTCATCTATAACATCCACCGACACATAGAAATCAACAGCGTGAGAAAAAAATATCGAGGTTTTGATTACGACATAAGTCATGAATGATGTGCAGAAATTCAAAATACACTTGAAGGGCTCATCTTGTCTTCTAGCCCTCCTTATAGCACTATAAATATTAATAGTGTTGGAACCACCAACATTCAGGGGATCTCCTCGGTAAGAAGTCCCAACTAGACCTCAAATGTTTTGGAGTAGGAGTCCCAACAGTGGGTGGAATTGTAATGCCTTGAATGCGATAGCACGAAGAGGTAAGTATGATAACTGTGGGTTGAAGAAAGTGTGTGACCTTGCAATGAGTCAACTGAGAAGCATGGGGGTTCTAACACACAGAAGGGAAAAGGAAGTGTGCCCCTTAGAAGCCTATAATAGTACGCAGCTTGAAAGGAACACACAAGCGGAATGACAACACAACCTAAAATGTGGAATAATCCACAAATTAAAGTGACAGGTTAATCCAACAACATGCATCCAACAAGATTATTACAATTGCATATAAATTATTTCATAATCAAATGCATAATTTAAACAACAACATTGTTAAAACAACAAGAATAGTCTAACTACAATAAAACCATATGCATGAAAGTTTGTTGGCTCTATTATTATTATTATAAGTGAAAGTTCTATCCATAAATAAACCATTGATAGCCACTAGCCCCAATAGTGGAACATTACAGTCAAGAACACTTCCTCCTCTAAAGAAGTATACTCGATCTACGTTGTGGAGAAGACAAAGCTCGTTGCAATACTCCAAAGCCTTCTCTAAGCCTAAGCCTAGCCAAAATGTTTGTTCCCAAAAGCCTGTATTATGGGTTATGACATTCTATTTATTACAAATGGTGGGGTGATTCTTACAATTCCCCTTTGTGAATCTTTGACTACGCTCATGAATCTTGTTGGGATAGGGTTCCTAGGGTCAATTTTGGGTTAGTTTAACCAATTTTTAAGAAGAGTTTTGTAAAGAATGTAAATTTTCCGTGAAATGTGGAAGTGGAGCACACAACTAAGTAGGATTCAAAAGGGCTTTAGACCCTTGCTTTGGTAACTGATAGTTTGGTTTTTAGACTCACCCATAGGTCGTGAGCCATGGTATAGTATTGAAAAATCTATATATAGTTGAGTAATAGAGAGTCTAAGTATGAAAAATGAACATAGAATATTATTGTTTTGGGCAAGTTCTAAGGTAGGAAAGCTTTGTTTCCTGTACTTAGGCGAAATGGGAAGGCTCCTACAGCTGAGTACACGGGCCCCTGCAACTGAGTGTGCAGGGTGGAAGAGTCTGTAAAGTTGAAGGTTGGATATAATAAAGACTGATTTTGGAACAAATAACTTGCCTCTGTGTGTTATTCGTATCTTTTTTAAGTTATGCATTATGGATTAATGATCTGTTTTCTGTAAAATATACTTGTTGCACTAATCTATTGAATCTTTAATAATTATGCATGAATTAAGTAATAATCTATTTTCGCAAAGATAAATGATAAATATGTTATGATTTCTATTGAATCAGGTAGATCTGCGTGAAGGTAGAACTAGGGTTACTATTTAGTGAGCGAAAGTGGACAGTCTACTCCTTTTAGGTCTATAAGGCCTAATCGCAGACCTTTGCGAAGGTCTAGAAGCCATCTTCTTAGGGTTGCAGTAGTGGACCATAGAAAGATACAGATCTATGCGAATGCATATCTAAGCTAGAAGGGCTTAAGATCACTTATCACACGGTCTCTGGATGCAGAAACTTGGTTGTAGATGTGGTGCAGGTAAATTCCCAGTGCAAACACAAACAATTCCTCTAGCTCGAGAGAGCAGGTCTAGCCACAAACAAACAATCTATGGAAAATATCCTTAAGCTAGAATCAATTAAGAGGGCCTACCTCTTAGAACGCTATTCCACTTGGTGATGATCCTGCTTCCTCACTCTAGCTATCTTCCGTTTCCTTCCTTCGAATACCTGAAACAAGAAAACAACAACAACAACAAACGTGATAGCATAAAATATTGTATTCAGCCTACCTAATAGGTCAAGGAACATTAAGCCATAAATATTTAAAATGATACTTCATGGAGGAAATCAATCAATAGTTTCATTTATATAAATCAGAAAAAGATTACAACCAGTGCCTTGACGTTGCTGGTCCCCTCCGACGTATCTGGGTTCCCACACTTCTTCTAGCACTTCATGGATAGAACCAACAATGGAATTTTTGTGGCCTCTTTCCCTCTAGTCTCAAACCAAACCAAAAACACACTATTGTCCCTCAAACATACACTAGAAAGCTACAAGCTATAGATGACTATCTGATCATTCAAACTAACTCCAAAACTCCAACTAGATTTTGCTTGGGAAAAAGAGAGGTTTATATATCTTGGATGGATGGGAGATGGTTCCTCTCATCATGGAGAAGGTCTTATCTCTTGAGTTTGTTCCATCCTAATAGGGGAAAGGAGCCCAAACTAACTTCCTCGGCTCCATCCGACCCAACCATCTACCAGACTTCCGTTACAAAGCTTCTAGACATGGAAGATTTAACTCCTTATTTAAAAAACCTTCCAAAAGAGGATTGACATGATTGGAAAATGGATCAGTCGCTCTGTATGGCACGAGGGATAGTTTTAATCTCTACAAATTGGTGCGAGGAGGAAACTGGTCAGTAGTGCCAGTCTTGTAAACTGGGATAAAAGGAAGCTTCTTGGGAAATGATGCAAATGAGAATTATTCTTCTCATGAAGAGGGACATATTGGGACTTTCTTCATGATGGGAAAGCATGTCGGGTTCACTGTAGAGGTCCTCCAAGATTGTGTACGGGTGGTACAGGGACAGTGAAAAAATGTTGTGTAACGGACGCCCCCTAAAGCATGAAGGCCGAACTAGAGTGAGGGGTGAAATGATTTACAAGTGGATTTGGGGAACTGGAGTCTGTCATCGGAAAACTTGCGAGAAATCATAGATACATATACATCAATGAAAACGTTGAACAATGATACATGAATCATGGTATGGACGCACCCATCTAGAGAATGATCATGTAAATGGATCCAAGGCATGGGCGTAGCCATCCAATAGAAAGGATCATAACAAAAGCAAGGTATGGTCGCATCCATCCAATAATGAGAAGGATCACATATAACAACTCATGGCATGGTTGAAACCATCCATCTGAAAGGGACATGTATGTCAACATGATCATGTCACATTGCCTCGCGACCTGGATGTGTGTAATCTTGGCCCAAGGTCTTGCGCAACAATTGACTCGATCAAAGTACAAACCCTAACATGTGAATGAATGTGTTGAAGTCAAACATGCTAGGAAGTCGCTTGATTACCGGTCAATGATGTGAACCGTTAACAAGCGCGAGAGAAACCATAAATAATGACAATGAATCTCAAGGTACAGGTAGCACAGTTCATGGAATGTGAATAAAGGAACTGATGTGGAACACCAAAGAAATCACCTGATCGAAAGCCAATGATCTGAGCTTGTCGTCGACTGTGAAGAACTTGCCATTAGGGCATGCAATCTCTAAGGTACTGGAAGGGAGTTTTTTGGCCGACTTCCTGGATAATGAGCTGAAGTCGATAGGAAGCAACCATGTCGAAGGAGGGCCATGATGTATCCCACATCATCGACATGAGACAAAGGGATGGAAATGATTTCATATGATACAGAGAATCAACAGTAGGTGTAATTGTAGAGGGACTAACTCTTGAACATATCACCAACACAATTCTGAAGTTTGGCAGCTTTTGGATCCATAGGATCGGTGGTCATGATGATGCGACAACGATCAAATCGAAGGAAAAATGAATGGCCCAACCTAGGAAGGTCAATGATGAAAAGGAGGATATCCCAACTTGACACGAAGTAGAAATTACGATGTTCAAGAGTGAGTTTCTGACAAGATTGATAGAATTTCCAATTTTGCCCCACCATTTCTGGCAAGTACCCCAACTATTTTTTATCACAAACCTGAAGGGGATAACATGTGCTTGCATTGTAAGTTTTTTGGCTTGAGGGGGCTTAACCCAAGTTCAGCGTTAGTTAGCCAAACAAATCCCTACACTACTGGCCCTTTCGGCATCAGCCCACGAAGCGCGAACAGAAGTCTCACCCGAAGCAGTATGGGGGGATGATGGAACCATGTTTCCACACCCTTGAGATGGATGTGATGTTGGCTTATCGCAGCTACACCTACCTACGCGTAGGTTGCTTAGCCCTCTATTCCACCTTTTAGTACCTTCGGGAAAGGATACAATTGGCTTTCGCGTGGCCATAACCAGGGGCTAATATACTTTCGCGCTGCTAGGGCAACGAGCTGTTATATTTCCCAAACTACGCTAAGTATCTTATTTGTCTTATTAACATATCTTAGTTAGCTTCGGGTAAACACATGTTCTTACTTGCATTCACTTAACCAATACATTTACATATATTCACGCATCATATAAGCACTATCAGTGAAATTCATACTCAAAATAGCAAGATGCATAAACAAGGAATAGAGATGCGAATATTGTAGAATACTTCTCTTTATTGATAATTCTGAACAATTACAGACTCGACCCACCCTGGGCACTTAGTTGCAGGGGTCTGTGCACTCAACTGCAAAATTATAGGCCTTTGTGTACTCAGCTGCATAGCCTCTACCTATGCTACAACCCAAAACTTCAACTTCTACTTCAGAGCTATCTCTCGTACATGTTTGATATTCATTTATTCCATAATTCAATTATGCCTCTAACTACTTAGAGCTTAGCTCTATTTATACAATCCCAAGGTCCACGGACCATGGGTAGATCTTCTACAACCAGCATTACATTTTCAACATAAGGGCAGGCAACCCTATGACCTTTTAACAACTATGCACTCCACGACCACAAAATGCGAAGTCTTTACATTTGCATTACAACATTTGACCAAAATATGGGCTTTTAGCCCCAAAACTTCCCTTGGGGGATCCCACAGCCAATAAGCCCCTAACACAAACATCGTTACTTGCCCTCGTGTCACTTTGCAGGTGTGGAGATCTTAGCATGAGGACCTCCCAGCTCTGTTTAGATCACCGCAACATCGGCAACGCACTGAGGAGCCACCTGCTGGACTTCTTCCACTCACTATTCGGTGATTGCTTCTGAACTGCTACCCTGAATATTCTGTTGAGCTACCTATAGTTTCACGATCTTTCCTTCAATGGAGGTTGTGATCGCATAAACCTCGTCTATCCATGGTTGTAGTCATGCTTTTAAGACTACTTATTTATGCCGAGTGGCATCCACCTGTTCCTTGAGCACCTTTGCCTCCTGCATCCGTGTGAGCCTCTATGTAAGGGAAACCGTCTGCGCAGTCCCTTTTACCTCGTCATACCTCTGCTATAGCTCATGCACCTCTCTCTCCAGGTGCTCTACAATCGGGTCCTCCTGCAGGGTGGTTAGGACTTCAAATGACTGTTTAAATAGCTGCATGAAGTCTGCCACTCCACTATCAACCACTGTTATTACTATTGTAACAGTTGTGGTACGTTGTTCCCTAACTTCCGGCGGAGTGGAAGGCTGAGCCTTCAACTACAGTTCAGTGATATGTAGGTTCAGCTCTAGCTAAACCCTATCCATCTCTGTTTGAGCTTTGCGCACCCTTGTGGCCAACTTGCGAATGCATGCCTCCATCGGTTCTTCTGCCTGAATGTCCAACTCCGGGACCAACCGGCAAGCTTCCTCTACTACCTGCATAATTTGCTTATTCTGCTCTACTGCCTCGTTGGGTTATAGGCCCAACTGCTCAATGTTGATGCACTTCTTGCTCATCACCTGCAGAACGCGACTCCCCCAGGCCCTCACTTCCGCAATGACTTCATCCTGCAAGAGGTAGAGTGTCTCCCGAGGGAGCACGGCCATATTTAATCCTACCCCTTTAGGATTGCTAACCATGGGCCTGTCGGCGTCCTTCTCTGTAGTAAGTGCCCAATAAGGAAGCACTACCGTGTTGGTCACCCTTGTGCGCAACATATCCTCGGTAGCTCAAGTGCCGATCGTGAGGCTGGTGGACACTATGCCAGCCTATGGAGTCTGAACCTGAAACTCCTACAGCTCTATCCGAAGAGCCCCAAATACCAACGGCTATTGTTCTTCGAACTCTTAGAAGGCCTCCACAGTGACATCCCTCACCGTTTCTCTGATATCATGCAAATCCCCCTCAATAGGGTGATTGGGTCGAAAGATGTCATTGATGCCTTTGTTTTCTTTCATGGCACTGGCTACTCTCATGGTCGCAGACACTTGAGTTGGGTGGAAATCGTCTGTGGGTCTGTGCCACCTTGTTCTGTCTTTATTTCTGCCTCAGCCCCAGGCAAAGGTTACTTTTGTCCTTTGTTCTCTTCTCCTCTTGTTTTCTGATGTTCCGCCAATTTTGTGGCATCGAGCACTGCTTGAGCCCTAGCCTCTACTTCCTCCTTTCTGCACTTGTCCACCAGTTGCACCATTCGGAGCTTTGTCTCTTCGTTCTTGCGTTGTGTGACAGAGTTGTCTATTTCCACCGTGGAGCCAGCTAGAGCATGCCATTCTGGTGGTCAAGACTCAATAACTACGAAAATTACATCATCAGTCACCAGGTATGGTACGTTATGCCATGTCTTCGTAGGTGCCTTTTGCGCCCTGATAAAAACATGGTGGAAATCCACTCTGAATTCTGTAAATCTCTGTAAACTGACGTATACTGTGGGTGACAACTGCACCTTGCGATTGATCTCCATCTGGATATTCATCTCCATTAAGACCAAAAGATCTTGGTTTCTTTTATTCACTATGCTTCCTTGGTCACCCACAATGAAGCGTACTTCGCTACCTCTAGAAGGTCTGGCATGACTGAGGGGAATTAACTGTCTTCGGGCAACTCCCATGCCACCAGTACGATCAACAACTGGAGCCATGCATAGTGAAATGCTTTACCCTGCTCCTGTGCCTCACGAGAGTTCGTAAGGAACTCACCGCATAGATAGTTCACCCAGTTGAACTAGTCTCCTTCCGCACATTGGGCCGCTAGTGCAACCATGGGTGTGGGCACCTCATCCGTGCGACACTTCTACATCATTTTTCTTGCTAGTATTTGTGTCGTGACCTTGAATGTGGGGTTGTTAATGCTAGAGATGGCATATCCTCACTTCTTCTTCTCCAACTTGAAATTCTTCTTCATCGCTTCCGCAAGGGCCAACTAGCCACCTTTTCCTTTGGATATATTGGCTGGATCCTCCCCTAAGTAAGGCAGTTGTGTGATTCGATGAATCAAGTGGTTTGTGATGGGAATGGGCTCCTCCAGCCACAAGCACCCATCATGCACCAAGTAGAGTAGTTGCCTAATGACGAAGACAGTCACTGGGGCACGGTGGTAATGCGGCACCGAGAGTAGGTTAAGCAACCTAGCTTTCTCTACACCCTTGATCCATTTGCGTGGCTCCAATTCAATCATTCCAGCTGTTGCGTCAATTCGGTGGCACATTAGCTGCTCAGTTGCTAAACACGAGAATTTCTCATGATCCATGGGGTGCCAATATTCAAACTTCAGTACAGGAACTCAGCCTAAGTGCGGCCCCTAAAAACAAATATCATATGGGAGCAACGGGGTTTGCACGGAGCTCTTTCTCTCATTTATTTCCTTCGGCACCTTAGATTTACCCTTGCGCGAAGGAACATATTTTGGTAACCAGGTAATAGTGTATGCACCCTGGGTTTCAACTTCCATTTCCTCATCCTCCTCATCCACCAAAATTTCTTCAGATTCCTCCTCGTCGGCCTTTATATTAATGGCCTTCCCCTTTCCTGCAAGGTGAGCTCGGTCCTCTGTGGTTTCTTGGTGAGACACACACTAGGATTATAACCTGCTTATCCTTCTTAGGTGTTGGTGGTCTAGGTGATTTAGGGACCTCAACTATTATTCACGTGCTCTCTAAGGCTTCTACTACCATAATTTCCTGCACGGCTTCCTCGGCTATCACCGCTCCTGTGTCCATGGCTTCTGTGGGTGCTGACATAGTGCTATTCCAGAATTCTTGCAGTGTCTCTGGTAGTTTCTCAAACGATGAATTCACTTTCAGAGGAATAGGTTTCTGCTCATGTATACTTGAGCGTGCAACAACTCAGTTCTCAAAATGCGAAGTGTTTTTCTCTGGACAACCACTTGTAATTTATAGGGCCTTTTGAATTCAAATTCGACCATTCCCCCCAATTTCAACCCATTAATGCTAGATTAGAAGCATATTTTTAAGAATCTAACCCATAAATATTGCCTTAAATGCCTGTTGCCTGCTCCATTTGGCCTCAAACTAACCATCAAATCCTGAATAGTAACTTTAACGGTCACTTTCTAGTGGACCTACACGCTAGCGTAGCTGTCTTCACATTATCACAAACATTGTGACACTTCGTCGCTTCGCGCAATCCTGACATCGCATAACTCTCCAACCCGGGAATTGTAGTTTATAGTCCCACACCTCCTTTCAGCTACCTGGAGCGCTAAGACTATGCTTTCGTTGGCTAGTTAGATGGCCAGACCACCTTTGTATGGCTTCAATCGACTGCCATTCACCTTTCCTAGGAAGGGATCTCCATTCAGTTTAATCAACTGGACCACTCCACCGTTGGTAATTTCCTTAATAACATAGGGCCCCAGCCAATGCATTCTGAATTTCCCTAGAAATTTATCAAACTTACTGTCATACAGTAGCACCAAGTCATTCACCTTAAAGGTGCGTAGCTTAATATGTCGACTGTGCCATGCATTTTCACACTGCTTTTGGACCTGCTGGTGAAATCCCGTAAAAAATCTCTCGTCTTCTAGCTAATCCATCTGCGCAATCCTCTATTCCATGGCTCCACGATCCATCATACCTATGAGCACTGTTATGCACAGACTAAGCATGACATATTCCATAGGCATCACAAATTCAAGCCCATGTACTAGCCTAAAGGGTGTCTGTCCCATTAACTTCTTGCATGTCATCCGATAAGCCCACAACAGTGTAGGTATCCGTAGGTCCCAATCACTTCGCTGAGCATTACATACCTTGGTCAGCGCAGTCTCCATTACTTTTTGAATGCCTCCACTGTCCCGTTAGCCTGTGGGTGATAAGGTGTGCTCTTTTGGTGATACACCTGAAACTCCTCTGTTAGTGCGCTGATCGTCTTATTCTGGAAGTGCGTACCACAATCACTCATCAAGATTTTTGGACATCCAAATCGCGTCAGTACATGCTCAAATAGAAACTTTGCAGCAGTCATGCCTGTGCAATCCTTCACCGGCTGTGCTTCTGCCCAACGAGTCAAGTACTCCGTCGCAGTGATAATGTACCTCATGCCTATCTTTCCTTGGGGCTGAATAGGTCCTACAAAATCTATTGCCCACTTTTCGAAAGGTTGCAATGTTATTTGTGGATTCAAAGGCATTTCATCCCTCCGCGATGGCCTACTTTCTCTTTGACATACGTCACATGCCGTGCAATATGCTTTTGAATCCTGATGAAGGGTTGGACACCACAACCCTACGCGTAGAATCTTCTGCACAATTGCTCTTCCTGCATAATTTCCTCCTGTGGCACCCGGATGCTGCTTCATTCAAACTCAGGTACATACCTTCGCAGTATCTCATCAGTCCCCATCTTGTATAGTTGCCCAGCAATGACAGAGAAATCCGCCACGCACACCACTAATTACTTCTTTTGTTGGATAGAGTAGCCTTTCAGTGCAATTTCAGCTTTTAGGAAGTGTATTATATCCTCAAAATATCCATCTGTGACACGCACACTAAAGAGTTGTGCGTCAGGTAATACTTCCTCCAAATTGGTGGGTTCCTCCCCTATATCAATGTGCGACAGGTGGTCAGGTCCTGTGTTCAATCCTCTAGGCTTCACAACAACTTCAAAATCATAGTCTTGGAACAATAATAGCCATCCACAGATGCACCCCCCAACACAGGCTTATTTACCAAGTACTTTAGCACAGAGTATAGGTGCACCTGCTTAGGTTGGGGCTTTTCTCCATAAGCCTACGTCCATTTGGCCAGATGCACACGTGAACCATTCTGCCCATTGTACTTGTCTGTCAGTTGCGTCTTAGGCTTCCCAAACCATGCTCTCATCATCCTCCTACATTCGCTCCAATCATAAAAACTTCTCTTGTGTGTACCCCACCATCTTGTGGGCGTAGCACGCAGTGACCAGTCTAAGGCCTAGAAGCATTGTTTTTCTAGCACCTCCCTTTCAAATGCATCCAAAAGTATATCTACCTCATTCAGTCCATCATAAGTAGGTATATTTATTTCTTCTAACAACACATAGTGCAAGGACCGGGTCATCATATTGCAATTCAACATAGTTACTTCATGCAACCGAATCTACCAGTCTTCTATTTCTTCATTGAAATTTGAAGTGCAAGAGCTCTCGCACTCCCATGTAATCTTCCCATCTGCGGTGGGATTCACCTAGACTTGGTCTCACACTATTATCTTATAGATGAGTTCCAGATCATCATTACTCTCATAATCACAGACTGGTTTCGTATAACGTGATCCTTCAGCAGGATCCAGGGGTATTATTATGCGTAGTGACTTCTTCTCAAAGATTATCTTTCACTTGTTCAAATCGATTACCCCATTCATATCAATAGCCCAGTCAATTCCTAGAAGTGCAGGGTAGGGATTGTTTTCATCAACAATCTCTATTACTTCAATGTCTGCCAGCATGCTTGCTCCCTCAATAGCCATGGTCACTCCCTACAACCACCCCATGGGTATGATTTTCTGTTGATTCACCATCCTCAGCTGAATCGGATACCATTGCAGCATAGGCCTTCCCATTCATTCCTATGTTTGTTTTGATAAAACATTCACATCTGATCCCAAATCTAGAATGACTTGATCCATTTAGTATTCTCCGATCTGCACGGCGAGTCTCATTTCACACCCCATCCTTGTCTTATGCTTTCCAATCTTGTATACTACGCGCAGTTCAACTAGCATGGTCCTAGCACATCTATTGATGAATTCTTGTAACCCTTTCACATCCTTACGATCATACAGTAACTTCATATAGCTTTCTAGTAAAGTTGTGAGCATAGAGGGTCCATCTCTGGCTTTGGTTTATCCTTGCTTCCTGAAGTGGAGGCCTTAGCGAGGCTCTTCTTAGCTTCCATGAATGATTCATGAGTGCACTCCAAATCAAACTCAACCTCTTTTGTTGAGGCTTTGTGAACCCATGTACTATCTTCTGGTTGTTTCCCTTTGTCATCTCCTATCGCGATTCCACTTTGGAGTACTATATTTACATTCGGATCTTCCTTGTGTGGCTCAGACCTCATCATCTACAGCTTTTGATTTGGGGAGGTGGTAGCACTCCTTTGTCACGTATCCTAGTTATCAGTGTAGGACAATCTTCTGTTTCATGATCAAACAACATGCAATACGTGCATGACAGGCGCATTGGATTAGTGCGATCGTAGGCATAGTGTCCTGGCCCTACGCAATTGTAGAAAATAAATTTTCCACGACCTCTACTAGGTGCTCCTGTGCCTCGGCCTCGTCTGCACCCCTGAAATCGTGTCCATGCCATCCCTACATTCTAGTCAAGGGGCTGTGTTTCGGCCTACACCCTGTAGGCGGGAGTTCTATCCATCATCAATTCGCAGCTCCTGCAAGTATGCTCATCATTTCTGACCGATCTGCAAAAGTTTCAGAACAACTGTTGTGGTGTTTTCACATACTTCTATAATAAGTGGTAGTTATTCGTGGCATGTTTTCTGGCTACTTGATAGATAACGCACCACAAAGTAGGCACCGCGCTAGGTCCTGCTTGGGGTTCCGGCCTTAAAGGCATCAGTCCTCCTCCTACAAGGTAATTTTTAAATACCAGGTAGTGGTCTTTGTCATGACCTTGACTCTTGCATTTCACGCACCATACCTCTTCACGTACCTCTAGTTGAACTGTCCTATCCTACTTCAAGCTTTGCATCTCAAGGCACAAATTCTTCAGCTGTGCATGGATCTGCTGAAATCCTAGATTAGGATCTTGCACTGGAGTCTCAGGTAGTCTCATGGAAATCTCCAAGGCATCTGCCTGAGTTGTTATCTTTTGCTACGACAACGCACTCCTTAAGTGAGGTAGTAGCGAAGCCAGAAACCACTTGCGGTGCTGTCCATCTGTTAAATTCATGTTGGCTTAGCAGATTGTACATTTCAGCCTCTGATCTAGCTCCCAAGGTGTCTCACTTGGTAACATCATTATCTCTTTGAATCCCACAATTGAGTGTGCTTCATATTTAGGCCTATTAAATTCCCTATTCAGTGTTGCTTGGATGTCCACTATTCTAGCATTCAGGTTATCGCTGGAGTACTTAATATACCAGCTTAGCGCGCGATCTTGTAGAGAACTAACTAGTGTCGCCTTCTTTATATGGTCATCTATAACACCTTGTGATTCCCATACATCCCTTACCACGAACAAAAATTGGTCTAGGTCCTCATCTCCCAAGCCTTTGAACAAAGACAACTTCACTGCATTCGCCATACTGAATCGCGGTGATGGTGGAGGCGGTACGGGTGAAGTTGGATGTGATGGCAATGAAGATGGAGGTGGTGTGGGTGGAGGTGATATTCATGGAAATCCCTGTCTTATCAACTAGATAGCACTTCACAGAGAGACCTTTGCTATCCCTTCTTGATCCCCCCGTGACGGTGAAATCAAGGGGCTATACTACTCCGGACCCTTATTTCCTTCATTTCTGTAACTGTTTTCACTTCATGTAGTCCCAAACATCAACGTAGTCGCATAACCCATTTTTCATACAATAACATTTTAATCCAAGTATTCAAATATTTTGCATACTTACCTCATGATCCCTTGAAAAATCATCGCTCCGCCTCACTATAACTGATTGAGGTGTCAACCACGAATTCAATAACAAATCCTCGTATGATGCGATCGAGGCAATGATCAACAACGCGCGCTATCTTATCCCCTGATGCTTCCATCCTTTGCACTAGCTCTAGGGTTGATGCAATAGGACAGTCAAGTTTCCACCTTCCGTGGCTATCTACTAGCTTTGCAATCCACTCATATAGCTTAACAGGAAAAGAGGCGATTTTTTTTTTGTGGATCTCCATATACACGTATTAGTCCAACCACTATTCTTTTGATAGTCACGAAATTTTGTTTTCTTGTGCCGCGAACTCGTGAATTCTTCTGTCCAACCAGCCTTTGATTTCTTTATTAGTTGGATTCCAGTGATACGACATCACACATATCTATGCATATTCTGGTCCCAGCAACAGAACCATTTGTTGGCTAAAGGGGGCCTGACCCAGGTTTAGCGTTAGTTAGCCAAACAAATACCTACACTACTGTTCCTTTTGGCATCAGCCCGCAGAGCATGAACTGAAGTCTCTCCTGAAGCAGTATGGGGGGATGCTGGAACCAAGTTTCCACACCCTTGAGATGGATGTGATGTTGGTTTATCCTAGCTAGACCTACTTGTGTGCAGGTTTCTTAGACCTCTACTCCACCGTTCAGTACCTTCGCAAAAGGATATAATCGGCTTTCACGTAGCCCTAACCAGGGGTTGATATACTTTCGGGATGCTAGGGCAGCGAGTTGTGATATTTCACAAACTATGCTAAGTATCTTATTTGTCTTATTAACAAATCTTAGTTAGCTTCGCCTAAACAGGTGTTCTTACTTACATTCACTTAACCAGTACATTTACATATATTCGCGCATGATATAAGCATTATCAGTGAAATTCATACTCAACATAACAATATGCATAAACAAGGAATAGAGACGCAGAAATTGTAGAATACTTCTCTTTATTGATAATTCCGAACAATTATAGACTCGACCTGCCCTGCGCACTTAGCTGTAGGGGTCCGTGCACTCAGATGTGGACTTCTAAGCCTCTGTGCACTCAGCTGCAGAGCCTCTACCTATGCTACAACCAAAAACTTAGACTTATACTTTAGAGATATCTCTCATACCTGTTCGATCTTCATTTATTCCATAATTCAATTATGCCTCTAACTACTTAGACCTTAGCTCTATTTATACAATCCCATGGTCTGCGGACCATGGGTAGATCTTCTACAGCCAACATTGCATTTTCAAAATAAGGGTGGACAGCCCTACGAATTTTTAACAACTACTCACTCCACAACCACAAAATGCGGAGTCTTTACATTTAGATTACAAAATTTGACCAAAATATGGGCTTTTAGCCCTAAAACTGCCCTTGGGGGATCCCGTGGCCAACAAAGTTCATCCTTCGGACGAGTTCGACGTAGTAAGTTTAATGAGCCCTAGGAAGGAGAAGCACACGACTGTCATGGTGATGAATCCAATGTTTTTTAATGTTTTAATGACTCCGACAAAGGTGTAGCTCGATAACTTTTTCATGTTTAGAGAGTTTGAAAAAGACATGGAAAAGAAAACTCGACATGGGCCCTTTTCATATATTTGTGTCTCTCGAGCCCGAAAAGGTAGAAAATGATACTTGAGAGAACCACTTGAACATTTCAGTCAAGGAGTACCTTTTTCATAAATAGTTCATCCCAGCCTGAAAAAGGGGTAAATTTATACTAGGTGAATGATGTTTCGTAGCCTTTAACAAGTTCAAAATGATAAGAGATCAGCAATCATTTCATGTTTAAAGAGTCAGAAAAGAGCTTAAAAGAAGACCCCCCATTTTATTCTCTTTGAAAAGTCAAAAAGGGAAAAATACTCAACGATCTTTTCATTTGAGTTTTACAAGTTGAGAAAATAGCTGAAACATGACTCCAGTACCATCATTGACAATCCGTCACCTATCGCTGCACAAAAAGGTAAATGCATTATCTAGTTTGGAGGAAAAATAGGTCAAAAATACTTAAAAACATTAATATTTCACGAAACAATGAATAAAAGGAGGGAAAAGTAATTATTTTTTACCATTTACCATTTTACCTTTACGTGAAGAGCTTTTTACCCACTCGTGCCCTAATTTTTCTAGAGCAGATTGCGGGAGATCCAGGAGGTCACTCACCAAGCCGTTAGTTGCAAGTAAGAGCCAAGACCTTTATAAGCTCCATTTTCATACTTATTTCACCTATTTTAACCATTTTTTGGATTCATGAGGAGGTTTTGGCAAAAAACAATCGCCCTCAATCGGCGTGATTTTCAGGCATGGTAGCACGCCAATTGGGGGTTGCTAAAACTGTCAACCGTGGCACAACGCTACTGTTTTTAAAACATTCACATTGGCGCTGTGAATAAAAATTTTCCTTGTTTTTTCTCAAATTTTCCATTTGAATCCAAATTTCTCTGGTTAAATATGATTATTGGCTTGATTATATGGCTTTTGCAAGGAAACAATCATGAAAAATGGTGGGTTGGAAGGAACGCGATAATGAGGATATTGATACTCAAGCAATGGCTGACCCAAATTGCTTGGATGCCTTAAGGAATTGTGGGCTCCTCAAATTATTCCTTGCACCAGGTCTACAGGCTCACCTCGAACTGCTACGGTATCTGATAAGTCTCTGGGACATGAATCGGGAAATTTTCATCATTAGGGACCAAGAGCTAGAGTTGGAAACTTCAAACATTTATTTCATCACAGGACTGTCCTGGAGGGGGGAGCCAGTCAATCTATATGGTTCAAGGTTGATTGGAGCAAGTATGACCATGCTACTTGCAGAACATTTCCTAGAAGCACTCAAATCAAAAAGTGGCAAGATCGAGATCATGACTGTTCGAGATCTTGTGTTGAGAGTGTTACTGTTGACCATCAACAGAGTGGCTAGGGACCAAGCACAGCATGAGACCAACAAGTCGAAGTTTCAGTATGCTATCGACTACACGGCGCCCACTATCTTTAACTGGGCAGAAGTGATGAAATTCAACATGAAACGGTAGCTATCAAAAGCTAAGGCGGGAAACCTGAAGTAGTTTTGCTATGGGTCTATGCTAGTGACCTTCTTCCTGGAGCGGGTTCCTCTGTTCCACTACTAGCTGGTTGAGGTGTAACCGCTGATGCCACGAGATCCATAGATGGTCCGTTGGAGTGAATTGATGCCCAGGATTACTCGGGGCCAACAAATGTCCTATAAGCCCGCCCTTTTCTCGTGGCTATGATGACAATTTATCATAGTGGAGGATTGGCCTTACAACGGTACTGACTTCTACAGAGATCTGAATATGCCACTCCCAGAGGGGGATGATTATGATGATGGAGCTAAAAAAAAACAATTTTAATTTTTGATGCTTTTTATTGTTTTTTTGAGATATATGTGTTCATGACATTTTGATTTTTTGAATGCAGATGTTGGACCAGAACGCCCTGCCAAGATGTCCCTGATCGTCAAGCATGTTGCTCGACAGTTCAAGGTCTCTCCTTAACAGGATAGAAGTGACAATGAGAAGGAGATCACGTATAATCTCGAGGGATTGACCCATGGGATCCCATAGTATGCCCAGATGGGTGATGTTCCATGCCAGTATCAGAGGCATATAGTTGGAGTATCAGATCGGATCCGCCGATTGCTGGCTTGCGTAATTTGAGCAGTTACATTCTACCATGAGCATCATGTTGTTTAGTGCATAGGTATAGCATTTCATATTTTTGAGGCATGCGAGCCACGAATGTATAAGGTCTGCGAGCCATCGATGTATTTTTAACACACATATTATTTTTTTGAGGTTTTGTTGTATGAAAAACATTACCAACACATACACACACACACACACACACACACACACATATGTATATATATATGTTGTACTTCCTTACTTACTATGGTACAAATGTTTTTGTTTTTTGAGTTTTACATGGTTCGGAAATTTCTATCCAACACATAATTAGCTAATGCATTTATTAATGTATTCATGTGTCGAGGAATATGATGATACATAATGTAATCAAAATCTATTTCCAGTAGACGAATACGTAGATACATTCTCAATATCTGAGGGTTTCTGATGGAATATTTCGCGTTGAGATGACAAAGTTTGAATACTTAGAACAATTCCAAGCTCAACAACTTGGTCCTCAAGCGACTGCCGCAAATCAGGAAAAGGCTCCTTAGAAAATCTTCCAGATAGACGAGAGGAAGAGGAACTAGGCGAACCACTTGGTTCAACCACGATAATTTTCTCTCAAATAACCAAAAGAGAGATTGAGTTCAAGGGCTTTAAAATGTATTTAAAGGTATACTTCACAATGTGGTCTAAAAAAGACTAACAGGGATGTTATAAGATCGTGGGCATCAATTTTTTAAGATGCAAAAACAAATTAGTGCTCTTTCATGTTTTAAGAGTCGAGAAAGAAGCAAAGGTGACACTATCACTGTCGGTTTGAAACAATCTCGAAAGGACAAGCTCTCGGGTGATCTTTTATATTTAGGGAGTCAAAAATATCAAAATTACTACTCAAGATGATCTAGGAAAAAAGGATTACCAGGTGACCATGAACTGTAACATACCTCCTGACGAACCGAGAAGTATGTGTAGGCAATCTCCCCGAATTCTATGTTCAGTATATCACATTCACAAGGCGGAAGACTTGACTCCCTATGGATAAACGATTGCAACCTAGTGGGGTCTCCTTTATATACTTGATGGTATGGGGAGAAGAAGTCTGTACTAGCGTTGTCTAGTGCCGAAGCAAACGACAACTGCTAGGTTTTAAGATGCCGAAACATGTCTCTAGCCTAGACCTTCTAAAATATGGTCGTTATATTTCAAATGCACCTTAGGTTAATTGAGTACATTTTAGAGTTGATCTTGAAACTATGTCTCAATTTTTAAGCCTTATCGATGTGACTCGAAAAACACCTATATGCAGCTAAATGAGACAAGACCCTTTCAATTCGATGAATTGTTCTATACTAATGAGAGCAGAAAACACACTCAAATGCAACAAAACAAGAAATTGAAAGAAAAATGACTTTTTCACTATTTCTCTTTTGAAAACAAAATGATGAACAAACTCTTTCCAATTCCCAACTTTCCTATCAAATGCACTTCAAGTAGCCTTCTCACTAGTAAAGATAATTCATTTCGTTTTCAATGAAAGTGACAATGCAACTCTAGCCTTCAATGATGCTAACTAACATAACATATTGATTTAGCAAACTAGAATTATGTATTTTTCAATGAAATGATGGAATGAATCTTCACAAACACTTCTCACTTCAATGAAACATTTCCAATACAATCAATCACAAGCAAACACAAAGTAGAAAAGAGAATTCCTTACGAGCTGATGAAGCAAAGACTAAACCAAAAACAAGATGAGCAATGTGATCTATGCCCGAAAAGAGACGCTCAAACACCAAATGAAACTTTTCAAACTTGTTAAATGGAAATCAAAGTAATAAAAGGACTAACGAATGAAATGCAAAGAGCCACTTTGACTATCGACTTAAATTTCTGAGCACACAAACAAGTGGATGAATGATGTCCTAGATTCCCTAGGGTTATAAAACATCCAAGAACTCAAGAGACCAAGTCAAGAAAATATAAATCAACCAAGCATACAAACCAAGCTAAAAGAGCTTTCTAGCCAGGGAGAACACAGTCAAAACAAGCTGAGAGATAGAAATCAGAAGGGAAACACACACTGGCTATGATCTAGGGTAAACCTTGATATTCACCTATAAGAATAAGCGTGACTGCCTAACTAACAATGCGCACCAGAAGGGGGTCGACGCAACTATTTTTGAGAAACTTGCGCTGATCGGCGTGTCCGTCAGAAAAATAAACGCAATGACCGAGGATTCAAGATTTTTTTTTTCAAAGGCTAAGACTAGACTTGCCATTGTAAATTTCAGGCTCAAAGTAGTAAACCAAGGAAAGAAAATAACACTAAAGGTAAATGGTGATACTAGAAAAATTCACACAAAACCATAAAATGACAATCAATCAAATAGAAGGATTGACTCCCCAATATGGTTGCCAATTTGTGGTGTAGGTAAATTCTTACTGCAGACAGAAACAATTCCTCTAGCCCGAGACAGTGGGTCTAGCCACAAACAAACAATTTATGGAAAATCTCCTTAAGCTAGGATCAATTAAGAGGGCCTACCTCTGATAACACTATTCCGCTTGGTGATGATTCTGCTTCGTCACTGCAACTATCTTCCATTTCCTTCCTTTCAATACTTGAAACAAGCAAACAACAACAAATGTGATAGCCTACAATATTGTATTTAGCCTACCTAATAGGTCAAGGAACATTAAGCCATAAAGATGTAAAATGACACTTCATGTAGGAAATCAATCAATAGTTGCATTTATATAAATCAGAAAGAGATTACAACTGGTGCCTTGACGTTGCTCGTCTCCTCCAACGTTTCCAGGTTCCCACACTTCTGCTACCACTTCATGAATAGCCCCAACAATGGAATTTTTAAGGCCTCTTTCCCTCTATTCTCAAACCAAACCAAAAACACACTATTCTCCCTCAAACATACACTAGAAAGCTACAAGATATATATGACTTGCGATCATTCAAATTCACTCCAAAACTCCAACTAGCTTTTGCTTGGGAAGAAGAGAGGTTTATATAGCTTGGATGGATGGGAGATGGTTCTTCTCATCATGGGATAAGGTCTTACCTCTTGAGTTTGTTCCATCCCAATAGGGGAAAGGAGCCCAAACTGACTTCCTTGGCTCCATCCTGCCCAACCATCTACCAGACTTCTGTTACGAAGCTTCTAGACATGGAAGCTTTTTAAAAACCTTCCAAAAGAGGATTGATGCAACTAGGAAAGGGCTAAGTTTCTCCGTACGTTGCAAGGGTTAGTTTTTGTTGAAAAGTGTGCAACAAGAAATGCTTGTTGAGAGTGCAACAAGATGATGGAGCTTAGTGAAATGAGTCTCGCCTTCACTAAGTGGGCCCGCAGGCTATTTTTGGCGCAAGTCTATTTTTAGACTATGTCTATTTTTAGACATATGGATCATGTCTATGGATTGCAGGTTGCTGTTTATGGATGATTGATCAAGTTGGAAAAAAATAGATGGACTTCTATTTTTGATGAAAGTGTGAGTGATCACAGTGTGAGTGATCAAAGTCAAAAATAGAAAAGTCAAATATTATTATCTCACAATAATATTTGGACTATAAACTTAATCTTATTCTCTTGGAGCACTTCAAGATGAGCTACAGATGTGGTACATGCAAATCCCAGAGGGAAATACGTGGTTACCTATGGGATGACTAATATTTGCATGCATGACTTCAGTTAGAACTCAATCAGTTGAGTTTGGTGGAGTTGATGGAGTTGTGTTCAGTTTAGCTTTGTTAAACTAGTTGTATTTAGTCTAACTGGAAAATAGACTATAGATGAGTTGGGTGAATTAGTTATTAATTAATTCACAAGTTATTAACTCATAATACAACTATAGAATACATCAGTTAACTCAGTTGCATGTCAGTGCATGTTCAGTTCAGCAGGAACAGGTGTTAGAGAATCAGATTGCTATCAGTTGTGACTATAGTTGTGCACCAGATCTTGCACAATCAAGGGATTGAGTATGCCAATGAGTTTGCTCACGTATTTGGCCCACATTTTAGCCTTTGCTCACGTCCACAAAGAGTGAGTGACTATTTTGCAGGTGAAAAACGAGTTTGGGAAGCTATTCTCATCAGTTCTTGAGCAGGTATTGAGCAGTGGAGGCAAGCAAGCAGTGGAATAGATTTGGAGATCAAATCTTAGCTGTATTGTGTGTAACAGGTGGAGATACTTGTGAGAAGTATTATGCTTTGTATTGTTACATGATTCAATCAATATAATATACAGATAGTGTGGGGTTTTTAGCGAGATGCTTTCCCCGGGATACATACTGTGTTAGTGATTTTGATTGATGCTTCTATGTGCGCCTGTGAATGTTTCTGCTTCTGTAAATTGATGATCAACGTAGAGGAGATTATGTATTATACATGTTCCGCTTATAATTGTATGATCAGGATAATCTCTGTGAATATGTGTTAGATTATTCAAAATTTCTACATGGTATCGGAGCTAGATTATTTGTAGAAAAAGTTTCTACATGGTATCAGAGCTGCTTGATTTGTAGAAGAGATTTTTACAGGATATCAAGCGAGGATTGATCATCGGATCTATTATTCAGAAAGTGTTTACATTTTATTTCTTCAGGCAGAGTCTGTAATCGGGCCAGGTAGCCTCTGGATTCATCCTTCCTTTGGAAGGTGAAATATCCGGTAAAAGCCCATACAGTCAATCTCTGTACGAGAAATATTTTGTTCTCACGAATTCTAGATCGGAAGCGGTTGAGTTTTGAGCTGGTGGAATTTGGATTTAATTCCAAAGCAAGAGATAAACTCAGAAACATTCAGTGTAAGAATGGAGACAGTATGCCCCAGTATCTCATGAAGTTCACCCAATGCCGAGATGAGCTGGGAAGTGTGGGGGTGACTGTTAGATGAGGATGGTGAGTCTAGCACTCCTTGACCTTCCTAAGAGTTGGCATAGCTACCAGGACTCGGTGAATGGAAGGGAGAAACTGCCAGGATGGGAGAGACTTTGGTCGGATCTTGTGCAGGAGGAGATTAGACGGAGCACCAGAGACGGTTCTTCATCCATGCAGGATGAGGAGAACTATGCCTTAGCGAGTAAGGTGAAGAAGGGGAAGGAGAAGAGTTCTCTTTCCGAATCTTGTTCTTCCATTGATGGGAAGAAGGTTGACAAGGCGAAGGTGAGATTCTTTCGTTGTCAGGAGTTGGGTCATTATGCTACTAATTGCCCAAAGAATAAGTCCAAGAAGGGATCCGGGGAAGGATCTGAAGGTGAGGCAGCCTCGCTTGCTTCACAGTTTGAGTTGGACTTCACACTCTTCGCATGCATGGTTTCATCCATGGTGGGAAGTGGTTGGTTTCTTGACAGTGGAGCTTCTTTCCACATGACCGGTGACAAAAGTTTGTTCAGTACTTTGGAGGAGAAAGATCTCCAGATACTCATAGGGATGGGTAATGATGAGAAGTATAGTATCTCAGGTGTAGGCACGGTTATTTTTCAGATGGAGCATGGAGCTCGCCTTACCTTGACCGATGTCAAGTATGTACCAGGACTGAAGAGAAACTTGGTGTCGATCGCGATGTTGGAAGACAGAGGCTATGATGTGGTTTTTAGTAAGGGAAAGGTTTTCCTTAGACACATCATCACTAGACAGGTGAAGCAGATTGGTTCACGGGTCAAGAACCTGTATGCTCTTGAGGTTCAAGATGCATGCAAAGCCTTGAGCAGTGAGGCAACTGATGGAGACTTGGTGGTTGAGAGGGAGTGTATATTACCTCTCAACATGCAGAGCCAGAAGAAGTCTCAGACGATTGTGGAGGAGCCACAACAGGGGAAGCTGAGAGGAGATCGAGTAGAGACATCTACTCATCCAGAGACCTCTAGTAGGGGGAAACTTCGAGCCAGGTGGGTTGAGGGATCGCATGCAGCCATACCTCCAGGTAGGAGGTGGGGTGATGTGGATTGATCATCCCAAGGAGGAGGGGCAGGATCCTTGAGGTACCCAACCTCTTGGATGATACCTTGCTACGGGAGCCCCAGATGTGTAGTAGCAGGAACTGACTGATTGGGTAGAGACAAATGCGGATGGAGCGGCAGAGAGAGCGACAGTGCAGGGAATCCCAGGACAGCACATAGCTAGCAGGCTGTAGCAATGCGAGAGGCACAAGTGTTTTGCACAGTGCTAGGTGGCACAGAGAGGTGTGCAATGGTGCGAGATGCATGGAGATGTTGCAGTAGCGCAGATGTCAGAGAGGGAGCACTTGTCAGCAGCAGGTAGAGCTTCAGCATCAGAGGGTGTTTCTATCCCAACGGGGAGGTGCAGTGCGGATGCAATGCTGGGAGATAGAACCAGCAACAGAACGGATGCAGTCAGAGATCAAAGTGACAGAGGCTAGAGCAGTCAAATACTGAAGAGCACAGAGATGCAGAGTTTCAGTCGACAGAGGCAATAGCAGTCAGAGACTTTGATGACAGAGCAAGTGGACCGGCTAGATGTGTTGCATGGAGAACATTCCAGAGTTATAGGATCGGGTTTGAGAGGAAGCCTTTCTTGTTGAGAGGGAGTGTTGAAAAGTGTGCAACAAGAAATTCTTTTTGAGAGTGCAACAAGATGATGGAGCTTAGTGAAATGAGTCTCGCCTTCACTAAGTGGGCCCGCAGGCTATTTTTGGCGCAAGTCTATTTTTAGACTATGTCTATTTTTAGACATATGGATCATGTCTATGGATTGCAGGTTGCTATTTATGGATGATTGATCAAGTTGGAAAAAAATAGATGGACTTCTATTTTTGATGAAAGTGTGAGTGATCACAGTGTGAGTGATCAAAGTCAAAAATAGAAAAGTCAAATATTATTATCTCACAATAATATTTGGACTATAAACTTAATCTTATTCTCTTGGAGCACTTCAGGATGAGCTACAGATGTGGTACATGCAAATCCCAGAGGGAAATACGTGGTTACCTATGGGATGACTAATATTTGCATGCATGACTTCAGTTAGAACTCAATCAGTTGAGTTTGGTGGAGTTGATGGAGTTGTGTTCAGTTTAGCTTTGTTAAACTGGTTGTATTTAGTCTAACTGGCAAATAGACTAGAGATGAGTTGGGTGAATTAGTTATTAATTAATTCACAAGTTATTAACTCATAATACAACTATAGAATACATCAGTTAACTCAGTTGCATGTCAGTGCATGTTCAGTTCAGCAGGAACAGGTGTTAGAGAATCAGATTGCTATCAGTTGTGACTATAGTTGTGCACCAGATCTTGCACAATCAAGGGATTGAGTGTGCCAATGAGTTTGCTCACGTATTTGGCCCACATTTTAGCCTTTTCTCACGTCCACAAAGAGTGAGTGACTATTTTGCAGGTGAAAAACGAGTTTGGGAAGCTATTCTCATCAGTTCTTGAGCAGGTATTGAGCAGTGGAGGCAGGCAAGCAGTGGAATAGATTTGGAGATCAAATCTTAGCTGTATTGTGTGTAACAGGTGGAGATACTTGTGAGAAGTATTATGCTTTGTATTGTTACATGATTCAATCAATATAATATACAGATAGTGTGGGGTTTTTAGCGAGATGCTTTCCCCGGGATACATACTATGTTAGTGAGTTTGATTGATGCTTCTATGTGCACCTGTGAATGTTTCTGCTTCTGTAAATTGATGATCAACATAGAGGAGATTATGTATTATACATGTTCCGCTTATAATTGTATGATCAGGATAATCTCTGTGAATATGTGTTAGATTATTCAAAATTTCTACAGTTTTAATCTATACAAATTGGCACAAGAAGGAAATTGATCAGTAGCGTTGGTCTTATAAACTGGGATAAAAGGAAGATTCATGGGAAATGATGTAAAGGGGAATTATTCTGCTCATGAAGAAGGACATATTGGGGGTTTATTCATGATGGGAAAGAACATCGAGTTCACTGTAGAGGTCCTCCAGGATCATGGACGTCGAGTACAGGGACAGTGACAAAATGTTGTGTAATACTAGTATCCTCCAATACTACTTCAGGTGAGACTGCAGCCTGCGCTATGTAGGTTGTTGCTAAAAGGGCTAGTAGTGAGGGTTTTGTTGGTTGGCACGAACAAATATGAACCTGGGTCAGGCCCCCTTAAGCCAACAAATGGTTATGTTGTCGTGACCATGATCAAGATGTGTGATAAATGGTTTCCTACAAAGAAATAGATTGAAAAGTGGATTAACTGAAACGTGAACACATTCATAGCTCAAGAGAACAGGAGCCCTAAATTATCCAAGGAGCACTAGCTGTAGAAATTTTTGAACACAGATGAGACTGACACATTCTTCTGTTTCTTCCCTAATGAATGACATGAGTGGTTGTCTAAATTAGCTGATAGCCAAGGGACGTAGAGGCTTGACAACCTTGTAGTGTGGACTCCTGAATTGATTTGACATCTAGAGACATCAGAAATAAATATCACACGTTCTGTGGATAATTTGATTGATCACACACTGGGAAGTTCTGTGACTTACTTCCTGATCGATAGAAATATCAGCTATAGCGAAGCGAAACAAAGGCTCTTTAAAGGACCACAAGGTAAGTATTTGAAATCATTGAAGACTTGAATTAAAATGTTGTTATGTGAAAAGAGGGTTATGTAGTTACCTTGATGTTTGGGGCTACACAAAGTGGGATATTCGTTAGAAGAAATGAAGGATCAGTCTGAGAATATAGTTCTATTATTGGACCCCCTTCAAGTGACGATGAAGGGATGGTGCAGACTACGCCGGGAAGTGCAGTTCAGTTAATTACATAGGGCATCCCAAGGATACCTCATCCATCCACTCCACCTCCACCTCATACACATACACCTTCACCCGCTCCACCTCCACTTCCATCATTCAACATGGAGAACGTGATGAAGATGTTGATTTTTAGGAGTAGGGAGTGAATATCTCGACTAGTTATGGTTTTTCACATGAGCTGTATGGATGGCACAACAGATTATGGATGATAACATCAAGAAATTGCAACTGGTCACAACCTTACAAGATTGAGCATTGATGTGGTACATAAAGTACTACACTGATAACGTGACCTTGATGTTGGAAGACACCCAACAAGCTTTGAATAAGGAGTTCGAAAAGCCTAAGTTAGAGGCCCATTTGGTGACTGAATTTAAAGAAATTCGACAGAAGGTCAATGAGACACCTTGGGATTTCGATCATAAATTGAAATTCCTGATCAGGCAAGGTAATATGATAATTACAGATTCCCAGCATCACAATTGGTATATAGCATTGCTATTATTGCACTTAAGGGTGGCTCTGTCACAACAAAAGATAGCAATGCAAGTAGAAGATTTGGGAATTGTGATGAGGTTGGATGCTTCACCCATATAGGATACGAACCTTGGAGTGCAATAGATTCAATCATAGCTGGAAAGCCTCCATCTGGAGTTACAGAGCCTGAAGAAAGGAAAGGAAGCCCAGTCGAAGGTGCACGCTAAAATCTGGTGTTTGAAGTGTAAGTGCTATGGATATGATAAGGACCATTGTTTGGTTTATAAGAACTATATTATGGGGCGGGGCATGTTCCCTTGAGACCAAATAATAATTTTGGGAAAAGCTCAGGAGCTACGTTGTGATGTTCTATCTATCAGGTTACAGAATAGCACGCGACTGATAATTGTCAATTACTACAGAAGTTTGTACAAACCCCTCAACAGTTGTTATGCAACTTCTGTAAACCTGCAGGACATGATGAACACCGTTGTGGGAGTTATGAGGTGACGATGGATAGAACCTATACCTACTAATTGTAGGCAAAAGAGTCATCTTAAGGATCAGGGCCCAGGAGCAGCACATGGGGGATTCCAAGGCCGAGGACGAGGAAGAGGGGTCGAAACTGGTCAAGGGTGTTGGTAGGTGATCTGTTATAACTGTGGCAAAGCAAGGCACTTCGTGTGATATTTTATAAACCCCACGCATCCATCATGTCAGTACTATCGACAATTTGACCATATGATAGAGGAATCTTTGGTCCTTGTGGAAAATATGCAATAAAAAAGGCGCAACCCTAGCAGCCTACGCAGAACATTCAAATGATGAGGGCAAAGCTTTGTGAAGAGGATCAGAGCATAAATATAGTAACAAGAAGTGGTAGGGCCATTGGTGAAAATAAAGGCAAGAAACCTAAGGATGATGGGTGGGTGCACAAGGCTACTAAGAAGGAAGTATAAACTGATCTTAATCATGCTAAAGAGACCTTCATTGAAGCAAAGAAGAACTTTGCTGAGGACTCCACCTCAGGAAACCATGAGAAAATGCCAGAAACTAGTACAACACAAGAAGTAGATCCTTTAGTACTAGATACTTTTATGAAGACCTGTATGAGGTTACTGCGTGATAAGAAAGAAGTATAAGGGTTGCAAGAGTTAATCGACAAGTGCACAAATAAACAAAAGACTCTTGCTTAACAATGCACTGTGGGGAACATTGATAAGCATAAGAAGTGCACAGGGCATGAGATGAGGTTGACCACATAGATAGGAGAATATGAAATGGACCAAGTAATCTTGGATCTAGGAGTTGATGCAAATGTCCTACCTAAGCACACATAGGAAAGGATGGGGATACCTGCACTGCAGTGGTATCCCATTCAGCTGTGCATGGAAAATCAACAAAAGATCATTCCAATGGGGCACTTATATGGTATAACAGTCAATATTGAGGGTGCGAGCATTCTGGCTAACTTTGAGGTCATTGAAATAGTGGATGATAGTAACCCATACCCTGCACTACTAGAAGTTGACTGGGCTTTTGATATGGATGGGGTAATCAACTTGAAGAAACGAAAGATGACGTTTGAAAGGAAGTTGCTCAAGGTTGTAGTACCACTAGACCCTATAGAAGGAGCACATTATGCTGAACCTGTTCCCAACTTTGTAGAAAGTGATGATGATCTGGATCAGATATACAAGCTCACAGTGTGAAATGAATATTGGATCAATCATATGTACGATGGAAAAATTTCATGGGATATATCTCCTGCACCTTAGATTCGGATGAAGAGCTCGAACACTGGTAGAATCGATTGCATGAAGTATATAGACTCTGTTGTAATATGATGACCAAATCACTATTGTGTGTTTCAGCTGAGGTAAGAAATATTCTACATTATGATGGTTTTATTGATGTGGATTTGTTTCTATATGAATTTGAACGAGAAGTAGTAGAATAACATCACTTCCAGGCACTAGATTTGGTACTACGCGCTACGCCTTCCCATTGGTGGGGTACACACAAAGAGAGATTCATTGGAAGGAAGTAATATAGAAGAATGATGAAATTAAGGTTTGGATATGATAATATGCAGATTATAGAAAAATACAGTGGAAAAGATGATCCATGCAATCATTTGGCACGATGGAATAAGTGTTGGGGAACATAACCACAACTAGAATGGGTGCACATTTTCTGTCATACCTTAGGTACAATTCCAATGAAATAGTATTTTGAGATGGAGCTTTGCCATGGGATAGCTGAATAGGACATGTTAAGGGAGTGTTTCTTATTAACATTCATCTTTGAGTATGGGTTTAAGTGCATTGACAAAGTGCTCCAAGACATAAAAGCAGTTATATTCAAAACACCTAAGGAACTGGTAGAATGGACTTAGCCAGATTCGAGTACACAGTTGTGCCATGCGCTGGAGTGTTATAATGTGATTGTTGAAGAGGAAGAAGAAGACCCACAGAATATTAACATTCCAGAGATAGAAGGACAATGCGAAGTCGAAGGCTCAAAAGCTGCGAAACCGGATATATCAGAACCTTTGAAAACTAGATAAGTAAATATTGGATCTGAACCAGAGCCTAAGTTTGCAAAGATAGGAGACTATTGGGACAAAGGTATGGTTGATAAGGTGGCTCAGTTTATGTGAAAATACTAGGATCTATTCCCAACAAAGTTCTCATATTTGAAAGGGATTGTTGGAGATTTAGGTGTTATGAAGATTACGTTGAAACCGCATGCGAAGCCCGTTAAGAACAGACCTTATCGGCTAAATCCAAAATATAAATAAAAGGTTTGCCGAGAACTGGATAAGAATTTGGATGCTGGTATTATTTAACCAGTAGAGGAATCCAATTGGGTAAGCCCAATGGTGGTCCATGAAAATAAATAGAAAGGTGAAATCTGAATATGCGTAGATCTAAGAAAGTTGAATGATGCATGCGTGCACGCTCCATTTCCAACACCATTCGCAAATGAAGTATTGGAGAACGTTACTGGATAGGAGGATTATTCTATTACCGATGGCTTTTCGAGATATCATCAAATAATGATCACGCCACAAGACCAAAGCAAGACAACCTTCGTGATGAAGTGGGGTTGCTTTCAATATACAATAATGCCATTCAAATTGAAGAATGCACTTGAAATTTTCTCTCGAGTCGTAATCGTAGTGTTCAGGGAATTTATCCATAAGTTTTTGGAGGTTTATTGCAATGATTGGACTGTGTTTGGGTTGTTGAAGTACCATGTCGTGATTCTATGACTTATGTTGGATACATGTCGAAGGTATCAGATCACGTTGAACTTGAAGAAGTGCATATTTTGTGTGCCCTTTGGAATTTTGCTCAGACATGTTGTATGTAAGCAAGGATTGATGGTGGACCCTATGAATATCATTGTGATTGTCAATTTGGAAGCTCCTAGGAATGTAAAATAGCTACGCGCGACATGCACATTGGCTATTTAGAAAAATTATTAATACATATGCTCAAATAATTGCGCTGATGGAAAAATTATTGAAGAAAGATCTAATGTTTTGCTGGGATGAAGAATGTTAGTGCAGTCTCAATGTCTTGAAGGAAAGGATGGTAACTGCACCTATTTTGGTGTTTCCAGACTAGAAGAAAGAATTCCATGTGCATGTAGATGCCTCTTGCATTGCGCTAGGTGTGGTATTAACATAGGCATGAGAAGGAGAAATGGATCATCTGATAGCCTTCATAAGTAGAAAGATATCTAAGGCTGAGAAGAATTACTCCACTAGAGAGTACGAAGGGTTGGCGATAGTCTACGCACTGCAGAAATTTAGGCATTATTTGTTGGGTGGACACTGTAAAATGTATACAAATCACTCCGTGCTGAAGTACCTGGCCAATAAGCCTGTGTTGGGGGGTGAATATGTCGATGATTACTATTGTTTCAAGAACATGACTTTGAACTGATTTTGAAGATAGGAAGGTTGAATGCAGGACCAAACCATATTTCAAGGTTTGAAACTATTGAAGAACCAAATAATTTGGAGGAAGGACTATTGTATGCGCAGCTCTTTGTGATGTGCATCTCAAATGACCATTTTGTTGATATCATTTAGTTTTTAACCATGGGTAAAGCTCCAGAAGCATATTATACCCAACAAAAGAAGGAATTAGTACTTTGCTCTGGGGATTTTTTAGTGATTGCAAGTTACTTGTATAAGATGGGAATAGATGAAATACTGTGAAGGTATGTTCTTGAGTTTGAACACACTAGCATCCTCATTGAAGCACATGGAGAAGTGGCAGGAGGTCACTATGCAGGAAAAGTGACCACATAGAATATTTTGCGTGCTGGATTATGGTGGCTGACATTACATAAGGATTCTAAGGCATACTAGAATGCATGCAATGCTTGCCAAAGAATGGGGAAGCCTTCGTGAACAGATGAATTTCCTGTAAATCCTCAGGTCCCATTGTAGGTATTTGACAAGTGGGCCATTGATTTCATAGGTCCAATACAACCACCAGGAAAGAAGACAAGCATTGAGTATATCATTACTGCAATAGAGTATTTAACTGGTAGAGGTGCAACAATGAAGGATTGTACAACTCCTACAACTGCAAAATTTTTATTTGAATATTTCTGAACATGGTTTGGATGACCTAAGATATTGATGAGTGTACACTTTTCTTGAATGAAATGGTCAGCTTGATGCTTGAGGAATTCTAGGTGTATCATCAAAAGAGAATGTCCTATCACCCACAGGAAAATGGAACGATGGAAGCATTTAACAAAATATTGGAGAATGAATTGACGAAGGTATGTAAAGAGGAATGACTGGGATTTATGCATCCCAATAGTGATATGGTCCTATAGGACGACCTACAAGAAGTTGACAGACCAAACACCATTTAGGTTGGTCTATGGGATTGAAGCAGTGATGCTTATGGAGTATATTGTTCCAAGCTTACGTATTGCATGTTTGACAGATATGGTGAATCATGAGACCTTGGAGGAACAGCTCGAACAGTTGATGGAGTTAGAAGAGGACCTCTCTCTTGCAAGTTTTCACCAGCAAGCGAAAAAGGAACACAAGAAATCATGGCATGATAGGCATATTAAGTTTCACACTTTCAAGTTGGATGATTTAGTGTTGCTATATGATAGCAAGTTGTTGAGCCTCAAACCTGCACCCTCTCAGCCTTCTTTTTCCACTTACTTCATCCACCAAGCTGTTAAATCATTGCATTATAGTCTAAAAAGAGCTTCTGACATGGTTTTCTAACTATGCTTATGATTGTTGTTTGGTTTAGATTTTTGTTCAGGCACTTGCGGAAACTTGTCAGTTTCCGCAGCCAGCACAGGTTTCCGCAGCCAGCACAGGATTCCGCAGCCATTTTGTTAAAGGCTATGCTATAGGTGTCCTATGAAGAAACGAGCCACATGGGCAATCTACAGTGACAGCTACATGGAACGTGTCCCTTCAGATCAGCCAAATCATCCATAAAAGGTCACGGTCAACAAGGGTCAAAGGCAAAGCCAACCAAGGAATTTAGCGGTGGCACATCTCTGTTTTGAGCACGTGAAAGTTTACGTGGCACAGTCCTCAGCTCACGGAGACATCGAAACACCTGGAGATCAACCCCGTAACCTGAATCTAACAGCTACCACTCTGAAGATTTAATGAACATGATGACCGTTACGCTAGATCTCGGGTTGAGGAGATCTACGTGTCTCTGGCAATGCAATTGACAGCATAGGAATTAGTTAGTTAGTTACAACACTTTTCCATTATAAATAACGCGTTGATAAACGCTGTGTAGAAGCTTTTGGAGATGTAATTGTTGAACTGTTGTTATTATCACCCCACTGCACTCTGTTTTATATATTTTATTGCTGCTTTAATACATGAGAAGACTACTTTCCTGAGCTTGTTTTTGTGACTGTTCGTTAACTGGCCGAGGTGGCAGAGGGCCCCTGCGCACTAAATCCCTGTATAGTTTTCATTTGATTTTATTATGTTTCTATTTTCATAATCATTAGCTTGTATATAACATGTTGTTTTGATGTTTTTAGTTCACTGCTGTTTACATTTTCATTTCTATTTTCTTATAGTTGTCAGCTGATCAATGCTTTTCTACAGGTTTTCTTAGGCAGCCCGGGCAAATTTTCATCCTTTTGATAACTACTGACATATGAGATCATCTTGTCCTTCCTGCTAATTTTCATTTTCTGAAGTTTAATTCCAGCACTGTCCTTTTTCAAATTGTGTTTTGCTTTTTTATTTTTCTGCTACTTAGACATCATACTACTCATTTGTTTATGGTTTCTTTCTATAGTCAAGTGACTCTATTAGTAAGGAATCAGAATATTACTTATTGTAGTGTGATTTAGTTATCATATTACTTAACTTATTCATGCTTGCTTCCCATAAGGTAGATTGAGCTGAAGGGTAAAGGATCAGAAGAGTTGAAGTAGTGTGATTAGTTTCCTTTATGCAATTTAATTTCTTGCAATTTAGATATCATATTGCTTAACTTGTTCATGATTGCTTCCCATAAGGTAGATTGAGCTTAAGGGTAAAGGATCAGAAGAGTTGAAGTAGTGTGATTAGTTTCCTTTATGCAATTTAATTCCTTGTCATTTAGATATCATATTGCTTAACTTGTTCATGATTGCTTCCCACAAGGTAGATTGAGCTGAAGGGTAAAGGATTAGAAGAGTTGAAGTAGTGTGAATTAGTTGCTTTGCTTTTAGTTTTTGAGTTGCTTTAAGTTCAGTTTTTACTTTGTTTTTCATACAACAGCAAGGATACTGGGCCATTGTCATTAGTTCACTGTTTGATACATTTACTTTCTCTTAAGAATTGATTTCATTACAGTTATTTTAAAGCTTTCTTTTTGAACACTTTTAAGTTTTAGAAAATCACTGTAGAAATCACCATTACCATCCATACTTAACTTTCATTTTCACCATCACACATTAGGGAAATATAAATCCAAAAACAAACTAAAAAACTCAAAAACGACAAAAGACTAAGGAAATGGTTATCTTGTACATATAGTACACTTCACTTCGTCAGTTTACGAATCCCGGATTGACATTTTAAATAGCAATTTAGAACACACTAAATTGACCAAACATTTTGGCGTCGTTGCCGGGGAAGTGAAATTAGGTAGCCAATTTCTTAAAAAAAAAACAAGAAAATTTCAAGGAAGGAAAATTGATAACCTCTCAAAGTATGCTCTCCTCTTGCACTTAGTGTGATCTGGAGGACCGGAAAAGAGAAAGTTATTGGTTTAATAGTTTCTTGAGTATGCTCTCTTCTTGCACCTAGAGTGACCTGGAAGATCAGAAAGAGAATTATTAGCCCGACTTGAAGAAAAATAAAAAAAAATGACATGCATAGAGTAAGAGATTCTAGGGGAAGGTTTTTAGCTAGAGCCGAGAGTTCGATTTTTACAACTCCTTCTACCTCAAGGAATAGACAAGAGACACCTCCATCATCTCCAACCTACACTCCTAGCCCTAGGATTCCTGGAATTCAAGAGACAGTAGTTGAGTTAGGAGACTCTTCCTCACCATCCATCGAATCTGAATTAGGAAAAGATCCTTTCTTTTATTCTACAGGGAGACACATTGTAATTGAAGAAGTAGAATCATCCGAGGAAGAAGAGGGAGAAATTCCTCCTCGTTCGCCATTAGTAGAGGAATCAGAGGACTCTGAAATCTCTGAGAAAACTACCATGACAGAAGAGGGAGTTAACGGATTTGGTAGAGGTAGAGGCAGAGGAGGGGGAGGAGGAAATAATGGAGGAGGTAGAGGTAACAATGGGGGAAATAGGGATGGAGATAACTCATTTGGGTTTCCTATAGTCGATGAGGATTCTCGAGCAACAATGAAAAATATTTCACCATCTGTCCTCCCAAACTTTCATGGGTTAAGAAATGAAGATCCTGAAACATTTCTATTTGAGTTTGAGGTCGTGTGTCGAACCTATGATTATCTGGAAGACTCTCAAAAACTCAAACTGTTTCCTTCAACATTGAAAGGAGCTGCTTTGAAATGGTTCATGGGATTACTTACTCAATCCATTAGGACTTGGAATGATATGAAACAAACATTTCTGCATAGATACATGGGTTATTGTATGCCTACCAACCACAAGGATGAAGTATTTAAAATGGTACAAAGAGAAGATGAAAACTTGGAGGATTTACTTGAAAGATTCCAATACAATCTGAAAAGAGGAAAAATGAGTAACTTAGATGAGGAGACCTTGAAATCCCTTCTATTAAAAGCCATTAGAGATGAATGGATAGATACTTTGAACATGATGGGAAAAGGAGACATATCTCAACTTCCACTTCATGACATAGCAGAACTATGTGTCCATCTCTCAAGAGGAAAACCTAAAACTGGAAAACAACCTAGATATCCTTCTCTCATCAGAGTAAACAAATCTGTAACTGGATCAGTAAGTAGGGCTGAGATTGGCAATATGCTTGATGAATTCAAAACTGATATCTTAGGGAGTCTTAGTGAGCAACTAGACACTCTTAAGATACACAATAAGCAGAAAGCAGAAGCTGAAGCTTTAGCCATATTTTGCCCAAGATGTAGGAAAAAACATGCTCTCAAGGAATGTCCCTTGGATGCAAAAGTTGTAGAAACATGTGCGATCTGTCAGATAATCATGAGACCAAGGATTGTCCTTCAATTCCTGGGCTCAAACCTGTCTTTCAAGAAGATCCAAATACAATTGAGTCTCTCTGTTTTGTTGCAAGGAGACCTTGCTAGGGGCAACAAAATCAAGGGTTTAACAACTCTATGAACTTTCAACCCCCACCAAATTGGAATCCTTGGCAACAACCTTGGTCCCCTTTTCAATCAAGGGTACAAGGTATGCAAAATCCTTATGGGAGATTTGCTCAAGTTTATCAATATCCTCCGTCTTTTCAAAACCAACAAGCTCCACAACTTCCAAATGAAAACCCACAACTATCATTGCCATTTCAACAACAACAACTCTCTCAACAAAATCCAAACTCTCAACTCTTGCTTCCATTCCAACAGAAGTCAAATCAAATTCCTTCTCAGCCATTGCCAAACCCTAATAATAAAAACCCTCAAAATGCTTACATGATAGAAGGTCAACAATTTCCTGCCTATATGATTGTTCCTCTCAATGATGTACAACTCAGATCTGGTAGAGTTCTAGATAAACCTTCTATAAATGCCCAAAATCAAAGCTTTTCTGAGGAAGAATCTCTTGAATCCAATAAGGGTTCTGAAGCATCTCTTCAAAACCCAAACACTCTGAAAGAAAAAGAAAAAGAGCTAACCCCCACAACTCCTATAGTTGAGCAACCTGCATCTTCATCCACACCTCCTTTTCTTGAAAGATTACAAATTGACAAAGGGGTGGAAAAACAAATCTTGTTGCCTGACTATGATTTTCTAGATGAATTGAAGAATGTCTGTAATAATATTCCCTTGTTACAAGCCATTAAAGAGATTCCTATTCTAGCAAAAACAATAAAGGAGTTGAGTCTTAAAAGACCAGGAAGGAAACCTAGAGACACAAGAAGAATCCACCTGGTAGGGAAAATTGCAGACATCATGATGGGAAAAATTACTTTGCAGAAGTATGTAGATCTCGGTAGTCCAATTGTCAAAACACATATCAATGGGGTAGAAATTCCAAATACTTTGATTGATTTAGGGGCTGCTATCAACATTATGAGTAGATAGACTATGGAACAACTGAAACTTCCTAACCTTCTCTTTACACCTACTTTACTGCAACTTGCAGATCGATCAATTATTAAACCAGATGGTGTATTAGAAGACATTTCAGTCTCCTTAGACTCTTGGGAATATCCAGTGGATTTCATGATTTTAACTTCCAAGAGTAATTTAGGAGGACATCCTCTCATCTTAGGAAGACCTTGGCTAGCCACAGCCGATGCTTTCATCATTTGTAGGTCTGGAGATATGTATATTTCTGATGGTAATTCGACAAAGAAATTCAATCTGTATCCTCCAGCAAAAGCAATTACAGAAATAGGAGATAATGAATGGATTGATGATGAAGACACTATACAACATGTCTTTACCATTTCTGAAGTTAGTGAAGATAGTCTAATTCTGAAGTTAGTGAAGATAGTCTAATTCTCTGTAGTCCTTGGTGGGTTAAATTACTAGTCCTAGAGTCTGGTTGGATAAACGCTCTGGAGCCCTAAAAGACTCTCGTTTGAGTTACTAGTTCTTGGACCCATAGAGAGCTTGGGTAGAGATTGATCTGGTTGATCTTAGTGATATCTGATCGTCAGTTGGAATCACTAGCTGAGGGTTGAGGTGGTTTGGCCTCTGGAATCCATGGTTTTGATTTGTTTGGTTTATTCCATGATATTGTACATTCGTAATTGGAATATGGTGCAGGGGTGATTGGCTGAAAGAGATATTTGGTTCAGCCCAATCTATGGTCGGGTGGTATGTGGAAGACCTTAACTTGGTTAGTAATTTCCTATGTTAATAAGAGTTATTCTTCTATTGTGATTCATGGATATTTATTGGAAATTTGTTGGTGATATTATACCTGAGTTTCCACAGTTTATGTGATGGCTATTTTCTGTTTATATGTTGTTTATATGATGTGTATTTTCTATGGATATTTTCATGAATTGTTTAGCTATTGATTGGTAATGAATGTATGGAATAATAAAATCTGGTGCATCTATGTGGAGAGGGAACAGGGCATTCTCAATTATTCTTAGATGAATCTCAAAATTTTATGATTAGATATGCAGTCATAACTAGTAGCTTACATGTTTTCCATGTCTTTGACGAAATGTATGTTATGTTCTAGGTAGTCCAGTTCAAGTTCTGACTTCAAATTTGTATGTTTTTCTATTTTTTTGTGCCATCATTGATTCTAAGAAGTTACAGGAATTTTCTGGCAGTGGTCTGGAGGCTTTCCTCGAATCTAGGCTCAGATCTCAGGACCGCATGCTTCTAACTAGAAAAATTGGGTTGCAATCGCATGGATGCAGGATTGCGCATGCGGTTGGAGGCTTATAACCACCTGGACGACTTGTTATGGGTTCAGTTGGGGACCCAAGTTAGAGAAAAATGTTTCTATATTAGGTTTTTTCCCTTGGGGTGGTTATTCAGCTTTTGAGTGACCTGTAGCCCCTGTAGAATGTTATGAGATGTAACTTTGTCTTCTATGTTCGACCGCACTTCCTTAATGGAACGTAGGAGGTCGAGTCATGTCATAGTAGTCATAGTATCTCTTCCTCTCATATTTACCCTAGCATGATAGTTAAACTAGGTAGATATTAGATGGGTGGTTACAAAGGATCACGTTAAAGATTGATTTCAAACAATTACTAGACCACAATATTCCTCCATTATTCAACAAATCCTTGCACCAAATCCAAATTTACAGTTGGTCTCTCATATTTTAGCATACATTGAGGTATATTTTTCAAAGTTGGATATAATCACACTAGAGATATTGATATGTAAATTTCTTCACTCGAAATACTACTACACTTGAAAAAATCTTTTCTTTTTCAAAATAGAGTAGAATAGAAAACAAATAAAGCCATGCTTGGTGTTGTATTTGAGTTCTTGTTTTGAAATTTGATTTCATTTATTTTCTTGGAAATTTTCATTTGGTGTTGCAGTAAGAACCTCCTTGTTCATTAATCATTGGCAAGAATTCTACAAGAGAAGGAATATTTATGGAGGAAAATAGGTATATTTTCAGGAGCTAAAAAATTGAGGTATGAGAAAAATTCTTCTTATTATATTTTTCAAATATCAGATTTCAAATGTATAAAAAATTGCCAAAATTCCCAAGTAAGCTCTCTTCCCATGCCTTGTTGTGACCTAGAAGATTAGCAAGGAAAAGTTGGATATGGGCTAGCCTTGTAATGTCTAATTATGTTTAAGATCTAAAAAAATGACTAGGAGATCTAAAACAAAGGTAGAGATGGTTGTGCCAAATTGCAAACAATGTAATGGTGTTCTTTTAAAAACGTGATTTCTACAAGCCACATCGCAAGAGGGATTCGACCTTGAGTCAACCTACAAAAGAAACATGTAATCCAAAATTAGTTGAGTCTTGAGCCCTTGCTCAATTGAAAAACCACATTTCCATATTGCTCTGTTGGTCGATTGAAAATGGTGGATGGTTGATATTTCTAGGCATATGAAATAGACACATTTAAAAAATTATTTTTTGTGTGTTTTATGGTAAGTGATGCGTGGTTTCTATAATGGTCAAGTCATTTGGATTTTGAGGTGGATATCTTGGATCAATCTCGTCGTCCAATTTCCATCACACTTAAAGCATGTATTTTCCATCACATTTCACAAATTGAATGTATAGTCTAGTGGTAAGTTGTAGTGTTTGTGGTTCAAATTTCTTGAGTTCAATTCCATTTCCGATCCATCACATTGTTTCTAGTTCCACTTTGGTCAAAATGGGGTTGCCACATGGAAACCCATGATTGGTCCACGTGGCAATCCAATGTTGTACCATGTGTTAGTCATGTGATCGAACCACTCATCAGCCTAGTGAAATGCCACCTTAGTAACCATATCATCACTCAATCATACACCATATTAGATTCCATGTTAGTTTTCACATCAACTATCTTCCATGTTATCATTTTTCACGTCAACTGCCACATGTTCTCCCCTGGTGCTACCACGTGGCACCATTGCACAACCTTTTTCACATTTCTCTTTCAAAACATTTAGATGGCTATAAATTTCTTGTAGAACATCTGCTTGAATTGATTCAAGTGTTGTTTGAAAGGTATTCACACGATATATATCATGGAGTGATTTTCATCAACATTTGACACTATAAAAAAATGGTAATTGGTCTTCGTAAAAATCATTAGATCATTAAAACATATTTTTAATATGAATTTTGTTTAATTTTTTTTTGAATCACTCAAATTAGATATCAAATGAAGAAGTTATCAACAAAATATTGGCGAGTAGTCCAAAGCACACCATTTCTCGATAAATAAAATTTCATTTTTATTTATTTTCCTGGGATTTGATTTACTAGAACCATTTGTGATATTTTTTCATATCTATCATATGAAGAGAGATCTATAAACTCTCTCCATCGATAACCTTAAATTTTATTAGAAATAGCGCTAAGTTTTTGTAGGTTCCAAGATGATTAAATAAGATAAATCTATGCACGAGTGATATTCAAAAACCAAGTTATTTTCATAAGAGCATGTCTCAATGAAATCATGAATAATTCAAGTTATTCGAAGTTATATCACATTTATCATATCATTACTAACAAAATAAGCCCTCATGTAAGTCAATTATTTCATGGTCTACTCAATCATTTTCCTTCCTCTAAGCTTATAGTCCATCTAGGTTGAAGTCCAAATTTCCATCACTCTACTACTACCAGATCATGACTTCAAAAAAAAAAAAATTCCTTTGTAAGTTTAATATATTCCTACCTCGCTTACATTCACCCCTAACCCATTAATAAAGTAATTCAACTCACTTTCCATGCTAAGTTACCTCGTTTTCCTTTTCAATTTTCCAAATAAATCCTGCCTGGTAGTGAAAATATTTCATTTATGGTACTCAACACCATTACTTTATGATTTTTCTAGATGATGGGAGATTTATTAAGGACTCCATTCTAACAAGTCTTGACCCATCAACTTAAGCACATTATCTGGGCTTAGTACTAGAGATCTTTTAGTACCTTTAGGCTTGCATGCGTATTGATGTGCTAGATTTTTCTGCCAACAGTTAGGGGATCTCCACAGTGCAAAATCATGATTAGGCTCTACACCATTAGGGATAGGAGTCCCATATGGTATTGGGGTCCGTCTACCACCATGTTTTTTAGAGATTTGTTTTGGACAAAATGAACAACAAGCATTAGAAACCAACAAATAAAGTTTTTTATAAACACAAGTTAAGTAGCCTTATGGAAACTTAACATGTGAGATGTTGTGAACATAACAACAGCAAAAGAACATGACTTGAATCTTAAATAAGTAATGTTAACAAGCATTTAATTAAAATTCATGTATAAAATTAAAGATTTGTTTTATGATTATGAATCAATTCATAACCGACAACAAACATGCAAGTATTTAAGAACATACAATCCCATGTATGATATGTGCTTAAATAAACAAAGCATTTTGTTAATGTAAACACATGGAAACAAACATATTCCATCACATCATTGCAAGAATAGCCTCACAATGACTAACAAAGAATGTAATGGAATGGCATGCCTAGGCTCAAAGAGCTTCAAAAATTAAGTTGAAATATTCACAACACCATCACCTGAAATGCCCATCAAATCCATTAGTGGAGATGGAAATCCACCACTTGAATCCTCGAAATGATCTATAAGCTCTCAAACAGTACACACAAATTAATTCCAAAATTGAAGGTCCTTTACATCTAGCCATGAGGGTTTATTTATAGAAGGTAGAGTGACCTTTCACCTACCATGACCTTTCACCTACCCTCATGACTCTTCAACTTCCACATGAATTTTCACATTCCATATGGCTTTCTAGTCTAAATTCTAATTTACTTTTTAAAGAAACAAAATATCCTCATTCAAAAACTTTAGTGATGGAAATATCTCGAGCCTCTCCTTGTATATCCATAACCAAGTATGCTTGGAAAACATTGTATTCATTAGAAAATGCCAAGATATTGTGTTGTAGTTCATCTCCATGCCTTGTGAGGCATTCTAATGCATCTAGTACCAATATTGGCATTTTAGGTTGCACTTATTTCAACAACATTGTGAGCTTTGTGTGTCACTTCATAGGCTCAATCACATACTACCCTATCACTTCTTTTGTAACCTCCAATTTGTCTCTTGTAGCATCTTTCTTATTCGGATCCAAAATTCCTTGAATATATTGTTTGGCTTCTTCTTCTGGCCTTATTTCACGCAATGTACCATTATAAGCTATTTTGTGTACTTTTACAAGATATTCCAACCCATTAAATAAGGTCTTATAAGAGTCCATTACTTTGTCTAGGTCTTTGCTCAACTTCTCATGTGATTGCATATTGATCTTGACATCAACCTTATCCATCTCTTTTATTATCCAATTCTTTCCTTGGAAATTATTACGTGCATTAGGATACTTCAAACTCCATTCATACATGAAATCAACTATCGAGGATTCCAGTTTGATTAATATAAATCTTTCTTTTAATTCACCTTGCATGTTGGGAAATTGAGCCATAACTTGATGTAGGGTAAACATCTCATTACAATCAAAATACATATCTTCTTCTAGAACCTTAGACTCTTCAAGAATGGATGTCTTCAAGTCCTCACCTTCCGAGTGTAAGGTCAAAAAATTTTTGTTCTCATTCTATGGTTATAGATTATTCTTCTTAGAGATGACCAATTTTTCTTTCAAGTATTCAACTTGTTTTGATAATAATTCTATATTTATTTCAGTGGAAATTGCAAAAGCAGTCTCGACAGAAGATATTACTCTAGAGTCCTTTGTAGCATTCATTACTATCTCCCTTTATGTAACATCCAATACAAGATTTCCTGGATTCTTGGCTAATCATATGCATCTTTCCTATATGATCTTACACTAGACTTGGTCAAAAGTAATCCTAGAGAAATCCAATACCTCCGCCTCCTCTTTTGTTATCATCCCTAATCTCTAAGATGGGACATTCCCATCGGTGATAGGAGTAGGTGGTGGGACATTCAATGTGGGAAACTCTAGCAGCATTTCTCATCCCTTAATTATATTCATTCTCTTTATCCATTAATTCCTGCTCAAGCTATTTAGCTAAGGCCTCTTCTTGCATCATGGTTTATTCCTCCTCCTTTATCTTTCTTTCAATCTTCTTATTTCTTCCTTTGTTGTTCTTCAACTTTCTTCTTTAGTTCTTCCTCTTCTCTTTTTCTTTGTGGCTTCTTCTTTCCCCTTTCTCATTATCTCTTCATTCTTCATCTTTATGGCCTCTTTTCTTTCCCTCTCTTCCTCCTTATTTTTCATGTTCTCTTCTACTTCTTGTTTATTTCTTCTTTCCCTTATCTTCCTCCACTTTATTCCATTGAGCCTCTTCTTCTCCTTGCTTCTTTTAGGTTTATTCCTTATCAACGTTTTTTTTTCTTTTGCTTTTCGTTTCTAGTTTCTTGCCCTTGCTTTCTCTTGAGAATAGCTTCTCTTGCTTCCGAGCTCACGCTTTCTTGGGATTCATGCTCTGATTTCTCTTCCTCTTTAATTTGCAAACTTGATTACAGTGCTTTGGAAGAGTTATAAAAGTTTTTAACATTTTCCTCTTCTGCTTCAGTGACTGAGGCATATGCCCAATTGTATACAATTTATTTGTAGTGTGTCATGGAAATACCCCTTGGGTCATATCTATAGACACTTAATTCACAAAATCGAAATCATTGGAATTCATCAAATTTTGCTTCTACTTCCTTAAAACTATTAATAAAATAAGCTCCAATAGTTAGTCGGTAGATAGGGGAGGAAGCTTTCTTGGCTTTAACCAAGGTCTTGGACAATCTTATGGTGAGTTGGTAAGACAATTCCTACAACACCAATTTTTCCATAGTAAATGTAGGAAGAGCGTGAGGAAGTTTATAAGCACCAAATACACTGATATAAGTAGCATCACCATTAGGAAAACAGTCTGCAAATGTCATGTAAATAATCCCTAGCTCTACTAGACATGCATGAAGGTTATGTGCTGAAGAGTACATTATAGAGAGGAGAGCTTAATTATTTTGAAATTTTCTCATATATCCCTCTGTACCTCGTGTTCTACAAACCTTTGAAATATATATGCACTCGTAATTCCTCTTTGGGAGTCCACTTCAAACCTAACCCTTCAAAGTCACACTTTTCGTATATAACATCCAATAGGTAAGATTCCATGTAAAATTCTTACTTCTATCCTTTTAATAGATTATTTTCTTCACAAGAATTAGATTTAATGGAGGATGTTATGCTTCAGTGGAAAGGTAGAGGTCACTTATGCTAGTCATAAATTTAGCACTTAGTGACACTAAGGCTTAAGAATGTGACTTCTGATGAGGAAAAGGGATGAAGCCCATTCTAGTCACTAGTCGCATTTCTTAATCACAATGGGTCTAAGTATCACTTATAATCATGATTTATAAATGGCAAGAGCGCTTCTTCAACTTAGAATCTACAAGGGTCGTAAGGAGGATGTGTTAAACTTTGAAGTGCTAATACAATGGATACAATGGTTCTACTAATACATCATATGCATTTTGCCCAAAAAAACATGATTCCCCTTAAAGATATTCACATAGCTTCAAATCCATTTGAAATTGATTGTGAATGAACACAAACAATTAGATTATGCAATTTCAATGAGTGAAGACAGTCTTGTATCATATGATATAGAAATCAGAGGTATTTAAATGAATTTCAAGGTCAATTTAGGGTAGAAAATCTTGGCCAGAACTATGAGTAGAGAAGGAATTCAGGAATTTGCGCAAGGATTCAGTTCATATAGCCAATAGAGGGGACAAAGAGGTATCTTTGATGGTTGGGTGCGTAGATGACAGGAATGAATACACATTAATAGTTATATGTATACAAGGTTAGGGAAGATTAATCAATCACATAACCAGACAAGTAATGATGGTGAGGGAGGTGGGTTACTTACCAAATATTTGTGGCTACAAATCCTATCTGAAGGAGAGGTCTCCTCATCTAGTTTTGAATTAATAATAAATGAGAGGAGAAGGTTTTTGATATACATGTGAGGACATGTGCGAAGGAGTTACAATTTGAAAGTGTGACTTGGCCTTATCGTATGTGATAGAGGAAATCCTAGTCACAAATCACAATTTCAAAAGGTAGTCATAAGTCGCTATGAACTAGAAATGTTACTTGTGACTTATGAGGATGAGCTACTTAGGGTAAGTTGCAAAATGCACTTCTAGAGGCTAGGGAGACTAGCACTGCAAGTTGCGATTGTGACTTGCAACTATGAAGAAAATACAAGTTTTAATGCTTCAACGCTAGGCTCTCTAAGATGCAATGGAACCATAGCTATGTTGGGATGTATTATATTCTTTCCACAACTAGCCCACGTAATTAACCGGGGGGTTAGAGGGGGGGTGGGAGGGTTGGAGCCCCCCCCCCCTTCGTTACACTGATTGCATAGCGGGGGGGTCACAGGGGGTTTGAGGGGTGCAGGTAGCCCCCCTCTATGGGGTCCAGGGCAGCGCAACAGAAAATTTTGGTTTTGGACCCTATATTAGGTTGGGCGGACCTACCTATGGTTTTCTTCATGATTTTCGCACATGGTTTTGGATGCGATGGTTTTCGGTCCATGGTATTGGATGCTTCAGCATGTATAAATATGTATTGTAACATTGAAAGGAACATAATGAAAAATCAACCTGGTAGTCCCAATTTTGGGATCTAGGGGGAAATATCTGTGTATATGTGTTTTATTTGTTATGCTCTCGCATTGTTTATTTTCTGTGTTTTAGAATTCGTATGCAGGTAAGTTCTGTACGGGGTTAAAAACTACAAGCTAGGGAAAAGGAGGAACCAAAGCGTAAGAAATCAGGGGAAAATTTTGAAAAGTAGTTGAGCAAATGGGGTCTCCAAATTTTGAAATAATAAAAAAATTGGGGTTGTTGTAGCAACTAAAAAAAATGCAATTTACTAGTAGAACCTCGGATTCTCTATTTGTAATTTACTCTAATATGAAGTACAATCCTCAAGAAATGTTGTCTTATACTTATAGATCTGACTAGTTTCATTGTGAAACCTGGTTATGGGTGTATCCTCTTTATCACTTTGATTGGCTTGTTTCGATAAGATAGTGAATATGTTTGGAATTAAAGTGAGTCTTCAATGTTGACCTGCTACCAGCGAGCATCCACAAACCCAGTGGAGCCACTCAAGAAATCACAAGCATTTCTTCACTGCCAGCAAGCGTCTATAGCCCTGATGAAGTTTCTAGTATCACCTCTTGGTGCAGAAATCGTTATCAATCATTTACCCTCTATTTAATTAATTTTCTTTAGTATACACATTGGCATCATTTATTGGGTGTTTATTTTGACACAACAGGTGAGGGACCCTGACTTATTTTACAAGAAAGATATGTTATTTCCCGTTTTCATAGACTTTAATATTTTTCAAAATATGCTTTCCCACTATGTGCTTTCTCCCTTTCCCTTCTATAACCACTAGGTCAACTCAATAAGAACACAAAATTGAGTTTTAAAATCAAATTCAAGTAAAAAAATCCTATTAAGTATATGGGGTGTTCCAGCTGGTTATATTTATCCATAAGTCTAATCCATATTTTCCTTATGGATATTATTCTCTCATAAATATCTTCAAGACTAAATAATGGAAAGAGATCTAAAGCTAGCCAATGATTAAACAATTACCACAGTATTTGTAAACCATTTGACTTATTAATGATGTCCCACAACATTTTATTTATAAACTAACCTTTATTTATGTACAAAGCCATTTGGGAAATATTGAAAGGAAAATAAATGAGAAAATGACAGGAAACTAAAAATATGATAGGAAAATAAAGGAATAAAACTAAAATGACATGAATGTAATATGTACGAACAAGAGAGAAATTATAAGAGTTGTTAACTAAAATAAAATTTCAAGCCTTGGCCATTCATGGGAAGGGACTCGACCTTCCCATCTAGGGTTTGGATATGATAAGTATGTTGGCCAAGTTTTTCTTTGACTTGATATGGACCAATCCATAGGGATTGAAACTTGGTGTGATTTCCCTTGTCTTCATGGGATTTATCCCATTTCAAGACAAGATCTCCCACACTAAATTCATTATTTCCTACAAATTTCTTGTCGAGCCATCTCTTGATCTAGTTCTAGTGAGAGGGATAAAGTTTCAAAGCCTTTTTCCTTTCTTCCTAATGTTTTAACAAGGTGTCAATCCTACTTTTCATAATTGGGCATGACATACCCCAATATTCTTGGGAAAACTATAAAGCAGGAAGGTACATGTTGGATTGTAGAATTTTTTTTTATACCAGTAAGTAACGAGAAGTACCAAGAGAAGATCTAGGAGTGACCTACTCATCCAAAAGATAATTCATTAGATAATTTTTCTAATTTATCTAATGAGTGAGCACAGTTTTCTTGGTGATACAGATCAATTTTTTATTTGTGGATTCGACTAGTCCATTACCTTGGGGGTAGTACTTAGCAAAATGTTTCAACACAATCCCATTTTCTAAAGAAACTTTGTACAACCTTAATGATGAAAAATAAATTTCACTATAAAAAACAATTGAGGTTGGGGCACCAAACCTAGTAATCATCTTTCAATTGAGAAATTAAATTATCTCTTCATAGTTCACTGGTCTGAGTGGAACAACTTCAACCTACCTTGTAAAGTAATCTGTGACTATGAGAATATAATTGTGCTACTTCAAGGAATGAAGAGTGATTTCCAGAATTACATACATGCCCCACTTTTGAACAGGTTCTTCTACTACAATGGGCTAGAGTGGAGCAATTGATCATATCTCTTTTCCAGCAAACCTCTAACAGCTGGAAAATTTCCGTGCATATGCGTAATCATCTCTAAATAATGTAGGATAATAATAACCAACCCTAAAGATCTTGTTTGTTGTTTTATCACCAGTATAGTGTCCTCTTACTAGACCATCATGTAGTTCCTTTAAGACCTTCTTAGCATCATAATATTCCAAACATTTCAACAAAACACCATTGTGGTATATCCAAAATAGATCTCCATGTACCAACTATTAAGAGGAGGATTTTAATCTCATGGCCCTTTTTTACTTCACTCATAAATTAGAAGGAAAAGTTCCTTGTTGTATATATTTCCTAAAATCTCCATACCGAGGTGATGTTGAACTACGTGTGGGTGAAAACTCATTCTTATACATCTTAATATTTTATTCCCATCCTAGGATTTCTTCTTGATGTGGATCTGCAGATTTAGCAGTAAGCTTACATAAGATATGGAATTTGATGTGTGATTCGATTTGAACTCAATGTCATATTCTTGTAAGGAAGTCATCCAATTGGCTCTGCATTCTCCTATCTCCTATTACATGAATAATGATCTAACTGCAGGGTGAGGCACAAACACTATTAAATTATTTTTAAGAATATAAGGCCTAACGTGTTTGACAACATTGTACACAACATAAGCTTTCTTATCCATATCAGGATAATTCAACTCTAATCCTTGCATGCCCATACTCATAAAGGATATAGGCCGTTCATTTCCTTGGTCGGCTTTATAAGTCGAAACAAATGTTAATGAAGAATATAAAGAAAAAGTATAGAGCAAGAAATATCTGTTGAAGTTGGGGTTGTAGAGAGTAGGAGCCTCAGCTATAGTTTTCTTGATTTGTGGGAAAATGTCCTTCTCCTTTTGGTTCCATTTATACATAACATACCTTTTTATCATATCTTGTAGTGGCTTCATGATTTGGGCATAGTCTAAAATAAACTTTGGAAGGAAATTAATTTAACCCAAAAATGATTGCATATCTTTCTTACCATTTGGATATGGGATCTATGTGATGGCCCTAATGTTCTTAGGTTCAATCGTAATATTTTTATTCATGATGATATTTCGTAAGAGATTCCCTTCAAACACCATATTTTCTGCAACGCTAAAAAATTTGCCTCAAATGACGTAAATGATCTAATCTTTTCTTTGATAGCATTGTGACATCATCAAGGTACACCACCACACTCTAACCAATCATCATGCAAAATGCAATATCCATTTTTCTTTGAAATCCAACTCCTACGTTAATAGTATGAAATGGATTATGTATAAATACAAAGGTTCCCATTTGGTTATGAAAGTAGTATTCAATATATATGGCTCAAAAACTAGTACTAGGTTATGGCTAGAAAATGCATCAAGTAAAGAAAACATCTCATACCATGAAACCATTTTAAGGATATGTTGCATGGAGGGAAATGGGTAGTTATCTTTATCCGAAGCTTGATTGATATTTCAATAATCAAAACACAAGCAAATCTCTCCAGATTTATTTCTTATAAGAACAATATTAGAGACCTAAATCAAATGCCTGACTCTAAAAATAATATTTGTATCCAAAATATTATTTAATTCTTTTTGTATTAAAGGCTCAAGCATTGGATGTATCTTTCTAAGTTTTTTATGAAAAGTCTTCACCCTGTCTTTTATTAGGATGACATGTTGGTTGATCTAAATATTGTATGTCTTTATGTCTTCGTATGTTTAAGAAAAAATGTTTTGATATTTCTTGAATAACTTAATTAAATATTATCTCTTGTCTGAGGAGAAATAGGTAACAAGATTGATGAACTTTGGGTCTTCTTTTATTCTGAGATTGATTTTTTTGTGCAATAATGTATATATTTAACTTGTTGTATTGGGAGTTCCTTTAAATCGTTTATGCAAGTCAAAATACTTTTTTAGTGGCACAAAACCTTTTGGAATTGGGTTTTCCTCTTGTGAATTATCTTTTTCTTGCAAGACTTTATCGTGTTATTCCTTGTTTACACTCGTATCTATTAAAATGTTTGTATTAGCCAAAGAGTCCAATATTTGTTGAGCATCATTAAAATGTTTGTATTAGCCAGAGAGTCCAATATTTGTTACATTATCTGGGACAGTAGGTTTATAAATTATTTCAATAGAAAAACCATCCCTATGTGGTGTAATTCTATAAGAAACATTTGCTAACGTATCAACTACAACATTATTAATTCTTGGGACAAATTTAATACTATAAGCTATAAATTCATAAATAAATTTCCATACCTCCCAATGGTAGTTTTTCATATGAGGTGAATGGCAATGAATGGTATTTTTTAAATGTACAATGATAATCTCAGAGTCACCAATTACCTTCAAACACTCTACCTTCACGTCGATGGCCTTATTTAGTCCAAGAATTAATGCTTGATATTTTGTAGTGTTGTTAGTACATTGAAATTTTGAATGGCAAGAAATCAAAAATTTATTTTTTTGGGGGTCCATTAGGATACATCCTGCACCAACTCCATCATGTTTTTTTTATCTATCATAATAAAATGTCCACAAGTCAGTATTTACATAGTAAGTAGAACCTAATCTAAAATTATTTACATCTATAGTACACATTTCATTTTCACCAGCTAGAGGGAGAGGAAGGAATTATAGCTATGTATCTAACAACATGGGTAACAACATGCCTTGGTAGCAACAAATGTTAGATTCTAAAAAGTAGTTCTCCAATTATTACTCAGTGATACTAATCGGTTCATTAGGCTCCTCTAACTCAATAACCATATAGTTCATGTGTGGCTCGTTATTAACCATAATCTAATTATTCTTTCCTTTTTATGGGAGCCGCAAATGAAACCATTATGAGGTAAACTATCATTGAAGTTTACTATACTAGATTTTGTTCAATAGAAGCCTATATGCCTCCAGAATATCAACATCCATAATGTCAATGAACTGATGACCACCTGAGTTAGAAGACAATCTAATAAACATGTTATTAAGTTCTCCCATAACTTGTACCTAAGATCTGTCAAGTTGGATAATCATTTCATCTATTTTCTTTGATTTAGAATTAATATTTTTTCAAACAAACCAAGGCATAACATGTGTCGATGCACCGGAATAATGTAGACATTTATGCACATTATAATTGAAGATCTAAAATGTCAATAAAATTAGAGGTACTATAGATTTTGAATTAACATTTGTCACATTAACAATGGGTTCGACATTTACAGAGGCTTTATACTAATCAATAGAAGAACAAGTGTATTTCCGGGCTGAAGGCAACGATTCAAAAGTCTTCATAAGTAGCTCCCTCTTCCCATGCAACATGGCTAGCTCAAAGAATGATATATTCACTCGATATTTCTTTATATATTAAATAATGTTATAGTCCATATTTCAAGATACACTCGCATATTTGGATGGCTGGTTCAAGGTTGATGGTTGAGAAGATTTGGTAGCCGCTTGAGTAGTATTAGAATTACATTTATCACTCCATGAACTACTCTTTGAACCCTTCCTGGTTGAATATTTAGGAGTTAAATTTTGAGCAAGGTATTTAAAAGTAAATATCCTTCTCAACAACGCATTCTTGTTATCATCCAAAGTGGGTTCAACCACTGGATCTTTACTCTTCAAATTGCATTTATTAAGAGGATTTGCAAGAGGCCTCTCCCCAACTGGCTCATCCCCAAATGACTAAGGTTCACCATCTCTGACAACTTCAAATTCCATTATAGATGAGCTAGTGTTATCCTTAGTAAGGGAGGAATATTCTTCCTCTTTCGATTGGTCATATTAATCTTCAATTGTTTGATCATTGAACACTTTATTTACCATTGTGGTCATATGTTGTAGCCATTGTTGGCATGTTTCCTTGGAGCTAGTAGCTTGGTGGAAGGTGCAATAACTGTCCACACCTAATTCTTCAAAATTAAGATTCATTATCGAGCTTTTCACAATCAAGATTTGTGTTGATTTAGTCGGTTGATCTGTAATCTTCTTAAAATAGGATTGAAATATTTTCTACTAGAAGAGATTCCACTTGTCTTTCTTTTCAAATTAGACACCTAATTAGTTAAGTTTTTGAGATATTTCACTAAAATTTCAAAATCAAATGCATCTTTATTACCAGACTTACTAGAGGAAGCTTAAGATATTTTTACCAATATCCTTGTGTTCATCTTGGACCTCATCTGCTCCTATAGCGATCATGCCCTTCCTGAGGGTAATGGCTTACAAAGTTCTCAATTAATGTAGCCTTCACTTCTCTCTTAATGAACAGAGTAATGTTATATGTCAACAATGAGTATTGTAATCACGCGTGATAGAATCATGGGGAGGCACATCATTCAGAAACTCTTTTAGAATAGTTGTGAAATGTTAATTGAAATATTTAACATTTTCTTTCTTCCCATCTTTGGTGAGCTGAGATCCTTCGGGAGCATTACAGGTGTCTTCTCATTAGATGAATTTCTAGCCTAAAAGTGCCCATGAAATTTTCACATAATTTCCATGTCATAATATGTAAACCAATCAAAATGCTTTAAATTTAAAAATAGGTACATGTAAATATTTTGGAAGGAAAAGAAGAAAAACCACTTTTTTTACTTGTATTTTAGCTTATCTTCTTATAGGTTTACCCAAATTTCAAGTGTACACACCCATTGGATGCAGAATTAAATTCCACATATAATGCGTACCCATTATGGATCATTTTGGGAAGATGCACATTGAAAAAAATTAATATACATTAATAAATGTATTCAATACACTTTTTTAATGTATCTTCAACTTTTTTCAATGTGGGACTTCTCAAAAGTATCCATAATGGGTATTCGTTGGATGTGGAATTTAATGTCGCATCTAATGAGTGTCTACACTTGAAATTTGGATAAATTGATAAGGAGATAGGCCAAAAATACAAGTAAAAAAAGTAATTTTGTTCTTTTCCCTCCAAAATTCATAACTCTTATTTTATTATTTTATTATTTTAACTATTTTTCTATTATTTTTCCTTAGGAGGCAACTTTTAGGCTGAAATTTCCTCTATTGCTTCAGAAAATGTTTCAAGGAAACCTGTTTGGAACTCATCCTAAGTTCAAATATATGCTACAAGAAGAGTATGGTACCATACATCAGCTCTATTCTTGAATGTGTATGGAAAAAATCTGCAATCAATATCCTCATGTTGCACATTCATAATCTTTAGTGATAGATAGAAATTATTGATGTACTCTTCTGTAGAAATTCCTTTTTCTGGGTCATACTTAGTAAGGTGTTTTGAGGGATGGAAAGGTAATTCATGAAGAATACTTTGAATATGAAGGTGGAATGTGCAATCCAGGTCAAATGTTTTTCTTTATCGTCGACCATGTTTTTGATGTCTTTGTCACTTTCTAAATTAGATCATGAGCCATCACTATCATTCAAAAAATTCCCTTTGTTTCTTACATTCTCTTCATTCTCAGGTCATCCAATGTGTTTATTTTTCTGAGTAGGTCCCTGATTTTCACCCTCTAAATTTTCCCCTTCAATATCCTCCCCTTTAGTGTTCTCCAAATTAACTTTACTTCCAAAGCCCTCTAGCAAATTGCTTTCTACGACATCTACAAAGTCATCCAAATAAATGTTAACCAAATATTGAACTGTATTAATTAACACTCCTTGATGATTTTTTTGTGGTTGAGTCATGTGCTTATGTGACAATAGATATGTATTGGTAATAATTCCAATCTTTCTGGTGTATTCATGGGTAATAGGGTGAGGGATGTTAACTAGTCATAAGTGACTTTGTATACTTCTTCAAGAATATGCAAAGGTGATTCCAATTTACTATTTTCTTAGGTAGGAGGATATGGAAAATATGAATAGGTTGGTTACATTCTTGTTCATAAGCCTCAATGAAGATGATTTATACTAGCGATACAATGATGGCCCTCCTAGCACCAAATTTGTTGATAGGTCATATTTTTCCACCAACAATTAAGGGATCTCCCTAGTCAAAAATCCAAACAAGACTCTACACCATTTAGGATAGGAGTTACATCTTCTATATGGGCCTCACTACCATCATGTTTCTTAGAGATTTGTTTTGGACAGAATGAACAACAAGCATTAGAAAAAGAAAAAAAAATTGATAAAAAAAAAAGTTAAGCAGCTTTATGGAAACTTAACATATGAGATTCTATGAACATAACAACAACTAAATAACATGACATGAATCTTAAAGATGTAATGCTAGCATGACTTCAATTAAATTTCATGTATAAAGAGGAAAAAAATATTTTCTATTATGAATCAATTACTAATCGACAACAAACATGAAAGTAATTAAAAGCATACAATCCCATGTACGGTATGTTATTAAACCAACAAATTAGTTCATTGATGTAAAAAAATGGAAACAAACATATACCACCAAATCATTGCAAGAAGAGTGTTGCAATACTCAACAACACATGTAAGGAATTGTGTGCCTAGGATCAAAGAGTTTAAAACCTTAAGCTGAAATATTCACAACACCATCATAGGAAATTCCCATAAAATCCATTTGTGGAGATGCAAAGCAACCACTTGAATCCTCAAAAGGGTCTATAAGCCCTCAAACAATATTCACAAATCAAGTCAAAAACTGAAGGTCCTTTACATCTAGCCATGACGGTTTATTTATAGAATGTAGAGTGACATTTCACCTATGATGGCCTTTCACCAACCATGACCTTTCACCTACTTTCATGAATCTTCAACTTCCACAAGACTTTTCACATTCCATATGACTTTCTACTATAAATTCTAATTTACTTTTTACTAAAATACAAATTTCATTGAAATTAAAGAAACAAAATATCCTCATTAGACAACTTTGATGATGGAAGGATCTGGAGCCTCTACCTATAGATCCCTAATAAGGTAAGCTTGTTAAACCTTGTATTCATAAGAATTTGTCAAGATCTTATGTCGTAGTTCATCTCGATGCCTCTTGAGGCATTCTAATGCATGTAGTACCAAGATTAGATTTTTAGCTTGCACCTATTTCAACAGAATTGTGAGCTTTGTGTGTATCTTTACAGGGTCAATCACATATTGTACTATCACTTCTTTTGTAGCCTCCAAATCTTCTATTATAAAAAATTTCTTAATCAAATCCAAAATTTCTTTATTCTCTTGCTTGAATTCTTCTTTTAACCTTGTTCCACCTAATGCACCAATAAAAGGTATTTTGTGTATTTTGACAAGAGATTCTAGCCCATTATAAAATGTCTTATAAGAGGCCAATACTTTTTCCAGGTCTCTACTCAACTTCTTGTTGTACTGTTTTCTTCTCAATGATGTACGAAAAAATCCCACTTAAGATTGTGGATGACAAACAATCTCAACAATATAAATGGCTTCTAAACATTGTAGATCTGCAACAATTGATATAAACAAAACCTTCCAAAGTTCGGATCTATGTCACAATCATAGTTAAACAACAAAAAGAAAGAGTAATAACTCCAATCATCCAATGGAAACTAGATAGTAAAGAATAATTTTATTACAACACATTTGAAGAGAATAGATAAATGTTACCATTCCCAAACTATGGGATGGGTTCTTGGCTATCATCAAATGTCTTCAGCTTGTGTAGAGTCTCTCTCCTCTATAATGTATAAACCCAACAAAATATGGTGTGCGACAATGAAAATAATCAAAGTTACAACAGTGAGTGCAACAATGAAAATATTCAAAAGTGAATAATGAATGGAAGACCCTTCTATTTATAACAAAATATTGAGTTATACTTGAATAATCAAAAATAATCAAATATTATTGATCCCATTCTTGGAATAACCACTTGGAATATTTTATTATATTTGGTTATGAGGGAAAAAGTGTTTAAACTTTTATTTAGAAATAAAAAATAAATAAATTATTTATTTATCATCTCAATGAATTAGTTAATGAATAATAAACAAATAAGGATTTATCTCATTATTCCAAAGGGATTTAGTCAAATTTAACAAAGAATAATAATTAATTAGTGATTAATTAATTATTCGTAGAGAAAAATAAGATAAATAATGATTTATTTGTTTATTTTTCATGATTGGGTCAGATTTGACAAGGAATAATAATAAAACAATGGTTTAATTAATTATTCCTAGAAGAAAAAAAAAAAAGAGTGATTTATTGAATTACTTTTCATGGGTTTAACTCTAAATTACTTAACAAAGGTGGTTTATTAGGTAATTTCTCACGGTGAAAGAAACTTTACTACAGTAAAATTGGCTTTACATGGTGTAATTTGACCCGTCTAGTAAATTAGGCTAGATGATCATATTTTTAGTGATAACAGATTTCCCCCAATGTACGAGTGTTAGGAGAAAAACATATGACCGAACTACGTTGTAAAGACACAATCGCTAGACAACACAGGGGAGTCCAAGAGAGAGAGAGAGACAAATGAAGTTGAATTGAAAGAGGATAGGGACAAAGGGGGAAAGACTAATGCAAGTCTCCTTTTATGTTGTGGTACCAGAATTCGTTGATGCGGGGGAGGCATACCCATACCCGCCGAGATAACTTAGTACTAAAATAATGGTTTGTCCAGAAATATAAAGCTGAGAAATGAAGTACATGTTGAATGGTACATGACATGTTGGATAACAAAGCCAGAAAATAATACAATGTGTCCCATATACATAATGCACCTGGAAAACATGAGAGAGAGTTGAATACAATAATATCTGAGTACATGAGATACAAAGCCCCTTCCCTCAAGAAATGGGTGGGATGGAGGGTTGAACAACCAAAGAAGCCCTGCTGAACAAGGAAGGGCTCTGCAAAACTGAATGGATCATCTGGAGGAGATGTACATACTATGAACACTACGATCGATAGAAACCGAACCCATCAACACTATGGAACTGCATCTAAGGCTATAGAATTGTAGGTATGCATCCGGGAATGTGGGGGCTACCTGAAGGCCCGCCCCCTCATGAGGTCTGAAACATCTCACACACACCTGAGAATCATTGGTACAATCTACTGCATCACTGGACCATCTCCGTTTGATGCGCATGATAGCCCGTTGGAAAGATCTCTCCAAGGACTACGACAGAAAAGACAATTTTTTGATAGAAAAATTGCTTGGCGGTAGATTTCCCAAAATACGTCGTTTAGGGCCTCAAAACGGCTCCGGAAGTTCAGGACCCGAGAAACTGCTAAAAATAGTAAGTTGTGCTACAATTAAGGAAACTGAAAATGCTAAGAGAAACAATGGTGGGGGTCCAGGTGGACTTGGCAGGTGGCCACCAATATCCACCTGGATCATTCCTCCCCCCTTAGGAAGCAATGGTCCCCATTGCGTTGAGTTCCTCCATGAGATGAGGAAACTTTTGCTGAACTTGGTCCCTGGTGAGCCACTTGCCCTGGTGAAGGAGTTGGCCTGCTTTGACAACTCGATACAGTTGGATATTCTGTTGGCGAGCGTTCTTGATTTATGTGTCCATGATCTCATTAGTTGCAGCTTGTTCCATGCAATCTGGATTTAATTTTGTGGGTGTGAGCTATTCTGCAATGTCGGATGTGTCTAGCAATGGTGGAAAGTATGGCCGAAGGCGGTCCACATTGAACCCTGGGTGCAGGCCAAGGAATGGAGGAATGCTATGCTTCCAAGTATTATTGCCCGTAGCCTTGGTACTGGTGTAAGGACCATGTCGGAGTGGTCTGAGTTTCTGACGGGTTCTGGTAAGGCATTCTCTCTGCAGATGCAACCAAACTTTGTCGCCCACATGAAACTTGTGTGGTACCCCTGTGGGTGAGGAGAAGTTGTTCTTGTGTTCTGTCATGACCGTATCCCTTTTTTGTTGCTGCTGTGTGAAGGAACCCTTTGCGGGGGTCATGGATGTAGCAACAATATTCCCCTTACTTTGGGAGTGAACTAGACAGAAAATGAATTTCCTAGTCTGGGACATGAGCTTGCTGCCTTTCTTGGCAGTGATCAAAGAGGTGGCGGTAGGTGGGGCTACCTCCAGTATCCTGTATAATGAATTATCCAAATAAATAATGACAGCGTGAGGCCTTGACTCATACACAGCATGTCGCCTCCACAAGTATGGCTGACCTAATAGTACATTGCAAACATCCAAAGGTGTAACATCACACAATACCTCGTCTGTGAAGGGCTTGATGCTATAGGGAAGGCTGCACTGCTGTCGAACTTTGAGATCTCATCCTTCGTGAAGCCACCCGATAATGTACGGTTGCGGGTGTGGTGTAGCTGGTAGGCCCAACCGCTTCACAAACTCTACTGAAACAAGGTTCTTTTGGCTCCCACTGTCAACAATGAATTGTAGCGGTGAACCCTTCACCCACATTTGTGAGTGGAAAAGGCGCTCCCCCTCCTCTGGGTCTTCAGGCTCATTCTTCTGGATCTTGCCGGTGTAAATAGTGGCGCTGGGCTCCACATCAATGATATACTTCCCTTTGCCATTCCCCTTGTCAGGTTCTGGCTCAGGGTCGGAACATGCATCTAATTCGAAAGCCTTCAACTCGGCCACCATCGACTACTTGGTCCGACACTCACTCGTGTTATGAGTGGGACTCTTGTGGAACTCACATCACTTTCCTGTGTCCTTCTTCGGCTTCATGGTGCTGTTCTTTTCTTGCAGTTTCGAGGGGTTGTCTTGGATCACCCCGCCTTGGCTTTGTCCTTTGGGCTTTGGATTTGTAGATTCAAAGTCTCGCTTCTTCTGTTTGAACTTTTGCTCGATTTTGACAGCGTATCAGTATGTTGTGTCGAGTGAGGGGATGTTCAAGAACTCCATCTCTTCCTGGAAGTATCTGTGTAGGTAGCCGCGGTATTTGAGTACCATATGCAGCTCAGAATCTTTGATACCCAACTTTGTGCGAAGGGTATCAAAAATGTTTGTGAACTCCAGCACATCTTGGTCTCGTCCCTGCCACAGTGTGGTCCATTTGATGTATTTTTCCTCATAGATTTTGACAGGGTAGTACTACTCTTAGATGGCATCCCAGAAGTCATTCCAAGTGGGTGCGGCTGAAAACAGTGAGCCTATACTTTCATCCTTCTTCTCGCAGTATGTTTCCCACCAGTCCTTGACATGGGGGGCTGCTTTGAGAAGAGCAAACACAATCTTTTCCCGACTCGAAAATTCATGAACAAAAAATAACCCTCTAGCATATTTAACCATTTATCTAAGGCATCTGCATCTATTTGACCCTCGAATATGGGGATTTCAAAATTAACTTGTACCTTAAAAGGTGTGGCGTTTCCAGAGTAGCTGCTGGAAGCCGATGCGTTGCTTCTGGGTAGCCGCTGAAGGATCTGGGCAAAGTTGTCCATCATCGCGTTCCGTTGTCGCTCGAGGGCTTCTTTGAGCAAGATTTTGATAGGATCTCCTGCCCCCTCGTCTTTCTTCTCATTCTCCATGGGAGGCCGTCGGGATTTGCGAGGCTGGTCTTACAAAGGTTCAACCAGTTCAAGCCCTAACTCCTTATATCCCGACCTTGTTGGGGACATGCAAAGAAAAACAAAGAAAAAAGTAGACCGCTCTGATACCACTAATCTTTATTTAAACAGGAATGCAACAAATTACAGAGATAACCATAAACACAGATATCCAGTTGAAATAATACTTAATTTCATTAATGTAAAATACTGAAATATGCTTACAAACAGTGATCGAAATAAACCAGCTAGGGCGATGGTAGCTTATCTCTAAGAAGAGATGTGGTGGCTACATGCCTCTGAACTGTTCTCAACTTTGTTACAATGAGGCTCGAAGGCCTATTTATTATTGAGAAACAATGGAAAACCCTTCACATCCCAAAACCTAACCCTAGAAGATGAAACACCAAATTGTGGGCCCCGTTTTGGGGTGAGTTGGATAGCCAACTTCCCGGGGTCATGAATTGGTCATATTATATCCGTTTGATGCGCATGATAGCCCGTTGGAAAGATCTCTCCAAGGTCTACGACAGAAAAGGCAATTTTTTGATAGAAAAATTGCTTGGCGGTAGATTTCCCAAAATACGTCGTTTAGGGCCTCAAAACGGCTCCGGAAGTTCAGGACCCGAGAAACTGCTAAAAATAGTAAGTTGTGCTACAATTAAGGAAACTGAAAATGCTAAGAGAAACAATGGTGGGGGTCCAGGTGGACTTGGCAGGTGGCCACCAATATCCACCTGGGTCAAGGTGGAAATGAGTAAAACTGATGGCAGTTTTAATACAAGTTATATAGGCCCACAAAGCTAGGAAGATCATAAGGTTCCAGTTGGTCTTGTGCTTATTCACCGTTTTCTGAAGCATCTTCTTGAGAATCTTGTTGACTGCTTCAACTTCTCCATTACCTTGGGGGTAATAAGACAATGAATACTGGTGTTGGAAGCCCAACAGTGAGGATAGTTCATGCCATACCTCATCTTCAAAATGTTGGCCATGGTCAGAGACCAATTGTTTCGGAACCCCAAATCGAGTGATAACATGGTTAAAGAAGAAAAGGGTTGTGGTAGCTACTATGTTATTGAACGTTGGCATGGCCTCAGCCCATTTGGTAAAATAATCAACCACCACGATAATATACTTATGGTTATTAATAGATGGTGGTCGACACTCCATAAAGTCAATGGCCCATTTATAGAAAGGACCAGTAGTGATGACAGGATGGAGGGGAGTCGGTGGGGCTCTTGCCTTTGGGGAAAAATGTTGATAATTGGGGTAGTGTTTGATTGCCTCAATGCAATCACTAAAGAGAGAAGGCCAAAAGTAACCAGCACGCATGAATTTATGGGCAGTTGGAATACCGGAGTGGTGACCACCACAAGCATTGTTGTGACAAGAATTTAGCAATTTCTCTGCTTCAGGATAGGTGAGACAATGATGGAGGATAGAATCCACACCGCGACAATAAAGGTAGTCACCGATGAGGAGGTAGCGAGGGGCCTAGTATCGAATCTGTTGTCGATCATCACGAGTAAGATGGGGAGCAAACTTCTGGGTTCACAAATATGTGATAATATCTCTATACCATGGATCGTCTGAAGTGATGAAAAACACATGCTTATCTGGGAGCTCGTTGTTAACCAGCGAATCACATGCACTAGTGGGTAATTCATAAATGAGTTGGGTGAGGGCCGAACCTTTCCTACTCTTAGGCATAACAAACTCGAGATAAAATTCCTGGAGGATGACGATTCAATATGCATACTTCCCATTGATGATCAATGGGAAGGTCATTGGGTTGGATTTTGTTACGACCCTGGTGGTACGCGTGAGGACAAATTGATGGAGATTTTGGATGGAAAATATGACATCCAATGCCAAATTCTCTTCATGAGAGTAGCTCACTTGGGGACATACTAGGTTATTACTGAAATAATAGATAACATCTTCATTCTGATCCTCATCTTCTTGAATAAGAACCCCATCGACTGAATGGGTAGAAGCTAAGATGTATAATATGAAGTCCTCGGTGAAGTCGAGGGGATTTCGAAACCAATCGACTTCACGTGGATGAATTCTTTTGATTCCACAACATACTGGTCATGGGACTATTGTGGCAAGAAGTATGCACATTGGTGCATATCATCCCAAAGGTAATGACGAGTAGACATAGCTTCCACAATGTCCTCATTGAAATGGAATATGGGCGGATGGGAGGAGGACTAACTACATGATGCGATGGCATTACCTGGTGCATCAACTTGAGAAGGAAGGTTCACATACGCATCATCTTGAATGGTAGATGACAGGCTAGTAGATGGAGGATCTACAGATGTTGAGACATGGGATTCTATCAAGGAGGTTTGATAGAAGTGTGCACAGAAACCTGAGAGAGGTTTACCTCTGAGGAACTCAAGGATGATGCTTGTAACATGCAAACGCTCATAGAATTAATCTCTAAGATGGGAGGGGGAGGTCTAGGAAAGGCACCCAACAATGAGGAGTCTTTATAGACCATGTCTGAGACATTGGTGGTGGGAGTTGAAGACTGTTTGTCCAACATTGACGAGATAATGGACACGGGGGAGTTCATGGATGTCGGCTTGTAGTAAGTCAGCTGATCGATGGTGATGATCTTCCTTTCATGGGGGAAGAACATCTTGTGGAACACCGCAGATGTGACAGCTGACATAGCATATGCGTAACTACGACCTAAGAGAATGTTGTAATCCAAATGGGAATCAATGACTTCAATGTCAACATGGACAGTCTTGACTACAAGGGTCACTAGATAGTTGTGGTACATCCCAAGTGGGTTGGGAGAGGTGTCCATCCCAAGCACGCAAAGTGATGGTGGAGGGGGACAACTCAGGTGACTTAAGTTGTTTCCAAACAGTAGTGTACATCACACAGGTGGATGCACCTTCATCAATAATGCATTTGGAGATGATGGAATTACGGAATGTAACTAGTATATGGAAAGAAATAGATGAAGGAAATGGGGGATGCTTTGATGTATCAACAGGGAAGAAAACCAAATGATCATCAGAAGGATCTACTGCACCCAAGGCAGTTAGTAGAGCTTTCTTTTGGGATGGACATTCCTGGAGGACTTCCAACATCAACATGGCAGCAGGTGATTGTGCCAAGTTGTTTACTATACTATATGCATGGGAATATCTGTTAGAGGTTGTATTATGGTGTAACGGTCACTTTGGGATCTTAGGGATGGCCTCAAAATGAGGTTGAGGGACATGTAAAGGACCATTTAGTGTCATAAGAGGCTCAGTAGATACTTTGCTTTTGGACTCGGTAGTAGATGCAGTCGAGGGTTTGTCATATTGGTGCGAACAAGTTTGGAGGTTGATATTGGACGGGTTAACCTCATCAAATTTCATCATAAGGATCTAGTAGTCACCAGGACTAGAGGGTTGGGGGAGATGGGCTACATGACCTAGCTGAGGTGCAACAGCAACAAATCCTTGATGAGGGAAATGATTTGTGAGCACTGCCGGTTGGGTTGGCACAAGATGCTAAGGTGATTGTTGACCACTAGAAGCTGCTTGAGCTTCCCACATTTGACACATCTGGGGTAAGAGGGGACACTCATGTATATAATGGCCATTTACACTACAACATGTGCAAGGCTTGTTCGTACGAATACCCGTGTTCTGCTTGGGTTTGCCACCCTATTTCAAGTTGTTGGTATTAGGCTCATTCTCCTGGGGTTCACTAGGTTGGTTACCTTGGTTATCGTGGTTACCCTTGTTACCCTTACCCTTATTATTTTTCTTTGAATTTGGTGGATTGGTAGCACTCTGTTGCATAAACAACTGGCCCTGAGGCAGTGGTGACTGCTAGGGAAGAGGATGCATGGGAGGTTGTGGCACTAATGCTTGAGGGGATAGAGTTCTTGACTGTGCATAAGGAGGAGCAATAGTTTGGTAGACGGGTTGGGGCCCTAGAAACATGTTGCTAGCAGGAGGTGCATAAATGTTGGAGGAACTGGTGCCCCCCTACGAGTAGTGATAATGTTTCTAAGTATATGGCAAAGAGTGTGAAAGGGATAAAATGATACCTTCGACGGCATGGGATGCCCTCGGTGCATTGGAACTTCCAGGACGAGGGAGGTCGAGAATGATGATATTGACATAACCAAATTGTGCATAAATCAGACCATATCTCAAAGCAGTTTGGAGAGGTTCTTCCTCAGTCTGAGGAAAATGGGATGTGACATCCTTTCCAATGGGAGATAAAAGGCTCCTAAGAAACCAATCTAGATAGACATGGTCCTCGAAATCTGGGGCACAACATGTGCTCCTTCGATGCCACTCTTGAACATGGTCAGAAAGGAGACTGGCAGGGGACTGGCGGAATGTGGTCAATAGCTCTGTACTAGTGTCGTACCAGAGAGGTAATTGGAAATATGAGAGGAACGCTTTAGCAAGCATCACGAAAATAGAATGAGATGTGGAGGGTTGGTCTACATACCATTTTGTAGCATCTCCAGTGAGCATGCATTGGAAGAGTTGAAAATGAATGGAGTCATCAGTTATGGAGTTGGATGAACAACACATGTGGAAGGACTGGCATGGTTGGTAGGATCCTCTCCAACATTACCCTCAAACTTTGGGATGTCCAGGGGAAGCTTGGTCGGCATAGAGGGCCAAACAACATCATGGTGTATGGGGTCACTTATCAACTCGTTAAAGTCTAGTAGACTTAACCCCACCATAAAGGGGAGAATGGGGGCTTCCGAAATAGTTTATGAGATTGTTCTGCTTGATATGACCACTGGGATAGAACCAAATCCAATACCAGGTTGCATTCCTGCACCAACTATGGGCCCAGACATGGTGATGATATGCGCTGAAGGAGGCTCTGAATCAGATGAGGAATTAGATGAACCAGGGGAAGAGTTAGTGTGGGGACTTGGGGGGCTATGAACTTGAACCCGAAGGGGAGGGGTAATATGCCCAAGCAGAAACTGGGGGTGAAGGCCTAATATTCTCCGTGACAAATGCCTTGGTGGTGCAATGGTGGTAGGACACACATGACATGGAAATGGTGAAGGGATATTAATAATATATCTTTTTCTCAATGCTGGGAGATAAATTTATTATGTTAAGTCTTGGCTTTCTGGTATAAAACAAGCACCCTTCACTTAAGGTGTGCTTGTTTGCGCAAGTGTATTAATTGATTAATCCTAGACCATGTTTGTTAAAAAGGAAAAAGCTTGTTGAAAATAAACTGAAATTAATAACGCAAAATAAAAAACCAAACAATTAACTAAACCCCACCCAAACTAGGTTTGAAAGAACTATACTGCTTAATGGCTAAATCAATGGGAAATACACTAAAACGGTCAAGAGATCTAAATGTTGGTATGACCGGGATCAAGTGACACAAAGCTACTCGAAGGTGGTGTAGCAACAACAAAAAAGTAGAGCGAAAGATCGCTGCAAAAAGATAGGGAGATGGGTGAAACACCCAGGGAAACCAATGGGACCCTAAGGAAAATGACCAAACAAGGTTAAATGTGAAACTATGGATCGTAATAACTGATCTTAATAGATCTGAAACTGCAGGGTACAAATCTGGAAAATGTGGCGAAAGCGCTGCAAAAACTCAAACTACTCACTCCGCTAAACTACTCCTAAAAAGGTGGAAGTGTACTAGAAGCCCTAGGGGAGGCTAAATTTGACTTCAATGAGTAAATCATAGTGGATCAAGGCCTAAGGAAGATGAGATAGAGGTCAGACAACCTAGTAGATAGCTCTTTGCAAAACCCAGAAACAGATCTGAGAAAAACTCTAAAACCCAGAAATCGCAGGTACTGACCTGTTTCTTTGTAGGGACCACACATTTTGGGCTATTTAGTGCGTTCTGGCCTCTAGATCACACTTTATGGGAAAAAAAGTGTGATTTCTACTCCGTGGATCTCGGTTAGCAAATATCAGAAAAATGTGTCGCCTTTATTGCGGCTCTTTCCTGTGACTGGCGGAAACGACCAGAAAACTTGCGAAAGTCAGAAATCTATTAGATTTAGGGATAAAAAATTAGTAGGCATTAATAGAATTGAAAAAAGAAGAAACCCTAATCTGAAAACCGAAGGTCACTAGGTTTCTCGATCTGAAGTATAAAAACCAAGTGGAGTCGCCAATTTTGTTGTAGTTTTTTCTTCTCAATGACGTACGAAAAGAACCCACTTAAGATTGTGGATGACAAAAAATCTGAATACTATAAATGGCTGCTAAACATTGTAGACCGACAGCAACTGATAGAAACAAAACCTACCAAAGTTTGGATCTATGCCACAATCATAGTTAAACAACAAAAAGAAAGAGTAATAACTCTAATCATCCAATGGAAACCAGATATGTAAAGAATAATTTTATTATAACACCTATGAAAAGAACCTATAAATTTTACCAGTCCCCCTCTATGGGATGGGTTCTTGGCTATCCTCAATGCCTTCAGCTTTTGTAGAGTCTCTCTCCTCTATAATGTATAAACCCAACAAAATATGGTGTGCGACAATGAAAATAATCAAAGTTACAATAGTGTGTGCAACAATGAAAATAATCAAAAGTGAAAAATGAATGGAAATCCCTTCTATTTATAACAAAATATTGAGTTATCCTTGAATAACGAGAATTAATAAAATATTATTGATCCCATTCTTGGAATAACCACTTGGAATATTTTATTATATATAGCTAGGAGCAAAAAAGTATTTAAAATTTTATTTAGAAATATTAAATAAATAAATGATTTCTTTATCATCTCAAGGAGTTAGTTAAAGAATAATAAACAAATAGAAATTTATTTAGTTATTCCTAAGGGATTTAGTCAAATTTAACAAAGAATAATAATTAACTAGTGATTAATTAATTATTCTTAGAGAAAAATAATGATTTATCTATTTATTTTTCATGATTGGGTCAAATTTGACAAGCAATAATAATAAAGCAATGGTTTAATTAATTATTCCTAGAAGAAAATCAAATAAATAGTGATTTATTTAATTATTCTTCATGCGTTTAACTATAAATTACTTAACAAAGGTGGTTTATTAGGTAATTTCTCACAGTGAAAGCAATTTTACTATGGTAAAATTGGCTTTACATGGTGTACTTCAATCCATCTAGTAAATTAGGCTAGACGATCATTTTTTTGGTGATAACACTTCTCACGAGATTGAATCTTGATCCTCAAATCAAAATTATCCATATTCATTGTTATCCAATTTTTCCTTTGCAGTTCTTAGGGTGCATTAAGATACCTCAAATTCCATTCGTACATGTGTTAGAAAATTATATATTACAGAGCAATGGAACACATAAAATATATTGAATAAATATAAACACATAAAACAATAGAGACACGGATATACGTGGTTCACCCAATTTGGGCTACGTCCACGGAGAAACATCCAGTCCTTCTTTTTATATTATCCAACAAACTGAAGAGATACAACCTACGTCAGATCTGTTGTAATTAACTCTTCACTCTCGCACAATCTCCTCTCTCTTTCTCACTCAAAATATAGATCTACATAAACGCAATACAATTCCCTCATATAGAGTGAGGGGTTTCCTTGCAGGGTAAAAAACCCTAAATTAAACATAACTTCTACCATTAGATCTCCACCTAATGAATAGCCAATATTGACTACAAAATTACAACATTTTACAAGGCAATTTTACATCTATTTTTAGCTTTGGGGCACTGCCCACAATCCCCCGCCAGTGGGGGGTTCCTAAAGATCACTGCTACCCCCCCTATACCCCCCTTGCAGCACAAATATTACGGGTGGCGTTGCTGCCACATTACGAACTGGGGTCCAATACAGTGATACCTCTCAATAAAGAAGACAATCTGGCTCAACACCCAACAATCTCCCACCTGGATACTGATGATAGCAACTCCACCACTACTTGATTTGTTGGAAAATGGCTCCACTTTGGACCTAGTTGTTTCTCATGTTCTTCATCATACTTGAAGACCAATTGAAACTAAGCAGAATCTCATTTTTTCCCTGGTTACAACTTTTGTTAACATATCTGGAGGATTCTGGCTAGTTTGTATCTTTTCGAGCTTCAACTGTCCATCTTCCAACACTAACCGTATGAAATGGTAATTGAGTTGTATATGTTTAGTCTTGGAAAGAAATGCAGAGTTCTTTGCAAAATATATGGCACTTGGTTGTCACTGTATAACCATCTCAACTCCTTCTTCTTACCCAATTTATCCAGGAACATTTGTAACCAAACCATTTCTTTACTAGCCTCTATAGCAGCAACATACTCTGCTTCCATTGTTGAGAGTGAAAAAACACTTTGTAGTTTTGAAACCCAACTGATAGTTGTTCCAACTACAGTAAACACATACCCTGTTGTGCTCCTCTTGTTATCTCTATCACCCGCCATATCTACATCAACATATCCCTGTAGAGCAATGCTTGAACCACCAAAGCATAATGCTTGATTTGTGGTACCTCTCAAATACCTGAGAATCCACTTCACAACCATCCAATTTTCTTTTCTTGGATTGTTCATGTACCTGCTTACAACTCCCACTGCATGTGCAATATCAGGCCTTGTGCAAACCATTGCATACATTAAGCTTCCAACTGCTAATGCATATGGAACTTTAGACATATAAGCCATTTCTTCCTAAGTCTTGGGACACACCTCCTTACTTAGTTTGAAATGGCTAGCCAAAGGTATACTAACTAGTTTTGCATTTTGCATATTAAATATTTTTAAAACCTTTTCTATGTACTCACTTTGAGACAATGTTAATTTTCAATTCTTCCTGCCTCTAGTTATTCTCATACCAAGGATTTGTTTTGCAACACCCAATTCCTTCATTGCAAATGAGTTCGCCAATTTTATTTTGACCACATTTATTTCCTACATGTTAGAACCTGCAACAAGCATGTCATATACATACAATAACAATATAATATAGCTGCCATCATTTTGCCTTTTCAGATAAACACAATGATCAGAGTGACATCTAGTATAACCTTGTTCAGACATAAACCTATCAAATTTTAGATACCACTATCTTGAAGCCTGTTTTAAGCCATACAAGCTCTTCTTCAACCTGCGTTTCTCCTGCTCTTTTACCTCATATCCTTGTGGCTACCACATATATATCTCTTCCTCCAAATCCCCCTGGAGAAAGGTTGTCTTTACATCTAACTACTCAAGATGAAAATCTTTAGTTGCTACTAGACTTAAAATAGTTTTGACTGAAGTCATTTAAACAACAGGAGAAAATATCTCATCAAAATCTATACCCTTTTTATGTGAAAACCCCTTCACCACAAGTCTAGCTTTGTACCTTTTTCCACCTCCATCTTCTTCCTTCAACCTGTAAACCCATTTATTCTGCAATGTTGTTTTACTTGCAGGCAACCTGACTAAGTCCCATGTCTAGTTATGTGCTAAGGAGTCCATCTCTTCTTTCATTGCTTGCTCCCACTTCTTCCTGGTTTCTACCTGCATTGCTTCTTCATAACATTCTAGTTCACCAGAATTAGTCAACAATACATATTATAATGAAGGAGCGTATTGTTCAGGGGGTCTACTTATCCTGGTAGATCTTCTAGCACCACTTTTAGGTGTTTGAGGTTCTTTTTATTGTTGTGGTTGTTGTTGTTGTTTTGGTTGTTGATCATTATGATTTTCAGGCACCATCACTTTTTCTGAGATCTCATCAAACACTGTGTATTCTCTACTTTCTTTTTCTTGTTTCTTTTCCTGCAGTTGATCCTTATACAAAACCTTTTCATTGAATATGACATCTCTTCTTCAAATGATTTTTTGTTTTTCATAATCATAAAAGCGATAACCAAAATCATTAACACCATATCCAATAAAGGTACATTTCTTTGATTTTTCCACAAGCTTTGTTCTATTTTCTTTATTAATGTGGATAAAGGCTTCACAACCAAAAGTCTTTAAAAATGAGTTGTTTACCTTTTTACCTGTCCATGCCTCCTCTGGAATACCACCATCGAAGGAACTTGAAGGCCCTCTATTTATTAGATAAAAAATAGTATCTACAACATCTTCCCAAAATTGTAAAGGCAATCTTGCATGCAATCTCATGCACCTTGAATGCTCCATGATTGTCATGTTCATCCTTTCTAACACAACATTTTCTTGTGGTGTTCCTGGAACTGTCTTCTCTCTGTGAATTCCATTCTCAGAAAAGTACCTATCAAACTCTTTGCTACAATATTCACCTCCATTGTCTGATCTGATACACTTCAACCTTTTTCCTATCTCATTTTCAACCAAAGCTTTCCATTTCTTGAAAGTATCAAATACATCAGATTTATTTCGAATACAATAAATCCAGGTTTTTCTAGTTGCATCGTCAATAAAAGTAACATAATAATGAGAGCCACTGATAGATGATACCTAAGCAAGTCCCCATACATATGTATGCACAAGCTCTACTTTTTCGCTCTTCTTTTCTTTCCCAACTCTAAGGAATCTGACTCTCTTTTGTTTTCCATAAACACAATTCTCACAGAGTTTTAAATCAACATGCTTTAAACCTGGCAACAAATTTCTTGAGTGAATAATCTACATCCCCTTGTCACTCATGTTCCCAAGCCTATGATGCCACAATGTCGTATCTTCTCCTTTACAGGTTAAAGCATTAACAAAATTAGAAATACCATTGCATAAATACAATGTACCAACCTTTTCTCCTTTTTCTATTACCAAGGATCCTTTAGTGACCTTCCAGGTTTTATTTGTAAAAGTAATCACACAACCTTCACCTCCCAACTTCCCTGTTGAAATAAGATTTTTCATCAGATCTGGAACGTGCCTTACCTCCTTCAATAGTCATTGATTTTCATTTCGTTGTTTTATGAAAATTGTACCCATTCCAATGATTTTACAGGGTTTATCATCACCCAATCGAACCTGTCCAAAATCTCCTTGAACATAATCATGAAAATGTTTCCTATCAGGTGTGGCATGGAATGAGGCCCCTAAATCTACCACCCAGGAATCAATAATATTTTCTAATTAAAGAATCAAATCATTTTGCAACACATCACCTATCACTTTCACTTCATGATTGTTTTCTTTCTACACATCTCCTTCTTTTCCCTTCTGAGACTTGCAGTCTTTCTTCACGTGTCATTTCTTCCTGCATTTCCAACACACTGCCCTGATCTAGACTTAGATCTGCCTTTCCTTGACTTACTGCAATATCCTAGGTTCTTTCCTATTTCCATTTTTCTTCGCCTAGTCTCTTAATTCAAAGCATTACTTGATGTCTCACTAGAGCTTTTCCATCGCATTTTCTTGCTCAGGATTGCACCGAGAATATCATCAAACTTTAAAGTACTAGATCTAGAGATAGAGTTACTAATGCCCATAATTAAACCATTCCAACTTTCTGCAATGAGCATAGAAATAACAGAGCCCTAACTTCATCATCAAAAGTTATCCCTACAGAAATTAACTGATTGGTAACTGTATTAAATTCATTTAAATGATCAACAACATATCCACCTTCTAACATCCTCATATTAAATAAATGCTTCATAAGAAATACCTTATTTGAGGCCGAGGGTTTTCATTCAATTTGGCCAATGCCGACATTAAAACCTCTACTGTCATTTACTTTGGAATATTAAAGGCTACCAACACCGCGAGGCACAACGGTATTGTTCCAAGTGCCTTTCTGTCGAGAATATCCCATTCTATGTCTGCCATACTCATCGGCTTCTTTGTCTTTCCGCTCAATGGTAGGTACAAATCTCTTTGATACATATAATCTTCCATCTACATCTTCCACAGCTGGTAGTTTTGGCCATTAAATTTTTTTACCCTAAACCTACCATGTTCCACCATTGCTCCTACTCGAACCAGGAACCCTTCTCTCCTACGAGTTTATCATCCAAATAGACCTTCGGCTATGATACCAGTTATTAGAAAATTATATGTTACAGAGCAATGGAACACATAAAATATAGTGCATAAATATAAACACAAAAAACACATAAAACAAGAGAGACATAGATCTACATTAACTCAATACAATTCCTTCATATATAGCGAGGGGTTGCCTTCTAGGGAAAAAAACTCTAAATTAAACATAACTTCTACCATCAGATCTCCACTTGATGAATGACCCAAATTGAATACGAAATTACAACATTATACAAGGCAATTTTGCATCTATTTTTAGCTTCGGGTGCATTGCTCCCGATACCCCGCCAGGGGGGGCTCCTAAAGATCATTGTCGCCCCCCCTGGACCACTCTTTCAGTGCAAATACTACAAGTGTCATTGCCGCCACATTGGGGTCCAATGTGGTGATAACTCTGAATAAAGAAGATAATCAAGCTCCACACCCAACAACATGAAATCAATTATTGAGGATATCTTAATATTCCTCTTTATTTTAATTCACCTAGCATGTTAGGAAATGGAGCCATAGCTTGATGTTGGTGCAACAACTCATTATAAATTAGATCCTTAACTTATTCTAGCACCTTAACTTCTTCAAGAGTGTATGTCATCATGTCCTCACCTCGAGAGTGTGAGATCAACAAGGTTTGGTTCTAATTTTGTAGTTGTATATTCTCATGCTTAGATATGTCTAACTTTACTTTCAAGTATTCAATTTATTTTGATAATTGGTCTATATTTGTTTCAGTAGTAGTTGCAAAAGCAATCCTAACAGAAGATATTACTCTAGGGTTCTTTGTAGTATCCAATACTATCTCCCTTTCTGTAACGACTGATATGGGTTTTCCTGGATTCTTGGCCAAGCATATGCAGCTTTCCTATATTTTCTTACACTGGACTTGGTAAAAAATAAGCCTATAGGGATCCAATACCTCTTCCATTTTGATGCCTAATTCCTCCTCATTTCTCCTTATTTCTTCTTCTTCTTTCCTCCTTTGTTGTTCTTCAACTTTATTCTTTAGTTCTTCCTCTTATATTTTTCATTTTTGCTTCTTATTTACTCTTTCTCGTTGCCTCTATTTTCTTCATCCTTATGGCCTCTTTTCATTTCCTCTCTTCCTCCTTATTTTCAATGTTCTATTTTTATTCCTATTACTTTCTCATCTCTTCCTCCTCTTACTTTCGCTAAGCCTCTTCTTCTTCTTAATTCTTTTTGGTTTCTTCCTTATCATCATTTTTCTTCTTTTATTTTTCCTTTCTAGTTTCGTTCCCTTGATTCCACTTGAGAATAACTTCTCTTGCTTCCAAGCTCACTATTTCCTAGGTGACATGCTATAATTGCTCTTCCTCTTCAATTTTCATAGCTTATTTCAGTTCTTTAGAAGAGATAAAAAAAAAGAAAAAAAATTCCTTTTCCTCATAGGCTTTAACCCCATACAAAAATTACCTACATATGAATTCTAAAAACATAAAATAATCAATGGCAAGAGCATAAAACATAAAACAAATATACACAGAGATTTTCCCCTGGATCCCAAAACCAAGACTAACATTTTGATTTTTCATTACATTCCTTTCAATGTTACAATACATATATATACATTTCAAAGCATCCATAAATCCCAATCCAATAACCTTGGATTAGAACATAATCGTAGTTCCCTTGAACGGATCTAAAAATAGCATCGACCGAAAACCACCGCGCCCAAAACCATGTGCACAATCCATGCACAAAATCATAAGTAGGTATGCCCACCTAATATAGGATCCAAAAAAAAAATCTTGGGGCGTTGCCGCCCCTCTATGACACCCCCACTGTGCCTGACACAATGAGGGGGGGCTCCACCCCCCCTCTCACCCCTTGGCTTAACTATTGGGGCTAGTCATGGAAAAAACATAACACAACCCAACATTCCTCTTTTGCTTCAGTGACTAAGGCATATGCCAAACCATATTCAATTTCTTTGCAGTGTGCCATGGAAATACCCCTCAAGTCATATCTATGGAAACTTAAGTCACCAAATCATAATCACCACAATTCTTTAAACTTTTCTTATGCCTCCTTAAAAAATTTAATACAGTAAGCTCCAATATTTAGTAGGAAGAATGGCCAGGGAACTTTCTTGGATTTTGTCGAGGCGTTGGATAATATTGTGGTGAGTTGGTAAGCTAGTTCCTTCAACACTATTTTTTTTATAATAAATGTAGGAAGAGAATGAGGAGTTTTATAATAAAAAAATAATCTAATATAAGTAGCATTGCCATTGGGAAATCAGTCTATAATATCATGTAAATAAGCCTTAGCTCTATCATACATGCATGGAGGTTTTGTCCCAAACAGTACATTATAGAGATGAGAGATGAAATATTCTACAATTTTTCTCATACATCCCTATGTACCTCATGTTCGACAATCCTTTGAAATAGATATTGATAGGTAATTCCTTTTCAGGACTCCACCTCAATACTAACCCTTCAAAATTCAGAATATGCACATACAACATCCAATAGGTAAGATGCCATGTAAAATTATAATTACTCTCCTTCTATCAGATTATTTTCTCCATAGGGATTAGATTTAATGGAGGATGCTAAAATATTTACCTAGTTAAATATTTTCACTTTAGTGGCACATGTATGCATCAAGGGGACCTAGGATTCCTGAAAGGTGTATGTATTTTGTTTTCCGTAGAGCCTACTCATCATAGAATATGACATTTAATAAACTTTTATGAGGGATTTAGTCTTATAGATCCCATCTTCTCTGTCCCTAAACTTGTTTGGATATTGCCACCAAGACTTCAACACCTCCTTGGTCGATACATGAAAACTAGAAAACCACCTACCACAAGTTCTCCCTTATCACTTTTTGTTGCACATTGCTCCTCATCTATGTATTGAAAAATCCACTTTATAGTTTATGTACACGGGAAGACTTGTGGATGTGAGGAAACCTCATGTATCCAAGACTTCTTTGTAACATTGATATACACCAAAAAGTCCTCTTCCTCATGTGGGATGTATTTCTTGGAAAAAATTGACTAGATATCACCCCATGTAATATCTGTCGTCTTGTGAATATAGCAAGTAGTATCACCATATACATGAAATTTAGAAGGTTATTCACAATGCCCTCTATGTTGCTTTACAGTCTTCTATAACTTGTATCATATCTTCTTATGATAAGTGGAACCATCTTTCCGAAAGAAGAGGATATTCTCAAGCAATCTAGATCACCTGTCCCTCACATATCGAAGATATTCATTAGTGAAACAATCTGATAAATTATGTCAATGTTGACCACTAATTCCAAATGAAAATATGATGTCCTGGGTCATGTTTTAGGATGTCAGGTCTAGGCTCGACACTCTCATTGGAAATAAGGGGTTTTTTCAAGTCAAAATCTCAAGTTGTAAAAAAATTCATAATTTTGAGTTGCAGTGAGATCGAGGAGTACAAATGTGACTTGTGACCTAAGAACATGGGTAATTCTAGTATAGTCACAAATTTCATTTGCAATCTTAGTTGCAAATCCTATTAATATTGCTATTCATATGCACAAGTCACATTTTCACAGTGTATTCTTAGTGAGGAATATAAATGTGACGCGTGATCTAAGGAAGGAGGGAGAGAAGTCTTACTAACAAGTTTAGATTCTAATTTCACTATATATTGCCTATGCAATCTACAACTGGAAAGGTAGAGGTCACTTTTTCTAGTCCCAAATTTAGCACCTAGTGACACTAAGGCTTAAGGATGTCACTTGTGATGAGGAAGAGGGATGAATTCCATTCTATTCACTAGTCACATTTCTTAATGATAGTGGGTCTAAGTATCACTTATATTCACAATATGTTATGGGCAAGAGAGCTTCTTCAACTTATGAATTACAAGGGTTGGAAGGAGGACATGCTAAAATTTGAAGTGATAATACAATGGATACAAGTTTTCTACCAATACATCATATGCATTAAGCCCCCAAGAAAACGTGATTCCCCTTAAATGTATTCACATAGCTTTAAAACCATACAAAATCGATCACCAATGAATACAAACAATTAGATTATGCAATTTTAATAAGTGAAGATGCTCTTCTGTCATATGATAATAGAAATGGAAGGTATTTAAATGAAATTTAGGGTGAATTCAAGGTAGAAACCTTGGTAGCATAATGGTGAGAAAAGGGTTGGGCGTATGAAAGCTAGGACTGAGATTAGAGAATGAACTCAGGCATTTTTGCAAGGATTCAGTTCATATAGTCAACAGAGGGCACGAAGAGGTATTGTTGATGGCTAGGCATAGGGACGAAAGGAATGAATATGCATTAATAGTTATATGTATGTAGGGCAAGGGAAGATGAATCAATGACATAACCTAATAAGTAATGTTGGTGAGGGAGGTGCATTACTTACCAAATAATTGCAGTCACAAATCCTATCTAGAGGAGAGGTACGCTCATCCAGTGCTGAAAGCATAATGAAATAACATGAGAGCGAATTTTGATATATAGGTGAAGACATGTTTCAAGGAGTCACAGTTTGAAAGTGTGACTTGGCCTTGTTGCATGTGATAGAGGAAATCCTAGTCACAAATCATAATTTTAGAGGGAGTTCACAAGTCACTGTGAACCATAAATGTGATTTACAACTTAAGAGGACGAGCTTCTCAGGGTAAGTCACAAATCACACTTCTAGAGGCTAGGGAGACTAGCAGTGTAAGTTGTGATTATTACTTACAACTCTGGAAGAAAATACATGCTTTAAAGCTTCAATGCTAGGCTTGCTACGATGTAAAGGAACCATAGCTAGGTCTAAGGAGGAACCAAAGCTTAAGAAATATTAGGAAAACGTGAAAATGAGTTGAGTAAAGAGGGTCTCCGAATTTTGTAATAGTTAAAAATTTGGTGTTGTTGTTGCTACTCAAGAATGCCTTAATGGAAAATTATTTCACCAATAAATGGTGGGAATACATCAACGTGCCCTTTTTGTCATATCTTCTAGGTGACTTGACTGCAACTCATTTATTCGCAACTAGTAAGACTTATTTGGGCATTTTGAATCTCATTGGAATTAATGGTGAGTAGTCATGTGTTATTTAACGACATTCATTGATGATGAATAATCCAACAATTTATTTTTTTGTTTGACATTAGACAAATATATTCACATATATAAGAATTATGCCATTGCATAGATATGAATGAATTCTATATGGTTTCAATATCTTGCAGCAATGATCCAATAAATCAAGATTATGTTTCATATTTCAATTGCAGTAGAATTTATCCTAGCAATAAGAAGGCACAAAGGTTCCAATTTCATATTCCATCCTTTATTCATATAGCCAAGAGAAAAGAAGAAGTAGATTATATTATTTCACTTCACAATCCATGATCTAGCATTAACATGCAAGATCACTTAGATGCATAGCTTCTTAAAGTTTTAGGTAGGCCAAGGTATGCTATTTTCTAATATTTAACCATTAACTCCTTGAATGCTAAAAGATGTGTATTTGAAAAATTTTCCATGTCTTGTTGATTTCCCAATTTTCAAATGATAGAAATCACCTTCAGTTGGGGAGATATTCATTTACATTTCTCAACTCCATATTCCATAACCTCATATGTTGTTGACCGACAGGTTTCTCCCAATTGAATGTTGTTTCTCTTTGGTTCAAAGATGGATATGTTTTGAAATGATTCATATTATGAGCAAGGATCGATAGATATGAATATTAATGGGTTTTCATTTTAAATGCATTTTCAAGTATTCTCTATTGCAGCAAGAAGAATAATAAAAGGAAAGTGTTGTCACACAAGAACCAACACTTGTAATACTTTTGGTTTCCACACAAGAACCAACAACAAGTGTTGCTACTTTCATATCTTTCAGAGAAAGAAGACTCTATACAATAGTAAGCTCTTGATAAAAATAAACAATTGAAGAAGACTTTGCAAGTCTTGGAGAATATCTCAAAGTCACAAAATGGTTTAATATTTCAATCGTCAAGGCTACAAAAAATAATATGACATCAATCCATGAGAATTAGTGCAAATTTGCATGAGGATATGCAACATCTTCAGTTGATGGGAAATGTTCGCTATCCAAAATGTCAACTTTTTCATTTTATTTTATTTCATTTTCCTTCAGTATTTACCATATTTTGCAACTCCATAATCTTACCGCATTAAAACCATTTTCATGATTCTATATGGGTTTAGAATTATTAATTTCCAAAGCATTTATTTTAATATTTTGAGTTTATTTATGATTAAATATTAGAAAAATAACATGTTTTCACTTATATATAAAAGTTGGATGAGTTTTATGATGTTTGTAGGCATATTTGAAGATTCAAGAAAAGTCATCTTTCACCACTAAGAATCAAATTCGAATTTTCTCTTCAAACCCTTGAAGATGTGAGATCATTATTCAACCAAATTTAGTGAAAAGAATCATGGAAGTTTTGATATGTGTCTCATATTAGAGAGTTGTGAGAGGATTTGTAGAGCTAAGTATCTCCTAATTTTATCAAATTGGTTGTACTTACATAAGATAAAAGTAGATTTGATTTATTAGTTTCTTACCCTGTTCTCAAAGTAAATCATGTATAAATAGGAGTACTTTCTCCATTTGAGTGGAGAAGAAGGGAGAAGAAATTTAGAATTTGTAAACAGAATACTTTAAGAAATGTCTTTGTAGCTAGACTTTAATATTTTTGAGCGTGCTCCAAGCCTATCTCATGTAATACATGATGATGTTCTATTTTTCAACTTCTAGTGTGCTTCTTGAGCATTGGAGGGGCCCTTTTCCAAGCATGATTACTCTTTCCTTTCTTTGTTCATACCCTAGATTTCAATGGCTTTCATAGAATATATTATAATCGCTTTCATGGATTAGATTTACGTGCTTTCCTAGAATAAGTTTGCATGATTTACTAGATAATTTTATATGCTTTCATAGAAATATATTTCAAATGTTTTCAAGATTAAATTTACAAGCTTTCATAGACTAAATTTACTTGATTTTCTAGATTAGAAATTTCCATGATTTCATATATTAAGTTTGCATGCTTTCATAGATTAAGATTCCATTCTTTCATAGACTAATTTTCATGATTTCATAGATTATGTTTACATTATTTCATATATTATGTTTACTTGATTTCGTAGATTAAATTTTCAATACTTTCCTAGATTAATTTTCGAATGCTTTCCTAGTTTAGATTTCCATTTCTTTCCTAGATTAAAATTACCTTACATGTCAATTTAAATTTGATAAAATTAGAAAATGAATCATTTCATATATTTTTTTATGCACTTTGTAAGTTTACACACCTGGATTAACAATTTAATGTAACGAAATTTAAAGAATAATTGGATTAATTGACACTCAACATTCCAAAAAGAGAATCAAGTAGTCCTAACAGCTCACCAGACACTCCAACTATGTGACATCAATATCAAAGGAAGAACCGAAAGACTCTCATGCAATAATAATTCAAGAAAGTTAAGCCTCATACCTTTGAGAGAGAGGTGAAGAACACAAATAATCTAGAGGCTTGGCTCTTAGGGATTAAGAAGTACTTTAAGTTGCACAATTTTTTTGAGAATATGAAGGCCAAGGTGGCTATCTTTAGCCTAAAAGGAAAATTTAATATATGGTGGGAGGATCTCAAGGACATCAATGACATCAAAGAGAAGGAGGTGTCATAGAAGAAATTTGAAAAATACTTTTGAGAGAAGTACCTATCTAAAAAATATTATTATAGCAAGGAGAAATAATTTTATGGAGACAAGTTGGGATAGGTCACACCTAAGGAGTATACAAGCAGATTCATGGAATTACTAAGGTATGTACCTTATAGCAAGGATGAGAAGAATGATATCAAAAGGACTCTCAGTTGATTACCATATGCATATCAGGACAAGATATATTTTGATGAACCAAAAGCATTGGAGGATGCCATCTGGAAGGCCAAGCACTGCTATGAAAAATCCAAGCATAAGACTAAGAACTAAACTGATTAGAAGAAGTAAGTTAAGAGAAATTCAAGGGAAGAGAGAAAAATACCATGAAATATAAGAAACAAGAAAGGAATGGAAAATTTAATGCCTCTATCAGGAATGATTATAAGAATTAACCATGGAAATCAATAAATAGAGAAGCAGATGGGTCCAAAATAGGGCTTATGCAATGTTGGACATGTAGAGAAAATCACCTATTGAGAAATTTCCCTCAAGAATAGCATACTAGAAAGAAGATATACAAGCAACAACCATGAATGATGTGGCCGAAAGCACACCCAATATTTATGTAGCACTTAAAAATAGGCAGGATGACTAACAAGTCGTGGTTGCTCAAATAAAAATTTATGGTAAAAAACTTACCAATATTAATTTTAATTGATCCATCTTCTAACTATAGCTTTATCAGCCCCAAAATTATATAAAAATGTGAAGTGTCGAATAAAATCCATGAGGAATCATGATATGTTCAACTAGGCAATGGGACAAAGAGATAGGTAACAAAATTATCGAGGCTTCCCCTATTGAAATTAGTGGTATGGCCACTACGAACAAGTTGAATTTTTTTGTCATTGGGGTCTTATGACATTCTAATTGGAATGGATTGGTTGGAATCCCACCAAAGAAAAGTTGACTGCTATGATAGAGTGCTATAATGTCTCATTGATGGAGGTGAAACAATGAATTTATAAGGAATTAAAATTTTGATTTCACTCAGAACGATATTAGTAATACAAGAAAAAATTTGTGGTAGAAAGGGTTGTGCCATTTTTTTAATTTAGGTGTCAAAAGAAATAGAAGCTAACACAAAACATTTTACAACGTATCCAATTTTGAAGCAATATAGTGATGTGTTCTCTAAAGATTTTCCAAGACCATCGCCCAGCAGAGGTATCAAATTCATTATTGAGTTGATCCCAAGAATTGTGCCAACGGTGAAAGCTCCTTACTGAATGAGCAACCCTAAATTGGTTGGATTAAAATTGTAGTTGAAATAAATGATGGAAAAAAGGCACATATGACCCAGTGTTTCACCATGCGGAGTTCCATCCATGTTCGTAAAAACAAAATATGGAAAATTGTGTCTTTTCATAAAATACTGGTAATTAAATAAGGCAACAGTGAAAAATAAGTAACCACTACCCATAATTGGTGATTTATTTGATCAACTAAAAGGGTTCGTTGTCTTTAACAAAATTTATTTGAGGTCCAGATACTACCAGTTCATAATCAAGGAAGAAAATGTTCACAAAAATTATTTTTGAACATTCAATGATCACTGTGAGTTTGTGGTGGTACCTTTTGGGCTAACAAACACTCCAATAAATTTCATGTGTCTAATGAAAAAGTGCTCTTACCATACTTGGATAAATTTGTGTTGGTAATTTTCGATGATATTTTGGTATATTTAAAGGACTAAAATGAGAATGAGGAACACCTAAGATTTTGTTTACAACTACTAAGGGAGAATATGTTGTATGCAAAACTTAGAAATTGTGAGTTTTAAAAACCCAGGTTCATTAATTGGGGCATGCCATTTCAAAGGAAGGAATGGGTGTTGATCTAGAAATGATAAGGGCAATAGTGGAATGGCCAACTCCCTGGAATGCGACAGAAGTTAGATCATTTATGGGATTTGTTAGTTACTATCGAAGGTTCATTCATAACTTCCCTAATATTGGACACCCTGTCATTACTTTACAAAGAAAAGGTGTAAAATTTTAATGGGAAGTTAAATGTGAAAATAGTTTTGAACAATTGAAGAGGTTACTCACTTGTGCACCTATCTTAAAAACAGTTAACCCAAAAAAAAATGTGGTTTCCATTGATGCTTATGAGGGACTTGGTGGATTCTTGATGCAATAGGAAACGTGGTCCACTATGAATCAAGGAATTTGAATGCTCATGGAAATAATTATGTCACCCATGACTTTGAGCTCATAGCTATATTTCATGATTTAAATATGTGGAGACACTATTTATTGGGAAGAAGCTTTGTGTTGATGACATACCACGGTGGAGTAAGATATTGTTTTGACCAACCCAAGCTGAATGTGAGTGAAACCATGTGGTTGGATTTAATCGGTGAGTTTGATTTTGAGATTAAGAACATCAAAGGTAAAGAGAATAAGGTAGCATATCCACTCAACAGGAGTTTGAAAGAGGTTCACCTGCCAACCTTGAGCACATTCCTAGTTGACATAAAGGAAAGAATTAAAGAGGGGTTACTTAGTGATGAACATTACGAATATGTTAAGAAATGTTGGCAGAAGAAGCTAGATGGATATGTAAGCATAATTTACCATCTCAATTATGATGGCATACTATTGCTCAAAAACAAAAAATATGTACCTAATGCAGTGAATTGAGGAAGCTTTTCATGGATGATTTCCATAAGAGACCTTACTCAGGTCATCTTGGTCACCAAAAAATGATGAAAATCATGACAAACATATATTATTGTCTAGGAATGAAGAAGGATATATCTGAATAAATTGCTATGTGTTTGAAATGTGAGCAAGTGAAAATAGAATGCAGTCATCTAGTTGGATTATTTCAACTAATTCCATTTCCAGAGTGGAAATGGGAAGTTGTATCCATAGAATTCATCACAATATTTCCCAAGATATCCAGGAAACATGATACTATTATGGTGGTCGTGGATAATTTGAGCAAGGAAGCTCATTTTATTGTTGTTAAATATACTCATAAAGCAATTGAAATATCCCATATGTTCATGAAAGAGACATTCAATTTTCATGGAGCACCTAACAAGATAATATCATACAAACATTCCAAGTTCACTTCAAACTTCTGGAAGTCATTGTTTGTTGGTTTTGGAACCCTATTATATTTGATCACTACTTACCATCCTCAAACAGATTTTCAAACATAAATAGTGCAGGATATTAACAGACATGCTGAGGATGTATGTCATGCATCAGCTAAGGAAGTGGGAAGACTACCTTCCACTTGTAGATTTTACATATAAAAATGGCTTTCAATAGTCATTAGGAATTATTCCATTTTAGGTATTATATGACAAATGAAATACTCCTATCAACTAGGATGATCTAGTGAATAGAGTACTTCTTGGACCAGATTTGTTAAAAGAAATGGAATATGAAATGATTAATAAAAATAAAAATGTAAAGATAGCCTAGGTTAGATAGAACAACTGAGAGTACCAGAAAAGAATGCAAAAAGAGATCCATTTAGGATAGCATGTCTATCTCCACATTAGGCCAAGGGAAATATCATTAAAAGTAGGCCCATGTGCCAAGTTGGCACCCAAATATTGTGGACCATTTCATGTGTTAGAAAGAGTGTGACCTGTGGCTTACAAATTGGCCCCACCACCCACAGTGGAATCACACAATGTTTTCCATGTCTTTTGTTTGAAGAAGTATATTCATGATACTTATCATGTTGTTTACCATGGAAAATTGTACGAGCTAATATTCGCAAGTGGGATAATTTTCGAGCTTTTTCCAGAAAAATGATTCGCTAATTTCGATTTGTTTTTAAAGTGATTAGCCCACATTTTATAGTATAAAATTATTTTATCTCAAAAATCGCCAAAAATTTATATAGACTAATATAAAATCATTATAAATATAAATATTTTTACAAAAGTATTGCCAAACATTTTACAATTTTCATATTAGGGAATGGTAAGATTCGTTAAGGTTTCTAAACTTTAAGATAAACTTCCATCCTTAAAATTTTCCTTGTTGTTGACTAATCTATGATACAAGCGAAAATCAATAGAGAGTTCCAACCAAACCACTATTTATCCTAGATCAGAGGAAAACAATGCCTAGTAATTGAATAATGGAGTAGGTTAAGGTGCAACGGAAACACTTTGGACCCAATGAAGCCATCTAGTAGATGGCTAACCAAAAAATGGTGTCGTAACCATATTTTGTTTTTTGAATAAGTGTATGTAAAAGTTTTTTATGTTAGGTCTTGTTGAAGCCTAAAAAATCATTGCAACAATATGGGGGGAAACCATAAGTTTGGGGACTTAAATACCATCCCTTATCCATTTGGAATAGTGGCTCTAAATGGATATAATGGACTAGTTTCCCAATAAAAATGTGATGGAGTGTATAGAGTGTTTATGACCAAAAACTAAGTGATAGATAGGGTGGTTTATAAACTAGAATACATGTATATTAATATATCTATTACCTGGGGTTTACTTATTTTTATGCGATCTAGAATATTTGCCCTTGATGTATGATAATAAATATTGATCAAACACTTTCAGAAATGAAAAGCTTTTAAGATAATTATTTTGATTAAATAGTTAATAAAAATAATTGATGAAACACATATCACATCAAATAACGTTCATAAATTGCTCATAAATGTATTAAGGATGAAAATTCTATCATGTTCAGAAGTGAATTAATACATAAATGCATTAGAAGAGATACATATAATAAACAATATAAAGAGAAATGACTATCAATTCATAAACAAAAAACAAATATACAATGATAAAAGTACCCGATGACACTGTGCATGAAAGAAATAGGTTCGTCCAGTATTTCTCATTAAGATGGTTTCAAAAGTGCAAAGTGTAAGCTTCCAAAGCCTTCTCTACAAAACTTCAGGACCCTGATCTGGTCGTTCTACTTAGACAAACTTCAAAAGTTTAGTAGTGCAAGCTTCCAAAGTTTTTCTTTATAAAATTTGGGGACCCCTTCTTTGTAGACATGAAAGGGTTTATATAATAAAAATAAAGTATGAAAATAGACATTACATGAAAATTGTGAGGAGGCTAAATTAACTCTCCTTAAAATAAGTGACAAAAATACAGAAATAGAAATGGTTGAAATGACAAGCTCAAGAATGCAATTTTGTATATTCTTTCATTTGTTGCATGAGCTCGTCAATATCCATCATTGGCTTAACTTTAGGAGGCTAATCTGTCCTCATGCGTAGATATCCTATGTATAATGCATATGAAAGCGTAGGAAGCATATGGGTGGATGAGTCAGCAAGGCAATGTAGCATTAGCCATTGACTATGTGGCTTCACAAGGTATTTCTAATGCACTTCCCAGTCAAGTTTGGTCAACTTTTTAAATGATTCTTCCTTTTCTTTTGAATTTTCTTGTCATTGCCTTTCTAGTACTTTGTTATCAAGAAGACTACTAGGTGGGCATTCTTGAATCAGGTTAGCATTGTGAATGTTATCATTGATAGTTTCTGTTGTCCCTTGAGAAACCAATTTCCTGGCTATGTATAAATTGTTCTTAAGACATTAATTTTTATAATTATTGTCACTTGTTTGTCACTTAATTGTTTGTTGTATTCTCAAATGAAGGACCTGAAAGACTTGGTTTTAAACTCTCAATAATTAGGTGACATGAAAATCTCAGAATGCCATTTGATTGTTGAATATAAATGATGAATGAAGAAAGCTTGAAGAAGTCATAGACAATATGTTGTTTTACACATAATCTACTATATGTGACACTTGGAGAAGTTAAAGATAATATGTTGTCTTACATAGAAACTACTATCTGCAACTTAGGAGAATTGCAGAGGTAGGAACTTCAAGTATAGGAGCACTCTTTTAAGGGATTTTACCTTCATTTACATAAGAAAATAAAGACCTGCAGCTTCAATATCATATTAAAAGAAAGAAAACATTTGATAACACATAATAGAGAAGTTACAAAATCATACCCAACAATGTGTGGAAAACTTATGATTCTTTCATTAATCAACAGTTTTATCAAGAATACAGTGGCATAGTCTCCAGGTTCTCCAAAGTTCTAACTCTTTCTCTATAAATTTTCCTCTTTTTATACATTATGAGACAGTTGGTAATCACCAAAACTGTCAAGTTGCTTAACTATCTACTAACTGTCTAAAGTAAAAATCACTACAGAATACTACATTAGAGGGTAAAAGACACTACATTCTCAAGAAAATAAAATAACAAGAAGTAACAGAATTTAGAAAATTGATGATGATTGTTCGCTTTTCAGATCTGTGGCTTGGATGCTGATGAAGTTTCTCTATAGATGCTTTGATAATGGTTAAATTGTTTTAACACAAAAAACTGTATTTTGAAAAAACTCTGGACGTGGACTTGGGCCCACGTATGTATCAAGAGTGTTCTGATTGGAGGAAACACAAAGAAACCCGACCAATCACCATTTCCTTTGGAATTTTATTCATTCATCTCTAACTTCAGTTATTTTGCTAAAACAATGAAATTGGTTGATTTACGCGAAATATGGAAAAACTTCAGTTACCACAGAACTCAAAAAGAATTAAAACTCTGGTTCATAAAATTATAACGTCCGCCTGAGTTGTATGAGAGCACCATTCGATCACCCATTCAATGGACGGTTTGATCCCTCGGAACTCAACGAAACTTTAAACCTGTTGAAGAAAACCTTATTGCATCCATTTTTCCAACGACCCTTTGACTCCCATATGGACCCGATAAGAAATAAAACTGCCAGTTAATGATTTATTGGGTCTGATTTTAAAATAAAACCTGATTACATTTCGACGCGATATTCGCCAGATCTCTTCCCTTTCGATGGATGTGTTATCTCAAAATCAGGGCTTGGAAGGTTGCAGACCAGGAAGACTTCAAGTAACTATTTCAAACCTACTTTAGGCTGAGGCTTAACCTCCCCAACCTGAGAGGGCTCTCTCAAAAGGATTAAAGGTTTTTTATTATGATCAAGATGGCTAACTCTTCTGAAACAAATAAAAAAATGAAAATGGTGGAAACACAACTAACAAGTATCCATTGGGCTTATGGAGTCATATATGGTTCAGTATTAACAGTAGGGTTGGCTTTGCATAGAAGTCAAGGCATTCAAATTTCAACATATGTAGAGCACACCAGACACATAGAAGGCAGTTTACGAGTATATGAATGAAATTAGAGCACTGTTAGCGATTTCTAAGTAATCACATACTCATAACACTGTAGATAACATGAAAAGACAACAAAAGAAACTCATCACATTGAACTCTTTATGATTCTTGAGAAGCATAAGCCAGTATTGTATTACCAAAAAACAGAGTCTTTACATGAGCCAAATATCAGAGCTTTTTTTCCATAAATTTCCAACCCTTGGTACATTGCTCTTTCTCCTATATATAGAATTCTTTTACAAGGCTGAGATTCCTCCTCCAACATGAGGGTAACTCGAATTCTACTTCTTATGACACCTATTCAAATTTTAACTACCTATTAAATGTAACAAATTGCTAACTAGACGTTTTAGAGATCTAAGTCAAATAAGACTCTAACTCCATATCATGCTAATAATAACCTTAATTACAATCAATTCTCGTTCTTTGACAAGTTGTCTTTTTTAGTTCGGTTGTGGTAGGTGTTTGTAGCTACCTGCTAGCCCTTAATGTCACATATTCTCCATTGCTCTTGAAAAGTAGGAAACTGCCCCTGTTTATCTACTTTTGGTTTTCCTCAAAGATACTCGAAACCAATGAGCCATGCCCTTCTTCTTTGATTATACAAAAATATATTAGGATGCCACGTCCTTGATGTGATGTCAACCTTCTCCATGTGTGAAGACAAGACCTCCTCCAAACTGTTTGATATATCATGAACTATAGTAACTCTAATCACTTTATGACAAAAAGTTTAGAGTTCGAATATAGGTCTCTTCCACCTTTTTCTTCCTTTGTTGAATGTTGACACATGTTACATGATCCTTTGAAGAGATTCCTTTTTCAAAAATTTCCCCTCAATCCCTCAAAATTCGTTGACTAGTTTTTAATTATGTAGCTACAGCAGTTTCGTAGTGGGCTACGAAACTGCTGTGCATTAGGCATCATCTTCAGCAGTTTCGTAGCGCGCTATGAAACTGCTGTGTAATCACCAAAACACAGCCTAATACCAAAAATATGCTATCTTGAGCTTCTTTATATTTAAACATTCTTTTCAATTGCTCCAAAGCTTTTCAAAACTGAGTGGAAATGTATGATTCTTCAAGAAAGATTATAACAAGGAAAACCATCAAAATTTGGAACATAACCTTACTTGATGTGTGACTTCCTTAAGGAGATTCTTTCTGCTGGCTTAACTGCATCTTTAAATCCTTAATTTGTTTCTTCATGACTCTGATCCCAGCACTCAGGTTTGTATTGACCTTTTTGATGAATTGTGCTTCCTTTATTGCAGGGATAGTCCAGCTACGGAACTGAACATTACAATCAACCACCTCGGGTATTTGAAATGTTTTTTCCTCCCACCGAGCTTGCATTTGGTTAAAATAAGCCTCCTTGATTGCATGTTTCTTGGAGGCTTTCTTCAGTCTAGCAATTTCAAAGTTTTCCAACTCCAACTTCCTTTTCAACTCTTCCACACTATCTTCTTCTTGAAGGGTAACTGCTTTGCCTTTATCTTTTCCTTCATGAGATTGTGTTACCTCCCATGTTTCATCTGCTCTTGGCAGTACCTCCTGTATGTGTTTGAAATTCCTCGTTATGGGTTTTCTTGGCTTGAAGACAAATTGAGCAACCTGATCATCAAACTTGAGTTTTTTCAAGGCTTTGACTCTCTTAGCCTTGTCTTTTCCTGACTCTATCAAATCTGCTTGAACCAGGGGAGATTCTTCAATATCAATGGCTTGTAGTAAATCATTCAAGTCTCTCTTTGAAACAGGACTTTCTTCAATAATCACTGACTTGCATTTTTCTTTAGCTACTTGGCTTCTTGTCCTTCTTCTTTGGACTCCTTCACCTGTGTTTGATTCATGTGCACCTTCTTTGATCTGAGTTTTCTCTTTAAGGGACTGCTGGGGTGTATCTTGGATAGTCAGTGGCTTGGTGGATTCCCTTACTTTTTTCCTAGCCTTCAACTTTACAAACCTCCTGGATCTTGTTTCTGCCTGATGACCAATTGTTGTCGGAAGATCTTTTGCAGCTTGAGGACTGAGACCGGTCTCGGTCTTGAAACCAGACATGAATATGAATGTGGGCCAGTCCCTACCTACTCTCTGGAGTTCATGCAAAATGATAAACTTATTTAAACTGTGGTGAAACAATGAGGTCTCACAGGCTTCTTTCCTTAGCTGCACCTTGTCACACATTTTGCTTAAGCTACAAAATAAGTAAAAAGGTAAATCAAGGGATATCTTTCCTCTAAAATGTAGCAGAAGCTTGAAATGATATGAATACACCTTATTATATCTCCGTTCACAGGTAAGGTACCTTTGTATACAGGTAAACAGATTGGCATATGAGTCTTTGACATAATTTCTAGGCACAGACTTATTTAAATCTGAGTCAATGTACTCCGGATTTAGAAATTCTTTGCAGGGGGTCATATCAAATTTGAAATTTTTAAACCAATTTTCTTGTCCCCTTGGAATCTCAGTAACTGTGGCTATTACCTCTGGTGAAATTTTCAATTCAAGCATCCCAACCTTTGAATTCAGTCTCGTGAAATTCAAGGCAAATTCCTTGGTGATTTGTGCATGACCTCCCTGGAGTTTCTCATAGAAATTTCAACATCCAACCTGCTTGAACACATGCTCAACTTCTTTTCTTTTCAAGATAATGTCTACACCTTCAGGTTTGTTTCTCAAACATTTGCTTGATATGTGGTCTTTTCTTTCTGCAGATCCCTCCATGAGACTTCAGCGTAATGAAGGTTAGATGTACTAGCGCTACTCAATCTTCAATCTCTGCCTCGCTTGAATGGATGCCTCGCTTGATAACTGCCTCGCTTGATAGCTGCCTCACTTGATAACAATGCATTCAAATTGAAAACTTGTAGACTTGTTCCTCATGCAACGAATACAATCATAATTAAGACTGTGAATACTTGGCTTTTCTTGGAACTTGCAATCCGAGCGTACTAAGGTACCTAGCGTCTGTAATGATGGAGATAAGCGGTTGGACATGAAATGTGGAGTGTATAAGCTGATATTGAATGATGCAACCATAACTGAACTTGACAGATTTGACAATTAGGAAAGATTTGCTATGGATTGCACGAATCTCTGATTTCGTAGCGCAGCCAGTGTAAAATCTGGATTATGCGCTATGAAATCACCTAAAACATGTTGCACTGCAAAACTACTAAAAAGGATTTATGCGCTATGAAAACACTTAAAAATGATTTATGCGCTACGAAATCACCTAAAGGGCTTTGTGGCACATAGTAACCTTTGAACAAAGCTGACACATGGTTATGAGACCGGTGATGAATGAGAATGCATAGTTGACCTTTATTTAAGTATACCATCAAGATGTTGGCATTTTGGCACAGCAGTGGTGCTATGGTACAGGTGTTGTCCTTGATGGCAACTCTCTTTGGTGACAGATCTCAGTTCAGGTGCTCAGAATGAAGGAAACCTTGTATACGCAGGTTCACCTTGCCAAACACGCGTATACACGCGGGTTATAACTTGAGAAGTCGCGTATGTGTATACACGCACTTTTATGCACAGAAAAGCGCGTACATGGTGGGAAACTTATTTTTGGTCCATGGTTGTTAGTCCTTGGAATTTGAACCTATGGTTTTGGACCATGGTATCTCGTCAGAAGTGTTGACCCCAGGTTTTGGGCCCTTGGTATTGGTTTATTATGGTTTTGGACCGTGGTATTGTGGAAGGCCTAAAACTATAAAAGAGGAAGGAGATCATGTGCCAAGGGATCATATGAATTATTTGAATATCTGATAATGTATGATATCTGGAATACTGGTGATTGGGTTATGGTGCAGATCTAGATCTGAATGAAGGAGGAACCTGAGCACAAGAAGGATAAGGACTATTGATGGATCAAAATCTCAAGGCTTGAACATTGGTATCTCTGTGTGATTTTGATCTGCTATATGTGGCGCACTCTTGATCTATAAATCTAGGTTAACTGATGTCTGAATGCTTAAAAAAATAAATTATCCTTTATAGATCTGTACGCAGGTTCAGTGAATTGCAGGTGCGTATACACGCTTTTTCTGTGAATGAAAGGAGCGTATACGCAGGTTGGTTGTGGTACAGAGGCGTATACTCGCAGGTTGCTAAACAGTGAACGATCAGAGAAGTGTTCATTTGGTTCAACTTTTGATTGGTGAAAAGGAGTTTGGGTTATGCAGAAATTCCTGATGTTTAATTGATGTTACTTGTGGATCCAGTCTGAAAATTAATGAAATGAGGTCCCTGAAAGCAAAGAGAAGGTTGTAGCCTTCTGCAGGTAGGAGCCTGCGTACTAGTATCTCAAGCTAGTACAAGAACTTAGGGGGTTGGAGCCCCCTTCCAGGAAAGCTGGAGAACGAGAGAGAGTTGTAGCTCTTTGCAGGTTGTAGCCTGCATACTGGTAAAGACTGCACCAGTACAAAACATTGTAAAGAGAAGTTTCTAATTAAAAAGAAGATAGAGACGAATTGCAGCAGGGGGTTTTCACCCACATTGGGTTTCCTCCTTATATCTTGTGTTCTTGTGTGTGACTGTCTTCTGCTCTGTTTCTGGTACTGTTTATTTGCTTCTGATACACATATTAATAACTGACATCTGAAAGATAAATCAAATTATAGGTTTGCTTTGTATACGCGGGTTTCTTTATCTGTAGTTGCGTATATACGGGGTTTTTATTAACAGAAGTAGCGTATATCATCTGGAATTGAAAAAGGAAATATTTGACTTGATAATACTGATTCACCCCCCCCCCCCTCTCAGTATTATTTCCAACAATTGGTATCAGAGCAGGTCTTTCTAAAGAAGCTTGATCGCTTGAAGGAATATCTTTCATCATGAGCAACTACGAGAGGGAAGCATCAATCAAGCCACCGGTTTTTGATGGGAAAAACTTCGCATATTGGAAGGTAAGAGTTACTGCCTATCTTCAATCAATGGGTATAGAAGTCTGGGATATCATAGATACAGGATATACTTTTCCAGCAGCAACTCCTACAGATCTGGCTGAGAAGAAGAAATATGAAACAAATGCAAAGGCGGTCAATACTCTATTGGGATGTCTATCTCAATCAGAATTCATGAAAGTTATGCAGTTAAAATCAGCAAAAGAAATATGGGACAAGATTGTCCTAAGCTATGAAGGAGATGATCAGGTAAAACGAGAAAAACTTCAAACCCTCAGGATTCAGTATGAAAATCTCAAGATGTATAATGATGAAAGTGTGGCTAACTATTTTCTTCGTGTAGATGAAATTGTTAATTGTATGAAAAATTTGAGTGAAGAAATAAAAGAGGCTGTTGTGGTTGAAAAAGTTCTAAGATCTTTGTCCCCTAGGTTTGAATCTAAAGTTTTTGCAATAGAAGAAAAGGAGAATCTACAAAGCCTTGAAATGTCACAGCTGCACAGAATTCTAACTGCTTATGAAATGAGGAAAGGAGGACCATCAGACAGGAGAGAAGTTGCCTTCAAGGCTTCAGGCAAAAGCGAGTACTATGAGTCAGGACACGTGTCAGAAGAAGAAGAAGAACCAAATTTTGTCAGAAATCTTCAACGGGGTACTGGATGGTTCCGAGGTAAGTTACCTTTCAAATGCTTTGCTTGTGGAAGAGTCGGTCACTATGCTGCCAAATGTCCTCACAAGGATAAGATTGACAAAGGGAAGGAACCTGTTAGATGGAACAAGAAACAGAATGCAAATAAGAAAAGCTATTACACTCATGAAGATAGTGATGGACTTTCAAACAGTGACGAAGATGAACGAGGTAACAAGTATAAACTTTTAATGGCTTTTGAAGTTGATGACTACATGGATGCTATAGATGTAGAAGGTTATTATAAAGAGATATATAATCTCAAAATTTGCTTAGAAGAGAAAAATGCGATTATTGATTCTCTGCAATGTCAACTGGCTAAAAGGGAAAAACATCTTGAAAAATTGGAATGTGAAATTGTTGGTCTTAGAAAGGAGATTGAGAAAACAAAAGCTATTAATCTTAAATTTGTTAAAGGATCTGAGACTCTGGATGAGATTATCAATGTGCAGCGTTCTCCACTAATCAAGACAGGTCTGGGATATAATGAAGAAACTTCTCAAGAATCCACCTCCAAAAGTTATCTTGATGCAGCAAGGAGGAGTGAGAAAAGGCCTAATAGAAATCATCAGGTATATCAGGGACAGTTTACCTCAAGAACAAACAAAGACTATCAAGAATATCGGGGGCAAGCTACCTTAAGGACAAATAGAAGCTACAAACAGCCTCAGGTAAAATCTTCCGAATTTGCCTCAAGAATGGATGTCAGTAGAAATTACAATCGGTTGGATGATAGATTTGATAATCACAGGAGTTTCTTCCATGGCCAATGCTTCTCTTGCCATAACTTTGGTCACAAAGCAGCGCAATGTGTTGCCTATAAGACAATCATGACTAGAGAAGCTCAAAAACAAAGGAATATGACTGGGATCACGAAAAGGACTTATAACAACTTTTCAGCCCTTGAAAATGAAGTTGAATGTTCTATTTGTAATAACTTTGGTCATGAAGATTCTGAATGCAGGAGCAGGTTTTGGAAGACAACTCAGAAGGAACAAACCTCAAGTGCCAGAACATTGAGAATGAAGGAACCACAACCAGAAAGATGTGGGATAGCCTTTTATGCAGAAGGACAAGAAAATCTATGGTATATCGACAGCAGATGTTCGAAGCATATGATAGGTGATAAACAAAAACTTGAATCATATACTGCATTAGAAAAGGGAAAGAAGGTTTCTTTTGGAAACGAAACCCCTGCAGCCATAAAAGGAAAAGGCACTGCTCAGTTGAAAGAAAAATTCAAGGCTGGAAATGTTTTGTATGTTGATGGCTTGAAACATAATCTACTGAGTGTTAGTCAGATGTGCGATCAAGGAACCGAAGTAATATTTCGATCAAATGGATGTAGTGTTCGTGATCTTGATACAGGAGAAACAGTGATCAAAGGCAGAAGAACTCCAAATAATCTATACATATTTGAAGAAGGACAACAACAATGCTATTTAAGCAAGGGAGAAGTTCGAAGTTTTAAGTTCCTGATTATAAAAATCAAATTCTTATCACATCTCAAATTTCACCAATGGCGTTCAATAGTTTGAGACTCGAATATGCCCTAGATGGCAGCTCGAATTATATAGCTTGGAAGGATCGCATGGAAGCAGTATTATAGGACAAAGATTTGAGGGACTTCATTGATCAAGAAGTCCCCAAGCCAGTAGCAGCTAATGCCCAAAAATTGGCGGAATGGAAGAAATGTGTGGCTAGAGCGAGGAGGATTCTTCTGGAGGGAGTTCGAGACCACATTGTCTCAAGTCTCCATGGGAAGGAAACACTATTTTCAATGTGGAAAACATTGAAGGATCTATATCAGAACAACAGCGATTAGAGGAAGCTAGAGCTGAAAGACAAGCTTTGGAAAATCAAGTGTGAAAAGGGCGACACGATCTCTACATATCTGAACAAGCTCACCACCTACAGGGATGAGCTTGGACGTGTAGGAATCACGACAGTCGATGATGACATGGTGAGTCTTGCTCTCCTCGGTCTTCCTAAGAGCTGGCATAACTACCAAGACTCGGTAAATGGAAGAGAGAAACTGCCAGATTGGGAATGACTGTGGTCAGATCTGATGCAGGACGAGATAAGGAGAAGCACCAGATATGGATCTTTATCAAAGCATGATGATGAAGAAAATCTAGCCTTAGCGAGTAAGGCGAGGAAAGGGAAGGGGAAGGCTTCCCATTCCAAATCGAGTTCTTCGCATGGTGGGAAGAAGATTGACAAACCAAAAGTGCAATGCTTTCATTGTCATGAGGTGGGCCATTATGCAACAAATTGTCCACAGAACAAATCCAAGAAGGGATCCTCGAAGGGATCAGATGGTGAGGCACTAGCCTCACAGTTCGAATTGGATTTCACCCTCATCGCATGCATGGTTTCATCGATGGTGGGTACCTGGACAGTGGAGCCTCATTCCACATGACCGGCGACAAGAGCTTATTCAGTACCTTGGAGGAGAAGGACCTCCAGATGCGCATGGAGATTGGCAATGATGGAAAGTATCGTGTTTCAGGTGAAGGCACGGTTGTGTTTCAGAGGGAGCATGGAGCTCCTCTCACCTTGATTGATGTAAAGTATGTGTCTACTTTGAAGAAGAACCTGGTATCTATCGCTATGTTAGAAGACAAAGGCTATGATGTAGTCTTTAGTAAAGGAAAGGCATTCCTGAGGCACATCGGCACTGGATAGACCAAGAGGATTGGGATTCGAGTAAAGAATCTCTACAAGTTAGAGGTAGATGACTGTGTTGCATTGAGTTCCAAAGCAGAGTTGGTGCAAAGCCAAGATATTGGCGAGCTATGGCATAGAATATTGGACCACTTGATCATGGGGTCTTGAAGATCATGCAGCAGATTTCCACCGGACTTCCCAAGGGTAAATTGGAGCAAGTGGATGCATGCAAAGGTTGTACCTTGGGTAAGTATGCAAAATCTTCCTTTCAGGATTGAGACGGTCGAGCTAAAGCAATCCTAGAGCGAGCTCATACAGATGTATGTGGACCATTCTTGACAGCCTCCACCGCTAAACAAAGGTACTATGTTATTTTTATTGATGATCTTTCGGACTAGAGGAGAAGGTTTGTGAGAAGCCTTTGACTATCTATGAGCAGCAGTTTGATTGCAAAGGGAGCAGGATAGCTTGTGAGCTGATTCTTTTTGTAATCTGAACATATTGCCACTTGTATGATAATATAGAGATTGGGGTTTTAGGTTGAGGCTTTCCCCAGGTTATTCCTCTATGTTCATGTGTGATTGATTTCTCATTCTCAATTATATGTGTTCTATTTGATCTTGCTCATATTCGATTAAACTTCCGCAAAGTTTGTTGTAGAAGTAGATCTTGTATTTTGCTTTAGTATATTGCATAATCTGTTGATCTACAGTGGGAAATTCTACATGGTATCAGAGTTAGCTGATCCATAGAGGAATTTCTACACACTGCTTCCTTCTTCAACCATCTCTTCTCCTCGAGTTGTCCTTCTCCTCGAGCCAACTTTTGGATCTCCTTCAACAAGTTCTCCTTCACCAAGATTTGATTTGCTCCTGGTGATCATGCACACTTCAAATCACAATTATCAACAACTCGCTCTAATACCAAATGATCCCCAGAAAGATCTTTAATTGAAATTGTGATTTTCTTATGTTTCAAAAACAAGTTAAGGCATGAATTATTAGAACACCACTTAATCACATTAACTATAAAGCATGGAGAACTGAATAATAATGTTGCAGCAAAATAATAGAACAGCAAACACGTGTGAAAGAAAATGACACAAGAAATTGATAACGAAGTTCAGCTATCTCAAAGCCTGCATCTTCATGCCTAGTCGTCAACGGGGAGGCCTTTTATAATAATAAAACTTAAGAAGCCATACAACATATCAAAGTTACACCAATTGAATTTTTGTCTGGTCTAGCTGTGATATTCTCGGTCTCAGGAATCCGACACAACTGACGACATTGAAAAAGACCTCTAACAACTCCCAGAATAAGCCTGCAAAGTTTCACCTCCAAGTCTTCAAAGTTGCTCTACAACTCTTCTGTTGCTCTACAAATGTAAGTTATAAAGCTTACTTGGTTTGAAAATTTTTGTAGACAATTTTTCTTTGTCTTCTCTCATCTAACACATTCAGTCCATATACCCTTCTATGGTAGTAACAAGAAACATATATTTTAATGGAATGTAAATATTAGTAGCAAGAATTCAATGAAGTAAAGAATATATCGTACTATAGTTCTGCTATTCACTAATTTAATATATATCAACTTTTTGAGATTTATATTGATATTGAATCATACTTCTTAAACATACACTTGTAGTGACATCATTCAAAAAATAATTAATGATGTAATAAAATATTCAACTATGATTGTATGATATATGTGATTATTTAAGTTGTCAAACAATGGTGACATTATGTACTAGGCAAGGAGATGATTACTCGTTTGATAACAAACCTCTACAATTTTTATAGACATAAAGCAATTGTAAGTGCATGCCAACTAAACTGGATGAAATAGTTGGCTTTGATCTATCTAGTGAACAACCATAAGCAAAGATCTTCCTATTTGCATAATTGATTGCTTCAACAAACCACCAATGAATGCCTTTCTTAGAATTTTGGATGCTTGAAGACATTAAACATGACTTCAAAAACATGAATTTAGGGCATACTTTACAAAATTTTGTTAAGGTTCCTCCAAGAAATACCATGTAAAAACTTCTACTTGTGAAATAAATTCTTGCATTGCCTTGGAACACTATGTGTTCAAACCAATGTAACGCATGAGAAACTCAATATTAAGGCATGTTAGTCCAATTCAACTCGGTGTTTCAATATGAAAAATAACTTAGTAGAAGTGGAAATAATTTTATTGGCCATACTTCCACATAAATGTATAGAAGTACATCCAAAGTTGTACCAAATTTCCAATTGTTAAATAACTAATGGGAAGAAGGATTACACACTTCTTTGTCCATTCTCAACACCCATCGTTGTTTTTCTTTATGGATTTATTTTTACAATACTACCAAAAACATGCCACAGCCATGATGTTGGATTTGTTGCTATTCATGGGTTCCCAAAGATGGTGATCCTTGCACCTTGAAAAATATTGATCAATGCAAGACATTGTTAAGCTATTTATGCATATTTTGGGTCAATTTTGAATTTTCTACCATCACAATTTTACATAGGTTCTGCAAATTCATCTTTGATTTTCGAAAATCACTATGGAGTATGTTGGGCACAATGTTATACATGCCTACAAATTTTCATTTGTAAATAAATAGAAAGATGAATGTTGTGAACATTAAAGTCTATTGTACATTTGTCACGCATGTACAAACACAAACACACCACTTACACTTGGGATAAATATCTTGCTTTTGTTCAACATAGATAAAATAAAACTCAACATTTTGGTACACAATATAGCTCATTTGAAGTCTATATTGGATTTCAACCTACAACATTAATTGTTGTGGATAATCCAACGCTGCAAACTATAGGAATTTTATTATGCCACTAAAATAATCCAACAAAATGGCATGGTTCCTTAAAGAGAATTAGAATATTCACAAACATGCTAATGATACTTTATAGCAAATAATACAAGCAATGACATGACACAGTCACTAGATTTCTTGCAACTCTTAAAAGACTCTAAGAACCACATTGTAAGCTTAGGCCAATATCACAAATTAGTGTTGAAAATCAAACTATGAACCTTAATCTACCACCTCACATTGGGGTCGATTTGAAATTTAACATTGAGTCTACAAGCATATAGCAATTGTTTGATTAAGTAGAGAATTACATTATTTAAAACTTCTATTTTATTGACCTAGACTTCAAAGCACCAACAAAATCCAATAAGACCAATGGTAGGTTGTGATAACAAAATTATAAGAAGGATATCTAAAGCTATTTTGAATTATTCAAAGTAAGTCAAGCCTTGCACAAAGTTGAGTACTTCATAATTGATCATGTGCTTGAAAAGTTCCCTTATTGGTTGGAAAGTGCTGTTAGACTTACCTCAAAAAACCATTCAAAGTAGTGAGTATTTTCACTTCTACAAGTACCTCAGCTACTTAAGAGGGGTTTACAAATTCATGCAATAAAGTAACATCTTGCAACAATAATGTTTTTCTTTGTAATATTATCAACATAACCTCTATGAAAAACATTTTTTGCGTTAGAATAGTTAGTAACCTATCCCACCTCAACCACTACTAAGCATGCACAATTGGTGCCATGTTATAATTAAGAAGGGGAGAATATGGATGACCAAATTTGACCAAATCAACCCTAGTGTTCAAGCAGTAATCAAAATGTATGATCTCAACAAGATAATTGAACACCAAGCTATTGGAACCACCTTTGTTGATGAGTTAATCACTATTTGTATAAAAATATAATTAATCATTTAAGAACATCAATAGATAGACAAAAAGGAATTGTTAAGATTGGATTGTAAATTCTTCTAAACACACCATTAGATTTAAAGAGTCAAAGGTTCTATTACCATATCCATCTTCTCTTTATGTGGTAAGAGCATGAATGTTTTTTGCACGATGCTTCAATGTTTGCTCAATTTTGTACATTTCGTTGTAAAGGTTAGCCTTGAGGGATAACTTGATTAGTTCAACCTTTTCATTAATGCATAATGGAGAAAAGAGATAGTGGGATCCATTACCACCAAATCTTGTAACGTTATATGTAGCTAGTGATGAATATCACCCTCCATCCACAAAATCAAGGAAAAGAGAAATATATAAAATGTTGACAAAGTACCAACTTATCTATGTGAGAATAACTTAGTTCTTTGAAAAATGTATATATGTATTTGTATACACATTAAACGATACCTTATGTATATTGTTCATATCAATATTTTATGTTGGTGTAGTCTAACTTATAGACAAAATGGTATCTAAAATGGAATTCGGCATTGTGATTTTTTGTTGTTTAAAATACATTTTTGAATACATAAACTAATTCAACACCTTAAAAAAACCCAAACTCGAGCTTCTAAAAATCTTTGTCAAATTTTGATTAAAATTAATCAGAAAAATACTTTAAAAAAAAATTCATTTCATTTATAAATTAGACTACCTCCTTTTATTTATTTATTTATTAAATTTAAAAACATAGCCCACAAACCTAATTTAATTTTAATAATATGACACTATTATTTTTAACTTCATTTATTATAATAGATAAAACCATCTTTACTCTAAGTTATTTCTTTAACTAACAATATACCTGTACCGAAATCTGATCCTCTACACACTTTGACAATTAACAACAATATTCTATTGAGCACTTAAATACAAGCCCCGATCCCTCTGCAAAGCATTACACAGTGAGCTGCCGGTCTCTAAATGCACTCCGCGTAACCAAATCCACAAAACCAAGTCATCGACGGTAAAACTTCATTTTAAGAGGATGTCAAAACATATTATGTTTGGCACGATCTTTATAAAATTTATAAAGAGATAGTATTATTGATTTAAACTATTTTATATTTGACATGATCCCATGGAATTTATAAACCGTATAAAGAGACATAGATGGATATTATTGTTTTGAAGTAAATAAGTTCGTAGGAAGGATTTTGCACCGTAATCAATCATTATTATATTAAAAAAGATGTCATGAAAATTGAAAGGTTCCTCGTGACACCTATCTACTGATAGGTAGCAATGGTCAACTTTTAGTTTGGCCATATAGAGGTGCTTCCAATTAATGTGATTCGAGTCATGGTCGGAACTGAAACAATAGTATAGTATAGTATACCATACTATAACCCACATACCTATAGGCAAAACTTTACATTATCGCTGCCATTTTCCGAATAAATGATGGAAATTTACTGGGAAGCAAATCTTCTACAGCAAAGACAAATCATCCATCCCTGTATATACGGGATTTATTGTCATCATCCATGATGGTGACGTTAGCATTCACAAGCCTCGTATCATCATATAACACATCCCTATCTTTAAAAGCAAACTTTATTAAAAACAATAAACAATGATGATGACGGGATTTTAAAAATAAGATTTTACGTTGAAATTATAAAGCCTTAATAAGAGGTTACAATTAAGGATGAGTATGGGATGGTGAAATAAACTAAACTCTTAAATAGTAGGCGTAGGGATGAGTATGGGATGGTGAAATAAACTCTTAAATAGGCGATGTGATGAGCAACCACCTAAATTGCTTACCATGATTTCGATGTGATAGAGACATTGCAGCGATTTTTAGATTATTAAAGAAATACAAAGTCCACCATCCATGAAGTGAAGGGAAGGGAAGGGTAGAGAGGTAAGATCCTATCAACAAAGAAACTCAAGTCAATAAAATATATGCGTGGGAGGATTCTATCACACACTTGGTGATTGGGACGCAACCGGGGACACAATTCATCATCAATCACACTCCTTGCAACTTGCTCGCCATATTTGCATGCCTACGGTAGGGGCCCCTCTTTTGCCAAAAATATAGTATTCATTCCCCACGGTTTTGCATGTAAGTTTAGCCTCAGGTCCTACGAGGAGGCTATCAAATCTTCCACGGGAGTAACGCAAACACACAAAAAAGGATGTTTGTGTGAGTGGGAAGGGTCATTTTAGTGGGGATGAGAATAAAAGGAAAAGACAAAAGCTTTGATGGAGATGGCATAAATTTATTAAAAACTAAACAATTTATTAGCTCCGGTTATTAGGATATACTTATCTCCATGAAATTTATTAAAAACTATACAATTTATTAGCTCCGGTTATTAGGATATACTTACTTTCGATATAAGATTTTTTGGAATTAGTTGAATTTGAAGGAGCGTGTCCAGAACAGTTTGACAAAATAAAGTTTCCTTGCTCTATTATTTTCAATATCGGCGAAGCGGAGCCGTGCACGAGCTCGATCTGTTATTGTACTGACGTACAGGCAACATTCATGACCCAATTGCAGGAGGCCCCCTCCACTTAAGGAGGGATCAGAATAGAGGACCCTCTAAATCTAGAGGGAGCATTTATTAGCGTTATGTCATGTAAGAGTTTGGAAGCGCTTTCGCAGGAGGACACGTGTGATCCGCTGCCACCGGCAAAATGAGACCGTGGAATGGGGCGGCGCCGGGGACGAGAAAGTAGAGGGTGGTCTCGGAGAGTGCGCGGGTAAGCAAACAGACAGACAGTTCTGAGCTCGGGGAATGTGGCAGGCAGAGAGGTTTACTCAGTTTGAGTTGGCGCATTTATCTATCGATCGTTCGCCAGGATCGCGATTCTCTACTGTCCGTGCGTTGTTGCTTTCCTTTCCTAGGGAAAGGCGGGTAGAGATCTGGTTCCTGACATAACACTGGCACGTTCATAACAAGTTACAACTCAACAAAAGCCCACACATCGCTGCCAAAGCCATGGGGGGTTAACTGGGAACAATTTTGCGTTGTCAGTTTAAAGCTCCAAGCAAACCTTCCTCCGACCAAATGAAAATATTTTTGGTTGTGGTATGATTTATCATAATAACGAACGTCCATGAAGGTCACAAGCAGAAAACGTACGATTGCCAGAAATGCGTGCTCTAGCAATGCAGAAAACATTTTTGGTCACCGCCTGTTCAGTTCACTAAAATATCGGACAGCACAGGTCACATGATCGAACCCTGCGCTGCGATTTGCAGGTCGTCCTGCTCGTCACAGAGTGCGTCTTAGAATGATCCGGTATCTTCGTTCGCATGGCTGAAAAAGGCAGGTCACGCTTGCTCCCTCCCTTCTCCCAGTGATTATGAGCTTGCAACGGCTACACCGCACAGCCTGTCTCGCAAACTCTTACTCTTCGCTCCCCTCGCCCTGGGCGCGCGCGTCCGTTCGTCTGGGCTGAAACCGTCATGAATCGACAAAAAAGGTATGGAAAATAATAATAATTATTCAGTTATCGTGGCCGGTCGAGCTTCTGTTAAAGACACGAGATCTACGTTTCGCAGAGATAGGGAAGGCGTTGTTGCCCGCTATTTGCAAATCTAGAGCGAAATTCATAGACCGGAATTTCAACGGCTGTCGGATCTCCCAGTCCCAGTTGAGATGTCTAAACTTTACCCGTCGGGCTCAAGCTTGCAAGATCTTTAAACTGTTGGACGAGAAAATAAATATTAAATGATGTTTTCTTATCACAGATCAAGACTGGCGATTTGGTTGGCGTTCGCGAATCGCGGGCGTATCGATCGTTGGAAACTGCTCGTCCGCCCAAGAGGCAAACGATGTTATGAGCCTTTAATGGCTCGTCACGCGAGAAGCCGTTCGCTTTCAAGAACACAACAATAATTGCTGGTCGATACCATTGAGTTTGGCCCGATCTATTCAATCTTCCTTTCGGAACGATTGAGTCGGTTACAGACACGTCTCTTAAATCTTTTTACGTTTCGAAAATACAGCCACAGCCACTGCCACCTCAAGCAAAAGCAAATCGATCAGGCAAAATCTTTAACAGAAGCGTGGACGTTGCACATAACTAATAAAGATAATTCGAAACCTTCTACGATCAGATGTACAGCAGCGTTGTTTGTTTGGCTTTTCCCTTGGACTGTAGGTATTTCAGCAGCACGGCTCTTTCTGAGGTTAGTTTCCTTCTCCTTTCCTACAAAATATCGGTGCATTGCGATGCATATCAGTACGGCACATGGCACTACCTGGGAACACGACAAAAATGTCTCATTTTACCTGGTGAAATATCGGACGCGAATAGCTATGGCCTCGCTTGCACTTCAAGCTGATTACTATTCATCGCAGTAGCCAGTATAATAGTATCGACAGAAGCATTGTAGACTGCGATTTCGTGTATGTACAAACCTTTGGCAAAGAAGCCTTGATACTTCATTCCGCAGCATATCTTTTGAAGCAGCCATGACGTCTGTTAAGGTGGCAAAGATGAAAGAACGGCAAGTAATACACTTATTATTACGACTGGCATTGTCATCATCGCAACAACCCTGACGCATGCCTTATATCTTTTTCCTTTGTAAATCCTATATCATAATCGTAAGGATGGATTCAGGACGGCTTTGTCCCCCTCTCTGACCGTCGAAATGGACCAGATCCAAAACTTTCGGTGTTGATTTTGGCAGAAACGTAATAGCTGCGCGTAAGCTTCTTCCGCTTTTCAAATCAAAGTATGTGAAAGCATATTAGCATGTACCGCTTGTTCCTGTTTAAAACTGCGCGGATTCGTAGCATATAAATAAAAAGCAACGAACCGGTGGCAGGAAAAACGATGTATGTATCGGTGGAATTGGTATTTCAGCTCCAGAAGGTATCTTTGCCATTCTAGAGGCTGCTGTCCTCGCCGGTAGTTTGCAAGGAGAGAAAAGACCTGAAGCTCTTCGAGTAAAGAAACTGCAACAAGGTCGACCGTAGATCGCAAGGCGATTTAAAAAAGAAAGGACTCAGCATGGAAGTCATTGCAACGAATTCGTTTAAAGATTATATTTCTTTTAATTTGTTTCTCCTAAATCTAAAAGGAAGAATAGTATTTCTTGCCAGATGATTTCGATAATATATCCTAAAAAGGCATCCTAAAGGAATAAAGATTCACCGATTCACCTCCTCGGCCTTTTACCTGCTTAACGTGAATACAGAGAACGGCAAACATGGTTCAGAAAACCTGGATCCGAAATCTTGTTCATTTAGACGCCTAATAACGCAGTTCAAAAGCTGTCAAGGTTCAGTTCTTATATGCTTTGAATCTGCTTAGCCGTGATAAATATGCTTAATGCTTCATGCTTTGATGCGTAACTGTGATAAATATGCTTAGTGCTTCATGCTTTGATGCTTAACCGTGATAAATAAGCTTCAGTCCCGCTATAAATAACGCTTAAAGAAGAGTCAGATAGATTTTAGTTGTTTGAACTGTGAGTTTTGCAGATCGAGAACGTTTTCGCTGATCTACGAAACGAACCTATGAATGTAAAAAGACTCGATAACACTCAGGTTCCATAAACCGGCCGTTTCAGAAAAACGGATGCGTGAATCATACATATTATTGTTGCAAGTTAAGTATTAAAAAGGAAACAGAAATACACAAGTTAACATTTACTTCTTTGTAATCCACAAGGACGAGTACAGAAAACAAGAGGCTTCAAAATCTGCACAGAAATTGTGAATTTAAATACACAGCAAAATTTATTTCCATGCAGTAAATTGAGCACCATTATATAAATACTAAGATGTGCACCTAAAAATGAAGACCTGAAAAACCGTTCTTTACAGTCTAACCGGAGCTTCCAGCCAATTGTCCACCTTGCAAGAACAAGACAATTGAAGTTGAAGGAAGCCCAAAGGCTTTTACCTTTGATTTTCTTGACTGACTGATACAAAGTAGCCTTAAAACAGCTTTGCTTTGATTGTTAGGAAGCGACCTCCATTCATCGATGAAGCCTCGAACCGACGCCCGTCCAAGATATGCATTTGGATACCAGCAACCATATGATAACAGATCAGTCTGGATTATAATACAAGGAGAAGAATTAACAGAGAACATCTGCAAGGAGCTTGTACCGCCGACCGATTGCCTTGGATGTATTGCAGTGGAGTTTATTTTTGGCAATATTCCTCCACCTATCGAGTGCCTTGTTCTTATCAGTAGAGTGGCTGCAACGTTGTTTCTTGGGTACCTGCTGCGCCACGCTTTTCAAACCGCCGTCCTCCTTGCAATTCCCGTTCGCATTCCAATGTTCGCCCAACTGCCCCAATTTTAACGCGTTCTCCTCCTTGCCGCAACGAACGACTTGCTTCGGCTCCACCCTAACATTGCCATTGTTGAACTTGAATCCGTTTTCCTTCTTAGTCGCAATTCCGTTTAGCCGTCTGTCATCTCCGTTCTCCCTTTGCCGCTTAACTGAGATCTCTCCGTGCATCTTGTGCCGTCTATCAGAATAACTCTCCGGTTCGCTAGGGCAATCCTGCGCAATCTGGAGCAAGAACTCGAACGCCTTGCTCCTGCTTTCAGTCAAGTTCACCATCTTCCGTTTTCCGAGCTTCCCTTTGGCAACCCCTCCGTTTTTCTCATCTTCATAGAGGCACCATTCGCAGGCCCAGGCTTCCATATCCAGATCGGGATAAAGCTTGCTACAATATCTGCAATCAAAAGCAAAGAAAACGTCAATTACAACCATCAAAAGCAAACTTCACAGGATCCTATTCCAGAAAACCCTATCCGGAGAGGAGGATTGGAGCTTATTACGTGTGCTGGAAGCGATAACCGCATCTCTTGCAGAGGAGGAGATCGCACTCAAACCCCACATCGCCGCACATCGTGCATTCCTTCGCCGCTTTCTCACCGCCTCTCAGACTAATCGTCGCCGTCTCCTTCATGTGACCTGCAGATTTCTCCGTTGTGAAGCCACAAGATTTTGTTTCGTTCTCCGGCGTCCGGCAGCGCTTGCGAGCGGCAGTAGATTTTTCCGGAATCTCACCTGCGCAATGCTTTGTCGAAGAAAGGGATTTGGCCGAGGCAGTCGTTTGTGTGGACGCTGCCTGGTCAATGGACGCGCAAGCATTTCTTTCTAGTCCCCCTCCGCCTATTTTCGCCGGGGCTCGAACACCCTCCATGCTATGTCCAGTAAATCAATCAATCACTCCTCAATCTCTTGGGATCGTTAAATACACAACTTCCGTTCTGATCCGATCAAAAGCCTGCGCCAGATTGAGAAGGCGATCTCGACATTATTTGCACCGACTTTGGCTTCGCCGGGTACCTTCCTTTCCTTCGTCTCTCCTTGCTTGTGCTAAACCAGGCGGGCGTGGAAGTGATGGGATAGAGGAGTAAGGGAAGCCAAAAAAGCAATGGCCCGAAAATCCAGAAAAGGAAATTTAAATAAAAAATAAAAATAAAACGAAGAATAGGGAAGACAGATTAAGAAAATAAAAAGATTTACTCCGCTCCGAAAACGACGTATCTCCTAACTCGTAGGGTAAAAATTAGGGGAAGCCGGACAGTTTACCCACGGGCTCTCAACTGAAAAACAGACGATTTATCTCGGCGATAAATGTACGAGTAACTTACCGTTTTACTCTCGATGGTGGGATGATAAGGGCCCACTTTCGTTCATACACATATATGCATGCATGTTTAGAATGGTAAAGAAAGGGTTAGCTATTTTTACTTTACTATGTGCATTTTCAAAGTCAATTTCAATTTTAAAGTTATTTCCCTTGATATGTGGTAAGAAAAAGAAGATAATTATATTTATGTTTAATTAATGATTATAAAGTAAATTATTTCCCTTGATATGTGGTAAGAAAAAGAAGATAATTATATTTATGTTTAATTAATGATTACAAAGTAAATTAAAAACTGTTGAGTACACTAATATGGGAGAACCAAACAGTTTCCTATAAAAGATACAATGCATGAATTAAATTAACATCTGGTTTTATTCAAGAAGATCTAAGACCTAATAGGTCTGAGAATCAAAACCAACATTTAAGACTGAATGAATAACGCTGAAAAAATTCAAAAATTTATATTTACCAGCTGAAGAACAAATAACAAGGGCAGACTATCCAAGGATAAAAAAATTTGTTCTAAATACTAACGTCCCATACATACATACATACATGATACGGATACTGTACGCGGCTGCAGATATGAAGGCCGTATACTGATTCACTTACGCTTGGGAGCGGGCCGGCAACGGCTTTCGAGGAGGGTATTCCAGCGTAGGTCTATAGATATTTTGACGGCATCATGCCACGATCGATTTTACCTCCCACAAAAATGTAAATCAGATTTTACTTTTTCGGACTCGTATCGCCGCCGCGAAATCTCCAGCGCCCGGCGTGCCCGGAGCGATCGGTTTGCCGGGATTGGTATGTCGGGTGACTATCTTAAGCATAACTCCAATGCCACATGTCTCTGTAGCATTCGTCCAATTGACGGGCAGTTGAGAATAGCAATACCACGCTTTTTCCACCCTCCACGCGAAGGGTTCGTGAACACACAACAACTCCCTCACGTCAGTTGACGGGAATCTCCATGGTCAACATACAACAAAGTCGATGCAGCCCCATAATTTGTGTGTTTGAGGATGATTCTGCAAGGCCGATTCGAGATCAACTGTGCGCCAACAAGCGAATTCCATCACCGTCCCTTCATCTCCGTCATTTCATTTGACAGATCGATCGTATACCAAAGTGCGTTTAGCGCCGTACCATTGATAATAGTTAAGCAGCAGCCTTTATCTACAAACCACGGGCAAAAGGAAGAATCTGCGATGGGCGACCATGGGAAAATCCGCACTTGATTTGATACATTTCAAAGAAATTAAAGAAAGATTCCCATCCATTAAGCCGCCGGTCACGTTGCGCTGCCAGGCCATAGAAACGACGAAGTCATAAACTTGAGAATCCAACCCATGGTTGAGAAAACCGGCAGGGTCACATGAAAGGCCTGCGGGGTACCGGGGCTAACGTTCAGCGGATTTTGCGGGGTAACCGGAATAAGGTGTGCTTCCGTTGGATAATTATTAGGCAGGAAGACTTGAATTAGAATACAAATAGAAATGAATAAGTGTACGTTGGAAAGTAGGCCCTACATGCTGGATGTAACGGTCATTATTAGCCACGAGGAAGCAAAGCTTGGCGCTTACAGTACACGTGGCGGTTTCTTATACCTCCACCCATCCTCTTCTTTGTATTTAACATAGGAGAGTAATTGCGTATAGGAGACATGAGGGGAATGCACCCACCTACTCTCTCTCTCCACACATAATATTACGTCTGCTTTAAGCAAGCAACCAAAGTAAATATGGATTTGGATTTGGATTTGGATTTGGTTTTGGTTTTGGTTGGATTGTGAGAGAAACAAAGCATGGAATCCCCCTTTAGCCGAGAAGCATCTCTAACAACGCTCCTTCACTTTTCGGGCCAAACTCTGCAATCAATATATGTTGGTAATGTTGGAAAAAGGGCGAGGAATCATTTCCCTCTATTCCAAACTCCACACTCAGAATAATGAGCATTTGGTGGATGTTAATAAATGTGGGCTGATTTTACAACAAAATAAATCTTGTAACTTAACTCCGCTTCCCATAAGGAATAAAGTTCATTTTTTTTTTTTTTTTTCTTTTCTACTAAAATTTAAAAAAAATTAAAGTACAATATACAATTTCAAAACGGGGAATAAAAACCGGTTGGATGTGGATGTGACGTGGACGCCGATGCCAGCAGGACATGTCTTGACATCACAAATAGATAATAATAATAATCTTGAAACTGAGTGGTAAAGCTTAACATTTATGAGGGCGTGGGGGAGTGTAAATAAGGGGAAAGTAGAGGACCATTCATAAAACGTGATCCGATAAATAATGAAAATCAACATAAAACGACACGTATACAACTACCTTGTTGGTAAGAATTAGTGCATAGTCAACATTACCATAGAGCAATCCGGTAGGTACTGAATAGGTAGGTCATTAACTTCGAAAATAAGAAAAAAAAAAAATTACCCAATTAAATCTTAGATCGGCAAACACAATTTATATAGAATATTTCTTTATTAGCTAATCCATCCTATAGATTAGGAAGCGAGGAGATCCATAGTTAATTACACATTGGTCGAAACGATTATACCTTGTCACAATTTATATAAAACAACGAAACGATTATAATGGGAATCATGAAGAGGCTCCCACTATAAACCCGGTTAACACTAACATGCCACATCTTAATATTAATTAACAAACCACATGTTAGCACTAACCGGCCACATGTTAATATTAATTAACAAACCACATGTAAATATTTATTAAGAATTTTTTTATTTAATAAGAGTGGGGACACTAAGAGACCTACTCATGATCCATTTCTAGGCATGTTTATTCTTTTAACCCCATGAGAATCAAATGTTTTATTAGAACTCAACTTGGGTGGGAGAGTATAAAACTTAAATCTCAACTTGTAACAATAATATATATTATTATGTTTAGCATATGTTACTCAAGGACTCTTGCTTCCACGTAGAATAGAATAGGGCACTTGCTTCATAATACCTAAAAGAGCATAAGGATTGTTTTATGGATGCATTTAAAGTAACAATTTTCTAAATGTCTGAATTAAGTTCTATTGGAGTGATTTGTAATATGTTTGGGAAAGGATTAGTGTTCGAGAGAGAGAAGGGTAAGGCGCTTCATCTCAAGAGATCATATGGGAAGGTTATTTTTTTATTTTCTGAAGTGCATTTAAGTGGTTTAATTACACTGGTATGCCATATGTTTTGGAAAGGATTAGGATCTAAGGAATGATGGAAGGGTGGTTTTTTTTAAAAGAGATTATGAGGAGGTTTTATTTCATTATGAAGTTTTTTTTAGATTTTTTCATTTCTATTACATGGCAGTGTTTTATTTAGTTGTTAGTTGTTTTTTGTAATGTGAGTTTTTTTTTTTTTTTTTTGTAATTTTTTTCAAAAAGATTTTCGATCACTTCATTCCCAAATGTTTGTTCACAAACTATAATCAACATATTTTGAAAGACACCTCCTCATAATCTAATTTTTCCTTTCACACCTTACTCACTACCTTGAGCAAGATGTCTTCTACTAGTCCATTTCAATGTATAACCTAACATAGGCTTATGACAAATCTTTAGTTGGTTTCTAGGGTGCATAATGAAACTTCCCAGGGTAATTTTAGTAGAGGCCAAAATAATCAAATCTCAAAGAGTGCAAAAGCGAACTAGGAATTCTTACCCACATCAAAGTTGAACATAGAGAGTTTGTGGAGGGGGAGAAGAAAGGGCTAAGTCTTCACACATAAGCCTACACAACACATAAACCATGGACCAATAAAAATAATACTTTCTTTACCCTTGGGAAAATCAAACTCTTATGAAAACTTGTGAGCATAGAAAAATTGGAAGCTTTATCATGAAAAGGGGTTTATGTAACAAACTTGTAACCTACCCCTAACATATTTATCCAATTTCACCAGCCTGCTAGGGCAAACATGAGACAAAGAGTTACTATGACATTGCCCAACCTCCTAGCTCCAGGTAAGGAAGTGGGGCCTACAACTGACCACCGACTGGCATTCCATAACAATACTCAGTGCTACAGGACACTCAGGGGCCAAAAGACCACCCCAGGTGACCAAACCCTCAGAGGGGGATGCCTTTCACACAACTTTACCCCTAATTGCATGCATGACAATGCCTCCATGCGATTGAAGGCCTCTAACCGCACTCACAAGCCTGCCTGAGTGCAGTTGTGACCCAAATTGACCAATTCAGACAGTGCAGTCCCTAGATCTAAGCCTAAATTCCAGGTCAACCTCTAGACCATTGCCCATAACTTCTTGAGACTTCTCAGAATCATTAATGACATGACAACAAGGCTAAACATACAAACTTGAAGGAAGAACTTGACCTAGACTTCCTAGAACATAACAAACATTTCATCAAACACATGGAAAACATGTAATTTACAGGTCATGAATGCATATATGATCATAAAAAGTTTGAAATTCATCTGAGAATCACTAAGAAGGCCCTATTCCCTCTCCATATAGCTGCAATAACACTTATTAGTCCATACATTCATCAACTGATCAATAGCTAAACAATTCATGACAAGAGCTATAGAAGATACACATCATATGAAAAGCATATAACTAGAAAAGAACCAGCATATAAACCATGGCTACCCAACCATAATATCACCAACATATTGGCAACAAATATACATGAATCACAATAGAAGAATAATTCTTATTAACATATTAAGATACTAACCAAGTCAAGGACTTCTACATACCACTCGACCATAGATTGGGCTGGACCAAATCTCTCTTTCATCCAATCACCCCTATGCCATATTCCAGGCATGAATGTGGGATCTCATGGAATAAACCAAACTAGGGATTCCAGAGGCCAAACCACCTCAACCCTTAATCAATGATTCCACCTCATGGTCAGAGATCACTAACACCAACTAGATCGATCTCTACCCAAATTGTCTAGGGCTCTAGGAACAAGTAACTCAACCCAAGTTGTTCCACGGCTTCAAGATCATTTGTTCCAACCCACAACCATAAGGAATTATGAGCACCAACCATAAAACAATCAAGTGGGAAAACCCACAACACCATGGCTATCCAAGAAATGGCAAGGCGAGGCTAAAATCACTGTCAATCCAGTCAATCATCCATACCAATGAAAACGCATAACAAAATAATCACATGCATACACTATGCATCAAGGAAATCACACATGAAACCTGTTACCTACAAAGCAATCCACTTGTTCCTTTGCACTTTTCCACTTTTGTTTTCCTTCTTTCTCCAATTCCAATGTATGCCAAACTGCTCCAAGAATACTCAAAGTGTGCAAGAGTATGAGAGAATGAGAGAATAGAAGAGAGCTTCAAGCTAAACCTGCCAAAAGGTTAAACTAAAAAAGTTGTGAACTGATCCTCAGAAGCCTTTTTATCATTGAGGCCTCTATTTCCTTCATTTTCCTTCATTTTTCCTCACATTCAAATATGTGACCCTTCATCTACCTTTTTTCTTATTTTCCTTTATTTGAATAAATAAATGCCAATTAATGCCATTTTTTCTTTGTCAATGCCTTTGATAATTTTCATAACCATTAATTAACCATAAGTGATAACCATCATTATGCTTTTCCTAACATTCAACTTGGAATACATGTCCCATGACCTTGGTCTTATTTTTACTTACATAGGAAATCAACCAGGGGTTGTTACAAACCCCTCCCCTTGGGGGATCATCATCTTCAATGTTCAATGACACTTATAAACTAACAAAACACATGCTTCTCTTGGAGATTTATAACATAGCTCAATGCAACATTTACATCATACTATACTGCTAAGACAATGACCATCATACCATGAACAACATACCATTTATTGGAGCTTTAAAGCATAGCTCGATGCAGTATTTACATACATATGCATATATATATAGACATAACCAAAACACAACATCAAACACATATACTAGAATACATCCACTCAACTAGCGAATAGAGAAGGATACATAGCCTGCATCTAATCAACCATATCCCATGTAGCTTCATTGGGCCCAAAGTGTTTCCACTGCACTTTACTTGCTCAATTTCTCGATTCTGGAGCATGAGCATCTTTCGCAGTGAAATGCACTGAGGTGCCAGCTGGAATTCTCCTTCTAGTTCCACCTGCAATACAGAATAGTTAATCACATGATCAACATCCTGCACATATATTTTAAGCAATGAAACATGGAAAACATCATGGAATTTCACTGTCAGAGGCAGTGAAATTTGGTAGGCCACTGGTACAATCCTCTCAAGGATCTCAAAAGGCCCATAATACCGAGGTGCCAGTTTGGCACATGATCCAATCCCCAAGGAGCTCTTCTTGGGCTTGATGGGCAAGTATACATGTTCCCCAACCTAAAACTCCTTAAGTATCCCGTGTTGATCTACATAAATCTTCTGCCTATCATGTGTTACCTTTAGATTCTTCTTGATAACCTACATTTCCTATTCCATCTCTATCAACATGTCCGGTCCAATCAATACCTTGTTCATTAGATCAATCCAATTGATAGGAGTATTAAAACTCTACCCATAAAATTCCTCAAATGGACTCATCTTCAAGGAATCCCAATAATCATTATTGTACGCAAACTCTACCAGTGGAAGATACTCCTCCCACCTCCTCTGTTGGTGCATGACATACATCCTCAACATGTCCTCAAGAATCATGTTGACCCTCTTTGCCTATCCATTGGTTTGTGGATGATAAGATGTAATGAAGGCCGACTCTGTCCCGAAACCTGCAAACAACTCTTTCCAAAACCTGGAAGTGAAATTGGCATCTCTGTCTGACACAATCTTCTTAAGAATACCATGTAACTTTACTATCTCCTTGATGAAGACCTAAGCTACCTCACTACCTAAATTCGTATACTTCACTAGAATGAAGTGAGCTACCTTAGTCAACCTTTCAACCACAACCATAATAGAATCATGTTGTCTAGATGTCCTCGTAAAACTTGTAATGAAGTCCATGGAAATGACCTCCCATTTCCACTTCGCAATTGGAATCAGCTATAATAAGCCACCTCGATGGTTACACTTTGCTTTTACCTGTTGAAAATCCAAACACCTATTGATGAACTCAACCACCTCTTTCTTCAAATTCGGCCAATGGTAAAACTTATTCACAATTTTCAAAGTTTGATGCTATCCCAGGTGACCTGAATATGACTTGACATGAAATTCCCTCAAGATAATATTCTTGAGCTCACTGTTGTCTAGCACATAGATCATGTCCCTAAATCTGACCAAATATATGTCATGAAATGATAGTCCACATCTTGTTCACCTGTACCTTATTGTTGTAACATGTGCTTAACCTGTTGGTACCTGTCATCATGTTGCCCTGCCTACAAGATCCTCTCTTGCAAGTCTATCCCATGTGAACTCATGGTTGCAATGTTATTTACCTATACTCTTCTACTAAAAGCATCCATAACCCTATTCTTTTTACCCTTGATGTACCTAATCTCGAAGTTAAACTCACTTAGCGTGGCCAATCGCCTAGCTTGCCTGGCATTTAGATTAGGTTGTTCAAACAAGTACCTCATCCCACTATGATCACTCATAAAAAAGAACCTCCTTCCAAGAAGATACTGTCTCCACATATTTAATGCATGAATGATGGCTGCCAATTCGAGATCATGAGTCACGTAGTTCTCCTCATGCTCATTCAATTTCCCTGACACATAACATGCTACCTTCCCTTCCTGCATTAGGACTCCATCAAGTCCTCTCTTGTAAGCATCTGTACATACACAAACTCTTTGTCTAGATCTGCAACCTTTAGAACTGGAGCATTTGTAAGCAACTACTTCATCTTCTTAAAACTAGTTGCACATTCCTTTATCCATTCAAATTTCTTTCCTTTTCTCTACAATGATGTAATAGGATAGGAAATACATGATAAGTTCCTAATGAACCTCCTGTAATAACTCGTTAATACCATGAGTGATTTGGCCTCATCCACATTCTTAGGAGTTTCCCACTCCATGATAGCTCTGATCTTTTCTGGGTCCACTGCTATACCTTCCTTGGAAACCACATGCCCTAAGTAATGAACTTTTGTCTGAAATAAACTGCATTTACTAAGCTTTTCATACAGCTGATTTCCTCTTAGCAATCTCAACATCATTGCTAAGTGTTCTGCATGCTCTTCCTCATTCTTAGAATATATCAATATGTATTAGGTCCTTATAATACTAGGTATCCTCCTTATTGTTATTGTTAGTGTATGCCCCTATTGTTATTGTTGTGCCCCATAGAATCCCACTATTGTTATTATTGTGCCCTTACATTGTTATTGTTATATAGGCTCTAATTATATTGTGACCCCTTAGACTCCTATATATACCAAGGAGGTATTACAATTTGTATTGTTGAAGAATTGTTCATTTATGTAATTTAAAGGAGGTTTCCGCCTCGAAGGGGATAATTTTTAAGTCGTTGATCTATGTTTTCTTCTATTTTGTGATCTAGTTGCATAACATTTGGTATCATAGCTTTCGACTCTTGGCTTTCCCTGCTTCATATAGGTCATCTTGGAATTTTAGCTATAAATTTTTTTTCTATGAAGCTTCATAAGTTGAAATTTCGATCACATGGAATCGAAATCTTGGTGAACTTCACGTAGAAATTTCAGATCTTTGTTCACTATATTTTATGAGATATGGTTCGAAGAAGTTGGGGTTTTTGGCATGCTCCAAAATTCAGTGTCAAATATGTGACCTATGAAAAATCGTCATAACTTTCTCTACAAGCATCAGATTTTTATTTCATAAAAACTAACTAAAAGCACACAGACTGTATTTTTTAGTGTATCATTTTCAAGGTCAAAGGTTGAAACAGTGACACGTGGCATTTCGTACAAGTTTTCCCTACTGAACCAGTCCATAACTAGGTCATTGTTGAGATTGGGCATGACTTTATCTTGAAGAATCCAATTGTAACACCCTCCTCCCACATCTACCCAAGTAACCCTACCAACGAGGGTAAACATGAGACGAGAGGCTAATATGATTAGATTTGACCTCCTATGTAACCTTAAGGAAGTGAAATCGACGGAAACATCACACACAGTCATCCAACATCATTAACTGAACCCTCAGGAGATAAGTTAGCCACTTAGACAACCTGTCCCTGGATCTATTGTAGAAATTTCCATTGTAGATCACCTGATAATGCAATATACTAAAGCAAAATACTAGATCTACTTCTACAATCAAACTTTGCGTAAGCTTAATGCTAGATCAATCAGAACACATATAACAAAGAAGAAGAAATCATACACAAGAAACACAGAAGAATACTCTGGGGAAAGCCTCAGCAAAAAACCATGATCTCTGTATTATCATACAAGTGGAAATATGTCTGGATTACACAAAGCATTAGCTCACAAGCCATCTTGCTTTCAGTACAATCCCTCTGCTGCTCATAGACAGTCAAAGGCTTCTCACAAACCTTCTCCTCTGCCCTCCAAGCCTCCTATTTCCTTGCGCAATTTCTCGTGGGTCCTCTAGCTACAACCTATGTGATTCTTACCTCACACACAACAGTGACCTCTGAAATAATTGCGTAATCCTGAAGGAGATAATTCCTTCTGCATGGATGAGTTTCATATATAGGAAAAATCATCCAACTTATAGTACATTGTCCCTTCCTCTAATCTCAACTAGAGAATATTCAATTATCTGAAGTGCAGCAATTACATGCATGCATGCATTAACTAACTGAACTCACAATTAGTTCCTCCAACTGTTTGGAACTAATTTAACTGGAATTAACTCAGTTAACTAAGCTAACTAATTACAACTCAAAGTACAGCTCATCCTGATCTCCTTTAATGGATAAATTCCTCAATCATTGGGATAACTATTTTATGTCCTCACATAGACTTCATGTTTGATTTTCTCCAACTAATTAACTCAAGATGAATTAATTAATTATTTTACAAACAACTGCTAAGATCAAATTCGAATTTTACTTCTCAATTTTAGTTCAGGGACTAACTAAAATTGGAATCTATCCCGAAATGCTATTTTTAGCACTTCCATTTTTCATTCCTTGTTGCTATGTCCAACACTGGTACCTGAAATGCTATTTATAGCAATGCTATTTTTAGCATTTCTTGTTGCCATTTTCAACATCCATTAGGCCATAGTCGCTCTCATGCTATCGGCAAAGGAGCGACCAACAACCCAAATTTGCTTTCACAGGCTTGCTTAGCAGCGACCAAAGACCAAAATTGCCAATTATATGCCAGGGACCCCAGGATTTAAGCCACTTTTTCAGGCCCAGAGCCCAGGCCACTGCCTCGAATGGAGTGATAGCTTAGAATCAGTAAAATTACAGGGAAGAAATAATGCAAAAGCAACAAACTGAACAAGACCATAACCAGACCCCTACCAGCCCTAGCAGGCATTTCATCAAACACATCACCAACATGTAACCTACAAGTGTAAACAACATAATTAAGTGTACGGATCCCATACTTAACTGAGAATCGCTATGAACCATTGTCTCCTCATGTCAATTACTACATTATCCTCTATTAGGTCATAGACTTGTTTTCCATTCATATACCAGTAAAAACATGTTGAGAGCATACATAGCTACTGTCATAAAATGTACATATAACTAGTATAATAGGAACATAAATACCATAAAAATATCAGCCATCAAAATCCACATATACATCAATACATTTACACATGAAAATCAAGGGAATGAATTTGTCATTAATTAATGCAATGAACCAACCAGAGATGGGAGTACCACATTCCACCGGCCCATAGATTGGCTGAGCCAAGTCTCTCTTCATCCAATCACCCCCGTGCCATATTCCAAGCATGAATGTGGGACTCATAGAACACATCAAAAAACACCAAGCATGGATGCCACCGGAGTTCTCCGCCTACACTGTGAGGAATTTGAGTGTCTCCTAGTCTCTCAGGCTTTACCGTGCATCCCATCCCTAGACCATTAGGCCCAACGAAGAGAAAATACACCTCTTGGCTTTACTGTATATCCTACCATTCACCGGCAAGGATTCTTAGGCCCAACAAGGCACACGATCTGGCTTTACCACAACCCACAGTTCGGTTCAAGGGTTACTAGACCAGTGGCTTCGTGATCATCAGTCCGGTTCAAGGACCACTTAGACCATGCATTTTTTAATTTGGAGATCCACCCCACTCAGTTTCAAATCGAATCCGACCATCCCACATAAACCGAATGAGAGAACCCATCTCATCAAAGCTATCAGGAAATGATAAGGCTAGGCTGAAAATATCGTCACACCTGGAAAAACCCATGCCATGGTAGAAAATAAACACATGCAATCCCATGCATGCCAAATCTAGCAAGGAAAATACACATGCAAGTTGATGCTTGCAACGAAGCCTGTTGTAGCTGCTTGATCATGCCTTTCCCTACTTGATCTTTGCTTCCTCTTGACTTCTTTTCCCTTCTTGCTCCAATGCCAAAGTGCTCCAAGAAACTCTAAGTGTCCAAGAGTGAGAGATAGAGAGAGAGAATAATGAGAGAGCTCCAAAAATCAATTGACAAAAGGTTACCAACTGATCCTCAGAAGCCATTTTATGAATGAGGCCTCTATTTTCTTCATTTTCCATTATTTTCCTTCATTTTCCTCACATGCAACCTGTGACCTTTCACCTCCTTTGTCTCCTAATTTCCATTATTTTCATAAATAATTGTGCCAAAATTCCATTTTGCCTTTCCAAAGCCTTAGTCATTGCCTTTTCCAATTTCTTTAGCCATAAACAACCAAATGAACATCCCCTAGAATGTCTTGCTCAACATTCAACTTGGAATAAGTGTCCCATCGACCATGATTATTGTTTTTAACTTTTATTACATTGAATTTTCAATGGGGATGTTACGCCAATCTTAGTCTCACTTTTGGCATTGGAAAGAAGATTCAGAGTGCTATCACAGGATAAAATTTCAGCCCTTGGAGAGCTGAAACTATAGAGTTACAGTTGTTTCAAGATCGAGCTCCTAAAAGCAAGAAAAGTATGTGTTTAAAAAAAAATGCATAACGATTCTTAGAAAATCAGTTGAAGTGATTCCAAGGGTATATTGAAGCATAGATATCAGTATTTGGTTCTAGAATTCCTCCAAAACAAAATAATTCTACACCCATTAAGCCCTCAGAAAACCCTATTATGACGCATGAAGAGGAAGAATTGCCACATTATATATCAAAATTACGGGACCAAGTGCAACAAATTTCGCTCTCACAAAGAGCAACAAAATATGAACTAAAAGGGGACATGGATGACTTAAAAGGGGACATGGATGGTTTAAAAGAAAAAATAAAAGGTTTGAAGAATGGTTTAAAAGTAGACATGGAAACAATGATGAATGTCAAGATGAAAGGGTTGAAGGAAGGGTTGAAAAAGTTGTTGCAAGAAAGGATTCCCAGTGGCGACAAGGTAATCCATGAAAATGATGACGAGGAATTATGATTTTAGAGACTCGAATGTTGGGTTTAAGACCCACCACATTCCAAAGATTGATATGAGAAAGTTTGATGGCAAGGATCCGATAACATGGATACTATAGATGGAGCAATATTTTGATCTCCATGATGTGCAACACACACAAAAGGTACATATTGCATATTTATATTTAGAACCCAATCAGTTTGTATGGTATCAATGGATCTTTTTATTGTAAACCACTTGCCACTTGGTCAATTTTATGTAGGAAATGGTAGCACAATATGAGGATACAAAGAGAAACACCTTCTTTAGCCAATTGATAAATCTCAAACAAAAGGGTTCAATGGTAGAGCACATTGAGGACTTCCAAAAATTGAATATCAAGGTAATTGATATTCCAAAGGAGCATAGGATTAATGTCTTCATATGGACTTTAAAGGATAATATCTAACATGACATTCTCCTTTGGGAACCTGATTCATTGAGAAGGCATCCAGGGTGGCAAGAAAAGTTGAAAGCGAAATTATAGCAATAAGGAAGTATACCACTCACAACTATAATAAGTGTTGCTGCTCCTGGCCTTCCACGACCTACAAGGTTGAAACCACAACAATTGGAGGAAAAAAGAGAAAAAGGGCTTTGTTACAGTTGTGATAACAAATACACTAAAGGCCATAGTGTGCTGAGAATAAATTATTTGACATATATTATGAAGAGGAGGAAGAAAAGGAACAAGAAACATCAAAAGAGGAGGATATACACCAAGAGCCAACCCTAGAGAAAGAAGAAATAAATATGACTATATCTTGTAATGCATTGACAAGAATTACCATTCCTCAAACTCTCAAGATAAAAGGATATATCAAGAAGAAAAACAAAATAGTGTTGATTGATTCAAGTAGTACCCTAATTTTAATTATTGAAAGATAGCCAAGGAATTGAATTTCTTCCTATATCCAGCACCTATCCAGCACCATAGTGTCAAGTGATGGTTTCAAATGGAGGAACTATGAATTTATCTGGAAAGTGCCATAATATCAAGCTAACCATGGGGGAATATGTATTTAATAGTCAAATGCTTTCCATTCTGATGGGTGGTGCTGATGTTGAACTAGGATTCCAATGGTTACAATCTTTGGGGATGATAGCTTTTAATTTTCAAGATTTTTTGTTGAAACTTTTTTGGGAAGGAAAGGAAGTTTAATTAAGGGGTATCACATGGCAACCAAGAAAGATAATCAACTCTAATGGCATGAAAATCTTCCAAAGAAAGAACAATGGGGCATAATTGCACAATTATGCTCACTAGAGGTTCAAACAAGTATGCTCACTAGAGGTTCAAACATCGAAAATCGTCTATTTCTCCAAATTTCCAAAAAGCACTGGACAATCAACCCAAGGTATGTGAGACTCCCAAAGGCCTCTGACCTATTTTTCATCATGATCATGCTATTTGTTTTATTCTAGGAAGTGTTCCTCCAAACATTAGTCCTTACATATATCCCTATTGCCAAAAGAGTGAAATTAAACATATGGTTCTAGAAATGCTAGAGGTCAGTATAATTCAACCTAGTCAAAGTTCTTTCTCTTCTCCAGTAGTATTAGTGCATAATAAGGATGGATCATGGCGTAAGTGTTCAGATAATAGGGAGATAAACAAGCTCACTATTAAAGATAAATTTATGATTCTTGTCATTAATGAATTGTTGGATGAATTACATGGAGCAATTTACTTCACCAAGCTATATATTTTTTCAAGATATCATCAAATTAGAATGAAGACTGAAGACATTCCGAAAACAACATTCATAACTCACGAGGGTCATTATGAATTTTTGGTCATGCCTTTTTGCCTTACTAATGCACCTTCCACGTTTCAAGGTTTGATAAATTCCATTTTCAAATCCTTCCTTAGAAAATTTGTGTTAGTATTTTTTTATGATATACTATTCTACAACAAGTCTTGGAAGGATCATGTTCAACATGTTGCCAAGGTGCTCAAACTATTGGAGGAGAAACAATTGTATGCAAAAACCTCCAAATATTTCTTTTGAGCATAGGAGGTGGAGTATTTGGTTCATATTGTATCTCATGAGGGTGTTAAGGTAGCCCTAACAAAATTAAAGCCATTAAGGGATGGAAAATCCCCACAACGATAAAGCATCTTTGAGGATTTCTCAGGTTGACAAGGTATTATCGCAAGTTTTTTAAGATTTACTAGAGAATAGAAACACCTCTAACAACATTACTAAAGAAAGATGCATTTTCTTGGACTCTAGAAGCAACTAAGGCCTTTAAATATCTTAAATATGAAATGTGCCAAGCGTCAGTCTTAGCTATGCCAACCTTCACAAAAACCTTTATGTGGAATGTGATGCATCATGAAATGGAATTGGTGTTGTTTTAATGCAAAAATGAAGACCCATTGCTTTTGAAAGTCGCCCAATCAAAGGAAAGTATTTACACAAACTTATTTATGAGAAGGAAATGTTGCAATAATACATGCACTAAATAAATGGTGACCTTACCAAATGGGAAGATATTTGAAGGTAAAAATAGATCGTGATAGTCTTAAATACTTTCTGGAAAAATATTATCTTCAAAAGAGTAGAAAAAATGGGTCACAAAGATGTTGGGTTATGACTTTGAAATCATCTACAAAAAAGGGAAGCAAAATGTTGTTGTAGATGCACTCTTAATAAAGGATGACGATGTGTAATCATTGCTTTATGCAATTTCTATTATCCAACCTGATTGGATAACTGAAGCAAGGGATGAATGGAAGAATGGTGAAGAGGTGTCGACACTCATTCAAAAGTTGCAGGAAGATCCCAGTACATCGTATACATTTAGCTGGAACATGATTCATTATGGTACAAAGATCACATATATATTTGTAAGAATTTCCAACTCAAACAAAATATTATTTTGGAATTGCACACCTCCCCCTTAGGAGGGCACTCAATATTTTTAAAAACTTACCATAGGATCAAGAAGGATTTTTTTGGGGATGGCCTTAATTATGATATTCATAATTTTGTGGCCAAATGTTTGGTTTACCAACAAAATAAAGTTGAGATAATTAAGAACTCAGGTCTGCTACAACCTTTAGCCATTCCAAGTCAGTGTTGGGAGGAGGTCTCAATGGATTTTATCCCAGGTTTACCCAAGTTTGAAGGAAAGAGTGTCATGATGGTGGTAGTTGATAGACTTACCAAGTATGCACACTTTTGTGCATTATCTCATCCTTTTAAAGCCAATACACTTGCTGTTGCATTTATGGAAATAATTCAAAAGCTACATGGAAACCTAAATATTATGGTAAGTGACATAGATCCCATTTTCACGGGAAATCTTTGGACAAAACTATTTTATTGTCTTGGTACTGAATTAGCTCATATCCCATCTATCCTCAATCCGATGGGCAAACAGAGATAGTGAACAAATGTTTCGAAGGAGATGTTTGTTGCTTTGTATATGATAAATGAAAATAATGGGTCAAGTGGTTACCTCTACCTGAATGGTGGCGTAACACTTCCTTCCATACTACAACAAAAGTGACCCCATTTATGGCACTTTATGGATATCATCCACCATCCATCACATCATCTTTAAGAGAAAATTCTAAGGCTCAAGCAATGGAAGATCACATTGAGCATCAATAACAAGTTCTCCAACTCTTAAAGGATAACCTCACTCTGACACATAATCAAATGAAACAACAAGCATATCAACATCGCAGTGAAATAAGTTTTGATGTAGGCGACTGGGTATTTTTACAGCTGCAACCATATAAACAAATGTCCCTCAAGAAAGATAAGAAGGATAATAAATTATTACCCAAGTAATATGGTCCTTACAAGGTGTTGCAAAAGATTGGTACTATGGCATACAAATTGGAGTTTCCCACATCTCCCCGAGTACACACAGTTTTCTATGTTTCATGCTTAAAGAAGGTTATCGATAACAAGCTCCTAGTTCAAACAATTTTTTCAGAACTTGAGAAAGGAGGAAAACTCATATTTGATCCTGAAGCAGTCATAGAAACAAGAACCCGACAACTATGAAATCAATTAATTTTAGAGTCTCTCATGAAGTGGAAGAACTTACCCGTTTAAAATTCCACAAGGGAGGATGATAATTTTATACAGACGCATCTGGAACTACTCAAGAATTGAGGACACCACCATTTTAAAGGAGAGGGGCATGTTAGGTCTCTATAATACTAGGTATCCCCCTTATTTTTATTATTATTTGTCCCTTATTGTTATTTTTGTACCCATGTATCCCCCATATTGTTATTGTTATGCCCCATAAAAGCCTAGTATTTTTATTGTTGTTCCCTTACATTATTATTGTTATGTAGGCTATGATTATATTGTGACCCTTTAGTCTCCTATATATACCAAGGAGGTCTTATCATTTGTATCATCGAAGAAATCGTTTATGTAATGTAAAGGAGGTTTCCCCCTCGAAGAGGATACTTTTTAAGTCATTGATATACCGTTTCTTCTATTTTGTGAGCTGGTTACATAACATAAGTCATATATCCCATGAATGATTTGGCCTCATCCACATTCCTAGGAGTTTCCCACTCCACGATAGCTCTGATCTTTTCTGGGCCCACTGCTATACCTTCCTTGGAAACTACATGCCCTAAGCAATGAACTTTTTTCTTAAATAAACTACATTTACTAATCTTGGCATACAACTAATGCTCTCTTAGCAATATTAACATTGTCGCTAAGTTTTCTACATGCTCTTCCTCATTCCTAGAATATATCAATATGTCATCAATGAATAATATCAAAAACTTGTCTAGATAAGGACGAAAAACATTATTCATCCAACACATGAAAGTAGCTGGAACATTAGACAAACCAAAAGAAACCACAACAAACTCATAATGCCCATACCTGGTCTGGAAAGCAGTCTTGTAGATGTACTCTTCTTTCATGTGTACCTAGTGATACTCTGACCTCAAATCAATCTTTGATAATTGTTGTCACTCACTGCATTGTGGGTTTCAATTGGTCAAGGTTGCCCGAGAGAAATGAATTTAAATCCATTTTTGAGGCCATAGAAGCCATCAGAGCTTAACCAAGCCCTCCCCATTGCCAAGTGCTAAAAAAAATTATTCCAATGGTATATGGAAGTCCAAAAATGGACTTCTGGAGCAGAAGATAAATCATTTTGAGGGTTACCTTGGAAAAGCCCAGCTGATAGAGAAAAATGACTAAGTGTAGAAGACAAATCGCAATCAGAGGTCTGAGGTTGATCGTAATCACAAATATGGTTTGCTAGCGGGTAAGGAACACTGGTAGAATGAAAAGCAACGATCTCTCGATTGTTGATATCGCATATCGGCAGTCGGTGGGTTTGAGCGGAGCATTTATCACAATCAACGATTGGCAAGATCCCTGGGGCACATAGCTAAGGTTATTAGCATGTCATAGTCCCAAATGTTGTTATCTCATCTCGCATCCCGCATCCCTCAGGTCCCCCACATCCCGCAAATCTAGCAGTCCCATAGTCATAACATACTCTAAAGCGTGTGAGGGCCGATTTGTGATATATTATTTGCACCACTTGGAGGGGCCGATTCTGGAGTACAAAGGAAATGCTTTAAAAAACAAGGATCAATCTCTCCCTTTCTCTCTCCTCCATGTGGCATTGGTGATTGGTGATCGGCAGGGGTCGTAGCTCTGAAACAATGAAAAACCGCCGATTTACAATGCCTATGTTAAAGTCTTGGGGAGAGAGGAATTTTAAATACAAAGGAATTCCCTTCGAAACCAAGGCATGACTAGCCTTTTTCTCTCTCCTCTAGGGGGCCACGTGGCGGCCTATGATTGGTCCACTAAGCTGGCAGGTCAACTGACATCAATAATGATGTGGCAGTATGGTTACTGATGTGGCAAAGGACAAGTGTCACCCAGTTTCAGTGTCTTCAGGAGTGACATGGGGCCATTTGTTGGTGCCACATGGTAGTGATGATGTCCCCCACAGATCGACGATCGTAGGGACTAAGGGGAAAAATCTTAATACATTGGTACTAAGCGATTGCAATATGCGAGACTTCCCTTTTGGATGCGATAACGTATTATGGCAAGGTCTATAAATACCTCGTGTTCGGACTATTGTCCCACTCCAAAGAAAAGGGGTAAGGGGCCTTCTCCTCGAACAAGCGATTGAGATATGCAGGCACTTCCCCCCGGATGCGATATAAGAGTATGGTAGGGTCTATAGGGAGCTCGCATCCAGACTATCGTCCCACGCTAAGGAAAAAGGTAAAGGGGTCTCCCTCTCCGTGGTTGCGATTGCGATAACTTCATCTTGAAAGATATTTTATGTAATTGATTTTCTTGCCCTCCCTCTCATTATAAAAGGGAGGAAGAAACATTGAATAAAGGCTTTGAATTCTGGGGAAAAACTGCATGTACTTCTGAAGTCATATGGATTCCAGATCTACATCTTTTTTAATATGAATGAAACAGTGGTGATTCCCATGTTCAAGTATTGAATATGTTGTTTCTTTGTTAAAATTACATTATCTTTTCACTTCCTCTATGATTTCAAGAAAATGTAGCTGCCAAAAATATCTCTTATATTCTTATCGATTAATTGGTGTTAACTAGTTAATACATATGCATGTATGCAAGTATGAGATTATATCTTTAAATTGCACTTCTTGAAATCATAGCATTCACTCTTCTTACATCCACATGTCTATGTTTAGCTCAGTTAAATATAGAACTCTTGATGTTTCAAGCTCTATGTGATGAGCTAGTATTTTCCTTCTCTTCTTTCATTATTCTGCAAAATATGATTAAATTGTAAGTCCTTGATTACTCGGCCTCTACTAGTTTTTACCTTATTCTTGTGAGTTTTATATGTGAAAGGATACCAGAAAGACATGGATTATATCCTTGGATGAAGGAACCAACTCATGTTGTTATGTTTAAATTTGTATATTTGTAATTACTATGTGTAGAAGATGCATATAATGCCTCTGGTTTCTTAAGGATAATATAAGACACATAGAATTTAGATGTGCCCAAGAACTGGTCTTGCAAGCAATCCAAGGCTATCTCTGGGAGCGAAAAAATCTTTTGGTGCCATTGCCGGGGAGCTTATTGAAGGATTTTTCCCTTGAGATATGACAAATTGAACACCCTTTGTGTAGGTGAGTGAAGTCTATTCTGATTGCATTCATATCACCTTGGCGACTGCACACCCCCTTTATTATCATTCATAACCCTACCTTTTAAAAGGCCTCATACTCGCTCAGATACATACCAAAAGAAAGCCCCATTTGTATCTGATCCAGAAAATTTAATTTCCAAGAAGGTCGAGAAAGAGAAAACTCCCCCCTACTTGTACTACCATCTCATCAGCCTTTGCCACCTCTGCCTCCAATTCTCAGCCCATTGTTGCTCACTACTCAGGACTTACTCTTAAGTCCCTGACATACCCTGCTTCTCCTCCAAGCACTGTGGTCTTGACCCCAATTCCTCACGTAAATTTTAATCCCCCTCCACCAATACAGATGGCTCTCCCTGGATTTTTGCTAAATAAGTATGCATCTCTTAATTTACCTCAACCTATAAGTGCAATGCCATAGAACCACCTAAAGCAATTGCCTAGGTTGAATGGGGAAGATGATAACATGGAAAAGAGTCACATTGAAGCCTTCAATTCTTTTGATGTGGATCAGCTGGATGTGGTCATGAGACTTTTTATACCATGTCTCAAGGGAGAAGCCAAAAAATGATTCAAAGATCTACCTAATGCCTCCATACTACCTAGGAAGAACTAGAAAACACTTTCACCTAGAAATGGGAAGAAAATAGGGATCATGAGTACCTCCTCACTATAGGTTTTAACCCCATACAGAAATTACCTGCATACAAATTCTAAAACATAGAAAATACACAATGCGAGAGCATAACACATAAAACACATATACACAGAGCTTTTCCCTTGGATCCCAAAACCGGGACTACCGGCTTGATTTTTCATTATGTTCCTTTCAATGTTATAATACATATTTATACATGTCAAAGCATCCAATACCATGGACCAAAAACCATCATGTCCAAAACCATGGACCGAAAACCATCGCGTCCAAAAACATGTGTGAAAATCATGCACAAAACCATAGGTGGGTCTGCCCAACCTAACATAGGTTCCAAAACCAAAATTTTCTGGGGCGCTGCCCCAGACCCCATAGAGTGGGGTTACCTGCACCCCTCAAAACCCCTGTGACCCCCCTGCTATGCAATCGACACAACAAAAGGGGGGCTCTTCCCCCCCTCTAACCCTCTGGTTAACTACGTGGGCTAGTCATGGAAAGAATATAACACAACCCCACATTCTCCCACTTGTTGTTTTCTTTCCACAGGGGGCCACAATAGAGCTTAGTCATTTATCTAGCCCTGAAATGCCCATTGTTTCTCTACACCAAGAGAACTTCTCAGAGCTCACAAATTTTGTCAATGTATCTACAGTATTCTTCAAAGTGTCCACCTTTACCAACAACACCTTTTTGTCTTCTATCATATCCTTCACAAAGTGATACTGAACATCAATGTGATTTGTCTTTGAATGATATGCAAGGTTCTTTACCAAGAAAATTACACTTTGGCTGTCACAGTCTATCCTTATAGCTCCCTGTAATAACCCCATACTTGAACACAATCTCTGCAACCAAACTGCTTCCTTGCTTGCATGAGTGGCTACCATGTATTCTGCCTCTGTAGTTGATAGTACCACTACAGATTGTTTCTTACTCATCCAACTGACTGCACCTCCAAATATGTTAAACACATACCCACTTGTAGATCTTCTTTGATCCAGATCTCCAGCCCAGTCTGCATCAACAAAGCCATGGATATCCGACACTTTGTCCAATCTTGGTCTTCCTTGGTAGCACAAACCATAATCACTAGTGCCACGCAAATACCTGAAAACCTGCTTCACTGTTGTCCAATTCTTCTTTCTTGGTTTTGACATAAACCTGCTCAATACGCCCTCTGCATGTGCAATGTCTGGTCTAGTACAGACCATTGCATACATCAGGCTACCGACTGCACTTGCATATGGAACACGGGACATGTCCTCTTCCTCTTCTTGTGTCTTGGGACACTATTCAACAGATAACTTTACACCTACAGGAATAGGAACCTTCACCGGTTTACTATCCTGCATATTAAATCTCTGCAATATTGTCTTGACATACTTCCTCTGGTTTAACCAGAGCTTCCTCTTTGCCCGATCTCTTTTAATTTTCATGCCCAAAATATAGTTTGCAGCACCAAGATCTTTCATGTCAAATTTGGAGGACAATTGGGTCTTCAAATCCTGGATAATTTCTTTGTCATTTCCAACCAACAACATATCATCCACATACAATACCAAATAAATAACACGGTCACCAATTAATTTAAAATACACACAGTGATCTGCTTTTATTCTGGTGAAGCCAAGTCCCCGTATAAATGTATCAAATTTCTGATACCACATCCTTGGTGACTGTTTTAACCCATACAAAGACTTCTCTAACTTGCATACCAGTTCTTTCTTACCCTTCACAGCAAAGCCTTCAGGTTGCTTCATGTAGATTTCCTCTTCCAGATCCCCGTGAAGAAATGTTGTCTCCACATCCATCTGTTCTACCTCAAAATCAAAAGCAGCAACAACAGATAAAAGTAATCTAATAGAAGTTACCTTGGCAATAGGAGAAAAAATATTCACCAAAATCAATTCTCGGCACCTGGGAATAACCTTTTGCTACCAACCGAGCTTTGTATTTCTCCACCTTTCCTTCTGCATTTGTCTTCTTCTTGAAGACCCATTTTCTGCCAATGGGTTTCCTTCCATCTGGCAACTCCACCAGATCCCAAGCCTCATTTTTGTGCAAAGATGCCATTTCATCAACCATGGCCTCTTTCCAGAGTTTTCCATCCTCTGAATGTACTACTTTCTTCACAGTTCTGGGATCATCATCAGTAATAGATAAAGCAAAATTTGAACAGAAAGCAGATGGACTATACCTTTCTGGCTTCCTTCTTTCTCGAACTGATCTTCTCACAGCCGGAGTTTGTGGCTCTTCATCTTCTGATTCCTCCTTTGCTGTAGACTCTGATTCTTCCTCCTTTAGCTCAAACTCTATCTTCTCAGGTTCCTTTGGTTGGACTTCATGTTTAATAACATCATTCACCTCTCTGAACACCACATCTTGGCTGTACACAACCTTCCTTCTTACTGGGTTCCAAAGCTTATAACCCTTCAAACCATCCTTATACCCAATAAAGATGCACTTTTCAGATTTACTATCCAACTTGGTTCGTTTCTCCTTTGGAACATGTACATATGCATCACATCCAAATACCCTCAGATGTGAAAGAGAGGGTTTGTTACCAGTCCATACCTCTTGTGGAGTCTTATCCTCCAACACTGATGAAGGTGATCTATTGACCAGGTAACATGCTGTCTCCACTGCCTCTACCCAGAATTATTGTCCTAAATCGACACCACTGAGCATGCTTCTTGCCCTTTCCATCAATGTCTTGTTCCTTCTTTCTGCAACTCCATTTTGCTGAGATGTATATGGAGTAGTCTTCTGCCGTGCTATACCACACTTTTTACAGAATTCTTCAACTTCCTTACTGCAAAACTCTCCACCGTTATCTGTCCTCAACACCTTTATCTTCTTCTCTGTCTAGTTTTCCACCAGAGCCTTAAATTCTTTAAACTTGTCAAATACTTCAGATTTATTCTTAAGGAAATATATCCATGTATTCCTTGAGAAGTCATCTATAAATGATACATAGTACACAGAATTACCCAGTGATGGAACCTTCACAGGTCCAAACACATCACTGTGCACAAGCTCTAATATCTATTTCACCGTCTTACCACCAGAGGGAAGCTTACCCGATTTTGCTCCCCACATACACAATTTTCACAGAAATCAAAATCTAGAGAGCTATTACTCATACCTTCTACCATACCTTTACCATGAAGTATTCGAAGGCCCTTCTCTCCAATATGTCCAAGCCTTTGATGCCACATCATGGTCTTCTCTCCAGAGACCACTAGATTTTCTGCTCCACTTTCAGGAACCACAGAATTATTGCACCCATCAACAACAGTGCTACCTTGCAGCTTGTACAGAGTTCCAATTCGAACTCCCCGCATCAATACCAGTTCTCCCCTAACCATCTTGCAGGTTTCCTTCTCAAACACTTTTTTTACACCTGCATCATTATGCTTGCTTACATAAATTAGATTTCTAGCCAATGCAGGAATGTGTAGAACACCCGGAAGTGTTCTAACCTTCCACTTTGCAACTTCAACTTTACTTTTCTGCAACCAACGATTCTAGCCTTCCTATCATCCCTTAAGAAGACATCACCACCATCGTATTTCTCATACTCACAGAACCACTCTCTATGGGGAGTGAAGTGAAAGGATGCACCCGAGTCAATCAACCATGCCTCATGATCTACATGTGTACTTGAAGAAGCCAAGTACGCATCCCCACCTTCATCTGAGGTGGTTTTCGCCTCTGCAGAAGGAGCATAATCAGATCCCTTTCCTTTGTGAGGAGATTTAGATTTACAGTCCCTTTTGTAGTGCCCTTCCTTTCCGCATTTCCAGCACACCACCTTTACATGTTTGCCTGGAGATTTAGATCTCCGTCTAGATTTAGATCTCCCACTCGATGACTTATTTTTGTTTCTGCTCTGGGACCGTCCTCGTACAGACAAGGCATAACCATTCTAGCTCTCCATATTTTTCTGTCTCATCCCCTCCACCAGCAAGGATGAGACTATTTCATCAAACTGCAAGGCAGTTGCATTGCTACCTATTGCAATAACAAGACTATCCCACGAATCTGGTAGAGAACACAACAAAGTAATGCACTTATCTTCATCTGAAATTTTGATATCAATAGACGATAACTGACTTACCACAATATTAAATGCATTCAGATGCTCTATCACCGAGTCTCCATCTTTCATCCTCAGGTTATACAGCTTTTTCCGTAGGAACAGTTTATTCATGAGAGACTTAGATTAGTACAAAGTCCCTAAATTGTCCCACAAAGCCTTAGCTGTAGCTTCCGCTGATACATTCAGCAATACTAAATCTGAGACACACAATCGTATTGTGCTCTTTGCCTTCCGATCTAACTTCTTCCATTATTCATCAAAAACTCCCATTGGTTTAGTACCTAGATCTACCGCGATCCACTGATCTTTATCCACCAACAGATCCTCCATCTTGAGTTTCCACAACTCAAAACTCTGACAATTAAATTTCTCGATCTCTATCTTTCCACTGCTCGCCATCTTCTTTCACCACCAAAATCTATCTCATAGATCTCCCACTGAACAGGGTCTACCACAGGCCCGAGCAAAACCCCTCAGCAGCAAAGGCGTCCCATTGAAGCCAAAATAGCTCTGATACCAAATGTAGGTTTTAACCCCGTACAAAATTACCTGCATACGAATTCTAAAACACAGAAAATACAAAATGCGAGAGCATAACACATAAAAGACATATACACAGAGATTTTCCCCGGGATCCCAAAACCGGGACTACTAGCTTGATTTTTCATTATGTTCCTTTCAATGTTATAATACATATTTATACATGCCGAAGCATCCAATACCATGTACCAAAAAACATCACGTCCAAAACCATGGACTAAAAACCATTGTGTCCAAAAACATGTGTGAAAATCATGCACAAAACCATAGGTGGGTCCTCCCAACCTAACATAGGTTCCAAAACCAAAATTTTCTGGGGCGCTGCCCCAAACCCCATAGAGTGGAGTTACCTGCACCCCTCAAACCCCCTGTGACCCCCCCGCTATGCAATCGGTGCAACGAAGGGGGTGCTCTGCCCCCCCTCTACGGTTAACTACGTGGGCTAGTCGTGGAAAGAATATAACACAACTCAACACTCACTAAGTTTAATGCCCTAGGAAAAATCCGAAGGAGGATACTTCAAAATTTATCAAAAGGTTCAATAAGCAGTACAATAACATGTTTGCTAACATAAAACCTCCTCCAATTGTGGCTCGTGTGGTTTTCCTGGGAGCTTTTGAGTCCGACGTTGGTTTTCCCCTCAGAGAAAGAAAGTCTCTTACTCTAGAAAAATTTTATACCGATGCTCTTGAAGTGGAAGCCAATATGGCCTCGGCAGGCAAGTCAAGGGTAAAGCAAGAAACTACTGAACCCAAAAGATGGAAAGAGGAGGCATCCTCCTCTGGTCAAGATAAAGAATCATCAGACCCGAAGTGGGACGAGCTGGAGAAACTCGTCAGGAGTTTAACAAAAAAGGTTGGAAAGATTGAAATTGAGAAAAAGAACCCTTCTAGATACAACGCTCAAGTCAACAATCGGGGCTATAACCCCCAATATAGAAGGCCTCCACTACATATACATTCAAGGGAAAGAAAGGAACAACTTGATCATATCCCTCATCTTTTATACTTGGAAGATGGTCTCGATGAACAATCATCGGATACACAAGAGATGCAGGGAAATATGTATTCTGCTTTTACTGAAGAAGAATATGAGAATATGGCTCACCAGGAGGCCAACCATGATAGAGAAGGAACAAAAAAAGAGGAAGATGTGGATTATTATTTCAAATAGTTTTCAAAGTTCATGCAAGCACAACCACAATGTGAGTATGATCTAAGATCTTCAAAGAAGAGGACTAGAGAACCCGAACAACAAAGGGAAGTTGCTCCCCAGGTACTGAATAAAGGGAAGGGTAAGATGAATCTTGATCCTTCTAACATAAAAGTCTCCTCTAATGAGGAAAGAACTAGTTCAGAGGGACACATAGAAAAATAGACACCTATTCTACCAAAAACTGCCAGTGGCAAGGAAGAAGGAACAAAGCCAAGAGGTACAGAAAAAGTCCAATCTGCATTCAATCTCCAGAAGGAGCTTGAGAAGGTAAAAATTATTGTTCCCTTGACTGAGATTCTAAAGAAGCTTATTTATAAATCTCGGGTCTCTCAATTTATGTATCCCTCTATCTCAGCACCAACCCATGATAGTTTAAACCTCCAGGAGGAGAGGCCAATGGTCATTTTTGGGCCGCATGTGGAAGAGTTGGATCCTTCTACCACCATTTTTTGTGACTTTAATGATCCATGACCTTTTGTTGCATAATTACATGTTAGATTCAGGAGCTTCCCACAACCTCATGCCATTATCAGTAATGGAACAACTGGGTTTGGAGATCACCAGACCATACAAAGACTTGTACTCCTTTGACTCCAAGAGAGTCAAGTGCTTAGGCATGATAAAGGATCTGGTGGTAAAATTGGCTCAGATCCTGGTGAAAAGTGTGGTAATGAATATAGTGGTGGATGATATACCTCCTCATCTTGGAATGATATTATCCATATCTTGGGGTTCCAAGGTGGGTGGCTCTGTCAAGCTAGATTTGACTTATGCCACCATTCCCACTTTCGGAGGTGAACAAAGAAGGTTGTACAGAGAATCTCGATTTTTCAAAACTGTGACACCAGCTAAAGGCTCAGAAAATTCCCTAGTACATGGGAAAGATAGTGACATCTCTTGCCTATTCTTAGAAGAATATGTGAACGTCTTAGAAGAAGCATCAGCACACCTGACAAGGCAGTTGAAATACTAACATTTAAATGAAAATGAAGTATGGAAATTGTACTTCGATGGAGAAAACTCAAAAGAGGGAAATGGAGCTGGAATATTGTTGGTATCCTTGGAAGGCAGCATGATACCCCTCTCATTCAAGCTTGAATTTGAGGCGACCAAAAATGTAGCAGAGTATGAGGCATTTCTCCTGGGGTTACAAACAACAAAAAAGATGAATATTGAATGCCTAGCAGTCTATGGAGATTCTGAATTGGTCGTAAGGTAGATCAGAAATCAATGCCAGGCCAAACACCCCAGGCTGAGGACGTACCGAAATGAAGTGTGGGACTTAATCAAAAATTTATTCTTGGCCTTTAACATCTAGTTTCTTCCCAGGGAAGAAAACATGATGGCTGACTCTCTTGTGGTAGTTGCAAGCACTTTTAGGTCCCCACAGAATCCACTCCTCAGATATGAGATAGAAGTCAGACACATGCCTTCAATACCTGATAATGTCAAACACTGGCAGGTATTCGAAGATGATGAGTAGGTCAAAAGATTCATAGGAGTCGTTGGGGATTTTTCCCACTCCACCATCGATCAACAAGAAGAATAAGCAGAATAAGAAACCACTCCGTGGAAAGACATAGTGGCTAGGAAAAAAAATTGCAACTAAAAATGAACACCATCCGTCATGGACTTATTCCACTTGAAAGAATTTTCAATAAAGATGGCATAGTGTCCAAACAAATGGCCACAGAGAAGGATGAGCAAGTAGAGGACTGCAACATCGAATCAAAGGAGGAACCCCATATGATTAGGCTGTCCAAAGAAATTCCTTTGCAATATAGACAGAGGTATTTAGATCTATTCAAAAATTACAAAGATGTATTTTCTTGGTCTTATAATGATTTAAAATCGTTTGATACAAATATTATTAAGCATAAAATTCCTTTGAAGGGTGGGATAAGGCCATGCAAACAAAAACTCAGACAAATAAACCCACTCTTACTCACCTCCATTGAAAAGGAGTTAAGGAAGTTGTTGTAGGCCAAGATCATAATCCCTCTAAGATACTCTAAGTGCATAGCTAATATGTTCCTTGTCCATAAAAAGAGCTTAGAGATGAGGCTATGCGTGGACTTCCAAAATTTAAACAAAGTGTCTCTAAAAGATAACTACCCTCTCCCCAAGATGGATAATATATTGCAGAGGGTAGTAGGTGTAGCTAGAATGTCCATGATGGACAGATTCTCGAGATATAACTAAGTGGTGGTCCACCATGAAGACCAGAGAAAGACTTCTTTCACCACCCCATGGGGAACCTTCATGTACGCATGCATGCCGTTTGGGTTGATAAATGCAGGGGCCACATTTTAGAGAGCAATGGACATAGCTTTCATGGGCGAACAAGAGAAATTTGTGGTAGTCTACTTAGACGACATCACAATATTTTCTAAGAGCGATGAAGAGCATAAATTTTAAAATCACTTTCGAGAAGTGCAGAAGGTATGGCCTCTCTCTAAATCTGAAGAAATCTCAGTTCGCCCTAAGCGAGGGGAAGCTGCTTGGACACATAATAGTGCAGGAAGGAGTAAATATTGATCTTGAATGAGTCAAAGCCATTAGCCTTATTCCCCTGCACATAAACAAGAAATAATTCCAAGCCTTTTTGGGGAGGATAAATTTCTTAAGGTGATTCATACCCAACTATGCTAAGATAGTTAAAGGTATCATATATATGCTCAAGAAGGAGAAAAAAGTTAAGTGGAGCTCTGTCCCCCATGATTCTTTCACAAGTATGAAAGAAGCTTTGGCTAAGGCCATAATGATAGTCAATCCTAATTATTCTATGTCCTTCTACATCTTTTCTTTCACCTCTCCACATACCATTGTTGTTGTACTATTATAAAAAAATAAAGAAGGTTACGAGCAACCCATTTCCTTTTTCATCCAAGTCTTAAGCGACAGGGAGTTGAAGTATGATATATTGGAGAAACAGGCTTATGCATTGGTCAAGGCACTGAATTCATTCTATATGTATGTATTGCAATCTGAAATCATAGTGTTTGTCCCAACGACTGCAGTCAAAGACATTCTGGTGCAGGGAGACAACGAAGGAAAGAGGGGAAGATGGATAGCTAAAATACAGGAATATGAGCTGGAAATCAAGCCTACCAAGCTCATCAAAGGCCAGGGGTTGGCCAAGATTTTTTCTGAATCCAACTGCCAAGCTCTAGGTATAAGCTTGATCACAGAGGAGGGCAGTCCAGAGGATGAACAGAGCAGAATTAAAACAAATAAACAGAAGATATATGACAAGTATGAGGGATATCCCAGGTAAAGAACATTGTTCATTACATCTTGTTTCTAAGATGCTCGTTGGAACTGGATAGATCAAAATACCAAAGTTTGAGATTGCAAGCACTTAAATACATTATATCCAACGGACTGCTCTACTGGAAGGACACGGTGGGGGTATTACTATTGTGTTTGGTTGAGGGACAAACCCATGAAGTGATTGAGGATTTCCATGGGGAAGTATGTGGAGGACACTACAGTTGGAAGGAAACAACACACAAAATCCTCAAGGCAGGATTTTACTAACCCACATTGTTTAGAGATGCTTATTCTAAGGTCAGGTCATGCCAAAAATGCCAATTGTTTACTAAAATACAGAAGTTTTCTCCTCTCCCCCTGATCCCTGTGCATGTAGAGGAGCCATTTAGATAGTGGGGATTGGACTTCATTGGAGAAATCAACCCACCTTATAGCAGCCAACACAAATGGATTTTAACAGCCACTAACTATTTCACCAAGTGGGTAGAGGCTATCCTAGCTAGGAATGCTATTGATTCAGTGGTGATAAAATTCATGGAGGAGAACATATTGTCCTGCTTTGGGTGTCCTTTTAAAATCATGACAGATTATGCACAGGTCTTCAAATCTTCCAAGTTCACCAACTTCTGCCGAATTCAACATCATCGTTGGAAACCCCACTACATACTACCCTCAAGGGAATGTCTTGGCTACGTCTTCTAATAAAACTGTGGTGAGAGTTCTAAAGAAGACCATCACTGAAAATCAAAGGAACTAGGACTCTCAACTAAAGTTTTCTCTGTGGGCTAACCGTGTAACACCCAAAAGATCCATTAGGAAATATCCTTTTGAGCTAGTATATGGCAAGTTTGTTGTCTTCCCTATCCAATTAGCAATTCCAGTAGCTAAGTTGCTGCAAGAAGTCGACGAAGAGCATAGCACCTTGACTAGAAGAATAAATCAGCTGGTGGAGCTTCACAAGAATAGAGAGCAGTTGGGGACCGAATTGTTAAACTACCAACAAAGGATGAAATCTCTGTTTGACAAGAAGGTTAAGGAAAAACCTCTTCACCAAGGATATTTAGCTCTCAGGTGGGATGTTAGATGAGAAGACAAAGGAAAACATGGGAAGTTTGATCCGTTATGGTTCGACCCCTTCAGGATTGTAGAAGAAAGGGGAAATAACACTTACATGCTCGAAAACTTGGTTGGTGAACTGCTGGAACTACCTTTAAATGGTTAGTTCCTAAAATTTTATTTCAAAATTAGAGATATCTGTCTCTTGCTCATTGTAAATATCTGGTGTGTATTAAAATTGTTATTTGAATTTTTTCAGTTTACTCACAGAAAAGTCCTTTTTCACAAAATTATATTTTGTTTAAGAATAAATCCATGCCCAATGGAAGGAAAGGCTATTGGTCTGTAGCACCCCAACACCTTGCCAGCAAGGCACTGTCCCCAGTTGGAGCCAATATTGTCACTAACTCCATTGTGGGGTTCAATTGGTCAAGGTTGCCCAAGAGCAGTGAAGTTAAAGCCATTTTTGAGGCCACAAAAGCCATCAGAGCTTAACCATACCCTCCCCATTGCCAAGTGCTCAGAAAAATCATTCCAACAGTATATATGGAAGTCCAAAAATGGAATCCTGGAACATAAGATAAAGTATTTTGAAGATTACCTTGGAAAAGCCTAGCTCATAGAGAAAAATGGCTAGTGTAGAAGAAAAAATGCAATTAGAAGTCTGAGGTTGATTAAAATAGAAAATCGGGCTTGCTGGCGGGTAAGGAACAATGGCAGAATGAAAAGCAGTGATCCATCGATCACTGATATCGCATATCGGCAGTCGACGGGTCCGGGTGGAGCATTTATCACAATCGACCATCGACAGGATCCCTGGGGCACATAGCTAAGGTTGTCGGCACATCGCAGTCCCGAATGCCAATATCACATCTTGCATTCCACATCCCTCATGTCCCCCACATCTCACAAATCCAATAGTCTCGCAGTCACAACATACTCCAAAGCATGCAGGGACCTATTTACGATATATTGTTGCACCACCGGGAGGGGCCGATTCCGGAATACAAAGGAAATGCTTTACAAAATAAGGTTTGAGCTCTCCCTTTCTCTCTCATCCATGTGGCATCAATGATTGGTAGGGGTCATAGCTCCAGAACAATGAAAAACCACGGATTTTCAATGCCTGTGTTAAAGTCCCAGGGAGAGTGGATTTTCAAATACAAAGGAATTCCCTGTGAAACTAAGGCACGACCAATCTTTTTCTCTCTCCTCTAGGGGGCCACGTGGCGGCCTCTGATTGGTCCATCAAGCTGACAGGGTAATTGATGTCTGAAGTGACGTGGCAGTATGGTTGATGACGTGGAAGAGGATACATGTCACCCGATTTCAGTGTTTTTAGGGGTGACATGGGGCCATTTCGGGGTGCCACATGTCACCACTCACAGGGTGAGATGTGGCAGTGATGACATCCCCCGCGGATTGACAATCGTAGTGATTAAGGGGAAAAATATTAATACATTCATACTGAGTGATTGCAATATGCGGGACTTCCCTTCCAGACGCAATAAAGTATTATGACAGGGGTCTATAAGGACCTCACGTTCGAACTATCGGCCTGCTCCAAAGAAAAGGGGTAAGGGGCCTTCTCCTCTAGTAGGCAATTGTGATATACGGGCACTTCCCTGTGGATGCGATATAAGATTATGGCAGGGTCTATAGGGACCTCACATCTGGACTATTGGCCTATGCTAAGGAAAAAGGTAAAGGGGTCTCCCTCTCCGTGGTTTTGATTGCAATAACAAAGGAATAAGTCCCCCACATAGCTATTGAGAGCCTTAGTGCTCAGCGGATTAAGCTCTTGGTTCCAGCCCTCGGTCATATGCGGAAAGTTACAAAAGGGGCTGAAAGCATAGGGGCTAAAGGTAAAATTAAAGGCACCGATAGTGCAGGACAAAGGGAAAAAGGGCGTGATTGGTTGGCAGTTAAGGTAGACAGTGATCAGGAACTGGCCAAGAGAGGATTAACCATGACTTAGCAGGAACATGCCAGGACCAAAGGCCAGCAAATAAGAGTGGCATGAAGATATTTCCAGAAACCATCATTTCATTTTCGATGGATTAATTTTGTTTTGTTGTTTTGATCACTTTATTTTTATTTTGTTTTGCTTTCAAGAAATGAATCTCCCTGATGTAATAGTTAGAGGATTCACGCTGAGACACCCATCCATACAAACAGCTATAACTTTAGCCTAAAAGATATTTTCTGCAACTAATTTTCTTGCCCTCCCTCTCATTATAAAAGGGAGGAAGAAACATTGAAGAAAGTTTTTGAATTCTAGGAAAAAATTACATGTACTTTTGAAGTCGTACGGATTCCAGATCTACATATTTCTGAATATGAATGAAATAATGATGATTCCCATGTTCATGTATTATAGTATGTTGTTTCTTTGTTAAACTTCTATTATGTTTGCACTTCCTCTCTGATTTCAAGCAATTTTAGCTACCAGAAATATCTGTTATATTCTTACAGATTCATTGGTGTTAACTAGTTAATACATATGCCTGTATGCAAGTCTAAGATTATATCTTTAAATGCGTGCTTCTTGAAATCATAACATTCACTCTTCTTACATCCACCTTTCTATCTTTAGCTCAGATAAGTATAGAACTCATGATGTTTCAAGCTCTATGTGATGAGCTAGTATTCTCCTTCTCTTCTTTCATTATTCTGCAAAATCTAATTAAACTATAAGTCCTTGATTACTCAGCCTCCACTAGTTTTTACCTTATTCTTGTGAGTTGTATATGTGAAAGGATACCAGAAATACATGGATTATATCCTTGGATGAAGGAACCAACCCATGTTGTTATGTGTATATTTTCCTATTTGTAATTACTATGTGTAGAATATGCATATGATGCCCCGGTTTCTTGAGGATCACATAAGACACATATAATTTAGATGTGCCCAGGCACTGGTATTGTAAGAAATCCAAGGCTGTCTCTAGGAGCGACAACAATAACATTGTTTCTCCCTTCAATTGATCAAACACGTCATCTATCCATGGTAATGGGTATTTGTTCCTAATCATCACCTTGTTCAATTACCTGTATTCAATACATAACTAGAGAGTACCATCCTTCTTCACAAACAATATTGGTGCAAAACCAGATACCTCTTGAAGAATTTCGCATCCTCAACATCCTTCCTTTTTTCACTAGAAATATGAACTGTAAAGAATACACACCCTTTCTTTCTACTGCACTTTGTCGGCATAGGTGTATCCATTCTCAATGATGTAGGCTTCGTCTTACCCTGCAAGATTCTTTTGTCCCCGTGATCTTCCAAGCACTCAATAACCTTATCATATAAATCCACTTTAGTCATGTGAGTGTATAACCAATCCATGCCCAAAAACATATTGTATGATCACAAAAGAATCACACTTAGATGCGCTAATGTAGGCATACCATTTATCTCAAATGCATAAGATCTTACCCAATGATGAACTCTTTTCTTAGTACATGTAGCCAACTACACCAACCAAGACTCTGCATGCACTTATTTATTCGAGTAACACTTATCCAACATGTCAGGACTAATATAACTATAGTTAGATCTAGGGTCAATCAAAATAGAAACAAATTGATCACAAGCCTTTCCTTCCATCTTGATAATATATATCTGATGATCAATGTTATGAAACCAGCTCAAGAAAAGATAGAAAATATAGATCAACGCCTTAGAATTCAGCCTCTTCGAGGGGGCAACCTCCTTTACATTACATAAATGAACAATTCTTGGATGATACAAATGACAAAACCTCCTTTCTATATATAGGAGTCTAAGGAGTCACAATATAATCCAGCCGACCTAACAATAATAATATAAAGCCACAAAAATAACAATAGAGGGATTCTATGGGGCACAGAAATAACAATATGGGGGTAATAGGGGCACAACAATATAAATAAGGGGTATAACTACAATAGTAATGGGGTAATCACTAGTATTATAGGGACCCAACATGCCCCTCTCCTTCAAAAAAGTGTTGTCCTCAATGCTTGAGTAGTTCTGGATACTTCTGCATAAAATTCTCATCCTCCCATGTGGAATCTTCAGCGGATAAGTTCTTCCACTTGATAAGATACTCTGAAATTGATCGATTTCGTAGCTGTCGAGTTCTTGTTTCTGTGACTGCTTCCGGTTCTAATATAATTTTTCCTTCCTCATCAAGTTCTGGCAATATTGTTTGAATTGGGAGCTTGTCACCTATAACCTTCTTTAAACATGAAACATGGAAGACTGGGTGCAATCGAGAAGCTGCAGGAAGCTCCAATTTGTATGCCATAGTACCAATCTTTTGCAACACCTTGTACGGACCATAATACTTTGGTGATAATTTATTATCCTTCTTAGCTTGCTTTAGGGACATTTGCTTATATGGTTGTAGCCGTAGGAATACCCAATCACCTACATCAAAACTTCTTTCACTGCGATGTTGATCTACCTGTTGTTTCATTCTATTTTGTGCCAACACGAGGTTATCCTTTAAGAGTTGGAGGACTTGTTGTTGATGTTCGATGTGATGTTCCACTGCCTGAACCTTAGAATTTTCTCTTAAATATGATGTGATGGATGGTGGTTGATACCCATAAAGTGCCATAAATGGGGTCATTTTTGTTGCTGTATGGAAGGAAGTGTTATACCACCATTCAGCCAGAGGCAACCATTTGACCCTTTATGTCTGTTTATCAGATACAAAGCAACGAAGATATCCTTCCAAACATTTGTTTACTATCTCAGTTTGCCCATCAGATTGAGGATGATAAGATGAGCTATGAGCTAACTGAGTACCAAGAGAAGAAAATAATTCTGTCCAAAAATTTCCAGTGAAAATGGGATCTCTGTCACTTACAATAATCTTTGGGTTTCCATGTAGCTTTTGAACTGTTTCCATAAATGCAGTAGAAACTGTACTGGCTTTAAATGGATGTGATAATGCACAAAAGTGTGCATACTTGGTAAGTCTGTCAACTACCACCATGATGACACTCTTTCCCTCAGACTTGGGTAAACCTGTGATAAAATCCATTGAAACCTCCTCCCAACGTTGGCTTGGAATGGATAAAGGTTGTAATAGACCCGGTGTCTTAATTGTTTCAACTTTATTTTGCTGGCAAACCAAACATTGCGCCACAAACTTTTGAATATCTGATTTAAGGCCATCCCAAAAAAATTCCTTCTTAACCCTGTGGTAAGTTTTTAAAAATCCTGAGTGCCCTCCTAAGGGAGAAGTGTGCAATTCCATAAGAATCTTTTGTTTTAGCTGGGAATTCTTACAGAGGTATAAGCGATCTTTGTACCATAACGAATCATTTTTCCAGCTAAATGTATCAGAAGTACTGGAATCTTGTTGTAGCTTTCGAATAAGTGCCCACACTTCTTCGTCATTCTTCCATTCCTCCCTTGCTTCGTTTATCCAATCTGGTTGGATAATAGAAATGGCACACAACAATGCTTCCACATCCTCATCCTTTCTTGAGAGTGCATCTGCCACCACATTTTGCTTCCCTTTTTTGTAGATGATTTCAAAGTCATAACCCAACATCTTTGTGACCCACTTTTGTTGCTCTTCAGAGGATAATCTTTGTTCTAAAAAGTATTTAAGGCTATCATGATCCGTTTTTACCTTGAAGTGTCTTCCCATTAGGTAGGGTCGCCATTTCTTAAGTGCATGGAGTATTGCCAACATTTCCTTCTCATAAATAGCTTTGCTTAAAAACTTTCCCTTGATTGGACGACTTTCAAAAGCAATGGGTCTTTCATCTTGCATTAGAACAACACCAATTCCATTTCCTGAAGCATCACATTCCACAATAAAGGTTTTTGTGAAGTCCGGTGTAGCTAAGACCGGTGCTTGGCACATTGCCTCTTTAAGATGTTCAAAGGCCTTTGTTGTTTCCGGTGTCCATGAAAATGAATCTTTCTTCAATAATGTTGTTAGAGGTGCTGCTATTCTCCCATAATTCTTAACAAACTTGCGATAATACCCTGTCAACCCAAGAAATCCTCGCAGATGCTTTATGGATGTGGGGATTTTCCATTCCTTAATGGCTTTAATTTTTCTAGGGTCTACCTTAACTCCTTCATGAGATACAATATGACCCAAATATTCCACCTCCTGGACTCCAAAGAAACATTTGGATCTTTTTGCATATAATTGTTTCTCCTCCAATAGTTGTAGCACCCTGTCAACATGTTCAACATGATCCTTCCAAGACTTGCTGTAGATTAGTATATCATCAAAAAATACTAACACAAATTTTCTAAGGAATGGTTTGAAAATTGAATTCATCAAACCTTGAAATGTTGAAGGTGCATTGGTAAGGCCAAAAGGCATGACCAAAAATTCATAATGACCCTCATGAGTTCTAAATGCCGTTTTTGGAATGTCTTCAATCTTCATTCTGATTTGATGATATCCCGAACGAAGATCCAACTTGGTGAAGTAAATTGATCCATGCAATTCATCTAGTAATTCATCAATAACAGGAATGGGGAACTTATCTTTAATAGTGAGCTTGTTGAGCTCCCTATAATCTGGACACATGCGCCATGATCCATCCTTCTTGTGCACCAATACTACTGGAGCTGAGAAAGAACTTTGACTCAGTTGAATTATACCAGCCTCTAGCATTTCTGCAACCATACGTTCAATTTCACTTTTTTGGACATAAGGATATCTGTACGGCCTGATGTTTGGAGGAACACTTCCTGGAATCAGATGAATAGCATGATCATGATCACGCATAGGTGGGAGACCCTTGGGAGTCTCAAATACCTTGGAATGATTGTCCAAGACTTTTTGGAGATCTGGAGAAATAGATGATTCCAATGTGGAAACATCTAGCGAGCATAATTGTGCAATTACACCTCTTTGCTCCTTTTTTAGAAGCTTTGTCATACCATGAGAGCTGATTATCTTTCCTGGTTTCCCTGTAATACCCCTTAATTCAACTTCCTTTCCTTCCGCAGAAAATTTGATGAAAAGTTCTTGAAAATTAAAAGCTATTGTACCCAAGGATTGTAGCCATTGGACTCCTAGTACAACATCCGCACCTCCCATTGGAATGGAAAGCATTGGGCTAGTCAATACATATTCTCCCATGGATAGCTTGATATTATGGCACTTTCCAGAGGAATTTATTGTTCCTCCATTTGCAATCATCACTTGACACTCTGGTGCTGGATATAGGAAGCAATTCAATTCTTTTGCTACCCTACAATGAATAAAATTGTGGGTGCTTCCTGAATCAATCAACACTATTACCTTTTTCTTCTTGATTTGTCCTTCTATCTTGATGGTTTGAGGAGTGGTAATTCCCGCCAATGCATTACAAGATATGGTCGGATTTATTTGTTGTTCATCTAGGCTTTGTTCCTGGAGTATATCTTCTTCTTTTGACCTTTCTTGCTCCTTTTCTTCTTCCTCTTCAAAATCTATGTAGAATAATTTCTTCTCAGCACACTTATGACCTTTAGTGTATTTGCTATCACAACTATAACAAAGCCCTTTTGCTCTTTTTTCTTCCAATTGTTGTGGTGTCAACCTTATAGGTTGTGGAAGACTAGGGGCAACAACACTTCCGTCTTTATAGTTGTGAGTGGTATGCTTCCTGGTTGTCGTAATTTTGCTTTCCATTTTTCTTGCTAACCTGAATGCCTTCTCTAATGAATCCGGTTCCCAAAGGCGAACATCATGTTGGATATTATCCTTTAAAGACCCTATGAACACATCAATCCTATGCTCCTCTGGAATATCTTTTACCCTTATGTTCAATTTTTGGAACTCCTCAATGTGCTCCATTACTGAACCCTTTTGTTTGAGACTTATCAATTGGCTAAAAAAAGTGTTGCTTTTTGTATCTTCATAATGTGCTATCAATTCTTCCGTAAAAATTGCCCAAGTGATAAATTGTTTACGAGAGCAAAGCCATTGATACCATACAAACTGATTTGGTTCCAAATATACAGTTGCCATACATACCTTTTGTGCGTTTTTCACATTATTGAGATCGAAGAATTGCTCCATCTGTAATATCCATGTAGCGGGATCCTTGCCATCAAACTTCCTCATATCGATTTTTGGAATATGGTGATTCTTCAATCCAACATTAGCATCTATGGTATCATGATTAACATTTCTTTTGTTTTCATCATGAGTTTCCTTTACTACCTTTTCACCATTAGTGACCCTTTCTTGTAGCAACTTCTTCAATTCTTCCATGTCTGTCTTCATATCTATCTTCAAATCTGCCATGTCTCTCTCCAAGTCTGTCTTCAAATCATCCATCTTAGCTTCCATGCCCTTTATCTTAGATTCCACGCCATTTATCTTAGATTCCACGCCACTTATCTTAGCTTCTGTTAGCTTTTGTGAGCGTGACATTTGTTGCACTTGTTCTTGTAATTTTGATATATCATGTAGCATTTCTTCCTCTTCTTCATGGGTCATGCTAGAGCTTTCAGGTTCCTTACTAGGTGTTTGAATTTTCTTTCCTCGGGGCATCAGTTACCGATAATAATGCTTTACTATGCCCTTTGAATTCCGTTAAACCAAGCTTACACAAAAATTTAAAAAAAACTACACACCTTTTTTCACTTTATAGAAGCCTGATATTGAATCTGATGTATCTCTGTAATTTCGGATCATCCAGTTCTGAAATTGCTACTTGTAGTAGCCTTCTACGTCCTCTTTCCAATGCCACAAGTCTGAGCTAAATTGGATTCTCCAAGGAAGAGTTATGTGAAATCTCCCACAGTGACTTGCTTTTAGACTGGTTCAGTAGAGCGAACTTGTACGACGTGCCACGAGTCACTGTTTCAACCTTTGAATCTGAAACACACACACAAGAAACTAAAGTCCGTCCTCTTTCTGTACCTTATTACGAAATTTCAATCCGATCCTCAGAGAGAGAGTTATGACGATTTTCCTCAGATCACCTGTTTTGAATGTAATTCAGGAGTCTGCAAAAAGGTCAACTTCCTCAGATCAGATCTCCGAAAATATCCCGCGAAAAGCTCTGAAATTCGGACCCAAGGTTCAAAGCCAATTCTTCTCAAATGGGTTTTTTTTGCGACTTCTGAAACATCACAGAAAAAAAGTTATAGCGAAAATGCCACGATGACCTGTTTGGAGCAGCGAAACCCTAGAATTCCAAAGCTCTGATACCAAATGTTATGAAACCAGCTCAAGAAAAGATAGAAAAGATAGATCAACGCCTTAGAATTCAGCCTCTTCGAGGGGGCAACCTCCTTTACATTACATAAATGAACAATTCTTGGATGATACAAATGACAAAACCTCCTTTCTATATATAGGAGTCTAAGGAGTCACAATATAATCCAACCGACCTAACAATAATAATATAAAGCCACAAAAATAACAATAGAGGGATTCTATGGGGCACAGAAATAACAATATGGGGGTAATAGGGGCACAACAATATAAATAAGGGGTATAACTACAATAGTAATGGGGTAATCACTAGTATTATAGGGACCCAACAATCAACTTGCCTATTATCCAATGCTACATAAATCCAAGGAATACAATGTCCAACATCCTCATCTGTGCCTCCTGAGCACTGTATATTTGTTGTATTCCACCCTAATATTGTGGAAAATATCTCCTACGATGATCCTTGCCACAAGTCCAACACTATAAAGGATTCCTGCCATCACCAGCATTCTGCTCCTGAGACTAAAATCCATGTCCTCTGTCAACTTCATTGAATTTCTTGTACGGTGCTGCATCATCCTTGCCATCTGTATCCTAAGGTTTTCTTCTCTTCTTAGCCCACTTTCCTTTATTCTTCTCATTACCTATTGTTAATTTTAGGTATGTTCTATGCTTAAAGCAATTTATTTCAATTTTCATAGTTAGCTCCATATCTTTTCCAGATTGGCAATCACATCAGCATTACAGTAAATTGTAGATGGAACATAAACATAAATCGCAAAAGACAAGCCAAGACAAGAGGATAGAAGATGTGGTGCTAGCTAGGGACAAAACCCAATGTGGAGAAACCCTTGATCAATTATTCTTATATGTTCTTCAATAGTTCAGCAGAGAAAGAGAGAGAGATAGTATGTTTACAACAGAAGTCAACACTTTGACTTATCTAGATAAGAGCATAGATCATCTCTAAGAAGATGATACATGAGATCAGCTGAAGACATGCTTCTTCAACTGATTCTCCATGGTGACTCCTTCACCTATTGTTGTGCTGCATTTCGTCATCATGATGCACCTCACTGCGCCGCACCATGCTGCACCCATCATCACCATGTTGCATCTCATCACGCTTCATTAATCATGACTGTACCCATCATTGTACTGCATTATGTGCCATTGCTGCACCATGTTGCCATCCTGACCTATGTGTTGGTTGCACCTTGCTTGCTTGTTGTCCTTGCTCGCTTGTTGTCCCTAGCATGCTTGTTGTCCTTAGCATGCTTGTTGTTGCATGCTAGTTGTCCCTTGCATGCTAGCTGTAACATTGCATGCTTGGTGTATTTACTGCTAAGTACCATAAAATTGTCCCAATGTTAGTTATTTGTCCCTTGCATGCTTCTCTACTTCAAAGACAGATGCTCCGCTGTTCCGACAGTTCCTGGTAGTTATGGAAGTTCCCGGCAGTTCCGGTAGTTCCGGATGTTCCCAGCTGTTCTGACAGTTCCGACAGTTTTTGGCTTTTCTAGCTTTTCCAGCTTTTCTAGTAGTTCTGGCTTTTCCGTCAGTTTTGGCATTTTCGGCAGTTTTGACTTTTCCGGCAGTTCCGGCTTTTTCAGCTTTTTTGGCAGTTCTGGCTTTTTTGTTAGTTCTGACTTTTCCAACTTTTTTGGCTTTTCCAGCATTTCTGGCATTTCCAGCTTTTCCGACAGTTCTGGCTTTTCCAGCAATTCCGGCTTTTCCGGCAGTTCCGACTTTTCTGGCAGTTCCGGCAGTTCCGACTTTTCCGGCAGTTCCAGCTTTTCCAGCTTTTCTTAGCAATTTCGGCTTTTCCGGCTTTTCTAGCTTTCCCGGCAGTTCTGACTTTTTTTACTTTTTTGACTTTCTGCCCTCTGGATCAAGGCAGTGTTATCCCTTAGGATCTCTCCTCCTACTAAAACCCAAAGAAAAGTAGAGAGAGGAAAAGATCCCAAGTGTGTGTGGAAATGACTTGAAGGCCACAACTATTTATACTAAAACGTTGAGCACATGTGGGGTTTATTTGGTTGTTGGCCGACCTTGATGAATTGTCTTATAACACAAATAAATTCATAACTCCATGAATACTTATTGGAATCATATTATCTTTAGATCAATCCTACACCTCTCGATGAGAGGGATCCAAGAAAAATATTAGCTGCTATAAATAAGATGACCCACATGGAATTTGGCCCTAGTTGCCAATTTTAACACTCCCTCTCAATTAGGGAGAACTCCATCCGCTGATCCATATGTTTGACTATACTATCTCTGCCATCAGTGCCCTACACTACTCTGCTCTGCGCTGATCTGTTGAGCTTTGTTCTGCTGAGCTCTGCTGTGCTGAACCATGAAGAAGAAGAAATGATCGAGAATGTCTCATACCATTCTCTACTGACCTGAAGTCAGTTTCATCTGAAGAGAGTGTGTCACATCACTCTTACTGACTCGAAGTCAGCTTTATATATCCCAGATCAATATCACAAGAGAGTGTTTCAAACCACTCATATTGATCCCAGATCAGTTTCATTGATCCCAGATCAATGTCACAAGAGAGTGTCTCAAACCACTCATACTGATCCCAGATTAGTTTCATTGATCCTAGATCAATGGAGGTCATCCCAGCATAGGGAGTAGGGTAGATACAACGATGCGTCCATCGATAGTACTACTATGGTCCCTATCCTCATTTCCCTGCTCATTGATCAGATGAGAGGTACTTCCCATGAGTCTGAGACTACATGGGTAGGATGCCTCGACAGGAGAACGAACCATCCTGTCAGTGGATGCCACGGAGAACTAATCATCTTGGCCCACAGGAGAACTAATCATGCTGTTCCACAGTCGCCATGGAGAACAAATCATCTTGGCCAATAGGAAAACTAATCATCTTGTTCCATAGTCGCCATGGAGAACAAATCATCCTGGCCCACAGGAGAACTAATCATCCTGTTCCATAGTCGCCACGGAGAACAAATCATCCCGGTCCATAGGAGAACTAATCATCTTGTTCATAGCGCACCACCAGGGGATGGTGAGTCACCCTATGGTCGTATGTTGCTCCAATAAGTACCCCAAGCCCCCCAGAGCTCCCAGATCTCAATGCATGCAACATGCATGACCCTTATAAGAAGGTCTCTCAAAGACTCTAAGTCATTCAGGAAAGTCACAGATTTGACCTTTCCCTGGGACGTTGACAAAATGTCTGTGACCTGTACATCAGTCTCAATGCGATGGAGCCTCCTTGCTCATTGACTTACCATATCACAGATAAGGCAATATCTGATGTCTATTTGTTGGAGCAATCATCGAATACGAGATTCCTCAATAGTCGAATCCCCCCTCCGGTTGTCACAGATAATCACAGTGGTATTCATTATGTGTACAAACAACTCACTTAAGAGCTTCTGCAACCATGCAGCTTCACACAAGATCATACTCATAGCTATGTATTCGGTCTCGGTGGTGCTTATGGCAACTGACTTTTGCTTCTTGTTCATCCATGATATCGAAGCAGAATCCAAAGAGAACTAGCACTGAGAAGTGCTCTAGTGATCCTCCACACTGCCTACCCAGTCAGCATTCGAATAATCATGCAGTTTCATATTTCTGGTAGTGAATCTCAATCAATGCATGCAACATGCATGACCCTTATAAGAAGGTCTCTCAAAGACTCTAAGTCATTCAGGAAAGTCACAGATTTGACCTTTCCCTGGGACGTTGACAAAATGTCTGTGACCTGTACATCAGTCTCAATGCGATGGAGCCTCCTTGCTCATTTACTTACCATATCACAGATAAGGCAGTATCTGATGTCTATTTGTTGGAGCAATCATCGAATACGAGATTCCTCAATAGTCGAATCCCCCCTCCGGTTGTCACAGAGAATCACAGTGGTATTCATTATGTGTACAAACAACTCACTTAAGAGCTTCTGCAACCATGCAGCTTCACACAAGATCATACTCATAGCTATGTATTCGGTCTCGGTGGTGCTTATGGCAACTGACTTCTGCTTCTTGTTCATCCATGATATCGAAGCAGAATCCAAAGAGAACTAGCACTGAGAAGTGCTCTAGTGATCCTCCACACTGCCTACCCAGTCAGCATTCGAATAATCATGCAGTTTCATATTTCCGGTAGTGTATCTCAATCCATGAGAGATTGTGCCCCAAAGATATTTCAAAAGATTCTTGGCACCAATCCAGTGAGGATCAACCAAATATGAGCTCACCATGCTAACTGCAAAACATATGTCTGGACGGAAGTTCACTAAGAACATCAACGTGAATGAGTTTATGAAACTCAGAGGCATTTCCCAAATCTGGTTCAACATCACTACCATATAACTTCTAAAAGTTAAGATCCTTGAGGTAGTCACAGGCTTGCAGTTTATCGTTCCACATTCGGAATCCAACTCCCTCTTACTTCTGCAAATGAGAGGGTCTGCACTTGTCAGAAATAGGTCATCCTCATAAGGTGCTGGTATGAGAGGTCTATCATCCACAACCTTCGGGTAATGGTTTGGATCAGTTTCACTCTTAGTGAATCTCAGCTTCATCTGACAGCTATCAATCCTCTCATACTATGCTTGAGGAGTTTTGCTTCAAGCCATAGAGGGATTTCTTCTACCTGCATACGTGAGATTCCTGATCATCAATCTTAAACCCCTCAGGTTGTTCCAAACTTGTGGACCTGCTACATGAGGGGAATGGTCCCCTTGTAAGATTTTCCTTCGGTACATCTCAGACATGTACTTTCATGCTCTTTTTGAATTCAGGTATCCCTGTCATCATCTGACTCACAGACCTTCGGTGCTATGTGTTAATGGACATGGTCCCTAGTGGACTTATTGCAACTTGATACAACCTTGAACTCAAAAACATCTTTGAAAATTCTATTTTCAAACACGTACCTTTCCATCGATGAGTACCACCCTGTAACCTTTGACTTCCAAGCTGAAATGGACACCAGGTTCTTCTTGTCATCAGGTACATAAAATAGATTCTATAAATGAATTGAGTTACCCTCATTCAATTGAGGGGTAACATTCCCTATGCCCTTTCCGGGATAGGTGGCATCGGATCCAAGTATAATCCCACAATTGTTTCCATCTCTACCAAATTAGAGAGTGCACCCATCTATCCGATGAAGTGCCTTGAAGCACTACAATCAATAAGCAAGATTCCCAAAGAATCCGAAGGAGAGGGCCAATACAAGATAACGCTTCTTTATCTTATCAGAAACAACATTTGATTCTTCATACCTGGGGTTCCTTGCTTTCTTTGAAGAGTCAGCCATTTCCTTGATGACCTGCATTACCTGTCATTCCTTTGATCATTGAAGATGTCCCTGGAATGATTGTTATCATCACCAAGTGATGTGTCCCTGCCATTCAGACACTCCCTCGCATAATGGTTGAACTAGTTACCTTCCTTTCCTTTCACCCTGAGATCCGGTCTTCCAATGAAGTGATCTTTAGGTAGGCCATATTCCGTTGCGCCATTCTGGTAATATTCTCTACTTCGGCTTCACCCCTGGTGAATTTGAAGAGGGATGAGGAATCCATTGATCCTTTTTTTTTTATTTATTCCCAACTGACTTTGGTGATTTCTCTTTCACTCTTTCTTGGGCATTGCGTTCACCTTAGCTCTGATACCATGTTAATTTTAGGTATGTTCTATGCTTAGAGCAATTTATTTCAATTTTCACAGTTAGCTCCATATCTTTTCCAGATTAGCAATCACATCAGCATTAAATTAAATTGCAGATAGAACATAAACATAAATCGCAAAAGACAAGCTAAGACAAGAGGACAAAAGATGTGGCGCTAGCCAGGGACAAACCCCAATGTGGGGAAACCCTTGATCAATTCTTCTTATATGTTCTTCAATAGTTCAACAGAGAAAGAGAGAGAGATAGTATGATTACAATAGAAGTCAACACTTTGACTTATCTAGATAAGAGCATAGATCATCTCTAAGAAGATGATACATGAGATCAGTTGAAGACATGCTACTTCAACTGATTCTCCAAGGTGACTCCTTCACCTATCCTTGTGCTGCATTTTGTCATCATGCTGCACCTCATGGCACTGCACCATGATGCACCTCATGGCATTGCACCATGCTACACCCATCATCACTATGTTGCATCTCATCATGCTTCATTAATCATGACTGTACCCATCACTGTACTGAATTATGTGCCATTGCTGCACCATGTTGCCATCCCGACCTATGTGTTGGCTGCACCTTGCTTACTTGTTGTCCCTTGCTTGCTTGTTGTCCCTAGCATGCTTGTTGTCCTTAGCATGCTTGTTGTTGCATGCTAGTTGTCCCTTGCATGCTAGCTGTAACATTACATGCTTGGTGTATTTGCTGCTAAGTACCATACAATTGTCCCAATGTTAATTCGCTATTCCTTGCATGCTGCTCTCCTTCAAAGATAGATGCTCCAGCTGTTCCGATAGTTCCTGATAGTTCTGGCAGTTCCGACAGTTCCGGTTTTTCCAGCTTTTCTAGCAGTTATAGCTTTTTTAGTAGTTCCGGCTTTTCTGGATTTTCTGGCTTTTTCTGCAGTTCTGAATTTTTCGGTAGTTCCGAATTTTTTGGCAGTTCCAGCTTTTCCGGCTTTTCCTGTAGTTCCAGATTTTTTGGCTTTTCTGGCAGTTCCGGCTTTTCCGGCAGTTCCAGCTTTTCCAGATTTTCCGACAGTTCCGGCTTTTCCAGCTTTTCTGGCTTTCTGTCCTCTGGATCAGGTCAGCGTTATCCCTTAGGATCTCTCCTCCTACTAAAACCCAAGGACAAGTAGAGAGAGGAAGAGATCCCAAGTGTGTGTGGAAATGACTTGAAGGCCACAACTATTTATACTAAAATGTTGAGCACATGTGGGGTTTATTTGGTTGTTGGCCGACCTTGACGAATTGTCTTATAACACAAATAAATTCATAACTCCATGAATACTTATCAGAATGAGATGATCTTTAGATCAATCCTACACCTCTCGATGAGAGGGATCTAAGAAAAACATCAGCTTCCATAAATAAGATGACCCACATGGAGTTTGGCCCTAGTTGCCATTTTTAACACCTTTCTAATCCTACTTAGACTCAATATTGCACTTCGATTCCTCATGAAAATGCTTCAACTTTCTAATGGCTTCCTCTAGCGATCTAGAATTATCAAACCCAATCTTGTCTTTGAATGATACCAACAACCCACTGATGAATCTCTTAATCCTTGGTTTCTCCTCCTTAAGATAAGGCACATTTCTCAACAACTCTAATAATCCACTAGTATACTCCTCATTGGTCATAGATCCCATCTTCAACTCATAGAAATCCTTTGCCCTGTCATCATAATATATTTTAAATAGATACTTCTTCCTAAAAAGTATCTCAAACTCACTCCAAGTCATCCCCTCTTCTCGAATGCCTCTGACATTCTTCATATATTCCCACCAAATGTTTGCTTTTCCTTTAAGATTAAAAGCAACTATCCTAGCTTTCATATTTTCTGAATAATCATGCAATCTTAAAATCTTATTTATCCCAAGTAGCCAAGCTTCTGCATCTTGTGACTTACTCATTTCTGCATCAAATGTAGGAGACTTTACTTTCTTGAACTCCTCTGGTAAGTACTGCTTCTCACTCGTCCTATACGGATGACGATGGAGATGACGATGTTGTCTCTCTAAACCAGAACTAGAATAGAACCCATGGTCACTAACCCTATTGTCAGGTGTATCCAAGAACCTACCATCTTTGATGTATCATCCCTGTCAAACCTCTATCCTTATTGAGACCTGCTACCATATGCCCCATTAGTCCTTTCCTCCTGTCCATGATTGATCCTAGGTGATCCCTATCTCTGCAAATTTGATGAAATCTAAAGAATCACTACATTGACCTCTACTTTCTTTTCCTATGCTCTGGAAAGTATTTCCTGTGACTAAATGATCCTATCATTATTAGCCTTACAACTTATGATCTCTTCTCTCAAACTTCTCAATGTATCTGCTATGTTAGGGGAGTAATCATCACCACATTGTTCATCTGATATGTAGGGAGAATCATGTGAACTGTAGTCCACCATTTTTCTATTCATATTGATCTTTTATTTCTTGCAAGCATACCATGTTACATAAACCAAATATAAACATAATCCACATACCTTAGTGAAGTTCAGGGAAGGTTATCTGGTCTGAACAATCAATCCAGATTAGCACAACATATGTATATATGATAAAATCAACATATCAATCATCTTAACATCAACATCATCACCCCCTACATGAAAACACAAATGAAACAATGGCCATCACAATGCATGCATAACAACACATAGACAATTGACATGCATGCATGCCAAACACATTCCACACATCCAATCCAAGTGCTTGAACCTAGAAGCTCCGATACCACCATGTAGTATCATATATAACCCAAAGAGAATGGAAACCCACTCTAGTACCACCCTATAACCTACCCCTAACATATTTACCCAATTTCACCAGCCTGCTAGGGTAAACATGATACAGAGAGTTAATATGACATTACCCAACCTCCTATTTCTAGGTAAGGAAGTGGGGCCTAAAAATGACCACCGAATGACATTCCATAACAATCCTCAGTGCTACAGGACACTTAGGGGCCAAAAGACCACCCTAGGTGACCAAAACCTAAGAGGGGGATGCCTTTCACATAACTTTACCCCTGGCTGCATGCATGAAAACGACTCCATGCAGTTGAATGCCTCCAACCACACTCACAAGCCTGCCTTAGTGCGGTTGTGACCCAAATTGACCAATTCAAACAGTGCAATCCCGAGATCTAAGCCTAAATTCTAGGTCAACCTCTAGACCACCGCCAAAAACTTCTTGAGACTTCTCAGAATTATTAATGACATGAAAACAACGCTAAACAAACAAAATCGAAGGAATAACGTAACCTAGACTTCCTAGAACATAACAAACATTTCATCAAATACATAGCAAACATGTAAGTAACAGGTCATGAAGGCATATCTGATCATAGAAATTATGAAATTCATCTGAGAATCACTGAGAAGGCCCTATGCCCTCTCCACATAGCTACAATAACACTTATTAGTCCATACATTCATCAATTGATCAATAGCTAAATAATTCATGACAAGAGCCATAGAAGATACACATCATATAAATAAAATATAACCAGAAAATAAACAACATATAAACCATGGCAACCCATCCATAATATCACCAACATATTTCCAACAAATATACATGAATCACAATAGAAGAATAGCTCTTATTAACATATGAAGATACCAACTAAGTCAGGGACTTCCACGTACCACTTGACCATAGATTAGGCTGAACAAAATCTCATGGAATAAACCAAACAAAACCAAACCAGGGCTTCCAGAGGCCAAACCACCTCAACCCTCAACCAGGGATTCCACCTCATGGCCAGACATCTCTAACACCAACAAGATTAGTCTCTGCCAAGCTGTCTAGAGCTCCAGGAACTAGTAACTCAACCCACAACCTTCTAGGGCTCTAGAGTGTTTGTCCAACTTGACTCCAGGGACTATTAACTCAACCCAAAAAGGGCTCCAAAGCATTTTTTGTAGCCAAGGCTCTAGGAAAGTAACTTAACTCAAGTTATTCCACGTCTTCCATAGCATTTGTTCCAACCCATAACCATAAGGAATTATGAGCACCAACTACAAAACAATCAAGTGGAAAAACCCACAACACCATGGCTATCTAGGAAATGGAAAGGCAAGGCTAAAACCAATGTCAATCCAGACAATCCTCTGTACCAATGACAACGCATAACCAAATAATCACATCCATACACAATGCATCGAGGAAATTACACATGCAACCCATTACCTGCAAAGAAATCCATCTATAGTTGTTGATCCATCTGTTCCCTTGCACGTTTCCTCTTTCCTTTGCCATATTTCTCCAAATCCAATGTATGCTAAAGTTCTCCAGAAATACCGTAAGTGTACAAGAGTATGAAAGAATGAAAGAATAGAAGAGAGCTCGAAGCTAAAACTAACAAAAGGTTAAACTAAAAAAGATGTGAACTGATCCTTGGAAGCCTTTTTATCATTTAGGCTTCTATTTCCTTCATTTTCCTTCATTTTTCCTCACATGTAAATTTGTGACCTTTCATCTCCCTTTTCTTCTATTTTCTTTTATTTTCATAAATAAATGATAATTAATGTCACTCTGCCTTTCCCAATTTACATAGTCATTAATTAACCATAAGTGATACCCATCACTATTGTTTTCCCAACATTCGGCTTGGAATACGTGTCCCACGACCTTGGTCTTATTTTTATTTACATAGGAAATCAACCAGGGGTTGTTAAAAACCCACATTTTGGCCTAGGGTAGTTAGAACTATATTATGATGTATTTGAATATTCATTTTCTTAATATATGTTCAAATCAATCAAATGCTTCACAATGGCCTTTCTCCCCACATAAATGAGCATGCCATTGAGTACCAACAACTAATAGTGCTATGGCCCTTCTTCCCACAACAATGACAAACAAGAGATGTCCCACGTCATGCATATCTCTTGTCTTCTTATTCTTGTTCTTGTGATTAGTTTGCCATTTCTTCTAAGTAATGATGCAGGCTAAGTATTCAAGCTCGTATCACTATCCTTCTACAGTTTTCCATAAGGACACTAAAGTAGTAGTGTATCACCACCTTCATTCAATATTTCTCTTTCTTCTAATGAGCAAGCCAACTCTAATCATCTCCTTTTCCTTTACAAACATGATCATGGATTTTTTTTCCTTTACTTTTGTTAAAAAAATGTATCAAGAAAGACTCAATTTGATTTTAGCCTTAGTCAAATTGAGTAAATCAAATTTCCACATCAACAAGATAACTTGGAGGTAGTTAACTAGTGTGACATGGCTCTTGTCACTCAGTTAGCTTAGTAAATTAGAGTTAGAGGCTTGGAGTTTAGTTATGCATGTGTTGATTGCTAAATTTTAGCTATCTAGTTCAGTTATTTTCAGTTGTATTTAGTTAACTAACCTCTAACTATTGATAGAGTCAATTGTGCAATGGGACAACAATCTAACTCAAAGATCTATTAGTTAACTAATCAATCAGAACAAAATAGCTAATGCATGCAAGAATTTGAATCCCTCAATTGAAGTGGATATGACAAGGTAGTGTAGCATCAGTTGTATACAAGTTTGAGTGTACAATTATTGCATGGGTCACGAGATCGATCCTTGGGAATTGCGCAAGAAAATAGGAGGAAATTCCCATCTTTTAGGATCTAATTTCCTTAAGAATTGTGCAAGGAAATGGGAGGTTAGATGAGAAAATACTTGGCTAAGTGTTGGCCAGTATCTTGGAGTTTCTCATTCAGTAGAGAGCAATTATTGTTTTGCAGGTTGTGCTCATAGTTGGAGCACACAATTGTAATAGTTTATCTATTCAACTAATTAATGCAAAGAGGCTTGAGGGATTTTTCCCAGTTGGGTTCCCCTAGAAATCACTATGTACTTATGGTTTTGCATGTTGCATCTCTATGCATGGTGTTATAGATTGTGATTTCCATTTTGCAAATCAATAAAGTAGAATTGAGTCTCTTGTTTTTTAGTTTGAAATCTTGAACATTTGCAATTTCTATCAAATTTCTACATAGTATCAGAACTCTGAAATCCCATTAGAACTAATATCTCAATCTTATCTCTCAATAATTTTAAATTTGCAACTTCAGTGCAGTGTTTTTTCTTCAGGATCGGGATAATGCCTTTCAATAGACTAAGGTTGGAGTATGCCCTGGAAGGTAGCTCGAATTTCATAGCCTATAAGGATCGAATGGAAGCAGTGCTTTATTGATCCAGGTGGATGTTGGTGGCCACCCACCTATCCCATTTGGACCCCCACAACTGTCTCTTTTAGCTTTTTTAGTTTCCTAAATTGTAGCACAGTTTACTATTTTTAGCAGTTTTTTGGGTCCTGAACTTCCGGAGCCGTTTTGAGGCCCTAAACGACGTTTTTTGGGAATCTGGGGCAACATGGGTCCATGGACCCATGTTGCCTCCTAAAGTGGTAGTACTCGGATATATCTTTCTAACGAGCTATCGTACGCGTCAAACGGAGATCGTATGCCAAAGTTACGACCCCGGGAAATTGATGTACCAATTTACCCAAACGGGGCCCACAATTTGGCATTTCATCTTCTAGGGTTAGGTTTCAGAATGTGAAGGGTTTTCCATTGTTTCTCAATAATAAATAGGCCTTCGAGCCTCATTGTAACACAGTTTAGAACAGTTCAGAGGCATGTAGCCACCACATCTCTTCTCAGAGATAAGCTACCATCGCCCTAACTGGTTTATTTCCATTTCTGGTTGTAAGCATATTTCAGTATTTTCCATTAATGAAATAAAGTATTATTTCCGCTGCATCTTTGTGTATATGGTTATCTCTGTAATTTGTTGCGTTCCTGTTTAAATCCGGATCAGTGGTATCAGAGCGGTCTGCTTTTTCTCTGTTTTTCTTTGCATGTCCCCAACGAGGTCGGGATATAAGGAGTTAGGGCTTGAACTGGTCAAACCTTTGCAAGACCAGCCTCACAAATCCCGACGGACTCCCATGGCGGATGAGAAGAAAGACGAGGGGGCAGGAGATCCTATCAAAATCTTGCTCGAAGAAGCGCTCGAGTGGCAAAGGAACGCGATGATGGATAGCTTTGCGCAGATCCTTCAGTGGCTACCCAGAGGCAACACATCGGCTTCCAACAGCTACTCTGGAAACGCCACACCGTTTAAGGTACAAGTTAATTTTGAAATCCCCATCTTCGAGGGTCAAATAGACGCAGATGCCGTAGATAAATGGTTAAATCTGCTAGATGGGTATTTTTCTGTTCATGAATTTTCAAGTCGGGAAAAGATTGTTTTCGCTCTTCTCAAAGCAGGCCCCCACGTCAAGGACTGGTGGGAAACCTACTGCAAGCAGAAGGATGAAAGTACAGGCTCACTATTTTCAGCCGCACCCACTTGGAATGACTTCCGGGATGCCATCAAGGAGCAGTATTACCCTGTCGGAAGCTATGAGGACAAATACATCAAATGGACCACACTGCGGCAGGGACGAGACCAAGATGTGCTGGAGTTCACGAACATCTTTCATACCCTTCACACACAGTTGGGTATCAAAGATTCTGAGCTGCATCTGGCACTCAAATACTGCGACTGCCTACACAAATACATCCAGGAAGAGATGGGGTTCTTGAACATCCCCTCACTCGGCACAGCATACCGATACGCTGTCAAAATCGAGCAAAAGTTCAAACAGAAGAAGCGAGACTTTGGATCTACAAATCCGAAGCCCAAAGGACAAAGCCAAGGCGGGGTGACCCAAGACAACCCGTCGAAGCCGCAAGAAAAGAACAATACCACAAAGCCGAAGAAGGACACAGGAAAGTGGTGTGAGTTCCACAAGAGTCCCACTCATAACACAAGTGAGTGTCGGACCAAGCAGTCGCTGGTGGCCGAGTTGAAGGCTTCCGAATCAGATGCATGTTTCTGACCCTAAGCTAGAACCTGAAAAGGGGAATGGCAAAGGGAAGCAGATCATTGATGCAGATCCCAGCGCCACTATTGCCACTACCAAGATCCAGAAGAATGAACCTGCAGATCCAGAGGAAGGGGAGCGTCTTTTCCACTCACAGATGTGGGTGAAGGGTTCGCTGCTACAATTCATTGTCGACAGTGGCAACCAAAAGAACCTCATTTCAGCAGAGGTCGTGAAGCGGTTGGGCCTACCGACTACACCACACCCGCAGCCGTACAGTATCGGGTGGCTTCACGAAGGACGAGATCTAAAAGTTCGCCAGCAGTGCCGCCTTCCGTACAGCATCAAGCCCTTCACAGATGAGGTATTGTGTGATGTTACACCTCTGGATGTTTGTGATGTATTATTAGGCCAACCATACTTGTGGAGGCGACATGTTGTGTATGAGTCAAGGCCTCATGCTGTCATTATTTCTTTAAATAATTCATTATACAGGATACCAGAGGTAGCCCCACCTACAGCCACATCTTTGATCACTGCTAAGAAAGGTAGCAAGCTCATCTCCCAGACCAGGAAATTCATCTGTCTGGTTCACTCCCAAAGTAAGGGGAAGATTGCCATCACATCCATGACCCCCGCGAAGGGTTCCTCCATGCAGCAGCAACAGCAAAGGGATACAGTCATGACAAGACACAGGAACAACTTCTCCTCACCCACAGGGGTACCACACAAGTTTCAGGTGGGTGACAAAGTTTGGTTACATCTGCAGAGAGAACGCCTTACCAAAACCCATCAGAAACTCAAGCGACTCCGACATGGTCCTTACACCAGTACCAAGGCTACGGGCAACAATGCTTTGAAGCACAACATTCCTCCATTCCTTCGCTTGCACCAAGTGTTCAATGTGGACCATCGCCGACCATGTTTCCCACCATTTCTGGTCACAACAGCGATTGCAGAACAGCTCACCAGAGACCCAGCTCAGCAGAAGCTTCCTCATCTTAGGGATGAACTCAACGCAATGGGGACCATTGCTTCCTAAGGGGGGAGGAATGATCCAGGTGGATGTTGGTGGCCACCCACCTATCCCATTTGGACCCCCATAACTGTCTCTTTTAGCTTTTTCAGTTTCCTAAATTGTAGCACAGTTTACTATTTTTAGCAGTTTTTCGGGTCCTGAACTTCCGGAGCCGTTTTGAGGCCCTAAACGACGTTTTTTTTGGAATCTGGGGCAACATGGGTCCATGGACCCATGTTGCCTCCCAAAGTGGTAGTACTCGGATAGATCTTTCTAACGAGCTATCGTACGCGTAAAACGGAGATCGTATGCCAAAGTTACGACCCCGGGAAATTGATGTACCAATTTACCCAAACGGGGCCCACAATTTGGCGTTTCATCTTCTAGGGTTAGGTTTCGGAATGTGAAGGGTTTTCCATTGTTTCTCAACAATAAATAGGCCTTCGAGCCTCATTGTAACACAGTTTAGAACAGTTCAAAGGCATGTAGCCACCACATCTCTTCTCAGAGATAAGCTACCATCGCCCTAACTGGTTTATTTCCATTTCTGGTTGTAAGCATATTTCAGTATTTTCCATTAATGAAATGAAGTATTATTTCCACTGCATCTTTGTGTATATGGTTATCTCTGTAATTTGTTGCGTTCCTATTTAAATCCGGATCAGTGGTATCAGAGCGGTCTGTTTTTTTCTCTGTTTTTCTTTGCATGTCCCCAACGAGGTCGGGATATAAGGAGTTAGGGCTTGAACTGGTCGAACCTTTGCAAGACTAGCCTCACAAATCCCGACGAACTCCCATGGCGGATGAGAAGAAAGACGAGGGGGCAGGAGATCCTATCAAAATCTTGCTCGAAGAAGCGCTCGAGCGGCAAAGGAATGCGATGATGGATAGCTTTGCGCAGATCCTTCAGTGGCTACCCAGAGGCGACGCATCGGCTTCCAACAACTACTCTGGAAACGCCACACCGTTTAAGGTACAAGTTAATTTTGAAATCCCCATCTTCGAGGGTCAAATAAACGCAGATGCCATAGATAAATGGTTAAATCTGCTAGATGGGTATTTTTCTGTTCATGAATTTTCAAGTCGGGAAAAGATTGTTTTCGCTCTGCTCAAAGCAGGCCCCGATGTCAAGGACTGGTGGGAAACCTACTGGGAGCAGAAGGATGAAAGTATAGGCTCACTATTTTCAGCCGCACCCACTTGGAATGACTTCCGGGATGCCATCAAGGAGTAGTACTACCCTGTCGGAAGCTATGAGGACAAATACATCAAATGGACCACACTGCGGCAGGGACGAGACCAAGATGTGCTGGAGTTCGCGAACATCTTTCATACCCTTCGCACACAGTTGGGTATCAAAGATTCTGAGCTGCATCTGGTACTCAAATACCGCGGCTGCCTACACAAATACATCCAGGAAGAGATGGGGTTCTTGAAAATCCCCTCACTCGGCACAGCATACCGATACACTGTCAAAATCGAGCAAAAGTTGAAACAGAAGAAGCGAGACTTTGGATCTACAAATCTGAAGCCCAAAGGACAAAGCCAAGGCGGGGTGACCCAAGACAACCCGTCGAAGCCGCAAGAAAAGAACAATACCACGAAGTCAAAGAAGGACACAGGAAAGTGGTGTGAGTTCCAAGTCCCATTCATAACACAAGTGAGTGTCGAACCAAGCAGTCGCTGGTGGCCAAGTTGAAGGCTTCCGAATCAGATGCATGTTCTGACCCTAAGCTAGAACCTGAAAAGGGGAATGGCAAAGGGAAGCAGATCATTGATGAAGATCCCAGCGCCACTATTGCCACTGCCAAGATCCAGAAGAATGAACCTGCAGATCCAGAGGAAGGGGAGCGTCTTTTCCACTCACAGATGTGGGTGAAGGGTTCGCCGCTACAATTCATTGTCGATAGTGGCAGCCAAAAGAACCTCATTTCAGCAGAGGTCGTGAAGCGGTTGGGCCTACCGACTACACCACACCCGCAGCCGTACAATATCGGGTGGCTTCAAGAAGGATGAGATCTAAAAGTTCGCCAACAGTGCCTCCTTCCGTATAGCATCAAGCCCTTCACAGATGAGGTATTGTGTGATGTTACACCTCTGGATGTTTTTGATGTATTATTAGGCCAACCATACTTGTGGAGGCAACATGTTGTGTATGAGTCAAGGCCTCGTGCTGTCATTATTTCTTTAAATAATTCATTATACAGGATACCGGAGGTAGCCCCACCTACGGCCACATCTTTGATCACTGCTAAGAAAGGTAGCAAGCTCATCTCCCAGACCAGGAAATTCATCTGTCTGGTTCACTCCCAAAGTAAGGGGAAGATTGCCATCACATCCATGACCCCCGTGAAGGGTTCCTCCATGTAGCAGCAGCAGCAAAGGGATACAGTCATGACAAGACACAGGAACAACTTCTCCTCACCCACAGGGGTACCACACAAGTTTCAGGTGGGTGACAAAGTTTGGTTACATCTGCAGAGAGAAGGCCTTACCAAAACCCATCAGAAACTCAAGCGACTCCGACATGGTCCTTACACCAGTACCAAGGCTACGGGTAACAATGCTTTGAAGCACAACATTCCTCCATTCCTTCGCTTGCACCAAGTGTTCAATGTGGACCATCGCCGACCATGTTTCCCACCATTTCTGGTCACAGCAGAGATTGCAGAACAGCTCACTAGAGACCCAGCTCAGCAGAAGCTTCCTCATCTCAGGGATGAACTCAACGCAATGGGGACCATTGCTTCCTAAGGGGGGAGGAATGATCCAGGTGGATGTTGGTGGCCACCCACCTATCCAATTTGGACCCCCACAACTGTCTCTTTTAGCTTTTTCAGTTTCCTAAATTGTAGCACAGTTTACTATTTTTAGCAGTTTTTCGGGTCCTGAACTTCCGGAGCCGTTTTGAGGCCCTAAACAACGTTTTTTTTGGAATCTGGGACAACATGGGTCCTCCCAAAGTGGTAGTACTCGGATAGATCTTTCTAATGAGCTATCGTACGCGTCAAACGGAGATCGTATGCCAAAGTTACGACCTCGAGAAATTGATGTACCAATTTACCCAAATGGGGCCCACAATTTGGCGTTTCATCTTCTAGGGTTAGGTTTCGGAATGTGAAGGGTTTTCCATTGTTTCTCAACAATAAATAGGCCTTCGAGCCTCATTGTAACACAATTTAGAACAGTTCAGAGGCATGTAGCCACCACATCTCTTCTCAGAGATAAGCTACCATCGCTCTAACTGGTTTTTTTTCCATTTCTGGTTGTAAGCATATTTCAGAGTTTTCCATTAATGAAATGAAGTATTATTTCCACTGCATCTTTGTTTATATGGTTATCTCTATAATTTGTTGCGTTCCTGTTTAAATCCGGATCATTGATGATAATGGCATGTTAGAATATGTTAAAACTAACATTGCAAAACCTCAACATGATGATGCACAGCAATTATCCCAATGGAAGAAGAATGTTGTGAAGGCCAGGAGAATTCTTCTAGAAGGTGTGAGAGACCATGTGGTCTCAAATCTCCATGGAAAAGAGACACCGTTTTCTATATGGAAGACAGTGAATAAGCTATTCGAAAATAGAAGTGACCATAAAACATTGGCCCTGAAAGACAACCTTCAAAACATAAGAATGCAGAAGAATGATACTATTGCATAATATCTCTCCAGGTTTACAAAATTTCGAGATGAGCTTTGAGGGGTTGGGGTGAATGTTGCAGAAGATGACCTAGTGAGCCTAGCTCTTCCAGGCCTTCCAAAATCCTGGCACAACTACCAGGAATCATTGAATGAAAGGGAAAAATAACTGAATTAGGAAAGGTTGTGGTCGGATTTGGTTCAAGAAGAGTTTAGGAGAAATAACAGAGATGGAACATCATGCAAATCTAAGGATGAAGAGAATTTTTCCTTGGTTGGAAAGGAGAAGAAGGGAAAAGGAAATAAGACCCAGAGCAAACTTGAATCCAACCAAAATAATAACAAGAAGAAAGACTTGAGCAAGATAAAATTCTTCCAGTGCCACGAATATGGGCACTGTGCAACAAAATGTCTGCACAAGAAGTCTACCAAGAAGCCTTTAGGAGGAGTAGGAGGTGAAGCACTGGCTTCACAATTCGAATTAGACTTCACCCTAATAGCATGCATGGCCAACACTGTTATGGGGAGTGTGTGGTACCTTGATTCCAATGCCTTGTTCCATATGACAAGGTGCAAGGAGTTTTTCAGTATCCTAGAGGAGAAGGATCTCCATATGCATATTGAAATGGGGGATGATGGGAGGTACAATGCTACAGGAATTGGTATTGTCACCTTTGAGAGGGAGAAATCCTCTCCTCTTCGCCTCAAAGATGTTATGTTTGTACCTAGGCTGAAGAAGAACCTAATCTCTATAGAAGTATTGGAGGATAGAGGCTATGATGTTATTTTCAGTAAAGGGAAAGACTTTTTGAGACACATAGCTACCAGGAAAGTGAAGCAAATTAGGGTTCGTGTGAAGAACCTATACAAACTTGAGGTGGGAGATTGCACTGCATTAAGAAATAAGGCTTAAAATGTGTAGATTCGAGATGTTGGAGAACTCTAGCATAGGAGATTGGGTCATCTACACCATGGTGCCTTAAAAATCATGTAGAAAATTACCACCGGTCTCCCTAAAGGCTCCCTTGACCAGTAGGATGTCTACAAGGGCTGCACATTGGGGAAATATGTCAAATCCACTTTCCATGACCAAGAGAGGAGCATATACAATTTTGGAGCACATCCACTATAATATTTGTGGACCCTTTTCTACAACCTCTACTGCAAGACATAAGTACTATGTTATTTTTATTGAAGATTTCTCTAGAAAATGTTGGATCTTCTTCAAGTGGAAGAAGGATGAAGTTTTCTCAAAATTTGTTGAACTCAAGGCAATGGTTGAGGAGACTGGGAAGAAGGTGAAGGCTCTCAGGAGTGACAATGGAGGTGAATTTGTTTCACATGCCTTCAAGAATTTTTGCGTGAAATAAGGAATTTGAAGGGAACTGATAGCACGCCATAACCCACAACAGAATGGGGTAGATGAGAGGAAGAACAAAACCATAGTGGGAGCAACAAGGTGCATGTTGCATGATCAAGGGTTACCATTGCATCTATAGGCATAAGAATGGAACACAATAGTCTACTTGCAGCACCAGAGTCCTCATAGAATACTTGGCTTGATCACACTGAAGGAAGCTTTCTCTAGGAGAAAGAGTGATGTGTCTCCTTTAAGAATTTTTGGAGCTTCAGTTTATTACCATGTCTCCAAGGATTAGAGGAATAAACTTGAGCCTACAACAAAGTTGGGATTTTTTATACACCAAAACTCCATAAAATTACCGGGTGTATTTTCCTTCACTAAGGATGAAAGTTGTGAGGAGAGATGTCAAGTTCGACGAGGAGAAGGCTATGACATGCTCTTTGGAATGAGAGCTAAGTATACCACTAGAGAAGGAGATTCTATCTCCAAAGGAGGAGCCTACGGATGAGTTCAAAAGGTTGTGGAGCAGCTACATGCAGCAGAGCAACCACGAGGTCGAGTGGAGGCACCCACTCAACCAAATTATTCTAGAGTGGGTAGAAAGAGAACCAGAGAAGCTGATAGATTGTTACAATATGCTAGGGAGAATTTGGGAGCCCCTACATCATAGTGCATGCATGGGAGATCACCTGATAGGTACACTAGTTACATGGTTCTCATGACTGAGCTCATTGAGACAAAGCCTTCTTCATTTGAGGAAGTAGTTTCTCAATTTGTTTGGGTTGATGCGATGATGGAATAATATGAATATATCATGAAGAGTGTATGGGAGGCAGTGTCGAGACCAGAAGGGAAATCGGTGGTTGGTTTTAGATGGATCTAAAAGTGAAGCATGTAGTTTATGGCAACATCAAGAAGTACAAGGCCATATTTGTGGCCAAATGATTCTCTCAGGTAGAGGGATTGGACTATGAGGAAACGTTTACACTAGTTTCAAGGTATTCCTTAATCAGGTCCATTCTAGCATTGGATGCACAGCTGGGGTGGAAAATCTTCCAGATGGATGTGAAGACCATCTTTCTCAAAGGTGTTGTTGAGGAAGAAATTTACATAGAACAACTAAAAGGATTTGAGACATGATCGAGAGTCACATGTGTGCAGACTTAGGAGAGCATTGTATGTTCTCAAAAAGGCACCCCAAGCATGATGTAATCAGATTGAAAGTTATCTCAATGGATTGGGCTTCACCAAAAGTGAACCTCTATCACATTGTGGTAGATGGTGTAACACCCTCCGCCCAAATTTAGCCAAGTTAACTGGTAGATTGGGGTAAACATGTGATGAGAGGCTACTATTATGTGATTCAACTTCCCATGTATAGTTAAGAAAGTGGAACCCAAAAATCCAAACCAATCTAACCTTCGAAACATGCTACAAAACCTTCAAGAGCCAACCAACCCTTCCAAGTGACCAACCCCTGAGGCAACTTGACATTTCATTGATCTGGACACCCATCCACTCCCATGACAAGCCATGCATTCGACTAAGGCCTTCCAATCACTCCCACAACAAGGGCATGCCAAGGACTGTGGACTTTTTCAGCTAGTTCTGAGTCAGCAACCCTAAATTTTGTCCCACTTTTAGGGCCAAGAATCAGGCCGCTAGCCAAAACTTCATGAAACTTTTAGAAATGATAAATAATGCTGAAACAAAGGTACTAATGCAAACACTTGATCAATGAATTGACTGGATGCCTACTAGCCATGACAAGAATTTCGTCAAGCATGTCACAAATATGCAATCTATAGGTCATAACATTAGATCTGAGCATAGGGGTCTCATATTTATCTGAGATTCATAAAGAATCATTATTTCCATATCAAAATAGTTTCATTATCATCTATTAAGTCATTTATAAATTGTATATTCATTTGAAAATCAAAACATGATGAGAGCTATACATCAACTTTGTCATAAAACATACTCATAACCAACATATAACCAACAAAAATAACAAGGATATAATAGCCATAAAATCCACATATAAGCCAATACATTTACACATTAAATACCAAGGAGAAAGAGCTCTTATTAATGAATGCAAAAGAAAACCAGGTATGGGACTTCCACGAACCATTCGACAATAGATTGGCTGATACAAATCTTTCTTCCAACTAATCACCCCCATGCCATATTCCAAACATGAATGTGGGTCTCAAAACCAAACAAAATGAGGATTCCTCATGCTTACCGCAATCCCCACTAGATCACTAGGCCCTAAAAAATTATGGATGTCACTAGATTTCTCCACCTACACCATGAGGAACTTTCCTATCTCCTAGTCTCTAGGCTTTATTGTATATCCCGTCATACAACGGTCAAGGATTCCTAGGCCTAATCAAGACTCCACCCTCCAGGATTTACCATATATCCCACCTTTCACTAATCACGGATTCCTAGGCCTGATTGAGGGAACACACCTCTAGGATTTACCGTATATCCCTCCATTCATCGGTCAAGGATTTCTAGGTCTACATGTAGAAATTCCTTGTAGATTCAAACTCCAGATTGTAATATGCTAAAACAATTGACTTGAATCTACTATACTCATCAGCGGAAACAATAAACGATCGAAGAAATCATAAAGCATATAAGAGAAAGAATTCAATCACACATAACATAATGATTTTATGGGGAAGACACAACTAAAAAGCCCTACTATATGTATAACATCAGTAAGAAAATATGAGAAGATTAAAATGCTTTTCTCAAGCCCAAGCAACCTTTGCACTATCTCTATCTATCTCACTACTTCCTAGACAATTCTTGGATGAATACAATATTCTTTGTTCAACCTTGAGCTCAACCTGCACAAGTATTGTCTATCCTCTTCCTGACTAATTGCCTTTGGCTAATACTTAGCCAAATTCCTATCCTTCCAAGCTCCTAATTCCTTTCCCTGTTCCTCAAGGAATTAACCTCTATTTAATTAGGAAATTCCTCAATTATGAATTGCACAATCCTCATAGGTATTTTTCTGATTTCATGCACCATTGGTTTAATTTATATGATTTGAAAACTGATAGTACACTATCCTTGAACTCCAATCTCAATCGGGTCTTTCTCTGATCTGATATGCATGATTTAATTATGAGTGAATCTTTAGTTCACTGGTTGATCATTGTAGGCATCACAACATTGCACTTAAGGTAGAACCACATCACTACAAGAAGCACCCCATGATGGCAGGATGCACCACACTACTATAGGTTACACCCCACTATTGGACCTCCCACTAATTCCTCCATTAGTTGGAACTAGTTTAAGTAACTTTAACTCAATTAGACCGATTTAAATAATTACAACTCGAAATAAACTCAACTAGTGCTCCTAATTGTGGGAGACACTCTACATGACTTTAGTTAGACCTTTAACTTGAGTTATTGAGCTGACTAAGCCAAATTAACTTAGTTAACTATTACAGGTTGTCATGAGATGTGGAGTTACAATTTTATTCCCAATTTAATTCAAGGACAAAGTAAATTATGATTTTTTCTTGATTGTATTTTTAACATTTCTTATTGCTATTTTCAACACTCCCTCTCAACAAGAAAGGAATTCAAATCTATCTCAATCAAGTACCTTTGGAATGTTCTGCATGAAACAGTTGTCACTGTTGTTGTTGCTACTGCAACATCTACAACAAATTAAACATCCAAACAAAATAAACTAAAACAACTATGTCTACAATTGTCTACTGGGAAAACTTTGTTGTTGCTGACTCTTCTACTAAGCCTCCTACTCTGCTGTCAACACTTCTTTGCACTCCTCAGTATCTAAATGACACTGATCCGCCTGCTACTGAATAATGTAGGCCCCTGTTGAAAGGTAATGATCCATGAGACAAACACAGCTCAATGGACCCTACCCAATTTGTAAAACTCTTGGACTAAGGTTTCATACTTCCCTACCTCACACTTGGAGGTATGGTTGCATGTCCTCCCTCTACCCAGTTGGCTCAAAACTCCCCCCTACTAGAGGTCTCTGCTCAAGTGGCTGGTTCCACCCTGTCTCCTCTATGCTTCTCCAATTGTGGCTACTCAACAACTTTCTCAGGTTGTTACTGAGGCTGCATGTTGAGAGGTCTAACAGGATCCCTCTCAACCATCAAATCTCTAGTCTCTGCCTTGCTCCTCAAGGCTTTGAATGCATGAGCTAAATCTAATCTACTCATACTGTTTCTGCTACTACTATGTTGCTGCTTCCACGCTGTTGTTGCAACTACTACAATAATGAGTTTGATCTCCCTAGAGCCTGAATTACTAGCTTCTATAGGGATGCTCATTCTGAAATTAGACTCAGTTTGAGTATCGATATCCCTATGAGAAATCTCTCTGCTCCTTAATCTACCAATATCAATGATCAAAACTCCTTTTTGTGTAACTAAACATTTGCTCATTGATGTTCCCAATAGTGGCCTTCTAGGTCCATTAAGAAGTCTGCACATAGGGTCTTCTAGATTTGCCCTGAATTAGAGCTCCATCAATCTGCAAGGAAAACTTCAAATTCTTCTCTTCTATCGTGATTTAAGCTCTAATACCATGTAGAAATTCCTTGCAGATTCAAACTGTAGATTGTAATATGATAAAACAATTGACTTGAATCTAATCTACTCATCAGCAAAACAATAAACAATCAATGAAATCACAAAGAATACAAGAGAAATAATTCAATCACACATAACATAATGATTTTCTGGGGAAATCCATAGCTAAAACCCACTATTATATGTATATTTCATTAGTCAGAAAATATGAGAAGATTACAATGCTTTTCTCAAGCCTGAGCAACCTCTGCACTATCTCTATTTATCTCATTGCTTCCTAGACAAGTCTTGGATAAATAAAATATGCTCTTCTCAACCTTGAGCTCAACCTACACAAGTATTTTCTATCCTCTGCCTGACTGACTGCCTTTGGCCAATACTTAGCCAAATTCCTAGCCTTCCATGCTCCTAATTCCTTTCCCTGTTTCTCAAGGAGTTAACCTCTATTTAATTAGGAAATTCATTAATTATGAATTGCGCAATCCTTATAGGCCTTTTTCTAATTGCATGCACCTTTGATTTAATTTATATGATTTTACAATTGATAGTGCACTATCCATGAACTCTAATCCCATCTAGGTCTTTATCTGATTTGACATGCATGAGTTAATTATGAGTGAATCTTTAGTTTACTGGTTGATCACTACAGGCAACACCACCATGCACTTCAGGCATAACCCCACTACTACATGCAACACCCCACTATTGCAGGTTGCACCCTACTAGTGTAGGTTACATGCCACTACTGTAGGTTACACCCCACTACTATAGGTTACACCCCACTACTGGACCTCCCACTAATTCCTCCATCAGTTGGAACTAGTTTCACTGACTTTAACTTAGTTAGACTACATTAAATTATTATATCTCAAAATAAACTCAACTACTGCTCCTAATTGTAGGAGACACTCTACATGACTCTAGTTAGACCGTAAAATCAAATTAATTGAGATAACTAAGTAAAATTAACTTAGTTAACTCTTACAAGTTGTCATGAAATGTGTAGTCACAATTTTATTACCAATTTAATTCAAGGACAAATTAAATTAGGATTTTTTCTTGATGTTATTTTTAACATTTCTTGGTGTTATTTTCAACACTACTGAGGAACACAAAATACAACTTTACCACAATCCTAGTCCACTTTAGGGATTCCTAGGCCTTGTGTTCTTTTTTTTCAGATACCACCTCACTTAGTTTTGGAACCATCTCATACAAGAGAACCCATCACACCATGGCTATCTGGAAATGGAAAGGCAAGGTTGAAGAACACTATCATACCTAGAAAAACCCATGCCAATAAAAACAAGAGAACCAAAGACACACATGCATGTACTATGCATGCCAAATCTAGCAAGGAAATCGCACATGCAAATTGATACATGTAAATAATCTCATTGTAGTTGCTTAATCCTGCTCTTCCTTGCTTTATCTTTTCTTTCCTTTTTCTTCTTTTTCCTTCCTTTTCTTTCCTTGATCCAATGCTGAAGTTCCCTAAGAAAAATATAAGTGTCCAAGAGTGAGAGAGATAGAGAATAGAGAGAGAGCTCCAAAACTGAACTGACAATAAGGTACCAACTGATCGTCAGAGGACATTTTATTAATGAGGCCTCTATTTTCTTCAATTTTCCATTATTTTCCTTCATTTTCCTCCTCACATGCAACCTATGACCTTTCACCTTCCTTTTCTCCTAATTTCCATTATTTTCATAAATAAACTGCCAATTAATGCTACGTGCCTTTCCAAATCCTTTGACTTTTCCCATTTCCTTATCCATAATAAACCAAATGAACACCCATGTTTTTGCCGAACAATCAGCTTGGAATACGTGTCCGATGACCTTGGTTATTATTTTGCATTTATTAACTTTATTTACATGGAATTTTGACCAGGGTTGTTATAGAACCCTCCACCTTGGGGAACACTGTTCTCGGTGTTCAATGACACCTACAACCAACATGACCACTGAGAAGCAAAACATATTGCCTACAAAGCTTTATGATTTAGCTCAATGCAATATTTATAATGATCAACTTACTGAGAAGAAAACCAAAATGATACATACCAACATACCAACCATAACAACATGACACCCATACCGCTTATTAGAGCTTTATAACACAACTCATGGCAATATTTACATCCATATACATATTTACATATACCAAAACATATACAAAAATCATTTGCTCAACTAGCAAATAGAGAAGGATACATAGCCCACATCTGATCCACCATCTCCAATGTAGCTTCATGGGGTCCAACGTGCTTCCACTGCACTTTAACCTGCTTGATTTCTTAGTTCCGGAGCATGAGCATCTTTCTCTACAATATACATTGAGGTTCTGGCTAGAATTCTCCATCTAGCTCCACTTGCAATACAGATCAATCAATCACATGATCAACATATTTAACATACTTCTTAAGCAATGACACATGGAAAACATCATGGCCTTTCACTATTGGAGTCAGTGCAAGTCGATGGACTACTGGTCCAATGATTTCAAGAATATTGAAAGGTTTTGTTGATGGGAAAAATTAACCTCATCATCATGTAAGGGAGACCACCCGGTCAGGGCCCTAATTAGACCCTTTTTTGTTGAAGATGGTGGTTCCACCTAGTTCAATTGGGTCCAGTTACCCTCTTTCCCTTCCTGCTAACTTGTGATGTTTCTATTTCTTACCAACGGGAAGAGAAATCTTAGATCTACCTTCTTGCAAAGCTCTTGCAAAGAAGTAAATCCTTACGCTGAATTAATAGCTCAGTTAAACCGAACCTAGGGTAAACCTATGTCAATCTAAGTGTTAGTCTAACCTAGATGTGTTATAGTAACCTATGTGTTAAAGTTATGTTAGATATTAGTCTATGTTACTATAAATCTTCTAATGCGTACATATCCTAGGCTTAGGTTAATATTACCTAAATGATCTATAATATAGGCGATAATATAATACTAGCCATACTATATATAAATGTTAATACATTTTATATTAAATCTAATATTATATATTACTATATTAATATACTAATAAAAATACTATACTAAATCTATGTTAAAAGTTAGTAATTATAACACTAATTTGAAGATTAATAATTAAATATTAGAACTAACTTTACAATTAAATGTTAAAATGTCATATGTTAAAGATCACTTATTATGTACAAAACTATACAATTCTTTAGCTTAATCTTTTAATGATTTAAATGAAAAAATTAAGATCAAACTAAAAAAATTTTGCCTCCATAAAAGAGGGCTTTCATCTAAAGAAATTTATAAAAAAATAATGCAAATTTAATCCTATTCTATGACGCAAGTGCATAGAAAATAAATCTATCTTGATAAAGAGAAAGTTAGCTTTACCCTTAATCAAGAGTTAAGGCATTACATATTGATTGAGAGGTGAGACCAATTTGAATTTAGGGTGGAAATAAATTCAACCAATCAGAAAATTAGTTCAGTTGATCGGTCACTTGAGCAAACAAATATGCGTGAATAACCATTTCATGAATAGCCACTAAATAGTTGTTTACACATATACCTAAATTCAATGTAAATTGCATTTGAAACGAAAGATTATGTTGCAACTATTGGAATAGACCAATTAGAAGAAACATCAATAGAATCAAATTGATTTCTCACTAAGTAAATAGTTATTTATTCAACTTAGTGAAAGGAAGATTGTTTAAATGTGATGCCATGATCGAGATCCATTTCTACCAAACCTGCAAGTTAGCTTAACAAGGCATAAAATAAGCATGAGAAATTCATAACAACATAAGTGCTAAGAACAAAATATCCATACTCATAAGATAGAAATTAAAGGAGAACAAACAATTAATTCTATTCATGAACAAAATAATTACAACAATGCTTCAATCCTGTCCATAAATCAAACTCTCCATTTACTGATTCAAATGAGAGTAAAAAAACTTTAAGATACAGAGATTGAAGTAGTGCTCTTCTCTCCATCTCTTCTGAAATTTGATTCTTTTCCCATAGGTTGTAGAACAGTGGATGATTACAGTAGTATAATTTCTATTCTACAATCTTGTATTTATTGAATCCCCCTCCTCTTGAGTTTGATCCTGTAAAATCTGTGAAGGAAAAAGTTCCCTCCTTCTATGGTGTCCCCCTTGTGCGGAGCTCAAAAATTGTTTAAATATAAATACATAGCATCACCTTTGGGCCCTTCTATTCTTAAATTTGCTTCATTGATACAACAATATCTGCAATTGGTGATCAACAGCTTAATTAGTTTTTAAATTTTGCAATTTTGCCTAAGCTTCTGTGGTGGAAGATAACAACGAATGAGCCTTCGGACCACAATCCCTTGCATGATTATTTGAGTGGTTTTCATCACATGATTTATGATTCCTTAACCATTTTCTGAGGACCAAATCCCCATCCCTGAGTTTGTTTCTCAGATCTCTCAATATATGATCTCTAATTGGTGCTCATTTGTTTCTAGAACCAGTTCCTTCCAAATTCAACCTTTCTAAAACTGCTTTTGATCTTCATCTTTATTTCCAAGCCATCAAATCTGATTGCTGGGGATCTATCCAATGATATTCAACCAACTCCTGCACGAAAGGGAAAATTTGTGAAACTTTTGGTTATTTTGCAAGAAATTCCATTCATAAATATTATATTACACCATGCGAAAAAAATAACATACTGTTAGGAATTGAAAGTATCTAAGTTTGCAGGCCATCAATTGGAACTTCTATCATGTTGATGCATATGCCTTGATAGGTTTGGATGAATGTCATGGTGAATATAACAATTGGTAGTTAAGTCACTAAAAAAACTCGCTTTTGTTGACCCTTAATTTAGTTGTTTGACATTGCAACCATTTTCTAAATCGACATAAATCTTGAAATTTAGATGTTGAATCCCAATGAATCCAGATCAAGATTTTTGTTTTTCAAATTCACCATAGGTTTCCAATCTAAAACATATTTTTTGTTGTTTTTTCGAAACTTGATGGTAGATGATCATTGGATAAAGATAAGTGCAAAGAAAATGGGATTTTTTAAGGTTTACTTTACGTGTTGTTATGTTCCTATACCAATAGGTGTCATAATTTTTGAATGGTTGAGGTCAAATCTGTAATATGTACATACCTTTGCTTTCTGCAAATGTTTTCCATATTAAAAAAATAAAAAAAAAATAAAAAATGTAAAGAGGGTATGTCCTAAAAGAAAAATCAAAGGACAAAAAGAATGAAAAAGGTTAAAAAAGATGAAAAATGAACCCCAAGAAAGAAAAAAGACCATGAAAGTGTGCAAGTCAAAATGCCACTACCATTTACTTTGATGAAGAATAAAAAGATTGTGTGTAGCTTGTTACTTTTGCCACAATCCATGGATAGTCAAAATGTTAAAACTTGGCTATTTCATGCTTTCAATTTCATGCTTATAGATAGAGAAATAAAATCTGACCAAACAATGTAATCTTGGCAGATAAGTAGATAGGTAGAGTTAATAAAAGGAGCTCAACTGTTTAATTTGAGCCCTTGGATGTAATAAGGTTAGACTTAGATAGATTACTGTAGTAAAAAGAAAAGAAAAGTTTTGATAAAGGGTTTGCCAGCTTAAGTGCACCCTAATAAAGAGTAGAAAAAATGGTAGGATGAGTAGATGAGTAAGTAGTTGAATGGTTGCAGAATTATGATGATTGATTAGATTAAATCATATCATTTACTTTCATCATCAAATTTCTAAAGTATGGATGATAATCTGGCATGTATCAAATCCACAAAGTCAAATTGATTAGCCTCCCTCATTCATTACATTTTTCACTTAACTAATTTCCAAGGAAAGTCTTAAAGTACCTAAAACTTGAAGTTAAAGGGGCTCAAAGCATTTCTCTGACTTTTGGAGGGACTAGACCCTCGACCCAATAACTCATGGGTTCTAAGTGCTAAAATCCCCTCATAAACATTCACCCCCTTCAATTCATTTATTTTCCCCTAAAAAATCCCTTTTCTTAAGGTAAAAGCACCATTTGCCTAGGGAAAGCAATCACCCTAGGTGATTTTTATTTTTTTATTTATTTTATTTTTTTTTATTTTATTTTATTTTATTTTATTTATTTTATTTTATTTTATTTTTTATTTTTTATTTTATTATTATTATTATTATTATTATTATTATTTATTTTTTTATTTTTTTATTTTTTATTTTTTATTTATTTATTATTTATTTATTTATTTATTTATTTTTTCTGAAAAACCCAAAAAAATGCACTTAGCCTAAGTTATAATGTTTCTATGTGAAAAGTAAATAAATTTCAAAACAGATTATACTTAGCGCAAATCCATTTTTCTACCTTTTTTTCCATATTAATTTCTAATTTTATTTATATATTAATTCCCGAAAAATAAACCCTTTCCCATATATTTTATTAAACTCCTTTAACTTTAATATCCTGTCCCTGAAAGTTTGAAACATAAAATTTATTAATAAATAATTAATGGGTTAATTAAGTCGATCAACGGCTAATTAATAACCAAGACCCACCGCCAAATAAAAGAGATTATTGATCAATCAGTGGTTAATTAATAATATATCCCCGCCAATGAAATCACCCCTGATGTCATTAAACCTCCATAATCCGCAATTAATTAATCCCACCATGCTTAAACTCCCGCCGGGTGCCCCTCCATAAGTTTCATATCAAATCATCACCCCGATCACCGTACGATCTGATCCCTTTTGATCTAACAGTTGACAACCATATTGGGTGGCCTCCGAAGGCCGACCTTTACCCGCCTGATATGGGTGGTTTCACTGTTCACCCCGCTACTACGTGGCGCCCAATGAATGGCATCGAGCGGCCTCCCCCCAAAACCGCTCAAGCCCAAAAGCAGTGCGATATGATCTCGCTTACCACCTCCCGCTAAATGACAAAACGTCGCATCCCCCACATAACACCAAATGCCCCTTTCTCCATGTACCCGCCAAAATAGTTGACTTTGTGAATAAAACTAAAAAACTCATTGTTTTTAGTTTTACCGTGAAAAATACCGCTCAAACCTCCATGCAAGCACTAGAGCATGTACAACCGTCAACCCACGTCCAACTTCCAACCTGCTGAAGCTACTAAAACTCCAGACCACCTTTCAGTCACATGCGCTTCCTGCAAACCATGCACAGTCGCTCATCACTCCATTCAGATCCAAAACCAGGTATTTACCCAAATTCGCTGAGAAACCTTGTTTTATTCCCAAACCTTGACTCAATTGCTTCAAATTACTAAGTAATTCAGTAAGATAGTTGCCTAGTGACTCCAAATACTCTGAATTAGACCAGTTTTCCCCAATTTCACTGAAAACTCTTCACCCCCGTCCTTGAATCCACAAGAACCAAGGATGGCTGCTCCCATTGCACTGAATGTCCTACCAATTTCTACTCCCCACAGGGACTTAGACCATCTCCCATTGGCAGATAAAGATTTTCAGATTAAAGATACCTCTATCCAAGAATCCCCTTTGAAACTATATTACAGGTACAGAGACCAGTACCTGAACCATGCAGACTACATAGGACTTTGGGAATCAGGTTTACCCAAGTACCAATTCCTCAGAGTTCATATCTTCTCAAAGATTATCCATTATTGCCATATGAACTATAATTCTAGCCAAAGGGCAGTGATGACCCTTGATCATTCTGTATTATTTACCATCACTACTGAGTCCATAAATGAAATGCTGCAGTTACAACCAAGCCAAAGCTTGACCCCTCTTTCTGTTGGAGATTTTCTTAATAGATTCCCTACACTCACCTCAATCAAACTTGCTCGGTTATTCCAGACCTTCATTAGGGAAGAAAAATACATTCCAAAGGACCATCCCCCTTATATGTGGACTATATTCTTTGATCTTGGTATAGACATCATAGAAATGATATCCAGTGTGTTAGGCCAAAATACAAGTGAATTTGTTGATGAAATTATTATAGCCTTTATGTCTATTTACACTCTTGGACAACCCCCAGCCATCATGTTTGACTATGCTAAGTTCATTGCAGATAATATGCATGATCAATTCATGAGGATGGATAATGAAAGAGTGTTCAAATATTCATCAGTTTTATATCATCTTTTCTTGTATTATCAAGCTGATAAATTCCTAATGACACTCCAAAAGCTTGATACTAGAGGCAACCCTAGATCAGTAGCCTTCTGGACTTCATTAATCCACCTGCATGACTCTTCATATTCTTATATTGATTTCATAGATCTCTTTGTACACCTAGTGGCAACTATGTTATTAGGAAGTCCTCCTCCCAGAATCAGTGCAGATATCAGGAGGGTCCTACAATTGTCTAAACAATATAGAGTGGGAGATTGGTACTTATACCAAAACCACACTGAAATCAAAATATATGGATGTGAGTTGGCTCCCTACAAATTGCCAAAATACCTCCCCATGAGATTGTTTGCTTTGGAGTACTATAGGCAAATGATTAATTCAGATGAGGTGCATTTTGTGAAGGCCAAGAAGAAAGCTCAACTTAGGATAAAATATCAGCTTGGCCCCTTGATATCTAACAGTAGGGAAGTAGGAAAGGAAGCATAAGAAATCCTCCAAAGACTGAAACTGAAACAAATTTTTATCTGGAATTATGACCCTTTAGAGTTCATTTTCAATAGGAGACAAAAGAACAAATTATCTCCTTATATCCATCATAGAATTCCTGAAATTGAACAATATGCAAATCAGCTAGAATGGGTGGAAAACACTTTGGTAGACCGAGATAGCACAGAAGTTGCTGTCAATAATGTATTGATTGATTTAGAAAGAAGACTTGATGAAGGTTCATTTGTACAAGTGCCAAGTGAGTCGCAATATCAAAGGGAACCATAGGGACACAATGGGCTAATAGCAGAAGAAGGACCTCAAGAATAAGAGCCATTAGAGTAGCTAGAGATATCATAAGAACTTGCTCAGCCAGAACATATCATGAACAATCCACCTATTTTACAGACTCCTCTAAATGAGGAGAGAAATCCTAAGAGAGATAGAGAGGAGGCCACTCCTTCTAGTAGACCTGTTGCCCAGACTTATGTCAAGAGGCAAAGGTTGAATCCATTTTCAAAACAAGAGTTTACTGAAGAAACAGCTAGAACTGCAGGTATAGAAAGAGTAGAAAGCAGGCAGACCACTCCCTCAGGAGGTACACAAGAACCTTCCACTTCACAGGCTCAAATGCTGGAGAGACAACAGAGCATGGAAGTATCCTCATTTAGAGCTCCAAGTGGCTAGAGCCAAGACATTAGAGAGAAATATAAAGAAATAAAGGCCAGGAATGAAAGATTGAAGGCCCAAAGCTATGCACATTACCTAAAAATGGCTCCTACTAATCAGACAAGGCTAATGTCAGCCTTTGATGTGAAAGAGGGTAAAATGCAGATGACTTTCATGAAGCCAACTACACAGCAGCCCAGGTCAATTGCAGATTACTTGAAAACAGACTTTGAAGTATTGGCAAAGGATATCCATCCTATTGACCAAATAGAATTACACAAGCAGACTGGGGAAATGGTCTACTCCACCTTGACCAGCAAGGCAATTGTAGCTCACCAACTCCAAAATTCGCTGAATAACATATCAGCACAATTCCAGTTAGAGAAGGCCTCTTCACAGGCTAAGGGTACCCACATAAAGTCCTTAGAGGACTTAGTCATAGAACTGGGGCATGATCCCAAGGATGTGAAAGCTGCAGAAAAGCTTATTAAAAAGAAAAATGATGACATAGCTGCACTGAAAAAGCAACTCAAAATTCCTCCTCTGCATCATCCTCAGACAACTAAAGTATTGGAAACTCATAAGGAAGAAGAGCTTATGGACTTAGTCCTTAAGTTGAATGAACAACTAAATGAAACAGAGAAAGAGCTGGATAACTTGATACAGTCTAAACATAGTGATTTGGCCACCACTCCTCAGACTGTAATCACTACAGTCTCTACAACAGTACACTCCACATTGGCTACTTCACTAGCACCCACAGTTCCACCAGCTACAACTATGCCAGTCACAGGTACATCAACAAGTGTAGGGACATCCACAGAAAAGACAACTGAGTTGGTAAAATCCATGGAGGAAATGAGCATCCAGGCTACTGAGCTTAAGAAACTTAGAGAAAAAGTGTCAAGTTTGGAGACTTATTGCAAACTTGCACAGATACAACAGAAGGAAGAAGTTCAGAAGAATCAAAGAATGGGATAAATAATAAAAGAACTTGAAAAGAACTTGACATTGCAGCAACCACTTGGAGACATGAAGGAAATTATTTGGGCCAACATCATTGATTCTATCAATGATATTTGGCGATCTATTCAAGTAATTTTTGAACAAACTAAACTAGTAAAAGTGGCTACAGAAGCAATCCAGGAGACAATGGAAGAGTTGGGAGATAAGACTGAAGAAGCCAACCAATTGATAACATTCCCGAACATCAAAAACAGGTATCAACTTGATGAAATGGAAATATAAGATAGAACAGGAACCATCATAGAAATAAAAAAGTTTCTTACCAAAAGGAACCTGATGCTCAATCTGGAGAAAAGGTGTCAAAGAATCGAAGCTGATATTGATAGATTTATGACAAAGTATGGTATTTTAAGGGAAAATGGACTCCCTAGTCCTATGGTAATCCATGACAAACTAATGACTCAGGAGGATTACATTGAAAGACTAAACAATTTGGCCAGCAGCCAAGCTAGTACTTCAGGGGTAAAAGCTTTGCCCACTGGAAAGGTACTATATGATAGTTTGGAAAATCTATTTTTCATAGAGCATGAGGTAAAGCACTTGTTCATCAAAAGGACAAAGTTTGCTAAGTATACCGAAGTTTACAAAATATATAGGAAAATGATAAGGATGAAATTACCTGACAATGAATGGTGGATGAAACTAACAGATTTACTATAAAGTTACTACAGTAAATCTAAGTGGCTACCAGTTAAAACAAGTAAAATAGAGTCAAAGTGTAGCAGGTAAAGGGTATCAGTAGGTAGAAGATAGAAAGTGATTCCAGCACACAACTATAAAGCAACTGAAAGAGAAAAATCTGAATTACAACATCTAGCACAGTCATAATAAAAGGGACAGCAAGAAGGTTGTTCCCCATTTGTCTCTATCTTCATGCTGAAGATATTTTTGGTTTCCTAGAATAATTCTCATATTGTTATGAGATATTTTGTAACAATTTTTGTATAAATACTTCACCAATTGAAGTAATTAGGGTGGATTAAAATACATTTCTGTAGACATTTTATACCAAGCTAAGGAGCTATTGTATTCAAGACTAGACTGGTTTTGCTGGATCATGAAATAAAGCTAAGGGCATTTCACTAGATTCTTGTGCACAGTTGGAACCAAATAAGTATTATCTCTTCATGTTTAAATATTGGTTTCTTGTCATGTTATAAAAATTCACATGTGTTTCTTATGAAATCTGGAAAGTAAACAAGGAATGATATCTCAGAATTAGCTTAAATGCTCTCTATTTTAACTGTTTACTTTCTATATGTTCTCTGCTAAACTGTCTTGGTTTGGGAATTCTTAATTGATCCCTTACTTCCGTAGTTCCCCTCCCCCCTTTTGGTCCACTGTAAAGGATTCTTAGTTGCCCTTTGCTACTGATCATCCTTCTTTTCTTCATCTTAATCCCGGTTAAGGATTCTTCATTGCCATTTGCCCTGGTTAGGACTACCTCATCCATTTGAACTCGTAGATTTTCTTTTTACTGTGCTAGCCTACCCTGTGAACTCTTGCCTTAGTGATTGATCTGATCCAGTTAAGCCACTCTTTGATTGACTCCATAGCCCAATGGCCTGAATACTTGTTCTGCCCATCTGTTTTCTTAAGTCCACCACCCAATCAAAACCAAAACATCATGAGCACTAATAACTAGCCTGAAATCCTACCCAAAACAAAGTTAAATTATAAAGAGAGATCCCTCTCTGGACTTAGGTTGGCTAGAACTTGATTCCAAAAGATTAGGTTTGTGGTTACCTCAAATTATTCCTTCTTTTATAACTTCTAGGGAAGACTTCTGAGTGATAACATAGTGGCGACCATATTGGGGACTCAAACCCCCAGTCTTAATAAATATTTGAGAAATTCAAATTTTTATTTTCAAGCCTCTTAAAGGGTTTATTAGAAGTTATTTAAAAAATTCATAAAAAAAGAAAAATAATTAGAAAAAGCTCAAAATCTGGCTTCAGGGAGAACTCACTATACAAGGGCCAACCCTGATCCAAATCCTCCCCGTGTATTTGAAAATCCCAACCTTATTCCAAGAATAATAAGAAGGAAAGAAAGTTCAGTAAGCCCAAGACCATTATTTAGATCCAATTCCTACCCTAGTGAGTGCTTATTCATATAAGACCTCCCTTTTGACGAGTATTTTGACCATTTCTTATTTAGAACCAAGTCTGAGAGTGAACTTGAGGACATAGTTCTAGATCCAGAATTTATAGCTGAACTTGAAGTCCAAAGGGCAAACTTGTCAATTGATCAGTGCCTTCTGAATTCCCCTTAGTCATCCCTTACTATTGATAGAATCCCTGAACTCTCTGAAACAAATTCAACTTCTTTTAGCTCACCATCATTTCCCCACACTTCTGAAGTTCATTCCTCATCTCCGTTCATACCTTCGCTTCCCCATCAACCTATCACTACCCTTCAAATACCCATTACCCCTGTTACCCCAACTCTTGTTCTCAATCCTGTCCAACTTAGAGCTATGGCACTCAGATATGCTCCTCTTATGATGCTTGCTCCTCAAGGCGCCTTACCAGCAGATTATAGAGTAAAATTGTCTTATTTGATGGCACTGGATCTTACACAGCACAACAACACACAAAGAAAATGACAGATTATTTTGAACTGCATGAAATTGACATAGGAGATGTTCAAATGAGAATTTTTGCCCAAACTCTAGCTGGAGAAGTGAGAACATGGTTTAGATCTCTGCCTCCTAATAGTATAGATAGTTTAGAAGTTTTTTACTAGAAATTTTTACATAGGTGGGAGAAGAAAAAGAACCCTCTTCAAATTCTTTTTGAATATGAAAACCTAATGAGGGGACCAAATGAAACCATTCAGGACTATTGTACTAGGTTTAACAATGTATATAATGCAATACCACTTGACCTTAGAGCTCCACCTGGCTTAGCCCTGATTAAGTTTCCAGACGGGTTTGACACAGATATGGCTTTTCAACTTAGAGAAAGGAATCCCCCTACACTAGAAGATATGAAAAGTGTTGCAGTTAGCGTAGAAGCTAATCTGCTATCCAAAAGAGCTAGGGTTAGTAACGAAAGAAGAACACCCATGAAAGATGAAGCTTCACCTTTTGATAAAAAAATGGATGCTTTAGCTAAAGGAATGGAAAAATTGATGGACAAAATAGAAAACATTGAAAGGAAACCTCACTGGGATAGCCAACAGGCACCTCCAGTGAGGAATCCAAATTTTAGGAAGAACCAGAACCAAAACATTGGTAAAAATGGGCCTGATCAGAACATTAGACCTCCTTTCCAAGAGAATTATGCTGAAACTTCCCATCAAGAAGACCCTGAGCTAGACACCCAAATCAACTTAATGGGATTAGATGATGAAGAAACTGTCTTTCTGACTCAGGATGATTAGGAATTATACATGCTTCAACAATTACAAACCCAAACTGGAGAATCTTTCGATTACAAGCAAGGGTATGACTTTGCTATCATCGAAGTGCATAAACAGTACAAATTGAGGAGCAAAAAGAACACTGATGTTCCGGACCAAAATGTTGGCATTATGATTCAAGTGTTGTCCTTGATGGCAACTCACTCAGAGGTTGGTACAGATACTCAGAAGTTGGTTCAGGTGATGGCAACTTACTCAGAAGACAGATCCTAGTACAGCTTGCCAAGGAAGTTCATACACGCAGGTTTGTTAAGCCCAAGTCGCGTGTACACGCAGGTTGGCTTCATAAAAAGCGCGTGTATGTGGAAAAGCACCTTTGGTCCATGGCGGTTAGTCCTTGGAAGTTGTGCCTATGGTTTCGGACCATTGTATCTCGACGGGCGTGTCGATCCCTAGTTTTGAAGTTGATGGTATTGTGTTTCTATGGTTTTGGCTCTTGGTATTGAACAAGGCCTAAGGCTATATAAGGAGAAGATCACTAGGCAAAGAGAAAGTGTGTGTGGGTGTCTGACGCAGTGAGAGGATCTGGTATTGCTGGTTATCTGTTCGGGACGCTTGGCAAGGGTCGGATCTGACAGCAAAGGCAGAAGTAATCATTCCTAGATCTACACGCGGGTTGCCTTTGGAGAAAGCGCGTATACACGCGGTTTTGGTATAGTGAAGTAGCGTATGCATGATAAGGGTTGATATTTCAGGTTGTTGCTGATTCTGGTGGTTGTTGCAGAGTTCTAGATTCTGGTTTGGGTTCTGTGTTCTTGATGACAGGGTTTCAGTGATTCGGTATTGGGTTGTTTAATGAATTATGATGCAAGTATAAGTTGATGATTGTATTGCGGTGATGTTTACTTTGTACTCTTGGATCCAGTCTGAAAATTGATGAAACGTGGTCCCTGAAGGTTGTAGGGTCAGCACCTACGTACTAGTAAATGGATCAGCTAGTACAAGAGCTGAGGGGGTTGTAGCTCCCTTCCAAAAGTAGTTGGAAAACGAGAGAGAGGGTTGTAGCCCTCTGCAGGTTGTAGCCTGCATACTGGTAAAGGACTGCACCAGTATATTGTAAAAGAAGTTTCTCATTAAAGAAGAAAGAGACGAATTGCAGCAGGTGGTTTTCACCCACATTGGGTTTCCACCTTATATCATGGTGTTCATGTGTGTGGCTCTTGTGTGATGTTCTGTTCTGTTATACTGCACCTGTTTACTGCTAAATTGCTTAATAATGTTCTGATGCATTTACTGAAGATAAGATTAACTGAATCATAAGATATCTGCATATACGCTAGTTGCTTTAGACACAGTCGCGTGTACACGCGGGTTCACTTAACTGAAGTCGCGTATATGTTTCTGAGTATGAAATTGAAAAGGTTTTATTGATCTGATAATACTGATTCACCCCCCCTCTCAGTATTATTTCCAACAATTGGTATCAGAGCAGGTCCTTCAGAGGAAGCTTGATCGCTTGAAGGAAAAGATCCATCAAAATGGCTAATCCAGAAAGAGAGGCACACATCAGGCCACCAGTCTTTGACGGGAACAATTTTACTCACTGGAAGATAAGAACCACTGCATATCTACAGTCTCTTGGAGCAGAAGTTTGGGGACTCATAGAAGGAGGATACAAATTCCCATCAGCAACTCCTACAGATCCAGCAGAGAAAAAGCAATATGAGCTCAATGCCAAAGTAGTTAATGTCCTATTGAGTACTTTGACTCAATCAGAATTTATGAAGATCATGCATCTCAAATCAGCTAAGGAAATATGGGACAAAATCATTACAAGCTACGAAGGAGATGATCAGGTAAAAATAGCGAAGCTTCAAACTCTCAGAATCCGGTATGAAACTCTTAAGATGCGAAGTAATGAAAGCGTAGCTAATTATTTCCTGCGTATGGATGAGATTGTGAATTGTATGAGGGATCTGGGTGAAGAATTTGAGGAAGTTGTCTTAGTTCAAAAGGTTTTGAGATCTCTGTCTACTAAATTTGATTCTAAAGTATCTGCCATAGAAGAAAAGGAGAATGTGCGAAAAATTACCATGTCACAGCTTCACGGGATCTTAACTGCTTTTGAAATGCGACTAGAGGTACCACCAGAGGCCGCATTCGAAGTGTCAGAGGAAGAAGATGAGGTAAATTTTGTCAAGAATCTTGAACGGGGAACTGGACGGTTCAAAGATAAGCTGCCTTTCAAATGTTTTCTATGTGGTAGAGTTGGTCACTATGCTGCTAGATGTCCTCATAACAAAGAAAGGATATATGAAGAAGATGGTAGAAGCTATTATTCCCATATTAAAAGTTCATTTAATGATAGTGAAGATATTAGAAGTCTCATGGTGCACAAGAAGAAGAATGCTTCATCCAATGATAGCGAGGATATTAAAAGTCTCATGGCACATGAAGAGAAGAATGCAGAAACTGAAGAAGCTGCCAAATTAAAAGAACTATTGGAAACAGAAACCAGGGTAAGGGAGAAATTGCAGGATATAGCAAAAGATCAGAGCACAACTATTCAGAGACTTGAATCAAAGATCCTCTCTCTAAAAGAAGATCTTGAAGATCAAGAACATGAAGTGATCAAACTAAAGCGACAAGTAGAAGAAGGGAGAAAAGTTGAAGAAGACCTAAGGAAGCAGTATCTGAAAAAGGAAGAACAACATCAAGTTGAGGTAAATATCTTGAAAGGTAAACTAGAAGAAAAGGATAAGCTTTTACGATTTCAAGATAGTTCTAAAGTCTTGGATGATATTCTTAATAGTCAAAGATCTCCTGCTATCAAGACTGGTCTTGGTTTTCATGAATATGTTGAAGGTGAATCTAGTTCACAAGGTGAGACAAGAAACTCTAATGAGAAATCTGAAATGCTCAAGGAACAACCAAGAAAAGAAATTCCTCAAGGAAGATCCTTTACTCCTAACTATGGACGTGATAGACGATTATTTCCTCCGCTGAATAAAGTTGAATGTTATGTATGTCATAATCTTGGACATGTTGCAGCCAGATGCAGAAGTAGAATGGTTCAAGAAAGATCATCTCATCCCAGGTATTTCAGAGGGTATTGCTTTGCCTGTAATGCATATGGACACAAAGCAATTGATTGTGATAGAAGGAACATGAAAAATATAAGGTGTTATACATGCAACAACTATGGGCATAAAGCAAGGGAATGCAGAAGCAGATTTCAAAATTCAAGACAAGGGGACCATACATCATCACAGTTGCAGGAATTGAAGAAGACAGAGACAGAAAGGTGTGGGACAACTCAGTCAGCTGACATAACAGACACAGGGGAATCTGAAAGTGATGAGATTCAGTATTCCATCCTGCATACGCTGAGATAATGAAGACAAGTCGCGTATATACGCGAGTTACATGCTGCAAAGTCGCGTATATGGAGAAAGGGCAGCAGAACAAATGGTTATATGGAGAAAGGGCAGCAGAACAGACTCAGGAAATGGTTCAGACATGGTTGGCTCACACTCAGGGGGAGAATATTCTTCAAATAATGCATTGTTGGCATTATGGTTAGAAGTTGTTGATAAAGTCTATGAAGATAAATGATACATCTTACTGTTTAGGAATGGTATTGCAGGCTGATGCTTATATCATGATGCTGTTGGTGTCTTTCATAAGTCTTGGTCTAGATATTTCGTCTCTATGTCATGTATCTCTTGTGATATCTCTTTTATGTTGTCAAGGTCATGTAACGGCCTATGTTGGTTTCCCCACTATGCCTGGGATGAATGATGAATGTATGTTGAGTCTTTTGGTGATAGGAAGGTCTTCTATAATGTATAAGTCCTTGTTCTTCTTGAAGAACATCTTTTGCAGATCTTGCCTACAGTCAAGGGGAGCATGAACAGCACAATTCAGCAAGAGCAGGATGGATAGATTGGTACACTTTGGCATACACAAAGGGGGAGCATAGTTGGAGATTTCAGCAAGTACTCAGGGGGAGTATGGATAGCAGAAGGTATACCAAAGAAGAGAATATCTTGGTCCGCCCTTTGCCCTTGATGTCAAAGGGGGAGAGTGACTTGGTGTAGTGGTTGCCATCAAGTCCAAAGGGGGAGATTGTTGGCATTATGATTCAAGTGTTGTCCTTGATGGCAACTCACTCAGAGGTTGGTACAGATACTCAGAAGTTGGTTCAGGTGATGGCAACTTACTCAGAAGACAGATCCTAGTACAGCTTGCCAAGGAAGTTCATACACGCAGGTTTGTTAAGCCCAAGTCGCGTGTACACGCAGGTTGGCTTCATAAAAAGCGCGTGTATGTGGAAAAGCACCTTTGGTCCATGGCGGTTAGTCCTTGGAAGTTGTGCCTATGGTTTCGGACCATTGTATCTCGACGGGCGTGTCGATCCCTAGTTTTGAAGTTGATGGTATTGTGTTTCTATGGTTTTGGCTCTTGGTATTGAACAAGGCCTAAGGCTATATAAGGAGAAGATCACTAGGCAAAGAGAAAGTGTGTGTGGGTGTCTGACGCAGTGAGAGGATCTGGTATTGCTGGTTATCTGTTCGGGACGCTTGGCAAGGGTCGGATCTGACAGCAAAGGCAGAAGTAATCATTCCTAGATCTACACGCGGGTTGCCTTTGGAGAAAGCGCGTATACACGCGGTTTTGGTATAGTGAAGTAGCGTATGCATGATAAGGGTTGATATTTCAGGTTGTTGCTGATTCTGGTGGTTGTTGCAGAGTTCTAGATTCTGGTTTGGGTTCTGTGTTCTTGATGACAGGGTTTCAGTGATTCGGTATTGGGTTGTTTAATGAATTATGATGCAAGTATAAGTTGATGATTGTATTGCGGTGATGTTTACTTTGTACTCTTGGATCCAGTCTGAAAATTGATGAAACGTGGTCCCTGAAGGTTGTAGGGTCAGCACCTACGTACTAGTAAATGGATCAGCTAGTACAAGAGCTGAGGGGGTTGTAGCTCCCTTCCAAAAGTAGTTGGAAAACGAGAGAGAGGGTTGTAGCCCTCTGCAGGTTGTAGCCTGCATACTGGTAAAGGACTGCACCAGTATATTGTAAAAGAAGTTTCTCATTAAAGAAGAAAGAGATGAATTGCAGCAGGTGGTTTTCACCCACATTGGGTTTCCACCTTATATCATGGTGTTCATGTGTGTGGCTCTTGTGTGATGTTCTGTTCTGTTATACTGCACCTGTTTACTGCTAAATTGCTTAATAATGTTCTGATGCATTTACTGAAGATAAGATTAACTGAATCATAAGATATCTGCATATACGCTAGTTGCTTTAGACACAGTCGCGTGTACACGCGGGTTCACTTAACTGAAGTCGCGTATATGTTTCTGAGTATGAAATTGAAAAGGTTTTATTGATCTGATAATACTGATTCACCCCCCCTCTCAGTATTATTTCCAACACAAAACAAGAAAGCAAGCAGTACCTAATCAGCGTAAGAAAGTGAAAGCTGCAAATCGGAATCCTCTAGTTACAAAAACCCTACAAATCCTTTCTAGATCAAATCAGAACCCTCCCAGTCCCACCATTGAAGATGTAACCGGTGACCAACCTTCTAATGAGCAACCTTCCACTTCTGTTCCCCTCAAGGAAACAGTGGAACAATCTCCAGAAATTATATTAGAAAATCCAATTAAAAAGACTCCAAACACTGAAAATAAGAACAAACTACTCCGAACCCTGTTGCTAAGATTTCAAATGTTCAAACAGATAAATCCCCTCTGCCTTTCAATTTGGGAGCAGAGGTGGCGAAACTTAAAATCTCAGTCCCTTTAACAGAACTGGTTAAACATGAAACTTACAGATCTCAAATAAGAAAATATTTAAACTTCATTGAAAATGAAGACTCCATTAACCTATTTGATGATCAACCTGAACTAATTTTTGGTCTTGATGTTAATGGAAAACCAGTGGAAGGAGGGATACCACCCTTCTACATTAGCCTTAACATCCACGATAAAATCCTACATAATGCCATGCTAGACTCTGGGGCTTCGCACAATCTTATGCCTAAATCCATTATGGAGAAGCTAAACTTGGATATCACTAGACCATACAAAGACCTGTTTTCATTTGATTCAAGCCAAGTTAAGTGCTTAGGACTTATAAAAGACCTATGTGTTTCCGTAGTGCAGTACCCTACTAAGACCATTCTTATGGACATAGTTGTTGCTGATATACCACCTAAGTATGGTATGCTGTTGTCTAGATCTTGGGGTGCCAAACTCTAGGGATCTCTACAACTTGAAATGTATGCTACCATATCATTCTTTGGACATCCTAAGAAACTGTATAGAGAGACTCTGATGAAGTATGTAGTGAGTTCCCAGGAGAGGCCTCAAAACTTTCCTATATATTCAATGCATTCTGATATTGATTGTTTCATTCTTTACAATGCTAAATCTAACCAAGAAAATACTTCAGACAACATCATGGTAGGACCAGAAGAAATTACAGTAATAGAAGAAAATCCAAATGTCCAAATTCATGAGATTTTAGATAATAAAGATGACCTAGATACTTTAGTCAAAGCAGATTTTATTCCCCCAGACAGTAAGAATTATGAACATGAAATTCTATGGCATCTTGAATTCAATGGGTTAGTAAACAAACTAGGTGTAGCAACAGGAATATGGGTTTACAATTAGAAAATGATCATTCAGAGGGTCATGCCTATAGATTGAACTTTAAATGTACAAACAACATGGTCGAATATGAAGCACTTTTGTTAGGTCTGAAATTGGTCAAAAGGTTAGGAGCCATAAGAGTCTCTATTATGGGAGATTGAGAGTTGGTAATAAAACAAATTAACACTATTTATATGACTAGAGATCCTAGGTTAGGATTTTATAGAGGAACAATTGTAGAAATACTACATACTTTTCTAGAAACCAAGCTTGTTGTTATTCCAAGAAAACACAATATGCAAGTTCACAGCTTAGCTATGTTTGCTAGTACTTGCAAGTTGTCCTTTCAGCCTAACCATCAGTACACTGCTGAGGTTAGGCATAGACTTGCTATTCATGACAACTTAAAGAACTGGCAAGTGTTCGATAATGATCAACAAATTAACAATTTTCTAACTTTAGATGATGAATTTGTAAATATCAACATAGACACAAACATAACATTAGATTTTGATTACACTGATAAAGTAGAAATTAACGAAGTAGAAGATGAAAAGATAGATAATTTCCATCCCACAAAGTTTACAAAATCAGATATTTGAAACCTAAAACAAATGGAAATTGATGAAGCAATCGATGAAGAATCTGAAGTCATCAATCTTAAAGACAATTTTTTGCCCAAAGGATTAACTCCTTTGGAGGACTTATTTGATTCAAACAATGTCCCTAAAATGCTGAAAATGGAACCTTTAAAATTAGACATTGAGGAATGTAACATAGGCTCTGAAGAAGATCCCAAAATGATAAAACTTTCAAAGTCTTTACCTCCCAATGAAAAAGTGAAATACATAGAACTGCTTAAGGAATTCCAGGACTTTTTTGCTTGGAATTATGAGGACCTTAAGTCCTATGATACCAACATAATACAACACACCATTTCCTTAAAGAAAAACTAGAAGCCTTTTAGATAGAAGCTTAGAAGGATTAACCCCGTTCTATTGCCTTCGATTGAAAAAGAGATAAAAAGAATGAATGAAGCTAAGATCATTGCACCAATTAGGTTCTCAGATTGGGTTTCTAATTTGGTACCTACAAGAAATAAAACTGGCGAAATAAGACTGTGTTGACCTTAGGAATTTGAATAAAGTTTCACTTAAGGATAACTACCCTCTTCCTAAAATGGATCACATATTACAGAGGGTAGTAGGTTCAACCAGAATCTCACTACTATATTGGTTTTCTGGTTATAACTAGATCCTAGTCCACCCAGATGATTAGGCAAAAACTACATTCACTACTCCATGGGGCACTTTCATGTATGTGAAAATGCTTTTTGGGTTAAAAAACGCAGGGGCCACCTTTCAAAGAGCAATGGACATAGCCTTTGCTAAGGAAATCCATGACTTCTTGGTAATATACCTAGATGATATCACAATATTCTCTAAATTAGATCAACAACACCTGGATCATCTCAGACAGGTCTTCACCAAGTGTAGGAAGTATGGAATTTCTCTGAATCCTAAAAAATCTTTATTTGGGTTGGAAGAGGGAAAATTACTAGGCCACATAATCTCCAAAGATGGTATCTAGATCAACCCAACAAGAATTGAAGCCATTTTGCAGATACCACATCCTAGGAACATCAGAGAACTACAAGAATTTTTAGGTAAAATAAACTTTTTGAGAATATTTATCTCTAACTTAGCTGAACTAATTAGATTACTAAACAACATGTTAAAGAAAGATTCGACTATTAAATGGACTCTAGAGGCTAAAAGGTCTTTTGAAGATATAAAGCGAGCCTTAACACAAACACTAGTTCTCATCAGTCTAATGTTTGATAAGGATTTCATCATTTTTTCTTTTGCCTCAGAGCATATAATTTCTGCAGTCCTACTGCAGAGAAATGATCAGGGTTTTGAACAACCAATAGCCTTCTTTAGTAAAGCCTTGAGAGATGCACCTTTAAAGTATAATATAATGGAAAAGCAAGCTTTTGCTATAGTCAAATCTATTAAAGATTTCAGAGTTTATATCTTGTATTCTCATATAGTAGCTTATGTTCCTAATGTTGTAGTCAAAGACATTCTTGTGGTAAGATCCACCTCGGTGAGGGAATGAAGAGCATTAATCGCGTGTGATAAGAAAGTTTGAATACTATTCCCATCCTTTTCGAGGGAGATGCCAACCATCTCTCCTTTCTTAACATAGGATGGACCATATGGAAAGAGAGGGAAGTGGATAGCTACCATATTAGAATATGACTTAGAAATTAAACCTATAAAATTGATCAAAGGCCAAGGTTTAGCCAAGCTCATGGCTGAATTGAACTGTTAGGCCCTAGACATAAATTTAATTGCAGAATTGAATAACGAAGAGGAGATGGCGACTCCATAGATCATCTAGGCCTTTACAGATTCACCATGGTATGCTGACATTATATACGTTCTACAAAATCTTCAAGCTCCTCCTGAGTTGTCTAGAACTAAAAGTAGGTTCTTAAAAATGAAATCTTTGAAGTTTTGCATAATTGACAATGCTTTATTTTGGAAAAATGATGAAGGCATCCTTCTTAATTGTTTGTTAAAGGAAGAATCTGACAAAATATTACCGGAGTTTCATGCAGGTGACTGTGGGAGACATCTTTACTGGAAGATCACAGCTAATAAGATCTTAAGAGCTGGTTTTTACTGGCCCACTCTATTTTTAGATGTAAAGAAATTTGTAACCTCATGCCACAAATGTCAGATTTTTGAAGGAAAAAGAAATCTACTGCCATTACCTTTTAAACCTATATCTACTGAAACACCATTTCAATAGTGGGGTCTTGACTTCATTGATGAAATTCATCCCCCTTCCTCTGCCCAAAATAGATGGATCTTGACTGCCACAGATTATTTTACAAAGTGGATAGAAGCGTGGATAGAAGCCATACCCTCAAGCAAAGTTACTGATACTGTCATAATAGGTTTCCTTGAGGCCAACATTCTGTCCAGATTTGGTTGGCCAACCAAAATCATCACAGAAAATGCAACAGCTTTTAAATCAAAGAGGATGATTGATTTTTGCAACAAATATCACATAACCCTGGGTCACTCCACAACCTACTATCCCCAAGGAAATGGACTAGCAGAGTCTTCCAACAAAAGTTTAGTGAATATCATCAAAAAATTGTTGGAAGACAACATGAAAACCTGGAACAAGAAGCTAGTAAATGCATTGTGGGCAGATAGGTTGACCACAAAGAAATCCATTGGTACCAGTCCTTATCAATTAGTCTATGGAATGGAGGCTATTTTTCCATCTTCTTTAGGAACACCAGTGATGAAATTACTCCAAGAAGCACAAGTTGAGCCAAACGATATTCAAAGGAGGATCAACCAGACAATTCACTTGCAACAAACCAGGGAAGAAGTGTATATCAAATCCCAAGTTGTGCAGGAGAAAATCAAGAAAGCTTTTGACAAAAGGACTAAGGCAAAAGATTTCTATCTAGGAGATAAAGTTTTGAAATGGGACTCAAGAAGGGAGGAAAAAGGTAAACATGGGAAGTTTGACTTCCTATGGAAAGGCCCTTACATCATTTATGCTTTCAGAGGTAATAATGCTTATTTCCTCAAAGAATTGGATGGTGCAGAAGTAGAAGGAGGACCAGTTAATGGTCAAATGCTTAAGCACTATATAGATCCTAGTCACTGATTTCACTAATCACTTGTACATATTTTATTTTTCACAAAGTTTAGTGTTGATTGGATGGTAATTTTGGAGTTGAAGCCTGAAGAGAAGGCCCTAAGCTTCAAAAGTTTCACTGTCATAAATATCAATAAAGTAGCAAAGTAAAAGGGAAAAGTTGCAGAGTAAAATCACAGTAATTCAGAAGGCCATTGATCTACTAGTTCTTGACATTTCACCAGGAAATGCCATCCCCAATTGGAGCCACTGTTATGTTCCTATACCAATAGGTGTCATAATTTTTGAATGGTTGAGGTCAGATCTATAATATGTACATACCTTTTCTTCTGAAAATGTTTTCTATATTCAAAAAATAAAAAAAAAATAAAAAATGTAAAGAGGGTATGTCATAAAAGAAAAATCAAAGGACAAAAAGAATGAAAAAGGTCAAAAAAAGATGAAAAATGAACCCTAAGAAAGAAAAAGACCATGAAAGTGTGCAAGTCAAAATGCCACTACCATTTACTTTGGTGAAGAATAAAAAGATTGTGTGCAGCTTGTTACTTTTGCCACAATCCATGGATAGTCAAAATGTTAAAACTTGGCTATTTCATGCCTTCAATTTCATGCTTATAGATAGAGAAATAAAATCTGACCAAACAATGTAATCTTGGCAGATAAGTAGATAGGTAGAGTTAATAAAAGTAGCTCAACTATTTAATTTGAGCCCTTGGATGTAATAAGGTTAGACTTAGATAGATTAATTTTGTAAAAAGAAAAGAAAAGTTTTGATAAAGGGTTTCCAGCTTAAGTGCACCCTAATAAAGAGTAGAAAAAATGGTAGGATGAGTAGATGGGTAAGTAGTTGAATGGTTGCAGAATTATGATGATTGATTAGATTAAATCATATCATTTACTTTCATCATCAAATTTCTAAAGTATGGATGATAATTTGGCATGTATCAAATCCACAATGTCAAATTGATTAACCTCCCTCATTCATTACATTTTTCACTTAACTAATTTCCAAGGAAAGTCTTAAAGTACCTAAAACTTGAAGTTAAAGGGGCTCAGAGAATTTATCTGAATTCTGGAGGGACCAGACCCTCGGCCCAATAACTCATAGGTTTTAAGTGCTAAAATCCCCTCATAAACATTCAACCCCTTCAATTCATTCATTTTCCCTTAAAAAATCCCTTTTCCTAAGGTAAAAGCACCATTTGCCTAGGGAAAGTAATCACCCCCATGTAAAACCCATTTTTTTCTAAAAACCCACAAAAATGCACTTAGCCTAAGTTATAATGTTTCTATGTGAAAAGTAAATAAATTTCAAAGCACATTATACTTAGCGCAAATCCATTTTTCCGCCTTTTTTCCATATTAACTTCTAATTTTATTTATATATTAATTCTCGAAAAATAAACCCTTTCCCGTATATTTTATTAAACCCCTTTAATTTTAATATCCTGTCCCCGAAAGTTTGAAACATAAACTTTATTAATAAATAATTAATGGGTTAATTAAGTCGATCAGCGGCTAATTAATAACCAAGACCCATTGCCGAATAAAAGAGATTAATTAATCAATCAGTGGTTAATTAATAATCTATCCCCACCAATGAAATCACCCCCGATGTCATTAAACCTCCATAATCTGCAATTAATTAATCCCTCCACGCTTAAACCCTTGCCGAGCCCCTCCATTAAACTTCATATCAAATCATCACCCTGATCACCATACGATCTGGTCCCTTTTGATCTAACATTTGACGATCATATCGGGCGGCCTCTGAAGGCCGACCTTTACCCACCCGATATGGGTATTCACCCCCGTTCTACGTGGCGCTCGATGAATGGCATCGGGTGGCCTCCCCCCAAAACCGCTCAAGTCCAAAAGTAGTGTGATATGATTCCACTTACCACCTCCCACTAATCGCCAAAACGTCGCATCCCCCACTTAACGCGAAATGTCCCTTTCTCCGTGTACCCGCCAAAATAGTTGACTTTGTGAATAAAACTTAAAAACTCATTGTTTTTAGTTTTACCGTGAAAAAGACTGGTCAGGCCTCCATGCATGCACCAGAGCACGTACAACCGTCAACCCATGTCCAACTGCCAACCTTCTGAAGCTGCTAAAACTCCAGACCACCTTTCAGTCACATGCACTTCCTGCAAACCGTGCATAGTCGCTCATCACTCTGTTCAAAGTGGAAACCGGGTATTTACCCAAATTCACTGAGAAACCCTGTTTTATTCCTGAACCTTGACTCAATTGCTTCAAATTACTAAGTAATTCAGTAACACAATTGCCCAGTGACTCCAAATACTCTGAATTATACTAGTTTCCCCAATTTCACTGAAAACTCTTCGCCCCTGTCCTTGAATCCACAAGAACCAAGGATGGCTGCTCCCATTGCACTGAATGTCCTACCAATTTCTACTCCCCATAGGGACTTAGACCATCTCCCATTGGTAGATAAAGATTTTCAGATTAAAGATACGTTTATTCAAGAATCCCCTTTGAAACTATATTGCAGGTACAGAGACCAGTACCTGAACCATGCAGACTACATAGGACTTTGGGAATTAGGCTTACCCAAGTACCAATTCCCTAGAGTTCATATCTTCCCAAAGATTACCATTACTGCCATATGAACTATAATCCTAGCCAAAGGGTGCTGATGACCCCTGATCATTCTGTGTTATTTACCATCACTGTTGAGTCCATAAATGAAATGCTACAATTACAACCAAGCCAAAGCCTAACCCCTCTTTCTGTTGGAGATTTTCTTAAAAGATTCCCTCCACTCACCTCAATCAAACTTGCTCGGTTATTCCAGACCTTCATTAAGGAAGAATAATACATTCCAAAGGACCATTCCCCTTACATGTGGACAATATTCTCTGATCTTGGCAGAGACATCATAGAAATGATATCCAGTGTGTTAGGCCAAACTACAAGTGAAATTGTTGATGAAATTATTATAGCCTTTATGTCCATTTACACTCCTGGATAGCCCCCAACCATCATGTTTGACTATGCTAAGTTCATTTGCAGATAAGATGCATGATCAATTCATGAGTATGGATAATGAAAGAGTGTTCAAATATTCATTAGTTTTATATCATCTTTTCCTGTATTATCAAGCTGATAAATTCCCAATCACACTCCATAAGATTGATACCAGAGGCAACCCTAGATCAGTGGTCTTATGGACTTCATTAATCCACCTGCATGACTCTTCATATTCGTATATTGATTTCATAGATCTCTTTGTATACCCAGTGGCAGCTAGGTTATTAGGAAGTCCTCCCCCTAGAATCAGTGCAGATATCAGGAGGGTTCTACAGTTGTCCAAACAATATAGAGTGGGAGATTGGTACTTATGTGAAAACCACACTGAAATCAGAATATATGGATGTCAGTTGGCTCCCTACAAATTGCCAAAATACCTCCCCACGAGATTGTTTGCTCTGGAGTACTATAGGAAAATGATTAATTCAGATGAGGTGCATTTTGTGAAGGCCAAGAAGAAAGCTCAACTTAGGATAAAAGATCAGCTTGGCCCCTTCATATGTAACAGTAGGGAAGCAGGAAAGGAAGCATAAGAAATCGTCCAAAGGTTGAAACTGAAACAAAGTTTTATCTGGAATTATGACCCTTTAGAGTTCATTTGCAATAGGAGACAAAAGAAAATATTATCTCCTTATATCCACCATAGAATTCCTAAAATTGAAAAGTATGCAAATCAGCTAGAATGGGTGGAAACACTTCGGTAGACCGAGATAGCACAGAAGTTGCTATCAATAATGTATTGATTGATTTAGAAAGAAGACTTGATGGAGATTCATTTGTACAGGTGCCAAGAGAGTCCCAATCTCAAAGGGAATAACAGGGACAGAGTGGGCTAACAGCAGAAGGACCTCAAGAGAAAGAGCCATCAGAGTAGCCAGGGATATTAGAAGAACTTGCTCAGCTAGAACATATCATGAACAATCCACCTATTTTACAGACTCCTCTAAATGAGGAGAGAAATCCTGAGAGAGATAGAGAGCAGGCCACTCCTTCTAGCAGACCTGTTTCCCAGACTTACGTCAAGAGGCAAAGGTTGAATCCATTTTCAAAACAAGAGTTTACTGAAGAAACAACTGGAGCTGCAGGTGCAGAAAGAGTAGAAAGCAAGTAGACCATTCCCTCAGGATGTACACAAGAACCTTCCACCTCACAAGCTCAAATGCTGGAGAGAAAACAGAGCGTGGAAGTATCCTCATTTAGAGCTCCAAGTGGCCAGACCCAAGACATTAGAGAGAAATATGAAGATATAAAGGCTAGGAATGAAAGATTGAAGGCCCAAAGCTACGCACATTACCTAAAAATGGCTCCTACTAATAAGACATGGCTAATATCAGCCTTTGATGTGAAAGAGGGTAAAATCCAGATGAATTTCATGAGGCCAACTACACAGCAGTGCAGGTCAATTGCAGATTACTTGAAAACTGACTTTGAAGTATTGGCAAAGTATATCCATCCTATTGACCAAATAGAATTACACAAGCAAACTGGGGAAATGGTCTACTCCACCTTGACCAACAAGGCAATTGCAGCTCACCAACTCCAAAATTCGCTGAATAACATATCAACGCAATTCTAGTTAGAGAGGGCCTCTTCACAGGCCAAGGATACCTAAATAAAGTCCTTAGAGGACTTATTCATAGAACTGGGGCATCATCCAAAGGATGTGAAAGCTGCAGAAAAGCTTATTAAAAAGAAAAATGATGACATAGCAGCACTAAAAAAGCAGCTCAAAATTCCTCCTCTACATCATCCTCAGATAGATGAAGTATTGGAAACTCAGAAGGAGGAAGAGCTTATGGACTTAGTCCTTAAGCTGAATGAACAACTAAAGGAAATAGAGAAAGAGATGGATAACTTGATACAGTCTAAACAGAGTGATTTGGCCACAACTCCTCAGACTATAATCCCTACAGTCTCTATAGCAGTACCCTCCACATTGGCTGCTTCACTAGCACCCACAGTTCCACCAACTATAGCTATGCCTGTACAGGTACATCAACAAGAGTAGGGACATCCACAGAAAAGACAACTGAATTGGTAAAAGCCATGGAGGAATTGAGCATCCAGGCTACTGAACTTAAGAAACTTAGAGAAAAAGTGTCAATTTTGGAGACTGGTTGCAAACTTGCACAGATACAACAGAAGGAAGAAGTTCAGAAGAATCAAAGAATGGGAGAAATAATAAAAGTCCTTGAAAAGGACTTGACATTGAAACAACCACTTGGAGACATGAAGGAAATTATTTGGGCCAACATCATTGATTCTATCAATGATATTTGGCCATCTATTCAAGTAATTTTTGAACAAACTGAACTAGTAAAAGTGGCTACAGAAGCAATCCACAAGACAATGGAAGAGTTGGGAGATAAGCCTGAAGAATCCAACCAATTGATAACATTCCTGAACAACAGAAACAAGTATCAACTTGATGAATTGGAAATAGAAGATAGAACATGAACCATCATAGAAATAAAGAAGGTTCTCACCAAAAGGAACCTGATGCTCAATCTGGAGAAAAGGTGTCAAAGCATCCAAGCTGATATTGACAGATTTATGACAAAGTATGGTATTTTAAGGGAAAAAGGACTCCCTAGTCCTATGGTAATCCATGACAAGCTAATGACTTAGGAGGATTACATTGAAAGACTAAACAAGTTGGCCAGCAGCCAAGCTAGTACTTCAGGGGTAAAAGCTCTGCCCACTGGAAAGGTACTATATGATAGTTTGGAAAATCTGTTTTTCATAGAGCATGAGGTAAAGAACTTGTTTGTCAATAGGCCAAATTTTGCTAAGTATACCGAAGCTGACGAAATATATAGGAAAATGATAAGGATGAAATTACCTGACAGTGAATGGTGGATGAAACTAACAGATTTACTATAAAGTTACTGCAGTAAATCTATGTGGCTGCTAGTTAAAACAGGTAAAATAGAGTCAAAGTGTAGCAAGTAAAGAGTATCAGTAGGTAGAATACAGAGAGTGATTCTAGCACACAACTATAAATCAACTGAAAGTGAAAAATCCGAAATACAATAGGCAGCACTATCATAATAAAAGGCACAACAAGAAGGCAGTTCCCCATCTGTCTCTATCTTCATGCTGAAGATATTTTTGGTTTCCTAGAATAATTCTCATATTGTTATGAGATATTTTGTAACAATTTTTGTATAAGTACTTCACAAATTGAATTAATTAGGGTGGATTAAAATACATTTATGTAGACATTTTATATCGAGCTAAGGAGCTATTGTATTCAAGACTGGACTAGTTTTGCTAGATCATGAAATAAAGCTAAGGACATTTCACTGGATTCTTGTGCACAGTTGGAACCAAATAAGTATTTTTTTCCCACCGGAAAAATCGTAATCTTTCATTAATATAGGGAAAAATTACATGTAGTAAATGCTATTCTGCATATGCATTTTATGTTCTGTATCTACAAACCATTGCTACGTATGGCCATGTCAGTGCCAAAATGTCATCTCGCAGGATGATGCTGTATCAAAAGTCAAAAAATCACCACATAGGATGATGCTGTAAAAAGTGATCTATAGATATGTACACTTCGTAGGGTGTTTTGATAATGAAATATAAACTATAGTATCTACATCCACACTGAATAAAATAGTAATCCTTCAAAAATTTAGTGACCATCCTCTTGATGGTAGTTTTGATCTATGTAGCGCTTGTGGTAGTACTGATAATGAGATGAGCCCCTCTGTTCTTGTATTATCCACTGTCCTCTTGGCAGGTGCGTGGCTTCCTTGGATAATCCACCGGCACTGTGATTATGCTCCCTGTAAATATGACGAACAAGTATGGAGTCAAATTGATTTTTGATATGAAATACTTCGTCTAGCAACATAATGAGTGTGTGTGTGTGACATCTAGAATTCTTATTGATCCAATTTATAATAATATTTGAATCCCCATAAATCTGTAACTTTCTACATCCATGATAAAAAGCAAAATGCATAAGATGGCAAAGAGTTATGAGTCCCCCCCCCCACCCCTTTTGGTCCATAGTAAAGGATTCTTAGTTGCCCTTTGCTACTGATCATCCTTCTTTTCTTCATCTTAATCCCGGTTAAGGATTCTTCATTACCCTTTGCCCTGGTTAGGACTACCTCATCCATTTGAACTCGTGAATTTGCTTTTTCTTGTTCTAGCCTGCCTTGTGAACTCTTGCTTTAGTGATTGGTCTGATCCGGTTAAGCCACTCTTTGATTGAATCCATAGCCCAATGAACTGAATACTTGTTTTGTCCATCTTTTTTCTTAAGTCCACCACCCAATCAAAACCAAAACATCATGACCACTAATAACTAGCCTGAAATCCTACCCAAAACAAAGTTAAATTATAAAGAGAGATCCCTCTCTAGACTTAGGTTGGAGAGAACCTGAGTCTAAAAGATTAGGTTTGTGGTTACCTCAGATTATTCCTTCTTTTATAACTTTTAGGGAAGACTTCTGAGTGATAACACATGTGACCTTTCATGACCTGCTCATTTTCTATTGCATGCCGTGTGGAAACCTAATGTGGCGTAGTGTTCTATTGTCAACCTATTATAGCTGCTGCGATAACCCTCCAAAATCCCCGAACCTTCAAAATTTTTAAGCCACTAAACTATCCCCATGACTATTGCCTATTCTCAAAAATTCTTTGTCATCCTAAACTCTTTTCATCTCGGCACAAGCCTAACTCCCGAAAACCCTCCAAGGATTTTGATCTTTCCTAAGTCTCAGGTCGCATTAGAACGACTCTTATGAGCCTAAAAATCAGGACCATGTGACCTACTCCAATTTGTGATTAAGTCAAGTTGCTAGGTTGCATAGAAAATTCCTCGACTTGTCACACCCATGTGACTTTGCGACTTTGCAACCTCTCTAGGTCGCAAGGTCACAGGGTTGCAACATTGCCTATATAAGCACCTTCCGATCGATGCGACTTTACAACTCGGCGACCCCCTGAATTCACAAGATCGCAAGGTTTCAAAGGTCTTAAATCACACCTAGTACGACCTTGTGACCTCCACAACACGCACACATGTGACCAAAACTTATAAATAGTCGGTCTCGCTGGTCATTTGGACAAATCATCTTGGTTGCACGAGGGACAAAGAGGCTCAATGACTTGAAGGAGGCACGCAACCCTGTCAGGTAGGTGACTCTTCCCCTTCCCTGTTAATCATTTCCTCTTTCCATTTGGCCTTCTCTTCCACCCTGACCCTGCATATTCCAAATCAAGGGGTTTTTATCCAAGTCTTGACTCATTATTTTACTCAAAAAACCCTTGGCCACTTGATTTTTCTCTCAAGGGTCCCTTTGCTCAATCACTCTATCCATACTCATCCCAAACTCACCTGCATTCCCCAAGGACCAACTCATCTAGTCTTGGGAGTTCAAAAGATCCCATCTTGAGCCTCATTCCCCAAGCCAAGTTGCCCTGAGAGGCAAGTCACATGGATAAAAGCCACGATAGGCCAATAGATAAAACCTCGCAACCCTTGCGACCCCTACAATCCATCAATAACAATGACCTATACGACCCATGCGACTTGCAACCTGTGTGACCTAAATTTGTTTGTGACGTAGCCTACCAGTCACCAAGTTGCATGCTCATCTTCATGACCTCTATGACCCCATTGATCCCTGCTACCTTGCGACCTGCTAAGGACATGTTCTCTTGTGGATTTCTTAAGAAGTCTAGAAACTGATATTTATGATTGCTACTAAGAGTTATTCATGTCGTCTATCTCTTCGTGGGACTCTTTTCTTGACATGCCAGGTGACATTGATCTTCAATGCAACTCTATTTCTTACTTTGCTGATGAGATGGCACCTCTAGTAGTGAATTCTTCTCGCAAAAGCTTAGAAACCACTTTATAGGAGCTTCACCAGGCCCCACCACCCCCATCTATGAAGACACCATTTGCAACATTAACAAGAATATCAAGCTCTCCTAGTTCGATATCTACATGAAATTCTCTAAACAGGACATCCCTGAAGACTAGGAATATTTTCAAGTATACATCAACGTCAAAAGGTCAAGACTCCACAAGGTGGGCTCACACGCCTTAATTTCTCTGTGCGCTGAGAAAAATGATTGGATAATACAAAATACTGATATAGATTGATGGATAGTAAGGGACATGGTTGATTATTACAGGTTTCCTGAGAAGGAGGAAGCATTCAATACCCGACGGCTCTTGGGTTTTTTAATTCCAACCAAGGATATTCTGAGGGAGTGGTGGCAGGACCCGTCCAAGTTCTGAGTTAGGAGTGACCAGATAAATAGGAAAGATGGGGTAAAAAATGTTTATGAGCTTATTATCACTATGATGAACCATTTGTATGGCAGGGCAGATATTGATGTCTTCCATGGGACATGTGTCCCGATCATGTACATCATCGCCACCAGGGGTACAGTTTCCAACTGGGCCAACATCTTAGCTTCTGCATTAAGGACCAATATAGTTGTAGCTAAAAAACCTGAGGCAGACTAGTAGTCAGAGTTTTATATGGCCTCATACCTCCTAGATGTAGTTTGTGCAAGGTGGTGTTTTGACTACTGGAGCTACAATTGGACAACAACTGCAGCAGAACCTGTACATCAACATTACAAGGTTTTCTAGAACCCTGGCTATAAGGGTATGTTCAACACCATCTCTAAATCATTTATCTCCCTATTATATCAAGTGATTTTTGGAGAAGAGCCCCCTTGCATGTCGAAAAGAGCCATGGAGATTATCACTAAGGTGTTACATTGGTTCCCAATGTGGGAGGGGATATTCATCAGAGTTTTTGGTTCTTATAAGACCCCTCACGCACATCCTCATTTTCCACAGATAGAGTATTCATGCAGGAATTTTTCTATTAGATGACCCAAGGCTTTTCAAAGACACTAAGAAAAGGGAAGAAGAAGCCTTGGCTTGCATTCCCTCTCATTATCGAGGATTACACAATTGAAAAATTCAAGGAAGTGGAGGAAGAAGTTGAAGAGGTAAAGGGGTATCATTTTTTGACTTTGAACCACCACACCTATGACCCTGAAAGACTAGTAGTGGCTGACTGCAAAAGGGCTGACTTTAATTGGTTATATCCATATTCCAAGCATGCTCACAAAGACAAGATCAGGAATTGGTACAATGCTGCTAGGGAACTCAGCCCCAGTGAGCAACAAGAAATAGATGATGAGAAACATTAACATTCCTAGGAAAATGTAAGCCTTCAAGAAAGATCAACTTCTCTAAAGAGGAAGAAGGAGCAACAAAAGGCGATGGGGAAATATCAAGAAATGCAAGGATAAAGAGATGGAAGATCCCTCAAGTGACTAAGATGAAAGGGAAGATGATGAGACATTGAAACAGAGGAATGCGACTTTGGAAAGAAAAAAGAAAGAGATCAAAAGGAAAAGAGAAGAAGAACTCAACGACGGTCATAGGATTCAGGTGACCATCAACTCGAGGACCAACTTGGGAAAAGGAAGCGAATTGAGGAAGAAGACAAGCGGAAGCAACTAGAAGAGGAATGGTTTAAAAAGCAAGAAGATAATAAATCGAAAGAAGAAGAAGAGAGAAAGAGGTTGGAGAAAGAAAGTAAAGAGAAATAGGAGATGCAAAGATAGGCCAAGGAGCTAAGAAAGAAGTAGGAAGAGGAGGAACAAGAAAATAAGAAACTGGAAGAGGAACAAAGGAGGAAGGTAGAGGAAGAAAAGAGCAGAGAAGAAGAAGAGAAATTAAAGAAGTAACAAGAAGAGGCCTACAAGAAAGATCAACAGGAATCTAGACAAAAAAAACAGTTCAATGATCAAGTTGAGCTACCTCCATTGGATGTTCCCCCATCTACTCCCATCACGGAAGACAAATTCATCTCAAGGAACTAGGAATTCCCGATGAGGCTAAAAACAAAGTGTTAGACCTGACCAAACTCACTTTTGATCAGGTCAATTTCAAGATCATGAAATAAAGGAGAAAGTGTTATGCTAGGAACCCTGTAGAGCCTCTATCTGTGACCATGGAAAAGGAAATTGTCCTAGATACAACAATTAACCCAAGATGATCCCCTTCGATATGACCACTTATATGACTGTGAATGCGCTGAACATTGATAGGATGAACAAGAAAATAGCGAAGCTCTGAAACAAGATTTATGCATCTGAGCAGAGGGCTGTGAAAGAAGAATAAGATAAAAGGGGAATGGAAGAAGAAAACCCAACACTCCACTTAATTCACTCCAGAATGAAGGAGTTACATGCCATTATCAATGATGAAGCTGAATCCCTTAGGGGATCCATGGCGATGGTTTACGAGGAGATGTCAAAAATTCATCATTCTATGGCCCCAATTCTAGCCATACCAACTAACACAAAATAAAAGTATGTCATGCTAAAGGAGGTCGTCACAACTTTGGATAACATTCATGAGTGAACCAACAAGTATCCAAAGGCACTGACGATACTCCCAAAGAAATATTTGATCACCACACAAAAAGACAAAGTCCAGCTTTGCATCAAGATCCAATCATGGGTCAAACTAGCCAGAGAGGTAGACAAAGTTCTAGCTTCCTACAAGCATCTTTTGAGTGGTTTGGAGTCAGTGATTGAGAACCATGGGGTTCCTTCTATTGGGGCAATTGGACAAGTAATGAAGCAAGAGGACATCTCACAGGAGGTTCAGGAATTCGCTGATACCTACATGAAAGTCGCTGACTCAGACGACTTGCAGGTTACAAAGGAGAACATCACACAATACGTGGTGGAACTAGTGAGAATGTACACAAAGCTGATGACCTTAGCCAATTAGGTTAATGGCAAAAGAAGCACTCTCATCCCGGACGCCCTCGAATGTCTGCACATGCATGATGAGGAACAACCAAAGACAGTGCCCATAGCTATTGAATACAGTATTTGGCAGAATTGCCTCATGGAACAACTACATTTAGACATTCCATAATTGTCTATTGTTAAGTTGATAGGATATAATTTGCTCATTTTGTTAAAAATAGCAAGATAGAATAGAGTAGGACAAATTAGGGACCTGAAGAGTCAGAAGGAAGTCTAAAAGTCACGAGGAAGTTGAAAGGTGATGAGGAAATCCAAGGGTCAAGGGTAGACCAAAATTCACCCTCTTTTCTATAAATACACCCTCATGGCATATTGTAAAAGGACTTTTAGCTTGGGACTTATTTTGGTACATATTGTTTTGAGAACTTGTGCTCTTCTAATAAATGAAGGAGTAATAGTTGTTTTCCACTATTGGATTGGATGAATACTTTATATTATGATGCCATGGATATTATTAGCTCGATGAATCGAAGGTTCCTATGAGCTTTTGATGTAAAGTCTCCTTGTGTAACTTCCTATGCTATGAATTTTGTTTGCAACACATGGATGATATATGATATACTAACTCTATGCTCATATTGATGAATCATTTTATTGATATTGACATAATTTTATTGTAGGTTGTGCACTCACTTGTGTTTGTTAATTCTTAGCCATTTTGAACTCATTCATAGTTGTTAAGTGTATTCTTTAGATATGTGTGATCTTATTTGAATTTTTGCTAACAATGCTTTACTTAAGATTCATGTTGTGAAGTTCTAATATTTCTATTTATGGTATTCGTGTTATGGAACATTCATCAGTTACTCTCTTGTGTTTGTTGAAGTTTATGTGTTCTTCTTAATTGGTATTCCACTTTTCGTCCAAAGAAAACTTCAACCACTTGTACGAAATTTGGGCCTACATACCAGACAAGGTCCCTAAATCAAATAGTGTAGAGTCTAGTTCGGATTCGGCATTGGGTAGATTCCCTTGCTATTGGTTGTTAATTCCAGCCCATCAATAGATTTGGCACTAGAAGGAGGGCCAGATGGCTAGCACCAACACACACCCTTGCACAAAAACTTCCCATCAAGCTAGTAATCGGCCCCATCCTGCTTCCCCTGAAACACCTCTTCACCCCGCCTTTGGCTGACTTTTTGGGAATCTCCAGCTCATGGAATCCCAACTTCCTCCACTCGAGGACACCCTGGTAGGGGAGGAAGCCCCTCCCTAAGAAGTCACATATGATCAATTGAGGGAGTTTTGCCCTATTACTCGTTAGTTTGCTAGAGGTTTGAAGTGCATCGCCGCCACTAGCTCCCTACCTAATCCACACACCTCCAAGCCTCACCATCCGCATCAAGGCATCCTGGTTAATTCGTTACCACATATAATTGGGATGAGTTTGGATGATTATGCAGATGTTGTAGGAAGGCTCTCACTTGAGGGGTTGGAAAGCCCCCCAAAATATGAAAGAGAAGGCCCAAGGAACACAGTCACAGGGGGTAACAATTGTTGCGTGTGGAGCCTGATTATCTTCTGTATTCAAAGGTATCGCCACATTGCACCCCAGTTCGAAATATTCGCTGTAGGGGGGTTCCAGGGGGGGCGACTGCTACCTTTTGGGAGCGCCCCCCCTAGCGGGGGGTTTCTGGGGCAGAACCCCCAAAGCTAAGAATAGATGTAAAATTGCCTTGTAAAAGTATAGTAATTTCTAGTCAATTTGGGCCATTCATCAGGCGGAGATCTGACGATAGAAGTTATGTTTAATTTAGGGTTTTTTTCCCTAGAAGGCAACCCCTCACTATATATGTGGGAATTGTATTGCGTTTATGTACATCTGTATTATGAGTGAGGAACATAGAGGAGATTGAGAGCGAAGAGGGAGTTACAACAGATCTGCTGTAGGTTTTATCTCTTCAGTTTTCTGGATAATATAATAAAAGAAGGTCTGGCTGTTTCTCTGTGGATGTAGCCCAAACTGGGTGAACCACGTATAGTTGTGTCTCTCTTGTTTTATGCATTTTCTGTGTTTATATTTCTGCAATATTTTATGTGTTCCATTGCTCTGTAATATATAATTTTCTAACAACTGGTATCAGAGCCGAAGGTCTATTTGGCTGATAAAATCGCAGGAGAGAAGGGTTCCTGGTTCGAGTGGGAGCAATGGCGGAAGATGGTAGGTTTAGGGTCGAAAAATTCAACAGCCAAAACTACCATCTGTGGAAGATGCAGATGGAATATTATCTATATCAGAGAGATCTGTACCTACCATTAAGCGGAAAGACAAAGAAGCCGACGAGTATGACAGACACAGAATGGGATATTCTCGACAGAAAGGCACTTGGAACAATACAGTTGTGCCTAGCGGCGTCGGTAGCGTTTAATATTTCAAAGGAAACGACAACATAGGGTTTAATGTCAGCATTGGCCAAACTATATGAAAAACCCTCAGCCTCAAATAAGGTATTTCTTATGAAGCATTTATTTAATATGAAGACGTCAGAAGGTGGATATGTTGCAGACCATTTAAATGATTTTTATAGTTACAAGTCAGTTAAGTTCTATAGGGGTAACTTTTGATGATGAAGTTAGGGCTTTGTTATTTCTGTGCTCGTTGCCAGAAAGTTGAAATGGTTTAGTTATGGCCATTAGATAACTCTGTCTCTAGATCTAGTAATTTAAAGTTTGATGATGTTGTCGGTGCAATCCTTCACGAGGAAATGCGATGGAAAAGCTCCAGTGAGACATCAGGTAATGCTTTAACTGCAGAGACTAGGGGAAGAAAAATAGAAAGAGGAAAGAGCCCAGGATATCACAGTAGGTCAAGAAAAGCCAGATCCAAGTCTAGATTGGGGATAGTGTGCTGGAAATGCGGGAAGAAAGGACACCCAAAGAAAGACTGCAAGTCTCGGAAGGGAAAAGAAGGAGATGCGCAACAAGAAACTAATCATGAAGTGAATGTAACAAGTGATGTGTTGCAAGATGCTTTGATTCTTTCTTTAGAAAATATTATTGATGCCTGGGTGGTAGATTTAGGGGCCTCATTCCATGCTACACCTGATAAGAAACATTTTCATGATTATGTTCAAGGGGATTTTGGATAGGGTCGATTGGGTGATGATAAACCCTGTAAAATCGTTGGAATAGGTACAATTTTCATAAAACAACAAATTGAAATCAGTGGCTATTGAAGGAGGTAAGGCATGTTCCAGATCTGAAGAAAAATCTGATTTCAACAGGGCAGTTGGGAGGTGAAGGTTGTGTAACTACTTTCATAGATAAAACATGGAAGGTCACTAAAGGATCCCTGGTAATAATGAAAGGAGGAAAGGTTGGTACATCTATTTATGCAATGGTATTTCTAATTCTGTTAATGCTTTAACCTCGACAGGAGAAGATACAACATTGTGGCATCACAAACTCGGGCACATGAGTGAGAAGGGGATGCAGATTCTTCACTCAAGAAATTTGATGCCAGGTTTGAAGCATGTTGATTTAAAATTCTGTGAGAATTGTGTTTATGGAAAACAGAAGAGAGTCAGATTCCTTAGAGTTGGGAAAGAAAAGAAAATCGAAAAATTAGAGCTTGTGCATACAGATGTATGGGGACCTGCTCAGGTATCATTTCTTGGTGGCTCTCATTATTATGTTACATTTATTGATGATGCAACTAGAAAAACCTGGATTTATTGTATTCAAAATAAATCTGATGTATTTGATACTTTCAAGAAATGGAAAGCTTTGGTTGAAAATGAGACAAGAAAAAGGTTGAAGTGTCTCAGATCAGACAATGGAGGTGAATATTGCAGCAAATATTTTGATAGGTACTGTTGTGAGAATGGAATTCACAGAGAGAAGATAGTTCCAGGAACACCACAAGAAAATGGTGTGTTAGAAAGGATGAATAGGACAATCATGGAGCATGCAAGGTGCATGAGATTGCATGCAGGATTGCCTTTACAATTTTGGGTAGATGTTGTAGATACTGTTGTTTATCTAATAAACAGAGGGCCTTCAAGTTCCTTGGATGGTGGTATTCCAGAGGAGGCATGGATAGGTAAAAGGGTAAACTACTCTTTTTTAAAGACTTTTGGTTGTGAAGCCTTTGTCCACATTAACAAAGAAAATAGAACAAAGCTTGAGGCAAAATCAAAGAAATGTACCTTTATTGGATATGGTGTTAATGATTTTGTTTATCGCTTTTATGATTATGAAAAACATAAAATCATTAGGAGCTGAGACATAATATTCAATGAAAAGGTTTTGTATAAGGATCAGCTGTAGGAAAAGAAACAGGAAAAAGAAAACAGAGAATACACAGTGCTTGACGAGATCATAGAAAAAGTGATGGTGCCTGAAAATCATAATGATCAACAGCTAGAAAAACAACCACAATAGCAACAAGCACTTCAAACACCTGAAAGTGGTGTTAGACGATCTACCAGGATAAGTAGACCCCCTTAATGATACTCTCCTTCATTATATTATGTATTGTTTACTGATTCTGGTGAACCAGAATGTTATGAAGAATCAGTGCAGGTAGAAACTAGGAAGAAGTGGGAGCAAGCCATGAAAGAAGAGATGGACTCCTTAGCACATAACCAGACTTGGGACTTAGTCAGGTTGCCTGCAGGTAAAACAAAATTGTAGAATAAATGGGTTTACAAGTTGAAGGAAGAAGATGGACGTAGGAAAAGGTATAAAGCTAGACTTGTGGTGAAAGGGTTTGCGCAGAAGAAAGGTATTGATTTTGATGAAATATTTTCTCCTGTTGTTATAATGACTTCAATCAGAACTATTTTAAGTCTAGTAGTAGTTAAAGATTTGCATCTTGAGCAGTTAGATGTAAAGACAACCTTTCTACATGGGGATTTGGAGGAAGAGATATATATGCAGCAGCCGCAAGGATATGAGGTAAAAGGGAAGGAGAAACTAGTGTGCAGGTTGAAGAAGAGGTTGTATGGCTTAAAACAGGCTCCAAGGAAGTGGTATCTAAAATTTGACAAGTTTATGTCTGAACAAAGTTATATTAGATGTCACTCTGATCATTGTGTTTATTTGAAAAAGCAAAATGATGGCAGCTATATTATATTTCTATTGTATGTAGATGACATGCTTGTTTTAGGATCTAACATGCAGGAAATAAATGTGCTCAAAAGAAAATTGGCAAACTCATTTGCAATGAAGGAATTGGGTGCTGCAAAACAAATCCTTGGTATGAGAATAACTAGAGATAGGAAGAATCACAAATTAACATTGTATCAAAGTGAGTACATAGAAAAGGTGTTGAAAAGGTTTAATATGTAAAATGCAAAACCAGTTAGTATACCTTTGGCTATCCATTTCAAATTAAGTAAGGAGGCATGTCCCAAGACTTAGGAAGAAATGGATCATATGTCTAAAGTTCCATATGCATCAGTAGTTGGAGGCTTAATGTATGCAATGGTCTGCACAAGGCCTGATATTGCACATGCAGTGGGAGTTGTAAGCAGGTACATGAACAATCTAGGAAAGAACATTGGATGGCGGTGAAGTGGATTCTCAGGTATTTGAAAGGTACCACAAATCAAGCATTATGCTTTGGTGGTTCAAACATTTCTCTACAGGGATATGTTGATGCAGATATGGCAGGTGATAGAGATAACAGGAGGAGCACAACAGGGTATGTGTTTATTGTAGGTGGAACAACTGTCAGTTGGGTCTCAAAACTGCAAAGTGTTGTTGCACTCTCAACAACAGAAGCAGAGTATGTTGCTGCTACAGAGGCTAGTAAAGAAATGATTTGGTTACAAAGGTTTCTGGATGAATTGGGTAAGAAGTAGGAGTTGGCCAAGTTATACAGTGTTAGCCAGAGTGCCATACATCTTGCAAAGAACTCTGCATTTCATTCCAAGACTAAGCATATACAACTCAAGTACTATTTCATACGGTCAACATTGGAAGATGGACAATTGAAGCTAGAAAAGATGCACAATAGCGAGAATCCTGCAGATATGTTAACAAAAGTTGTAACCAGGGAGAAACTGAGAATCTGCTCAATTTCAATTGGTCTTCAAGCATGATGAAGAAGATGAGAAACAACTAGGTCCAAATTGGACTCATTTTCTAGCAAATGAAGCAGCGGCGGAGTTGCTATAATCAGTCTCCAAGTGGGAGATTGTTGGGTGTGGAGCCTGATTATCTTCTGTATTCAAAGGTATTGCCACATTGGACCCCAGTTGGAAATGGGGCGGCAATTCCGCCCGTAAAATATTCACCGTAGGAGGGTCCAGGGGGGCGGCTACAACCTTTTGGGAGCCCCCCCCTGGCGGGGGGTTTCGGGGGTAGCGCCCCCAAAGCTAAGAATAGATGTAAAATTGCCTTGTAAACGTATAGTAATTTCTAGTCAATCTGGGTCGTTCATTAGGCAGATATCTGACGGTAGAAGTTATGTTTAATTTAGGGTTTTTTGCCCTATAAGGCAACCCCTCACTATATATGAGGGAATTGTATTGCGTCTATGTACATCTGTATTCTGAGTGAGGAAGAGAGAGGAGATTGAGAATGAAGAGGGAGTTACAGCGGATCTATTGTAGGTTGTATCTCTTCAGTTTGCTAGATAATATAATAAAAGAAGGACTGGTTGTTTCTCCTTTGATGTAGCCCAAACTGGGTGAACCACGTATATTTGTGTCTCTCTTGTTTTATGCGGGAGGAAGAGACATGGGAAAAATAATCAACTAATGCCGAAGGATACCCGAGCCAACAACAAATCGCTAAGGGGAAACATTTAGGTGCCCATAGGGCAAGGCGACAAGGAGAATATAAGAAACCACATTAATTTAGACAATGTTAATCCTCCTCATAATGAGCGGATTTTTAGGTTTCCTAGGAACCTGGAAAATTTTAGAAATATTAGGAACTTACAAGACTTAGGGAATTTGAGAGTTCCCTGGGGTAATGGAAGACAACCACCCCTCACATGTGGGGGCTCAGGAATTTAAAGTGATTATGAGGAAAATGCCAATTGTGTCCTATTTCCTCCCCCGCCGAGAGGAAATTGGTGAAAACCCTTAGATTGGATGGGCCAGTCCCCTTTAGGTATTTGAGGCCCCCTCCATGATATGCCTCATCAACCCAAGAAACACCTTCCAAAGTTTGATCCTAAAAAGGGAACCACGACCGAGGATCATATCAATAATTTTTACCTACCCTGCAAATGATGAAGGTGTAATACAATGATGTAGATTGTAGACCTTTCCTCACACCTTCGAAAATAAAGCTGCAACCTGGTATCGATCCCTCCCCATGACATCAATTTGAACTTGGGAGGAGTTCCAGAAAACATTTGTCGAAATTTTTTCGGAAGATAAGAAACCTTCCATGTTCTTGACTGAGTTGAGCACATTGAAGTTTCATAAGAAGGAAAAGGTGGAGGATTTTAACTAGCGATTTACTACCATATTAAATAAGTTTCTAACGGATGTGGCTCTAGATGATTCTATTACAGTCAACTATTATACTAGGGCCCTCCCACAAGATATCGTTGTGTTTGTCAAGCGTGAACCCAAAGCCACCTTAGTAGAGAATTTTGCAGAAGCTCTTTCGGTAGAGAAATATTTGTTGTTTATGGGTGTGTCAGGTCAATTTGATAAGTAAACTAACGCAAGTGTTTTACTTGTCAATCTGGGTTTGTAGACTTGGAAGAATGTCCAAAGTATATGGATTTCAGGTAAAGTCAATTTTGGAAGGCAAGGCTCAAAGGTTAAAGGAAATTCATATTACAAATAAGTTCTAAGTTTAAAGAAAATAAAAAGTCTTTGATTCAAGATGCAGTAAACAAAAGAAGAGGCTCCTAACTTAGGAGGTTTTGGTTGTCCTTCCCCAAAGTACTATGCTCAAGAAGAGAAACTAAAGAGAAGTAGTTTGTGATGCGTAGAAAGCAAGAGAAGAGGCTCCTAACTTAGGAGGTCCTGGTTGTCCTTCCTCACAGTTATACGCCAACAACATTACCATTACATCAAATCACAAACTAAATTCAAGAAATGCAAAAGGATGATTTTTAGTTGTGATTCATAATTTTATAGAAAGAGAATTTAACTTAAATCTTTCGTTGTCCTTTTGTACGCAAATTAGATTTTAAATGAAAATCATCCAAAAATCATATATAAATCATAACACATCTAAGTAACTAAATCATAAAACTGAAGCAAGAAATACTAAATCAAAACAATGCTAATTTATACAAAATTTAACCCAAGTGTACTTAGCTTGGTATGGGGGCCCTCCAACCTTACCTTGTACACCTAAAGAACTCTTCAGTTACAACTAACTTAATAAATCATCCATAACATGAACAAAAAATATAACAGTAGAAATGTTTCTTCAAATTATCTCAAAAGCCTCCAATAATCTTAAAACAAAATTACACACACACGTACACTTACACCTTTGAATTGTCCATAAACCTTGTTTAAATAAGAAAATCATAAAAAAAAAAATTCTATAATGACTCTAACAACCTTATTAATCCTAATCCATCCATACAGGTCGAACTCATCAAGTCTGGTTCAAAAAATTAGGAAAAATCCAACAAAATAATAAATCTGCTCCTTTTTACTAAGGGTTCCTGAATGACAGGTCAAGTTTGACCAGCATTGATCGAGCCCGTTTTTGCTCACTTTGACTGAACCAATAGGTGTTTCTTCATTCGTGGTTCTCAATATTTCCAAATATGTGCTCAGATCTAGCCCAGGTGTCTTGCACATGTCACTTTAATGGAGCTATTACGAGAATTTTTAATGCAGTCCAAATTTACTCTTAAAACCGAATTTGTACAAAAATTTCTAAAAATTGAAAAAATTAATTTAGTTACCTAAATATAAAAAATAGTACTAAAATGAGGCATATATAGGTGAAATAGGATGGAACATGGTGGTAAATAAATGGATTTAGGATAGGAAAAGATGATCAAAATTGAGGGCCAACATCTCCCCCTTGTTGATGTTCAAGCATGTCCTCATCCTTGCCTCGTCCGCTTGGATCTCCTGAGTGATGATGCCCCTGCCGTTCTTGATCTTGTAGTTTCTTCCTGTGCAACCTGAAGGAGAATGTCAATACCCTCATGTTTCTCTTCTTTGTAGATGACATTCTTTACTTTTTCTCCTTCCTTTTCTCTATTTTTCTAGAAATAAATTCCAACCTTTCTCTTTAAAGTGTTGTCCTTTGTAGTATTCTTCACTTATCAGTGGAAAACTTGTGGCTTGGGCTACGTATTCCATAGTGATGGGAACAAAAATTCTGAACTAGAATTCTGATTTGGACCACTGCCGTATACCCATAAAAACAAGGAGAGATACTGAACTGAAATGTCAAATTTCTGGACTGATATGTCAATTTTGATCAAAGAGTTTTAGGTCTAGCACTAAAATCGATTTCTGAAAAATATTTATGCTTCTTACAATCTTTTGATCACTACCCTTCTTTATAACTAAATTTAGGACATCTACAGGTTTGATTTTAACCTGCTCTGCCTTCAACTTTTAAAATCTAAATCATACTTGTTTCAAAAATCGAATTTTAACCTTCTCTGCCTCGAAATTCGATTTTCTAGAAATAATTACCCATTTTGCCTTCAACTTTTAAAATCGAAACCATACTTGTTTCAGAAATCAAATTTTAAACTTCTCTTCCTTGAAATCAATTTTCTGGAAATAATTACCCACTCCGCCTTTAGAGATCCTCAAATTCTGAAATGAACAATCCTTCTGTTTCTTTAAAAATCAATTTTGGAAAATACTGCTCTCTGTCCTTCAAAATCAAAAATTGATTTTTTTAATAAACTCCTCTCTGTCCTTCAAAATCGATTTTAAAAATGAATCTCTTTTCTTCATAATCGATTTTGGAAATACAAAATTCTTTGTCCTTAAAAGCAATTTTGGAAAAGAAAATCTAACCTGGAGAAATTAATTTTTTAAGATAGGAATGAAAATCAACCCACTCTGTCTTCTTAGAAATCAAAATCAAACTTCTTCTGCTTTTTTAGAAATCGAAATTGATCTCTTCTCAGCCTTTTAGAACTTGAAATCAGATATGAAGATGAGTAATTAACTCTCTGTTCTTCCAGAAATCAAAATTGATTTCTTCTTTTTCTTCTTATAATCTGTGTTCACTGCTTAGAAATTAAATCTTCAAGGAAATCGAATTCTGAAGTTGAATGCAAAGTTTTAATGCCATATGTAGTTGGGAACTCAGATTTGCCACCAATTTTTTGCTTGCTTGGAGTTTGAACGTTGTTACTAGAGTTTACTCAACCAATTCGTCCACAAAGCAATATATCTTCTCTATTGTTACATTTGGCATCACAACAACATGGGCAATGTTTCCTTAGCATGCAAGTTGCCACCTCCAGACAAATGTTTCTTCCTGTGATCTCTTTTTATGTGTTCTACTAGCGTTATTTTTTCTTCCTTCACAGGCAGTTGAGATTCATCCACTTCCACAACACTTGGCAACAACTGTTGTTCCCAAATTTTTTTCCTGCATATTCTAGATCCTTCTCAATCTTATCCACAATTGACTCCCTTGCATAACCTTGATATTCTCTTGCAGAAGTCATCTTTACCCTCTGCTGAATGAAGACTTCCATATTTTCTCAACTTTTCTCTTCGATAGAAGGAATTTCTTCGAAGGAAAGATGCAATCCCTTGATTTCCTTAACTAGAAAATCTACCTCTAGCGTAGTCATTTTAGACCAAATGTCTCTGAACTACTTTTCAGCATCTCTGAGATCATTTTCTCTTCTATCTCTCAATTTTCGTGTATTTCCATCTCCAGGTGCGCCCGTCTCTGCTTGTTGTTTTGACATTCTTTCAATATTCGTCTGAATATCCAAATATAAGTCTGCAATCTTCTCAGATTGTTTTAACAACTTTGTCTCTTCTCTTTTCATGTGTGCTAATGCTGTCTCCATATCAATTAGAGCTTTACTCCACAAGGTCTGACTTTTAGCTCCAATCACCTCAACAGCATCTCTTAGATTTTTCATTTGAGTTTGCACATTCACATCTGTTTTATATTAATCCAATGTACTAAGTTCCTCCAGTATTTTCTCAAGCATAGATATTGTATCAAGCAACTCCTGCTTATATGCAAAAATGTTCTTATTTCCCTTGTCATCCTATACATGTTTGTTTCGAATAACGTTTGCATTGGAGACAGTGGCAATTGCAGGCGCTGCACATACTTTCCCCAAAAGAGCTCCGTGAGGGGAAAAAAGTTAATGTTGAGAAAATTATTACCATGATCGCTAATCTCCGAAAACCCTCCAGTACCAAAATTCCATCACTTCGATGTACCTGTAATCTCATCGTCGACGTCTGGCTCAGTGATCGCAAGGAAACTCATATGAATATTCTTGCTAAGCACAATTTCTTTCTTTTCTCCATTTCCAAAACCTTGGCCATTATGGAATTTGATAACAATACCTATTAATTTATCTTGAATGCACCCCTTCTCGAAATTTCAGCCTGAATGAATTCAGTGCCACATTTTTGTTTTGTCCATAAATGTTTTCACCATTCAGATCAAGACCCATGCTACAAGATGTTCTTCATTCCATCTTGTTTTGAGTATCATCAGTCAAAACTGCCTCTGATTAGGCACTAAGGTGTGGGAAAATATTGGATTTTGGTCGGTATCTATCCCTGCGGCCTGTATATGAACCCCTCACAATGCAACCTCGCTTGTACCCTCTCCTATCACAAGGAAAACAATGCCACGACGTTCTGACGAAGACGTGGTTTGTTTATCACTAATTTGTCTCCCAGTGATCTCCGTAAAGCTCAATAATATTAAAACCAAAATGAGGATCTTCATCGTGAAAATCTAGCTTCCCTAACCGCGTGTTTTTCTATATCTTAGCAGAACCCTCTTCGAATAACGTACTCCTCAATAAATATGGAATAGATCTCCATTTTTCTCAGCTGCGTCATCCTCAAAAATCATAATCTAGAGTTTGAATGAAGACTTGGAGTTTGAGTGAAGGATGAACATTCTCCCTTTGGTGATCGTTGTGACAGATTCCAGTAGTTCTCCTCATCTATAGCTGCACATAGTCTTCTAGTGCTACTTCACAGTTGAGAACTTGGATTGGCTAGCACATTTTTCAATGTAAACTGAAGCTTTTCAAATACAAATGTAAATGTGAACTAGAGTTTGTCACCTACACTGACAGCCATTTATAGATCACTAAAAACATTTTAATCCGGATCTCATTCCTATTCAAACTCAACTATGAAATTCTTGGGATTTTGAGTGAATATTTCCATGTTTTAGTTGGCAGGGTTATCATTAATGAAACACAATGTTTTCTTCTACTCCTTGTCAATATTTTTGGCATAAAAATCTACACATTCCCTATTCCTCTATTTTCCATTTTAGAAGGTTGCATTCTCTACTTGAACTATGGCATTATTTCTCTGTGAAATTCTCTGCATGAAGGTTTTGACCAGTTTCCTCTCTGTGTAGATTGAATTTCTCCCTTCTTTCAGTGTGAAAGTGCTGTGTTCGACCTCTGAACATTTGCCTCTGCTTTTGCTTCTATGAATGCTTACTCTGTGTGTGTGAATGTTTTGCTGTTTATGAAACTCAATTTCTACATTTGTGAATGTTTGACCAGAGTTTGAAAATTTTCACCCATGGAAAATGCTGCCTATACACATTTCAATGCATATAACCCAAATCAATTTTAATATGTGCCATCATATATTTCACTTGCCCTTTTTTTTATGCATATAACTCTTTTTTATTTACTTATTTTATGAATGTAATGTCCTTCTCCTATTTGCTACATATTTGCTTTTCATCATTTTTTACTGCTCATTGAATGTTCATCATATTCTTGCATTGCATATCCATTTAGTTATTTTCCAATTCCTTTTGGTAATAATTTGTTCATACCCTTTGTCCTTGCATGATGTATTTCTTACTCTTCCAAGGTGACTCTTTTGAAATGACCATTTTAGGTCATTTCAAATCTAAAAATAGAGTAAAACAAACATATCATTATAGATTAAATAAATATATTATTGCATCATTCACCAACCCATTCTTGTTTTGTAGGCATTTGAGACTAATTTTTCTTGTTTTGTAGGCAATTTTCCATGATGCAGAAAGTTTTTCGCCCAAAAAGGAAAGGTAGCCAAAAAGTTTGGTAAAAAATGCAAATGAATGTGGTTGAGTGAATGTAAAGTTAATGAATGTAATAAGGTGAATGAACACTGTAAGAGGTAAATGTATATAATGTAGGGTGAATGTAGAATAATCTAAGATGATATATACATGGATAGGGGTACTGCATATTCAAGTTTAAACTAGTTTATCAATCTTAGAATTTTTTTATAAATCGAAGGCATTAAGAATACTTTAAACTTACAGTACTTTCCTTTAGCTCATTGGCAATTCTTTTCTTCTATTGATGATGACCTTAGCTCTTTCTTCAACAATTGACCTTTTTCTAATGATGATGATACTTTGACCTCAAAATGAATTCTGCTGAATGATTTTTCTATATTGTAGATGCCTGTAACTGCTTCTCAGGTACCTTTGATGTTGATTTTAAGATGAATAATCAGGTCGCTTCTGCAATAACATATGACATGGATGTTTTTTAGGTCCCTTACTGATAAATTATGATGTCTCAGGTCCCTTTTGAAATATAGCTACTTGACATTAAACCAGTGGCATAGTTTGTTGGTTTACTATGAATTTTCCCCCTTGTTGATCTTGAGACTTGTCCTGAAGTCTAGAAATTTTGGAGGATGATTCTGAAAAATGAATTTGAAAAACATAAAAGAGAATTTATATTGGCAAAAAAAAGTTGGTTTTTTTGATATGAATTCAATTTTGTATTGTGCTAGTATTTTGGATTTTCACAAACAAACTCCTTTATTATTTTTTATTTTTTTTTCTTTTTATTTTCTAGATGGAGGTGGGGTATAATGGTGTAGGGAAGTATGGAAGCTTATGAAAGTAAGATAGGTTTAAATCATGATCTAGGAGTAGATGGATAGATAGATAATAGATATGGACTTCAATATGGTAGATTTGAATGATTGTGAAACTTAGCATACAATATGGTAGATGAATGAGATCATGAACAATATGGATTATGAAAGGCTTCTTAGGCAATGTATGTGACTTTTAATAGTACAAAAACTGACGTCTTCTTCTGATGATTAGCTTCATGACTTTTTCCTTGATCTTGATTCATGTTGTTGGGTTGTTGGTGTTGTTGGTTAGTAACTGAAAGCAAGCTTCAAGATTTCTAAGTTTCCTCGAATGAACTCAACATCAAGTGAATTCCACTTTACTTTGACTTTGAAATTTTCATTTCATATTCATAGATATGATTTTTTAAAGATTGACTTTGAATAGTCCTTCATCCATGGAGTTCACTCCTTAGTTCTTCTTATGACCTGCAAAAACATAGCATTTGCTTGGAATACAATATTAGACAATGGAGGAAGATAGGTTTACAATCTCTCTTCTTCCAAGAAATATGTAAAATATCTACAAGAATTTCTTAAAAACAAGTCCAAAGATGATATACAAAGAAAATGAATTTGTTTACTCCTTGAGAAATGGTGGCAACCTAGACCTCCTAGCGGTATTTTTTTCACAAAATCTTCCTTGCATTTCCAATTAGAGTGATTCTAAATCCAGTTTGAAGTGAGTTCAAATGTCTACTTCTAGTATAAACGGGTTTTCAAAATGATTTTAAATGATACACTAAAAATGATGAGGCGTAACCTATTTGATAGAGCTACTTGTGAATGTTTGACTAGACCAACAGTTACTATTTGGAGTGTAAAGTTTTCGTTAAAGATCAGATCGATGTGATTTAGTCATTATTTGATATGTTAAATATGCCAATGATTAGTCAAGACCTAGAATTGTCACTATGCAGATTTTTTGACAAGCCGTTAGTATTTTGAGCATAACGTTTTCATATGATATCGGATTGAGGTTATTAAAATTGATTTGGAAACTAGATTACAAGGGCTATCTTCGCTATAAATATCATGTTAGACCCTTAAATCAAGGTTGTACTAACTCTGTCCTCAAAATTTCACTTGAGACCTTGTTTTCATTTTGATCATATCATTTTGATTTGTGATCCAAATTGAAAATTTCAAAATGGATTTAAAAAATATATTTCAAGAGATACCTTGTTTAAAAACATGCTTTGGAAATGATCCTGCATTTTTCCATGAAATCCTTCCAAATGAATATTGACAATGATTTGAAGAATTTATTCATGACAGTTTGAACAAAAGGTTTTATTGTGAACTCATTCTACCTATTTATTTAGTTATTCTATTCTATCCTACTCTATGGTATAAAAATAAGTCATTCTCTCAAGTATAAGAGAATTTCCAATGCATCAATTGTGTAACACGATCATAAGTAGACTCATATCTAAGTTTGAAAAATATACCTTAATAAATGCTTGGACATGAAAAGATAGTTGATCATAAAGATTTGATGCTAAAGAATGTTGAAAAATGGAGTGGTGTTGCAGCCTAATGACTGGTTGAAACCAAGTTTTGAAATGACCATTGTTTATTTGGTTCTCCTTAATTGTCATATCACAAAGTTATTCTTGTGGAATGTGTTCAAAATCATGAATGCAGAAGGGATCATATGCTATATATTCTTGAATTTCTAGATCTATTGTTTGAACTTCATTGCATGTGATCCATAACTCATTAATCTCCTTAAAAATATAACTAGAAGAAGCTTCTGGATTCTCTTCTTGTGGATCCTTTTCATGGATGCTTTGTTCCTATTCTATCTTTTGAAATGAAGATTCATCCCTAGTGACCATTCTGAATTGTGGACAAGAAAGAATGTGTTTGTGGTAGCATACCCTCCTTCTCTAAATGACTTCTTTAACATCATGTTTTTTAGATCTTTGTTTTGCAAATGGATTTTGTAGTTAATGAGTTTTTGTTTTTTGTTTGGGGGTTTTGTTTTGGGATCTACCTTTCTAATTTATGTCTAAATGTAAATAACCATAATGAAAAATGTTTTTGTTTTTGTGTTTTGTTTAAAGCTTCCTATTTTGACTAAATATGAATGTGCTTCCCCGGAAATGGCGCCAAAAATGTCAGGTCAATTTACTAAGTAAACTAACGCAGGTGTTTTACTTGTCAATCCAGTTTTGTAAACTTGGAAGCACATCCAAAGTATATGGATTTCAGGTAAAGTCAATTTCGGAAGGTAAGGATCAAAGGTTAAAGGAAATGCATATTAAAAATAAGTTCTAAGTTTAAAGAAACTAAAAAGTCTCTAATTCAAGATGCAGTAAGAAAAGGAAGAGGCTACAAACTTAGGACGTCCTGGTTGTCCTTCCCCATAGTACTGTCCTCAAGAAGAGAAACTAAAGAGCAGTAGTTTGTGATGTGTAGAAAGCAAGAGAAGAGGCTCCTAAGTTAGGAGGTCCTAGTTGTCCTTCCCCACAGTTCTAGTCTAACAACATTACCATTTGATCAAATCATAAACTCAATTCAAGAAACAATTCAAGAAATGCAAAAGGATGATTTTTAGTTGTGATTCATAATTTGATAGAAAGAGAATTGGACTTAAATCCTTGGTTGTCCTTTCGTACACAAATTAGATTTTAAACCAAAATCATCCAAAAATAATACAAAAATCATAACACATCTAAGTAACTAAATCATAAAATTGAAGCAAGAAATAATGAATAAACAATATGCTAATTTATATAAAATTTAACCAAAGTGTACTTAGCTTGGTATGGGGGCCCTCCAACCTTACGTTGTACACCTGAATAAATCTTTAGCTACAAATAACTTAATAAAGCATCCGCATCATGAACATCAAATAGAACAGTAGAAATGATTTTTCAAATTATCTCAAAAGTCTCCAAAAATCTTAATACAAAAATACACACACACCTACACTTACACCTTTGAATGGTCCATAAACTCTGTTTAAATAAGAAAATCCTAAAAAAACTTTTCTATAATAGATCTAACAACCTTATCAATCCTAATCCATCCATAGAAGTCAAACTCATCAATTTTGGTTCACAAAATCTAGAAAATTCCTACAAAATAATAAATCTGCTCCTTTTTACTAGGGATTCCTAAATGACAAGTCAAGTTTGACCAACGTTCACTGGTCCTGGTTTTTCTAAGTTTGACTGGACCAATAGGTCTTTCTTCATCTATTGTTCCCAAGGTTTCCAAATATGTGCTCAAATCTCTCCTAGGTGTCCTGCACATGTGACTTCAATGCAGCTATTACAGAAATTTTTAATGCAGTCCAAATTTGCTCTTAAAACCCAATTTTTACAATTATTTCTAAAAATTGAAAAACTTAATCTAGTTACCTAAATATGAAAAATAGGACTAAATGAAACATATATATGTGAAATAGGATGGAATATGGTAGTAAATAAATGGATTTAGGATAGGAAAATATGACCAAAATTGAGGGCCAACAGTGGGCCCTTGAGCATGAAACCTGAGAGGAGACTAAGCCATCAAGCAAGAAATCCCAAGCCTCAACTAGCAAGCCTAGTGATAAGGTCAAGGATTCCTTTGATTTCAATGGGTTAGCCAAATCCTTGAAGAAATTAATGAATGAGGTATTTGAATTGAAAATGAAGACTAGTGATACCTCTTCATGAAATAAACTAACAAAACCTTTCCTCAGAAAGACCAATAATCGACCCACGAAGTCATATCAAGGCTCGAATACGAATTTCAATGTGGAAGAACTTGGAAAAGATAATTTTTCACTTTATACCAAGCCTCTCATTCCGAGAAGACCTGCCCGCAATGGATCCATAACATGACTTCTTTGGTGACCCAACTCTTGGAAGATCAACCCATAGGAGAGGATGAGGAATAGTCTAACGACCCAAAAGTAGAAACCACAACTCCCAATGAAAATTTCGCTTTCGTTGTTGTAACCTTCGAAGTCATCCACAGGGGAGATGTCCAATCCCTTCAAGACGTTAATATAGGGGACACTCCCCCCATAGGCCTCTAAAGACTTACAACCTCAGGAGAAAGGGGGCATTAACATATTCCTCCCTGGAAGAGAAGAAGAAGGATTTACTAACGATAGTCCTTCCTCCTAACAATTCAATTCATCCATCCACCCCCTCTCCTAAGGTTTCATTTGGTCAAAGCTTTAAGGATGCTTCGGAAAGTGGTAAAGGAAATTCATCCACACCTACAACCTTGGCCAAGTCCGCCCTTTCCCCTTCACTCCCACAGATAACCCCGAAGGGCACCGCACCTTCGGACTTGGGGTATAACATCATCGAAGATATGAAGAAGACGCGAACCAAAATTTCACTTTATGAGCTTGCAAAGCTACCCAACCAACATGAAGTAATTGTTAAAGATTTTTCTACCACATCTTCAACCAACAAAGCTACCTTTTCAATAAAGACTAGCTCTCCTAGTCATTCCTAGGCCTCAGTCAACCTCCAAGCTATTGTTAATGTTGTGAATCTAAACTCGAGAGGTTCGAATCCGACATTCCTTTTAAATTCTAAAATATTCAACTATAATGTGCACACTTATCTTGTCGACTCTGGTGCATCAACCAATGTCATGCCCTTATCGGTGTGTCAAAAATTATACATTCAACCCGAGAACTCAAATGCCAAGATCATTCAATTGCATAGGTCTCAAGTCCTCATGTGGGTGAGTTTAACAATGTGATAATTAGGTTATCCTTTGACTCTAGGGTGGACCAATGGATCGATATAATTGCGATTGACATCTCAGAAGCATATGGTCTACTGCTCAGCAAGGACTGGTCGAGTAAACTCTAAGGGTATTTTTCCATAGATTGGTCCCACTTGTGGTTGCCTTAAAAAGGAAAGAAAAATCATATCAGAGTTAATGGTGAACCTTACATGAAGCATATGGTCATGGATCTTGAGGGTTCGAATGAGCCAATTAGTTATACTCTAGAGGAATTGGGAATGTGTTTTTTGGAAGATATTGGTTGTTATCAAGCCTCGCCATCACCCATCCCACTTTATACACAGCTGGAAACATTTCACAAATTTTAATTTCTTGTAGGTTATAATTCCAATGCATTAATAACACTATGTATTATGAGGCGCTTATCCTTGGGCTCAAGAAAACCATTAACAGGAAGGCTGAATGTTTGAAGGTGAGTGGTGATTCTAAAATCATTACAAGAGAGGTACAAAACACGATTAATTGTTTGTCACCACACCTAAAAAATTATCAGCAAGAGGTATGGCGTTTGATTTGTTCTTTTAAAGCTTTCAATAATTATGTTCCTAGGTTTAATAACATGGCCATTAATACTCTAGCTAATGATGTAGTCAGGTTTACACCTTTAAGGGATGGATTTTCAATTAAAAATATTTATAAACTTGCTCTCTTAGATAATGTAACTAATTTACGAATTTTCAATGATGATCAATATATACTGGATTTTATGGAAAACACTGAGGTGTTTAAAGATGCGGCAATAGAAGAGGAAGAACATGAAAGGACCCTGTAAGAGGAAGAAAATGAGTGCAAGGGAAACCCTATGCAAAAAAGTGCAGTGACACTGGAAATATTATTCAATCTGCAGAACCATTTCTTGGGCCCATTGAATGCCAAACACACAAAGTTCCACACTTTCACTTGAGAAAATCAACCTCGGGACTGAGACCGACACCAAATTCATCAACCTGGGTGTTGGGTTTTCTCCTAATGAAAGGCAGTCCCTCAACATCTCATTCAATAATTATCGTGACATATTTTCCTGGACATATGATGACTTGAAGATATATGACACCTGGATCATTCAACATGTTATTCCTATGAAAGAAGGGGTAAAACCATTTCAACATAAATTAAGGAAGGTACATCCCACATTAGAACCCCTCATTCAAAAGGAGCCAAAGAAATTGCTAGATGCACATATTATATTCAAAGTTAGGCACTCTACATGGATTTCAAACCTTGTTCTAGTACGAAAAAAGTCCGGTGAAATTTGGTTGTGTGTCGACTTATGGAATCTCAATTAGGCTTCGAACAAGGACAACTACTTAGTTCCCTCCATGGAACAGATTCTTCAAACAATTTCGAGGTCAGAAATGTTTTCCTTGCTTGATGGTTTCTCCAGGTATAACTAGGTGCTGGTGGCTGAACCAGACTGGTTAATGACCACCTTCAGAGCAAAGTGGGGAACATTCGCGTTTCGACGTATTCCCTTTGGAATTATCAATTCCAGAGCAACATTCCATAGGGTGATGGACATCGCTTTTAGATGTTTGATGGGTCAAAGTGTGGTTGTTTATTTAGATGATGTCACGATATTTTCAAAGAGGAGATTCAACCACCTTCACCATCTTAAGAAAATATTTGAGTGGTGCCAGAACTATGGGATTTCAATTAACCCCAAGAATATAATATTTGTTGTTTTAGAAGGAAATATTCTTGGGCATATCATCACCAAGGATGGAATCACCATCGATCCTGATCACGTGAAAGCTATCGCACAAATCCCTTTTCCTAGTGGCAAAAAATGTATGCAATCCTTCCTTGGTAAAATCAATTTTCTTCGCAAGTTTATCTTAGTTTTTGCCTGGATTGTCAAGCCATTGTAGAATATGATAAAGAAGGACTCATTGTTCAAATGGAACCAAGAAGAGAAGGAATTATTGGATCATATAAACAAATCTATCATTGAATCACCTTCCCTCTACAACCCTGATTTTAGCAAGGACTTCATCCTATACACTTTCAACTCAGATTCATCCTTACTTGTTGTGATTACACAGAAGGATAGTAACAATGATAAGCGACCTATATCATTTATGAGCATGGGAATACAGGGCACATAACTAAAATACCAAGACATAGATAAGAAGGTGTATGCGGTCTACAAGGCGGTGAAAGATTTCAGACCTTATATTCTCAAGAACCGTGTCACTATGTTTGTTCCTCACCATTTTTTTAGGTCACTGTTCATTCAACAAGAGCTTGGTTAGAGGAGGGATAATTGGATGACCTGCCCCCAAGAATATGACTTGGAGTTCAAGCCCTCTCACATAGTTAAAGAGAAAGACCTATGCAAACTAACCGCTGAAGCTGCGGACCAGCAAAATGAAGAATTAGAAGGCTGGGATCACGAGATCGAGATGTACCAAAATGAACCCACCGACAGTCATGACTCTTCACCATGGTACACTAACTTGAAGCAGTATTTAGGGAAAGGGAATTTACCTCCTACCTTGTCCACGAAACTAAAAAGGGCAGTGAAACTCAAAGCTACATCCTACCAACTAATACATGGAAATTTGTTTCCTAAGCACCACCAAAATGTGTTACTTAAGTGTTTGGAATATGATGAAGCCCAATGGGTGGTAAAGGAGCTACATGATGGGTCGGAAGGAGGCCACTATGATGGCAACAACACTACACATAAGATCATGAGGGAATAATTCTAATGGCCCACCCTTTTCAAATATGCACACACTTATGCTCAAAAATTGCCCACATGTCAAATCAATGCAGGAAGACAACCTCAGTTGGCCACTCCCCTCCACTTTATCATAGTGGAAGAACCTTTTCAAGAATGGGGGATTAATGTCATCGGGGAAATCGTGTCACACTCATCAATGCAACATAGATATATACTCATGGCCACAGACCATTTCACGAGGTGGGTAGAAGCAATTCCATTATGGAAAATGAATGACTAAGAGGTAATATATTTTTTCAATTAGTACATCGTGGCCAGGTTCGGCATTCCAACATCCCTTGTTTTTGATAATGCTACTTATTTCTCGTCTTTAAAGTTATATGATTTTTATTTGGAAAATAACATTGTTTTAAAACATTCTGCTAACTATTACCTACAGGGAAATGGCCTAGCAGAATCCACTAACAAGAACCTAATCTACATCATAAAAAGACCTTGTTTTCACACCCAAAAAACTGGATCAATTCCCTAAGCAATGCCTTGTGGGCCAACCGAGTTACCCCAAAATTCTCTCGAAACATCCACTTATTTTCTGGTTTATGGGAAAGAAGCCATCTTACCGCACAACCTGTACCTTCCCGCTCTCCAGTTGTCACGAGTATTAGGGAATTTTTTTGGTCTAAAATGGGCCTCCTAAGGAAATTATAAAATAATAGTGGAAATAGTAAAATATAATTTGATTACATCATCAAATTTTAGAGGGAAGAAAAGAAAAAAACTATTTTTTTAACTCATATTTTCAACTTATCTCCCTATGGGTTTACTCAAATTTCAAGTAGAAACTCTCATTGGATGCATAATTTAATTCCTCATCCAAGGAGTAGCCATGTTTCATACTTTCGATGGACCCTGCTACATGAAAAATGAGAAATACATGAAAAATGTGATGTAATAATGTTTTTTCACGTATTTCTCATTTTTCATGTAGCAGGGTCCATCGAAAGTATGCAACATGGAATTAAAATTTTCATCAAATGATTACTCCTGCTCGAAATTTAAGTAAAACCTTAGGGAGATAAGTTGAAAATACGAGTTGAAAAAGTAGTTTTATTATTATATTATATTTTAATCTTTTTAGTTTTTTACTCCAAAAATGGTGAATCATCCCCCATGGTTGACATCATCATCTTGAATCCTATTGGTTCTTCTAAAGTTTATTTTGGTTGTACATTTTTCTTAGGAGTTCCATTTTAGACCTCAAAATTCCCCTAATGAGCCACGAGGCACCCCTTTCCATACCGTGCAAAATCGAATCGACACCCTCCTTAAACTGGAAGAGGAGAGACATAAGGATAGGGAAAAGTTTGTTGTTCACCAAATCCAAATCAAGATATGGTTTGATAATAAATCCGCAGGGAACAATGAGTTCAATGTGGGTGACCTAGTCTTGAAATGGGACAAGGAACATGAGGACAAAGGTAAACACACCAAGTTCCAGGCCAGCACACCCAGAGACTGTAAACTCTAGGAGGGAGGGTTGAACCATTTCCCATCAATTGCCAAGACCTTAATTTTTACTTCACTTACTAACCCTCAGAGTTGGTTATCCACCTTGTACTATATTTTCTTTCTTTTCCTTTCCTTTTATTAGCTTTTCCTTTCGTCTTTACCTTTCACCTTCTTTATACCTTTTGTTTTGGAGTCCTTTAATAATGTTTTGCCTTGAATAAAGCATCTAGAACGTCACTTTGAAGTTGAGATAGCCCCTACACTATTGGCTTAGATATGTTTCTTTTTGTGTTTGCACTTGAATGGACATAAAGTTGCGACCAAGGTAGAGTGTTGAACTTTGCTGTAATAGGGAACTCGATGTGGCCCATGGTACCCTATCCTTCAACAGTTAATCCTAGATCCTAATTTGGCTAGAAGTTTTGTATGAATCAGTTTATCTAGCTGACTCAAAAAGTGGAGGGGGAGAAAACTTTAATGAGCATACATATTTCAGAAAAATAATAAAGTCTTGAAAAACCAGAAACAACCTCTCTTGCAAGTAAAATAAGTTGGCATCCCTTGTTCGCCCAAGCTATTAATGCCATACGAATAAGTGCAAATAAGAACATGTGAATAAGTGCCAATGAGCACATGAATTAAATTAATAAGGGAAAAGAACTGAGAAAGGATTCCTCCACAGAGAGGAGATGTGATGAATCTCCCGAGGTGCTGTTCAGGCTCTCTGGTAGCAGAGCAATGTTTGAAATTTCTAGGTAGTCACACTCTTCCAGGGTATTATTCAGGCTCATTGGCAGCGGTGAAACACCGGAGATCTGTAACCACCATACCAAAAATCCTTAAAATTCATATAATTATTTGAATCTTACAGATCGAGTCAGCAGGAATGGTCCTTATTCTATGTGTGACAACAAGCCGCATCTTAGTAGCTTAAGAGTGTTGATCAATATTAAGGGAAGACCCGGAGGCAACAATTAGACCCACAACCTTAAGATGAAACACTCATTAAGTTCCATTTACCCAAGGCTAGGAGTAGTCAGAGATAATAGGGTTCTACCAGTTAATCGGCAATTATTGTAGCTACTGTAAAAACCCTCCAAAATTCTTGATCCTTCAAAAATTTGGATCCCTCGTAGGATCCCCATGACTGTCTCCTATTCTCAAAACCTCCTCATTCGACCTAACTGCTTTTCATCCTGACTCAAGCGTCAATCCTGAAAACCCTCAAAGGCTTGTGATATTTCCTAAGTCCGCATCAAATGACTCTTATGAGCCTAAAAAATGTGACCATGTGACCTACTCCAATTTGTGATTAAGTCAAGTCACTAGGTCACATGAAAAATTCCATAACCTGTCACACCCATGTGAAATTGTGACCTCTCTAGGTCGCAAGGTCGCAAAGGTCTAAAATCACTCCTACTGCATCCTTGCGACCTTCGTGATGTAACAACCCTAGTGAAAATTCAGTGTAATAAAAGTTAATAAAGGAAAAAATAATAACAACGGTTGATGGGACCTTATTCCAAGTGGAATGTTGGGCAAGACATCCTAGTGCGAGTGTTTAGGGGTTCATTAATGGCTAAGGAAATTGGCAAAGGAAATGTTATGAAACCAACTCACAAAAAGATACAAAAGATAGATCAACTCCTTAGAAATAAGCCTCTTCGAGGGGGCAAGCTCCTTTACCTTACACAAATGAACAATTCTTGGATGTTTCAAATGACAAAACCTCCTTTCTATATATAGGAGTCTAAGGGGTCACAATATAACCAAGCCGAACTAACAATAATAATATAAAGGCACAAAAATAGCAATAGAGGGATTCCATGGGGCACAATAATAACAATATGGGGACAATAGGGGCACAACAATACCAATAAGGGATACAACGACAATAATAATGGGGGAATCACTAGTATTATAGGGACCTAACATGCCCCTCTCCTTCAAAAAAGTGTTGTTCTCAACGCTTGAGTAGTTATGGATCCTTCTATATAAAATTCTTATCCTCCCATGTGGAATCTTCAACAGGTAAGTTCTTCCACTTGATGAGATACTCTGAAATTGATTGATTTCGTAGTTGTCGAGTTCTTGTTTCTTTGACTTCTTCAGGTTCCAATACGATTTTTCCTTCCTCATCAAGTTCTGACAATATTGTTTGAACTGGAAGCTTGTCACATATAACCTTCTTTAAGCATGAAACATGGAAAACTAGGTGCACTCGAGAAGATGCAGGAAGATCCAATTTGTACACCATAGTATCTATCTTTTGCAACACCTTGTACATATCAAATACTTTGGTGATAATTTATTATCCTTCTTAGCTTTCTTGAGGGACATTTATTTATATGGTTGTATTCATAGGAATACCCAATCACCTACATCAAAACTTCTTTCACTGTGATGTTGATCTGCCTGCGGTTTCATTCTATTCTGCGCTAAGGTGAGGTTATCCTTTAATATTTGGAGAACTTGTTGTTGATGCTTGATGTGATATTCCACTGCTTGAACCTTAGAATTTTCTCTTAAATATGATGTGATGGATAGTGGATGATATCCATAAAGTTCCATAAATGGGGTCATTTTTGTTGCAGTATGGAAGGAAGTGTTATACCACCATTCAGCCAGAGGCAACCATTTGACCCATTGTGTCTGTTTATCAGATACAAAGCAACGACGATATCCTTCCAAACATTTGTTTACTATCTTAGTTTACCCATCAGATTGAGGATGATAAGATGAGCTATGAGCTAACTAAGTAGCAAGACAAGAAAATAATTATGTCCACAAATTTCCAGTGAAAATGGGATCTCTGTCACTTACAATAATCTTTGGGTTTCCATGTAGCTTTTGAATTGTTTCCATAATTGCAGTAGAAACTATACTCGCTTTAAATACATGAGATAATGCACAAAAGTGTGCATACTTGGTAAGTCTGTCAACTACTACCATAATAACACTCTTTCCTTCAGACTTGGGTAAACCTGTGATAAAATCCATTGAAACCTCCTCCCAATGTTGGCTTGATGGATAAAGGTTGTAATAGTCCTAGGGTCTTAATTGTTTCAACTTTATTTTGTTGGAAAACCAAACATTTCACCACAAACTTTTGAATATATGATTTAAGGACATCCCAAAAAAAATCCTTCTTAACCCTGTGGTAGTGTTTTAGAAATCCTGAGTGCCCTCCTAAGGGAGAGGTGTGCAATTCCCTAAGAATCTTTTGTTTGAGTTGGGAATTATTACATAGGTATAACTGATCCTTGTACCATAATGAATCATTTTTCCAGCTAAATGTATCAGATGTATTGGGATCTTGATGTATCTTTTGAATGAGTTCCCACACTTCCTCATCATTCTTCCATTCATCCCTTGCTTTGTTTATCCAATCTGGTTGGATAATAGAAATGGCACAAAGAAATGCTTCCACATCCTCATCCTTTCTTGAGAGTGCATCTGCCACAACATTTTGCTTCCCTTTTTTGTAGATGATTTCAAAGTCATAATCCAAGATCTTTGTGACCTATTTCTGTTGCTCTTCTGAAGATAATTTTTGTTCTAAAAGGTAATTAAGACTATCATGATTTGTTTTTACCTTGAAGTGTCTTCCCATTAGGTAGGGTTTCCATTTCTTAATTGCATGTAGTATTGCCAGCATTTCCTTCTCATAAATAGCTTTGTGTAAATACTTTCCTTTGATTGGAAGACTTTCAAAAGCAATGGGTCTTTCTTCTTGCATTAAAACAACACCAATTCCATTTCCTCAGGCATCACATTCCACAATAAAGGTTTTTTGGGAAGTCTGGTGTAGCTAAGACTGGTGCTTGGCACATTGCCTCTTTAAGATGTTCAAAGGCCTTCGTTGCTTCTGGATTCCATGGAAATGCATCTTTCTTCAATAATGTTGTTAGAGGTGTTGCTATTCTCCCATAATTCTAACAAACTTGTGATAATACCCTGTCAACCCGAGAAATCCTTGTAGATGTTTTATGGATGTGGGGATTTTCCATTCCTTAATGGTTTTAATTTTGCTAGGGTATACCTTAACACCTTCATGAGATACAATATGACCCAGATATTCCACCTCTTGTACTCCAAAGAAAAATTTGGAGATTTTTGCATATAATTGCTTCTCCTCCAATAGTTTGAGCACCATGTCAACATGTTGGACATGATCCTTCCAAGAATTGTTGTAGATTAGTATGTCATCAAAAAATACTAACAAAATTTTTCTAAGGAAGGGTTTGAAAATGGAATTCATCAAACCTTGAAATGTAGAAGGTGCGTTAGTAAGGCCAAAAGGCATGACCAAAAATTCATAATGACCCTCATGAGTTCTAAATGTTGTTTTTGGAATGTCTTCAGTCTTCATTCTGATTTGATGATATCCTGAACGAAGATCCAACTTGGTGAAGTAAATTGATCCATGCAATTGATCCAATAATTCATCAATGACAGGAATGGGAAATTTATCTTTAGTAGTAAACTTGTTGAGCTCCCTATAATCTGGACACATGCACCATGATCCATCCTTCTTGTGAACCAACACTATTGGAGCAGAGAAAGAACTTTGACTAGGTTGAATTATACCAACCTCTAGCATTTCTACAACCATACGTTCAATTTCACTCTTTTGGACATAGAGATATCTGTAAGGCTTGATGTTTGGAGGAACACTTCCTGGAATCAAATTAATAGCATGATCATGATCACAAAAAGGTGGGAGGCCTTTGGGAGTCTCAAATACCTTGGAATGATTGTCCAAGACTTTTTGGAGATCTAGAGAAATGGATTATTTTGACGTGGGAACCTCTAGTGAACATAATTGTGAAATTATGCCTCGTTGTTCTTACTTTAGAAGCTTTGTCATTCCGTTAGAGCTGATTATCTTTCCCGGTTTCCCTGCGATACCCCTTAATTCAACTTCCTTTCCTTATGAAGAGAATTTCATGAAAGGTTCTTGAAAATTAAAAGCTACTATACCCAAGGATTGTGGCCATTGGACTCCTAGTACAACATAAACACCACCCATTGGAATGGAAAGGATTGGGTTATTCAATACATATTCTCCCATGGCTAGCTTGATATTATGGAACTTTCCTCAAAAATTTATGGTTCCTCCACTTGTAACCATCACTTGACACTCTGGTGCTAGATATAGGAAGCAATTCATTTCCTTGGCTATCTTACAATGAATAAAATTATGGGTACTTCCCGAATCAATCAACATTATTACCTTTTTCTTCTTGATATGCCCTTCTATCTTGATAGTTTGAGGAGAGGTAATTCTAGTCAATGAATTACAAGATATGGTTGGATTCATTTCTTCTTTTTCAAAGGTTTTTTCTTGGTGTATATCCTCTTCTTTTGACTTTTCTTGTTCCTTTTCTTCCTCCTCTTCACAATCTATGTAAAATAATTTCTTCTCGGCACACTTATGACCTTTAGTGCATTTTCTATCACAACTGTAACAAAGCCCTTTTGCTCATTTTTCTTCGAATTTTTGTGGTGTAAACCTTGTAGGTTGTGGATGGCTAGGGGCAGTAACACTTCCATCCTTATGATTGTGAGTGGTAGGCTTCCTTGTTGCCATAATTTTGCTTTCCATTTTACTTGCCAACCTGAATGCCTTCTCCAATGAATTTGGTTCCCAAAGGCGAACCTCATGTTGGATGTTATCCTTTAAAGTCCCTATGAACACATCAATCATATGCTCCTCTTGAATATCTTTTACCCTTATATTCAATTTTGGAAGTCCTCAATGAGATCCATCATTGAACCCTTTTTTTTGAGATTTATCAATTAGCTAAAAAGAGTGTTGCTTTTTGTATCCTCATAATGTGCTATTATTTCATCTGTAAAAATAGTCCAGGTGACAATTTGTTTATGAGCGTGTTGTGGCCACCAAAAACCCCCCTCTTTGTTTGGTATTATCAATAACACCAAGCAAATGGGGACCCTTAATAAAAAATCCAAAAAACATTTTATGAAAATTTTTGTATTCAACTCATTAAAACTGTATCGCATCGCGGGAAGAGAATAAAATATTTTCTTATGAGCATAATAAACTGCGAAGAAGCGACGCAAAATTCATCGCATCACATACATTATGAAGCGCTCTTAAATGAAAAATCTTAAGAAATCTCCGACGGCCGATATGCGACGTCACATATCACAACATCGCGTAAGCAACACACAATGATTGAATGACTAAGCGCGATCTGCAATGTCGCGATGAATGCGATCTGCGATAAATGCGATGTGCGATAAATGCGATCATGAATTTCTGCGATAACACATCTTGATGACGTGATCCGCGATGCTACGATGCGAGTCGCAGAAATCACCCATCGCAAATTTTTCTCGGTGCTGTATTCAAGGAAAGCTGTCCGTAAACCAAAATTGGGCACGCGCCTTAAAAGAAATTAATGAATGCACGCCAAAGTATTCAAGAAGGACAATTTTGTGTTTTTCGAAGAGTCAGTTCGCTATGGGTGTCATGATTTCATACATTCATAAGAGCTTAAAGCTTTCATGTCAATCTTTATTATCATTATTCTTTTCCTTTGTGTAAACTGTAAGACAGGAAATAACATGAAGCAATGTGCAGGAAACATCTAAGGAAAAGGTGAAAGCGTCAATGCTTGAAGAACAGAGAAGAGATGCCTTCATAAATGGATGCCGCATGCAATAGGACCACAGATTCCAGAGTATCACTCAACAGATGCTGATGTCAATAGGCCATCCAACGCTCAGAGTCAAAAGCGCACAAAAGCAGCATGTTTACAAAAGATCTTGAAGCTTATGCCCGATAAAGGAAAAAAAGGCGCTAAAGAAGGAAAACGCATCAGAAAAGCTCAGAACAAAGAACGAAGGCAACATCGCTAAGAAAATTGTTCAGAGAGCAATGTCCTTAACTTGTTTAGTCATTCGCAAGGCCGGAAACCGAAATAGCAAAAGCAGAATCAGTTTGAGAGAAATTTGGGTTATTACCAAGTATACACGCAGTGAATACACCCAGCCAGAGGAAGATTCTCGAAAATATCTTCTAGGTTACCAGAAAGTGGTGCCAGCGCTTGTTATTTCTATTTTCATAGCTCAAACAAAAGCAGAAGGTGACCAACCGACTCTTCCTAGGCAAATGTTGCATGCTTGTAGCGCTAAGGAGCAAATACAGAAATGGTTAGGAATTAGATTCAATTTTTAGAAATAGTTTTGCTTTAGCAGAAGGGCGGTCATTTAAAACCGTATCCTAAATTTATGTAATTAAGTTAATTAGTTAGCAGTATTTATACCCTTCTCAGGCATTTGGAGAAGGGTCCAGAAATTTGTCAAAAAACTTGTCCTCAGAACATGCACTTTTGCACCCTCGGAGGGGGTTTTGATGAATGGATGGATCAAGGTTTATTAATGTTTGCATTTGATATCTGCTATTGATGTTGCACTTCTGTACTCTTAGTAGATGTTAGAGCAAGGAGAGATAAATCATTGTTGCTTGAAGCTTATGAGTGGAACCAGTCATAAATGGTACTTTTATCTCTTGACCATTTCTGTTTATATTCTTAAAGTGATATACAGTTTTTAGTTGTTTATATGTTATTGCATGAATGTGTGAGTTACCATTTGGCACTTTTGTATGGTGGAGTCATTTATTTATGTTTGATATATGAATAACTTATTATGCGATATGCTGTTCACAACTGTTTTGCCTAACTTTTTATGCAAAGTGGTTTATCTTAATTGATTTCTATTCTTATGATATCTGAATGATCTTTATTACCAGTTATTGTTTGAAATCTCTTTAGATTGCATAATAGAAGAAATACACCCCGGGTTAGCATAGCTTAGATGTGTTGTTTCTCATTAGATTACAATAGCATAGAGTTAGTTTAAAAGTTTGAATTAAATTAGCTTTAAGTACTCTTAGATCAGCATCATCCAACTCTGCACACACACACACCCTTAAACTGGGAAACTGGTCCCATTATCCCCAGTCGGACCCGCTATACCAAACAGATAAGGAGCTGCAAACCAAGGTCCGGACCGGGTTGGTATCCCCCTTGTTGTCAATCCGATTTTCGTTCAACATATTTGGCGCTAGAAGGAGGGCCCGAACTATGAATGGCACCTAAATCAAAATCTAAATACCATTCTGAGAGTAAATCGCCCTCATCAACTCCCCCAACTTCCCCAGTACATTTAAATCCAGAGTCAGAAGTCGCTCGAGTATTAACCGCTGCTACATACCCTAATATTTCAGACCAATCTACCATTGAACCCCCTAAAGTTCAAACTCTGATTCGCAAACTCCAGGGATTTTCTATTTCTACACAGAGGTCTAATAAATCTCAAAGCAGTATGACTTCGCAGTACAATCCTGCTCATCCCTTGACCAGATTAAAGAGTGAAAAATTTGGCATCCAGCCAACTGAATTCCCTCTCCCCACCAGGAAAAGAGCAAGGAAAACACCACAAGAGTCTGATAGTGAGACTCTTTCATCTACATCGTCCATTTCAACTCCCTCACCGTGAAGTCAGCCACCCACATCTTCATTCCAAACCACCCATCCATCTTCCACAACCCCTCTTCTTCAATCATCTAAGATCATAATATCTTCATCTTCCCAGCCTCAGGGATCATCCTCTGCACTTTCATTTACTAGCAGCTCAACGATGGCCCAGTCTCCATGGAACAATCCTGGGGCAGTTTTAATGCCTCCACCCCTGAGCCAAATACCAGCCCATCCTGAGAAATGGCTACCCAAATTCAATCCAGAAGCAGGCATGCTAGCTGAAGAGCACATTAAAAATTTCATGCTTTCTGTCAATCTCAACAGAGTTACCAACGAGGATGCTGTTGTCCGGCTTTTTCCCTATACAATGCAAGGAACAGCCGGGTCATGGTAATTTTCATTACCTTCCAGGTCTATCACAATTTGGGACATTTTTCAAAGTCAATTCCTTACCAAGTTTGGTGATGACAGATCAACGACAACATTAATCAATGACCTATCCAATCTTAAAGCCGAGGCTAGAGAACCCATCAAAGATTTCAATTTACGGTTCAATAAAATCCTCAACAAAATTCCCACTGCTTCCCAACCCAGCGAAGAAGTACGATGTGAATGGTATATTACGGCCTTACCATCAAACTTAGCAGTCTTCGTGGATAGGGCAAATAAAACAACCTTAGTTGAAAACCTGACAGAGGCGATAGCAGTAGAGAAACGCGTAATAGCCCTGGAAAAGAGATCTGCGATAGAGGAACGCAAATCTAAAAAAGTCACCTTCAAGGAAGACTCCAAGAAGAAACAAACGAAAGACCCTTTCGATTTGGAAGGATTACAAAAAGTATTAAAGACCATGTCTAATGAGATGATTGACATAAAAAAACAAGTAGCAGAAACTTCTTCAAAAAAGCCCTACAGAGCTTTTAAAAGAGACCCTTCAATGGATGTGAAACCACCCAACTCTATCTCAAATGTCGAATCCAAAGAAGAGGAAGAAGAAGAGAGTACCATTGAAGGACAGACCGATGACGAAGAAGTTGTGGAACTACAAGGAATGTGGGATTTCATCCTCCTACAAGAAGAAGATCAAGAAGCATTTCCGGTTAGCACACGAAGCAAAAATCAACTTGATCCTCCCCAAACTACCCCTAAGCAGAAGGGCGCAAGCCCTGCAGCAAAATATAAAGTCGCAACAAAGAAAACGACTGCTAAAGCGACTCAATCTAGCCCAGTCCAACCAGATCAAACAACTCCATCAAGAACACTGATAGTTTCGAATGAAATGGAATACAATATTATTGATGACATGAAAAAGACTAGGGCTAATATCACTCTTTATGAATTGAGCAAATTGAAACATCAACATAAGATAATGATGAAATAATTACATGCCGTGCCTACTACATCTTTGCCTACAACTGTAGCTTCCCACAATGTAGGAAGACCTCCAACCAACACGATCACTAAGATTGATCCAAATGACATCGCCTTGATTGGAGGAAGATCAAGGTCTCACACTCCCCCTTTTCTTCTCACTTATGAAATTTTCAATAAAAATGTGCACAATTGTTTGGTAGATTCTGGTGCTTCAACGAATATTTTACCTAGATCAATATGTGCCAAGTTGAATGTTCAACCACAAAAATCCATAGTGCGCATAGTTCAGCTTGATCGATCTCAAGTCGAAGTGATTGGTGAACTTAATCAAGTAACCATAATATTGTCGTCCAACCCGAAGGTATGTCAGGTTATTGACATTCTAGTAGCTGATATCCCAGAATTCTATGGCTTGATTCTTAGCAGGGATTGGTCCGAAAAACTCCATGGATACTTCTCAACCGACTGGTCGCACATGTGGTTACCCTACAATGGTAAACCGAATCGAATAAAGGTTGAACGAGAGTTACACCAGAAATACATAGTAACGGAATTGGAGGGAGAAAATGAAGCAATAGCATATAACAACAGTATCATAGGCAATTACTCGGTAGATTCTTTCCTCGGCAATTTCAATGCTCATACATCACCTTACTTAGAAAATTCAGTTTTGTCCCAAGTCGAAATTTTTTCCCAAACTAATAATTCAAAGTGTGTTAATTTTGTAGATAAAACTGTAAATACATCTTTGTTTTGGAAATTATATTTTGATGGCTCTAAATCTAACGAAGGAGCAGGAGCACGATGCGTTCTGATTAGTCCAGAAGGAAATAAGACCATGCTTACGTTCAGACTTGAATTCGATTGCACAAACAATACAGCGGAATATGAGGCCTTGGTGCAAGGCCTATACAAAGCAATCGGGTTGAACGTCAAGTATCTTCAAGTCTTCGGAGACTCTGAAATTATCGTCAAACAGGTACGCAACACCATACATTTCCTATCAGGTCATTTGAAACACTATCAATATTTAGTACAAGATCTGACTGAGCATTTCATAGCATTCAATATTTCGTCAATCCCAAGACTCTAAAACGCGAGCGCAGACCTTTTAGCTAACGTAGCCTCTAGACTTATTCCCTCCGAAGATTTTAGTCCAGATAGATTCTCAATAGAATTAATCTTTAGACCGTCCATCCCTGACAACATTACAAATTGGAGAGTATTCAATGACGATCCCGATATTGTAAATTTCCTCACTTCTGAAGGATCCTACTCCAATCAAATAATTGACGAAGACCATCACGATTGACAAATACAACAAGATATCACTGATAATGCTATACCTAAATCGGTGGTTAAGTTGGAAGACTTATATGATTTGAAAAGTCGGTTTAAAAGGTCTACCAATTCTAAGCTCTACAGTTCAACTCTGAACTATGAATTAGTAAACCTAGGAACCGATGATAAACCACAAAACGTTAATCTAGGCCACGACCTAGCCCCTGAAGAAAAACTAGCCCCTGAAGAAAAACTAGCGTATATTCGTCTTTTGAGACAATACAAAAATGTTTTTGCCTAGAATTACGATGAGCTGAAGACATACGACACTTCTATCATTCAACATACTATCCCTATGATTGACAACGAAAAACCTGTCCAACAGAAACTCAGAAAAATCCACCCCAAGTTAGAAAATCAGATAAAAACTGAGCTAAATAAGTTATTAAAATCCAGAATAATTTTCCCCGTCAGACATTCCAAATGGGTCTCCAATATGGTACCCGTTAGAAAGAAAAACGGAGATATTAGAATCTGCATCGATTTTCGGAATCTCAACAAAGCCTGTCAAAAAGACAATTTTCCCCACCCACCTATGGAGTAGATATTACAGGCAGTAGCAGGCTCAGAACTAATGTCTTTTTTGGATGGATTTTCAGTATACAATCAAGTGCTGGTACATCTTGATGATCAGTTAAAAACCACATTCCGAACTAAATGGGGCACATACGCATATCGGAAGATGCCATTTGGTTTGATCAATACCGGCGCTACATTTTAGAGAGCCATGGACATCGCATTCAAGGGTTTAGTCAATAAATCTATAGTAATTTATTTGGATGATATAACAGTGTACTCCAAGAAGCGAAGCGACCATCTCAAAGACTTGAAACAAATCTTTAAACGATGCTTAAGGTATGGGATTTCACTTAACCCAAAGAAATCTTTTTTCGCATTAAGTGAAGGAAAACTTCTAGGATTCATAGTGTCAAAATCTGGTATTCACATTGAGCCTAACAGAATCAAAGAAATTTCTGAAATATCCCTACCTCATAATAAAAAAGCCATGCAATCTTTCCGTGGTCAAATCAATTTTGTGAAGAGATTTGTCCCAGATTTTTCACGAATTGTTTCTCCTTTGCAAACCATGATTAAAAAGAATTCAAATTTTAAATGGGGTCAAGATGAGCATGAAGCATTCAACCTGATCAAACAAGCTATCATTAACGCTCCATCTTTAGCAACCCCGAGTTTTTTAGAATCTTTTATCTTATACACATTTGCCTCAGAGAAATCATATGCTGCGATTCTAACTCAAGCAAATCAAGAGAAAGCGGAAGCTCCAATCGCATTTTTTAGCTCGAATTTACAAGGTGCTGAACTCAACTATTCAGACGTGGAGAAATAGGCATATGCTGTTTTCAAAGCGGTCAAATATTTCAAACCTTTCTTACTTAAAACCCATACTAAGGTCATAGTACCATTTCCAGCGGTAAGAAATCTTCTAGTACAGAAGGATGTGGGTGAAAAAAGAGCAAATTGGATCACTGCTTTACAAGAATACGACCTTGAGATCAAACCAGCAAGCATTGTAAGAGGTCAAGGCTTCTGCAAAATGTTGGCTGGAGCATCGCAAATTCCTGAAAATTCATCTGAAGAGGTACAAATGTATGAGGTAAGCCTAAACGATGCAGAATCATTATATGCTGACACCATTTATTATCTTAAGAACAGGTATGCTCCATCACACCTGGATCACACTAAGAAAAGAGCTCTGAGGTTGAAAGCTAAACAATATCAGCTCATAAATGATGTTCTGTTTAAAAAGAATTACGATTTTGTTCTTCTTAGGTGTCTTGAGAAAACTGAAGCCGAAAAGGTTTTGCAGGAACTCCACGATGGACCAGCAGGTGGACACTATGCTGGAGATGCTACTGCACATAAAATCTTACGTGCAGGATATTATTGGCCCACGCTGTTCAAAGACTCACACAGTTACGTGAGGAAATGTCAAGTCTGCCAAACTACTGCAGGGAGACAAAAGAAACCGTCCATGCCACTAGAGCAGGTAAACATCGAACAACCATTCCTTCAGTGGGGCTTGGACATAATAGGTGAGATCATTCCTCACTCTTCTAAGCAGCATAGCTACATCCTCACGGCAACAGATTATTTTACTAAATGGGTAGAAGCATTTCCTCTCAAGATAGCTAATTCTGAAAACATCATTGAATTTATAGATCAATTTATAATCACTAGGTTTGGATTGCCAACGGCTTTAATGTTTGATAATGCCTCATACTTTTCTAAGAATGCAATGACTGAGTTTGCACTTAAAAGAGGGTTCAAACTGAAATATTCAGCCAACTACTATCCGCAAGGTAATGGATTGGCTGAGTGAACAAATAAAAACCTAATCAGGATTATTAAAAGAACAGTTGATCAGAACCAAAAGAATTGGCACAAAACTTTGGTAAATGCTTTATGGGCAGATAGAATAACGAAGAAAGCTTCAATCGGCACTTCTCCCTTTAATTTAGTTTATGGGAAGGAAGTGGTTCTCCCAACTCACTTAGTGATCCCCTCCTTGTCTTTAGTACAATACATCGATGAAGTATCTACTTCCTCCTTACAATTAAGACTAATGGAAATAATTAAATTAGAAGAACGACGAGAACAAGCTAAGAAAACCCATGCTCATCACCAAGCGCTAATAAAATCCTCTTTTGATTCAAGCATAATGACCAGATTTTTTTTTTTCAGATGGGAGATCTAGTTTTGAAATGGGATAAGGCTCATGAAGAAAAGGGAAAACATACAAAATTTCAGAAGATGTGGCTTGGTCCTTTTCATATTGTAGAAGTCATAGGCCCATCAACGTTTATGTTGCAGGATTTAGTAGGTAGAAGGGATTCTTTGCCTGTTAATGGACAGATCCTTAAAATATATTTTCCATAGAAGATTATTCTTCTATTTTGTAGGATAGTTTTAGTTTTTCTTTTCTTCCTTATAAATAAAACCAGTTGTAGATGGTTACTACAGGGGTTCACGAAAAAGACACCAATTCTTTATCAGATTTTGATTTTTTTTTTTCGCTTGTACAAATAGTAAAATTTTTCGAAAAATCTGATCTTTATTATTGACAGATAGAGTTAAAAAAACTTTAGCCTAGTTATGATACTAGTTTCAACTTCAAAAAATTTGATGAAAGCAACCTTTGGCAAAAAATTGTTTTATATCAACACAATGAAAGGTATCAATAATAAAATAAAGATTCTCTGTAAAACTGTTGTTTTCAAACTCTATTATTGTCGTCTAGAGCTTTCTTAAGGAAAAACAATGATTTCCTCCCTGCTAAAGAAAATCGCAGCATTCAGAGGAACAATCCGAGAAAACACTATATCTCAAAGAATAAGAGGTCTCATCACGAGCCGGCTTATCATGATCACAGATATTATAACTTGCTGACTTTGCCAATACTGTCTACCAAAACAGGGCAACGACTCAAGATTGTTGCAATCAAAAGACAAGGGGTCTCATCATGAGCCAGCTTGTTCAGCAAAAGTGTAAATCAAGTGAATGACTGTGTCATAATTTGGCCACCAAACCAAGACATTGTTCTTTAGAGAATAAAAAAGGAAAAAAGTGTCAAAATGGGTTTTTCTCTGAAAAGTTGTAAATAGCCTTAAGCAGGATAAAGGATCATTGCTGGGTAACAGGTAACCCTGTCGAGGCTATGGACGCCTGCTGGCAGCAGAGGCTCTACCTACGACAAATGAGCATATTTTAAAAGCCAACACACAGAGAAGACCTTATTTTATCTTTAAAAGACCAAGTAATGGCTGATGTAAATACAAGGACAAAGCCTGAGGAAGCAAACAATTGGAATAGAAAAAGGTTGAAACAAAATATCATTGATAGGATAAGGCATAATGTACTCTATCTGTCCATAACAAAATTTAGACTTATGAAAATTTTTCTGCTTTGGGAGTTAAAATTCAATAGAAAAGCAGAGATAACTGGTTCTTCCCAGTGAATCGCCATTGTTGTGGCCACCAACAACCCCCCTCTTTGTTTGATATTAGCAATAACACCAAGCAAATGGGGACCCTTAATAAAAAATCCAAAAAACATTTTATGAAAATTTTTGTATTCAACTCCTTAAAACTGTATCGCATCGCGGGAAGAGAATAAAACATTTTCTTATGAGCATAATAAACTGCGAAGAAGCGACACGAAATTCATCACATCGCATACATTATGAAGCGCTCTTAAATGAAAAATCTTAAGAAATCTCCGACGACCGATATGCGACGTCGCATATCGCAACATCGCGTAAGCAACACACAATGATTGAATGACTAAGCGCGATCTGCGATGCCGCGATGAATGCGATCTGCGATAAGTGCGATTTGCGATAAATGCAATCATGAATTTCTGTGATAACACATCTTGACGACGCGATCCGCGATGCTGCGATGCGAGTCGCAGAAATCACCCATCGCAAATTTTTCTTGGTGCAGTATTCAAGGAAAGCTGTCCGTAAACCAAAATTGGGCGCGCGCCTTAAAAGAAATTAATGAATGTACGCCAAAATATTCAAGAAGGACAGTTTTGTGTTTTTCAAAGAGTCAGTTCACTATGGGTGTCATGATTTATACATTCATAAGAGCTTAAAGCTTTCATGTCAATCTTTATTATCATTACTCTTTTCCTTTGCGTAAACTGTAAGACAGGAAATAACATGAAGCAATGTGCCGGAAACATCTAAGGAAAAGGCGAAAGCGTCAATGCTCGGAGAACAGAGAAGAGATGCCTTCATAAACGGATGCCGCATGCAACAGGACCACATATTCCAGAGTATCACTCAACAGATGCTGATGTCAGTAGGCCATCCAATGCTCAGAGTCAAAAGCGCACAAAAGCAGCATGTTTACAAAAGATCCTGAAGCTTATGCCCGGTAAAGGAAAAAAAGGCGCTAAAGAAGGAAAACACACCAGAAAAGCCCGGAACAAAGAACGGAGGCAGCATCGCTAAGAAAATTGTTCAGAGAGCAAAGTCCCTAACTTGTTCAGTCATTCGCAAGGCCGGAAACCGAAATAGCAAAAGCAGAATCAGTTTGAGAGAAATTTGGGTTATTACCAAGTATACAAGCAGTGAATACACCCAGCCAGAGGAAGATTCTCGAAAATATCTTCTAGTTTACCAGAAAGTGGTGCCAGTGCTTGTTATTTCTATTTTCATAGCTCAAACGAAAGCAGAAGGCGACCAGCCGACTCTTCCCAGGCGAATGTTGCATGCTTGCAGCACTAAGGAGCAAATACAGAAATGGTTAGGAATTAGATTCAATTTTTAGAAATAGTTTTGCTTTAGCAGAAGGGTGGTCATTTAAAACTGTATCCTAAATTTATGTGATTAAGTTAATTAGTTAGCAGTATTTAAACCCTTCTCAGGCATTTGGAGAAGGGTCCAGAAATTTGTCCAAAAACTTGTCCTCAGAACATGCACTTTTGCACCCTTGGAGGGGGTTTTGATGAATGGATGGATCAAGGTTTATTAATGTTTGCATTTGATATCTGCTACTGATGTTGCACTTCTGTACTCTTAGTAGATGTTAGAACAAGGAGAGATAAATCATTGTTGCTTGAAGCTTATGAGTGGAACCAGTCATAAATGGTACTTTTATCTCTTGACCGTTTCTGTTTATATTCTTAAAGTGATATATAGTTTTTAGTTGTTTATATGTTACTGCATGAATGTGTGAGTTACCATTTGGCACTTTTGTACAGTGGAGTCATTTATTTATGTTTGATATATGAATAACTTATTATGCGATATGCTGTTCACAACTGTTTTGCCTAACTTTTTATGCAAAGTGGTTTATCTTAATTGATTTCTATTCTTATGATAGCTGAATGATCTTTATTACTAGTTATTGTTTGAAATATCTTTAGATCGCATAATAGAAGAAATACAGCACGGGTTAGCATAGCTTAGATGTGTTGTTTCTCATTAGATTACAATAGCATAGAGTTAGTTTAAAAGTTTGAATTAAATTAGCTTTAAGTACTCTTAGATTAGCATCATCCAACTCTGCACACACACACACCCTTATACTGGGAAACTGGTCCCATTATCCCCAGTCGGACCTGCTATACCAAATGGATAAGGAGCTGCCAACCAAGGTCCGGACCGTGTGGGTATCCCCCTTGTTGTCGACCCAATTTTCGGGGCTTCAACAGAGCGCAAAGCCATTGATACCATACAAACTGATTTGGTTCCAAATATAAGTTGCAACGCGTACCTTTTGTGTGTTTTGCACATTATGGAGATCGAAAAATTGCTCCATCTGTAGTATCGATGTTCGGGATCCTTGCCATAAACTTCCTCATATCGATCTCTGGAACATGGTGGTTCTTTGATCCAATGTTAGAGTCTATGAAATCATGATTAACATTTATTTTGTTCTCATCATGAGTTTCCTTCACTACCCTTTCACCATTAGTAAGCATTTCTTGTAGAAACTTTGTCAAATCTGTCTTCAAATCTATCTTCAAATCTTCCATGCCTGTCTTCAAATCTGTCTTCAAATTTGCCTTCAAATTTTCCATCTTAGCTTCCATGCCATTCATCTTAGCTTCTACGCCTTTCTTTAAACAATCCATCTTAGCTTCCATGCCTTTCTTTAAACCATCCATCTTAGCTTCTATGTCTTTCTTTAAACCATCCATATTAGATTCTATTACTCTTTGTGCGAGTGACAATTGTTTCACTTGGTCTTGTAATTTTGATCTATCATGTTGCATTTCTTCCTCTTCTTCATGAGTCATGCTAGAGCTTTCAGGTTGCTTACTAGTTGTTTCCATTTTCTTTCTTTCTTTTTTTTCACTTTGTAGGAGCTTGATATTGAATCTGATGTATTTATGTAGTTTTATATCTCCAAGGTCTGAAATTTCTTCCTGCAGTAACCCTCTAAGTAATATTTCTAACTCCGCAAGTCTGATCAATATTGGATTCTCTAATGAAGAGTTATGCCAAATCTCCCACGGTGACTTGAGTATAGACTTGTTCAGTAGATCGAACTTGTACGATGTGATTCGGGTCACTATTTCAACCTTAGCATCTAAAAGTGGTACCCAAAAAACTACATTCCATCTTCTTTCTGTAACTTCTGAGGAAAATTCAATCTGATGCTCAAAGTGAAAGTTATGAGGATTTTCCAGAGGTGACCTATTTTAGATGAAATTATGGAGCTTGCAAAAGCCCTGACTTCGTTAGATCATATCTCTGAACATATAGCGAGACAAGATATGAAATTCATACCCGAGGTTCAGTGAGATTTCTTCTCAAATGGGTTTTTTTTTATCTTCTGAAACGTCACATAAAAAAGTTCTAGCCAAAATTCCATGATGACCTGTTTGGAGCAGCCAAACCCTAGAATCCAAAGCTCTGATACCAAATGTTATGAAACCAACTCACAAAAATATAGAAAAGATAGATCAACACCTTAGAAATAAGCCTCTTCAAGGGGACAACCTCCTTTACATTACACAAATGAACAATTCTTGGAAGTTTCAAATGACAAAACCTCCTTTCTATATATAGGAGTCTAATGGGTCACAATATAACCAAACCGGCCTAACAATAATAATATAAAGGCACAAAAATAACAATAGAGGGATTCTATGGGGCACAATAATAACAATATGGGGACAATAGGGGCACAACAATAACAATAAGGGATACAACGACAATAGTAATGGGGGAACCACTAGTATTATAGGGACCTAACAGGAAATGGATAAGGCTTGGGAAAGGCAAAATGGAAATTTTGGCACATTTATTTATGAAAATAATGGAAATTAGGAGAAAAGGGAGGTGAAAGATCACAGGTTACATGTGAGGAGGAAAATGAAGGAAAAGAATGGAAAATGAAGAAAATAGAGGCCTCATTCACAAAATGGCTTCTAAGGATCAGTTGGTAACCTTTTGTTAGTTCAGTGTTGGAGCTCTCTCATTATTATCTCTCTCTCTCTCTCTCACTCTTGGATACTTAGAGTTTTCTTGGAGAATTGTGGCATTGGATAAAGAAAGGCAAAGAAGGCAAGATGAATCAAGATCAAGTAGGAAAAGGTGGGATCAAGCAGCTATAACACGATCCTTTGCAGGTATTGATTTTCATGTGTGTTTTCCTTGCTAGATTTGGCATGCATGGCGTTGGATGTCATTCTTTTGCTGTTATGGCATGGGTTTTTCCAAATGTAATGGTGTTTTCACCCTAGCCTTGCCATTTCCGGATCTCCATGGTGTGATGGGGTTCTCATGTTTTGGTTAAGTTGGATTGTTGGATGGATTCGAAGCTGAGTGAGGTGGATCTTCAAATGATAGAGAACATGGCCTAGTGGTCCCTGAACCGAATTGTGGATCACAGTAAAGCCACTGGCCTAGCGACCCCTGAGCCAGACTGTGGGTTGCAGTAAAGTCAGGATTGTGTTGCCTCAATGGGCCTAGGAATCCTTGCTGATGAATGACAAGATATATGGTAAAGCCAAGAGGTGGTTTTCTCTTTGTTGGGCCTAGTAATCCAGGGTTTGGGATATGCAGTAAAGCCTAGAGAGTGGGTCTCAGTTTAGTGCCTAGTGATCTAGGTTTGGATTGTGGTAAAGCCTGAGAGACTAGGAGACAAGACAATTCATCATGGTGTAGGTGGATAAATCTGGTGGCATCAATACTTGTTTGGCCTAGTGATCGGGTGGAGATCACGGTAAATCCTATTATGATATAGTTATTTTTTTGGCCTTCTGATCCAGGATGGATTGTGGTAAAGCCTAGTTTCTATTGATGAGGGTGAGGTGCTTTAGCCTCGGGATGCCCTAGTTGGTTCTTTTGGTTTGAGTCCCATATTCATGCTTGGAATATGGCACAAGGGTGATTGGTTGAAGAGAGACTCGGCTCAGCCAATCTATGGTCGAGTGGAACGTGGTAGTCCCATATCTGGTTGATTTTTGCATTCACTAATTAGAAGTTCATTCCCTTGGTTTTCATGTGTCAATTTATTTTATGGTATTTTTGTTGTTACTAGGCTAGTTATATGTATGTTTTATGACAACAGTTATGTATGGCTCTCAGTATGTTTTTACATGTAAATGAATGGAAAATGTATCTATGACCTAATAGATGATAATGCAACAAATGAAATGAGGGAACAATGGTTCTTAGCGATTCTCATATAAGTATGAGATTTCTATGCTTAATTCTATTGTTTACACTTGTAGAGTACATGTTTGGGATATGTTTGACGAAATGTCTGTCATGGCTAGTAGGGGTTGAGTTAAGGGCTTGTTTAACTAATCATTTTTACTTCATTGTTTCCCTATTATTTTACTGCTCTTAAGATATCATTCCATTCTAGGAAGTGACTTGGGCTCTGGGCTAGAAAAAGTGGTTCAAATCCTGGGGATGCTAGCACAAAACTAGACAAATTGGTCCCTAGACACTGTCATGCAGGTTTGTGAGAGCATCTAGGGGTCCTTGGATGCTGGCATGCCCATAGCATTAGGGTGTCTAGACGGAAAGTGATGAGAAGTTTCAGTGGGACCCAGGGGAAAGCTGCCTAAAGTGTTGGCATGGTTCTCAGGGGTCCTGTGGCTGATGTGGAAGGTCTGTGTGTTGTGTTTCCATTGATTCCATTTCCTTAAGGTCAAATAGGAGGTCGAATCCAACCATATTAGCTTCTCATCGCATGTTTACCCTGGTTGGCAGGTTACTATGGTAGATGTGGGAGGAGGTAGTTACAGAGTGGTATGAGAGCTAGGTTCACCCCTTAGACTAGATGGGCTATGTGTTGGTCATGCATGCATGTTGGGTGCATGTGTGTCTCTTATGCTTGCATTCCATGTGCTTGTTGCATTTGCATGATGTTAATCGTGGTTGTAATGATGTCGCGATGTGGAGGTTGATGCTTTTATTATGGAGCACATTGTCGTGAGTATATGTCTGGTTACACATTGTTGTATGTCACTTACATGTATCATTTTGCATGCTTGGTTACATTCTTGTATGCTTGTTTGTACATATCATTCTTGTAGGTTTGGTTACAAATATTGTTCGGTTATGCTTGATTACACGCGTTCATGCATATGTGTAGTTGATTATGTATTGCTTATGCATGTTGATGGTTTCATGTGGAAATGTGTACAATGGAGTAATGGTTGTTGTCATGCATGAGGTCATAGCCTGCATTTTTGATATGGTCTTGCATTGATGACTGGACTCTAGCTAGAATGATGCTTATGTGTTGATGAACTTATTTGTATATGTCCATATATTTTTATGTTTATGTTATACATGTATCATGCTGATTTGATGATATTGCAGATGAGTCATCCTCCCCGAGCTATGCTAAGCTACATTGGATTATTGTGATTTGATTTAGCTGACATAGTATGCCTTGCAGGAGAAATATCAAATGGCTACCAATATGGTAGACTACAAAGGCTATCCCTATGAGTTAGATGAGCAGTGTGATGTTGGGCATTCTTCTTATTTGGAAAACACATTGAGAAGCTTGAAGGAAGAAATAAGGAATTGTAAGGCAGATACTGACAAGATCATACAGGCACAAGAGAAACAAGTAGAGGATAATGCTATACTTCTTCAGAGATTGTTAGAATTGTAGCGACAAGGGCCACTTCAGATCAGCCATGGACATGAGGATAGAACTAATGGGGCATATGGTAGTATTTCTCATGGTGAACGTATTTTAAATAGAGATGACAGTATTAGAGATGGCAGGTTGTTGGATACTCCGGATCGGAGAGGTGATAAACACATGTATTATTCTAGTTTTGGTTCTGACAGACACCATGATTGTCATCATTATCATCCTTACAGGAGGAGTGATAGGGGATACTTTTCAGATGAATTTAAGAAATCGAAGCCACCTACTTTTGATGGATATGTCAAGAAACAGGAAGATGCAAAGGCTTGGATACTTTGGATGAACAAATTCTTTGCGTTTCATAATTACACAGATAACATGAAGGCAAGAGTAGTGATCTTTAGCATGATAGGTAAAGCAAATATTTGGCGGGAAGATGTGAAGTGGGTCAGAGACATCAAGACAGATGACTCGAGTTCGCATGAGCTCAAAAGGCTTTTCAAGAAGAAATACTTGTCAGAAAGGTACTACGACAGTAAGGCCAAATAATTATAAGAGCTAAAGATGGGATCAATGACAGATGAAGAGCACACGACCAAGTTTCTGGAGCTATTGAGGTATGTACCGTATCTTAAATATGAGAAGGATAAAGTTCAATGATTTGTTAGTGGATTTCCATTAGACTTTAGAGATCAGATTGAGTATGATGAGCCCCGGTCACCTGAGGGAGTTATTGGGAAATTGAAGAATTTCTATGAATAGTGAAAGTGTAAGAATGAATCTCAACAAGGATGGAAAGGGAAAGACAAAGGTAAAGGTAACGACCTTGGATCTAGGATAGAATCTTAAAATATCTAACGCTACCAAACCAATAAGGTCAATGATACTACTTTGCACAATGGAATATAAACAACAGTAAATCACACATGCACATAATATTGACAACTTTTTACAGTTTTCAACCCATTCGTTATAATAAACAACATATAATAGGACAATTAGGGCTGTCATACCAGGAATAATGGCCCTTATACATCCAATAGTACAAGATACATACTAGGGCTTGGTGTCAGTCCATTGATGACCAATCTACCCTCAACAAGATACTTTGACCATCTGGCTGATGAAGTCGACTGTTTGAGCTCCCTTCGGTCGTACCCTATAACTACCCAGTCCTTTGGCTATCGATCCACAGCTCCTGCCTCTATCAATGCTCCAAGTCCATCTAGCCACTGAATCTTGACTATCCAATCCGCTCTCTAGTTTTTGCTTAGTCCATCAAGGCCACAACACATCAAGACTCCTATCAAGTTGTTCATAGCTCTACTTCTGAACAACTCTCAATTTCCCACTGTTGCTCCTTAGCTTCTCCAGGACTTTAGCTCACTATGGTCTTCCTATGCTGCACCGTGAAGACCAATATAGTGCACGAAGGGATACCACCTATCATTGCAATATGTCCACCTCCCACAATGAACATGGGCTAAGAGGACTGCCCATCTTCTGCTGTAGATATCGTTCTCCACAGACAAGTCTTGGGCTCCACAAACTACTCCTCGTTGATCAGACCCTTGAGCTTATCAACTGCCTCTCTTGCAACTACCTTTGTCCATCAAGGTGTTGCTCACCAGGCTCCAAATTGGACACTATCACACTATCCTCCAATAGATCATAAGTGCCCAATCCATGTTCACACTTGGTCCACTCTCACGCTAGCCTCCAACAGTCCATGAGTGACCAAGTCCACATTTTAGCATCTGCACCTAGTTAGGGCATCTTGACACCTAGGAGACCCTTACACATGGCTACCCACAGACTTCTCCACATTGCCCTTTTCTATGCAATAGAGGAGCTATTGCACAAATCTAGGCTCCAAGATTCACTATGGAGCTTCCCACTGGTTAGGGCTTCTAACATGCCATGTTAACCCTACCTCCTTGGCTTCCATAGGATGCAACAACTCTGTCCACACTAGGACACCTACATCACTCCATAATAGGATCTGCTCCTAGTTGGAGTTCCTTCAAGCCCAAGGAAACTCCAACTAATGGCTCATAACAATCTGCAATGTAGATTGATACAAATGGATCCAAGAATGTGGATCCAATGAAGATTCCTACACTACTGCAATAATACTATACTACTATCATGGTTAGGGCAAGTGCATGTTGTAACTTCCCTTCATAAACTAACTTGACAACCCTCAGCTTGTTGTGGCCTAGAGGTACACCTTTGTTGTGGGCTTCTATTCTAGGCAATTACCATCCCTTGACAACCCAACTTTAGGCCTATTTTGGGAGGCTAGGCATGTGGCCTACCTTAGCCAGTTGTGGCTCTCCTACAGCCCACCAAAACAACCCCCATAATGGCCCTAAAATAGTCTGCAATACTCCTAGTATTCTCAACCTTCCTCCAAGGGACCTCAGCCCCTCTACCAGCAATGCGGACCCCAAAAAAAACAAGCTTGGACCCTTAAGATAGTCCCTCCTTCCATGTTGTTGTTTCCTCCATATAGTTGCACCTAGAGCACAAGAGAATCCTCCTCCAACGAGTCTCATTTTTAGAATGCATTGCATAAATGGATACCCTTTAAGGCTCTACATCACCCTCTATTTACACTAAAGAGAGGGGTTCAAAAACATCATGATCTAGGGGCTTCCACAACTTGTCACATGCCTAAAAATCCATAGGTCGACCTTGACATACAAGGGAAAACCCATCATTAACTTTCAAAAGTTCATATATCCTCAATGACAACCCATAATTGGATGATTTCCATTGTGTTAGAATTGTCTCGCTGAGAGCTATCATCCTCATCCATAACATGTAAAAAAATCGTCACGATTTTTCCCAAACATCTATGGGTGAAAAACCCCATGCTTGCGTTATAAACCCACAAGCCTACTTGTGGTTCTTTGATCTCCAACCATCGAACACTAGGGCTTGGAGTACCTCCCAAGCTACAAAAAAATCAACACTCCCTCTTAGTGAGGGAAGTACTTCCGATACTAGGAAGTAACCATCATTTGACGATGACACTAGCCCATCTGGAACCCATCACTGCAACATACCCTAAGATCAATCTGAAAATCTCAGTAATGCCTCTTCCTCATTATATCTAAACCTAAAGATCCCAAACCTCCATAGGGATGCTCCCTCTGATCCTACGCGATATCCACTGACTCAAACCTACAAGCACTCACCCTCTTGGATCAAATACCACTCATGCAAATCCCACCAATCTCAGATATGCAACATCACGATCTGATAAATATTCTAGCCTTCCAACCTAAATTCCATCACATGAAGCCATCTCGATCAACCTGATCTTGTCCATGCCAAAGAAACCCTCGAGTTGTTGCAACCAACCATGACAAGTCAACTAGAAATCCCAGCCAATCTCGCTGCCAAGCCAGTCAAGCCCACATCTCCATGTCTTCAGTTGAACCCTCTGCTCCATGATCTAGGCATCCAAAACTACCTCTGAGTTGCTTCATTGTGCACACTCTGATTCACTATCCCTCAAAGTAGCTCAGATACCCTCTGATACCATGTTTAATTTCCACGACCTTAGGTCTAGGATAGAATATTAAAATATTTGATGCCACCAAACCAAGAAAATCAATGATACTAATTTACACAATAGAATATAAACAATAGTAAATCACACATTCATATAGTATAGACAACTTTTTACAATTTTAAACCCAACTTCATTGAATTAGAAACATATAATACAATAGTCTAGGGTTCCCGTACCAAGGACACTAGCCCTCATAGATCCACTAGTACAAGATACATATTGGGGCTTGGTTTCAATCCATCGGTGATCAATCTACCCTCAAAAAGATACTCTAACCATCTTGCTGATGAAGTCGACCCTCTCAGCTTCCCTTGATCGTATCCTATACCTACCTGGTCCTTCGGCTCCCGATCTGTAACTCTTGTCTCTATCAATGATCCAAGTCCATCTAGCCACTGAATCTTAGCTATCCAATCTACTCTCTAGTTGTGCCTTAGACCATCAAAGCCACAACACATCGAGACTTTTGTCAAGTTGTTCAAAACTCCACTTGTGAACAACTCACAATTGCTCCTCAACTACCAAGGGACTTCAACCCAATATGGTCTTCCTGCACGGCACCGATGAAGACCAACATAGTGCATGGAGGGCTACCACCTATCACTGCAAGATGTCGATCTCTCAAAATGAACATGGGCTAAGAGGAATGCCCATATTCTATTGTAGATGTCCTTCTCCAAAAACAAGTCTCAAACTCCACAAACTTCTCCTAGTTGATCATACCCTTGAACTCATCATCTGGCTCTCTCACAACTACATTTGTCCATCAAGGGTTTGCTCACCGGGCTCCAAATTTGACACTATCACACTATCCTCCAATAGACCATAAGTGCTCAATCCATGTTCACACTTGGTCCACTCTCATGCTGCCCTCCAACAGTCCACAAGTGACCAAGTCCACGCTGTAGCATCTGCACCTAGTTAGGGCATCCTGACAGCTAGGAGACATTTACACACATCTGCCCACATACTTCTCCACATCCGCCCCTTTCTCTGAAATAGAGGGGCTATTGCACAAAGCTAAGCTCCAAACTTCACTTTGGAGCTTCCCACTAGTTAGGGCTTCTAACATTCTAAGTTAGCCCTACCTCCTTGGCTTCCATAGGCTATGGCAACTCTGTCCACACTAGGACAAATACATCACTCCATAGCCAGATCTACTCCTAGTTGGAGTTCCTTCAAGCCTAAGGAAACTCCAAAAAATGGCTCGCAACACTTTGCCATGTAGACTAATCCAAAATGATCCAAGAACATGGATCCAACACACATTCCCATGTTGCTGCAATACTGGTGTACTGCTTTCCTAGTTCGAGCACATGCATGCTGTAACTTCCCTTCATAAACCGACTTGAAAACCCTCTCTTTGTTGTAGCCTAGACCAGGAGGTACACCTTCTTTGTGGGCTAATATTCTAGGAAATTGGAAGCCCTTAACAATCCAACTTTAGGTCTATTTTGGGAGGCTAGGCCTGTGGCCTACCTCAACTGGTCGTGACTCTCCTACAACCCACCAAAACAACCCCCATACTGGCCCTAAAATAGTCCGCAATACTCCCAGCAGTCTCAACCTTCCTCCAAGGGACCTCGACCACTCTACCAGCAACTCGGACCCCCAAAACAACAAGCTTGAACCCTTAAGACAATCCCCCCTTCCATGTTGTTCCTTCCTCCTTATTGTTATAGCTAGGGTGCAAGAGAATCCTCCAACGAGTCTTCCTTTTGAGAATGCGTTGCACAAATGGATACCCTTTAAGGCTCTACATCACCCTCTATTTATACTAAAGAGAGGGGCTCCAAAACATCATGATCTAGGGGCTTCCACAACTTGTCACATGCCTAAAAATCCTTAGGCCGACCTTGACATACAAGTGCAAACCCATCATTAACCTTCAAAAATTCATATCTCCTCAACGACAACTCAAAATCAGATGATTTTCATTGCATTAGAATAGTCTCACTGAGAGCTATCATCCTCATCCATAACATGTCCAAAAATCATCATGGTTTTGGTCCAAACATTTATGGGTGAAAATCCCAAAGCTTGGGTTCGAAGCCCACAAGCCTACTTGTGGTGATTTGACCTCCAACCCTCGGACACTAGGGCTTGGAGTACCTCCCAAGCTACACAAAAATCAACAGGGATCAATGAAAGATGAAGAGTACACGACCAATTTTATGGTGCTAATGAGGTATGTACTGTATCTTAAAGATGAGAACGCTAAAGTTAACTAATTTCTTAGTGGATTGCCATTAGCCTTTTGAGATTAGATTGAGTATGATGAGCTTCAGTCACTTGAGGAAGTTATTGGGATATTGAAGCATTGATATGAACAATCAAACTATAAGAATGAATCTTAGCAAGGATGGAAAGGGATAGGCGAAGGTAACGGTAAATGGAAGTTGAAAAGAACAACTGCTTAGAATGTAGAAGAGAAAGGAAATGTGGCACCGCAAAAGAGGTTCAACGCAGCTAGATAGGGATATGGGTCATAACAACAACAACAACATAGAGGTGAGGGCACTCATCAGTTGAAGTGTTGGACATGCGGTAAGGAGAAACTTAAGAGAGATTTTCCATAGAATCAAGGTGGTAGGACTGAAATATATAGGGCGCAGGTGGCATAGACTGTTGGGGATGTTGGTCAAAGTGTTCCTCATATTTATGCAGCATTGGATAACAAAAAGGCAGATCATCAAGCATCTATCATTGAGATGGACGGTAAGATTTGTGATGAAGTTATTTCTATTTTGATTGAAGCTGGATCTAATTATAGTTATGTTAGTCATGACTTGGTGGATAATTTTGGTTTGAGTAAGGAAGTGCATGCAGAATCTTGGTTAGTGTAGTTGGCTATAGGTACAAAGAAATGAGTTCATCATTGGGTAAGAGCTTGTGCATTTGATTTGAATGGTATTCCTACCGCAACACATTTGAATGTATTACTGTTGGGATCACACAGTATGTTGTTGGGCATGGATTGGTTGTATCTTCATAGAACCAAGGTGGATTGTTATGACAAAGCTATTGGGTGCTTGGATGACAATGGGGAACCAAGAGACTTACAAGGAAAGAAGAAAGCCATATCAGTTAGGATGGTGATAGCTATGCAAGAAAATCATAGTCACAGAAAAGGGTGTGTGTTATTTGCAGTACACATTTTTAGTGACAAGGGTAAGGAATTTCGAATGGACAGAGGAGTGCAAGGCTAGTTTTGAGCAACTTGAGCAGTTGTTGACACATGCACCAGTGCTACAAATTGCAGATCTGGACAAAGATTTTGTAGTATGTACAAATGCTTGCAAGAGAGGACTTGGTGGTGTCCTTATGTAGGATGCACAAGTGGTGTGCTATGAGTCGCAAAAATTGAATGAGCATGAGCAGAACTACCCGACGCATGATCTTGAGTTAGTAGTGATCATACATGCATTGAATATGTGTAGGCGGTATCTTCTTGGCACGAGGTTTTTATTGATGAGTTATCACATTGGGTTGAGGTATTTGTTTGAACAACCAAATTTGAACACTAGGCAAGCTAGATGGTTGGCCATAATCAATGAGTTTGATTTCCAAATCAGGTACATCAAAGGAAAGGAGAACAGGGTGGCATATGCTCTCAACAGGCCGATGCATGTAAATCACTTAGCAACTATGAGCTCCTATGGGACAAACTTATAGGATAACATCTTGTTGGGAGGTCAGCAGGATGTCATATATATGGATATTGTGTACAAATTGCAGTAGAATACATGTACAGTTATAGGTGATAGGACAAGTGTAGGTATAGGTGGTAGTATAGGTGCAAGTGCATGGGATGCGGATTATTGTCTTACGACAGATGGATTGGTTAGATTCAGAGATAGGATATATGTGTCAGATAACAGTGAGATCAAGAAGGTGATATTGAGAGAGTTTCATGTGAAACCTTATTCAGGTCACCCAGGTTATCAGAAGACACTGAAAGTAGTAAAGAGATTTTATTGGTGGCTGAACCTGAAGAGGTATGTAGCAGAGTTTGTAGCTATGTATTTTGATTTTCAGCGAGTGAAGGCAGAGTGTAAATAGCTAGGTGGACTACTACAACCAATTATGATTCTAGAGTGGAAGTGGGAGGTCATTTCCATGGACTTCATCATAGTGTTTCTAAAGATAGCGAGACAACATGATTCCATCATGGTTGTTGTGGACAGGTTAACAAAGGTTGCACACTTCATTCCAGTGAAGTCTACATTCACAGATAGTGATGTAACATAGGCATTCATCAGAGATGTGGTCAGATTGCATGATGCCCCAAAGAAGATTGTGTCAGACAATGATGCAAAGTTCACTTCCAAGTTTTGGAAGGAGTTGTTTGCAGGTTAGGGCGGAGAGTTGGCCTTCAGTACAACTTATCATCCACAGATAGATAGACAGAAAAAGAGGGTCAACATGATATTAGAGGACATGTTGAGGATGTATGTGATGCATAAGTAGCATAAGTGGGAGGAGTATCTTCCCTTGGTTGAGTTCACATACAACAATGGTTACCAGGAGTCATTGAGGATGAGTCATTTTCAGGCATTGTATGTGAACTCAACCAATGGATCTGATTAACAAGGTGATGATTGGACCAGATATGTTGGTAGACATGTAACAAGAAATGCAAACAATCAAGAAGAATCTAAAGGTAACACATGATAGGCATAAGAGCTATGTAGATTGGAAAAGGTTGTTCAAGGAGTTCTAGGTTGGGGAAGAGGTGTACTTGTGCATCAAACCAAAGAAGAGCTCCTTACGGATTGGATCATGTGCCAAGCTGGAAATATGGTTTTTGGAACCTTTAGTATTATTGAGAGGATTGGGCTAGTACCCAGTTGACTTGAACTACCTCCAACATTGAAATTCCATGGTGTTTTCAATGTGTCATTGCTTACGAAGTATGTTAAAGATGTTGATAATTTGATTGACTGGTTTGTATTGCAGGTGGAACCAGATGGAGAATTCCAACTGGAGCCTCAGTGTATATTGTAGAAAAAGGTGCTCATGCTCTGGAACCAAGCAATCGAGCAAGTTAAAGTGCAGTGGAAGCACTTTGGGCCTGATGAAGCTACATGGGAGATGGCAGATCAGATCGAGGCTATGTATTCTTTCTTGTTTTCCGGTTGAGGCAAAGCAGTTTTGGTATGGTGTTTTAGTATATGTTTTGGTATATGTTTAGTGATGTTTTGGTGTATGCACACATGTATATGGATGTAAACACTGCCATGAGTTATGTTATAAAGCTCCAATAAGTGGTATGGGTGTCATGTCATTATTTTGTCATGTTGTTATGTTTTCATGATGGTTTTCTTTTCAGTTGGGTGATCATTATAAATACTTCATCGATCTATGTCATAAAGCTCCATGGGTAGTATGTTTGTTTTTCAACGGTTTTGGTGAGGTAATGGTGTGGTTGAACACCGAGGATGATGTATCCCAAGGGGGAGGGTTCTATAACTAGCCTGGTCAAAATTCCATGTAATAAAAGTTAATAAAGGTAATAATAATAACCACGGTTGATGGGACACTTATTCCAAGCTGAATGTTGGGAAAGACATCCTACTGTGGGTGTTCATTAGTTCATTAATGACTAAGGAAATTGGAAAATGAAACGACTAAGGCTTTGGAAAGGAAAAATGGAACTTTTGGAACATTTGTTTATGAAAATAACAAAAATTAGGAGAAAATGGAGTGAAAGGTCACAGGTTGCATGTGAGGAGGAAAATGAAGGAAAATAATGGAAAATGAAGAAAATAGAGGCCTCATTCATAAAAAGGATTCTGAGGATTAGTTGGTAACCTTTTGTCAGTTTAGTGTTTGAGCTCTCTCATTATTCTCTCTCTCTCTCTCACTCTTGGTTACTTAGAGTTTTCTTGGAGCATTGTGGCATTGGATCAAGAAAGGCAAAGAAGGTAAGAGGAATCAAGATCAAGCAAGGAAAGGTAGGATGAAGCAACTATAGTAGGATTTTTGCAGATATCGATTTGCATGTGTATTTTCGTTGCTAGATTTGGCATGCATGGTATTGCATGTGGTTCTTTTGCTGTTATGGCATGGGTTTTTCCAAGTGTAACAGTGTTTTCAGCCTAGCCTTGCCATTTCTAGATAACCATGGTGTGATGGGGTTCTCATGTTTTGGTTGAGTTGGATTGTCAGATGGATTCGAAGCAGAGTGAGGTGGATCTCCGAATGATAGAACACATGGCCTAGTGGTCCCTGAACCAGACTCTGGATCACGATAAGTCCACTGGCCTAGCGACCCCTGAGCCAGACTGTGGATTGTGGTAAAGAGAGGTTTGTGTTCCCTTGGTGGGCCTATGAATCCTTGTTGGTGAAAGGCAGGATATATGGTAAACCCAAGAGGTGGTTTTCTCTTCGTTGTGCCTAGTAATCTTAGGTTTAGGATATGGGGTAAATATTGGAGAGTGGGTGTCGGTTTAGGGTCTAATGATCCAGGTTTGGATTGCGGTAAATCCTGAGAGACTAGGAGACATGAAAATTCCTCATGATGTAGGTGGAGAAATCTGGTGGAATCCATGCTTGTTTGGCCTAGTGATCAGGTGGAGATCATGGTAAAGCCTATTATGATATGGTTATTGTGTTGGCCTAGTGATCCAAGACGGATTATAGTAAAGCCTGGTTTTTGTTGATGAGGGTGAGGTGGTTTAGCCTTAGGATGCCCTAGTTGGTTCTTTTGGTTTGAGTCTGTTGTGCTCCACAACAACCCCCCATTTCATAACATTTTATTTACAAAATTATTATGTGAAATGGGTCCCTTTAGAAGTCAATTGGTATCAATATTGCATTATTTGTAAAAGGTCCGCAAACCAAATGAAGGCATTATATAAAACCTTTTGAAAAACCCATATTGAATCAAACATAACAATCTTTTATCATTGCGATAAAGTGATCACAAGATCGTATATCGCAATGACATAGAAGACGCAAATAAGTGACATATGGGATCCTGCCGATGCGATATCGCTATCGGCTATCGGCAAAACCCCATGCACATCATAAAGCACCCCATGCCATTAGTCCCGACGCGATGCGCAATCGGCAATCGGTGATACTTTATATACAAAATAAGCACCTTAAGTCATTCACCCCGTTTCGATGCAATTTCGCAATCGGCAATCGGCGATATCCCATGTATAATAATAAGGCGCCTAGATTCTACCCGCGATGCGATGCGATTTCGCTATCGGCGGTCGGGGGTATACTATCCGTATGTTTATATAACACCTATTCTCCCGATGCGATGCGATATCGCTATCGGCGATCGGCGTTTCAAAATTGCCAACATAAAGATTTAAAGTGTTTCCGATGCCCGATTGCGATATAGCGCGGATTTCGAAAAAGCCGTTAAATGGAGGGATATTATGATACATTTGTATTTAAAGTTTGATCTCTTAAATGATCCATCACCTGCACTCAACCGCCAAAATATCCATAGCATGCTTAAGCGAGTCATTCAGCCGAATAATGGTGTAATGAGCATTTAAGGGATGACAGGCCTTAAATGGCCATTTAATGTATCTGTAAGATCTTCCCATGGATTGGATCTGCAGCCATTTTTAAGAGTTAATCTCTCAGCACACTTCGATTGATATATCTTTCTCGTATTGGATTTTCATTAGCATATCTCTGTGTTACGTTTATTCTCGCCACTGTGCAGAATTCATCTATAGAAGGGAGCTCAAACAAGATGGGGAAGAAATCTAAGAAGACCGCAGGCGCTTCCACTACACCAGCTGCAGGACAAGCTCTAGTGGACAAGAAGATGGGTTTAATATCTGATACTACATGCACGGGTCTCACCAGAGTTACTTGGCAAGGCACTTACAACCTAATTGAAGCCGAAGAACCAGTAAAGACAGTAACAGAAGCTACTGCGGATCCTACTCGGAAGTCTGAATGTACTCTCAAAGATTTAGCCGACTCTTTCCTTCACAGAATAGCGGCCAGGGAGAAAATTCTCCCATACACAGACGTAGTGCGGTGGGCGATTCAAGAAATCCCAATCTTGGATAGAACTCTCAGCACTAGAGATGGAAGAATCTTTGGATCGTTCAGGCCGGATGATCTAAGGCAAATGTATCATTTGCCCGAGCCGGAGAAGATATATAATAAAGCGTTCCTGGAGAAGTTTGCAAGCGAAAATGAAGTTGAATCCGAACCCATCCGGGATTGGAGACAAAATCCAGCCAAACACAAACACGAATCTTCCGGTAAGTACTCGGTTGATTCTCTTGCTTCTCCTTATTGCTATGCGGGAATAATGATGTGTAGATTATGGGGATTGCATGAATCTGGTAATTTTACCATAGAGATGGTTCCTCTAATGGAGGCAGCTGTAAACGGTATAATTATGGATTGGGCCACCATCCTTTCTGACAAATTAGCACAAGCTGTGCGTGATTTTAGACATCAGACTGTCGTCACTGAAAGGAAAATTCCCCCATTCTATTACAGTGCATATATCTTAGATACACTTTGTTTCAATTCTGAATTTCCCGTGCTCGGCTGGAGGTGGACGCCACAAGATCCCACGGCTATCCACATATACCATCAGAAACTATGGAAGTCCTCTTACAAGCACCATCTGTACCAAATCTGCAATGGCTTTATGGTGCCTATTCATTATTCTATTTTTGATAAACCCATTCCCAAGATTTCCTATCAAGCTTCGTTTGATATACAGTGGTAGCAAGTTGGTTTGGAGAGGAGAGATTTACCTACATAAGAGTTTTCGGCAGCCAAGCCAACCCACATGTTCTCCCTTTGTATATACCAGATAAACTGCTAGCAAGAGAATTCGCCTATCAAAATATGGCTGAGAGTGTTACACAGACTCTCAAGAAAGAAAAGAAGAGGGGCTGGCCCTCTTTTCCCTTGAGGTGTGGTGTCTATACTCTGCATGATCTCAAACATGCAGAAAAGGAAGCCACAAAGATTCAATCCTTAACTCTGGCGACTATCCCAAACAGGCCATATGATCCAAATAAAGTTGCCTACAATGCACTAGAACAGGCCAAATTGACAAAATTTGAGCACAAAGAAGATATGTTTGACGACCTATTCGTTGCAGCCGAAACAATAGGTAAGGCTAAAGAACTCGCTCGAATGAAATATAATGATGAAGGGCTGACTGAGTTTAATAAGCTTAGAGAACAGAGGTTGCAAACTCTGCCTCTAGATTTACTAGCAACAACCCCGGCGACATCATCAAGCGAGCCTTTTCGGCAACAGTCAAAGGAACCCCCGGTTGTAACAAAGGATCATAAAAAGGAACAAGAGGAAAGGCAGAGAAAAGAAAAAGAAGAAAGGCAGAAGAGAGCACACGAAGAGAAACAGAGGAAAGAGAAAGAGGAACAACAGAAGAAAGAGCAAGAGGAAAGGCAAAAGAAAGAACAAGAGGAACAACAGAAAAGAGAGCAGGAAAAAGTGCGGAAGGAGTCCCAAGCTGAAAAGGAAAAACAAACCACCACTGATGTCAATATAGATACTACTATTGACCCTATATTGATCCAGGAATGGAAACAGTTTGATTCCATCATCAGTGGGTTGGAATGTTCCAAGGATACAAACACTTCCAAGCCAAGCGACACACAGGACATCACTTCACCTCAGGTTCTAAGAGGAACCAGCAGCCCACCCATTTCTAAAGATATTGAAGTAATACCAAAGGACCCCTCCGACCAAATAATTCTTCAGGTAGAAGATATTCCTCCCCTGGATGTTTTCTACAGCCCAAGACATAGAGCAGTGGTAAAATGACAAAGGAAAAGAAGGAGGATTGATCAACCTTCCCTTTTCCCAGAACAAACTGTTACAGGCAGCGTGGTCTGGAAAGAGGAATTCGACCCCTCCGATGACCTGACAAAACTGTCACAGTATGTAGGAGCCGATTCGGCAGCAACAATCGACAAGGCATCGGAGGTAAGTCTTTCACTAAAGACTAAGGACCAAGAAATTTTCGCATTACAGGAAGAGTTGGCTGAATCAAAGCAGAAGGCAGAACAGGCGGAGCAGGAGTTGTCGAAACAACAACAATTGAACATTCAATTAAATCAGCAATTGCAGGCAGAAAAGCAAAGGGTCGACCAAAACGCAATCCAGGAACAGAAGGAATTATCAGAGGCAGTGGCACAATTAAGGGCAGCAAATGAGCAAATGATGAAAACAAAAGATGAGCAAATCGCTCAATTATCATTGCAGCTCGAAATAATAAAGGGCGCTCCACAGGTGGGTGAATTCAGAGCAGAAGCATTGCAAATAAACACTGCATTAATATCCCAAATTAGTCTCCTGTGTCAACAATTCACTCAAGCAGAGCCATTGTGTGAGCTAACGACATCCATAAATCAACAGGTAGAGAAGGCCAGGAATGAGTTAGACCAGGCCGAAGAGATCATAACCGGATATCTTGACTGGCAAGATTCTGATCCAGGAAGGGAAGCAAATTTGCCCAAGATTTCAGAAACATATAAAGACATACTTTTCACAGAATGGCACACTCAGGTGATGAAAGCAGAAAGGGCAGCTTCAAGATGTAAATCAACTTCCAGCAATCTAGTTGATCTGGTTAACAACACTCTCTACTTAGCAAATATAATTTCCCAATGTACACCAGGAAAGATGAAAACAACAAACATGTTGGAGCAATCATGTTATCCTGACTTGGAGGAAAAGGGCAGATTAATCACAGGGATTAACAGTTTAACCTTCGATGCGTATTGGCTTTTCCTGATTAAGCCGCACACACAGCGAGCCGCCCTTAAGTGTTTAACAGATGCAATCGGGTGTATAATTCCCGATATTCAGGATGCCACCTATGCCGCCCAGCTCAGTTCATGCCTCAACAAACCTCCAGAAGTATAGCCAATGCTTACGATAAGTCAGCTCAGATTTAAAGGCAAGCAGCCTACCTGATGAATCATGCCGCCAATTGCCAGAGCGCTGAGGAAAATAGGAGCAAAATTTATTGATACCGTTTTAGTTGCATTTCAGTTTAATAGATATTTAGATTAATTTAGTATTTATAGACCCTTTCATTGTTTTGGAAAGGGTCGTAAAGTTTTGTACCAGACTTAAAAACTGAAGTTTGCACTATTGTGCTTCAGTCAATATTCTTTTATGAAACTGGACCAGTCTTTCTTAATTCAGCAAAGAAGCTTTTTTATGCAATTGTGCACTATTGTCGTTGTTGTGAATGTTTTTGCGTTGAAGAAAGAATTACAAGTAGCGATTGATATCGGGAGTGTCAAAGCAGCTCATATGGTATTTCTATCTATGTCTGAATTCATTCCTGTTATGTGAATTGTTATTTGATTATCCTTGCTATTGTTGATTATATGCATGCGCTGTAACAACATATCTGTATTCATTCCACTATTGGATGTTTTATGAAATGCTTTCCTTTTAATCATGTATATGTCAATAATATAAATGATGAGTGTGGTAATATCGCTTTAATCGCTCTGTTTAACTATTTATGCACAGCAATCTTGAATAAGTTAACATCTATGTCTGATAAATGGAGTCATCTATATGCCTGTCTTTAGACATAGACCATCAAACGCTACACTCTAAAGCTCAATAGATTCCCGGGATAGGTTATAGTTCTTTTTATTCTTGTCAATAGATTTAGTTATTCACCCATCGCTAGCTTAGTTTTATAAATCATCCATTCATCCCGTTTATCAACTTTTGGGAAACTGGTCCCATTATCCCCAGTCGGAGCCACTATTCCAAACGGAAAAGGAGCTGTACTAAGGTCTGGACCGGGTGGTTATCCCCGATGTTGTTGCAGTGATTTTCGAGGCATCAACATTTTTGGCGCTAGAAGGAGGGCCAACGACTGTGAATGGCACATAAGCCAAAACCTATAAGCCATTCTAAGAGTAATCCTCCCTCCAAATGTCCTCGGTCTTCCTATTTGCATACTGGTTCCCCAGTACCCAAACAAGAAGAAGAGGAATCAACTACCACTGCTCAAACCCATCATACTCCAGAACAATTAAGTCTTGAATCACCTGAAGTCCAGTCTCTTATCCACAAACTTCAGAGTTTCTCGATTTCACCACAGAAATCTGAGGTATCACAAAGCAGTGCGACTTCGCAGTTCAATTTAACTCATCCTCTCACCAGACTTCAGAGCGAAAAGCTCGGTATTGAACCCACTGAGTTCCCTTTACCCAAAAGGAAAAAGGCGAAGAAAAATACTGAAGGATCTGATAGTGAAGAGCTTTCATCCACATCGTCCATTGCATCTTCCCCTCTGCAAAGTCAACCATCCACTCCCCCATTACATATTGTCGTTCACCAAGGATTAGAAGCTTCAACATCTCAACCTACCCACTCCTCAGTATTATTCCCTTCTCATACATCTGGAATTCCAACAGTAGTATCAACCACTATTGCTATTACAATGGCAGATCCATGGACCAGACCTGGTGCAGTCAACATGCCTGCGCCATTGCATCCATTACCAGATTATCCTGAAAAATGGCTACCCAAGTTTAATCCAGTTGATGGAACCCAAGCTGAGGAACACATCAATAATTTCATGTTAGCGATCAACTTGAAAGGAGTAACAGAACAAGATGTTGTTGTTAGACTCTTCCCTTACACCTTGCAAGGATCAGCAGGATCCTGGTATTTTTCTTTACCCTCTGGTTCCATTACCAGTTCGAACACTTGCCAAGAGCAGTTTCTTACCAAATATGGAGATGATAGGTCTTTGGCTACTTTAATAAACGATCTCTCCAATCTGAGAATAGAACATAGGGAACCAATTAAGGAATTTAATGCACGCTTCAATAAGCTCCTAAATAAAATCCCTACAGCCTCCAAACCAAGTGAACAAATTCGGAGCGAATGGTATATAACAGCTCTGCCTACCAATATAGCCATCTTTGTAGATAGAGCAGGGAAACCTACCTTAGCCGAAAATATGAAAGAAGCGCTTGCTGTGGAAAAACGCATCAATGCCCTGGAAAAGAAAGCTGCCCTGGAAGACAGAAAAGCTAAAAAAGTCTCTTTCAAAGATGACTCAAAGAAGAAGACCCCAAAAGACCCATACGACATGGAACGTTTGCAAAAGGTCTTAAAAACGTTATCAAATGAAATGGTCGAAATAAAGAAGCAGGTGGCCGAAACCTCAACTAAAAGACCCTTTAGAACTTTTAAGAGAAATGAGTCAAAGCCCCCAAACGTCATATCTAACGCAGACTCAGAGCAAGAAGAAGAAGAGGAAGAGGAAACAATTGCACCAACTGATGATGAAGAAGAAGTAGTAGAATGTAATGGAATGTGGGATTTTATACTCCCCAACTCCGATACTGATAATGAAGAAGAGGCGTTCCCAGTTACTACTAGGAGCAAAAGTACTTCTGAACCTATTCAGGTATCATCAAAGAAGAGGAGTGCAGGTGCCACTACAACCAAAGAAAAAACACCTGCAACACTTTCCCAAAACCAGCCTTCAACTTCTAATACTCCTTCAACATCCAAAACATTAGTCGTATCCGATTCAATGGAGTATAATATTGTTGATGAAATGAAGAAAACTAATGCAAACATCACTATGTTTGAGCTTAGTAAATTAAAGCATCAACAGAAATTACTTCTTAAGGAATTGAATGTTGTTCCCTCTACACCACTCCCCAGTGCAAAAGCCGCTAACGATTCAAGCCAACCTCCTCTAGGTATGGTTGAAGCTACCGATTCAGTTCTAATTGGAGATAGATCAAATTCTCATACTCCACCCTTCCTGCTAACATATGAAATTTATAACAGAAACCTGCACAACTGTTTAATCGACTCAGGGGCATCATCTAACATAATGCCAGCTTCAGTTTGCTCTAAACTGAACATTGAACCCCAGAAATCTGCTATTCATATTGTACAGTTGGACAGGACCAAAGTACAGGTTGTGGGAGAAATTAATTCTGTAACTATCAGGTTGTCTGCTGATCCCAGAGTAGTACAAAGGATTGACATCTTAATAGCCGATATACCTGAGTTTTACGGTTTAATTCTGAGTAGGGATTGGTCCGAAAAATTGCATGGGTATATTTCCATAGATTGGTCACATATGTGGCTTCCCTACAAGGGCAAGCCAAATCAAATAAGGATCGATCGAGAGAAACATATGACCCACACAGTTACTGAATTTGAGCAAGAAAACCAACATGTAGTGTTCAACAACAACATTTTGGGGAATTATTCGTCAGAGACATTCTTTGGCAACTTTGTTGCCCAACCATCTCCTTTTTCAGTCAATCATTTTACATCTCAGATTGAAATTTTTTCACAAACTGATAAGTCTATATGTTTCAATGATGCTGAGAAAACTGTAAATACTTTTGTTAATACCTCTTTATTTTGGTCTTTATATTTTGATGGCTCTAAGTCCAGCGAGGGCTCAGGAGCAGGTTGCATTTTGGTTAGTCCACAAGGAGAAAAGACAATGTTGTCCTGTAGGCTGGAATTTGAATGCACTAACAATACAGCCGAATATGAAGCCTTAGTCCAGGGATTGTATAAAGCGATCGGTCTTAAAGTGCAATACTTGAAAGTATATGGCGATTCTGAAATTATTGTTAAACAGGTGAGGAATGCAATTCATTGTCTATCAAATCACCTCAAGCACTATCAATCGCTAGTACAAGAACTTACTTCGCACTTTTCCACGTTCAACATTTCCTCCATCCCCAGGTCCCAAAACTCGGCAGCCGATCTCCTAGCCAATGTAGCTTCCAAGCTTCTACCTTCTGAAGACTACAGCCTAGATAGATTTTCTGTAGAATTGCATTTTAGGCCTTCAATTCCCGACAATGTCACTAATTGGAGAGTATTCAACCATGATGAGGATATTTTACAATTCTTAACTTCTGAAAATTCCTATGACGATAAAATTATTGAGGAAAATGACCATGATCTACAAATGAAAGAAATACCTCAGGAAAATGCAATTCCTAAGCCTGTGGTAAAGCTGGAAGATCTTTATGATATCAAAGACAGGTTTAAACCTGTAATTAATGCAAAGCTCCAAAGTTCTACCCTTAGGTTCGAATTGATAAATCTAGGTACTGAGCATGCCCCTCAAAATATTAATTTAGGATTAGGACTTTCCTTAGAAGAGAAGGAGGCATTCATCAAACTGTTAAGAAAAAATAAACAGGTTTTTGCTTGGAAATATGATGATTTGAAGACTTATGATACATCCATTATCCAGCATACCATTCCTATGCTTCCCGATCAGAAACCAATTCAGCAGAAGTTAAGAAAAATACATCCAAATTTGGAGAGCCAGATTAAATTGGAACTTAACAAACTCTTGAAGGCCAAGATTATTTTTCTTGTCCGACACTGAAACTGGGTCTCTAATATGGTGCCAGTCAAGAAAGAAAAATGGCGACATTCGAATTTGTATTGATTTCAGAAATTTGAACAAAGCGAGCTTGAAGGACAATTTCCCATTACCTACTATGGATCAAATTCTCCAATCGGTAGCAGGCTCTGAATTGATGTCCTTTCTTGATGGTTTTTCAGGATATAACCAAGTTCTGGTTCATCCTGATTACCAGCTTAAAACCACATTCAGAACAAAATGGGGAACGTATGCATATGAGAAAATGCCTTTCGGACTTCTAAATGCAGGAGCGACATTCCAAAGAGCTATGGATATAGCTTTTAGAGGGTTAATTAATAGAACAATAGTCGTCTATCTAGACGATATTACTGTATTCTCTAAGGAGAGGTATAATCATTTGCATGACCTAAATCAAATCTTTCAGTGTTGCAAAAGATATGGTATTTCTCTTAACCCTAAAAAGTCTTTCTTTGCTCTTGATCAAGGAAAACTCTTGGGTTTTATTGTGTCCAAAGATGGCATTTATATCGATCCTAATCGGATCAAAGAAATCTCTGAAATTCCTTTCCCACACAATAAAAAGTCGATGCAGTCGTTTTTAGGCCAGATCAATTTTGTTAAAAGATTTGTTCCAGATTTTTCTCAAATTATTTTGCCACTTCAGACAATGATTAAGAAAAATGGAGTCTTTAAGTGGGGATCAGCAGAGAAGGAAGCTTTTGATCTAATCAAGCAATCAATAATCAATGCCCCAGCCTTGAATACTCCAAATTTTTCTAATCATTTTACATTGTATACGATTGCATCCGACTTGTCTTATGCTGCAGTACTCACGCAACTAAATGATCACAATTTGGAAGCACCCATTTCGTTTTTTAGCTCAAATCTTCAGGGTGCTGAATTGAATTACTCCGATGTAGAAAAACAAGCCTTTGCTGTATTTAAAGCAGTCAAGCATTATAGACCCTTCCTTTTGAAAACTCACACAAAAATTATAGTTCCTTTCCCATTAGTTAGGCAACTATTAATCCAAAAAGAACTAGGTGAAAAAAGGGCAAATTGGGTCACAGCACTTCAAGAGTATGACTTAGAAATTAGACCAGCAAAGATTGTTAGGGGCCAAGGTTTTTGCAGGATATTGGTAGGAGCATCCAACATTCCAGAATCAGGCGATACAAAGCAAACTGAAGAAATCAATCAGATAAGTGTTACTGATTCTGAATCACAATATGCAGATTTAATCTTTTATTTAAAGAATGGTTATGCACCTCCAAACTTATCTTACAAGAACAAAAGGGCCATTAGGTTGAAAGCAAAGAATTTTACAATTATCGATGACGTGCTTTTTAGGCAGAATTATGATTCTATCTTGTTAAGATGCCTTGAGAAACCTGAAGCCCAAAAGGTTTTGCAGGAGTTACATGATGGACCAGCGGGAGGACATTTTGGAGCTGATACAACAACTCACAAAATTATTCATGCTGGTTACTATTGGCCTACTCTGTTTAAAGATGCCCACGAGTATGTAAGGAAATGTCTCAATTGTCAAACTACTAGTGGAAGACAACGTAAATCAGCTTTCCCTCTGCAACCAGTCAACATTGAACAACCATTTGAGCAATGGGGATTGGGCATCATTTGGGAGATTACTCCACCATCTTCCAAACAGCATAAATATATCCTTACTGCTACCGATTATTTTACTAAGTGGGTTGAGGCAATCCCTTTAAAGACAACAAATTCTGAAGCAATCATTGAATTCATAGATCAATTCATCATTACCAGGTTTGGTGTCCCAAATGCTCTTGTTTTTTATAATGCATCTTACTTTTCAGGCAATGTTATGTTTGATTTCGCTATTAAAAGAGGATTTAAATTAAAATATTCTGCTAATTACTATCCCCAGGGTAATGGTTTAGCAGAGTCTACTAATAAAAATCTGATCAAAATCATTAAGCGAAATATCGAACAGAATCATAAAAACGGGCACAAATCTTTAGTGTTTGCATTATGGGCTGATAGGATAACACAGAAAGCTTCTATAGGATCTTCTCCGTTCAATCTTGTGTATGGAAAAGAAGCAGTAATACCCACAAATCTTGTTCTTCCTTCTTTAGCCCTAGTACAGTTCATTGAGGAAAGTCCTTCCTCTTCTGTTCAGCTTAGACATGACCAAATTCTAAAATTAGAAGAGGAAAGAGAAAAAGCCAGGGTTATTCATGCCAAACATCAGCAAGTCATTAAGGCAGCTTTTGATTCAGCCTCATCCGGTTCAAAACAATTTCAAGTCGGTGATTTAGTTCTGAAATGGGACAAAGCCCATGAGGATAAAGGTAAACATACCAAGTTTCAGAAGATGTGGCTTGGACCGTTTCAGATCTGTGAAAAGATAAGCCATTCGACCTTTATATTGCAATACTTATCAGGGTTGAGAGATTCTCTCCCTGTTAATGGCCTTATCTTGAAGAAATTCTTTAATTGAGGAGGTAACCCCTTCTCCTTCTAGTTTGATAGATTTTTATAGTTTGTAGGATTCGTAGGAAATAATGTTGTAAGGTATCTACTATTGACCTTTGCTGTGTTTGAAACTTTGATTTATAGGAGTGCAGCGATATTTGCTTTTAAAATAATAGAACTCTTAACCAAATAGGGTAATTTCTAGGAAATTAGGTATCATTGTATTCTGAAACTACAGTTCAAGTTTTGTGAACTCCTTTCAAAGTTTAAAAGTATTATAAATCATTCTCTGTTTTCAAATTCGTCTCAAAAGGTTATCAATATCAAGATAGAAGCCAATCCAACTTTAGCATCTTCAACTCTTACCCTGTCATCCATTAACTCTTAAGGAGAAGATTGTTCATCCCATTCACTAAAGTTTATGATTACTGAGTGTAATTCTAAAATATCTGATATTAAAGATAAGAGGTCTTATTGCAAGCCTGCTTACCATGTTCATAGGGAAATAGTTTAACTGACATTACCAATACTGCATACCAAAACAAGGTAATGGCTTGAAATTACAAGACAAGGGGTCTCATCACGAGCTAGCTTGTTCAGTTAGACTACTACCAGTGAACGGCATTGTCAACAACTGGCCACCAAACCAGGACAATGGATTTTTATCTTATCAACAACAGAAAAGGAAATGAAATACAAAATATGAAAACATGTTTTGAATTCATTCTGTTAATCGCACTATTAATTGAATGGAACAAAGGACAATAACATGGTTAAAAGGTATCCCTGTCGAAACTATAAACGTTTGCTGGCAGCAGAGGCTCTACCTATGACAGAGGAGTTCACATTAAAAGCTGATTTGGAGAAGTTTTCTGTTTTACCATTATAAACCCATAGAGACTCATTTAAAACTTAGAATGTATCTATTTTCTTAAACAAGAGAGGAAATTAGCAAAAATAGATTCATTTCACTTGGAATACATATATACCTAGTTATATTAGAATTTTCCCCTTTGACTAGAATTCTATTTAAAAAAAAAAAAATTAAGTATTTCTATACTTTTCAGAGATAACTGTTTCTTCCAGCGAATCGCCAATTGTTGTGCTCCACAACAACCCCCCATTTCATAACATTTTATTTACAAAATTATTATGTGAAATGGGTCCCTTTAGAAGTCAATTGGTATCAATATTGCATTATTTGTAAAAGGTCCGCAAACCAAATGAAGGCATTGTATTAAACCTTTTGAAAAACCCATATTGAATCAAATATAACAATCTTTTATCATTGCGATAAAGCGATCGCAAGATCACATATCGCAATGACATAGAAGACGCAAATAAGTGACATATGGGATCCCGTCGATGCGATATCGCTATCGGCTATCGGCAAAACCCCATGCACATCATAAAGCACCCCATGCCATTAGTCCCGACGCGATGCACAATCGGCAATCGGTGATACTTTATATACAAAATAAGCACCTTAAGTCATTCACCCCGTTCCGATGCAATTTCGCAATCGGCAATCGGCGATATCCCATGTATAATAATAAGGTGCCTAGATTCTACCCCCGATGCAATGCGATTTCGCTATCGGCGGTCGGGGGTATACTATCCGTATGTTTATATAACACCTATTCTCCCGATGCGATGCGATATCGCTATCAGCGATCGGCGTTTCAAAATTGCCAACATAAAGATTTAAAGTGTTTCCGATGCTCGATTGCGATATAGCGCGGATTTCGAAAAAGCCGTTAAATGGAGGGATATTATGATACATTCGTATTTAAAGTTTGATATCTTAAATGATCCATCACCTGCACTCAACCGCAAAAATATCCATAGCACGCTTAAGCGAGTCATTCAGCCAAATAATGGTGTAATGAGCATTTAAGGGATGACAGGCCTTAAACGGCCATTTAATGTATCTGTAAGATCTTCCCATGGATTGGATCTGCAACCATTTTTAAGAGTTAATCTCTCAGCACGCTTCGATTGATATATCTTTCCCGTATTGGATTTTCATTAGCATATCTCTGTGTTACGTTTATTCTCGCCACTGTGCAGAATTCATCTATAGAAGGGAGCTCAAACAAGATGGGGAAGAAATCTAAGAAGACCGCAGGCGCTTCCACTACACCAGCTGCAGGACAAGCTCTAGTGGACAAGAAGATGGGTTTAATATCTGATACTACATGCACGGGTCTCACCAGAGTTACTTGGCAAGGCACTTACAACCTAATTGAAGCCGAAGAACCAGTAAAGACAGTAACAGAAGCTACTGCGGATCCTACTCAGAAGTCTGAATGTACTCTCAAAGATTTAGCCGACTCTTTCCTTCACAGAATAGCGGCCAGGGAGAAAATTCTCCCATACACAGACGTAGTGCGGTGGGCGATTCAAGAAATCCCAATCTTGGATAGAACTCTCAGCACTAGAGATGGAAGAATCTTTGGATCGTTCAGGCCGGATGATCTAAGGCAAATGTATCATTTGCCCGAGCCGGAGAAGATATATAATAAAGCATTCTTGGAGAAGTTTGCAAGAGAAAATGAAGTTGAATCCGAACCCATCCGGGATTGGAGACAAAATCCAGCCAAACACAAACACGAATCTTCCGGTAAGTACTCGGTTGATTCTCTTGCTTCTCCTTATTGCTATGCGGGAATAATGATGTGTAGATTATGGGGATTGCATGACTCTGGTAATTTTACCATAGAGATGGTTCCTCTAATGGAGGCAGCTGTAAACGGTATAATTATGGATTGGGCCACCATCCTTTCTGACAAATTAGCACAAGCTGTGCGTGATTTTAGACATCAGACTGTCGTCACTGAAAGGAAAATTCCCCCATTCTATTACAGTGCATATATCTTAGATACACTTTGTTTCAATTCTGAATTTCCCGTGCTCGGCTGGAGGCGGACGCCACAAGATCCCATGGCTATCCACATATACCATCAGAAACTATGGAAGTCCTCTTACAAGCACCATCTGTACCAAATCTGCAATGGCTTTATGGTGCCTATTCATTATTCTATTTTTGATAAACCCATTCCCAAGATTTCCTATCAAGCTTCGTTTGATATAACAGCGGTAGCAAGTTGGTTTGGAGAGGAGAGATTTACCTACATAAGAGTTTTCGGTAGCCAAGCCAACCCACATGTTCTCCCTTTGTATATACCAAATAAACTGCTAGCAAGAGAAATCGCCTATCAAATTATGGCTGAGAGTGTTACACAGACTCTCAAGAAAGAAAAGAAGAGGGGCTGGCCCTCTTTTCCCTTGAGCTGTGGTGTCTATACTCTGCATGATCTCAAACATGCAGAAAAGGAAGCCACAAAGATTCAATCCTTAACTCTGGTGACTATCCCAAACAGGCCATATGATCCAAAGAAAGTTGCCTACAATGCACTAGAACAGGCCAAATTGACAAAATTTGAGCACAAAGAAGATATGTTTGACGACCTATTCGTTGCAGCCGAAACAATAGGTCAGTCTAAAGAACTCGCTCGAATGAAATATAATGATGAAGGGCTGACTGAGTTTAATAAGCTTAGAGAACAAAGGTTGCAAACTCTGCCTCTAGATTTACTAGCAACAACCCCGACGACATCATCAAGCGAGCCTTTTTGGCAACAGTCAAAGGAACCCTCGGTTGTAACAAAGGATCATAAAAAGGAACAGGAGGAAAGGCAGAGAAAAGAAAAAGAAGAAAGGCAGAAGAGAGCACACGAAGAGAAACAGAGGAAAGAGAAAGAGGAACAACAGAAGAAAGAGCAAGAGGAAAGGCAAAAGAAAGAACAAGAGGAACAACAGAAAAGAGAGCAGGAAAAAGTGCGGAAGGAGTCCCAAGCTGAAAAGGAAAAACAAACCACCACTGATGTCAATATAGATACTACTATTGACCCTATATTGATCCAGGAATGGAAACAGTTTGATTCCATCATTAGTGGGTTGGAATGTTCCAAGGATACAGAGACTTCCAAGCCAAGCGACACACAGGACATCACTTCACCTCAGGTTCTAAGCGGAACCAGCGGCCCACCCATTTCTAAAGATGTTGAAGTAATACCAAAGGACCCCTCCGACCAAATCATTCTTCAGGTAGAAGATATTCCTCCCCTGGATGTTTTCTACAGCCCAAGACATAGAGCAGTGGTAAAACGACAAAGGAAAAGAAGGAGGATTGATCAACCTTCCCTTTTCCCAGAACAAACTGTTACGGGCAGCCTGGTCTGGAAAGAGGAATTCGACCCCTCCGATGACCTGACAAAACTGTCACAGTATGCAGGAGCCTATTTGGCAGCAACAATCGACAAGGCATCGGAGGTAAGTCTTTTACTAAAGACTAAGGACCAAGAAATTTTCGCATTACAGGAATAGTTGGCTGAATCAAAGCAGAAGGCAGAACAGGTGGAGCAGCAGTTGTCAACACAACAACAATTGAACAGTCAATTAAATCAACAATTGCAGGCAGAAAAGTAAAGGGTCGACCAAAACGCAATCCAGAAACAGAAGGAATTATCGGAGGCAGTGGCACAATTAAGGGCAGCAAATGAGCAAATGATGAGCAAATCGCTCAATTATCATCGTAGCTCGAAATAATAAAGGGCGCTCCACAGGTGGGTGAATTCAGAGCAGAAGCATTGCAAATAAACACTGCATTAATATCCCAAATTAGGCTCCTGTGTCAACAAATCACTCAAGCAGAGCCATTGTGTTAGCTAACGACATCCATAACTCAGCAGGTAGAGAAGGCCAGGAATGAGTTAGACCAGGCCGAAGAGATCATAACCGGATATCTTGACTGGCAAGATTCTAATCAAGGAAGGGAAGCAAATTTGCCCAAGATTTTAGAAACATATAAAGACATACTTCTCACAGAATGGCACACTCAGGTGATGAAAGCAGAAAGGGCAACTTCAAGATGTAAATCAACTTCCAGCAATCTAGTTGATCTGGTTAACAACACTCTCTACTTAGCAAATATGATTTCCCAATGTACACCAGGAAAGATGACAACAACAAACATGTTGGAGCAATCATGTTATCCTGACTTGGAGGAAAAGGGGAGATTAATCGCAGGGATTAACAGTTTAACCTTCGATGCATATTGGCTTTTCCTGATTAAGCCGCCCACACAGCGAGCCGCCCTTAAGTGTTTAACAGATGCAATTGGGTGTATAATTCCCGATATTCAGGATGCCACCTATGCCGCCCAGCTCAGTTCGCGCCTCAAAAAACCTCCGGAAGTAGAGGCAATGCTTGCGATAAGTCAGCTCAGATTTAAAGGCAAGCAGCCTACCTGATGAATCATGCCGCCAATTGCCAGATCGCTGAGGAAAATAGGAGCAAAATTTATTGATACCGATTTAGTTGCATTTCAGTTTAATAGATATTTAGATTAATTTAGTATTTATAGACCCTTTCATTGTTTTGGAAAGGGTCGTAAAGTTTTGTACCAGACTTAAAAATTGAAGTTTGCACTATTGTGCTTCAGTCAATATTCTTTTATGAAACTGGACCAGTCTTTCTTAATTCAGCAAAGAAGCTTTTTTATGCAATTGTGCACTATTGTCGTTGTTGTGAATGTTTCTGCGTTGAAGAAAGAATTACAAGTAGCGATTGATATCGGGAGTGTCAAAGCAGCTCATATGGTATTTCTATCTATGTCTGAATTCATTCCTGTTATGTGAATTGTTATTTGATTATCCTTGCTATTGTTGATTATATGCATGCGCTGTAACAACAGATCTGTATTCATTCCACTATTGGATGTTTTATGAAATGCTTTCCTTTTAATCATGTATATGTCAATAATATAAATGATGAGTGTGGTAATATCGCTTTAATCGCTCTGTTTAACTATTTATGCACAACAATCTTGAATAAGTTAACATCTATGTCTAATAAATGGAGTCATCTATATGCCTGTCTTTAGACATAGACCATCAAACGCTACACTCTAAAGCTCAATAGATTCCCGGGATAGGTTATAGTTCTTTTTATTCTTGTCAACAGATTTAGTTATTCACCCATCGCTAGCTGAGTTTTATAAATCATCCATTCATCCCATTTATCAACTTTTGGGAAACTGGTCCCATTATCCCCAGTCAGAGCCACTATTCCAAACGGAAAAGGAGCTGTACTAAGGTCCGGACCGGGTGGTTATCCCCGATGTTGTTGCAGCGATTTTTGAGGCATCAACAGAGTCCCACATTTATGCTTGGAATATGGCATGGGGGTGATTGGTTGAAGAGCGACTTGGTTCAACTCGATGGTCGGGTGGAACATGGTAGTCCCATCTCCGGTTGGTTTTTGTATTCACTAATAAAAAATTCATTCCCTTGGTTTTCATGTGTAAATGTATTGGTTTATATGTGGGTTTTATGCCTGATTTATTTATGGTATTTCTACTATTACTATGTTGGTTATTTGTATGTTTTATGACAACAACTATGTATGGATATCAGTATGCTTTTACTTGTAAATGAATGGATGATGTATATATTCCCTAATAGATTATAATGCAGTAAATGACATGAGGGCACAATGGTTCTTAGCATTCTCAGATAAGTATGAGATCCCTATGCTTAATTTTGTTGTTTACACATGTAGAGTACATGTTTGTGATATGTTTGATGAAATGTCTGTCATGGCTAGTAGGGGTCTGGTTAAGGGCATGTTTAACTAATTTCTTCTACTTCATTGTTTCCATATTATTTTACTTATCTTAAGATATTATTTCATTATGGGTAGTGAACTGGGCTTTGGATTGGAAAAGGTGTCTCAAATCCCGTGGACTTTAGCACATAACTGGACAAATTGATCCCTGGGCACTGGCGTGCAAGCCTATGAGAGTGTCCATAGGTCCTTGGATGTTGGAATGTCCATACCATGAGAGCATCTAGAGGGCAAGTGATCAAAAGTTTCAGTGGACCTAGGGGCAAGCTGCCTGAAGTGTCTGCGTTCTTCTTAGGGGTCCTGTAGCTGATGTGAAAGGTCAGTGTACTGTGTTTATGTTGATCCCAAATCCTTAAGGTCATATAGGAGGTGGATTCCAAGCATAGTATCATCTCATCACATATTTACCCCAGTTGGCCAGTTACTTGGGTAGATGTGGGATGAGGGTGTTACACGCAACCCCCACACGTGTGAGAAAAACATATAAATAGTCAGGCTCGCCGGTCATTTGGAAAAATCGTCTTGGTCGCACGAGGGAAAAAGAGGCTCAATGAATTGAAGGAGGTGCACGGCCCTTCCAGGTAGGTGACTCTTCCCCTTCCCTGTTAATGATTTCCTTTTTCCATTTGGCCTTCTCTTCCACCCTGACCCTGCATATTCCAAATTAGGGGGGTTTTATCCAAGTCTTGGCTCATTGTTTTACCTAGAAAACCATTGGCCACTTGATTTTTCTCTCAAGAGCCCCTCTATTCAGTCACTTTCTCTAGAGTCCATACTCATCCCAAAATGGTCTGCATTGGCTAAGGACTAAGTCAATTAGTCCTTGTAGTCCCCAAGAGCCCATCCTAAGCTACATCCCCCCGCTGAGTCACCTTGAGAGGTAGGTTGCACAACTAAAAGCTGTGATAAGCCAATGGATGCAACCTCGTGACCCTTACAACTATGTGACCCCTGAGACCCAACAGTAGCAGTGACTTATGCGACCCATGCGACCTAACTTTGTTTGTGAGCTAGCATACTAGTCACCAAGTCACACACTCATCTTCGGACCTATATGACCCCCATGATCCCTACGACGTTGCGACCTACTATGGACATCTCCTCGTAGGGATTTTTCAAGATGTTTGGAAACTGTAATTTGTGCTTGCTACTAAGAGTTATTATTCATGCCATCTCTCTCATCGTGGGACTATTTGTTTGACATGCCAGGTGATGATGATATTGAGTGCATCTCGATTTCTTCCTTCACTGACGAGATGGCACCTCTAGTAGTGAAGTCTTCCCGTAAAATCTTACAAATAAGTGTATAGGAGTTTCACGGGGCCCCTCCACTCCAATATACAGAGACACCACTTGCAAAATTAACAAGAATACCAAGCTCTCTTGGTTCGATATCTATGTAGAATTCTCTAAACAGGACATCCTTGAAGACTAGGAATATTTCCAAGTATACATCAACGTCAAGAGGTCTAGACTCCACAAGGTGGCCTCACACCTCTAGTCTTTCTGTGCACCGAGACCATTTATTGGATAATATAGAACACTTATACATATCGATGGATAGTAAGGGACCATGCAGGTGCAGCATTCACAACAATCTCCTCAGCAGAAATCATTGCTTATTACAGGTTTCCTGAGAAGGAGGAAGCATTCAATACCCGATGATTCTCAGGTTTCTTCATTCCAACCAAGGATATTATGAGGGTTTCCTACTAGGACCTATCCAAGTTTAGATTTAGGAGTAACTAGATATACATGACAGATGGGCTGAAAAAGGTTGATTAGCTTATTTCTGTTATGATGAACCGTTTGCATGATAGGGCCAATATTGATGTCTTCCATGGGACATGGGTCCCCATCATGTACGTCATCGCCACCAAGGGTACAATTTTAAACTGGGTCAACATCTTAGCTGCTACATTAAGGACCAATATAGTCGCAGCTAAGCAGCCTAAGGCAGACCAACCATTAGAGTTTTAGATATCTTCTAGATGTAGTTTGTGTAAGGTGCCATTTTGACCACTAGAGCTACAACTGGACCATATTTTTAGAAAAACCTGTACATCAACATTACAAGGTTTTTTGGAACCCTGGCTATAAGGGTATGATCGTCACCATCTCTAAATCATTTATCACCCCATTATATTAGGTGCTTTTTGGGGATGAGCCCCATTTCATGTCAAAAAGAGCCATGGAGACTATCACCAAGGTGGCGCTTTGGTTCCCAATTCGAGAAGGGACATTCATCAAAGTTTTTGGTTCTTATAAGACCCCTCACACACTTCCTTGATTCACCATGGATAGAGTACTCATGTAGGAATTGTGCTATCAAATGATTCAAGGATTTTCAAAGACTCTAAGCAATGGGAAGAAGAAGCCTTTTCTTGCATTCCCTCTCATTATCGAGGTTTACAAAGTTCAAAACTTCAAGGAAGTGCAGGCAGAAGCCGAAGGGGTAAAGGGGTATCAATTTGTGACTCTGAACCACTGCACCTATGACCTTGAAATGGTAGTAGCATCCCACTACAAAAGGCCCAACTTCAATTGGTCAGATCCATATTCAAAGCATGCTGACAAAGACAAGATCAAGAATTGGTACAATGCTGCTAGGGAAATCATCCCATTGAGAAACAAGAAAGAGATGATGAGCAACCTAAACATTCCTAGGAAAATGTAAGCCTTTGAGAGAGATCGAATTATCTAAAGAGGAAGAAGGAGCAACAAAGGCGATGAGGAAGCTCAAGAAACACAAGGATAAATAGATGTAATATCCTCCAACTGACCAAGATAAAGGGGAATATGATGAGACATTGGAAAAAAGGAATGCAACATTGGAAAGAAAAAAGCAAGATATCAAAAGGAAAAGAGAAGAAGAACTCAAACTGTCGCAGGATTCAGGTGTCCAGCAACCCGAGGACTAGCTCAGGAAAAGGAAGCGACTTGAGTAAGAAAACATGAGGAAGCAACTAGAAGAGGAATGATTAAAAAGGTAAGAAGAACAAAAAGCCAAAGACAAAGAAGAGATAAAGAGGTTGGAGCAAGAATGGAAAAGCAAGAGGAGATACGCAGACAGTTTGAGGAACTTAGAAAGAAACAGGAGCATGAGGAACAAGAAAAGAATAAACTAGAAGAGGAACAAAGGAGGAAGGTAGAGGAAGAAAAGAGAAGAGAAGAAGATGATAAATTAAAGAAGCAACAAAAATAGGCCTACAAGAAAGCTCAACAAGAATCCGAACAACAACAACAGTTCAATGAGGAAGTTGAGCTACCTCCGCTGGATGTTCCCCCATCTACTCCCATCACCGGAGGACACCTTCCTCTCAAGGAACTAGGCATTCCTGATGGGGCTGGAAGCAAAGTGTTGGACTTGACAAAACTCACTTTTGATCAGGTCAATTTCAAGATCATGTAGGAAAGGAGAAAGTGTTATGCCAGTAACCCTGGAGAGCCTCTATCTATGACCATGGAAAAGGAAATTGTCCTAGATACAGTAATTAATCTTGAGATGATCGCTTCCACCAGGATTGATTTTGTGACCATGACTGAGCTGAATGTTAGGAAGATGAGAAAGAAAATGTCGAAACTCTAATACAAGATTTATGCATTCGAGTAGAGGGCCACGAAATCAGAAGAAGATAAAAGGAGAATGGAAGAATAAAACGCAACACTCTGCTTGATTCACTCCAGCACGAAGGCATTACAGAGCATGATCAAAGATGAAGTTGAAACCCTTAAGGAGCCATGGCAATTGTTTATGAGGAGATTTCATAACTTCATCATACTATGGCCCTAATTCTAGCCATACAAGCTAACACAAAAAAAGGTTTTCCATGCTAAAGGAGGTCGTTGCAACTTTGGATAACATTCACGAGTGGAAAACCAAGTATCTAGAGGCACCAGAGGTACTCCCAAAGAAAGATTGGATCACCACACAAAACAACAAAGTCCAGCTTCGCATCAAGATCCAACCATGGGACAAACTATTGAGAGATGTAGATAAAGTTTTGGCTTCCTACATGCATGTTTTGAGTGGTTTGGAGTCAGTGATCGAGAACCATGGGGTGCCTTCTATTGCGGAAGTTGGACAAGTAAGGAAGCAAAATGAAATCTCACAGGAGGTTCAGGAATTTTTTGATACCTACAGGAAATTTGTTGCTCAGATGACCTGCAAGTTACAAAGGAAAACATCACGCGACATGTGGTGGAAACAATGAGAATGTACACAAAGATGATGACCTTAGCCAATCAGGTTAATGGAAAAACAAGAAATCTCATCCCAGATGCCCTCGAATGTCTACATAGGCATGATGAGGAACAACCGAAGATAGCCCCCTTGAATATAATCTCTGGCACACTTACCTTGTGGAATGGATACATTTAGACATTCCACAATTGTCTATTGCTAAGTTTATAGAATATAATTTGTTCATTTTGTTAAAAATAACAAGATAAAATAGAGCAGGGAAAATTAGGGCCCTGAAGAGTCATAAGGAAGTCTAAAAGTCATGAAGAAGTTGAAAGGTCATGAGGAAGGCCAAGGGTCAAGGGTAGACCAAAAGCCACCCTATTTTTATAAATACACCCTCATGGTATATTGTAAAAGGACTTTTAGCTTGGGACTTATTTTTGGTACATATTGTTTTGAGAACTTGTGTTCTTCTAATAAATGCAAGGAGTAATAGTTGTTTTCCACTATTGGATTGGATGAATAATTTATACTGCGACCCCATGGATATTATTAGCTCGATGAATTAAAGGTTCCTATGAGATTTTGATGTGCAGTCTCCTCGTGTATCTTCCTGTGCTATGAATCTTGTTTGCAACACATGGATGGTATATGATATGATAACTCTATGCTCATATTGATGAACTATTTTATTGATATTGGCATAATTGTATTGTAGGCTGTGCACTCATGTGTGTTTGTTAACACTTAACCATTTTGAAATCGTTCATAATTGTTCAGTTTATTCTTTAGATATACGTGATCTTATGTGAAGTTTTGCTAACAATGCTTTACTTAAGATTCGTGTTTTGGAGGTCTAATATTTCTATTTATGGTATTTGTGTTATGTAACATTTATCAGTTACTCTCTTGTGTTTGTTGAATTTTATGTGTTCTGCCTAGTCAGTGTTTCACTTTTTGTTCGAAGCACACTTCTACTACCCAAAAGCTAGTGAGGTCTACATACCAGAAGGGATCTCTAAATCAAATAGTATAGAGTCTAAATGGGATTCTACACCAGTGAGATCCAACCCGTCAACACAACCATTACTATTTAATTGGAATGAGCAGTCAAACAAACCAAGAAGAGAATGCCATCACAAAAAAAAATGCGTTACGTTTAACGTGAAGATATGCTTATTCTTGTGTTGGTTTAATTCATTTACAAATGCTTTCAGCCCTCACGGAAAAAATAATCTTCAATTTAATGTTGGATTATACACTTACACCATATTTTATCTTAAAGTCAAATTAGATTACTGCCCGTGTTATATACATGATTGTAATATAAAATGAGATGTTTAATAATATAATACAACATATATTGCTTTTTTACAATGTGTTTACAATTTTTGATATATAGATAATACATAATGCACAATTTTTAATGAAAATTTTATTATTGTGTGTTATGCTTGTAGTTTTAATATAATACATATAATGGAATATTTATAACCATTTACAATTAATTAAAATGGTTAAATTATATTATGTTTACAAAGTTAAATTAATTAATATATATATATATATATATATATATATATTTTTATAAAAAATGTATTTACAATATGGTTAACTAATGATCCTCCCTTTATGCATGTAGGTGCCAAATCAAGCTAAGTATAATAAATAAACCATCAATGTGACCCAATGTGAAAAGTGAGGGGATGTGGCAACCCAAGATATTACATTGCCTTCTCGTGACTAGCATTATTATGAAATATGAAAGATGGAAAAGGGACGCTAACCATTCAAAGAAAAGGACAATCAATCAAAGGAAGTACTTATCGCTCAAAAGCCAAGAAATCCACAAAAAAAGAATCATTAGCCACTATCATGCCAATAAATAAGAGAGTTTTCTAAAGGCAAAAAATGAAAGGTCCCCATGATTTTGTCAGAAAAATTATGGGGGGGTTGTGGCCAACAACAATGGTGACTCACTGGGAAGAAGAAATTATCTCTGGTTTAAAGATACAAAACCTGTAAAAATGAAGGAATTATAGTTAGATGATTCAAAATACCAAATTCAGACATCCTAGTAGTTTTATCCATGTTATGCATCGTTAATAGACAAAAATTATATCCATAATTGTTCATGAACTTATAAAAATTTACCCAATGAATTTAGTATATTTAGCAAATTCATATGTACAACAGTCAACTTGGTCGACAATCAATTTTCAAGTAAACAAGGTAATAAAGTAAAACATAGCATCAAATTAACTTCCGTACCATAGACATGGCCGCTGCTACCAACAGGGGTCTATATCCTCGACATGAATGCCTCTTAACCCTTTTAAGTGCCAATGTCACATCTATTAGGAATAAATGAATATTTACAAAATATCATCTTAAACTTATTTGGATGTCAACAGAAGATCATTGTCCTGGCTTGGTAACTAGCTAATGACAATGCTATTCATGAGATCTAACATTGTGAACAAGCTGGCTTGTGATGAGACCTCTTTTCCTTCAACCTTGCGGTCAAAATCCAATACCTTGGCTTGGTGACCAATAATCGTAATGTCATACTGTTAGAACCTATGATCATGGTAGGTTGGCTCGTGACAAGACCTCCTATCCTTAAATTGACCATTTTTGTTTTTAGGTTCAACTATGGTTATTGCTAATCTCATAGATATTACTTAATAGATGGGGTGATAGATTTCTCGTTAAGAACGAGGGATAATGTAAATTTTTTTAAGGTAACTAATATTTACTTGATTATACTTGTTCCTAAAAAGCTAATGAATTTTAGTAACTATTGATAAATATATTTCTTCTCTCTTGAAAATGGGGATAAAAATATAATTCATTAGAAAATGGTGGAAAGACTTAAACACAGAGAACCAAAATGAGGGACTTCAATGTTTAGGATAATTGAAAGTGAGCATAAAAACATCATCTTAAAAGCGAAATTTCCTTAAAGATAAGGTTTCGTTTATATAAAATAGAGGATAAAATTGCTTATCCAATGATTATTCCAAGTTGAAAGAAATAAAAATATTCCCCCATTTTATTGAAAAAGTGCAATGAAAACAAATCCAAACCAAATTGAAACAAATGCTAGCAAACTAGAAGGCAAGCAATTGAAAGAATGAGCCCTTACAAGACAACATAAAGGTAATAATCATAAAAATGTATAAAATGATGATTATGTTAATAGTGAAAAATTTATATTGTAAGTGGTTTGAGGCACTTATTAAATCGATGATGTGATTTAAAGTTATGCATTTGTATTTTCCATTAGTATGTTTTAGTAGGAATTTTCTTTCCTTTGCAAATCTTGCTTAAAAACTAATTTACGAGTCTTTACATATCAAATTCTTAGGAAATAGATCAACAATCAGTTTTAAAAAGTAAGAAGTAAAACATGAAGAAAAATTTGAAAGAGGGAAAAGGAAATTCTTTGAATGAATTATGTTGATTGTTCTATCTCAACTTCTTTTTTGCCAAAAAAAACAAATCCTCAAATCAAATCTATGAAAGCCTGCAAAATGATGAAGACAAAATAAGAAACAAAATAAGTAAAACAAAAACTAAGGAAATATGAAGATCAACATGTACACATACCTGAGAGAAATGCATACGAATTTACCTTGTAAATCTTGACATCATCACAGAAAAATAGGCAAGGCAAGTCATATTTATCTCCAAGTTTTCCATATGTTGACAATCATCAATTATTAAATCTAAATACCAAGCAATGCTACAAGGATTCTCAACTAGACATAATAAATTTTGACATATGAATAAATGAATGATAAGATATTGTATGCCAAAATTTGAAGTTTTGTCTCATGAGCTTTCTTAATTAACCTTTTATTAAAATGTAAATTCTAATCCTATTGCAATTATGTGCGTAAAAGAGAAATGAGCACTACATCTAAGTTAACATCTTAGAATATGGGGCTTACCACTGATCAAATGTAAAAGTTTATTTTAAACGAAAAAACCCAAAATGAGCAAGATGCCAAGTAAATAATTGGTAAGTTCTCATCCTTATTCATTAAAATACCATAATTGCTTTATTTTGGAAGAAAAATAAAATCAAAATAACTCAACTCCTATTCTAATTCTAATGGGGAAAGTATTACTACATGTTAGTGTCGGTATCTTCATCCCTCCATTAGTGATCAAAATACTCTTGTTGCATTGCATTTTAGGTGTCTCATCTGATCATCTGAATTCCATTAGGGTCATGGATAATCTGATGACAGTGGCATTTTTTTACATTTTCCCTCATGTTCTTTACCTGCTGGCCCATTTTCATACATCTAGATCATCTGCAATCCTTTTTTGTCTTTAAATTTGCAAAAGTCATTTTTAGGGTTTTAGGTCTCATTAGGTCTAGGGTTTCATCAATAAGGTCTTGTCAATGCTCAATAATGGTCAGAAGGAGCATGAGGAGGTCAAATAAAGTCTTAGCAACAATAATTTCCATAATCACATGTTCAGTGATTGATTTTTCCTCAAAACCCTATTTTGAGGAAAAACAGAGTTTTTTATGTTTCATGTACAAATTTTATGTAATTTAATTTTTTTCATATAATTTCAGAGGTAGCCCTAGTCACCTTGCCAAAGCCTCTGTAACTCCACCACTTGCAAAAGAAACAAAATGCCAAAGTATTTAGTCCATCAAAGGAAAAAAGTAAAGCAAACTGCCCAAAACAGAGTTTTAAAAAGAAAATGAAAGTCAAACATTAGCAAAGTGGGTTTTCTTGAGTGAAAAATTAAAGCCATTGCCATATAAAGTGTTTTCATGACAAAGAAGGCTCATTTGTGTCCCCAAGTGAAGGAGAGCAAGTGAATTTCCATTTTCAAAAGCCAAGAGAGTGATTTCGAGTTTAAAGGGTGAAAATCGCAGGTGCAACGCACCTGGGTTAAGGCGCGGTGCACAGAAGCAGTGCGGTGCACACAGACCCCACTCCACGTTTAAATTTTATACTGGTGCAACGCACTGAGGTAGCGTGATGCACATGTGAGGTGGCACAACGCACATGACTACAGCACCCAAAATTGCTCGCAGCTTCCTCCAAACTCTCAAATTGCTAAATTCTCCATTGGCCAAGTAAGTTAGTACTCCTTCATGGCCAATGAATGAGTTTATCTTGGTGTTTATGGTAATTTAATGGGAAAAAATTGAAACCCTAGCTCCTTGCATTTCTTATTTAAAAACCATTACATAGGGTTTATAAATTGCATTTCTTGCTACTAAATCCCACTCCCATCATTCTCACTCACTCATTCCCTCACTCCCTCACTTCATTTTCTCCCTCCCTTTTCATTTATATTTACTTATTCCATATTCCCCATATCCCTGTTACACTAAAAAATGTCACCTTGACTACTTACAGTTAGTATGGCTCAAATCAACAGTCATGCTACCCTCTTAGGCAAGTCTCATGCCTCTGTTATCCATCTCAAACTCAAAGAAGAGAGAAAGTCTTGTAAAAACTATGTTTATCTCTGGGGTCGCAGGTTCTCTCTAGCCTTACCTGCGGGGACGCTGACCATGTTCACAAAATCTGCGTCCATGGACGCTCTGTATGTTGAGGGACAGGTGCGTCCCTCTGTAAAAGGCAAAATGCGCGAGTTTTATCTTGAAAAAGTTACTTGTGGTTACTTCTAGAACATTCTAGAGGTCGGTTTGATGAAATGGATGCGCCTCCAGTTGGTTCATGTATCTCTATTAAGGGGGAACTTATCCCATCAATAAGGGAGCTATCCCACCCAAAGAGGGGGATGATCCCATTGATAGTGGACCTGAATAACCTCTTTACAACACTATAAATAAAGGCATTGAGCCAGAAGGAGAGGAGGTTGGAGCTATACATTTTCTTTGGGTAAATGCTGCAGGATTTAGGTCTTCCATTAGAGCCTTTGTGAGGAGAGATTGTCTTTACTTGATTCTACTTGGAAGAGGGTGAGCTTTGTCAAAGTAGAGGAAAACCCTTGATGGACCCTGGGAGGAACTTGCACAACACCAAGGCCAGGTTGTAAGAGTTTCTTTGTTTCGTTATTAATACAAACTGGTTTATTTTTCTCAATAGCTTGTGTTAATGAGTTATTTCATGTGTTCCTTGGTCTGCATGTTGAATATATGTTTTATTATATGAAATGCAAGTGCTTGGTAATTGTTTGATTGTTTGTGGTTGCAGGAATTGACTTGAAGGAGGAGCTCATCCGGATCGTCAAGAACGGACTTCAACAACAGCGTTTTGGAATAAGGTAAGCCTAAACACTTGTAGTTTTCATGTTGTAAAAGGTGTATTTAGAGAAAGATCACTCCATTTTGTCTTGTTTGTCATTAGAACGTCTTAGACTTCTAGGAAGGTCAGTCGTGTCCGCACCCTTGACCAATTCCGTGTGACAAATTGGCGACTCCGCTGGGGAATCCATTAATGAGAGAGTCTTTTCCTTTATATGAACTTTGCTTTGAGAAAATCATTTTTATTTTCTGGTTTTTGACTGTGAGAATTAGTATTTGGGTGGCTTAGCTTTAGATTTAGTTAGATTTGGTTTTTCTTCATTTTTCCAGAAAGACGCACCCTCTGAGTACTGCACAGTGCGTCTTTGGACGCGTTGTTGCCGTTTGCACAGAGCGGGGCCGCACCTGTGACAACGGGTTGCCTGCGTCTTCCTGTAAACTTTAAGAAAATTCCATTTTTGCTGTAAATTGCTTTTAGATTTTGTTTTTCCTTAGTATTTTCTGCCCAGATCCTTTAGTACCCTGTCAAGAATTTTCACCTGAACTAGTTTTGTGAGCTTTGAGTGTTTTAGTGGTTTTCAACGAAGTTTAGACCTAGGGTTTGATTTTTGGAAAGGCTTTGTAGTGACTTTGATAGTAGAAAGTTGTCCAGCCTTAGATCTCTCTGGTTGGTCAACCTTCTTAGAAGTCGGGCCTGTCGTAAAGTCTCCTTTTGTGAGCAACTTGCCATTTGAGTTGTTTTGGGTCAAATTTCGATTTGCTTGTTTATAAAGTATTGATTTCCATTTTACAAAAAGAACAAAAAGATTAGAATTTTGTTTTGACTAGTTTTTGGTTCTGCAATAAGCTAGTCCTTGATTTGATTGTGATCAAGTAAAACACCTTAGAAATAATCATTGTTAGTTTTGGCCTCGTTAAGATTGCTTAGAATAAATTTGCCTTTAGTTTGCTTATGAGTGGATTTTCATAGATTTTAATAGTTCTTAAGATTGATTTTTGGTTATATTAGATTTATTTGCTTTATTAAAAGAAAAATACAAAAACATCTTCTTTAAAAAGTCTTGTTTCAAGTAGCTTTTTGTTTTTGAAAGAAGAAAAGAGTTTTTTCGTGCATGTAAAGAGAGGTTATGTTTTTATGCTTGGAAAAGAAAAACGAATTGTTTCTTTGATTGTCTTCAATTAAGAAGTTGCTTTTATAAAGATTGCATTCTCTCAACTTTTTAGTTAAGCAATTCATCGAAAAAGTGAAGTAGTGGATAAATCATTCTAGGTGCATTTTGTAGTGGTTTCGAGTCGAGTCAACACACCACTGGTTTCACTTCCATCACCTTTCGACTTAAGAAACAACCTTAAAAGTAACGCTTAAATTAAAATCAATCTAGTAATCTTTATTTGTCTAGGGCTCTGAAGCACCAACATAGCTTAGGCTAGAGTCTTGGAGTAGGTGAGTACTTAACTCTCCAAGACTACAAAACCAAACAGATAGTCTATCTTGAGTAGAACAAATCCAATTGTTTCAGTTACATTCTGGGAAAGCTCCTCTTAAAGGAGAAGCACGAGCTCGTGTCCGAACCAGTGAGGGGATCATTCCTCCCTCGTTGGGAACGACGCCAGGCAGTACGTATTACAAACGGTAAACCTCGGATTAACCATTGTCGAGGAGCCAGGGGTCACTTATCGGTAAACCTTGGATTGTTGTCAAGGAGCCGGTAAGGGGATTGGAGCTTGCTACTCTGCCCTTGCGTGCTGTCGGAGTTTAGACTGTTCCCCCAGGTGTAATTGTTGTGATTGGTAACCTTAGTGGCCATAATATCTAGGATTCTACCCAAGGTGACGGTGGAGGGAAGGTCCCACTGTACCTGGAGCAGACGTCGGTTATACTCACTTGGATTTTCTGGGGGGTTCGCTTCACTTCGAGACGGTTAAAGTGGAGGAACTTGGTCCAGTCTATTCATTAAGCAGGTTGCCGGGGTAACTGTTCCACCCGCCATTTCTGTACTGAATCCTGCGAGGTTGGGCCTAATCACCAACTAGCGCTTTTGGTCCGGAAGACTACTGTTTGTGTGTGGTTTGACGCTCTAGATTATTTAGGCGTGTGCTTCAAATTTGTTTGGTTCTTTAGAAGACTTTAGGTGGTTTGATTTGAAATTTTTACTTTGTTTTCGTGTGTTGTAGTTAAAATCTTTAATTGTGGCGGAATTACCGAGACGGTCCCGTCGAATTGCGGGCCAGTCTCCTGAAGTTGTTTCTGTGGCCGAATTGTTGAGAAGATCCCGTAGACTTAGGGGATCCCCTCCTCGAGACGACCCAGGTAATCTAGAAGGGTTAAAGGTCCTTGTAACTCCTCCTAGTGGCAGTAGAGTAGGATCACCTGAAGAAGGAGAATTTTCCTTGGTAGTCCATCCAGATTACCAAAGATTAGAAACAGGTTACAATCCCGAAGCTGTTACAGTTTCCGAGCTTGCTGGTAGTTTTTCATCTGCCAGTGAAACAGGCGAAGAACCTGAAATTTCCGAACCTGTTACTCCAACTCCTAGTGTTCCTGATTCACCAAGAATAGAAAGAATTATCACCGAAAATCTTCCTGTTGGATTAATTGCTATAGAAGAACTTGTTCCAGAGGAAGAAATAGGCGTTTCTGATTCTGAAGATCTAATTACCCTTGATCTAAGGGAGCGTGAATCCATCTTTTACAGTCCTCCTAGAAGTGAATCTTGGTACCTTGCATTAACCAATTTTTTAGACAACTCAGTAGGTTTTTCTACACCTCGTACTCCTATTCCACCTAGAGGAATTCATTCTCCTGTAAATATGTCTGGTCAGTCATCTGTGTTTTCGCAAAGTCCTGAATCATTTTTACATGGCGGTCCTTCTGTTCCTACTGGGTATCAATCACTTTCTGGTACCTTTGCGGGAGCATCTCCTCAACCCATTGATCATGGGTTATTAGTTGGAAACAGTGGTAATGTACCATTGAGTATAGGTGACGTTTATATGATGTCAGGTTCAACTCCCATTAACCAACCTCAAGGTGGCCAATTACCGCCTGGGGGGCAACCTTCGTTAATGCCTGGGGGGCAACCTCAAGGGTATCAACCCCAAGGGTATCAACCCCAGCCTCAATATGTACCCCAAAGTCAACCTCAGTATCAATATCAACCTCAAGGATGGCAACCTCAAGGATGGCAACCCCAAGGGTATCAACCCCAAGGGTATCAACCTCAAGGATACCAACCCAAGGTCAAGGTCAACCCCAGTACTCGTATTTACCTCAAGGTTATCAACCTACGGGTCAATACCCTGGTCAAGGTTATCAACCACCTCAAGGGCAATCATATGGGACTGCACCTTACAGTTATCAACCCTATCCTCAATACGGCTATGGATCTCAGTATCCTCAACCTGTTACGAGTCAATACCCTGGAATGTTAACATGGGATCCGTCACAGGGTCAACAGATGTCGCAACCAAGTATACAGTCGGTACCTCAAGCAGGACAACCTGCAGTTCCTGGTCCACCCCAGCAACCGCAACCTGTCCAGTCAAGTGTTCAGACCCCTGTAACTTCGGTAGTTACTCAGCCGCCAATTGCACCTGGTACTCCACCTCACACGGCTGCAGCAACTACCGCTTCATCTACCATGCTTACTTCTGGAGTATCGGCAGCTCCGGTTTCTACTGTCCCTGTAACCACTCCTCAGACATCTGTACCGTTGTCTGGACCTACGGTTCAAACCACAGTCCAGATGCCTGCAGGCCAACCTGGTACAAGTACGGTTGTTACTACTCAACCTCAATTTGTTCAACCTCCGTACCAGGGACAGTATCAACCTGGGCAAGCTGCCCAACAACCGGTTTACCAGTATCAACCGTATCCTGGGTACACTTATCAACAACCTCAGCAACCCCAGTACGGTCCGGTTAATCCTGGTTTTCCAGGAGGATATAATATCCCAAATGCGACTCCTGTTCCTAGTTATCCTGGATATCCTCCTCCTGGGGCTGGTATTGTGACTCAGAGTTTTAGAGATCCTAACCGGCAGTTACCGTTTATTGCGACTTTAGATTTACCCGACTTGACGCGCCTAACGAACGATCCAATTCAATATCTTCAGTTCTGGCCGCCAATGCCAAATAAGTTGCCCAGCGATATACCCAAGTTCGAAGGTAAGTCTGGAGAGGATCCGTCTAATCACGTGATGACTTACCACCTCTGGTGTGCATCAAATTCCATCTCAGATGATTCCATCCGCTTACGTCTTTTCCAGCGTACACTCATTGGTCTCGCAGCCAAGTGGTACATTGAGTTACCACGGGCCTCTTTTTACAACTTTAGCCAGTTAGCTACCTCGTTCTTAACTCATTTTCAGTTACCAGTCAGATACGATAATGGTACAGAATTATTAACTTCGCTAAAACAATCGACATCCACGTACATTTCTGATCACATTCATGAGTGGAGACGTCGAAGGAGATTAGTGAAAGTTTTTATCCCGGACCAAATCTTAGCTGAATGGTTTGTCAAATCATTATTACCAAGAATTACTGAAGATGTAGCTAAGGCCGGAGTAGTTACTGAGGAGCAAGTCATTGCTCAGGCACAATACCTTGACTTAGTTTACACTCAGTCGGGTACGTTACATGAGAAAATTCCGGATCTTCCAAAGTCAAACCAAATCGCTGCTGCTCCTTCGGGATCTCATGCCGCTGATGGTATGATTGGTATCGTGACTACGAAGAGTAAGAAGAAGTCTTCCAAGGCCTCCAATACTCCAATTATCACTTTGCCTGATTCTCCGACAGGAGAGTCTTCTCCTCCTGAACTTACCGCCGACATTCACGCTGTAGAGTCATCTACGGCCAAATCAAAAAACGGTGGAAAGAAGAAAGGAAAGAAGAAGGCCAAAACAGACAAGGCTCCAAAGGAGAAAACGGAAAAGTCGGAAACCAATGACGAAAAACGCAAACCTCGATATCCTTGTCTTATTTGTGAAGAAGATCATTTTACGAGAGACTGCCCTCATCGGGCCGAGGTAGTGAAAATAGTCAAAGGTTCTCCCACTCCTGCTGTGTTAAAAAATCCATTTCCAGAGCAGGAGAATAAGATGATAGGTTCTTCTTCGAATGCCAGTGAAGAACCCATTTTGATGATGTCTCATGTCAGGATTGCGACTCGATCGCAAGATTATGGTAGTAAGGCTCCTGTTGATGGTAAGGAAGCAGAATCTTCTCACTCTAACCCATCAACCTCAGCTCCTGGTTCCGATCCACTACAGATCGAAAAACCTAACCCAGACTTAGTGATTAAGCCGCCCGCCAAGGGTGTACTTCGAAGGTCTGCTTTCAATCCACATGCGAGAGCAGCCCAGAATTACAACATTGTTGAAGACTTAGCTGTTTCACCTTCAGCAATGTCGGCACTCGAAGTGCTGCAATCATGTCCAGCACAACGAAAATTGCTTTTGTCGGCTATCGGAGCTGTCGATGTTCAGGACCCGAACCTAATGATCTTTGATCTAGAAAATAGTACACCGCGTCTCCCCCATCAAATGGCTTTCCAAATCCCAGTGATAGTCAAAAACAGGCCTATTCATCGGACTGTGATTGATGAGGGAGCTTCTACGTGTATTATGTCGATTCAATGTTGGAGATCGCTTGGTTCTCCTTCGTTGAACCAATCCCCCACCATCCTTAAGGCCTTTGATGGCCGTGGGTTCCGTCCGTTTGGTATTCTACAAGAATTGCCTATAGGGGTCGAAGGTAAAACCGTTAGTCTGGATGTGGAAGTGGTTGATGCCCCTCTAGACTACAACCTTCTTTTGGGTCGAAGTTGGTCATATGCTATGACAGCGGTCGTTTCATCGGTCTTCAGAGTCATTAAGTTTCCACATAACGGTAAGATCGTGACTATTGATCAGCTGACATACTTTTCATCCGATCCAGCCTCTTCAGAGAGTATTCAACATGTTGGTAAAACGACAATCCCTTATAGGGACATTGGTGTAGGTTTAGTTAAGGATTCCGGTTTACTGGGAACTTTTCCTCTCCCTCCACTCAATGCAGACCCTTCGTTTGCAACGATTCATATGATCACGTCAGAAAACATTATTTATGATGATCCTTGGTATGTTCCCTCTGACTCTGAGCTAGACTCACTCGGTGATGTTATGCCGTTGAGTCCTTATGAAGCTCTTATGTCTTTTACCAACTTTCATTCAACCGAAGTCGACCAAATGAATGTGGTCAGTGAAGAGTCACTTTTCACCTCACCCTTAGAACGGATAACGTTTCCCGAAGAAGTGTCATCTGACGAACAACTTCGCGAAATCCTAAGTGTAGATGATCTACCATGGGAAGATCTCCATCACAGATCTTCGTTTTTACCTAAGGATGATGCATTTGAAAATGATTTTTCATCTATCTTTACCGCTGAATATGTCAAAGACGCTCAGGATCCAACGAAACATTCTGATTCAGAGCTGAATTTAGGGAATATTTCTCGTACTATTCCCATTGATATTTCAGTGAAGCCCGGAATCGAGGAGAACATTCATATAGGTGCCGCATGTACTGAAGAAGAAATCCAAACTTACAAGGCCCTATTCCAAGAATTCCGCGACGTGTTTGCCTGGTCTTACGAGGAAATGCCGGGAATTGATCCTGCCATTGTTGTTCATGAAATAAAGACCTACCCGGATGCTAAACCCATTCGGCAACGGTTGCGTCAGATTCACCCTCGAAAAGCGGCTGCGATTAAAGCAGAAGTCGAAAAGCTGTTGAAAGCAGGTTTCATTTATCCGATCCCGTTAACGGATTGGGTATCGAATATTGTTCCCGTCAATAAAAAACAAGGAACAATAAGAATCTGTATCGACTATAGGGATATCAATCGAGCTTGTCCAAAAGACAACTATCCTACGCCTTATATCGATCAAATTATTGATGATTGTGCCGGAAGTGAGATGTTTTCCTTCATGGATGGTTTCTCAGGCTATAATCAAATCAATATTCTACCTGCCGACCAACCAAAAACGGCATTCATTTGTCCATGGGGGACATTTGCTTATTGCAAATTACCTTTTGGGCTTAAGAATGCCGGCGCTACTTTTCAACGGGCGATGTCTTATGCATTTCATGACATCAAGCACATTGTGCAACCCTATCTCGATGATTTGCCTGCTCATTCTTTACGTCGAGCTGATCACCTTGTCCACCTACGAGCAATCTTTATGAGGTGTAGGCATTATCGAATTCGGTTGAATCCCCACAAGTGTGTTTTCTGTATAGAAACAGGTCGATTGCTGGGATTTGTTGTTTCAAAAGCCGGCATTCGCGTCGATCCCTCGAAAGTCGAGGCTATCATCAAGTTGCCTCCTCCTTCGAGTTTGCGCCAACTCCAAAGTTTGCAAGGGAAAGCGAACTTTTTACGCCGATTCATCCCAAACTACGCCGAGGTCACTAAAGGTTTTACACGGTTGTTGAAACAGAACGCACAATTCTTTTGGGACGAGATTGCCCAACAATCTTTTGATGCACTGAAACACGCGTTGACCCATGCACCGTTATTGCATCCTCCCAACTACAACCAAGACTACTTCTTATACCTCGCAGCTTCGCATTCCACCATTGGAATGGTGTTAGTTCAAGAAGATGAATTCGGAGCGGAGCATGTGATATATTATCTTAGTAGAACCTTAAATCCCACTGAGTTAAAATATTCGCATGTGGAGAAATTGGCCCTGGCAGCCGTTCAAGCTGTCCAGCGTTTTCGTCACTACATTCTTCTTCGCAAAACTACGGTTATTTCGGATTGCAACCCTATGATTTATATTTTGACAAAACAACTGCTAGGGGGCAAGTACTCTAAATGGATTGTTATCCTGCAAGAGTTCGACTTGGAGTTCGAAAAGTCCAAGTCTAAGAAATCTTTAGTTTTTGCGGAGTTGATGTGTGATTTCCCGAGTGCTGACACAGAGACTGTGGCAGAAGAGTCCATTGCGGACGAATCTTTGTTTCTTATTAGCACTTTAGATCCGTGGTATGGGGATATAATCATCTATCTCCAAACCCAAACCTTTCGGCCTGAAGCTTCCAAGGAAGACCGTCGAAAAATTCGGTTTCGATCCCAGCAATACAGAATTATTGGAGATACACTTTATCGCCGGGGGGCAGACTTAGTTTTTCGACGTTGTTTAACTCACGACGAGGCTGAGAGAGTTTTGAATGATTGTCACTCTGGAGCATGTGGCGGTCATATGTCTGGGTATGCCACAGCTCAGAAGGTGTTGCGCGCTGGCTATTTCTGGCCGTCTATGTTTAAAGATTGTATCCTTGCCGTCAGAACATGCCACAACTGTCAAGTGTTTGATCGAAAGATGCGCGCTCCACCTGCTCCTCTCCACCCTATAATTGCCGTTGGTCCATTCGCCAAATGGGGCATTGACTTTATTACTTGTAACCCTCACTCGGCCGGGGGGCATGCGTATATCATCCTCGCGGTTGATTATTTTACAAAATGGGCCGAGGCGATGCCTACATTCGACGCAAGCGGCAAGACAGCTGCAGTTTTCGTATTCAATCATATCATAACTAGGTTTGGTGTCCCACAAGCAATCATTACTGACCATGGGAGCCATTTTCGAAATGTCATGATGACTGAGCTTACAAGCCAGCTTGGTTTGCGCCACGATAGCTCTACTCCTTATTATCCGCAAGCCAACGGTTTGGTTGAGTCAATCAACAAAGTTCTAGTCATCATGATTCGACGGATCATTGGTATCCATCGAACGAATTGGCATAACATGTTATTTTCGGCGCTATGGGCATATCGAACTTCAGTGAAAAATTCAACAGGTTTCACCCCTTTCCAGCTAGTTTATGGCTTAGAAGCTGTGTTACCTATTGAATGCGAAATCCCATCACTTCAAATGGCTGTCGAATTACTTCCAGCTACTTCCGAAGAGGAGAAACGGTTATTATACTTGGCTAAATTAGATGAGACTCGACGTGACGCTACTTTAGCTATCGAGACTCACGCGAAACGAATGAAAGCTCAGTACGATAAAAATGTAACCCCTCGAAGTTTTTCGGAAGGAGACCTAGTACTATTATATGATCAAGCTAACGATAAGCTAGGTGCCGGAAAATTCGTTCCCATGTGGCATGGGCCCTACATTGTAAAGCGAAAGCTAGCAAAAGGGGCTTATGAGTTAGTTGATTTTGATGGGGACTCTTTGGGTAAACCCAGAAATGGACTTTACCTAAAGAGGTATTATGCTTAAAATGATGGGTATGGAGAAATTTTTAGATAGGTTAGATTTCCTTTCTAGCTAGCAAGTGTGTTAGTTTAGTCAGTGTGCTTAGCTTAGCGAGTGTGGTTTTTCGTCATTATTCTGGCTTATTTTGGTTTTACTCTTGATATTGTAGATGTCGACGCCTCTCCAAACATACATTGGATTTGCTGATGGTGCTTGTCGTAATACACGGAATATCTCTTCCGCAGCTTGGGTTATCTATTCGCCCTCTGACGAGTTAGTTTCTATGCATGGGGTAAGCCTCGGTCAAACAACGAATAACATTGCAGAATACAGTGCAGTGGTTGAATTATTATCCGAATCTATTTCATTTGGAATTCGACGTTTGATAGTGAGGTTAGATTCTGAACTTGTTGTATTACAGCTTAATAGAGTTTATGCCATTAGAAATCCTGTGTTATTAAGGTTGTTTTTGAGAGTGCGTCTCTTGGAACGTGAATTTGATTACATTGAATATCAACATATTCCAAGGTCCCTGAATACATTAGCAGATGCAATTGCTTCTCGAGTGTTGGACAGACATTTATAATAATCATGCAAGTAAATTTAAAAACATTTCATCATACATGTTAAACAAGATAAGCCGGTAATAGTGATATATATAGGTAGAAGTGTGTCAAAAAATATATACATCGTCTTCGATCATAGGTTGAAAACTACGCAAAAATCTCCTAAACGGTCCAGGGACCGCGACTACGAAGCGCTGAAGCCTGATAGGAATGTCGTCCATAGTAGTCTCAGGTATATCTGCCGTGAGACGCTCTAGATCATGCTCCAACTCAGCTAGTACTTCTGCTGTCGCGTCCTGTGGGGCCGGTACCGGTGCAGCTGGATGTAGTCTATCATAAGGCCGGAGGTTGGCTGGACGCTGTGGACCAACATCTGCATTTTGAAAGATTTACTATTAGTTTTGAGACGATATATATAAAAAATACAAAAAATACATAACTAGAAAACTTGTGAAAATAAAAGTACCTCTGTCGTCCCATTGTTCTCCCTGTGGAAGAACCATGTCCGGATCACCTCTGAAATCCATTCCGGCATACGGAAAGTCCTGTATCACAAAAAGCTGGCCCTCTAACCAGTCAAAATAACTATCTGAGAATCGAACCACTGTCGCGCCCTCGTCAGGATGCCGGGCCATCACCGCAACCCATCGTATCAGCTTTGGCTGCTGAGGACCCAAGATATCAACAGTGAGTTGCTGAGGGATCAGCATTGGAATTCTCTCCAAGGCAAAGCTCACGACTATGGGCCCATATCCAAAAGTCTTTAGTCGTCCGTTCTTTGCCTTGGTCAGTTGGCTCTTCATATGAGCCGACACAGCTTCACACCAGTTGAAAATGGTGCCTTGGTAACAGTCAATTGCCATCCGCATTTGGGATCCGGAAGCAATGTGTAAAGCGGCCGCGCCGCAAATTCTGGTAACCGTGAACGCTATGACTTTGAGTTCCGGTAAAGTGATGTGTTTTATCTCTATGCCTTTTGAATGGTGAGCCCCACGTGTGCACCAATCCTCGCGGAGACTATCAAGGGATTGGCCACCCGGCCTAGTCCCCGCAAGACTGAGTTGCTCACCTCTGTTTGGCAAGCCAGTAAGAAAGTATACATCCGAGGGCTCTATCTCGAGCTGGTGCCCTCCTATGTAAAAGCATTGTTCTTGAACGTTCCATCGCTCAACCAGCCATTCCAAGAATCTTACCTGGCCCCTCATGCCCGGTATGGTCCAATATTTGTATAATCCGCATGCTCTTAGGGCATCCAAGGAAGGTTGATGATTTATTGCAGCTTCATCTTCCTCTACATGCTCTCTTTCTCTCCAGTCTAACATGATTAATGCCCTGCATATCAAAAATAGCAATTAGAAATTGATTTGGGAATTTTTGGTGGTTTTTTGAGAGAGTTGGGGTTTTGAAATGCGCGTTTCTCGGAGGACGCACCCCGGCTTTGTAGCACAGGGCGCCCGGACGCAGCTGGCCTGAAGGCGGGCTGCGTCTTCCGACCGTTTTCCCGTATGAGAAAAAGTCGGGGGACGCAGGTCACCCGAAGGGCACCTGCGTCCGCCGAGAGGCGCATTCCAAAACCAAAACCCTCCCAAAAAATGAAACTAAGACCTAAAAATTGATTCTAAACGGATAGAAATGCAGAGTAGGATGTGTAAAATACTTGGATGAGACGACGTTCGATTCCGACGGTCAGATTTTCCGCAGCGACCACGGGAAGTTTCTTGTCAAAAGCTCCTTTTTCAACCTCAACAGTGAAACGGTAAAAATGACATGGTAAAAGGTCTTTTTATAGGTTTTTTGGATGAATTAGTTCATTTTTCACCATGAAAAGATGTTTTTGAATGTATTTTTGCCTATTTTAAACAGGTATGAGTAATGTGTTGCTTTTGTGCAGGACAAAGGGATTTCGAGGGAAATTGTAATTTTTCACAAACAAAAATATCAGAGTCATCTTTTAAGCCCTTTTCTGACTCCTAAAAACATGAAAAGATCGCCGAGTGTTTCTTTTTCACTCGTTAAAACGGAATTAAAAGACGGTCCCCTTTTAGCTCTTTTCTGACCGCAAAATCAGGAAAAGATTGCCGGGTTTTTGTCGTTTCAAACTCGATAAGGAAATAAAACGACGTGTCCTTGATCGCTTTTTACTTTTCAGGTTGACGACACTATTATGAAAGTACTCCTTGGTCGCAAGATCAAGCGGTTCCCCCAGGTATTATTTTATACTTTTTCGGGCTTGAGGGACACAAATATACGAAAAAGTTCAACGTGGAGTCTCCTTTAGTTTTTTCAGACTCTCTAAAATTGAAAAACGCCGAGTTTCTCCTATACTGGGCTCGTTAAACTTTTACAGTAGAGGACCTGTTCAATTACAAACAGGAACGAACCACTCCTTCCTAGGGTTCGAATTTAAACTAGGTTGGACTCGTCCGAAGGATGAGCTTATAATCAAGCATATGTTATCCTCCTCAAGCTTGTTAAAAATAAAGAGGTACTTGCCAGAAATGGTGGGGGAAAAGAGAGAAGAATGAACCTGTTTGTCACCTTTTGTCTCAGAAGAAACTTTATTACCACTCTTGAACACGACACTTTTTATTCACCTGGGTTGGGAAATCTTTTACCTCACAGTTGACCAAACCACTTTGAAAGTCTTTAACCGGGTTCCGGGGGTTAACTTTGAGTTATTCGTCACCAAGCCATCTGTTGTGTCGTTATGTGTTCAAGAGGTCTGCAAGCAAAACTTTCATCTGCAAAATACTTGTCATCCATTTGACCATCCCTGAGTCAGTCCTTACAGCAACATTTCTTCAACTTGAACAATGATTTCATGTTGTGGGCTTGCCTGCAACGGGTCGCTTTCTATCGACATCGACACATTATCTAGAAAGATGACTTAGGAATCGACAGTACCTTGAAGTCTGCATGCATTAATGGCAGGTTTCTCGCCTTTGACGTCAGTTTACATCATTGAATTTCGATCAAAGGATTCCGTGAAGTGTTCGACATCAAAACATCTATTCACATTTCACGGGTTGTGCTTGGTACTTTGAGAACCATTGACATTACTGGTGGTCTCTCTCATGCTTGTTAACAGTTTACATCATCGACTGGTAATCAAGTGGTTTCTAACATGTTCGACATCGAATCATTTAATCACATGGCTAGAATCGTACCAATTCGGGAAGTAGAAGTGAAGACCCTGGATCTAGTTTCTACCATCCAGGCTGCGAGGAGTTTTGTATTCATTATCTATGTAGACTAATCATAAACAGATGGCTGCGTCCATACTGTGTCTACAAAAGTCTATTAAAATGATGTACTGCAAGATCATTCCTGTATCAGAATAGTTAGTCCATTAGTTAAAGTTTTGAATCTGAGTATGGGAATGCCTACCTCAGTGATGATATAATCTTATCCATGTATTTTGTGTTGAAAATTGCAGGTTCCAACCAGGCCATCCACAAGACAATCCTTGAAATGATAAAGCGCTTCACCCTTCCTAGAATTACAAAACCCTACTCTATTCCAGGCTTCGCACTTTAGGGGGCAATCTGTTACACTAAAAAATGTCACCTTGACTACTTACAGTTAGTATGGCTCAAATCAACAGTCATGCTACCCTCTTAGGCAAGTCTCATGCCTCTGTTATCCATCTCAAACTCAAAGAAGAGAGAAAGTCTTGTAAAAACTATGTTTATCTCTGGGGTCGCAGGTTCTCTCTAGCCTTACCTGCGGGGACGCTGACCATGTTCACAAAATCTGCGTCCATGGACGCTCTGTATGTTGAGGGACAGGTGCGTCCCTCTGTAAAAGGCAAAATGCGCGAGTTTTATCTTGAAAAAGTTACTTGTGGTTACTTCTAGAACATTCTAGAGGTCGGTTTGATGAAATGGATGCGCCTCCAGTTGGTTCATGTATCTCTATTAAGGGGGAACTTATCCCATCAATAAGGGAGCTATCCCACCCAAAGAGGGGGATGATCCCATTGATAGTGGACCTGAATAACCTCTTTACAGCACTATAAATAAAGGCATTGAGCCAGAAGGAGAGGAGGTTGGAGCTATACATTTTCTTTGGGTAAATGCTGCAGGATTTAGGTCTTCCATTAGAGCCTTTGTGAGGAGAGATTGTCTTTACTTGATTCTACTTGGAAGAGGGTGAGCTTTGTCAAAGTAGAGGAAAACCCTTGATGGACCCTGGGAGGAACTTGCACAACACCAAGGCCAGGTTGTAAGAGTTTCTTTGTTTCGTTATTAATACAAACTGGTTTATTTTTCTCAATAGCTTGTGTTAATGAGTTATTTCATGTGTTCCTTGGTCTGCATGTTGAATATATGTTTTATTATATGAAATGCAAGTGCTTGGTAATTGTTTGATTGTTTGTGGTTGCAGGAATTGACTTGAAGGAGGAGCTCATCCGGATCGTCAAGAACGGACTTCAACAACAGCGTTTTGGAATAAGGTAAGCCTAAACACTTGTAGTTTTCATGTTGTAAAAGGTGTATTTAGAGAAAGATCACTCCATTTTGTCTTGTTTGTCATTAGAACGTCTTAGACTTCTAGGAAGGTCAGTCGTGTCCGCACCCTTGACCAATTCCGTGTGACAATCCCTAAATTGCTAACCCCTATCCCTAACTTTACTTGTCCCAAACCCTAATTAAGCAATCCCAAACCCTAAATATTATTCCCTAAAACCCTTTCATTCCCCAAAAACCCTACAGACAACATACCCAACCTCTCATACACAGTCCCTTCACAGTCCCTCATCAATTCTTATCTTTTAGCAGCAATTTCCTATTGTCACTCTAAAATCTCTTCATACTCATCTAAGAAAACCGAAGCATTGACAAACATGGAGTCAGATTCTTCCTATGATAGAAATGAGGAAACAGTCAGTGATTCTTCCAAAGAAATTCATGCACCTAGGAGACCTCATAAGAGTGGAAAACATAAGTGAGAGGAGCCTACTTCACTTACCGAGCTGTTGGCCTGTCCTCTTGCTGTCACATTCTTCCAACACCAATCCTGTTATCAATTTTTTGAGATGATGGAAAGAGTCAAATACCACCATGAGTTTGCTAGACTGTTTGTGCTCTATCTTAATAATGGCCAAGTCAATTTGGCAGACACCTGAGACTATAGCTCAAGCAACCGGTATTCTGAATGTAGGTGAGCAGTGGAATAAGGGGCAGCTGGTAGACAGAGATCATTATGAGCCTTATATTAGGTTGGTTTTCAGAGACATGTCAGTAGGGTCTTCCCATTTAGGTACCTACAAGACACATATGATCCCTTGATGAAACTCATAATCAAATATTTCAGCTGTGAGGGCAGATTCTCTCGTCTATACAACTATCACATCAGATTGTTGATGCACTTTACTAGGGTGAGGAATATTGAGAAGATGACCACACTAGGGCAAAGGAAGCCTCCTCATCAGCAGTGTAACAACATCTATCACTTTGCACTAATCAAAATTATGGTTTTACATCAGCTTAGTTTACTGAATGTTTCATGGGAGGATTTAATTTCACATGAGGTCTTCATAGGTCCCCAAGTGCCCCCATCAGTTTTTCATGAGGTAGGAGAGCCTTCACATCGGCAAGAGGTGCATGAGACACAAACCACCAGTGTGCCAGTGTTTGTCACATAACAAAAGGGCACTAGAAGATTGTTTGTAGCAGCAAAACAAGTATTGTCTCCACCTGGGGTGGAAGGGGTCTCATTTCCTCCATTAGCAAAGAAGCTACAGGACAAGGGTAAGCAACCATTGCATGATGAGGGACCTTCAGGAGGTCAAGAAGCCGATTTCATTCTTATTGAGGATGATGACAGTGATTTGGGCTCCAAAAGCTCAAAGCTCAAGGAGATCATTCAAGAGTAGCAAGAGGACATTCATCACTTGTCTCTCAACCTGGAAAGAGGCAAGTGGATGATCAACTATTTGGAGCAGAGAAACAAACAGTTAGAGGATCAACAAACCATCATGGAGCTCCAAAGCATAAGGGAAAACTAGCAAGCTGCCAAGAGGAGGAAAACCAAGTTGATACCACTTGAACAAGAAATTGAAGTTGATCGTGAATCTTGGCTTGAGAGGATAAACATACACTTGGAAAAGATGCTGGAGAAGGCCAACAGAGAGAAAAACATGTTGAGGGACATGGCCTACCATTACTTGGCAAGAAACAAAAGTTACAAAGCAAGAATCAGGACTTTGAAGGCCAAGTTGAGGAAAGCATCGAGGAAGAGAAAAGAGAAAGATAGAATTCAGATCTTGGCTGAGGCTTCCTTATCCCAACATAGCACTTGATGAAGGACACTTAGCCCAAATTTCAATAAATTTGGGAAACTTTTTGCAAATTTTGAATTTTTGGATTAAAAAATAGGTTTTTTCTGCCTGGTTGCTACAGACCTCCTTTTGAGGAAAACTTAGCATTTTTGGATTTTTCATGGAAAAATATGAATGCCCTCACATGGCCAAGAAATTTTGACGGGTTTTGAGCTTCCAAAAAGGTCAAAAACACCTCAAAAATGATCTTTTTGCCCCTTTTTGGACACACAGGAAGTAGTGTTCGGAAAATTAATTTTTGGAGAGGCAAATGAAGACCAAATTTAGAAATTCCACATCTTCTGCATAGTAGACGGGCATAAATTTCCAACAAGCCTACTTGGAGCAAATTCGGTGCATGGGAAGGCATCCAAAATCAGCTCCAAAGTAGAGCGGCGCATAGGGAAATCAGCGCAGCGCATAGGATGAAATTTGTTCATTTTGGCCAAAAAACTCTGTTTTTCACCTAGTTTCTTCACAGTTTGACTTTTATTTTTATAATAGTCAAAATCATGATGTAATTTGATGTGAATTGATGTATTATGTTGTAAATATGCTAAATTTTCACTCATAGAGGTAGATTGATCATGAAAAGGTAGTTTGCAACTGAATGAATCAGTTTCCTAGGTTTTAGAGGCATGCTGTTCCACTACCTACTTTTTAGTTCCTAGTTTAGATCTTGTTGAAACAGGTCGTAAACTCATGAATTCAACCCCTAAAGCCTAGCACGAGTTGTTTTTTGCCTATATCTAGTACTTTTTTAGTCATTGGTAAAGGTTGGACTCTTGTGAATGCTTTGAGCATTATTGTACACTCATTTCAGCAGTTTGGCAAAGGAATAGATTAGGTTTTGTAGCACTTTATGGGATTCTTGTGGCATCTTGATTTGGTATTGTGTTTCCTTCTGTAATTTCAAGTTTTACATGTGTTTTATGTATGCCATTATCTCTCTCTTTTCATCTTAACTAAATCAAACAAGGATAAAGGTAGAATTCATTGAAGTTGCAGTGCTCTACCTAGGGTTTGTTTAGTTATTTATGTTTTTAGCTGTTTGAAGAGGATCCCTGAGACTTTCATGCCCTATCCAACTCCTCACTAGTCTAAAATCTCTCCATCTCACTCAATTTGAAGTGCTAAACCATTTTCCTACCTCGCCCCATAGAGATCTCTACAAGACTGTGTCCATTCCCCGGACCCAAATCTGCCTTTCACATTTGAGCCAGCAAACCAATATTAAATTCAATCAAACACCTCTATGCACATACCTAGCCTAAAATAAGTCTTAATATCAGTCATCACAAGCTTTATTGACCATCTTTTCTGAGATTGACAAGGAGAGAGCCCTCTCCCGACCTGGTAGGGATAGCTACCAGGTTAAGCGTGGTTTGATGTTACCCTAGATCCTGCCTTTCTCAGCCTGAGGTAGAGTTAGGCCCTAACATAGTGGAAACCATACTGGGGAAAAAAAATGTTTGTTGTTTGCTTTGTAGACTATTGATGGAGCCTGAAGTTAGCTAGGTAGCCTTTGAACTACTCTTGCTCTGCAAGTGCATAGTAGATGAATGCTGCTTCAGTCAATCTACGGTTTAGTTTATGAACTGAACATCTAGTTTCCTCAACAAAATATAATCAAGTTGAGATCTGATTGTTGATGGTGGACAATGATCAGACACCGCAAGGCTGAAATCGTTCACCTAGTGATTCCAAATCAGTTTCGAGATCAGATCCAAGGACTCCACTGGAGTATGAACCTGACCAGCAGAAACATGGAAGGACAATATGGAAAGCTCAGGTATTCAAGTTGGAATTTCATCCAAGACCTTATGTTCTTTGTTATAAGTTATTTCTTCCCTTTTCCCGAGAATGTCAAGAAGGCTTTGCAAAGTATATTGTATTTGAGAAAAGATCCTCGCCTGCATTTGATTCCTTCCCTTTTAAGATTATAAATACCAAATATTTGCATGCCTTTGAGCTTGATCAAGACCCTTTTCCTGAATCTTGTGATGACCGTCTTCAAACTGATGAGCCTCAAAAGACCAAGACTAATTCTACACCTTCTGTACATACCCCTATACCTTGTAAAATTCCAGATTGATACAAGCCTCTGATTTTGCCTCCTATATCCCATGCTTTCCTTAAAAATCATGATCTATATCTACCAAGATTTGATGGTGAATGTGACAATATCATTGCTGAGAGACATGTATTGAATTTTGAGTCCTTTCTTGACCTTTTTTGAAGTTGATGAAGAAGACGTGAGTATTAGGCTTTTTGCTCTTTCTTTGCAAGGTAAAGTCAAGAGTTGGTTTAAAACCCTGCGTGATGTGAGCATCTCAAATTTCTAGCAGTTCGTCAAAGTTTTCCTCGACAGGTGGATGATCAAACAAAACCCTTTCTTGATTATAGAAGAGTATAACCAACTAAAAATATTGCCAGGGGAGACAGTACAACAATTTTATGCCATATTTAACCAAGTTTATTATTTGATGCTGGTTAATATAAGACCTACTCTTGGATCCGCTCTCTTGCACTACCCGGGTGCCTTTAATCCAGAAATGGAGTTTATGCTGAGAGAAAGGAATCTTGCAACACTTGAAGAGATGCAGAACAGTGTAGTAGATGTAGAGGCTCATTTGTTGATCCGAAGGGCAAAGTTGAAGGAATAAGAGATGAAAAACATAGATCTGGAGGAATCGACATCTCTAGAGGTAAAGCTTGATATTTTGGTAAGTGGAGTGGAAGAGATGATGCAAAGGATCATCACAAAGAATGAGTATAATGTTCAAGCCCATGGCTCGCTGATTGAAGAAGAACAAGTTGCTGATCGAAAACATTTTCTTTCTTATCCCAGTTGTCGTAGATCTGATAATGATTGTTTTATAGATCATCTTGGAGAAGAGAGATCTGTTGATATGACATGTATGCTTGATGATGTATTTTATACTGATGATTTGGCTCTGTTTGATCAGTATGATGACGATTATGTTCTCCAAGCCGAAGCTAGTCTTGCAGAAAAATAAACAGCTGGTTTGTGGAAGGAGGAAGTTCATTTTCAGCAGCGCAAATACAATGTTCAACCATCACATATCAACTACGGAAATGACGAGGAAAGTGCAGGAAATTTTGAAGTGAGTGAAGGATCTTTGCCTTTTTGTTTTGCTTCGTTCCAGATCATCAGATACAACTTTCATGAAATGAGAAGTCAATCGTCAATAAGTTTTGATCTGGACCATCTAGAGGGCAATGAAATCCTTGTTCAAGACTTTTCATATCCAGATTTGTAGCCCCCGAATGCTAATGATTGTCAAGTTGTAGATGAAGACTTGGAAGCTGGCACGTATGATCAAATGATGCAAGATGATTTCGTACCTTTTTGTTTTGAATCATTTTAGTTTTTGAAGGGAAAACTGCATAGTACATCTTCAAATAAGAAGCGTGTAGGAAATCATGTAATCTCATCGGCAAAAATAGAAAATGGGTTTTAGCAATCTTTTCAAGTTTTTCATGTTCCAATATTTGATGTGTTGGATGATGTCTGCAGTCAAAGTCCTTCTCTTATCTGTGAGCTTGACAAAAGTATTGATACAAACTTGATCCGACAACTAGTTTCTTTGTCAATTTCCACAGGAGTCTTGTCACAAAGCTCAGATCAAAGTTTGCATTCATGGTATGAAGAGAAGAGAAGTAATCCATTGGATGAGCTAAGTCCCAGTGTGCATGAATTTCAAGATCCTTATGCAGTGTTTTTGGGGGCGAATAGAGAATCCATATATTCAACGGATATGTTTCCAAGTTTTCATGGGAGTTGCCTTTTAGTAGTTTTCTCTTGTTTTTCATAAGCAAGCACTTGCAGAGAATGCAAACAACAACCAAAATGCTTACTTGGTTGCATTGGTTGTTTCATTTCACTTGATCGGGTGATGAATGGAACAACTAGAGTAGGTTGTATTGAATAAGCTCCATTTTGAGCATATTTTCCAGTTTGTCAGTTGTGTTTTAGTCTTGAGTCATTTTTTGTTTCAGTCAGTTTAAAGATAGTTTCAGCTGAGTGTCTAGTTTCAGCTTTTGAGAGTCTTGTTTCAGTTTTGAATTAGTCAGTTCAACTATGAGTCTTGAGTCAAAGTTTCATAATAATTGGTTTTTGGATGTTTTGAAGTTATTGACTCCATAGCCCAATGGAAGAAGGCACTGTCTGCTTTCCAGAGGTTTGTAGTTCTTGCCACCTCCAAGGAGCTACCATCCCCATTGGAGCCAATGTTAGTGTCAGTATCTTCATCCCTCCATCAGTGATCAAAATACTCTTGTTGCATTGCATTTTAAGTGTCTCATCTGATCATCTGCATTCCATTAGGGTCATGCATCATCTGATGACAATGGCATTTTTTTACATTTTCCCTCATGTTCTTTACCCGCTGGCCCATTTTCATACATCTAGAACATCTGCAATCATTTTTTGTCTTTAAATCTGCAAAAGTCATTTTTAGGGTTTTAGGTCTCATTAGGTCTAGGGTTTCGTCAATAAGGTCTTGTCAATGCTCAATAATGGTCAGCAGGCACATGAGGAGGTCAAATAAAGTCTCAACAACAATAATTTCCATAATCACATGTTCAGTGATTGATTTTTCCTCAAAACCCTGTTTTGAGGAAAAACAAAGTTTTTTATGTTTCATGTACAAATTTTATGTAATTTCATTTCTTTTCATATGTAATAATTTCAGAGGTAGCCCTGGTCACCCTGCTAAAGCCTCTGTAACTCCACCACCTGCAACAGAAACGAAATGCCAAAGTATTTAGTCCATCAAAGGCAAAAAGTAAATCAAACTTCCCAAAACAGAGTTTTAAAAAGCAAATGAAAGTCAATCATTAGCAAAGTGGGTTTTCTTAAGTGAAAAATTAAAGCCATTGCCATATAAAGTGTTTTCATGACAAATAAGGCTCATTTGTGTCCCCAAGTGAAGGAAAGCAAGTGAATTTCCATTTTCAAAAGCCAAGAGAGTGATTTTGAGTTTAAAGGGTGAAAATCGCAGGTGCGATGCACCTGGGTTAAGGCACGGCACACAGAAGCAGCGCGGTGCACACAGACCCCATTCCACATTTAAATTTTATACTGGCACGACTCACCAAGGCAGCGCGACGCACCTATGAGGTGGCGTGGCGCACAGGACTACAACACCCAAAATCACTCACAGCTTCCTCCAAACTCTCAAATTGCTAAATTCTCCATTGTCCAAGTAAGTTAGTACTCCTTCATGACCAATGAATGAGTTTATCTTGGTGTTTATGGTAATTTAATGGGAAACAATTGAAACCCTAGCTCCTTGCATTTCTTGTTTAAAAACCATTACATAGGGTTTATAAATTGCATTTCTTACTGCTAAATCCCACTCCCATCATTCTCACTCACTCATTCCCTCACTCCCTCACTTCATTTTCTCCCTCACTTTTCATTTATATTTACTCATTCCATATTCCCGATATCCCTAAATTACTAACCCTAATCCCTACCTTTACTTGTCCCAAACCCTAAATATTATTCCCTAAAAACCTTTCATTCCCCAAAAAACCTATAGACAACATACATAACCTCTCATACACAGTCCCTTCACAGTCCCTCATCAATTATTATCTTTTAGTAGAAATTTCCTATTGTCACTCTAAAGTCTCTTCATACTCATCTAAGAAAACCCAAGCATTGGCAAACATGGAGTCAGTTTCTTCCTGTGAAAGAAATGAGGAAACAGTTAGTGATTCTTTCAAAGAAATTCATGCACCTAGGAGACCTCATAAGAGTGGAAAACATAAGCGAGAGGAGCCTACTTCACTTGCTGAGCTGTTGGCCTGTCCTCTTGTTGTCACATGCTTCCAACACCAATGGTTTTATCAATTATGTGAGATGGTGGAAAGAGTCAAATACCACCATGAGCTTTCCAGACTATTTGTGCTCCATCTTCATAATGGCCAAGTCAATTTGGCAGGTGTGATATTCACCTTGACACCTGAGACTATAGCTCAAGCAACCGGTATTCCGAATGTAGGTGAGCAGTGGAATAAGGGGTAGCTGGTAGACAGAGATCATTATAAGCCTTATATCAAGGCTGGTTTTTAGAGACATGTCAGTAGGGTCTTCCCATTCAGGTACCTACAGGACACATATGCTCCCTTGGTGAAACTCATAATCAAATATTTCAGCTGTGAGGGAAGATTATCTCATCTATACACCTATCACATCAGATTGTTGATGCACTTTACTAGGGTGAGGATGATGAACATCCCCTATTTCATTTTCCGGAATATTGAGAAGATGACCACACTAGTGCAAAGGAAGCCTCCTCATCAACAGTATAATAACATCTATCACTTTGCACTAATCAAAATTGTGGTTTTGCATCAGCTCAGTTTACTGAATGTTTCATGGGAGGATTTCATTTCACATGAGGTCTTCACAGGTCCACAAGGGCCCCCATCAGTTTTTAATGAGGCAGGAGAGCCTTCACATCGACAAGTGGTGCATGAGACACAAACCACCAGTGTGCCAGTGTTTGTCACATACCAAAAGGGCACTAGAAGATTGTTTGCAGCAGAAAAACAAGTATTATCCCCACCTGGGGTGGAAGAGGTCTCGTTTCCTCCATCAGCAGAGCAGGTACAGGGCAAGGGTAAGCAACCATTGCATGATTAGGGACCTTCAGGAGGTTAAGAGGCATATTTCATTCTTATTGACGATGATGACAATGATTTGGGCTCCCAAAGCTCAAAGCTCAAGGAGATCATTCAGGAGCAGCAAGAGGACATTCATCACTTGTCTCTCAACCTGGAAAGATCCAAGTGGATAATCAACTATTTGGAGTAGAGAAACAAATAGTTAGAGGATCAACAAACCATCATGGAGCTCCAAAACATAAGGGCAAACTGGCAAGCTACCAAGAGGAGGAAAACCAAGTTGACACCACTTGAACAAGAAATTGAAGCTGATCGTGAATCTTGGCTTGAGAGGATAAACATACACTTGGAAAAGATGCTGGAGAAGGCCAACAGAGAGAAAAACATGTTGAGGCACATGGCCTACCACTACTTGGTGAGAAACAAAAGTTGCAAAGCAAGAATCAGGACTTTAAAGGCCAAGTTGAGGAAAGCATTGAGGAAGAGAAAAGAGCAAGATAGACTTCAGATCTTGGCTGAGGCTTCCTTAGCCCAACACAGCACTTGATGAAGGACACTCAACCCAAATTTCAAGAAATTTGGGAAACGTTTTGCAAATTTTGAATTTTTGGCCTAAAAAATAGGGTTTTCTACTTGGTGTGCGCTTTTGCTACAGACCTCCTTTTAAGGAAGACTTAGCATTTTTGGATTTTTCATGGAAAAATATGAATGCCCTCACATGGCCAAGAAATTTTGACAGGTTTCGAGCTTCCAAAAAGCTCAAAAACACCTCAAAAATGACCTTTCTGCCCCTTTTTGGACACACAGGAAGCAATGTTGGGAAAACTAATATTTGGAGGGGAAAATGAAGACCAAATTTAGAAATTCCACTTTTTATGGAAATTAGACAGGAAAACCTTTCCAACAAGACTACTTGGAGTAAATTTTGTGCACGGTAAGACATCCAAAATCAGCTTCAAAGTAGCACGGCGCATAGGGAAACAGATGAAATTTGCTCATTTTGGCCAAAAAACTCTGTTTTTCACCTAGTTTCTTCACAGTTTGACTTTTCTTTTTCTAATAGTCAAAATCATGATGTAATTTGATGTGACTTGATGGATTATGATGTAAATATGCCAAATTTTCATTCATAGAGGTAGATTCATCATGAAAAGGTAGTTTGCAACTGAATGGATCAGTTTCCTAGGTTTTAGAGGCATGTTGTTCCACTACCTACTTTTTAGTTCCTAGTTTAGATCTTGTTGAAACAGCTCCTAAACTCATGAATTCGACCCCTAAAGTCTAGCATGAGTTTTTTTTTGCCTATATCTAGTATTTTTTTAGTCATTGGTAAAGGTTGGACTCTTGTGAATGCTTTGAGCATTATTGTACACTCATTTCAGCAGTTTGGCAAAGGAATAGACCAGGGTTTGCAGCACTTTATGGGATTCTTGTGGCATCTTGATTTGGTATTGTGTTTCCTTCTGTAATTGCAAGTTTTACATGTGTTTTATGCATGCCGTTATCTCTCTCTTTTCATCTTAACTAAATCAAACAAGGATAAAGGTAGAATTCATTGAAGTTGCAGTGCTCTACCTAGGGTTTGTTTAGTTATTTATGTTGTCGGCTATTTGAAGAGGATCCCTGAGACCTTCATGCCCTCTCCAACTCCTCACCAATCTAAAAGCTCTCCATCTCATTCAATTTGAAGTGCTAAACCATTTTCCTACCTCGCCCCATAGAGATCTCTGCAAGACTATGTCCATTCCCCGGACCTAAATTTGCCTTTCACATTTGAGCCAGCAAACCAATATTAAATTCAATCAAACACCTCTGTGCACATACCTAGCCTAAAATCAGTCTTAATATTAGTCATCTCAAGCTTTATTGACCATCTTTTCTGAGATTGACAAGGAGAGAGCCCTCTCCCAACCTGGTAGGGCTAGCTACCAGGTTAAGCATGGTTTGATGTTACCCTAGATCCTGCCTTTCTTAGGCTAAGGTAGATTTAGGGCCTAACACTACGTATAGTCATATTTCCAATGAAACCATTAAAATTGTTTACTTCCTGCAAAATATGTACAACATACATTAGTAAACATACTAGATCAAATACTAAACTATGTAAAAAAATCCTAGAATTGTTATGCATGTTAATTCCTAAAAATAAAGATAAAAGAAATCTATAATTAGAAAAATTTCTACTATAAAAATATTCAAATTCTAGATAAAATCTATCATCATATGTACAACCTAAAGGGTCAGAGATATCACCTTTAAGGATCCACCAAAGACTTGCCTTTGAAAACTGTAAAAGATGGGAAGTATTAACATCAATTGTTCCTAGGAATTTACAAAATCCATTTTTTTCCCTTGTGAGATATTGATTGTAATAATGAAGAGAAAAAGAAGGAAGATCCTTAAAGACATCTATTATATGTACATAAGAATTAAGGCAACTGGTAAACCCATGATTATCTCCAAAAGTAAGAGGGTCATCAGATGATTGCAACAAGCCTTTAATGTAACACGTTTCATGATTGATATCAAAAAATTGTAATGAGGGTTGATGATCCAAATTAGAATAGAAGGAAACAACTTTGTGCTTAGAAAATGAATCAAATGATCTAAACTTATAAATCTCAAGATAGTTGTTAAATATCACATCATTTTCCCATAGTTTACAAGAATCTTGATAGTCACGAAAAGGATGAATAAAAGTTACTAAACTGATATCAATTAGGAATTGATCATTTAAAGATACCCCTTGAGCACCATGATATAATTCATTCTTAAGATTTGAACTAGTAAATATCCCAACAAGTTGACACATACAATAATTATGATTATAGCCAGAAAATAAATCATCATTTTGAGTTTCTTTTGTTAAATAATTAAATGATTCTGGTTTAATAATGTGTCATTTGTTGTCAAAATAGAAACTAGCTCATTTTTAGAAGAAGAATTATCATCATGATTGTTCGTTAAATCTTGATGTTCCATATAATTTAATTCTATTGAACTTAACTCATTATCACAAACATTAGGAGATACAATAGAAACACTTTCAGATGTAAGATTTTCTCCTGATGTTGATGGTTGAAGAAGATCATTATTTTCATTTAAAGATTCAATATGATTAATTGTAGGATCGAGATTTACTAAAGGTGATTCCTCTTTATGTCCATTATAATTTTTTACATTATATTCTTGAACAATAGAGGTAAATTTCTCAATTAAAACATGCTTAGGGGGTAAGTCATCATGATGAAATATGTAGCAAAATAACATGAATCTATAAAAAAATTCGCTAACAATTTCATCTTCATAGATTTGCAAGTGTTGTGTGTGGGATCCCCCCAAGGCATGTTTTGGGGCTTAAAGCCAAAATTTTGACTAAGTCCAATGTAAAGACTCTGCGATTTGTGGGCGCAGAGCACAAAGTTGTAATTGAGTCATAGGGTTGTCTGCCCTTACTTTTGTAAATGCAGTGTCGACTTGAGAGTTCTACCCATGGTCCGTGGACCAGGGGATTGTATAAATAGAACGAGGTTCTAAGTGTAAAGAGAGGATCATAGAAGAAATGAATCAATGTAAGATCTAATAAGGAAGCATTGAGTCTAAGTGTAAAGTCGATTCTTTGGGTAGTAGAGTAGGAGAAGGCTTTGCAGCTGAGTGCGCAAAGGCCTAGTAGTCCGCAGTTGAGTGCGCGGACCCCTGCAACTGAGTGTGCAGGGCAGGTTGAGTCTGTAACCGATTGAAGTATTAATGAAGAGAAGTTTTACAATATCTCTGTGTATCTGTTCCTGTTTTATGCATTGAAGTATATTGGGTATGAATTGAAAGTTTACTATTTATTTATTGTGCGAACTTATATGAATGTGCTAAATAAGTGAATATAATATAAGGTACTTGTTTACGCGAAGATAAATAACAGTTATTAGAAGATAAGTAAGATCCACGGTGTGACTTAGGGAAATAGCGTTGATTGTTGCTTTAGTAGTGCGAATCTCCTAAACCCTTGGTTAGGGTTGCACGAAGTCAAGTATAATAGGGCATGAAGGCCTCGCCAGTCAGGAAAGTGCGCGAAGTGACCTGCGTGAAGGTATTTTCATAGTTGGACTAAATCGACCTCTTAAACATCTCAAGGGTGCAGAAACTTGGTTCTAGCATCCCCCCATACTGCTTTGAGTGAGACCTCAGTCCATGCTCCGCGGGCTGTTGCCAAAAGGGCTAGTAGTATAGGGATTTGTTTGGCTAATTAACTCCAAACCTGGATCAGGCCCCATCAAGCCAATAAATGGTTCCATTGCCGGGACCGGAATCTGCATAGAGATATCTAATGTCGTATCATTAGAATCCAACTAAGAAAGAGATTGAAGGTTAGTTGGACAAGAGAATTCAAGAATCTGTGACTATCAAAAGAAGAGTGGTTAGACTGCTACCTATACACAGAGATCCACTGAATTTTCTTCGCATCTTTCCCTACTGAGCTATATGAGTGGATTGCGAAGCTAGTAGATAACCAAGGAAGGTGCAAGCATGATAGTCCTATTGTGTGGACCCCATAGTTGGTGCGTAGATTGGAAGTATCAAAGGATAATATCGGTCGTGCTATTGATCAGTGGCTTGATCGGATTATAGGAGGATTCATTACTGAGTTCGTGGTAGATACTTTAGTCACCTATAGCGAGGTAGAGCGATGCTTTCTAAAAGGATCGTGAGGTATGTACGTTAAGTCTCTGAACACTTGGATTAAAATGCTACTGTGTGAAAAGAAAATTATATGAATACATTGATATTGAGGGTTATGCGAAGTGGTAGAATTTACAGAAATGAAGGTAGTGCAGAACTAGAAACCAGTTGCTTGATTTCACCTCCACGAGGGGACGAGAAAGAGCTCACGAAGGTCTCACTAAGAAGTGTGATCAATTTGATAAGGCAGAGGATTCCATGCATACCATCCCCACCCACACCACCACCATCTTCACTGCCTTCACCCCCATCTTTGCCTCTACCACCTCTGCCACCACCGCGAGTCAATATGGAAAGTGCGATAAAGTTGCTAGTTTTCAAGGGAGTAGGAAACGAAGATCTAGACCAATTTTGGTTCGTGATAAGGACTGTATGGGAAGCAAAGGGAGTTACAACTAATAACATAAAGAAATCCACATTGGTCAGCGCTCTGCAAGATCGCGTGCTGACCTAGTATATTAAGCATTCTAATGACAATCCGAATGCGAGGATCACAGATATCCAAATTGCGCTGAACAGATAATTTAGCCGGCCGAAGTCAGAGCTGCAGTTGATCATTGGATTTAAAGAGATCAAAATGCTACCAGGCGAGACCCCTTGGGAGTTGGATCAGAGACTGAAGTGCACAATTCGTGAAGCTAATATGACTTTGACGAATGGAAGGCACCGCGAATGGTTTGTGGCATTGCTAACACCACATTTAAGGAACGCGCTGTTGCAACAGAGGTTAGCAACCCAGGCAGAGGCCTTGGAGGTCACAATAAGGCTGCATGAGACCCTGATACAGGATCCTAACTTTGGGAGTTCAGCAGATCCATGCACAGTTGAAAAACTTATGCCTTGAGATGTAGAGTCTGAAATAGGACAGGATAGCCCGACTAGAAGTGCGCGAATAGGTATGGTGTGTTAAATGCAAGGGTCAGCGTCATGACAAGGACCACTACCTGGTGTTCGCGAATTACCATGTGGGAGGAGGGCAGATGCCTTTAAGACCGGAGGCATAAGCAGGACCTAGCACGTCGCCTGCTTTGTGGTGCGCGATTTGTCAAATAGGAGGAAAGCATGTTATGGACAACTGTGATCTGTTGCAGAAGTATACACATAATTCACAACAGTTGTTCTGTAATTTCTGTAGATTAGTGGGACATGATGAGCGCACCTATAGAAGCTATCAGCTGATGATGGATAGGACTCCCATTTACAGAGTTCAGGCCAAAACACGACCCCTTGACCAAAACGCAGGAGTGGCGCGAATTGGATTTCAGGGGCATGGACGAGGCCGAGGTGGAGGAGGACCTGGAAGAGGTTGCGGATAGTTGATATGTTACAATTGCAAGAGCTAGGACATTATGCCCATTATTGTACGAATCCAACGTGTCCATCATGTCTGTATTGTACCCTATTTGATCATGAGATTGAGGATTGTCCTACGCTGATAGCTAGGCTACACGACAAGGGAGCACTCCAATCTCCCTTGACTCAGAACCTATAGATGATAAGGTTTGAGCCATGTGAGGAAGACCCCAATGTGAACATTGTGCTCTGAAGTGGAATTACAACAGGAGATGATAAAGGAAAACAACTTGAAGATAGTACATGGGTTCGCAAGGCTCCAATGAAAGAACCAAAGTTTGATTTTGAGCGTGCTAAGGAAACCTTCATGGAAGCTAGGAAGAGCTTCGCTGATGCCTCCACTTCAGGAAGTAAAGACAAACCGGAGCTAGAAATGGTCCCATTGATGCTCACGACATCCCTAGAAGGATACATGAAGCTATTGCGCGATAGTAAGGCTCTAAAGGGATTGTAGGAACTCATTAATAGATGCGCTGGGACCGCGCCAGGAGAACCGCATGTAGTCTAGAAGATTGGAAAGCATGCAACGAGAATGGGAAGAGAAATGAGGATGACCACGCAAATTGGAGAATATGAGATGGACCAAGTAATTATGGACCTAGGGTCGGATGTGAACGTTTTCTGCCGAAGCAGACATGGGAGCACATGGGAAGGCCTACACTACAATGGTCTCCTATCCAGCTATGAATGGCGAACCAGCAAAGGATAATGCCCATGGGGAGATTGCAGGGAATCACCATGGATATTGAAGGAGCAAGCACGCTAGCAGACTTTGAAGTGATAGAGATTGTTGATGACAACAATCCCTATCCCGCGCTCTTAGGAAATGATTGGGCCACTGACATGAACAGAGTGATAAATATAAAGAAGCACAATATGATTTTTGAGAAAAAGTCTCTACGTGTAGTCGTAACTTTGGGCCCCGCAAAAGGATCACACTACATCGAGACAGTGCGCAGCTATGAAAGTGATGAAAATTTGGACTGCATCTAAAAGATAACCACGTGAGAGAAAGGCTGGGCAAATCCCATCACGGACGGATGAATCTCATGGGAGTGCAGAAGGTCCTATACATTGGATTTTAATGAGGAGATAGAGCGATGCTAGAACTGGTTGCACGAGGTGAACATGCTGAACTGTAATATGATGACAAGATCATTGTGCTGCGTATCAACAAAAGTGAGGGATCTACCTACTTATGATGGGTTAACTGAGGTAGATGCTTTCTTGAACAAATTTGAAAGGGAGGTGCCGGAACAAAAACATTTCGAGGCTTTGAAATGGGTACTACGCGCTACGCCTATGAGGTGGTGGGGTACGCACCAAGGAAGCTTTGAGGACTGGCGCGAATGGATGAGAATGATGCACATGTGGTTTAGGAAGCCTCAGATGTGGCTAAGAGATAAATATAATATACAGGATGTTCCGCACACGCATCTGTCTAGGTAGGTACAAGCATATGTTAAACAACCTATGTGGATGCACATGGACTTCACATTGGGGAACATGGTAAATAAGCATGTGTTGGTGAGGCAATTGTGTGAATGGTCCCTCCAGTTGGGATGACAAAATGTGGAAAGAACGAGTTTGCAGAAGGTTACCCACGCAGAATCCTTTAACGAAGTGTGCGAAGCACTAAACAGGGTATATAATGCACAATGAAGTGATTTGGACCTGTGCGTACCAACAGTTTTATGGGTTTATAGGACAACGTGTAAGAAACTGACGGGACAGACACCTTCTAGGTTGGCCTATGGAGAAAACGTTGTAGTCCAAATAGAGTATAATATGCCTAGTCTGTGCATAGCAGCGTCGATAGATATGACGGTTCAAGGAGCCTTGGAAGAAGGGATCACATAGCTGAACGACGAAGAATGCTTGGGACCTGAGCAAGAAATCTGACAGGGTGATCTTAGGTTCCATGAACTCAGGAAAGAAAGAGTGTTGTTAAGGGAGAAAAGCGTTCTGGTGGAAGCGGAAGTCAAAAAGTTCAAGGAAGAAATAAAGAAGGATTTTCTCGCTAAGAAAACCTGGGTGATAAAATAGGGTGCGAACGATTATGTTGATAAGTTTGGGGACTACAACCAAGATTTGATCAGCTTGATGCCTTGGATTGGACCATATATTACTAGGGGGATCACCCATGGTGGCGTGATGAAATTGGTAAAGTGCGTGACGTAGACAGTAAAAATAAAAGGCGGATTTTTTCCAGGAAAAGTGATGGATGGCCGGTTGAAACCCTACACAAGTGGCGCAACCACCTGACTAGCCGTAGGAAGAACAGTCTTAGTGCTCCAGGTAGTTGGAAGGAGGCGCGAGACTATAAACTACTCTGCCCGAGAGCTGCGCGATGTAAGGGCTGCGTAGAGGAGCGAAGTGTCACGAGGTCCGCGATAGCGCAAGGGTGGCTGCGTTGCCACGCAAGTAGGCTGGAAAGTGACCGTTGTAGTCACTATTCACAATATGATGTTTTACTTGAGACCAAATGGAGCCAGCGGAAGGCATTTAAGACAAGTTTTATAGGAAAGATTTGGGAAAATTTGCTGTCAAGGGAGTATTAATGGAATAGATGTGGGGGGAACAGTCGAATTCGAATTCAAAAGGTGCTATAAATTACAAAGGACTGCCTAACACACAACACTTGGTCATTTGAGAATCGAGCTATTGCGTGCCCCGAGTATTCCGAACTGAGACCTGTTTGTCCTGTGCAGAGCATTGTTTGAGCACCTGATTGAACAGTTGAGAGGTTTCTGGACAAATAAGATGGCAATGTTTGAAGAAGCTAGGGAAATCACAGAAATGACCACCGAAGAAGCTGTGCAGGCCATGACCATAGAAGATGCCCTTGAGGGTGCTGGAATTGTTGTGGAAATCCCTAAATCACCACGCATGATGAGACCGAAGAAAGATAAATAGCCCATGATTCTGGTGTGTGTGTCCCCTCGAGACCCACTGTGAACTAGATTAATAATGGAGGAGAAAGGGAAAGCGGTTAACTTGCAAACCGATGAGGAGGAAGAAGACCTTGAGTATATCATAATCAAAGAGGACGAGGACGAGGGCATGGAGGAATAAAACTGAGGGTGTGTTCCCTCTAACCAAGCTACCTGCATATGTTCCTCTACAGAAGGGGAAGGCAAAGGTGCCCAAGGACCTGGATGACAATAAACACCATCTGATAACTCCGTTGTTACTTGATGATATCATTTTCGAAGGAGTGCACTAGGGAAGGGTGCCAAGCTTAAAGTTCGAAGACTAGCATCTCGCTAACCACGAGAAATTCCCTCACTTGGCTACCGCGCATCTCATGAAGTCGAAGAAACACACCGCGATGGGAGTTATAGAGTTGGAGCTGTTGAAATGGTTGTGTGGAGTCGAAAAGGTAGGAATATTGAACCTGCTCTGGGTGCTACATTACCATCGCGCCCCAATAACTATCTTCGTCATCAAGCGGCTACTTTGCTTGGTGCATGATGGGTGTTTGTGGCTGGAGGAGCCCATCCTCATCATGAACCACCTAATCCATTGAATTACCTGACTCCCGTGTAAAGGAGAAGACCCCGCAGACATTTCAGAGGTTAAAAGCAGTGATTTGGCCATCGTGGAAACCATGAAAAAGAAATACAAGCTGGAGAAGAAAAAGAGGGGCTACGTAATCTCCAATATCAACAACAAGGTGGTCAGAGTAGCGACTCAGATATTGGCAGGAAAGGTCATGCGAAAGTACCATGCTGATGAGGTGCTCGTGTCGGTGGTTTCACTTTCCAAACAGTGCGTAGAGGGGGTCCAGTTTAATTGGTCCGAATTTTTGTGCAAGGAGTTCCAGGAAAATTTCTGCGAGACATAGGACTAGGGGAAAACCTTCCACTATGCATGGTTTCTGCTATCCATAGTACTGGTGGCTAGGGAATTTCCTAAGGACAACCAGTTCCCCACAATTGCAAGGGATCTCCCAAAAGACACGAAGTATGCTTCGCTATGGGCTACTAAAGGCGCGCACTGCATCCATGACAGTAAAATATTCTGGGTGTTCATGGAGATGAACATTAGGATGGGGATTAACCAAAAGCCATGGTTATCACCCACTGTCTACAACAACCTACAAAGTTTCGTAGAGTTTAAAGTGGACTTTCATCACATCTACCTCAGGGTGCGTAAGGACCCTGCTAAGAAGTGGAACGAACTACCATATGTGGCCACAGATGATTTGATCTTCGACGTACTTGAGATGTGGCTGCCAGAGTGGCGCACTACAAATACTCCACGGTGGAAAGGTATGTTGCACAGAAAAAGAAGGAGGAGTCAAAACTACACGTGGCATAGTTGGTGGAAAGGAGAAGGAAAGAAGTAGCAGCAGCAAAAGCAGAGGAGGTGCGGGACACTCCGCGGATAGCAGAAGAATAGAAAAAGTCTGCATGAACAGCACATAAGGCAGCAGAGAAGGAGTGTGAGGGCCAGAAGTTGCCTTCGCTTGAGCAGGAGCAAGATATGGAAATAGAGATAGAGGAGGGTGGTGCGGACCCACAGACAACATCGAAACTATTGAAGCGCCAGTGCCCAAGAGAGAAGATGGGGTCGCGCAAGAAGGTAAAAGTGTCTAAGATGTCTATTGACCCAATCACCCTTACTGAGGAGGATCTGCATGATATAGGAGAGAAGGTGCATGACGTTACCACATAGGCCCTCCAGAACTTTGCAGAGGAGAATCAGATTGTGTTGGGGGCCCTCCGAGCACAAATTTAGGAGTTGCAGGTGCGCACTCCTTAGGCTGGTACTCTCTCAACCAACCTAGTAGTAGGAACAGCCGCAACCAAGGAAATTTTGCGTGCTCGTATGACCAACACAATAGTGCTACCAGAAGGGGAACTGGTTACAGCAAATGAGGCCGAAAGGCCTATTGTTAGTACATTTAAAGGAATAGGGATCAACATGGTTGCACTCCCTTGGGAGATGCTCTATGTTCTGTAGGATGGGATTATTGCAAAACTGCGGGCTAGGGATAGTTGCACGCTGCAGGTGTTGAGCGAACAGAGGATCAACATAGAGCAGTGGAGCTTACAGCGCGACGAGGTCGTGTCTCAGAATAGGCAGAAGATATAGGTAATTGCAGAATCCTGCCAGATGGTCCCTAAACTGGCCATCCCAGCAGAAGCACTAGCAGAGATGCACATCTAGAGGTTAGAAGTAGGGGTGCGTGAGGCGCGAGAAGAAATGGCCAAGGTTCAGCTGGAGCTGAACCTCCAAATAGCAGAGCTGTAGTTGAAGGCACAACCTTCAATTCCTCCAGAGGTAAGGAAATAACGCACCAATGCCATTACATCGAGGATGGAGGAGATTAGCGGTGCAGTGAGGGACTGTACCAAAGTGTTGGAAGAATCATTCGAGCTCCTCACCACTCTACAAGAGGATTCGAACATATAGTGCTTACAAACAGAGGCGCATGAGCTACAACAGCAGTATGACAATGTCAAGGGGACCACGCAGATGGTGGCCATCACATAGAGGCTCGCATGAATGCAACAGGCCAAATCGCTTAAGGAGCAAGTAGACGCAGCGCGACACAGAGAAGCGGTTTTGAAGGCGCGTGTTCAACCTTGGATTGATGAGGCCTTCGTAATCACAAAAGCAATTGAAGGCAGGCTCACATAGATGCAAGGGACGCAAGAGTAGATACAAGGGAGTAGTTTTGACACCACGGTCTCGAAACAACGCGTACAGGAGATACAACAGGCAGCCACTCAGTGCACTGCTGACCTTGCAGCAGTTCGAGTAGAGTTGCGAGGTCTCCCCTTGAAGATCTCCACACCGATAGAGTGACTCGAGGGCAAGTCATGATGTTTGTGTTGGGGGTCTGTTGGGCATGGGATCCCCCAAGGCAAATTTTGGGGCTTAAAGCCCAAATTTTGACTAAGTCCAATGCAAATACTCCATGATTTGTGGGCGCGGAGCGCGAATTTGTAATTGAGTCATAGGGTTGTCCGCCCTTACTTTTGTAAATGTAGGGTTGGCTTGAGAGTTCTACCGGACCATGGGATTGTATAAATAGAGTGAGGCTCTCAGTGTAAAGAGAGGATCATAGAAGAAATGAATCAATGTAAGATCGAATAAGGAAGCATTGAGTCTAAGTGTAAAGTCAAGTCTTTGGGTAGTAGAGTAGGAGAAGGCTTTGTAGCTGAGTGCGCAAAGGCCTAGTAGTCACAGCTGAGTGCGCAAGACAGGTTGAGTCTGTAACCAAATGAAGAATTAATAAGGGAAGTTTTACAATATTTCTATGTATCTTTACTTGTTTTATGCATTGAAGTATATTGGGTATGAATCACAAGTTTACTGTTTATTTGCTGCGCGAACTTATATGAATGTGCTGAATAAGTGAATATAATATAAGGTATCTATTTACGTGAAGATAACTATCTGTTATTAGAAGATAAGTAAGATTTACGGTGTGACTTATGGAAATAGTGCAGATCACTACTTTAGCAGCGCGAAGCTCCTCAAACCCTGGTTAGGGCTGCGCGAAGTCAAGTATAACAGGGCGTGAAGGCCTCGCAGGTCAGGAAAGTGCGTGAAGTGACCTGCACAAAGGTATTCATAGTTCGACTAAATCGACCCCTCAAACATCTGAAGGGTGTGGAAACTTGGTTCCAGCATCCTCCCGTACTGCTTCAGGTGAGACCTCAATTTGCGCTCCGTGGGTTGTTGTTGAAAGGGCCAGTAGTACAGGGATTTGTTTGGCTAATTAACTCCAAACTTGGGTCAGGCCCCATCAAGCCAACACCAAGTTATCAAATTCTAAGCACAATTTCTCATTGTTATAATTGTGATGAATGAAAAAGAATATCTGCATGCAGTGGTTCTAAGAGTGAATGCACTTAGTTGGTAGCACCTTGTACCACTCTTGAATCTTCCTTGAAGCGTGAGAGTAAACAACCTACAAATTTCATTATCATTAGTGATTTTAAAACATTTGATTTATGTATAAATTGATCAACATGATCTAAAGAAGAAATATAATCATTGTCACCATTATATTGCAATTCACATATGGATTCAAGTTGCCTCTTTTTTATGCCTCTGGTAGGCTTGCATGAACTAAAAGCATGATCCAAAGTAGGAATGCATATAGGAGCCATGACTAGTTTAAAATGTTAAAACAATACTCCACACAGACTAAGTAGCTCAGGCCCTCCTTCTAGCGCCAAGGATGTTGATGGGAAAAAAGATCTCATCAACATGTAAGGGGACTACCCGGTCTGGGCCCCAATTAGAGGCTTTTCTATAGAGGATGGTGGTTATGACTGGTTCAATTGGGTCCAGTTACCCTCTTTCCCTTCCTGCTAACTTGTGATGTTTCTATTTCTTACCAACAAGAAGAGAAATATTAGATCTACCTTCTTGCAAAGCTCTTGCAAAGAAGTAAATCCTTAAGCTGAATTAATGGCTCAACTAAACCACACCTAGGGTTAACCTATGTCAATCTAAGTGTTAGTCTAACCTAGATGTATTATACTAACCTATGTGTTAAAGTTATGTTAGATATTAGTTTATGTTACTATAAATCTTCTAATGTGGATATATCCTAGGCTGGAGGTTAATATTACCCAAATGATCTATAATATAATACTAGCCATCTTATATATATATAAGTGTTAATACATTTTATATTAGATCTAATATAATATATTAGTATATTAATATTCTAATAAAAACATTATATTATATTATATGTATGTTAAAAGTTAGTAATTATAATACTAATTTGAAGATTAATAACTAAATATTAGAACTAACTCTACGATTAAATGTTAAATTGTCATATGTTAAGAATCACTTATCATGTACAAAATTATACAATTCCTTTAGCTTAGTCTTTTAATGATTTAAATGAAAAATTAAGATCAAACTAAAAAAAATTACCTCCATAAAGAGGAGTTTTATCCAAAGCAATATATAAAAAATGAATGGAAATGCAATCCTATTCTATGATACAAGGCATAGAAAACAAATCTATCTTGACTAAGAGAAAGTTAGTTTTACCCTTAATCAAGGGCAAAGATATTACATATTCATTGAGAGGGGGCATCCGTTTGAATTTAGGGTGGAAATAAAGTCAACCAATTAGAGAATTAGCTCAGTTGATTGGTCACTTGGGCAAACAAATATGCGCGAATAACCATTTGATGAATATTCACTAAATAGTTGTTTATACATATACCTAAATTCAATGTAAATTGCATTTGAAACTAAAGATTATGTTGCAACTATTGGAATAGTCCAAATAAAAGAAACATCAATGGAGTCAAACTAATTTGTCACTAAGTAAATAGTTAGCTATTTAACTCAGTGAAAAGAAGTTTGTTTAAATGTGATGCCATGATTGAGATCCATTTCTTCCAAACCTGCAAGTTAGCTTGACAAGAGATAACTATTTAGTTTAAACATACCTAAATTCAATGTAAATTGCATTTGAAACTAAAGATTATGTTGCAACTATTGGAATAGTCCAAATAAAAGAAACATCAATTGAGTCAAACTAATTTGTCACTAAGTAAATAGTTAGCTATTTAACTCAGTGAAAAGAAGTTTGTTTAAATGTGATGCCATGATTGAGATCCATTTCCTCCAAACCTGCAAGTTAGCTTGACAAGAGATAAAATAAATATGAGAAATTCATAACAACATTAGTGCTAAGAACGAAATATCCATACTCATAAAACATAAATGAAAGGAGTACAAAAAATTAATTCTATTCATGAGCAGAATAATTAGAATAGTGCTTCAATCCTGTCCATAAATCGATCTCTCCATTTATTGATTCAAATGAGAGTCAAAAACCTTTAAGATACAGGGATTGTAGTAGTTCTCCTATCCATCTCTTCTGAAATTTGACTCTTTTCCCACATGCTATAGAAGAGTGGATAATTTAAATAGCAATACATAGCATCACCTTTGGGCCCTTCTGTTCTCAAATTTTCTTCATCGATACAGCTTCTGTTCTCAAATTTTCTTCATCGATACAGCAGTCTCCGCAATTGGTGAGCAACAACTAAATTTGGCCTGTGGAAGATAACAATGAATGAGTCTCCATACCTCATCCCCTTGCACGATCACTTGAGTGGTTTTCGTGGCAGGATTTTTGATTCCTTAACCATTTTTCTGATTTCTGATTTTTGATTCATTCCCGGGGAGTGACTATTGCTGGGATCTCTTAATTTCTGATTTCTAACTGCTGCTCATTTGTTTCTACAACCAAATTGAACCTTCTTTTGATCTTTATCTTTATTTGCAAGCCATCAAATATGAACACCATTCAACCAGCTCCTGCACGAAAGGGAAAATTTGTGAAATTTTTGGTGATTTTGCAAGAAATTGCATTCATAAATATTATATTATATTACACCGTGCGAAAAAAATAAAATACTTTAAGGTTTGCATGCCATCAGTTGGATCTTCTGTCGTGTTGAGACATATGCCTTTACAGGTTTGATGAACGCCAGGGTGATTATAACAATTGGTAGTTAAGTCGCTGAGAAAAACCCTTAATTGCTTCTGTCGACCCTTAATTAAGTTGTTCGACATTGCAACCATTTTCTAAAACGACATAAATCTTGAAATTTAGATGTTAAATCCCAATGAATCTGGATTAGGAGTTTTGTTTTTCAAATTCACCCTAGCTTTCCAATTCACCATAGCTGAAAACCAAAACTGGATTGCAGATGATGAAATGGCATTTCTGTTGCATGCAATGTGGAAACTTAACATTCTGTTGTCAAACGTTACTGTTTAATTGGCATGAGGAGTCAAATACGGCGAGAAGAGAATGGCATCACAAAAAAATGCGTTACTTTTACTTTTAATTTGAAGATATGCTTACTCTCGTGTTGGCTTTATTCATTTACAAATGCTTTCAGTCCTCACAAAAAAATTAATCTTCAATTTCACGTTGGATTATACACTTTCACCATATTTTCTTTTAAAGTCAAATTAGACTCTACCTATGTTATATACATGATTCTAATATAAAATGGGATGTTTAATAATATAATACAACATGTACTGCTTTTTTATGATGTGTTTACAATTTTTGATATATAGATAATACACCATGCACAATTTTTAATGAAAATTTTATTAGTGTGTCCTATGCTTGTGGTTTAATATAATACATATAATGGAATATTTATAATTATTTACAATTAATAAAAATAATTAAATTATATTATATTTACAAAGTCAAATTAATTTACAATTTATATAAAAAATGTATTGACAATATGGTTAACCAATGATCCTCCCCATGTGCCAAATCAAGCTAAGTATAATAGATAAACTATCAATGTGACCCAATGCGAAAAGTTAGGGGATGTGGCAACCCAAAGTACGACATTGCCTTCTCGTGACTAGAGTTATTATGAAATATGAAAGATGGAAAAGATGCACTAACCATCCAAAGCAAAGGACAATCAAGCAAAGGATGTACATAAAGCTCAAAAGCCAAGCAATCGACAGAAAAAGAATCATTATCCACTATCATGCCAAGAAAGAAGAGAGTTTTCTAAAGGCAAAAAATGAAGGGTCCCCACGATTTTGTCAAAAACATTATGGGGGGGTTGTGGGCAATAATAGGTCCATAAAATTGAGGTCCCAACTTGGGACGTGATCCAATCCTCAAGGAGCTCTTTTTGGACTTGATGCACAAGTACATCTGTTCCCCAACTTGAAACTCCTTAAACATTTTGTTCCATTCTGCATAAATTTCCTACCTGCCATGTGTTTCCTTTACACTCTTCTTAATTACCTACATTTATTGTTCCATCTTTTCTAACATGTCTGATCCTATCAATACCCTATTCACTTGATCACTCCAACTGATGGGATTATTATAGCTCCACCTATATAATGCTTCAAACAAACTCATCTTCAAAGATTCCCGGTACCCATTGTTATAAAGAAACTCAACCAATATAAGGTACTCCCATATCCTTTGTTGATGCATAACATACATCCTCAACATGTCCTCCAATATCCTATGGACCCTGTCTGTCTGTCCATCTGTCTGTGGATGATAAGCTGTATTGAAGGCCAACTTTGTACCCAAACCTACAAACAACTCATTCCAAATCTTGGAAGTGAACTTAGCAACCTTTTATGACACAATATTCCTTGGAACACCATGAAACCTCATTACATCTCTGATGAATACCTATTCAACATCACTAGAGGACTCAGTAGACTTCACTGGAATGAAGTGTGCTACCTTTGTTAACCTTTCCACCACAACAATGATAGAATCATGTTGCCTAAATGTCCTTGGTAAATCTGTAATGAAATCCACGGAAATGAACTCCAACTTCCACTATGGAATTGGAATTGGATGCAGTAGTCCACCTAGATGCTTACATTCTTCTTTCAATTGCTGACAATACAAACATCTTGCCACAAACTCTGCCACATGCTTCTTCAGATTATGGCAATGATAAAACTTCTTCACTACTGTTAATGTCTTATGGTATCGTGGGTGTCTTGAATATGGTTTTGCATGAAACTCTCACAAGATAGTATTCTTAAGATCACTTTTATTCAACACATATATCATGTCCCTAAATCTTTTCAAACCATCTGTTGTAAGATGTTAGTACATGTCTTGATCACCTATACCATACTATAACCTGTGCATAAGCTCCATGTACTTGTCATCCTGTTGTCTTGCCTGTACAATCCAATCTTATAAGTCTATCCCATAATAAATCATAGCTGTGATGTGATTCACCTGTACTCTCATGCTAAGAGTATATGCAACCCTATTCTCTTTCCCCTTGATGTACCTGATCTCGAAGTCAAACTAACTAATCATGGCAAACCATCTAGATTTCCTGATATTTAGATTCAACTGTTCAAATTGATACCTCAATCCACTGTGATCACTCATCAAGATGAACCGCTTGCCAAGAAGATAGTGCTTGCACATCTTCAATGCATGGATGATCGTTTCAATCTCAAAATCATGTGTTGGATAATTTTTCTCATGCTCATTCAATTTTCATGAATCATGGCATACTACCTATCCTTCCTACCTAAGGACTCCACCAAGTCCTCTATTGCAAGAATATGTACACACCAAAAACTCCTTGTCCATATCTGCAATCTTTAACACTAGAGAATTCGTCAACAACTGCTTCAACTATTCAAAACTTGCTGCACATTCTTATCTCCATTCAAATTTATTACCTTGCCTTTGCAATGATGTAATAGGATATGAAATGTGAGAGAAGTTCCTGATGAACCTCCTATAATAACCTTATAGCCCTGTTGATGGTGGTGGACCCGCCAACATGTCAAGGGGATCTCCTTGGTAAGAAGTCCCAATTAGACCTCAGACAGTTTGGTGTAGGAGCCCCAACAGTGGGTTGTAAGGTAATGCCTTGATGGTGGTGTTGCACAGAGGCAAGTAAGATAACTCTGTCAGTAGCAAGGGTGTGATTGCTGTAGTGAGTCAAGGAAGATGTATGAGAGGTTCTAACACAAAATTGGGGAGATAAGGGTGAAGGTGAAGTCCATCTTGAAAGGGATCAGTCCCAACTCGGCTAGGAACACACAAAACAAAAGGATATACACAACTTCCGAAGGAGCAATCCAATCGGATGTAGTAGTCACAACATACAAGCTAAGGTAACATGTACAACACTCACCAATCAGTCCGAACAAGTGTAATGGTTGTTACAACTAAGTTCATGTGAAAGGTCTGTCTGGTGTCCGATAGAGTAGACACGAGCGGTGACAGAATTAACAACATATACAACACATTTGCAACAAGATTCATATAATTGCATGTGAATTAGTTCATACACAAATACATAAGTGAAACAACATATATCATTAAGGAAACCAGAGCAGTCCAACTACAATAATAACATATGCATGAAAATGTGCTGGCTCTTATTATATAAAAGTGTAAGTTCCAATCATATAATACATCCATGTAAACTTGCTAGTCTTATCAGTGAAATGTTACAGCCACATCCGCCTGCTCCTCCACAGAGATGTACTAGCTCCGTGCAGTGGAGAAGCCAACGCGCGTTACAATACTGTCCAAGCTTTCTTCAAGATAGTCTCAATAGAAGCTTAGCTGACCAAAAGCTTATACAATGAGTTATGAAGGACTATCTATTCCAAAGGGTGGGGTGACCCTTGACATTCTCCTTTGTGACAGTTCAACTAACCTCATGACTCTGCACCTACTCTATGAATGTTACATCCAACCATTGACACTTGACTTACACTTGACATGACTCAACATTACAATGCACATGTACTCATGTGAGACAACATGGCTTGAGAAAGCCTTGCAAGACATCACTGACACTTGGTCCACTGTGATGAGACCAACTCTTTGATATGCTTGTGATGGTGAAGGTGGTGAGCTAATGCCAAGCTCGGTCGTCTGTGATGGTGTGCATGCACCTCATGGTGACATCTTGTTGAAGCAAACTCTTGCCTCCATTGCAACCGGTGTATTGGTTTGGCCCTTTCATCCAACTCGTCTGCTAACATGCACATGGTCTTCTTGGGTACGGTTAACTGAAAACACATTGATGCATAGTGTCCATGCTGATATTCAAGTATGTGTTGGTGGTCATGCGCATCAACTTTCCGAAGTACTTGTTCAACCCTAGTTGCACTTGCTTCTTGTCTTCACCTTGGTGAGTGTGTTGAATGGGTTGGATTGCATGCATGTGCTCAATGACATGCATGCTGCTAAATCCCTTGCATGTGATCAACAATAGTTCTCACCATGTCTAATCTGTGTCATCTACTGGGATGGATCCTTGACTTGTACGAGGGCAATTTCATCTGTGAGTGCATGTTGTGCCTACTACTATTCCTGTTCTTGTTGCAACTCATTCATCTCTTTGTGCAACTTCATGTTCTTCCTGAGTTGCTGCTTCAGCACATGCAACTCCTTCTTTGTTCCATATTCTGCCTCAGCGTGATCTTCATGTTGCCCGTCATTTCATAGTCGGAGTCTCCAAAGTTTCTTTCATCATCAATGGACCTACTTGAGCTTGCAACCTTGTTCCACCTCCATGTTGTCAACAACCCTCCTCTTACGTTCGTTGCATTTGGTATGCTGTCTTCAGCCACTGCTCATGATGCTGCTCGATGTGATGCTACTGCTGTCATATCTTGATGTCCTTGTCTACTAACAACTTGATGTTTTCGTGGGTAGGCAAGTCCATGGACACTTTATCGACTGCATCCCCAAGTGTGATATGAATGGTGTCTTCGTCTCTGCTCTCTTGGAAACCATTGTACTTATACTGCTGAGAGGCAGATGAACACCTGGGATGCCTGGAGACATGGAAACACTCATGGCAAGCAATCTATCAGTCGAAAACCAAAATGAACATGAGAATTGACTTGCAACATACCTGGGTGCATGATCATGAAGGTTGCGCAATTTTGTCCGGGAGGTCGGGAGACCAATTGCCGAGACTGCACAAGGCATAGTCTGGGTTGTTGGGAGACTGGTTGACTGCTGGAACTATGCAATGCATAGTCCAGCCTGGCTACTGACTGCTGGGATTGCGCAATGCGCAGTTCCAGTTGGGAAGGAATGCTAGCATAGGGACAGATTTGTGCAATATCTTGGGCCAAGCAGCCACTGTCCTCCAGAAATTCCCAAAACATTCCTAGAGGCCAATGCTAGATAGTAATGGGAAAATTTGGAGAGGAAGGTGAGCCTTCCTTCCCCAGATTGCGCAATGCATCCTTGGTGAAGGCAGAGTTCGGGACAAGGTTGACTCGACTTGCCGACGAGAAATTGAAAGAAACTAAGATAGTGAATGCATAGAAACACTAAGTGATAGCAGAAGTGATTGACAGTGCATGAAAAACATGAATGAAAGATTCAACAAACAAATCACCATGCATGTGGGTGAGGCAGTTCACTAGTTGGGCGAACATCCGTGTAAAACAGTTTCATGCATGTGACATCAATGAGATAGCAACGAAAACTGAAACAGAGCTAGGAAAAGCTAGTATATATGTAAATGACAGAAATTGTTCAAAGAAATCAAGCAAACGTACTCCCACAAGTGAAAACACAAAAAGCGACATAAATGCACCACAAGGAATGGGAAGCGGGCTTACCTATAAAACAACTAAGCTAAATCCGCTGACTGCTCCTAGATATGATGTGGGATGTTAGAGATGCAAGGTTGATGTGAGGAATGAACTCTGCAGTGTTTGGTTGATGAGTTTTGATAACATCGAGGTTGTGATGCACATGCCACGAATCTAGGGGAAGCAACACTTGGTGGGAGGTTTCTGAATTTCTCCTTGCATGTAACCTCCAACTGCTAAAAATAGATCCTTGAAACAAGGGATGCCTTTGCATACTGCCTTGGGAGAAGCATCCCATGATGCAAGTCTATTTTTCTCAGTCCCGGAGGGAACCGGTCAACTCAGTTGCAAATGCAAGAGACTGCTCGACTACTTGAAGCAAATGTGTATTTCTGGCTCGGAGCTGGGCTAACTGCCCAGGATATTTGCACAATTTCTGGGTAGAGCATCTAAGTGATGCCCAAATTTGCGTAAATTGTAGGCTAAGCAGCCTTGTTGGGGAAATTTGTGCAAATCCTGCTAGTAGTGTTGGCAGGCAGGATTGCACAATCCTGGAGCCCATCAGGCTGCCAAAGAGGATTGCACAATTTATGGAGGAAAGGTTGGTTTCCCTCCAGAAATGCGCAATTTTGAATGGAAAACTATTCAGCCTGTAGCTGGACCAAGTCGGGTGAACAAACTGTGAGGGGAATGGATTAAGTTGTGGCCAACAGGCTTCCTTTATGCAAGAAAGACACTGAAGCTTGTGAACTTGTTGAAGCAAGGCAAGCTACTATGAAGGTTGGAAGGGAGGCTTGAAAATGAAGATAGGGAAAAATTTTGGAGGGTGGTTGTAGCGCTACAACACTTGGCGACACACTAGTAGAAATCTAGCTCTCTGAATGGACCTTGTTCGTGAAAAGCAAGTCTAACACCTCCGGACATATTTTTCAGCTCTCAGCTCATCTCAATTTCACACTAGCTTGATTGTAAGATGTAGCATCTGCCAAGATATTTGTCGATTGACACACGTTCCATGCCAAGGCAACACAATTGTTTCTATTAGGGTTGAGGGGTATATTGGTGCACAAGCAGTATAGTCGTCAGAGCCTTGGTTTCATATCTGGTGTTGCTCTACTGCCAACAGGCCTAGACAATACCCCAACGGAGTCACATAGGAACAAAAGCATGGCTCCACTACCAGCGAGCCTGGTTAGTACCCCGATGGAGTTACTTGCATCACCTCCTTGCGTAGGAAGCCTTTTTCTTCTTTTGCCTTATTCATTTTTCATTTTTTTAAACTTTTTCACTTTTTTCATTTTTTTAACTGTGCATAACACTTTTTCATTTCAGAGGAGGAAGAGGGATCCAACTTATTGAGAGCATAAGTGGTTGTTCCAGCAGGGAAGCAGTTTATATATCTCTGACGTGCTTGTTTAGTTTCCCCCCTCACCTTACTCTACTTAATTGAGCTGACAAGGGTTAACCCAAAAACAATCAACTAGAGTAGGGGACACTAGTTAGTGCGCAAGCGTTGTGTTTACACCGAGGTTCACTTTGAATAGTATGTATTTTCCTTTGGCATATCATGGACTAAAAGTAACAAGCTCATCATACAGAGGGAAGATTACAGATAACGAAGTAGTGATAGTTGTACAAGGCCTCTTGTATTTTACCCAGATCACTTTGAGAGTCATACATGGTTTTATGCAAAACTAACCTATGAACGAAACAAACGAACGAAATAACAATCAACAAAGCAAGGCAAGAGCAGAAGAAAAAATGAAAGCGAAGCAAGTAAACAAACAAGTAAGCAAGAAAACAAGCAAACAAAACACGTAAGCAAAAAAGCATGCAAGCAAACAACTGAAAGCAAACACTACTCCTATTCCTACACTAATGGTACATGGGCCTGATCACGTGAAGTGATACTTCCAATGCAACCACTAATGCATTGCTAGACCCATGTTGGTGAAGGCTTGGTCCGCGAGCAACCAAGTTTTGTGAACCAACAAGCAAGAAAGATATAATAATGAAAACAACCACAATTCGTGATTCAAAGTGTCCACGAGACATAAGTGAGTGCATGTGCATGACGGGAAGTCCGCGGACTTATCATGGTGCTCTGTGACACTACGTACAACTTTGAAGCATAAGCACACTCTTGACTATGAAAAGCAAGCAAATGAGAGAAGCAAAGATAACTTGCGTCGCGAATGAGTGTTTGCAATGTAAGTCTCCTCCAATGCATGAGAAATGGGATCATGTAGTTCGAGTGGAGGAAGTAAAATATGAGTGTTAGATTGATATTGAGTGGATACAAATGAGTGATGAGTAGCCTTGAGTGCTTGAAAAATTTCTTGATCAGAAGAGAAACCAACCTCAGGATAGCGAGGGCCTGACATAACCATCAGCTCAGGATGAAGTGCCTCGACGGTCTGTGGGGTTTTGACTTAGTTGACAGATGGATCTTCGTAGACCAGTGGCTTAGATGGATTGACAATGAGTGAATCAACATCATGATCAGATGATGAGGTGAAGAGATCATGACAACCAAGATTAGAAAATTTAAGATATTTGTCAGCATCCTCATGGTTTGATGAATCACATAGAGGGGTAGATGAGGAGGAAGGATGTTCACCCTCTACATCTCTGGAAAAAGTAGATGAAAGATCAAGTGGATTTCCAATGAATGATTGGTCCTCTTCATTGTTGGATGATGGGCTAACATACGGTGTGTCTTGCGAAAGATCAATAATGGGTGCATCCGTGGATGAAGACACACATGCAAAATCATGGATGGTAGGTTCACCACCGATATTAGGAAATAACGGAGGGGTCTTGGATGGAAGGGAGTCATCCTTTACCAAGTGTTGATGCTAAAGCTCCCGCTCATAATCTTCATGAATGATAGCACATGTTGGTTGTGCAACACCAACTCTGTCAGTGGGTTGTTCCTCGTTCACAACAAGTGAAGAGTCTGGAATGGATGAACACAAGACAACATCATCCGAAGGAACACCTGGGTGTAAAGACAGAGGTCGTAGAAAATAATGCACATAAGGACTCGAAGGACTCACAACCAAATCTATGCAAAAATTGAGTGAAGTGATGTTTGGAGGGTGTGAAGGATAAACATGTGTGTGAGCATGATCGTCAACATCACTGGGCAGTGGTGGAGTTGTTGAATAAGAGGAAGGCGGATAATCAGTTGAGACAGTGCCCGCTTCCACATGAGATTGCACAACTCCATCAATGAAGAATGTTGAGCGAAGCTTGATCTCAAACTTTCTCTTAGGACAGGAAAATTTCTTAAGGAAGTACTCAAGCCAGTCCCAAAGATAAGAAAACTTCATCTAGCTTCTCGAAGCTTGAAACTGCAGGTCATGGAAGTGCTGCCAAAAATCAATAATGGACTCATGCAGAGCCCTCCGTTGCTGTAACAGTTTTTGGTTAAGATGGTCTGGATCAAAATTATAGAACGTGTCTTCAATAAGATCACATAAGTGCTCAAATGAGTGTATGTTTCAGTCGATAGGCTCAGATTCGTGAAGTCTGTATGCAAGCAGCAAACCGACCTGTTCGTTAGAAAACTCATCTTCCTCATGAATCATGGAAAGAAATTTATGTAAGTTCTCAGGCAAGGCCACTTTGCCATCACCATAATATGTGTGAGTGGACAAGAGATCGAAAAGATTCCCTGAGATGGAGACATCTTCACGATTCGAAAAACACCTGAGGGGAAGAAGAGTGCAAGAATCCATGAAAGATATGCAAAGGTTCAAAACTGGATGAGAGGACAAAACTTTTCAGGAGGCCCTCCTTCTAGTGCCAGAAATGTTCATGGTGCTGGACTTGCCAACATGTCAAGGGGATCTCACTGGTAAGAAGTCCCAATTAGAGCTCAGACCATTTGGTGTAGGAGTCCCAATAGTGGGTTGTAAGGCAATGCCTTGACCACGGTGTCGCACAGAGGCAAGTAAGATAACTCTATCAGTAGTAAGGGTGTGATTGCTACAGTGAGTCAAGGAAGATTTATGAGAGGTTATATCACAAAAGAGGAGAGATAAGGGTGAAAGTGAGTTCCAGGTTGAAAGGGATCAGTCCTAACTCGCCTAGGAACACACAACACAAAAGGAAATACACAGCTTCCAGTGGAGAAGTCAACTCGGATGCTGTAGTCACACGTACAAGGTAAGATAACATGTACAACACTCGTGGATCAGTCCGAACGAGTGAAATGGTTGTTACAACAAGGTTCATGTGAAAGGTTTGTCTGGTGTCCGGAAGAGCATTCGACATAGACGGTGACAACATTAACAACATATACAACACATTTTCAACAAGGTTCATACAATTTCATGTGAATCTATTCATACACAAATACGTAAGTGAAACAACATATATCATTAAGGCAACTGGAGCAGTCCAACTACAATAACAACATATGCATGAAAATGTGCTGGCTCTTATTATATAAAAGTGTAAGTTACAATCATACAATACATCCATGTAAACCTTCTAGTCCCATCAATGAAATGTTACAGCCACATCCGCCTGCTCCTCCGAAGAGATTTACTAGCTCCGTGCAGTGGAGAAGCCATGGCATGTTACAATACTATCCAAACTTTCTTCAAGATAGTCTTAATAGAATTTTGGCTGACCAAAAGCCTATACAATGAGTTATGAGGGACTATTTATAGCAAAGGGTGGGGTAACCCTTGACATTCCCCTTTTTGACAGTTCAACTACCCTCATAACTTTTCACCTACTCTATGACTGTTACGTCCAACCATTGACAGTTGACCTACATTTGACATGACTCAACATTACAATGCACATGTACTTATGTGAGACAACATGGCTTGAGCAAGCCTTGCAAGATATCACTGACACTTAGTCCACTATGATGAGACCAACTCTTTGACATTCTTGTGGTGGTGAAGGTGGTGAGATGATGCCAAGATTGGTCATCTATGATGGTGTGCATGCACCTCATGGTGACATCTTGCTGAAGTGAACTCTTGGCTCTGTTGCAATTGGTGCATTGGTTCGGCCCCTTCATCCAACTCGTCTGCTAACATTTGCATGGTCTTCTTGGGTACGGTTGAATTGGAAACACACTGATGCATAGTGTCCGTGCTGATCTTCAAGTGTGCGTTGGTGGTCATGTGCATCAACTTGCTGAAGTACTTGCTCAACCCCAGTTGGACTTTATTCTTGTCTTCGCCTTGGTGAGTGTGTTGAATGGGCTGGATTTCATGTGTGCGCTCAATGGCATGCATGCTGCTGAATCCCTTGCATGTGGTCAACAACACTTGTCACCATGTCTAATATGTGTTAGTTGTTGGGATGGATCCTTAACTTGTACGGGCACAATTTCATCCGTGAGTGCATGTTGCACCCACTATTGTTCCTATTCCTGTTGCAACTCATTCATTTGCCTGTGCAGCTTCATGTTCTTCCTGAGTTGTTGCTTTAGCACATGTAACTCCTTCTTTGTTCCATCTTCTTCCTCGGCGTGATATTCATGTCGCACTGTCACTTCATAGACGGAGTCTCCAAAGTTTGTATCATCAGCAATGGACATGCTTGAGCTTGCAACCTTGTTCCACCTCCACGTTGTCAACAACCCTCCTCTTACATTTGTTGCATTTGGTCTGTTGTCTTTAGTTGTTGTTCATGATGCTTCTCGATGTGATGCTGCTGCTGTCATATCTTGTTGTCCTTGTCTATAAACAACTTGATGTCTTCGTGGGTAGGCAAGTCCATGGACACTTGATCGACTGCATCCCGAAATGTGCTCTGAACGGTGTCTTCATCTCTGCTCTCCTAGAAGCCATTGTACCTGTACTGCTGAGAGGCATATGAACATCTGGGATACTTGGAGACATGGCAACACTCATGGCAAGCAATTGGTGAGTTGAAAACCAAAATGAACATGAGAACTGACTTGCAACATACTTGTGTGCATGATCATGAAGGTTTCGCAATTTCGATTGTGAGGTTGGGAGACCAATTGCCAAGACTGCACAAGGCACAATCTGGGCTATTGGGAGACTGGCTAATTGCTGGAACTGTGCAATGCATAGTCTAGTCCAGCGTCTGACTACTGGGACTATGCAATGTGCAATTCTAGCTGGGAAGGACTGCTGGCCTAGGGACGAATTTGCGCAAAACAGTCCTGGAGGCCAGTGTTGGGTAAGAATGTGAAAATCTGGAGAAGGTGAGCCTTCTTTCTCCAGATTGCGCAATGCAGCCTTGGAGAAGGCAAAGTCCAGGCCAAGGTTGGCAGTGCATGAAAAACATGAATGAAAGATTCAACAAACAGATCAACATGCATGTGGGTGAGGCAGTTCTTTGGTTGGGCGAACGTTCGTGTAAAACAATTTCATGCATGCGATAACAATGAGATAGCAACGAAAACTAAAATAGAGCTAGGATAAGCTAGTATATATGTAAATGAAAACAAGCTTTCAAATAAATCAAGCAAACAATACTCCCACAAGTGAAAACACAAAAAGTGACAGAAATGTAGCACAAGGCATGGGAAGCAGGCTTACCCAAAGAAAAATTGAGTTGAATGTGCTGACTATTCCTAGATGTGATTTGGGATGTCAGAGCTGCAAGGTTGATGTGAGGAATGAGCTCTGCAGCATCTGGTTGATGAGTTTTGATAACATCGAGGTTGTGACGCACATGCCACGAATCTAGGGGAAGCGACACTTCGTGGGAGGTTTTGGAATTTCTCCTTGCATGTAACCTCCAACTGCTAAACATAGATCACTGAAACAAGGGATGCCTTTGCATGCTACCTTGGGAGGAGCAACCCATGCATGCAATTCTATTTTGCTTAGTATTGGAGGGAATTGATCAACTCAGCTGCACATGTAAGAGACTGCTCGAATTCTCGAAGGAAATGCACATTTCTGGTTGGGAGTTGGGCTAAATTCCCATGAGATTTGTGCAATTTCTAGGTAGAGCAGCTGACTGCTGCCCAGATTTGCACAAATTCTGGGCTGAGTAGCCTTGCTGGGGAAATTTGCGTAAATCCTACTGGGAGTGTTGGTAGGAAGGATTGCGCAATCCTTCCTGCCAACATGCTGCCATAGAGGATTACACCATTTCCGGAGGGAAGGTTAGTTTCCCTCCAGAAATGCGCAATTTTCAAGGGGAAGCTGCTCAACCTATAGCTGGACCAAGTCCGGGTGAAGAGCTTATGAGGGGAATGGATCAAGTTGTGACTGAGAGGCTGCCTTTATGTAAGAAAGGCACTAAATTTCGTGAACTTGATGAAGCAAGGCAAGCCACTATGAAGGTTGGAAGGGAGGCTCCAAAACGAAGCTAGGGAAAAATTTTGGAGGGTGGTTGTAGCTGCTACAACAAACCCCATAAATGATCTTACCTCATCCACATTTCTAGGAGTTTCCCACAACATGATAGCTCTTACCTTATCTTGCTCTACTGCTATGCCTTCCTTGGAAACAACATGTCCCATGTAATGTACCAATGTCTAAAATAACTACATTTTCTATGCTTGGAATCCAACTGATGCTCTCTCAGTAATCTCAACATTGCTACTAAGTTCTCAACATTCTCTTCCTCATTTTTAGAATATATCAATATGTCATCAATGAAAACAATAACAAACTTTTCCTAGTAAGGAAACAATATACTATTTGTTAAGCACATAAACGTAGATGGAGCATTAGTCAAACCAAATGGAACTACAACAAACTCATAGTGCCCATACTTGGTCCTGAAAGGTGTCATGTAAATTTCCTCTTCCTTGATGCATACCTAATGGTATCATGATATCAGATCAATCTTGGAGAACACTTTTTCTCCCTTCAACTAATTGAACAAGTCATCAATCCTTGGCAACAAATACCTATTCTTGATGGTCACCTTGTTCAACTACCTATAATCAATGCATAGCCCGAGAGTACCATCCTTCTTTTTCACAAACAATATCATTGATACACTTGGCCTAATGTATCCATTGTCAAGCATTTCCTTCAATTGTAACTTCAAGTCTGCTAACTCTGGAGTGCTCATCCTATATGGTGCCTTTAATGTTGGTGCTTCCCTTGGTACCAACTCAATGGAAAAGTCCACTTATCTGTGAGGCAGAAACTTTGAAATCTCTACGGGAAATACATTCTGAAACATCTGCAATATGAGGTACTTTCTCAATACCTCCACATCCTCAACATCATTACCTTTATCAATAGAAATATGCACTACAAATAACACACAACCTTTTCTACGACTACGCTTTTCCTACATAACTGTCACCATTATAACGGATGTTTCCTTCTTCTTATCCTGCAAGATCCTTTGTTCTCCAGTATCATCCAAGCACTTAATGGGATTGTCATAACAATTTACTTTGGTCCAATAAAGATACACCTATTCCATACCCAAAATCATACTGTATAATCCCATTGGAAATACATTCAAATGTGCTAAGGTAGGCATACCATTCAACTCAAATGCACATGATCTTACCCAGTGATACACTCTCTTCTTTGTACCTGTATCCAACTGTACTAACCAAAATTATGCATGCACTTCTTTATTCAAACCACACCTATCCACTAGGTCAGGACAAACATAACTATAATCAGATCGAAGGTCAATCAAAATGGAAACAACTTGATCGCAAAGATTACCGTCCATCTTAATAACAATTGCCTGGTGATCTCCTTGCTTGTTATCCAGTGCTGCATAAATCCATTGAATGCCTTGTCCAAAAATCCCCAACTACTTCCTGTTCACTGTAAAACTGAGGCCTACCACCCTGATTTTGCAAACAATCCCTCTTAAGAACCTTCTTACCACATGTCCAACACTGCAACTGCCCTGTAGCATCACGTTTATTATGCTTCCCTCCATGCTGTGACCCAAAAAATTCTTGTAAGGTGCAACATTTTCTTTCTCACCTACATCCCAAGGCCTTGTTCTTTTCTGCTTCCATTTAACTTTACCTTTATATTTCCCTTTCCAACATTGCAGAGCTTTTTTCTTGTACTTTGACTACTCATAACAATGCTTCAATTTCCTAATAATTTCCTCAAGCGACCGAGGCTCATCATACATAATCTGACCTCTAAATGCTAATGGAAATCCACTAACAAATCTATGAAATTTAGTTTTCTCAGCCTTAAGATACCATAAATACCTCAACAACTCTAGGAAATTAGTCATGTACTCCTCATATGTCATCAATCCCATATTTAGCTCATAAAACCAACTGTCTTTGTTGTTACAGTATCTCTCCGACAAGTACTTCTTCCTAAAAAATATTTTGAATTCATGCCAACTCAACTCCTCTGTCTTGATGTCTCTAAACTTCTTCACATCTTCCCACCAGGTGTCTACTTTCCCTTTGAGGCTGAAGATAACTTTTCTAGCCTTCATGTTGTCTATGTAATCATGCAGCTCAAATAATTTATTCATCTGAAGTATCCATGCTTCTGCATTGTCCACCTGCTTCAAATATCCATCAAAGGTAGATGGATTCAATTTCTTGAAATCATCTGGAAAATATCCCTTGTCACTCCTCATGTAAGGATGATAACGATGATGATCATAGTGCTGATCACAACTAGAACTAGAATAGAACCTATGTCCTTCACCTCTCCTATCTGGAGTATCCAAAATCCTTCCATCTATGATCATGTCATCTATATTCGATCTATGCCCACCATGAGATCTATTGCCATATGCCCTATTTTTTCTATCCTCCTGCCCATGGTTGATCCAAAGTCATCCCTGTCTCTAAAATTCTGAAAAAATTTGAAGGATTACAACTTGGACTTCTGTTTGTTTCTCCTATGTCTGAATGATACTATCATTATCATCCTTGCAACTTCTTATTTATGCCTTCAAGCTTCTCAATGTCTCTGCTAAGTCAGAAGAATTCCCAATACCACGCTACACATCTGACTAATAGGGGGAATCTTGTGAGCTGTAGTCTACCATCTTGCTAGTCATCTTTGATCTCTTTCCTATAAGTACACCATGTTAGCCAAAACCAAAACATAACATAATCAACATACCTCATTATAGTTCATGGGATGATATCTCGTCTGCAAGATCAACCAAATTAGCATGATACCTGTATAATCATAATCACATCAACATATAACATAAGTTTAACCATATCTAGTTATCAATGCCTGATCATACCAGCCACATACCATGACCTCATGCATGACAACTACAACCATATCAATATATGCATAAAAACATGTAAACTTCAACATGCATAACCAATGCATAACTGACATACACTCACGACAAACATATCCAACAACAACATGATCCAATTGCACATGGCGACACCATTGCGACCATGACCACCACCATGCATACACAACAAGTACATAGACCACAAGCATAGAGAACACATATATGCAACCGACATGAATGTATGACCAACACACAACCCATCCATTCCAAGGGGTGAACCATGCTCTAATACCACCTTGTAACACCCTCCTCCCACATTTACCCATGTTAACCGGTCCACTAGGATAAGCACATGATGAGAGGCTACTATGATGTGATTTAACTCCCCATGTAGAGTTAAGGAAGTGGAACTGACAAAACCAAACCAACCTGACCTTCCACACATGCTATAGAACCTTTAGGAGCTGACCAAGCCTTCCAGGTGACCATCTCCTGAGGAAACTTGAAACTTCACTGATTTGGAGCCCTATCCACTCCCATGACAAGCCATGCATGTCACTGAGGCCTTCTAGTCACCCCCACAACACAAGCATGCCAATGACTATGGAATTTTTTAGCTAGTTCTGAGCTAATGACCTCAGATTCTGTACCACTTTTTTAGGGCCAGGACTCAGGCCATTGCCAACAAATTCATGAAACTTTCAGAAATGATAAATAACACTGAAAAAGGTACTAATGCAAACACTTGATCAATGACTTGACTGGACCCATATTATCCATGGTAGGCATAACCATGTCACAAATATGAAATCTATAGGTCATAACATCAGAACTGAGCATAGGGGTCTCATACTTCTCCGAGATTCATAAAGAAGCATTGTTGCCATATCACAATAGCTACATTATCATCTATTAGGTATTGTATACATTGTACATTCATTTGCAGAACAAAACATGGTGAGAGCCATACATTAATTCTGTCATAAAACATACTCATAACCAACATATAACCAAAACAAATAACAAGGATATAACAACCACATACAAGGTAACAAATTTACACATGAAATATGAAGGAGAAATAGATCTTATTAATGAATGCAAAAACGAACTAGGTATGGGACTTCCATGGACCACCTAACCATAGATTAGCTAAACCAAATATTTCTTCCAACCAATCACCCCCGTGCCATATTCCAGGCATGAATGTGTGTCTCAAAACCAAACCAAACAAGGTTTCCTCAGGGTTTACCGCAATCCCCACCAAATTACTAGGCCCTAAACAAGCATGGATGCCACTATATTTTTCCACCTACACTGTGAGAAATTTTCCTGTCTCCTAGTCTCTAGGATTTACTATATATCTCGCCATACAATGGTCAAGGATTCCTTGGCCTAATCAAAACTCCACCCTCTAGGATTTATGTATTTCCTTCCATTTGCTAGTCACAAATTCTTAGGCCTGATCGAGGGCACACACTTCTAGGCTTCATCGTATATCTTCCCATTCATCGGTTGAGGATTCCTAGGCCCACCAAGGAACAAAAAAATTGGATTTACCACAATCCCAGTCCAATTCAGTTATTCCTAGGCCTTGTGTTCTTTCTTTGAGAGACCACCTTACTCAGTTTCAAAACCATCAAGCAATCCAACTCAACGAAATACAAGAGAACCCATCACACCATGGTTATCCAGAAATTGCATGGAAAGGCTGAAGTACACTTTCATGCCTGGAAAAACCCATGCCAATGATAGCAAGAGAACAAAATACACACATTCATGTACCATGAATGCCAAATCTAGCAAGGAAATCACACATGCAAATTGATACCTACAAATAATATCACTATAGCTACTTGGTTGTGCACTTCTTTTCTTGGTCTTTTCTTTCCTTTGCCTTCTTAGTCCTTCCTTTACCCTCCTTGATCTCATGCTGAAGTTCTCTAAGAAAACTCTAAGTGTCCAAGAGTGTGTAAGAGAGAGAATGGAGAGAGATCCAAAATTTAACTCACAAAAAGGTACAAATTGATCCTCAGAATCCTTTTTATTAATGAGGCCTCTATTTTCTTCAATTTTCGATTATTTTCCTTCATTTTCCTCCTCACATGTAGCTTGTGACCTTTTACCTTCCCTTTCTCCTAATTTCCATTATTTTCATAAATAAAATGCCAATTAACGCCATATGCCTTTCCAAGGCCTTTGCCTTTTCCTTTGCCAATATCCTTAGCCATAATAAACCAAATGAGCACCCACACTAAGATGTTTTTTCCAAACACTCATCTTGGAATATGTGTCCCATGAACTTGGTTATTATTTTTCCTTTATTAACTTTATTTACATGGAATTTTAACTAGGGTTGTTATAGATGGTAAGCTGCTTATTCTTGTTTTGTATGTTGTTGACTTAATATTGATAGGTGATGAGTAGTTGATCTGCGCTTGCAAAGAGGATCTTGCAAGAGAATTTGAGATGAAAGACATGGTATTAATTCATTACATCCTTTGGCTAGAAGTATGTAGCGGTGATGTTGAATTATTTGTGTCTGAGGGGAAGTATGCCTCTGAAATAATTCAGATATTTCACATGGAGAATTGTAAGCCGATAAACACACCTATAACTACAGACTGGATGAAAGAGAATTCCACTTCAGGTGAAGAGGTTGATGCTACCATTTATAGGCATCTTGTGGGGTCTTTGATGTATCTTGTGAAAACAAGACCCAACATGTGTTATGCATTAAACCAACTTAGTCAAGCTATGGTGAGACCTACCAAGTTGTATTAGAAGGCAACAAAGCATTTTTTACAGTACCTCAGAGGCACTACCGAATATGGATTATGGTACATGAGGACAGAGGGAGTGAATCTACAAGGCTTCACCTATGCAAATTGGGCAGGGAGTCCATCAGATAGGAAAACTACTTTAAGTGCTATCTTCAGTGTTGGGTCCGCAACTATTTCCTAGTACAGTAGGAAGGGAAGGTCTTTGGTGCTCAGCTCAGCAGAGGCCGAATACATGGATGAGATTCAAGCAACATATGAGGCCATATGGATGAGGAAAATACTTGTGGGTATTTTTGGTCAGGAGATGAAGCTGACAATGATAGATTGTGATAATTAGAGTTGCATTAAGCCCTCTTAGAATCCAGTATTTCATGACAGGTCCAAGCACATTGATATCTAGTATCATCATTTGTGGGACTATGTGTAGAGGAGAATTATGTTGCTACAATACATTTCAACTCACAAGAAAGATGTTGACATCCCAAAAAGAAATTTTCAAGAGGTAAATTCGAATTCCACGGGTGCAAGATAGGGATGGTGAAAAATCCGTTTCTTGCTAAGAGGGAGTGTTAAAAAATGTAGCAAGAAAGGCTCAATTTAACTTTAGCCTTAGTCAAATAGAGTAAATTGAATTTCCACATCAAAAGGACAACTTGGAGGTAGTTAACTAGTGTGACATGGCTCTTTTCATTAATTTAGCTCAATAAATTTGAATTAGAGGCTTGGAGTTCAGTTATGCATGTGTTGATTTCTAAATTTTAGCAATCTAGTTTAGTTATTTTTAGTTGTACTCAATTAGGTGACCTCTAACTATTGATAGAGTCAGTTGAAGTCCAATTGTATAGTGGGATAATACTCTAACTCAGAGATCTATCAGTTAACTGATCAATCAACCCAAAATAGATAATGTAGGCAAAGAATTTGAATTCCTCAGCTGAAGTGGAGATGACAAGGCAATGTAACATCAGTTGTATACTAGTTTAAGTGTACAATTGTTGCATGAGGCAGCAGATCAATCCTTGGGAATTACGTAAGAAAATAGGAGGAAATTCCTATATTTTAAAAGCCATTTTCCTCAATAATTGCGCAAGGAAATAGGAGGCTAGATGAGAAAATCATTGGCTAAGTGTTGGCTAGAGTTTCTCATTTAACAAAGAGAACAATTATCCTTTTGTATGTTGTGCTCAAAGCTTGAGCAAGAACTTGTAATAGTTTCTCTATTCAACTGATTAATGAAAAGAGGCTTGAGGTTTTCTTCCCATTTGGTTTCCCATAGAAATCACCGTGTATTTCTTTTTGCATGTCTATGCGTGTTGTTCTAAATTTTGATTTCCATTTCACAGATCAATACAGTAGAATTTTGTCTCTTGTTTTTCGGTTTGAAATTTTGAGAAGTTGCAATTTCTATCAAATTTCTACAACTTTTTACCATTTAACTTTAATACTTCATGCTCGACCCTTTGTTGATCTACAATAGGGCTTAGGATGCTTTGTATTCTCTTTTCCAACCCTTGTAAATCATATCCCAATGCCTCTAGTATGATTTTCAAATTCACCTAAATGATTTTGTGGAATTTCTAAGGAGCATAAAGTAACCAAAATTTTATTGTTCCTCCTTTTAGTTATCTAATTGAATAGCCTTCTTTCTAAATTACACAAGTTACATTTTTCTCTTGTCCTAATCTACCATAACCATGGTGAGGGAGTCTTGGAATTCATCTAATTGGTCTTTACTAGTGGTGACAACCTTGTAAAGGTTTCAAGGTTCATCTCCATCCTTTCCATCATCTAGGCATACATATAAACCTTCTTTTTCAATTGATTATTATCTTCTTGAAGCTAAGCATTGATGACCTACAAGTATCCCAACCTTTCTTTTTTATCAATATTGAGTTTTCTTTCTCTTCAAAGTACTAGTAGTTGTTTCATAGTCAAGGATTCAATTGCTTTAATACCAAATTCTCCATAAACAAGGTACTTATAACCCATTCACTTCACCAACATGGATGCCTTGCATAATTAAAACTATATTCTTTTTTCTCAAACTTATATAGAGATATCATTATTCATAATGGGTAGAACGATTATGTTCTTAATGTAACCTACTCACACCAACCAACTAACAATGATCATATATTGATCCATGACCTAAGTGATAGCTCAAAATTTCAAAGTGTTCAAAACAGTGCTGAAATTGAGCGACCGGAAAGATCTCATCTTCCTAATTCTAGAGCCACGAATGGTTTGAACAAATGAAACTATATGAAGGAGTTATCGCAATTTGAAAAGTCCAGTAAACTATAATTTTTAGACATTTGAAAAAAGTTAATTTGGTTTCTGGAAATATTAAAAAAAAATATTCCAAGGAATATTCCTTAGAATATTCCATAGAATATTCCATTTTGGGGACCAATCAAGTGTTGACATGTGGTAAGCTTGGAGGCCACCACATTGCCTTGGAATGGTTATGTAAAATTTTGTATAGGTCCGACGGAATCGAACCCACGATCTCCGGCAAGATAGGACATCACTTTACCAACTCCACCCAACGATGTTTCTTAACATGTAATGGGTACATTGCATATTTATTTTATAACAGTTGGAGGATTGGGAGTTAGGACTGCTAGCGGTCCCTTGAAATTTGTTCACATGTCACGACCTAACTGCCGATTGCAACGCCTTCCCACGTGGTTGCGTGTTAACCCGACTGCCAGATCTACACGGCATTATCCCTAACCGCCGGGGTTATACCCCTCATATGCGTGCCCAATAGTTATGGTAACAGCTAACTCTGACAGTTAGCTTGGTGGGGTAGACAAAAAGGTGGATATGCCAAGTTTAACTGGCGTTAGGTGCAGTTCACCAAATTTGGTGGAGTATCCCTAGGTGATATTGACTAAATGCACTCCAGGAGCAGTTTTCAACCAACTAGAATGAAACAAGAGGCTAACTAGGATAATTGGAGCCTTCTAAAGCCAATGGAATAGTCCAGAGAAGCTGAAGAAGTCATCTTCATAGAGATTTTCATTCAGGGAGATTTTGGAGCTCAGGGCCACCAGGAGTTGGAGGAAGTTGTAGGAGCTACCAGTACTCATTCTCAGCGAATCAATAGTCATTTCTGACTGCAATGAGAATTTTGAATCCATTACAAGGATTTTTATACCCATTTGAAGAATTCTAACGACCGATATTCTACAGGGAAGTTTCAGGCAACCCAATGCCAACCGTGGAGAAAGGCATAGTTTGGGGATGCAGTGCTCATTTTGAGCAAATGATCAATCTATTTTCGGTGTCGGATATGTGCTGGAGATAGTATAAAAGGCTTCCGTGACAATTAAAGAATTCTGGAGGAGTTAGTTCCATCAAGAAGCTCACAGTAGCTCAGAGCACTAATTGAAGTAATTAAGTCTAAGGGAGCTCAGATCTGTTTGCAGAGTGATGACAGCCATGACAGGGATATAGATGGTAATAAACCCATTGGTTTAGTTCAGTAACCTTTGGAGTTAAGTGTGGAACTTGTAAAAGAAACTTTTCCATAATCCCAAATAGCCAAGTCAAGATGACAAAAGCTCAAGGAGACATAGCACACGATATTTAGGTGAACTCCTAGATTAAATTTTCTGTTATCTGTAGATGTTGATTTGCTGCATTATATGGCTGTTGTCTGTGTTTAATGTCAACAAAAGCAAATGGACTTAAAGCACTTAAACAATTTAAAAATCAAAAGAGATACACCTGTTTCAAGTATTTAATTCTACAAATGTCATATATAAGATAGATCATTTATTTGTTTAATTGAGTGGGAGGTTCTTGTAAGCATAACAAGTTATCAAACCCCCATTTCAGATTAGGTGGTATCAGAGCATGGTTGCTTGATTGACAAAGCAATAGGTTTCTTGTTTGACTTGAAAGGTGTTTAAAGAATATAAAGAATTTGACTGTTTGACTATTTGTAAACTGACTATTTCTTGAGTTTATGAAGGAAGAAGGGTTGAAGGCATTCTCCTTACCCAAAGGACCTCAAGGAAACAATTGAAGCACAAGAGGGTTTGTTTGCAAAACGCTACCTGAATAAGAGTTTGACTCTACAGCCATTAGTTTATATGTTTGTCAATATATTTTGAAGGCTTTGTGAATTTTGCTGAAGTTCTTTTGTTCATTTCTATAATGAGAACTTCTATAAGTGAGTTTTCAAAATCCTCCTCCTTCACAAGATTCTTTGATGAAGACATGAAGCGAGACTTGTTCATCATGATGGATATGGTGAAACAAATGTATGGAGATGAAAGAAAGAGCACCAAACTTTGAGACCAGTTGAATTCCATGAAGGAAGAGAAGCAATAGCTTTTTGACAAGTTGCAGGAAATGGAGAGCCAACTTCATATTGCAAATATGAACCTAGAAAGGATGCATGAGTTGGAGACAGAGCTCCTTGTTTCCAAAGAAGACTTAGTCAAGCATCAGTTTGAAGAAGAGGTAATCAATCCTAGTTTATTTTCAATTTCCTTTAAGAATATTTATGTTGGTTCTTTTGAAAAACATACAATAGGTGTAGGGTCCAAGTTGATGTCAAAAATGGGCTATGAAGGAAAAGGATTGGGAAAACGTGCACAAGGCATTGTTGAGCCAATAACGATTGAGGAAAGTCAGAAGTATTTGGGTCTTGCCTATGGACAATCTAATGGAGAAAGTTCCAAAGTAGACATGAAGGGAATTGAAATAGTTCCTAGAAGGAGTTTCATTTTAGGTTCTCTACCTCAAGTTTGTAGAGATTGTATTCATGGGGAATGCAATTGTTTGGAACATACTTTGCAAGAAGAAGGTGTTCATAAGCATGTACTCAAACAAGGGAGTAGTGAAAGCTCTAAAATCATTGAAGAGATTGATGGTGTTCCGAAGGGTTACACTTCTTCATTCGATTCACCTTCTCATGAAGGCAACAAAGGTGAAAGGGAGAGGTTTAAATCTGATTTCAATCACATTTCTTTTGATTATGTTAAGCATGGTAAATTTCCACATAAGCATTTGTTGTGGGGAAAAGTATCCGACTCGGATGACCCTATCCCTACTCTAAAGGTGACAGTCCTTAGCAACAACTGAAAGTAAAGCTTTAATGTTTTCCTTTATGAAAGTACAGAGAGAAGGAAGAAAAGATTAACCAACCGGTGTCTTTCGCTTTTGTCGATCCTTATCCTCTCTCTTTGTCTCTTGTTCCCAGCTCCTTGCTCCCTTTGCCGGTCCAGCTACACACAGATCCTGCACAAAACAAGAGAGGAAAATACAAGATACATGTACTCATAACTGATGCATGGATTAGAGTGAATCAAATATACAAGTAAATACAATACATCAATGCAATACAAGTATATAGGAGAACATGCAAAACTTTATTGATAGAAGTAACAGGGTTCTGAGAAGGTTACAACCATTGATGGCTCCAATCCAGCAGCACCTCCCCAGCAGCAAGAACTCTCCTCTTCACCTCTAGTAAAACAATCACCCAATAGCTCTAACTGTAAACCAACAGCACCTCCTTGCTTTACACAAAATTCCAGCCTCCTTAGACCTCATAGAAGAGCTCTATATATAGGAGAGAAGAAGAAAGGATGAGTCAGCTTGAGGCTGGCATAGAGCTGACTAGTGTCCTCTCCTTCTTCAGTTAAACTTCAGTCCTTGAGTCCACTTGGAGATCCTTGCTTACACATGGTGATCAAGTACCTCTTACTCATCACAGGGCGAATCTCATGAACCAAGTGTCAGTTTGGAAGCTTCCTGGGCAGTTGACACCTTGCAGAATGACTGTGCCACTTGGCCAATCTCGCCCAGCGCAGGTAGCCTTCATTAGATTTGACTTCCAGCGCAGGTACAAGGAGGAGCAGTTGCATTCCAGCGCAGATGCTCAGTGGAGCAGCTGACATGATCCAAAATAAGCCTGTTTTTGAGTGTTTTCAGGTGGAGAACTGATGGGAAGTGCTGTGGTTTGCTGACCTTGTTCTTCTAGGGGTAAGAACAACATGTTTAGGGACTGAGGATCCCTGTAATTATTGACATTTCATGCTCCATGCTGCGAGGCACAAAAATGTCTATAACAGTTGCCCCCTAAAGTATGAGGCCGTTTATCGGGTGAAATGCTTTATCTAGAGGGTCCGAAGTTCATTCCAGTGCTGAGGAGGCGCCCTGTAATACAATACAATACATTATTTTTCATTCTGTTTTCATGATCTAGCTGAGGCGGGCATTCCCATGCTCAGCTTTATAAATACATTTTGGTACATAGAACAGACGATCGTCTGATAGTAGACTGATAATTCTCTGCTGAAATTATCATCCTTTGAGTAGGATGATCATCTGCTGCAATGATGTACATGACAAATGCTTTTATATTTCCTGAATATGTATCGCAGCCTGGATGGATGAAACTAGATCCGGGGTCTTCAAACTCGTTCGATCTTCACTCTAAGTACAAGTCGATCCATGTGAGAATTTCGCTGAAGTCGAACATGGAAAGACATCGCTTGATTACCGGTCAATGATGAAAATCGTTAACAAGCGCGAGAGGAATCACCGATAATGATAATGACCCTCAAGGTACTGCAGTACAATTCACGTGGCGTGAATAAAGGACTTGGCGTCGAACGCCACGCAAAATCTTCTGGTCGAAGGTCATTGATGTATACCTGTCGCCGGAAGTGAGAAACTTGCCATTGAGGCATGCAAGCTTCAAAGTACTAATGGGGTTGTTCCTAGATCAACTTCTTGGATAATGAGCTGAAGTCGACAAGAAGCAATCCGTCAAAGGAGGGCCTTAATGAATCCCACATCAATGACACGGAACGGAGCTAATGATTTTAGTGGAGGTGAAAACAAACTGTGACATATGATTCAGGGTGGCGATCATGAATGGATGAAGGATAATGTATGGTAGTGGATGGGACACGGTTGACACTTTCAGAATGACCCCTCTTGAACATATGACGACACTGATGCGATGGATCGGTAGCATTACCCCAAATGTGGATGGTTTGGCGAGGACCATGGTGATGAGACCGGTGAATGAAACAACCCAACCCGATGTGGTACGGAGGAAAAGTGTCATGTTCAAGAGTGACTTGCTACCATTAAACTTTGATGTTCTCCCAATTTTTCCCCAGTCATTTCTGACCAGTACCTCTTTATTTTTGTCAAGCTCGAGGAGGATAACATATGCTTGTTCTATAACCTGCCCTTCGGGCAAGCCCATCGCTATGATTTAACGAGCTTAGCGATAGGGAAACTCGTTCTCGTCTAAAGACAAGTTTGTCGCTATTTAATTATTTTAACGAGTCTAACAACAAGGAAAACTCGGTCCTTTTCATTTTTAGAGAGTCTAAAAAGGTACAGAAAGCTAACTCCATAATTTCTTTTTCGTCAGCTAATCCCTTAAGTCCGAAAAAGTATAAAACAATACAGAAGGGATGGCTGTTCGGTACTTTTAACGAGCCGAACAAGACAAGCGCTCGATCCTTTTGTGCAATAATCCCTCAGGTCCAAAAAGATTAAAATTTAGAGGAGGGATAGCGTTCCGGTCATTTAACGAGCTGGAAGGCCAAAACTCGGCAAACTTTTCATATTTTACGAGTCAGTGAAAAGAGCTCAAAGAAGACTCGTCTTTTGAGGAACGAGTGATAAACAGGGATAGCAGCAGATTCCAGGTACAGGTTGGAATTTTCCAATCACGGCAGTGTCACAAGGATGGCTAGGTGAAATCACTCTTCGCAGCTGTTTCTCAAAAGAGGTAAACACACAAATGGAAGTGAATGATCGGCCAAATGAACAGTGGAGGTGATGGATGAAAACACGATCAAGGTTCTTATGGCTGATGAATTTACAATCTCAAAAGGTTATTTACCGGGATAGGTTCATTTTTTCCATGAGCTTGAACTCTGGGGGAAACTTTTGCTCACACTTTTCTATTTTTTAACGAGCATAAATTCAGTCATAAAACTGCTCGAATTTTGCGTTTATTTTTTAATGAGCATGAACTATATGCTAAAACTGCTCGATATACCAGTCATAATAAGAACGCCTCCTATGAGATAACTATTTTTTAAGGAGCTTTATCTCACAAAGCTATGCTCCAATTTTGGCAAATTTTACCTTTGCCCCATAGGCTTTCTTCATGCAAGGTCGGAAACAGCTAATCCTACGAGTTTAAAGGGTTAGACCTACAGGTTTAAAGGGAGGACCTAAAAATTTAAAAAATAAATAGTCGTCCCTTGCTTGCATTCCAAAAGTTTGCATGCCCCCAGGTATAGGATAGAATTTCAAGGCTGCCCCTCCTCTCCCCTACCTCTGCTTTTCTTTGGGTGTTCACAGTTATTTGTCATCTTGCTAATCTAATGTTAACGATACTTGTCTTCTCGTTATTTTAAGGGGTCTTACGCAGTACTCAGGCTTCCCGTCGGCCCACTTTTAATAAACAGCTGCTTGTGACAATAGAAGAACACTACTCAAAGACAAAACATTGGTATTATTGAGGGAGGCTTGCCTCTTTCTTATTATCCGAAGAGGGTTCTATTCGCTGCCGCAAATCAATCTCTTTCTTCGGCGGTGTCTATCATTGGGTTGTCCAAAGATGGTTACCCTCTGTCACAACAATATAGTCCCCTACTTTGTAGGCTGCCCCTGCTTATCCTTCAAAACATATGTTTTAATGGGCGAGGCTTGAATTCAAAGATGGTTACTATTCGTTGCGATAAGGGAATTCCTACTTGGGCATTGCCCACTTTTTTAGACAAAGGTGAATGACTCTTTTGCCAAACACATAATTTTAACAAAAGAACACTATTCCAGAACAACCCCACTTCCTTCCACGGACGGGGTACGGACTAGTCATATTCTCTGCGGAAATTCTTCCTTATACCCGGGGTTTCTTCTGCCCGAAGCAGACCAGGGTGCATGCCCCCTGGGTCCTAGTCTTTCTTTCCGAATCACTCGCATTCATCGGGAAGGAGGACTGGGGGGGGAGGCGAATCTTGAGTGAATAGACCATTTAGGAATGGTATTTGACTATTTGCGATGCGAGATCCCGGAAACGAAAGTTGGTCTACGAGCTTGACCACCCTTCCTTCGTGTGGAAAACACATTACTCTAAAGAGTGAGGAGACTATCGCTCCCATGCAATAAATATAGTCCCGCCCAAGGAGTAGGTTATAATCCAAGGGTCCTTGGACGACCATCACGTTCAAATTAACGGTCTTCCCTTTCAATGTAACAGGCACATTGGGGAGGATTCCTAATGGTCGACTGGTTCCTTTATCAAAACCTGAGAGATTTCTTAACTCAGGTAAAAGCGCCGGGGAACCCAGTGCTTTCCAAGCAACAGAGGAAAGGATACTCACAGACGCCCCTTCATCAATGATAGTACCAGCCATAATCATTCTATAGATCTGGACAATGATTCTGAATGGTGTACTGGCTGGTAACCGGGGTCTGCCTAGTTGATTCCAATCAAAGGATACAACCAGGTTGCTTGGTGGTGGGACCGAATATACGGCCGGATATGACTCTGATGATGTTCCTTCCTACGATAAAGGAATGGGCGCATTGCCCTGACGCTCATCGGAGTCGGTGCTGATGAAAAGAACCTGGATGGTGTCATCCTTATTCTCTTCAGTGAGGGTGTCGAATGAAGATGACTCTTCGGCGACGGTGTCATTTGAAGACTGGTCTTCAATGACGGAGTCATTGGACGATAGAACCTCTGAAGGAAGAACCGGGTCAACTACCGTTTCGACCTTTAGACTTTTGTCTGGTCTAGATTCAGTAGGTTCATTCTCAATGACCGACACTTCAGCTGACCACTTGAGCGGGTCAACTGGATTTTCAACTATCGAGGGATTAGGCGCGAGTTTTTGATATCCAGGAGGAAGTCGCAATGGTGAAACCGGGCGATCTTCCAAAACTCTCTTTGCCTCATCTAAGAATGGACATTTGTGGATAGCATGATTGCCTTCACACAATAGACAGGGTGATCTTGGTCCCCTTCTTCGTCCTTCACTCTCGCTAGTTGACGGAATGCAATCAACATGACAATCAGAGGTTGATGCTACCGGATTGTGCAACCTCGGGGACCAGTCCCTTAGTATCCGGGGAATACAAGGACAATCACGATGGAAGTGGATCCCTTTGCAAATGACACATGGCGATTTAGGCCCGGTCGGTGCAGTGTGTGGGTTTTTGTCAGCTTTCTTCTGCTTGCCCCCAGTCGCCTTCGCCATAGGCTCCTTCTGCTTCTTTTCTCTCTTCTTCTTTTCCTTCTTCTCCTTGGGAGGCTGACTTTTGCCAGCTCTACCTTGTGAAGATGAAGGATCAGAGGAAGTATCATAAGAAGTGGAAGGCTGGTGGGTAGTTCTAGATTGTTCTGACTGTTGATTCGACTGCTCAGGATTAGTGGCGATCTGGACTACATTAGTTGAAAAGAGCCATACAGGGAGGCCGATTGTCAATCCTGGAAGTGACAATGTTGCCATATGAGGCGCACCAACATCTCCCCAAGAGGAGAAGGGATTTGGACTTCCGCCAAGGTTACTTCCTTGGTTGGTGGGCTCCATACTTTTCAACTGAAAGATCAACGTGGGAATAACAGGTGATTATGTTCCGCTTAAAATAAATTTTATTAACGACGCTTTTAGACACAAACTTGCTTTTTCATGTTTTAAGAGTCGAGAAAAAGCTAAAGATGACTCTAGTCGCCTTCGATGTATTAACGAGCCCGAAGTGACAAATGCTCGGTTGGACTTTTTCAGTTATGGAGTTTGAAAAAGGCCAAAAGAAACTGCTCTGGAGATCTAGGCAGAGGGTGTGCCAAACCTTTCGCGAAACCACAGAATACGTTTTACGGTACGGGTGGTCGATCTTCGTGAATGCTGTGTTCACTGCATCGCGATCAGTAGGGCGGCCGACACGGTTTCCTAAGGATAAAGGATAAAAGCCTATAGGGGTCTCCCAATATACGCGACGGTACGTGGGAGCACAAGTCCGTGTTAGTGCCACCGACTCTCAGGAGGAATCACCCACCTTCGTAGAGATCGACAGTCACTATGTTTAACGACGCCGGAACACGTCTCTACCTAGACCTCTAGATGTTTGCGTTATGTTACAAAGCGTTGTTATGTAAATTGGGTTTATTTTAATGTTGATCTTGCTTAGCAGTTTGCCTTTAAGGATCACCACGAGATGTATATATACAACTTCCTACATGTAATCTAAGATGAGAAGCAAAACTTTTCAATCTTTCAACTTTGAAAACCTTAATCTACTGAGGGAAAAGAAAGACACAACTTTTCTCACAGATCATAGAACACACACTAAAATGCAAATTTTCCTAAATCGTCAAACACACAGTCAAATGCAAAATGCACAATGCATGTATTTCTTTTCGTTATCCTTAATGTTGATGTAAGACAGAAAGGAAACTGTTGTATAATTTTGAATCTAATTTCAAGTAGAAATAAACAAGCTTGTCCAATAATCAAAAAGACACCTTATGATTGACTTGTTTAAACACAGGAAATGTATAGATCCAAACCATAAAATGAAAAACAAACAAACTCAAACAGCCATGAACAGTAATAAAACTAGCTCATAAGATCACAAAGACACTTTTACAGTTCAGGATCTAAGAGGCCACAGCTATACTGGTTCGCTTTTCACAATGGGAAACTGTAACTGAAACAAGAAATACTGAAAGAACATTCACAATTTCATCACACAACTGAGGTGGAATAATGTCAAGGAGAATGGTTTACAGCAAGTACAATGACCAGCAAGCAATCAGCAAAAAATCAGTGAAAACAGGGCTCAGACACAAAGGGAAACCTCAGCAAGGCACTGGCTAACTGGACCAGCGCAGGCTCTGGTCTGTCAGTTTGATTCTCAGCGCAGTTCCCGAAGGGAGTACCTGCGCTGAAATGCAGACTGCCTGTGGACAGCCTGCACTGAGACACGAGAGTTGCGTTTACAAGGAATTCCGGGTCATAAAAAGCTCAAAAATGCACCGTTTTTGCTGAAATAAAAAGCTATAGGTCAAGTACAGGCTAAGGGATGATCAAGAGGATGAAAAGCTATCACAAAGAGTAAAGAGTCTTTTGTAGATCAGCTCTTCAAATCATGAATCTGCTCAAAAATGAGCAAGAGTAGCAGCCCCTCTACTTCGCTTTTGATATAGTCAAAAGCTTTTCGATTTGGTACTCTTTGGTTCAGGAAATGAATAGCAAAGATACTACAAACACCAACAAGATACTAGGCTCCCCAACGGAGTCGCCAGTTTGTTGTGGGGAAAAGTATCCGACTCGGATGACCCTATCCCTACTCTAAAGGTGACAGTCTTTAGCAACAACTGAAAGTAAAGCTTTAATGTTTTCCTTTATGAAAGTACAGAGAGAAGGAAGAAAAGATTAACCAACCGGTGTCTTTCGCTTTTGTCGATCCTTATCCTCTCTCTTTGTCTCTTGTTCCCAGCTCCTTGCTCCCTTTGCCGGTCCAGCTACACACAGATCCTGCACAAAACAAGAGAGGAAACTACAAGATACATGTACTCATAACTGATGCATGGATTAGAGTGAATCAAATATACAAGTAAATACAATACATCAATGCAATACAAGTATATAGGAGAACATGCAAAACTTTATTGATAGAAGTAACAGGGTTCTGAGAAGGTTACAACCATTGATGGCTCCAATCCAGCAGCACCTCCCCAGCAGCAAGAACTCTCCTCTTCACCTCTAGTAAAACAATCACCCAATAGCTCTAACTGTAAACCAACAGCACCTCCTTGCTTTACACAAAATTCCAGCCTCCTTAGACCTCATAGAAGAGCTCTATATATAGGAGAGAAGAAGAAAGGATGAGTCAGCTTGAGGCTGGCATAGAGCTGACTAGTGTCCTCTCCTTCTTCAGTTAAACTTCAGTCCTTGAGTCCACTTGGAGATCCTTGCTTACACATGGTGATCAAGTACCTCTTACTCATCACAGGGCGAATCTCATGAACCAAGTGTCAGTTTGGAAGCTTCCTGGGCAGTTGACACCTTGCAGAATGACTGTGCCACTTGGCCAATCCCGCCCAGCGCAGGTAGCCTTCATTAGATTTGACTTCCAGCGCAGGTACAAGGAGGAGCAGTTGCATTCCAGCGCAGATGCTCAGTGGAGCAGCTGACATGATCCAAAATAAGCCTATTTTTGAGTGTTTTCAGGTGGAGAACTGATGGGAAGTGCTGTGGTTTGCTGACCTTGTTCTTCTAGGGGTAAGAACAACATGTTTAGGGACTGAGGATCCCTGTAATTATTGACATTTCATGCTCCATGCTGCGAGGCACAAAAATGTCTATAACAGCATTGGAAAAAAATGCACGTTCCTTTTGTGGTTTGGTTAACCATAGTTTTTCTAGATGTTGGAAGAAAATGGCCACATACAGGAAACTTTTGAAGAAAATGAGGCAAGAAGCCAAAGGTCCATTGGACAAGGCAAATTATGCTGTAAAGAGGATGAACATGTGTTGCAATTATTGCCATAAGCAAGGACATATTGCTGAAAAGTGTTGGATTTTGAATCCAACAATGCTTCCACGAAATTTGAAGAAGGTGGAAAAAGAGAATGGAAAGAATGGAAAGGAAGTTTCCATAATTGATGTGTTTCAGAATGATTCAGATGTAGATGTCGATGTGCAGTTAAATGAAGCACCTTCGATGTGGATTGGTAAGAAATGGTTAGAGTTCTTGTCCAATTAAAGATTACATGTTTTTTTATTTGATACATTTCTTTACCAATGGAATGCAAGTTGCAGAGTTTTACCAAGAAGGTGAATGAAAAAGTTGAGTATGAGACTCACTTTATTGTAGCAAATTATGATCATTTCAGCTTTGTAAGAACATTTGCATATGATTGAGGATCTTGTACTAATGATTGTGCTTGAGAGAAAGTTGAAGAATGGAATACATGCATGAAAATGGTATGTATGAACAAAGGAATATTGATGATTTCATTGTATTTTAACATGTATGTGTAATTGACTTGATGGTCAATTGCTTTGTTTAAACATGCATGCAATGTCATATCGACTTGGAAAAGTTGATTTTGTCTCCAAGATTGAAAAGGGAGATAATGATGAAGTGTTTCATGACGGGTGGAATTCTTGCTACTTTGAAAAAGAATCGTCAAGTTCTTTTTGTACATGCTTGACTTGGAGAGTCAGTTGTTTGAAAAAGGTATGTTTTTGTCCGCTTGTGATTTAGTCGAACATTCATACACCAAGATGTAAGAGACATGATGATGATTCACATGATGTGAATTTATGTCGTCAAGTTGTTTCTTGCATTCTGTTGTTTTGTACAAGATGTTAGAAAAATATTTGCAGCAGCAAAAGTCGCCATAGAAGTGGCTTGGTAAGAAGTGGTTGGACTTCTTGACACAGTAAAAGATACTTAATTTGGTACATATGCAAATTTCAGTTAAGTATGCATATATTTATAATGTAATCTCACGTTTTTTTGAGCCACCTTGGGTCGATGACCAAGGAAGTGATGTTCAACTACCTTCTGTAAAATTCTCAACATAAATTCTGAATGAGTTCAAGGAAGACAATTCTTAACAGGAGGACAAGTGCATCCAGGAAGGGAACTGTCGACTACCTTTGAGTTTTGGATCAAAGGCACTAACCATGCAAGGCAACTATATGGAGGCTGAAAGAAGAGGTGTTGTACTATAATCTACTGTACATATTAGTATATCAGTCTTTTGGGGTCAAAAAGATTCCTAATGGGGAGGAGTGATCAGATATTGATCCATGACCTAAGTGATAGCTCAAAATTTCAAAGTGTTCAAAAGAATATTGAACCTCATCGACCGAAAAAACCTTGTCTTCCTGATTTTGGAGCCGTAAACAGTTCGAAAAAATGACACCATATGAAGGAGTTATCACAATTTGAAAAGTCCTGTAAACTGCAATTTTTGGACATTTGACCAAAATTAATTTGGTTTTTGGAGATATTAAAAAAAGTATATTCCAAGGAATATTCCATTTTGGAGACCAATTAGGTTCCAACACGTGGCAAGCCTGGAGGCCGCCATGTGGCCCTGGAATGGTTCTGTAAAATTTTGTATAGGTTCGATGGAATCGAACCCACGACCTCTGGCAAGACAGGAAAACGCTCTACCAACTACACCCGGGGTGTTTCTTAACATGTAATGGGTACATTTCACATTTGTGTTATGATGGTTGGAGGATTAGGGGTTAGGATCCCTAGTGGTCTTACCCGCCGGTAGTCCCCTGAAAATTGTTCACATGTCGCAACCTGACCACCGATTGCAGTGCCTTCCCACGTGGTTGCATGTTAACTTGACCGCCAGATCTACATGGCATTATCCCTAGTCGCCGGGGTTATACCCCTCATATGCACACCCAAAAGTTACAATAATAGCTACCTCTGACAGTCATCTTGGCAGAGTGGAAAAAAAGGCAGATATGCCAAGTTTCACTGGAGTTAGGTGTAGTTCACCAAATTTGGTGGAGTATCCCTAGGGGATATTGACTAAAAGCACTCCAGGAGCAGTTTTCGACTAGAGAGAGTGAAAAAAGAGGCTAGATAGGCTAATTGGAGCCTTATGAAGCCAATGTAATAGTCCAAATAAGCTTAAGAAGTCATCGTCATAGAGATTTTCATCAAGGGAGATTTTGGAGCTCAGGGCCACCAGGAGTTATAGGCAGTTTTAGGAGCTACCAGTACTCGTTCTCAGCAAACCAATAGTCATTTTTTACTGTAATGAGCATTCAAAATCCATTGCAGGGATTTGTAGAGCCATTTGAAGACTTCTAAATGCCGGGATTCTACAGGGAAGTTTCAGGCAACCCAATGCCAACCGTGGAGGAAGGCCTAGTTTGGCGATGTAGTGCTCATTTCGAGCAAATGACCAGTCTATTTTCGGTGTTTGATATGTGCTAGAGACAGTAGATGAAGTTTCAGTGACAGTTAAATAATTCTAAAGGAGTTAGTGCCATCAAGAAGCTCAGGGTAGCTTAAAGCACTGATTGAAGGAATCAAGTCTAAGGGAGCTTAGTTTTGTTTGCAGAGTGATGAAAACCATGACAGGGATATAGATGGTATTCTAAGCCTATTGGTTCAGTTCAGTAACCTTTGGATTTAAGTGTGGAAATTTTAAAAGAAACTTTTCCATAATCCCAAAGAGCCAAGTCAAGATGACAAAAACTCAAGGAGACGTAGCCCACAATATTCAGGTGAACTCCTAGATTCAATTTGTTATTATGTGTAGATGTTTATTTGCTGCATTATATGGTTGTTATATGTGTTTAATTTCAGCAGAAACAAATGGAATTAAAGCACTTAAACAGTTTGAAAATTAAAAGACATACACCTATTTCAAGTATTTAATTCCGCAAATATCATATATAAGCTAGATCATTTATTTGTTTAACTGAGTGGGAGGTTCTTGTAAGCATAAAAAGTTATCAAACCCCCACTTCAGATCAAACAAAGTCAACAATAATCATAATTCTTAGCCGGTTTCTCTATTTTTGTTAATAGGTAGGCACACATGGATTGGATGTGCTTCTTTTCTTTAAGGCTTCTTTCATCTTTGCAATTATATATTTTGAAGAGCCAATTGAATGACCCAAAGAAACCTACTCTATTTCGGAAAAATGAATTCATAGATTTAATCCCATTTCCAATTCCTTCATTCACCTTTCTCTTTTAAAATAAGGCACATTCAACTTAATACAATATGAAGTGAAAGGTTAAATATAGTGATAGAATGCTGAAGTCTTATTGTGAAAACATGGTTGTAGCTAAATAGTGCTATTCTCATATAGTTGTCTAGGTATATGATAGTTATATTCAAAATAATATTAAATCAAGCATGCATGTGACACAAACACCCTAACAACAAAAGACACAAGTCTCTAGTATCAAGAATTGGTAAGGTTCTATAATATAAGAAATTATAGTCCAACAACAAACCCAACATATGTTACTCAAATAGATGGTTATGCCTATGTAAAACAAAACACATAAGATCTGCTCAATGTCTATGTTCCTAACATTGAAACAAACATGGCTCCATCCAAATTTAGGCTTGAAACATTTATTATAATCTACTAGCTTTCATCGTAATATTTAGATAACAACATGAACTCAATATAATGTACTTTCAATTACAATCGCAATAGGTATGAACTCAAGATTTGACTACAACTTTCATTCCAAGGCATTGCTCATGAATATGTATGTATTCTTCCCAAAGGACTATAATAGCATGAACGAAGCTTCATCGACAATTGTCATGTAAATCACCATGCCTTCACCAATTTACTAGGCTTATGATAAAATCTAATTCAACTTATCCATCATTACTTGAACCACATAAGAGATGGTGATTTCTTAATTCACTTCACACAATTTATTAAATCTACATGTAAGGCATGTATTTTAATGACACAGGATAAGAATTTAACAATTCAAAAAATTCAATGATTTGGATCTAAGGATTCCCACACAATATTAAGTCATCTTACTTTTTTGAGAAGGGCCCTGTTATCAAGAAAAATTCAATAAGGTGCATCATTTTGAAGGAAATCTGGAATAGGTTCTTGGTAGGCTTTTTTGATGGGGTATCATCATCAGGGAGATGTGGAAGTGGGATGATTATCGTCAAAAGGATAGGTGATTTCTATAAGTTTAAATGGTGCATTGGTAGTGGTTCTAATACAAGAGCGGAGTTATTAGCATTATGGGGTATCCTTTATTGTGCCAAGTGGATGGAAAAAACTAAGATAGATGATTTTGGTGACTTTAAGGTGATTGTAGAGTGGGAAATTCAGTGATCCAATTTACAGGCCCCAACCCTTTCACATTGGATGAACAGGATCAAGTCTTTGATCATTTCTTTCGAAAGGATTTCGGTCTCCCACATTTTCTGCAACATAACACTGAAGGTGATAAATTGTCAAAATAAGGGTGCAACTAGTTCCCAAGAAATATCTATTATTCCATCTTCTCCAGTGAAATTTGCCAAAGGGTTGGACATATAGAAATATGAGAGTAGTCTCTCTGAAACTCTTTGTTTATTTTGTGCTACAGAGGTGTAGCCCTATTACATAGATTAGTTAATATATTTTTTTTGTTTTTTGATATGTTTTGGGGGATGTCATGGTTTGAATTCTATATGGACTAAAAGTATAAGAAATAATATAGATGGATGGCACAAATTTCTTCAATATTCCCCTATTTTATTTGCAAGAGTATGCCTGAATTTTGATGGGATGGATATATATGAAAACATTGTATGTAAATTGAAAAATAATTTTTTAAATGGAAAGTGAGTTCCTTTTTTTCTTCTAAAAAAGTCATAATATGCCAAAAAGAAAGAGAAAAATTAAATAATTCAAGTTATAATTTAATGGCGCAAAGTACCACTTAGTTTTATACCAAAAATTTAAGCAAAATTTCCAACAACTCACATGTCTAGCAATGGAATTTTACAACCTCAAGGATCTATGGTATCCTTATGCCATGCCGATATGGCATGTACAATCCATGTGCATTGTTTAGGGAAGTTGGAACAACCTATGAGTAGCCATGGGCAAGAAAATAAATTGTTACTTTGTTATGAATCTTGCACCTTCAAAATGCTAAGAAGGCAAAGAATACAATCCACTTTAAGCGTGGAACATCCTTTTATAATGGATACATTACAAGGCAAGATATGATGCTCCTAAGACTAGGTTTCCTTGTTGTTAGAAATAAAATCTTAGAGAAATAAAATCAAACTGAATGCAGAAATAAAACATAGAATGAAACAATACAAAGGGGACACCAGTATAGATGTCTCACATTATTTGGGCTACATCCTTGAAGAAATAGCTAGTCCTTCCTTTTATTTCATCCAACAAAATGAAGGGATAGAACTTGTAGAACATCCACAACAACCTCCTCTTCTCTCTCTCTCTCTCATAGTTGCCTCCCTCTCAATTACAATGCTCTCTCAATAACACAAACACTTGCAATGAAATTCACTCATAAAAAGAGGGTTGCCTCCTAAGGAAAAAACCTTAACATAAAAATTATCATCATATCTATGACCTAATGATCAATGGTAGATTTACAACAAAATTACAATTTTCTACAAGGAAAATTTTCCAAAACATTCTCTTGATAGATGCTATCCCCGAACCCTTGTTGGGGGGGTTCTAAAGAAAATTTTCAAGCCCCACGCCCCCAACTCCCCCCTAAAGGACCACAGGTAAATGCATGAAGATGGGTTACACTTTTGGTCCAAATGTGGTGATGAATTTCAAAATTGTACTCTTTTATCGAATTGAAGCCCTCAAAATTCATATAAGCATTGTGAATATTGATTTAGAGTAAAAAGTCAATTTGTGGATAATTATGTTGTTGTCACAATGCTATTTTCTGCAAAAAAAAAGTTTCATATCATCTATAAATTTTCCATTAAATAAAATGCTTGTCCTTGCAAATTTTCACACATCTTAGCAGATATGTGTGTGTTCACGTGTAACAACTTTATCTAATATATTTATGAGAATGATCTGCACAGACATAACTAAGTTATGCATATTGAAACTTTATTTTTATGCAATTTTATTATTATTATTATTATTATTTTTCAAAGTTGGCGAATTAATATTTGAATTGCATTTTTCAGAACCATACATTCAAGTATGAATTTTTCTACTATTTCAGTAGATTCAAAAACCAAGAGTACTCTTTTGAAAAGAACTGGAAATGGTGGCATTTTTTGAAATTTTTTAGTTTTGTATATTTTATGTTATTGATTTTTCATTCAACCCCTTTGAAATTGTCCAAAAAAATTCAAGCATAACATTTAAAATAAATTAGATGAAAAATATCATATGAATTTGAAAATGTCAAACTCATATGCCATTAGATAGAGGATTCCTTCACAAATCCAACATGATCAACTCCACCACCTAAGGACAAATATTTTCTTAAGTCTGCTAGGCTACAAAATGGTGTTGTAGAGAAATTTGTAGAAGGGGAGCTAAAACTCTATTTTTTAGGCCCTCAACAGCTCAATCGAGCACTTAAAAAGCTCAATCAAGCGCTTAAGGTAATATTTGAAATAGCTCGATTGAGGTTTAACAAACCCTTGATTAAGCTCTTGACATGGTTAAAGAAGGGATCGATTGAATGGTGAAAGAAGGTGTGAATGCACGAAGCTTTGTTACCCCTTGGTTTAACAAACCATCGATCTAGCTCTTAACATGGTTAAACAACGACTTGAATGAATGGTGCAGGTGGTGGAGGTACTGGAAAAACATTTATTTCAATATAAATATTCCAATCTCTAATTTGTATGTACAACAACATATTGGAATATGACCCAACTTAGCTAAAAGGAATCGTTACAATGCAGGTGAAACATTCAATGCAGGTGGTACAATGTTACATTCTACATTCCATTTTCCATTTAACAAATCAAAATATGTTTCGCTTAAAACTGAAAATTTAGATGCATTAACAAAACATTGTGAACAAGTTCATGTGGTGCTTATTGATGAATCATCCTTGATTAGTGCCACATTATTATACCAAGTTGATAAAAGTTTATGAGAAATAAAACATAGTCCATTAGCTTATTTTGAAAATGTTCATATAATATTTTAGGTGACTTATTTCAAGCGTAACCTATCAAATATTATGTAATTTTTAAGCATCTAATCTTGGAAAAGGAGAAAACAATACATGATTTTTGAAAGGAAAAAGTAAGATTCTATGAATTACTTATAACAATGGGTCCAAAAGAGAAAAAATTCATTGAAATCCTTACAAAATGTGAGTGAATCAACAATTTGATGAATACATAGAATATATAAACAATAATTGTTACAAACCTGCTCTATTAGATCCTTTATTTCCATGCCTATTTTATAGGAACAAGGATGTACATAAGCACAATGGGAAAGTGTTGTTACATGAAAGGAAGAGCTAATAGTTCTTGATGTAATTAATGAAGATGAGAGTAGGGAAATAGGTTATGTAACATATGAGAAAACAATGAAGTTTCCACCAAAAACCCTTATCAAATGTAATTTTCTCATTGATCTATATGTAGGAAACTATAATATAGAGGATGGTCTTTTTAATGGAAGAAATGAAATATTAAAAATATATACAAAAGATAGTTAAAATGTTGGGGTATTCTGGATAGATTTTGTAAATATAGATATTGGTAAATTGAAAAGATACAAGTATCATGAACTATATGATGAATGAATCTCACCAAATTGGACTCCAATATTATGTATTTCAAGACTATTGACATCTCATAGCAAGAGCTCTAAAAATATAGTGCAAAGACAATTTCCGATATAGTTATGTTGTGCTAGAACAATACATCAATCACAAGGCTTATTAAAAGAAACAAAATACTTAAGAATTTACGCATTGTGAAAACTAGAATATATACACAATCCAATAAAAAATGCAATTAATTTGATGATTTCAAGTTTCAGAAGTATATATGCTCATGTCTATGACATTGTATGTGATGAAGATCTAATGAGTGCTACGATTCTTTGCATCCAAGAAATGCATGTAAAATTTCCACCGTCAAATAAAGAATTTTGCAAATTCAATTTCAACATATTCAATTGTCTTCATAGAGTACTTACTTGCATATAAAAAATCATGGAGGTCATATCAACCCTTTAGGCTTAATTGAAAGACAATGATTTACCTTTCAAGAAATAATGAATCCACAAGACAATCGACACTAGCAATAATCACGGTTCATGTTTTAATATGTTGTGAGTATTCTTAAATCTTGAAGCATTTTGTTTTAGTTGCAGCACTTGATGATTCAAGTTTATCGATTGTGTTATTACAACTTAAACCAATTCCTGGATATGGTTTCTTATTTTTCCTTGTAGGTACCTTCTTCACAATATGGTTCACGAGAGCCCAATAACAGTTTCCCTTAGAATGAGAACATTTACTTTTTCGATTAGTATGAGGATTTAGATGTGCGATTCAAGCAATAAACATTGTTATCAATACCAAAAACATTAAACAACATTTAGTATCTAAATATAAGTTTATTTGATTATGACTTCCATTTGCATATGCCTTCCCTTTCACACATGCCTTTTCTACGGAGATAAACAATCATTTATTGCCTCTACTGAGTTTATTGTCTACAAATTTATTATTTATCATTTACATGCAAGTTTATCCTTTACATTGATCTTGGGCATAATGGAATATTGGAAACTACATCTTACAGATTTCATTTATAACAATGCATTTACTTTTTCTATTAGTATGAGGATTTCGATGAGTGATTCAAGCACTAAACATTGTTATCAATACCAAAAACATTACACATTTAGTATCTAAATATAAGTTTGCTTTGATTTTGGCTTCCATTTGCATATGCCTTCCCTTTCACACATGCCTTTTCTATGGAGATAAACAATCATTTATTGCCTCTACTTAGTTTATTGTCTACACATTTATTATTTATCATTGACATGCAAGTTTATCATTTACATTGATCTTGGGCATAATGGAATATTTGAAACTACATCTTACGAATTTCATTTATAATAGTGCATTTACTTTTTCGATTAGTATGAGGATTTCGATGAGTGATTCAATCACTAAACATTATTATCAATACCAAAAACATTAAACATTTAGTATCTAAATATAATTTTTCTTTGATTTTGGCTTCCATTTGCATATGCCTTCCCTTTCACACATGCCTTTTCTATGGAGATAAACAATCATTTATTGCCTCTACTTAGTTTATTGTCTACAAATTTATTATTTATCATTGACATGCAAGTTTATCATTTACATTGATCTTGGGCATAATGGAATATTGGAAACTTCATCTTACGGATTTTGTTTATAATAGTGCATTTACTTTTTCGATTAGTATGAGGATTTTGATGAGTGATTCAAGCACTAAACATTGCTATCAATACGAAAAATATTAAACATTTAGTATCTAAATATAAGTTTGCTTTGATTTTGGCTTCCATTTGCATATGCCTTCCCTTTCACACATGCCTTTTACGGAGATAAACAATCATTTATTGCCTCTACTTAGAATATTGTCTACAAATTTATTATTTATCATTGACATGCACGTTTATCATTTACATCCATCTTGGGCATAATGGAATATTGGAAACTACATCTTATAGATTTCGTTTATAACTACTTTTTTCCTTTTTCCTCTATGAAATTTAAGTTGTTTTACCATTTCAAGTTTCCGAATTTTTGCTCAAGTATTCCTCTAGCCCCAACTCAATTGTTTTGGTGGCCCTTAACATAAATGTTGTGCAAAATTGAGATGGGAATGTTATGCCCTAGATGAGACAAATATGGATAAACATGCATCTCACGTTAAATACTTGAAATTTGTCATTAATGGTATCTCTTGGCCCAATAAATCTAGTTTGTTGGGTATGACACTTAATTGCAATAATTTTTTTGAAAAAATATATATTAATTTGCATTGAAATATATATTCATACAAGTGATAATGCTTTGAGTTAAAGATTACATGCAATCATTTTTATTAAGAAAATACTAGAATTTTTTTCTCACACCTTCAAAATATTTTATTCTAGAAATGGCAAGTCATATTATTCATAATAAAACTGAGAAACTTAGAGATCCAACTCTGCACTCTTCGCTAATAAAAAATGTCCTGTTGAATGAGTGACATGTCCATGTTTCCATTTTCTGTTGGAAAAATGTAATACAAAGGGAAAAATATGTGTGTAACAACTAACAACTACTATGGGAAAAAACCAAAAACACAAACTAAAATAAGAGCCCAAATTTCTCATTAATGATGGTAGCTATTCGACTAACATCTTGAAATAATAATGATTGAGGCTACACTCAGATTTAAGTTAGTCCATATCAATATCAAAAATTGAAAAGATCGTTTATCATCCAAATTCAGTAATTTATTTTTCTTATTTTCCAACCAATAAGAAGTACAAAATACTTGGGAATTCCATACAATGGATTTAATATATGTTTGGAAGAAAATTTTCATTTGGATGTCATTAGTAGTGGTGTAGATTACAAGTTGATCATTTGCAAAGAAGTGTTGTCTCGGAGGTATGGAAGGTGTGGAAGTGTGGATGTCTCTTCTACATCTTCCTACCTTTGCACATGTTCCCTGCTCTAAGCACTTCCTTTGTAGACTTCCATCTAGCACAACACTTCTTCTACACACACATGACCTCTTTTTAATGTGATTAAATTTTCAACTAAATTTTGTTTAGGGGTAAGTAGCATTAGCAGGATCATAGTACATCAAGCATTTCTAAGTAGGAATGGAACATGGTTGATAGAGAAGAGAGAAAATAAATATGCAATGATTTGCGAATGTTTTATGCACCTGAGAGGTTTTTTATTTCAAGGAAATTGTCATGTTCATTTTTCTTTGCATTGGCACTTCCAAATTTTCCAGTGTATGTGATGTTGGCACTTCTGTTACAAAATATGACAATCGTTTCAGTTTTACAAAGCTCCACCCCAACTCTTCATTTTTTTAACTAAATCCCACATGTTTAGAAATTCATTATCCAATGTATAGAACATATACTGAAACAAGACAAAATCAAATCAACCGGTTTGGATGCATTGTGATACCCACTTTCCACCCTAGTTTTCAAAACAATGTATTAGACTATTCATAAAGTAGTTTTAGCACAAATTATTTGGAACCTGAGATCAAACAAGGTGAAATAACATTGACATACTAGTGGGGACTAACCCACCCATTGAGTTCTTTGTAATAAAGGTTTTTGACCACGTCTTTGCACAATATTTCTTCGCTATTGTCATTGCATTCTTTTTGACTTAGAGTTATTATTAACAACTTGTATGCCAACCTTCATGATCACAAAGATTTCATATTTATTTCACTTCACAAACTTCTACCACTTATGGTACATATATTAATGGTATTAAAGTAGGAGCAAAGTGCAAAGTAAATGGATGAGATGGTTTTGGAATTTCGAGATTTATTTCCACTATATCTAATAAACATCACCTTTAGTATATTAAGTTGTTATTTATTAAGGGTGTCCTATATAATAGACTTCACACGTGAAATAGTACTAGGTGATGATTATATAGGGAAACAATAAATCTATAGTAAAATAGCATTGAGAACATTTGTTGGCTGAAGGGGGCCTAACCTAGGTTCAAATTTGTCACGCCAACCAAAAAAACCCTAACTGCTGGTCCTTTTGGCAATAACGTGCGTAGCATAGGCTACAATCTCACCCAAAGCAGTATTGGGGGATGCCAGAACCAGGTTTATGCATCCAGGGACATGTGATAAGTGGTTCTCAAGCTTTGGCAGTTTAGATCCGCCTTCGATCAGATCGCTATCCTTCTAGGGCTCATCACTGTAACTAAGTTAAAATGGCTTCTAGACCTTTGTGAAGGTCTATGATCAGTCTTTGTAGACCTTAAAAAAGTGATTTATCTATTTTTCGCGCATCAATAAACAACCCTAGATCTGAGTTCGCATAGATCTATCCAGTTCATCAGAAACCATAAAAAAATAAATTTGACTTCGTGAAAGTAGATAACTACTCATATCATGCATATTTAAGACAGATGCAGTGGTTTTTTTCCAACATTCATTCATTATTCAATAGAAAATATATTATAAGCGGAAAATCATAGCATAAACAGAATCAATAGAAATACTCAAAGTGCATAGTAATTCATAAAAATCAGCCTTTATTGGTCTTCAATATTCTGATTATAGACTCTTCTACACTATAAACTCAGCTACAGGGGTCTGTGCACTCAGATGTGGACTTACCAAGGCCTCCTGCACACTCAACTGTAGGAGGCTTCCCCTTCTCGCCTAAGTACAGGAAGCAGAGCCTTTCTGCCTTAGCACTTGCAAAAAACGACAAAAACCATTCATAATTCACTATTCTTCATTCTAAGTTCTCTCTAAGACTCGCTATGACTCAACTATTTATAGCTTTCTTTCATATAATACCATGGTCCGAGAACCATGGGAGAATCTCAAAAGCAACCCAAAACAAGGGGATAATACCCCTTTAACTCCTATCTACCTACGTGCTCTGCATCCATATTTCACGGAGACTTTACATATTTTAAAAAACTTAGACAAAATTTGGGTTAACTAAACCCAAAATTGACCCTAGTGACCCTATCTTAGCAGGCCCCTGTTGTAGGGAAAAGTATCCGATTCGGATGACCCTATCCCACTCTAAGGGTGATAGTACCTCAGCAACAACTGTAAAGAAAACTACTTAAGGTTTACTTCTTTATGAAAGCAAGAGAGAATGAAGAAATGCACTAACCGTTGTCTTGCGCTTAATGTCGAATCCAAACTCTTCTCTTTGCTTGCTTGCTCCCAGCTCCTTGCTCTTTTGCTGGCCTAGCTACAATGAGATCCTGCAAAATAACAAAGAAGGAAACTACAAGAAGCATGCAATCATAACTAATTCAAGGATTAGCATAAATCAAATATACAATTATCACAATACATCATTGAAACAAGTGCATATAGAAGAACCTCAATAGCTTTTATTAATGGAAGAAGTAAAGTTCTGAGAGTGTTACGACCATTGAAGGCCCCAATCCAGCAACACCTCCCAGCAAAAAGAATTTCTCCTCTTCACCTCCTTCAAGCAATCACCCAATAGCTCTATAGTGAAACCAACAGCATATCATTACTTTGCACAAAATTCCAGCCTCCTGAGCTCATAGGAGAGAGCTCAATATATAGATGAATTGAGAAAGGATGAGTCAGCTTGCAACTGATGTGTAGCTGCCTTGTGTCCTCTCTCTCTTCAGTTGATCTTCAGTTCTTGAGTCCACTTGGAGAACCTTGCTTCCACTTGGAGAAACAGAGCCTCTGACTCATCACAAGGCGAAATCCCTGATCCAAGTGTCATTTTTGGAAGATTCCAGAGCAATGACTCAGTGTGCCACTTGTCCCATCTCGCTCAGCGCAGGTGGCCTTTGTTCTACCTGCTTTGCAACGCAGGTACACCATGGAGGAGTTGAGTTTCAGCGCAGAAGCTTAGTGGAGCACCTGCTTTGATTTCAGGATTGCTTGTTTTTGAGTGTTTTCAGGTGGAGAACTGATCTGAGAGCTGTTGGTTTGCTGACCTTGTTCCTCTAGGGGTAGGAATATCATGTTTAGGGACTTTGGATCCCTTGGATTATTGACAATTCATGCCTGATGCTGCAAGGCACAAAATTGTCTATAACAGATGCCCCCTAAAGTATGAGGTCGTTTATCGGGTGAAATGCTTTATTAGGAGGATCCGAAGTTCATTCAATCTGCTGAGAAGTGTCCTGTAATAAGATACAATACAATACATTATTTTTCATTCTTTTTCATGATCTAGCTGAGGCGGGCATTCCCATGCTCAGCTTTATAAGTTCATTTTGGTACATAGCACAGACGATCGTCTGATGATAGACTGATAATTCTCTGCTGAAATTATCATCCTTTGAGAAGGATGATCATCTGCTGCAATGATGTACATATCAAATGTCTTTATATCCTGAATATATATCGCAGCCCGGATGGATGAAACTAGATCCGGGGTCTTCAATCTCTTCCGATCTTCACTCGATGTACAAGTCGATCCATGTGAGAATTTCTTGAAGTCGAACATGGAAAGACATCGCTTGATTACCGGTCAATGATGTAAACCGTTAACAAGCGCGAGAGGAATCACCGATAAGGATGATGACCCTCAAGGTACAGCAGTACAATTCACATGGTGGGAATAAAGGACTTGGTGTCGACCACCATGCAAAATCCTCTGGTCGAAGGTCATTGATGTATACCTGTCGCCGGAAGTGAGAAACTTGCCATTGAGGCATGCAAGCTTCAAAGTACTGAAGGGGTTGTTCCTAGATCAACTCCTTGGATAATGAGCTGATGTCGACAAGGAGCGATCCGTCAAAGGAGGGCCTTAATGAATCCCACATCATTGACATGGAACGGAGCTAGTGATTGTGATGAGGTGAAAACAAACTGTGATGTATGATTCAGGGTGGCGGTCATGAAATGGATGAAGGACAATGTATGGCAGTGGATGGGACACGGTTGACTCTTTGCAGAACGACATCTCTTGAACATATAACGACACTGATGTGATGGATCGGTAGCATTACCCCAACTATGGATGGTGTGGCGAGGACCATGGTGATGAGACCGGTGAATGAACCAACCCAACCCGATGTGATACGGAGGACAAAGTGTCATGTTCAAGAGCGACTTGCTACCATTAAAGCTGTGAGGTTCTCCCAATTTTTCCCCAGTCATTGCTGACCAGTACCTCTTTATTTTTGTCAAGCTTGAGGAGGATAACATATGCTTGTTCTATAACCTGCCCTTCGGGCAAGCCCATCGCTATGTTTTAACGAGCCTAGCGATAGGGAAACTCGTTCTTGTCTAAAGACAAGTTTGTCGCTATTTAATGAATTTAACGAGTCTAACGACAAGGATAACTCGGTCCTTTTCATTTTTAGAGAGTCTGAAAAGGTACATAAAGTCAACTCCAGAATTCCTTTTTCGTCATCTAATCCCTTAAGTCCGAAAAAGTATAAAACAATACAGAAGGGATGAATTTCGGTACTTTTAACGAGCCGAACAAAACAAGCGCTCGATCTTTTTGTGCAATAATCCCTCAGGTCCAAAAAGATTAAAATCTAGAGGAGGGATAGCTCTTCCGGTCGTTTAACGAGCTTGAAGGCCAAAACTCGGCAAACTTTTCATATTTTACGAGTCAGGAGAAAAGAGCTCAAAGAAGACTCGTCTTTTGAGGAACGAGTGATAAACAGGGATAGCAGTAGATTCCAGGTACAGGTTGGAATATTCCAATCACGGCAGTGTCACAAGGATGGCTAAGTGAAATCACTCTTCACAACTGTTCCTCAAAATGGGTAAACAAACATATGGAGATGAACGATTGGCCAAATGAACGGATGGAGGTGAGACTGCAAGAACACGACCAAGGGCTTTTAATATGGCTGTCAAAGGTTACATTTACCAAGGTTATTTACCGGGCTGGGTTCATTTTTTAACGAGCTTGAACACTGCTCAACCTTATGTTTATTTTTTAACGAGCATGAACTATGTGCTAAAACTGCTCGGATCTTGCGTTTATTTTTTAACGAGCATAAACTGTGTGCTAAAACTGCTCGAATATACCAGTCATAATACAAGAAACGCCTCAGGTGAGATAGCTATTTTTTAAGGAGCTTTATCTCACGAAGCTATGCTCCTATTTGGCAAGTTTTGACTTTTGCCCCACATCCTTTCTTTATGCAAGCTGGAAACGGCTAATCCTACGAGTTTAACGGGTTAGACCTACAGGTTTAAAGGGAGGACCTAAAAATTTAAAAAATAAATAGTCGTCCCGTGCTTGCACTCCAAAAGGTTTGCATGCCCCCAGGTATAAAGTATAATTTCGAGGCGCTGCCTCTTTCTTATTATCCAAAAAATGGTTTTATTTGCTGCCGCAAACTGAACTCTCTTTTCGGCGATGTCTATCATTAGGTTGCTAAGGATGGTGACTACTTGTTGCAGCAATTTCATCTCTTTCTTTGGAGGCTGCCCCTACTTATCCTTCAAAACATATGTTTTAATGGGTGAGGCTTGCCTTCAAAGATGGTGGCTACTTGCTGCCACAAATGGATCTCCTTCCTCAGGAGAGCCTACTTACCTAGACAAGGGGAGCGAGAAGCTGATTATCTCACTCACATAACTTTGACAAAAGAATCTTATTCTAGAACAACCCTCTCTTCCTTCCTTCGGACGGGGTACGGACTAGTCATATTCTTCTGCGGAAATCAACTTTATACCCAAGGTTTCCTCTGCCCAAGGCAGGCCAGGGTGCATGCCCCCTGGGTCCCAGTTACATATTTCCGAATCACTCGCATTCATCGGGAAGTAGAACCGGGGGTGGAGGCATTCCTTGAGTGAATAAACCGTTAAGGGATGGTATTTGACTATTTGCGATGCGTGATCCTGGAAATGAAAGTTGGTCTACGAGCTTGACCATTCTTCCTTCGTGCGGAAAACACATAACTCTGAAGAGTGAGGACACTATTGCCTCCATGCAATATATATAGTCTCGTCCAAGGAGTAAGTTATAAACCAAGGGTCCCTGGACGACCATGACGTTGATATGAACTGTCTTCCCCTTCAATGTAATGGGAACATTGGGGAGAATCCCTAACGGGCGACTGGTTCCTTTATCAAAACCTGATAGATTTCTCATCTCAGGTAAAGGCGCTGGGGAACCCAGTGCTTTCCAAGCAATAGAGGAAAGGATAGTCACAGAAGCCCCTTCATCAATGATAGTTCCAGCCATCACCATTCTGTAGATTTGGACGATGATTCTGAATGGGATACTAGCTGGTAACCGGGGTCTGCCTAGTTGATTCCAATCAAAGGATACAACTAGGCTGCTTGGTGGTGGGACCGAATACACGGCCGGATACGACCCTGACGATGTTCCTTCCTGCGATAAAGGAATGGGCGCATTGCCCTGATGCTCATAAGAGTCTGTGTTGATGAAAAGAATCTGGATGGTGTCATCCTTATTCTCTTCAGTGAGGGTGTCATTCGAAGATGAATCTTCAACGACGGTGTCATTTGAGGATGAAACCTCTGATGGAAGAACCGGGTCAACTGCCGTTTCGACCTTTAGACTTTCGTCTGGTCTGGATTCAGTAGGTTCATTCTCAATGACCGACACTTCAGCTGACCACTTGATCGGGCCAGCTGGATTTTCAACTATCGAGGGACTTGGCACGAGTTTTTGGTATCCAGGAGGAAGTCGTAACGGTGAAACCGGACGATCTTCCAAAACTCTCTTCGCCTCATCTAAGAATGGACAACGGTGGATGGCGTGATCGCCTTCACACAGTCTGCAGGGTGATCTTGGTCTCTCTCTTTGTCCTTCACTCTCGCTAGTTGACAGAATGCAATCAACATGTCTATCAGAGGTTGATGCTACCGGATTGTGCAACCTGGGGGACCAGTCCCTTAGTATCCGGGGAATACAAGGACAATCAAGGTGGAAGTGGGTCCCTTTGCAAATGACACATGGCGATTTAGGCCCGGTCGGTACAGTGTGTGGATTTTTGTTAGATGTCTTTTGCTTGCCCCCAGTCGCCTTCGCCATAGGCCCCTTCTGCTTCTTTTCTCTCTTCTTCTTTTCCTTCTTCTCCATGGGAGGCTGACTTTTGCCGGCTCTACCCTGCGAAGATGAAGGATCAGAGGAAGAATTGTAAGAGGTGGAAGGCTGGTGGGTAGCTCGAGACTGGTCTGACTGTTGATTCGACTGCTCAGGATTAGTGGCGATTTGAACTACATTAGTTGAAAAGAGCCATACAGGTAGGCCAATTGTCAATCCTGGAAGTGACAATGTGGCCATATGAGGCGCACCAACATCTCCCCAAGAGGAGAAGGGATTGGGACTTCCACCAAGGTGACTTCCTTGGTTGGTGGGTTCCATACTTTTCAACTGAAAGATCAACGTGGGAATAACAGGTGATTATGTTCCGATTAAAATAAATTTTATTAACGACGCTTTAGACACAACTTTGCTTTTTCATGTTTTAAGAGTCGAGAAAAAGCTAAAGATGACTCTAGTCTCCTTCGATGTTTTAACGAGCCCGAAGTGACAAATGCTCGGATGGACTTTTTCAGTTATAGAGTTTGAAAAAGGCCAAAAGAAACTACTCTGGAGTTCTAGGCAGAGGGTGTGCCAAACTTTTCGCGAAACCACAGAATACGTTTTACGGTACGGGTGGTCGATCTTCGTGAATGCTGTGTTCACTGCATCGCGATCAGTAGGGCGGCCGACATGGCTTCCTATGGATAAAGGCTTTGTTCCTATAGGGGTCTCCCAATATATACGCGATGGTACGTGGGAGCACAAGTCCGTATTAGTGCCACCGACTCTCAGGAGGAATCACCCACCTTCGTAGAGATCGACAGTCACTACGTTTAACGACGCCGGAACACGTCTCTACCTAGACCTCTATGTGTTTGCGTTATGTTTCAAAGCGTTGTTAAGTAAATTGGATTTATTTTAATGTTGATCTTGCTTAGCAGTTTGCCTTTAAGGATCACCACGAGATGTATGTAACAAATTCCTGAATGCAGTCTAAGATGAGAAGCAAACTTTTCAATCTTTCAACTTTGAAAATCTTAACTACTGAGGAGAAGAAAGGAAAATCTTTTCACACAGATCATAGAGCACACACTAATGCAAAATTTCCTAAATCGTCATGCAAGCAGTCAAATGCAAAATGCACAATGCATGTATTTTCTTTTCCCTTTCTTAATGTTGATGTATTACAAAAAGAAAGTTGTTATATAACTTTGATTTCGATTTAAAGCGAAAACAAACAAGCTTGTCCAAAATCAAAAGACACCTTAAGATTTACTTGTTTAATCACTGGAAATACATGAAATCAAACCATAATGACGAAAGTAAAAAGACTAATCAGCTATGGACAGCAAACAAGCTAACTCTTTAGACCAGCAAAATGCCTAACACAGGTTCAGATCTAAGAGGCCAAAGCAAGACTAGTTCACTTTCGTTATGGGAAATTGTAAATGATGTAAGAAATACAAAAGAACAAGTACAATTTCGTTATATAACAGAGGCGGAATGATGGCAAGTAAGGTTGGTTTCAGAACAGGTACAAGACTGGTAACTGGCTGCAAAATCTATAGTGAAAACAGGCAAGAAAAAGGGAGGAAACCCCAAATGCACAAGGCAAAATTGGGCCAACGCAGGTGCTGCACAGCCAGTCTGGCTCTCAGCGCAGGTAGCCCCTTCGGGACCTGCGTTGCAAAGCAGGTAGACTGTGTACTACCTGCTTTGGAAAATGAAAGTTGCGTTTTCTCAGTTTCTGGGTCACAATTTTCTCAAAAATTCAAAGTTTTTGCTCAAATCAGAAGCTATCAGTCAAGCACACACTAAGGGATGACAAGGAAGATGAAAAGCTATCACTAAGAGCTTACAAGGATCCTTGTAGATCAGCTCTTCAAATCATGAACATGCTCAGAAATGAGCTAGAGTAGCTGCCCTCTACTTCGCTTTTGATATAGTCAAAAGCTTTTCAATTTGGTACTCTTTTGTTCAGGAAATGAATAGCAAAATACTACAAACAATCAAACAGATACGATCCCCAGCGGAGTCGCCAGTTTGTTGTAGGGAAAAGTATCCGATTCGGATGACCCTATCCCACTCTAAGGGTGATAGTACCTCAGCAACAACTGTAAAGAAAACTACTTAAGGTTTACTTCTTTATGAAAGCAAGAGAGAATGAAGAAATGCACTAACCGTTGTCTTGCGCTTAATGTCGAATCCAAACTCTTCTCTTTGCTTGCTTGCTCCCAGCTCCTTGCTCTTTTGCTGGCCCAGCTACAATGAGATCCTGCAAAATAACAAAGAAGGAAACTACAAGAAGCATGCAATCATAACTGATTCAAGGATTAGCATAAATCAAATATACAATTATCACAATACATCATTGAAACAAGTGCATATAGAAGAACCTCAATAGCTTTTATTAATGGAAGAAGTAAAGTTCTGAGAGTGTTACGACCATTGAAGGCCCCAATCCAGCAACACCTCCCAGCAGAAAGAATTTCTCCTCTTCACCTCCTTCAAGCAATCACCCAATAGCTCTATAGTGAAACCAACAGCATATCATTACTTTGCACAAAATTCCAGCCTCCTGAGCTCATAGGAGAGAGCTCAATATATAGATGAATTGAGAAAGGATGAGTCAGCTTGCAACTGATGTGTAGCTGCCTTGTGTCCTCTCTCTCTTCAGTTGATCTTCAGTTCTTGAGTCCACTTGGAGAACCTTGCTTCCACTTGGAGAAACAGAGCCTCTGACTCATCACAAGGTGAAATCCCTGATCCAAGTGTCATTTTTGGAAGATTCCAGAGCAATGACTCAGTGTGCCACTTGTCCCATCTCGCTCAGCGCAGGTGGCCTTTGTTCTACCTGCTTTGCAAAGCAGGTACACCATGGAGGAGTTGAGTTTCAGCGCAGAAGCCTAGTGGAGCACCTGCTTTGATTTTAGGATTGCTTGTTTTTGAGTGTTTTCAGGTGGAGAACTGATCTGAGAGCTGTTGGTTTGCTGACCTTGTTCCTCTAGGGGTAGGAATATCATGTTTAGGGACTTTGGATCCCTTGGATTATTGACAATTCATGCCTGATGCTGCAAGGCACAAAATTGTCTATAACAGCCCCTAACACACAGATTGTGACTCACCCTTGAGTTGCTCAGCTGGCACCTTGATCTTTCTGTGAAGACCACCCAGCTCAACCTAGAACACTTCAACTTCAGCAGCGCTCTGCGCCGCTGCTTGCTCTACCTCTTCGACCAATTTCTCTGTTGTCGGGCCCTCCACTAATAGGTGCATTTTCCTCTGCATTTTTTGTAGCATCTTTAGCTTTTCCTCAAGTGATAGAGTAAGCTAACAATCCTCCTCTAGCGACGACTGTAATCTAGTCTTTAGTAGGGCCTCTTTCCTCTACAATTCTTCCACCTGTGCTTGCAGATTCTTTCCCTCTTGTAACTTCACGAGGCATTGCACTGGCGCCAAAGTGTTTGTAGTTTTGTGGACCTCATCAAACTTATGTTGTGTTTCTCAGAAATCGGTGTTTAGCTTCTGCAGGTTCGGGTCCTGTGGTGAAGTAAAATTATGAGTGTAGACACAAACAATTCCTCTAGCCCGATAATGGTTCTAGCCACAACTGATACATTCTATTGAAGATTTCCTTAGGTTAGAACCAATTAAGAGGGCCTAACTCTTAGTACGCTTATCCTGTTTGATGATATCCTTGCTTGCTCACTCCAGATACGTCTCGCTTCCTTCTTCAAACACCTGAAACAAGTAAACAACAACAAACAACAAACAACAATTTTGATAATAGAAAAATTGTAAGTCAACCTACTTAACAAGTCAAGGAACATTAAGCCATGAACATGTAAGATGACACATCATGTAGAAAATCAATCGATAATTTCATATATGTTGAATCAAGAAGAGATTACAACTGTTGTCTTGATGTTGCCGTTCTCCTTTGACAAAACCAGGTTCCCACACACTTCTGCTAGCATTCCATGATGGCCTCAACAATAATAGTTTTAAGGCTCTTCCCTTTAGGTTTCACACTTAACCAAATTCACACTTCTCCTTCACACAACTAGAGAGCTACAACTATGAATAGCTTGTTCTTTACTCTAAATTTAATTAGAACTAGCACACCAACATTAACCCTAGCTTGTGCTTGGGAAAAAGGGAGGTTTATATAGCATGAATGGATGGGAGAATGTATTATCCCTTGAGGTAGTTCCATCATTATAGGGAAAGGAGGCCAAACTAACATCCTCGACTCCATCCGACCAAACCATTTACCAGACTTTCATTATGAAGTTTCTAGAGCTGGAAGCTGTGGCTCTTTATTTAAAAAACTTTCCATAAGAGGACCGACGCGACTGGAACAAAGCTTAGTCACTCCGGTCAATGCTAGGGAAAGTGTTAATCCCTGGATATTGGCATGATTAGGACAAGGGCCATTAGTGCCAGTGCTGTAAACTGGGAAAAACAAAATATTTTGGGAAAATGGTGCAAAAGGGAATTGTTCTGCTCATGAAGAGGGACACAATGGGAGTTTCTTCATGAAGGGTAAGCATGTAGGGTTCACTGTAGAGGTCCTCCAGGATCAAGGAATGGGGAGTATAGGGACAATGACAAAATGATGTGTAACAGATTCCCCCTAAAGTGTGAAGGCCAAGCTAGAGTGAGGGATGAAATGCTTTATGAGTCAGTGCGGGGAATTGTAGTTACATCGGAAAACCTGCAAGCAAGTACATATACATATACATAACTGAGAACTTTATCAAATGATACATGAATCGTGGTATGGATGCAACCATCCAGAGAATGATCATGTGAATGGATCTAGGAATTGGCACAACCATCTGTGAAAGAGGATCATAACGAAACCAAGGTATGGTCGCAACCATCCAATAATGGGAAGGATCACATATGATAACTCATGTATGGTTGCATCCTTCCATCTGAAGGACACATGTATATCAACATAACCAAGTCACATCACTTTGCAACCTGGACTTTTGTGATCTAAGCCCAAGGTCTTGCACTCCAAAATGACCCAATCAAAGTACAAATCCTAACATGTGAATAGATGTGTTGACGTCAAACATGCTAGAAAGTCTCTTGATTACCAGTCAATGATGTAAAGCATCAACAAGTGTGAGAGAAACCACCAATAATGACGATGGTCCTTAAGGTACTATCAACACAATCCATGAAATGTGAATAGAGGAACTAAAGTTGAACACCTGTGAAATCACCCAATCAAAAGCCAATGATGTGAACTTGTCGTCGAGTGCGAAGAACCTTCCATTAGGGCATGCAAGCTCTAAGGTACTGGAAGGGAGTCTCTCAGTCAACTTCTTGGATAATGAGTTGAAGTCGATAGGAAGTGACCATGTTGAAGGAGGGCCATAATGTATCCCACATCATCGACACGAGACAAAAGGATGCAAAATTATTTTGGATGATACAGAGAATCAAAGGTAAGTGTAACTGTAGAAGGGCAATTCTTGAACATATCAGTGACACAACTAGAAGTTTGGCAACTTTTGAATCCATAGGATCGGTGGTCATGAGGACGTGGCAGAGATCAAATGGAAGGAAAAATTGAATGGCCCAACCTAGGAAGGTCAATGATAAAAAGGACGATCTCCTAACCTGACACGAAGCAGAGAGTGTCATGTTGAAGAGCGAGTTGCTGACACAATTAATTAGATTTCCAAATTTTCCCCCACGATTTCTGCTAGGTACTGTTATAGCTCCAAATATCACCCTTTGTATTTGTGATGCTTGGTTTATGGCCTAGGGCAACCCCTCCTTCTAGACTTGATCCAAATATTTTAAAAATAGTGTTTTACTCCCTATACGCTACTTTTCCCTATGTTAAAAGCGTGTACACGCGGGCTAGTCAATACCCAACCCACGTATATGTGTTAAAACACTTAAAAAAATTAAATCCCCTTAACTATGGGTGGAGTTCACGAGTTTTACCTGTTTATTACCTCCTAGTGCCTGTGGCCCAACTGTTCCAACTGTTTCCCCAACTAAAAAACTAATTGGGTGAAGTATAAAAATACTGCTATGGGAAGGCCTTAAGGAGGAGAAAAAGGATAGAATTACTATACTGAGATTATCCCCTGATCAAGTCTGAAGTATCCCTATGCTTCAAGCACTTCCCCAAGTTTAGGAAACCCTTGCTTCCTTGAGTGTTGATATTCTCCCACTTGCTTGAGATATCATGGTATTGGTTATGGAAGGAAGCTATTGAAGACTGGGATCGGATGGACATGGAGGATGGTTCCACTTGGAGCCGAAAGAGGAAGACTCAGGTGAACTCTTTCCATGTTTATTATATTTTTCTACAATAAAAAGAAACGTTGTCTTGTTCCTGATATCGACTTTGTTTATGCATCAGATGTTATTGTTATGGTTTATGTATGAATGACTATTTTGATGTATAACTAACCATCTACTTATAAGATATAAAGTTGATTTCACTAAAATGCTTCACCTATATGCTACTAGGTGTATTCGAATTAGTTGATTTGCAGATTCAAAGATCATCAGGAGTTGCAGAGGGTTTGAACCCTGGCCGGAAAAACCCAAACAAAGGACATCCGAGTATGTTAATCCTCACATAGTTAGTTTATTTAAGCATGTTGCCTGAGTTGTATGCATGTTTCTTGTTGTAGATTACTCTTGATCTATTAGGGTTCTGACCCAAAGCCCCAGGGGACTTATTCCCTTAATAGAATTGGCGACTCCACTGGGGATAACAATATTGTTATTCCTAGTTTGGGTTGTTCAGTGTCTATCTGGGCTTAGTTCTTAGTTTGCTTGATGTGACTGTATTGCCTGCTCTTATAGGAACTCAGACTTCAAGTCTGATCTTTTTCATCAGGCCTCATTTTTTATTTTTCTTGTAAAACTTCATATACGCACCTTTGCCTGTTTACAGAAGCATACACACGCACGTTTCTGTGAATTGATACCGCATATACACAAGTTTATTTTGGCAGAAGAACATGTACACACACCTGTGTAGGGACAGAGTCGCATATACAATTTTTTGCATTCTTTTTTCAAATATTTCTGCCTAGAAAGATTTGTTTCTTGGTCCGTGTGGTTTCTGAGTGCTCAGCTTTTGTCTTCAGAATTTAATTATTCAGTGAGCTTACTGTTACGAATTCTCTCTTGCTTTGAAAAGTTTTGGCCTCAGTTTGCATTAGAGTGAGTTTTATGATTTTTGTTTGAACACACAAGACTTCTTATAGAGATTCTTGATTGTTCTAGTCTTCTGGAATAGAAGATTGTTTGCAATCTTTGTGTCAAACTTCATTATTGGTCTTCTTGCTTTGCTTCCCATCATTTTTGTGGCCATACAATTTTTCTTGCTTTTCGAAAGTTTCTTATTGATGAATTTGAAAGTGTGTCTTTCTTGACTTCTTTATCAGTTTCTCAAAGCTCTTTTTGTTGCTTTTGGATCATTTAGTGCAAGTTGAAACACTTTTTTTGTTCAAGTTTTCAGTCGTCTTGAATTGGTAACTTACAAAGTTTCCTTGTGCTTTGCTTTCGGTCTTTGAGTCTTTGGTGGCATTTTGAGTGCTTTTGAAAAGTTGTTTTCATTGCTTCTTGAAAAAGAAAAGTTCTTAAAAAACATTGTTTTTGCTTTCTTTTGCCGAATTTGATTTTGGTTTCTTTGGTTTTGTGAAAGTGAATTGTGATTTTTTGAGATTTGCCTTGCTTATTTGGAGGAAAATTTGTATTTGAAACTTGCATTCTCTTCAAACATTTAAGTTGGCTTATTAAAAAGTTTTAAACAATTTCTTTCATCTCTTTTTAGAGTAATCTAGAATTTTGCATTATCATGTACACCTTGCATTAGGGTAGTTTTGCATTATTAAAGCATCGATAGTCTTTTAGTTTTTGTGAGTGGGAAGTTTGCTATAAGAAAATAAAAGGAAAAAGTTTTTTCTTTATAGAAGTTTCTTAGAACCAAAGTAGAAGTTGCTTTTCATCGAAGAACAAACAAGTGCATTGCATATAAGTTAGTTTTTCATTAATTTATTTTACGTCATAAAAAACACCATTGGTTTCATTTCCATATTGTCCCTTTGACTTAAAAGAACAACCTCTTAAAATCAAGCGCTTAATAAAATAAACTAGAACTTTTTGTATTGTCAATCAATATACACCAACAAGTTTTAGGTTTATTTAGGGCCTTGGAATAGGTGAGAGGAGAGTAAACTGTCCAAGGCCACTCTAAATTGTAAAACATTGAAGTTTGAATAAAGAGTGAAATCCAATAGCGTTAGGGAGACCGGGAAAGCTTCGTGACTGGGAGTTAAGCACGAGGGTTTGTGAAGATAAGGACGAGAGATACCCCCTCTCTTACTTTTCGGATCTTACCTCATGACTATTTCACCCGGCTTCTGATACGAGTTGGTGCCTTTGGTTGCCAATCCTAGGGATCTACACAGGTGGCGGCAGAGGGGAATCCCGTGGCACCTGAGGTTGATGTTGCATCACGTTCAACGGTACTTCTGGAGGGCACCCTTGCAAATCTTGGGGGCTTGCACTGGCAAAGGTTGTTGTCTGGAGGTCAGCATAACTACCTCTGATACCTTCGCTAGTAGACCTGTGGCGTAATTACCCTAGTCTATTTTCGAAATGCCCTTATTATTCACTTTCTTGTATTTTGGTGTTCGGTCCTAATCACCCGGAGTGGAAATACTTGGAAGTTGTTTGATTGCTGAATTCTTTAAGGACATTTTTAGTGTGTGTTTTTTGCTCCTAGTCGGCCTAGCCTTTAATTTTCGCGGTCCCATAGACTTTGTGGGCTTTCACCTACGAGTCCAGATCCTTCTCATAGAAGGCGTAGGAGCGATTCTGTCAGTGGTTTTCAACCAATGGCAACAAACACATCAAAGATTGATCCTCCGCTTGGGGCCATTAGTTCATAAGATAAACCTAGTACTACTACAGAGCCAGAGAGGAACACACCAGTTCTTTCTCGAGTGCTCCTCCAATCAGAAGATAGTATTGAGGTAGAAGAGCTTTAAGAGGCAATTGTGGCTCTGAATTCTCCTCTCCCTTCTAATTATCCTGACGTATTGTTATACATTGGAACTCTGACTCACAAGCCTTCAAGCCCAGGTCGACACACATCTATCCCTACAATGACCACTGCTGGAAGCATGGCATCCACCGTGAGTGCTACAAGTATGCAGACTCCCATGTCAGTGCAAGGGGGAGGAACTATTTCCATCCCCTCTACATCCTTATTTGGGTCTACTGATAGCACATCCTTATTTGGGTCTACTTCCATTTCGTCGACAAGTGGAAGTTCTTAAGTCAATGCATCCAGTTTTGGATTCTTCCCTTTTGGAATGCCCACTCAAGGTATTCCCTCAGTTTCATTAAATGTACCATTAACTGCCTCCACATCCATGATGAGTGGATCAAATTCTTTTTAGGGTTTCCCATTTGGAAGTGGTAATATACCACATTCCAATCCGGCAGTAGGGTCTATTCCTTTTCCTTTCACAGGTCAAGGTAGTAATCCTTTTTAGAGTTGGGCGAACCCCGCGGTTAGTGGGATAGGAACTCGGAATCATTTTTTTGGCCAACAAGGGAATGTGCCATATTCCTCAGTCAATTCATTTTGAATTTTTCCACCCTTAGCTAATGCTTGGATCCCTTACTACAGGCTATCAGCTCCTTACAATAATTCGTTAGTGGTAAACTTTGCCAGTTATGGAGGTTTTTTTGGCTGGAGCTGATCAAACTCTGAGTTTTACTGGACCACAAGGGTCACATTTTGGTTCAGTAGGTTCTACTAGTTACTTTGGGCAACATGGTGCCTTTCAAAATCTAGGTCATTCTTTTGAGACTTTTGGGAACCCTGCCCAATCTGGGGTGGAATCCCGAAGGTCCTCCATGACTTTCTTTTCTGGCCACACTTAATCTACCAGACATGACTAAGTTAATGAATGATCCAATTAGATACAATCCAGCTTGGCCTTTGGCCCCAACTAACCTTCCATTGGATATTCCAAAATTTGAAGGGAAGAGTGGTGAAGACCCGGGCAACCATGTAACCACGTTCCATTTATGGTGCTCATCTAACTCCCTGATCGATGATTCGATCAGGTTGATATTATTTCAGCGCACCCTAACTGGGAATGTGGCTAAGTGGTACATAGAGTTTCCAGGGGTCACCTTTATGTCTTTCACCGATTTGGCTAACCTTTTCTTAAACCATTTCCAGTTGCCTATCCGTTACAAAGCTAGAATTGAACTTCTGGCCAGTTTTCATCAAGACACGGCTACTCACATTTCGGATCATATCCAGGAATGAAGATGGAGAAAGAGGCTCATCAAAGCCGAAATTCCACCTAAATTCTGTCTCAAATGGTTTTTAAAATCATTACAACCTGAGATCTCCAAGGATGTTTCTATGTACGGCTTGTATTCGGAAGAGAAAGCTATCTTTCACACCCAACAGTTAGAACTTATATATTCTCAGTCCGGGACTCTTCTGAAAATCTTGCTTGATGCTCCTAGATCCATAGTTGGTATAGCCAAACTGAAGCCAAGCCCTCATGCTGATGGTATTATTGGATTGATTGATGCAAATGTGGTGAACCTTTTAAACCAATCGCAGCAATTGTCTCTACAAACTACTTCTTCCAATCAGGCTGCACCATCTACTCCTTCGCCTTCCCAACCTTCTTCTACAAACGTCGTTCAAGCTTGTAACCCCAAAGGAAATCAAAATTTTGATGGGAAGAAGAAGGGACAAGGTAAAAAGAAGAATCAGGATGGGAAGGGTAATGCGAACAAGCCCGACAATGGTGCTGGTGAGGGTGGAAAAGATTCTAAGAAGAAAGTTAAATTTCCATGCAAGTTATGCAGTGGAGATCATTTGACTCATCTTTGCTCAAAAATTCAAGATGCTCAGTGCTTATTAGTGCAGCAAGGGTCTTCTAGCTCCCAAGATGTCTTCTAACCCTTTCCCCCAAGGGTAGCAGCTACTTGCTGGCGTGAACTCAAACCCTGGTACCTCTGCAGGGGGTCACCAAGAGCGAGATAATTCCTCAAACGTTTTCATGATGAGTTCTCAGGTCAATGTGGCTACACGGTCACAAGATTATGGTGAAGCTGAAACATCCAAGGATAAATTTGTTCCCGGAACTATGGATCCACTTCATATTGAGTGACCCTCTGTCGACTCTATAACTCGGATACTGAAAGGTTCCGCCAAATGTGCGACTATAAACCATAATGCTAGGGCAGCGCAGAACTACACTATTGTAGAAGATCTGGCTCAAAGTCCATGCGCTATGTCTGCTTTAGAGGTACTCCAGTCGTGTCCAGCTCAACGAAGTGCTTTGCTTTCAGCGATCAGGGTGGTCGATCTAAAAAATTGTTTAGTGCTCACTTTTGATATGCTCAATGTCAAAAATCAACTTCCTCATCATATTGCTTTTGAAATAAAGTCTACTTACCGGAAAACTAATATTTTTCGAATAGTTATAGATGAGGGAGCTTCCACATGCGTAATGTCTATGTCATGTTGGAAGGCCATTGGATCACCTTCAGTTGTTCCTTCACCCACTCTCTTGACAACTTTTGACAGACATTCTCATAGGCCACATGGGATTATCCCAGCCTTTCCTATATGTGTTGGAGGAAAGGTCATTAATATCGAAGTAGAAATCGATGATGCCAACCTTGATTACAACCTCCTCTTAGGACAGAATTGGATTTATGAAATGGATGTCGTAGTTTCGACTCTGTTTAACATCCTTTGTTTTCCTCATGAGGGGAAAATTGTTAAAGTTGATCAATTAGATTATTCTCCGGTTGACCCTTGTGCAACTTCGGATTCTAATGTTCCATTGGTGGATAAGCCCCGTCAACCTATCGAGAATATAAGAGTTGGAATGTATTCTTCATTGATGGTTACATTTTATTTTCCCACTCCTATAGCTAGAATCAATGCAATTTCATCCTCCAAAGAGTCTTCACAGAAAGAGTTCTTACAGACTCGTTATTTTTTAGACCCTTTGACCTTGCCTTCGCCTACAACCACATTAGATGAAGGACAAGTTGGTGGAATGGCACTCCCTATGTCTATAGTAGAGCTTAGATATCAGTCTATTGTTAACTCTGTAGACGACCATCCTACTCCTTTTTTAGAGGAAGAGTTAGATGGTGATGTGGCCCCAGCTTGGACCCTTGACTCTACTTCTGCTATGGATTGCTTAGATACAATTTTACCATCTGAGGAAGCAATATTAGAAGCAATGACGAGTGTAGATCGACCATGGGAAGATTTACATCATTGTTCATATTTTCTTCCTCCATTGCGGGAAGTCGAATCCAAGTTCTCCAATCTACTTACTAGTGATGTTTGTACGGTTTCAAACCCTTTTATTCCAGCAGACATCCGTGCCGAAGGTAGTATGTCAGTCATTTCAGAAATTGTACCGATAAACATCTCTAGGAACCCTAATGTGATAGAAAATGTCTTGATTGGAGCCGAGTGTTCCCCTGAAGAGGTTCAAATATACACTGACCTCTTTCAATAGTTTCGGGATGTATTCACTTCGTCTTATGAAGAAATGCCTGGTATTGATCCATCCATCGTTCATCATGAGATCAAGACATATGAGAGAAATAAGCCAACTCGTCAGAAGCTTCGGTTGGTCAATCCTAGGAAAGAAGCAACTATTAAAGCTGAAGTAGAAAAGTTGCTCAAGGCGGGTTTCATATACCCCATTTCGCTAATGGATTGGGTTTCTAATCTAGTCTCAGTTGATAAAAAACAAGGAACGATCTGAGTGTGCATTAACTTTAGGGATTTGAACAAAGTTTGTCTGAAAGATAATTACCCCACACCGTTTATTAATTAGATAGTTGATGAATGTGCGGGTGATGAGATTTTTTCCTTCATGGATGGATTCTCTGGTTATAATCAAATATCTATCCGTCTAGAAGAATAGCATAAGATAGCTTTCGTTTGTCCTTGGGGTACCTTTGTGTACAAAAAGATTCCTTTTTCTCTTAAAAATGTTGGAGCTACATTTCAGCGGGCCATGTCTTACGCTTTCCATGACATCAAGCATGTCATCGAAGCATACTTGGATGATTTAGCTACTCGTTCTCGAAAGAGAATCGATCATCCTAGTCACCTTCGGTTAGTTTTTGAGAGGTGTCAATTTTACAAGATCTGGTTGAATCCAAATAAGTGCATTTTCGCGGTTACATCTGGTCTATTGTTAGGGTTCCTGATATCAACTTTGTTTATGCATCAGATGTTATTGTTATGGTTTATGTATGAATGACTATTTTGATGTATAACTAACCATCTACTTATATGATATAAAGTTGATTTCATTGGAATGCTTCACCTATATGCTGCTATGTGTATTCGAATTTGTTGATTTGAAGATTCGAAGATCATCAGGAGTTGCAGAGGGTTTGAACCCTGGCTGGAACTACCCAAACAAAGGACATCTGGGTATGTTCATCCTCACATAGTTAGTTTATTCAAGCATGTTTCCTGAGTTGTATGTGTGTTTCTTGCTGTAGATTACTCATTCTCTATTAGGGTTCTGACCCAAAGCGCTAGGGGACTTATTCCCTTAACAGGCACCCTAATTATTTTTTAATCACAAACTTGAAGGGGATAGCATATGCTTGCACTATAAGTTCATTGTTCAGACGAATCCAACCTAGTAAGTTTAAAAAGCCCTAGGAAGGAGAAGCTCATGTTCGTCATGACGACGAATCCAATGTCATTTAATATTTTAACGAGTCTGACAAAGGTGTAACTCGGTATCTTTTTCATGTTTAGAGAGTTTGAAAAAAAACATGGAAAATAAAACTCCACATGGTCCCTTTTCACACATTTCTGTCTCTCGAGCACGAAAAGGTAGAAAACGATACTTGAGAAAACTGCTTGAACATTTCATTCGAGGAGTACCTTTTTCGTAAATAGTGCATCCCGGCCCAAAAAATGGGTAAACTTATACTGGGCGCACGATGTTTCAAATCCGTTAATGAGTTCGAAATGACAAGGTCTCAACTATCTTTTCACTTTTAAAGGGTCGGAAAAGATCTTGAAAGCGGACCCCCCATTTTATTCTCTTTTACGAGTCAAAAGGGAAAAATACTCGACAATATTTTCATATGAGTTTCAAAATTCAATAAAAGAGCTGAAATGTGACTCAACATCATCGTCGAACATCCATCACCTATCGCTACACAAAAGGGAAAGTGCATTATCCAATTCTTGAGGCAAAATAGGTCAAAATACTTTGAAAAACCTAATATTTTCATGAAAAACTAAATAAAAATGAGGAAATGTAAATAATTTTTACCATTTACCATTTTACCTTGCTGTGAAAGACTTTTTACTCACTTTTTCCCTAATTGTTCCTAAGCAGATTGTGGGAGATCCAGGAGGTCATTCGTCGAGCCGCTAGTTACAGGTAAGAGCCAAAGCCCTAAGCTTGATTTTCATACCATGTATTCCCATTTTTAACCATTTTTAGGTTTTTTGAGGGAGGATTTATCAAGAGTTTTTCACCCTCGGTCGGCGCGACTTTCGGGCACAGAATCGTGCCAGCCAAGGGTAATTAACACAACCTATCGCACCGTCGATGTAACTGTTTTTAAAATAGGCACACCATGTGAGGTTAATTAACACGGCCTATCGCGTTGTCGGTGCAACTATTTCTAAAACAGGCGTGCCGACGTCGTGAATAGGAAAAAACCCTATTTCCTTTAAAACCACCATTGAAACTTGAAATTTATGGGCCAAAAATGATTGTTGACTCAAATCTATGGCTTTTGTAGGAAATAATTGCTGAAAATGGTAGACTGGAAAGAATGGGAGCACTATGACATGGAAACCCAGGCACTAGATGATCCAAATTTCCTGGAAGCTTTGAGGGCCTATGGGCACCTCAAATTCTTTCTCACACTAGGGATGCGGGCCCAAATTGAGTTGCTTCAGTACCTTGTTAGTCTCTGGGACATAAATCGGGAAATATTCGTCATTGGTGACCAGGAGCTAAAGTTAGAAAATTTAGATATATATTTCATCCCAAAACTGTCCTTAAGAGGGGAACTAGTCAACTTATACGGGCCATGACCAATTGGGGCAAGCATATCCATGTTGCTCACCGAACATTGCCCTAAATCCCTCAAATCCAAGAGTGGCAATATTGAGATTTCCACTATTCAGGATCTAACACTGAGAGTGCTACTATTGACTATCAATAGAGTAGCAGGGTCCCAGGCAGTGCATGAGACTAACAAGTTGAAGTTCCTGTATGCTATCGAATGCATGACACCGATGATCATCAACTGGGCGGAAGCCATGAAGATCAACATAAAATGCAAGTTGACCAAAGCTAAGGTGGGGAATCTAAAGTAATTTCTTGGAATAAGTGCCACTGTTCTAGTACCAGTTAACTGAGGTAGATCCTCCCATGCCACGTGACCTGCACATGGCTCGCTAGAGTCATTTGATGCCCAAGATCACTAGGGGCCAGCAAATGTTGTACAAACTTGCATTCTTTTCATGGCTACGATGACAGAAGATTGTCCTGGAGGACTGGCCATACAGTGGCACCGACTTCCATGGAGATCCGGACATGCCACTACCAGATGGAGAGGATTTTGATGATGAAGGTTAAAAATAAGTTTTTTAATTTTGTGATTTTTAAATTGTTTTTGGTATATATGTGTTTATAACATTTCGCTTTGTTAATGCAGACGTTGGACTACAACATCCTACTGGGATGTCCCCAATAGGCAAGCGTGTCTCCCGCTCGATTAATGCTGTCACCCCCTATCGGGAGGGGAGTAACAATGAGGAGGAGATTGCGAGGAACCTTGAGGGGTTGACTCATGGTATCCTAGAGTATGCTCGAGTGGGAGACATTCCTCGCCAGTAATAGAGACACACGGTGGGAGTATCAGATCGGATCCGCCGACTGCTAACTCGTGTTGCACGAACCATGTCATGATACCACAATCACCATGTTGATTAGTTCCTAGGTCTATGACGCCTGCGAGCTGTCGATGTTATTTTGGACACATATATTATTTTTTGGGGTTGTGATGTATCAAACATTATCACCATATATATATGCTGTATTTTCTTGCTTACTATGGTACAAATGGTTTGTTTTATATTTTCACATGTTTCGTAAATGTCTATCCAACACATAATTTGCTAATGCATCTATCAATGTATTCAAGCGTCTAGGAATATGATGATATGTAATGTAATCAAAATGTCTTTCCAGTAGACAAATACAAAGATACATTCTCAATATTTGAGGGTTTTTTTATGGAATATTTCCCGTTGAGTTGAAGGAAAACAAGCTGTGAATCCAGGTTAACAACCAACTCTCGAATGTCAAGAGAAATGGCTTCTGACAATAGTTCGATGACCGCACTATATTCAACAATGTTGTTAGTTGTACGACATAAACAAATACCTTGAAGGTCAATCAACTCACTGTTAGGGTTATAAATAGCCCATGCCATGGATGATAGGTTCCAGGTACTACGGCAAGCACCATCAACAAAACCGATGTGGGGAGTCATAGACATCTGCAAAGTTAGTAAATAGGAAAGTTGTTTGAAAACTAACACAACAAACCACACTGCACAAAAATGAAAGACACACTAATGTACACAAGTAACTATGCAAGATGACATAAGCATAGTACTTCTTGAGGTAAAGCCCGTTTTAGGGCTTGTCCAAAGGATTGCCTTCATAACCAATAATCTCATATTCCCCTTTTTGTAAAACATGTTTCACAATGTAGGGCCCATGCCACATGGGTTCAAACTTGCCTACCCCCATATTATCATTAGATTGGTCATACAGTAAGACCAAATCACCCTCAGAGAACGCGCGAGGGGAGACCAACTGATCGAAATGGGATTTGACCCATTTCTTTTGTGCTTCGATAACCAAAGTAGCGAGATGACAAGTCTCATCCAATCATTCTAAATATAAGAGGCGTTCTTCCTGAGGTGATGTTTCGGGGAGAAGTTCAACAAATAGCTTAAGTAAAGGGATCTCGCATTTAATCGACAATGTTGCTTGCAGACCGTAGACTAGCTGGGATGGTGTGGAACCAATTGCATCTTTGGTCGAAGTTCGGTAAGCCCATAAAGCTGAAAAGAGCATGAGATGCCAATTTGACTTGTGCATCCCAATAGTACGCTGAAGCATTGTAACCGAAACCTTGTTCATGACTTCAACTTAGCCATTGGCTTGAGGGTAGTACAGGGTTGAGCCATCGTGGCGCAAACCCAACGCGGATGTTAGCTCAGCCATCTAGTAATCTCTTAAATAGGAGCCATGGTATATGACAATGGCTTGAGGTACATTGAACCTGGAAATAACATGATTGAAAAGGATTGAGCCGCCGTTTTACCATCTGCAGAGTATGTAGACATCTCTTCGGCCCATTTCGTGAAATAATCCACAACAACGATAATATAACCATGCCCCCTAGCCAAATTAGGGTTACATGTCATATGATCGATGCCCCATTCGGAAAAAGGGCCAACAGTAATGACGAGGTGTAGGTGAGTGGGTGGGGTGTGCATCTTGTGTTGCTAAATTTGGCATTCATGACACTTGCGAATAGCAAGGATGCAGTCCTTGAAAAGGGATGGCTAGAAATAACCAACGCGAAGGATTTTTGAGTGGTAGCCTAGCCAAACATATGACCACCACATGCCCTAGAGTGGAATTCATTGAGAAGTCTTTCAGCCTCCTCGAGCATAAGACATCGGCGAAGAATGAAGTCGATACCAACACGGTATAAAGTATCGCCAATAATATGGTAGGGTTGGGAGTGATGCTGAATCCTTCGATGATCATCCTTAGTCAACAAGGACTGGAACATTGACGTCTGGAGATACATGATGATATCACCATACCATGGATCAAGGGTGTTGATCAGGAAGAGAGTCTTGTCTGGGAGTTATTCATCTGCACCAGTAGGGAGAGACTTAGAAGGAAGGGAACACATCAATTCGGCGAAAACTAGTGACTTCTTAGATTTTGTAGTAGTAAATACCAAATCGAATTCTTGTAGGATGAAAATCCATTTAGAATAATTTCCCCCCAGCAACTGACGAGTCAGGATGTAGGTCATGGGGTTGCATTCAGAAATCACAGTAGTCGTGTGTAAGAGGATGTAGTGTCGAAAGTGTTGAATAGCCTAGACGACAGCCAAAGCCAACTTATCGACATGGGAATAACACGTTTCAGTGTCAAGGAGATTACGACTAAGGTAGTAGATAACATGTTCGTTTCCTTCATCGTCGCCTTGGACCAAGACCATAGCAATGGTGCTAGGGGCTGTAACTAGGTAAAGGAAGTAATCTCGATAATAATCTAGGGGATGCAACAAAGGAGCATTTATGAGGACAACCTTGAGATAATCGAAAGATTTTTGGGCAACCTCATCCCTTACAAATGGCGTTCCTTGTTTGAGCAACCAGGTAAATTTACACTGAAGATGTTCAAATTTACACTGACCTCTTTAAATAGTTTCGGGATGTATTCACTTGGTCTTATGAAGAAATGCCTGGTATTGATCCATCCATCGTTCAGCATGAGATCAAGACGTATGAAAACACTAAGCTAATTCGTCAGAAGCTTTGGTCGGTCAATCCTAGGAAAGAAGCAACTATTAAAGCTGAAGTAGAAAAGTTGCTCAACGCGGGTTTCATATACCCCATTTCGCTAATGGATTGGGTTTCTAATCTAGTCCCAGTTGATAAAAAACAAGGAACGATCTGAGTGTGCATTAACTTCAGGGATTTGAACAAAGTTTGTCTGAAAGATAATTACCCCACACCGTTTATTAATTAGATAGTTAATGAATGTGCGAGTAATGAGATTTTTTCCTTCATGGATGGATTCTCTGGTTATAATCAAATATCTATCCGTCTAGAAGACTAGCATAAGATAGCTTTCATTTGTCCTTGGGCTACCTTTGTGTACGAAAAGATGCCTTTTACTTTTAAAAATGTTGGAGCTACATTTCAGTGGGCCATGTCTTACGCTTTCCATGACATCAAGCATGTCATCAAAGCATACTTGGATGATTTAGCTACTCGTTCTCGAAAGAGAATCGATCATCCTAGTCACCTTCGGTTCGTTTTTGAGAGGTGTCAATTTTACAAGATCTGGTTGATTCCAAATAAGTGCGTTTTCGCGATTACATGTGGTCTATTGTTAGGGTTCCTGATATCAAATTTGTTTATGCATTAGATGTTATTGTTATGGTTTATGTATGAATGACTATTTTGATGTATAACTAACAATCTACTTATATGATATAAAGTTGATTTCATTAGAATGCTTCACCTATATGCTGCTATGTGTATTCGAATTGGTTGATTTGAAGATTCGAAGATCATCAGGAGTTGCAGAGGGTTTGAACCTTGGCTGGAACTACCCAAACAAAGGACATCCGGGTATGTTCATCCTCACATAGTTAGTTTATTTAAGCATGTTTCCTGAGTTGTATGCGTGTTTCTTGCTGTAGATTACTCGTGCTCTGTTAGGGTTCTGACCCAAAGCGCTAGGGGACTTATTCCCTTAACAGGCACCCCAATTATTTTTTAATCACAAACTTGAAGGGGATAGCATATGCTTGCACTGTAAGTTCATTGTTCAGACGAATCCAAGCTAGTAAGTTTAACAAGCCCTAGGAAGGAGAAACTCATGTTCATCATGACGACGAATCCAATGTCATTTAATATTTTAACGAGTCTGACAAAGGTGTAACTCGGTATCTTTTTCATGTTTAGAGAGTTTGAAAAAAAACATGAAAAATAAAACTCCACATGCTCCGTTTTCACACATTTCTGTCTCTCGAGCTCGAAAAGGTAGAAAACGATACTTGAGAGAACTGCTTGACCATTTCATTCGAGGAGTACCTTTTTCGTAAATAGTGCATCCTGGCCCAAAAAATGGGTAAAATTATACTAGGCGCACGATGTTTCACATCCGTTAATGAGTTTGAAATGACAAGGTCTCAACTATCTTTTCACTTTTAAAGGGTCGGAAAAGATCTTGAAAGCGGACCCCCCATTTTATTCTCTTTTACGAGTCAAAAGGGAAAAATACTCGACAATATTTTCATATGAGTTTCAAAATTCAATAAAAGAGCTGAAACGTGACTCAACATCATTGTTGAACATCCATCACCTGTCGCTGCACAAAAGGGTAAAGTGCATTATCCAATTCTTGAGGCAAAATAGGTCAAAATACTTTGAAAAACCTAATATTTTCATGAAAAACTAAATAAAAATGAGGAAAAGTAAATAATTTTTACCATTTACCATTTCACCTTGCTGTGAAAGACTTTTTACTCACTTTTTCCCTAATTGTTCCTAAGCCAATTGTGGGAGATCCAGGAGGTCATTCATCGAGCCGCTAGTTACAAGTAAGAGCCAAAGCCCTAAGCTTCATTTTCATACCATGTATTCCCATTTTTAACCATTTTTAGGTTTTTTAAGGGAGGATTTATCAAGAGTTTTTCACCCTCGGTCGGCGCGACTTCCGGACATAGAATCGTGCCAGCCAAGGGTAATTAACACAACCTATCGCACCGTCGACGTAACTGTTTTTAAAATAGGCACACCATGTGAGGTTAATTAAAACGACCTATCGCGTTGTCGGTGCAACTATTTTTAAAACAGGCATGCCGATGTCGTGAATAGGAAAAAACCCTATTTCCTGTTAAAACCACCATTGAAACTTGAAATTTATGGGCCAAAAATGATTGTTGACTCAAATCTATGGCTTTTGTAGGAAATAATTGCTGAAAATGGTAGACTGGAAAGAATGGGAGAACGATGACATGGAAACCCAGGCACTAGATGATCCAAATTTCCTGGAAGCTTTGAGGGCCTATGGGCTCCTCAAATTCTTTCTCACAATAGGGATGCGGGCCCAACCTGAGTTGCTTCAATACCTTGTTAGTCTCTGGGACATAAATTGGGAAATATTCGTCATTGGTGACCAGGAGCTAAAGTTAGAAAATTTAGATATATATTTCATCCCAGAACTGTCCTTAAGAGGGGAACCAATCAACTTCTATGGGCCATGACCAATTGGGGCAAGCATATCCATGTTGTTCACCGAACATTGCCCTAAATCCCTCAAATCCAAGAGTGGCAATATTGAGATTTTCACTATTCAGGATCTGACACTGAGAGTGCTACTAATAACTATCAATAGAGTAGCAGGGTCCCAGGCAGTGCATGAGACTAACAAGTTGAAGTTCCTGTATGCTATTGAATGCATGACACTGACGATCATCAACTGGGCAGAGGCCATGAAGATCAACATAAAATGCAAGTTGACCAAAGCTAAGGTGGGGAATCTAAAGCAATTTTGTTTCGAATTTGTACTAGTTACCTTTTTCTTGGAATAAGTGCCACTGTTCTAGTACCAGTTAACTGAGGTAGATCCTCCCATGCCACGTGACCTGCAGATGACTCGCTGGAGTCATTTGATGCCCAAGATCACTAGGGGCCAGCAAATGTTGTACAAACTTGCATTCTTTTCATGGCTACGATGACAGAAGATTGTCTTGGAGGACTGGCCGTACAGTGGCACCGACTTCCATGGAGATCCGGACATGCCACTACCGGATGGAGAGGATTTTGACGATGAAGCTTAAAAATAAGTTTTTTAATTTTGTGATTTTTAAATTTTTTTTGGTATATATGTGTTTATAACATTTCGCTTTGTTAATGCAGACGTTGGATTAGAACATCCTACTGGGATGTCCCCAATAGGCAAGCGTGTCTCCCGCCCGATTAATGTTGTCGCTTCCTATCAGGAGGGGAGTAACAATGCGGAGGAGATTGCGAGGAACCTTGATGGGTTGACTCATGGTATCCCAAAGTATGCTCGAGTGGGAGACATTCCTCGCCAGTAATAGAGACACATGGTGGGAGTATCAGATCAGATCCGCCGATTGCTAACTCGTGTTGCACGAGCCATGTCATGATACCACGATCACCATGTTGATTAGTTCCTAGGTCTAGCATTTACATTTTTTGAGGTATGCGTGCCATAGATATATGACGCCTGCGAGCCGCCGATGGTATTTTGGACACATATATTATTTTTTGGGGTTGTGATGTATCAAACATTATCACCATATATATATGTTGTATTTTCTTGCTTACTATGGTACAAATGGTTTGTTTTATCTTTTCACAAGTTTCGTAAATGTCTATCCAACACATAATTTGCTAATGCATTTATCAACGTATTCAAGCGTCTAGGAATATGATGATATGTAATGTAATCAAAATGTCTTTCCATTAGACAAATACAAAGATACATTCTCAATATTTGAGGGTTTGTTTATGGAATATTGCCCATTGAGTTGAAGGACGACAAGCTGTGAATCCAAGTTAACAACCAACTCTCGAATGTCAAGAGAAATGGCTTCTGACAATAGTTCGATGACCGCACTATATTCAACAATGTTGTTAGTTGTACGACATAAACAGATACCTTGAAGGTCAATCAACTCACTGTTAGCATTATAAATAGCCCATGCCATGGATGATAGGTTCCAGGTACTACGGCAAGCACCATCAACAAAACCGATGTGGGGAGTCATAGACATCTGCAAAGTTAGTAAATAGGAAAGTTGTTTGAAAACTAACACACCAAACCACACTGTACAAAAATGAAAGACACACTAATGTACACAAGTAACTATGCAAGATGACATAAGCATAGTACTTCTTGAGGTAAAGCCCGTTTTAGGGCTTGTCCAAAGGATCGCGTTCATAACCAATAATCTCATAGGCCCCTTTTTGTAAAAAACATTTCACAATGTAGGGCCCATGCCACATGGGTTCAAACTTTCCTGCCCCCATATTATCATTAGCTTGGTCATACAGTAAGACCAAATCACCCTCAGAGAACGCGCGAGGGGAGACCAACTGATCGAAATGGGATTTGACCCATTTCTTTTGTGCTTCGATAACCAAAGTAGCGAGATGACAAGTCTCATCCAATCGTTCTAAATATAAGAGGCGTTCTTCCTGAGGTGATGTTTCGGGGAGAAGTTCAACAACTAGCTTGAGTAAAGGGATCTCGCATTTAATCGACAATGTTGCTTGCAGACCGTAGACTAGCTGGGATGGTGTGAAACTAATTGCATCTTTGGTCGAAGTTCGGTAAGCCCATAAAGCTGAAAAGAGCATGAGATGCCAATTTGACTTGTGCATCCCAATAGTACGCTGAAGCATTGTAACCAAAACCTTGTTCATGACTTCAACTTAGCCATTGGCTTGAGGGTAGTACAGGGTTGAGCCGTCGTGGCGCAAACCCAACGCGGATGTTAGCTCATCCATGTAGTAATCTCTTAAATAGGAGCCATGGTATATGACAATGGCTTGAGGTACACTGAACCTAGAAATAACATGATTGAAAAGGATTGAGCCGCCGTTTTACCATCTGCAGAGTATGTAGGCATCTCTTCGGCCCATTTCGTGAAATAATCCACAACAACGATAATATAACCATGCCCCCTACCCGAATGAGGGTTAGATGTCATATAATCGATGCCCCATTCAGAAAAAGGACCAACAGTAATGACGAGGTGTAGGTGAGTGGGTGGGGTGTGCATCTTGTGTTGCTAAATTTGGCATTCATGACACTTGCGAATAGCAAGGATGCAGTCCTTCAAAAGGGATGGCCAGAAATAACCAACGCGAAGGATTTTTGAGTGGTAGCCTAGCCAAACATGCCATAGATTGGAATTCATTGAGAAGTCTTTTAGCCTCCTCGAGCGTAAGACATCGACGAAGAATGAAGTCGATACCAACACGGTATAAAGTATCGCCAATAATATGGTAGGGTTGGGAGTGATGCCGAATCCTTCGATGATCATCCTTAGTCAAAAAGGACTCGAACGTTGACGTCTAGAGATACACGATGATATCACCATACCATGGATCAAGGGTGCTGATCAGGAAGAGAGTCTTGTCTGGGAGTTATTCATCTGCACCAGTAGGGAGAGACTTAGAAGGAAGGGAACACATCAATTCGGCGAAAATTAGTGACTTCTTAGATTTTGTAGTAGTAAATACCAAATCAAATTCTTGCAGGATGAAAATCCATTTAGAATAATTTTCCCCTAGCAACTGACGAGTCAGGATGTAGGTCATGGGGTTGCATTCAGAAATCACAGTAGTCGTGTGTAAGAGGATGTAGTGTCGAAAGTGTTGAACAGCTTAGACGGCAGCCAAAGCCAACTTATCGACATGGGAATAACACGTTTCAGTGTCAAGGAGATTACGACTAAGGTAGTAGATAACATGTTCGTTTCCTTCATCGTCGTCTTGGACCAAGACCATAGCAATGGTGCTAGGGGCTGTAACTAGGTAAAGGAAGTAATCTCGATAATAATCTAGGGGATGCAACAAAGGAGCATTTACGAGGACAACCTTGAGATAATCGAAAGATTTTTGGGCAATCTCATCCCTTACAAAGGGCGTTCCTTGTTTGAGGAACCAGGTAAATCCTACAACTATCCCAAGATAATTTGGTGTAAAATGACGAAGAAAATTTGCCTTTCCTTGCAGGCTCTAGAGTTGGTGCAATGAAGATGGAGGGGGTAAATTTACAATGGCCTTAATTTTAAGTAGAAAAAGGTGAATACTATCCTTGGAAATGATAAAGCCAAGGAGTCATCCAAATTATGCGTAGAAAACACATTTGTGCAGGTTGAGCCGATTGTTGTAGTGTCTACAACGAAGAAAGATCTACTGAAGATGGTCAGGGTGATCTTGGTGCTTACGAGAATGAGCGAGAAGGTCTTCCAAGTAAGGCTAGACAATGTTGTGAATATCATGAAACACATAGGACATTTTCTACTGAAATGTAGCCCCAACATTTTTGAGGTTGAAAGGGAGCTATTTGTACGCGAACGTACCCCATGGAAAGATAAAAGCTGTCTTTTCTTGATCGCCTGGTCCAATGTTAATCTGGTTGTAACCAAAAGAATCGTCCATAAAGGAAAAAATTTCTCTCCCAACACATTCATCAATGATCTAGTCAATGAAGGGAGTAGGGTAGTTATCCTTGGGACAAGCATGATTGAGATCACCACAGTCAATGAAAACACGGATCGTGCCTTGTTTTTTTTGTCACCGGTACAATATTTGACACCCAATATGTAAGAGGGATGGGATAGATGAACCCAACTTTGAGAAGTTTTTCAACTTCACCCTTGATAGTGACGACCTTCCTAGGGTGCACTGGGTGGAGCCGTTGGTGAACGAGCTTCCTGTGAGGATAAGTTGGTATTTCGTGCACAACAATGCTAGGATAAATGGCAGGCATTTCTTCGTAGGACCACACAAACACATCACAGAATTCTTGAAACAAACGAGTATAGGTCTTGATCTCATCCGGAGAACAAGATACCTCGATATGGACATGTTCAATGATACCAGGCTTGATAGAAATATCAATCGGCATCGTTTGGGTAATATTACACAAATTTCTTTTTGACCATACTTCATGATTCATGATTGGTGGTGGAAGTGAGAGGGAAGGAAATAGAGAAGAGAACTCTTCGAAATTGGTAGACGTGACTGTCGGGCGAGGCAGGAACGAGGAACGATGATGAGTGTTGGTCCAAGGTGGTTCCTCAGGAGACATTACTTCCATGATACCTTTGTTAGCAAGCAAAGTCTCAGCTAAGGGATCAAGCAATTCCAAAGTGCCAAGCCACGGGGATTGAGAATACGTATCGAGAGAGGTCTTCGAAACAGAAGAATCAAGGGATGCGGAACTCGAAGCTAAAACAATTTCCATGTAATTGATTTCGGTAGGACTAAGTGGCATAACCTCACCCCAGGTATCAATAAGATCTGGTGAAGGTATGACCCAAGGATCAGATTTGACCGAGACCATGTTGATAGAGACAACAGGAGGAGGTGGGAGTGGAAAAATTCCCATCAAGGCAGAATCTTTGAGAAGACCTGCCCCCACACTCTCATAGGGAGCACCAATGTCCTTGACGTATGGGACATTACCATCCGAGGAGGAAGAGGCAAAGAAGGATAGCTGGTCGATAGTGACAATCTACCCTTGATGGGGAAAATGAATCACGTGGAATAGGGAGGATGCTACAACATGCATAGCATGGGTCCAACTCTGGCCGAGTAGAAGATTTTAATTGAGATTGGTGTCAATAATATCTACCTCGACTTGTACTGTCTTACCCTATAGAGTAATGGAAAACTTAGGTAAGACACTGAAGGGTCGCGAATCGTGCCCATCGAAAGCTTCCAAAGTGTTCGGGGATTGGTTCAAAGCAGGAAAACCAATAACCTTCTAGCATGTGATTGACATGATGCAGGTGGAAGCACCTTCATCGATGAAAGTCTTGTGGATGGTCTTCTCATTGATGATTACCTGAATGAGAAAGGAAATATGATGAGGGAGACATGGAACATGTTTCTCTAGATGAAAACATATCGAATTGGAATCAGTGGGATCAATACCCCCAATAATCGACAACAAAGATTGTTGCTGTGATGGGTAGCTTTGGAGCACCTCGAGAGTCGACATAACTGATGGTGCCTAAGCCAAATCCTTAACAATGTTATAGTGCTGAGCATCTCGGGCATTGGGATTGTACGAGGATTTCCATAGAACACCTCAAGAGGGTGGCCATATAGCGGAAGCAAGGTTAGGGTGCTTGATATGAAGAGGGATAGAACTCAGGGCAGAAGAAGAAAGGGTGGATTCTTTCTCTTTCACAGATCTTAGAGTAGGAGTGTGGTAATCTTTCAATCTAGTAGCCACATTAATAGGCGTACTCATCATGAAAACTTGAGATCCTGAGGAAACAAATGATTGAGGTTGGTGTACCATTTGGGTCTGCTGAGACGGAAATGGCTCTTTGAGGATGGCTGGGGTCCCTTTGAGAAAATTACTAACTTTAGATCGTCAAGGACAATCCTTGGTGTAGTGATCCTGCTCACAAATGAGGAAGGAACACTTAGGTTTCCGTTGTGAAGATTCACCAGCAGATGATTTGGGAGGACCCTGTTTTGGGGCATCGACTTTAGACTTGCCTTTGCCTTTCTTCTTACCTTTCAAGGATTTGTCCACTGCGGTAGACTGGACAACATGGACCTCTCAGGTTTTACTAGGGCCAGGTGGATTCTAGGAAGAACTATTGGGAACAACATTCGAGAACGACTTCTATTTGGAAGAAGATTTAGCAGGGGCCTACGACACTGAACCAATAACTCCATCAACAGGAGGTGCATCCTACGACTTTAATGCTGTGGGATCAGATTATGGCCGCGGAGCATCGGTGAATAACTCATACAAAGTGCCAGACTGAGAGTAAACTAGACCTAAGTACTAGGCACGAGCAATGGATTGTTCTTCAGTAACACATCCACCCATAGGTATATCACGAGCAATTGGGGCCACAAACGATCTAGTGAACCATTCGGTGAGCAACAAATCAACAATCTCGAATTTTATCAGGTGACGTCTACATCTCCATTCATGGATGTGATCAAAGATGTGTGTCGCAGCATCGTGCTTAAGCGATGTGAGAAAATAGGTGTCAGTTTCATAGCGAACTGACAATTGTAAATGCACGAGGAAAGCCATGGCTAAAGAGTTAAAGTCATGGTAAGTACTTCGAGGAAGTTTGATGTACCACTTGGTTGCAGAACCTATGAGAGTCTGTTGGAAAATACGGAGATGAATGGAATCGTCAACGTAAGAGTTCGAAGAGCACCAGAGGTGATATGTCATGATGTGGGCTTGAGGATATTCTTTTTCTTTCCCATCGAACTTTGTGTTGGCATTATGATACAAGTGTTGTCCTTGATAGCAACTCTCTTGGAGGTATGATACAGGTGATGGCAACTCAATCAGGGGACAGATCTTAGTACAACAGGTCAAGAGAGATATATACACAGGTTTCTTGGCATTAATGTTTCTGGTATGGCTATATGTTACAGATGTTGTACTTGTTGGTAACACACGTGGCAAGGCTCTCAATTTGTTGAAAATTAAGAAGTACGCAGGAAAACAGTTCAGAAGATGCGTACCCGCAGGTACACCGTGAAGGGACCGCGACCAGACTCGCAGGTCAGCCGTTCAGGAGGTGCGTACCCCCAGTGCACTCACTTCAAGGCAGAGAAAAGCACACGAGGGGTTTCTTATGTTTAACCCTTGGTATTTAGCCGACGGTATTTGTGTTATTATGGTTTTGGATCGTGGTATTGATCCATGATTTTAGGAGGAGCTTGCCTATATAAAGCAAAGGAGATCACTTGGCTAAGTATATTTTGCAATTGAATATCTTAAGATCTGAAATATTGGGTTATGGTCTTAAAAGCTTGATCTATATGTAAGAGAAGTTGAAAGCGAATCTGTGAAGGGTGATCTCTCGAGCGCATGATCAGATCTGAGCATCTGACTAACTATGCCACACTGGTAGACTGCCAATTCGGCCCTAATCAGAAGTACGCAGGTGTTTTTACGGTACAGGTGTGTGGGTACGCAGAGCAGAAACAGGAGATCGACATGGGTACGTAGAGCAGAAACAGGAGAGCTGAGTAGGTAGGCAGAGCAGAAGAAGGTTCAGGTGCGTACGCACAATAAAAGTACGCGGCGCGATAGTGTCTCTGGGTGCGTACCTGCAGTAACAGTACATAGTGCGGTTGAAGAAACAGTGCGTGGACATGCAGTGCGGAAGAAGGGTCTCTGCAGGTATACGCAGGGGAGCAGAAGGTGAAGTGCATACGCACGTAGACCAGAGAAAGAAAAACTGCGTATCTATCTTAAGACATTTTGTTTGGCTGTATTTTTCTGTTGATAAGGTGTTCTGGGTTTGGTTCTATTATTGTTGATCTGGTTACTACAGTTGACTGGGTGATTTTCTTATACTTGATGATCATTTGATGTTTATGGATCTAGTTTGAAAATTTATGAAAAGTGGTCCTTGTAAGAAAAGAAGTAGGGGGTTGTAGCTCCCTTCCAGGAGAGACTGGCAAACAAGAGAGAGTTGTAGCTCTCTGCAGGTTGCAGCCTGCGTACTGGTAAAGGTCTGCACCAGTACAAAACCATTGTAAAAGGAGTTTCTAATTTGAAAGAAGATAGAGACATATTGCAGTAGGTGGTTTTTACCCACATTGGGTTTCCACCTTATATCTGGTGTTCTTTGGTGTGACTATCTACTTTTCTTGTTCATGCTAATTATTTTATGGTACTGATATGCAAAATAATTTAAAGCATAATTAAAGAAGATTTGTTAAAAGTACTTGATAATACTAATTCACCCCCCCCCCCCCCCCCCCCTCAGTATTATTTCCAATAATTGGTATCAGAGCAGGTTCTTCGGAGAAGCTTGATCGCTTGAAGGAAGATCATTCATCATGAGCAACTACGAGAGGGAAGCAGCAATCAGGCCACCAATTTTTGATGGGACAAACTTCAATTATTGGAAGGTAAGAGTTACTGCCTATCTTCAATCTCTTGGTACAAAAGTTTGGGATATCATAGATACAGGCTACGCTTTTCCTTCAGCTACTCCTACAGATGCGGCCGAAAAGAAGAAATATGAAACAAACGCTAAAGCAGTCAATACTTTGCTGGGATGCTTATCTCAAACAGAATTCGTAAAAGTTATGCAATATAAATCCGCAAAAGAAATATGGGACAAGATTGTCTTGAGCTACGAAGGAGATGAACAGGTAAAGCGTGCTAAACTTCAAACCCTCAGGATTCAGTATGAGAATCTCAGGATGTATAATGATGAAAGTGTGGCTAACTATTTTCTTCGGGTAGATGAGATTGTCAATTGTATGAAAAATTTGGGTGAAGAAATAAAAGAGGCTATTGTGGTTGAAAAAGTTCTAAGATCATTGTCCCCCAAGTTTGAATCTAAAGTATCTGCAATAGAAGAAAAGGAAAACCTACGAGTTCTTACTATGTCTCGGCTTCACGGAATTCTAATTGCTTATGAAATGAGAAAGGGAGGTCCTTCAGACAGAAGAGAAGCTGCTTTCAAGGCTTCAGGCAAAGGAGATTATTATGAAGCAAGTCACGTCCCAGAAGAAGAAGAAGAAGAATCAAATTTTGTCAGCAATCTTCAAAGGGGTTCTGGAAGGTTCAGAGGTAAGTTACCTTTTAAATGCTTTGCTTGTGGAAGAGTAGGTCATTATGCTGCAAAATGTCCTTATAAGGATAAAGGAAAGGAACCTGCTAGATGGAACAAGAAACAGAGTGCAAATAAGAAAAGCTACTACACTCATGAAGATAGTGATGGTCTATCAAATAGTGATGAAGATGAACGAGGTAATGAATATAAATTGTTAATGGCATTTGAAGATGATGATTATATGGATGCTATAGATGTGGATAACCTTTATGAAGAAATTACTAGACTCAAGAGATGTATAGAAGAAAAGAATATGATCATTGATACTCTACAATTTCAAATTGATGAAAAGGAAAAACATCTTGAAAAATTAGAAGGTGAAATTGTTGGTCTTAGAAAAGAGATTGAGAAAACAAAAGCTATTAATCTTAAGTTTGTCAAAGGATCTGAAACTTTGGATGAGATTATCAATGTGCAGCGGTCTCCACTAAACAAGACAGGTCTGGGCTATAATAGAGAAACTTCTCAAGCATCCACCTCAAAATGTTATCTGCAGCAAGAAGAAATGAGCAAAAGCACAATGAAGACCATCAGGTAAAGCAGGGACGAATTGCAAACAGAGACTATCAGGGGCAATCCGTCTTAAGGGTGAACAAAAGCTACAACCAGCCACAGGTAAAATCTTCTCAATTTGGTTCAAGAATGGATGAAAATAGAAATTACAATCATTTGGCTGGTAGATTTGATAACCGCAGAAGTTTCTTCAATGGACAATGCTTTTCTTGCCATAACTTTGGCCACAAAGCAGCTCAATGTGTTGCATATAAAACGATCATGACGAGAGAAGCTCAAAAACAAAGAAATATGAACGGGATTACAAAAAGGACCTATAACAACTTTTCGGTTCTTGAAAATGAAGTTGAATGTTCTATTTGCAATAACTTTGGTCATGAAGATTCTGAATGCAGGAGCAGGTTTCAGCAGAAAAAGGAACAAGCCTCAAGCACCAAAACATGGAGAATAAAGGAACCACAAACAGAAAGATGTGGGATAGCATTTTATGCAGAGGTACAGGAAAATCTATGGTACATTGACAGTGGATGTTCGAAGCATATGATAGGTGATAAAGAAAAACTGGAGTCATATTCTGCTCTAGAAAAGGGAAAGAAAGTTTCTTTTGGAAATGATACTCCTGCAACTATAAAAGGAAAAGGCATTGCTCAGTTAAAAGAAAAGGTCAAGGCTAGAAATGTTTTGTATGTAGATGGATTGAAGCATAATCTTCTAAGTGTCAGCCAGATGTGTGATCAAAGAACCGAGGTGATATTCAGATCAAATGGATGTCTTGTTCGTGATCTTGATACAGGTAAAACAGTGATCAAAGGTAAAAGAACTCCAAATAATCTGTACATATTTGAAGAAGGACAACAACAATGCTATCTGAGCAAGGATGATGAGCACTGGTTATGGCATCGGAGATTGGGGCATCTAAGCTTTTCGCAAATAAGGAAAGCATGCAAATATCAGGCAGTTCGCGATCTTCCAGATATCAAAATTCCTGACAACACCATATGCAAATCATGTCAGTTTGGAAAACAAACCAGAACTAACTTTCCAGAGAAGGAAGGATTAGCTAGCATGCCTCTTGAGCTAGTACATACAGATACATGTGGTCCATTCAGGAAAAGAACACCTCGAGGAGAAGAATACTTGATATTATTCATTGACGATTTCTCCAGGTTTGTCTGGTTAGGACTTATGAAGCACAAAGATGAAGCATTTGAAAAATTCAAATATTTCAAAGCCTTGGTTGAAAATGAATCAGGTCACAAAATTAAGTGCCTCAGATCCGACAGAGGTGGGGAGTTTACCTCAAATGAATTTTTCGATTTCTGTGAAGAACATGGGATAAGAAGAGAATTCTCTACAGCTAGAACTCCTCAGCAAAATGGAGTTGTGGAAAGAATGAACAGAACAGTCCAACAAATGGCTCGTGCTATGCTTGATGAGTCAGGAACTCCCGCAACTTTCTGGGGTGAAGCTGCACATGCAGCGGTTGTTATTCTCAACAAGACAAATGTTCGGGTGAACAACACTCAAACTCCTCATGAGCTCTGGAGTGGTAAGACTCCTTCGGTAAAGCACTTCAAAATCTTTGGGAGCAAATGCTATATCAAGAATACTGATGAATAGCTTGGAAAACTTGAACCTAGAGCAGATGAAGGCATTCTGCTTGGTTACTCTCCACATAGTAAAGCATACAAATGCTACAATAAAAGACTTGGCAGAATTGTTGACAGCATTGATGTAGTGGTTGATGAGAAGGGATACATTCCTAGGCAAGTACATCATGAAGACATCGAAGAAGATGAAGGCTACCCTCAAAGACAGAATGATGAAGAAGAAGAACCTCAAAAAGAACCAGAGGAGCAGACAAAAATAGAAGAAAAGACTCCATCCAGATATGTTCAGAAGAATCATCCAGAATCTCAGATTATGGGGCAGAAAGAAGCAGGTGTACAAACAAGAAGAACAGTTGCAGAAGCTTCAAGCTATTTGGCATTACTCTCCTCTACTAAACCACAAAATGTGAAAGAGGCATGCAAAGATGAATGTTGGGTGAAAGCAATGGATGAAGAACTTGAGCAGATTGAAAAGAACAACACTTAGGAGCTGGTTCCTAGACCAAAGGATAAGAATGTTATCAGAACAAAATGGGTCTTCAAAAATAAATTGAATGAAAATGGAGAAGTAATTAGAAACAAGGCCAGACTTGTGTGTAAAGGGTATGCGCAGCAAGAAGGAATAGACTTTGAAGAAACCTTTGCTCCTGTTGCAAGACTTGAGGCCATCCGAATGTTCCTTGCTCTCTCAAGTTTTCAAAACTTCAAAGTATTTCAAATGGACGTGAAACCAGCCTTTCTGAATGGAGACTTGGAAGAAGAAGTATACATTGAGCAGCCAGATGGGTTCATTCTTGGAAATGATCCAAATCTTGTATGCAGATTGAAAAAGGCTCTCTATGGTCTCAAACAAGCTCCAAGGGCTTGGTACTACCGTTTGGACAAATATCTTCATCAACAAGGTTTTTCAAAAGGATCAACAGATAGCAATCTTTATATAAAAGTTGAAAATGACAAATTGCTAATACTTGTTGTGTATGTAGATGACATTATTTTTGGCAGCAATGAAGAAGCTATGAGTCAAATTTTTGCCTTGGTCTTGCAGAAAGAATTTGAAATGTCCTTGCTGGGAGAACTGACATATTTCCTTGGTTTGCAAATCCAACAAAAAGAAGGAGGAATCTTTTTATCTCAAACCAAGTATCTCAAACAGATTTTGAAGAAATATGGCATGGAAGACGCAAAACCAGTATGTACACCCATGGTCACAGGATTGGAGCATATAATGCATTGTTGGCATTATGGAGGATGTATAGAAGGAGATCATGGAAGTAGCTGCAATATGTCTCTATCTCTTTCATGGTGGATTATGGTTCTTCGTTGCAGATCTGGTTCATGTTCTTAGGGGGAGCATAACCCTTTGCCCTTGATGTCAAAGGGGGAGAATGACGCTGAAGTTTTTGAGGTTGCCATCAAGTCCAAAGGGGGAGATTGTTGGCATTAATGTTTCTGGTATGGCTATATGTTACAGATGTTGTACTTGATGGCAACACCCGTGGCAAGGCTCTCAATTTGTTGAAAATTAAGAAGTACGCAGGAAAACAGTTCAGAAGATGCGTACCCGCAGGTACATTGTGAAGGGACCACGGCCAGACTCGCAGGTCAGCTGTTCAGGAGGTGCGTACCCCCAGTGCACTCATTTCAAGGCAGAGAAAAGCACACGAGGGGTTTCTTATGTTTAACCCTTGGTATTTAGCCGACGGTATTTGTGTTATTATGGTTTTGGCTCGTGGTATTGATCCATGATTTTAGGAGGAGCTTGCCTATATAAAGCAAAGGAGATCACTTAGCTAAGTATCTTTTGCAATTGAATATCTTAAGATCTGAAATATTGGGTTATGGTCTTAAAAGCTTGATCTATATGTAAGAGAAGTTGAAAGCGAATCTGTGAAGGGTGATCTCTCGAGCGCATGATCATATCTGAGCATCTGACTAACTGTGCCACACTGGTAGACTGCCAATTCGGCCCTAATCAGAAGTACGCAGGTGTTTTTACGGTACAGGTGGGTGGGTACGCAGAGCAGAAACAGGAGATCTGCGTGGGTACGCAGAGCAGAAACAGGAGAGCTGCGTAGGTACGCAGAGCAGAAGAAGGTTCAGGTGCGTACGCACAGTAAAAGTACGCGGCGCGATAGTGTCTCTGGGTGCGTACCTGCAGTAACAGTACGCGGCGCGATAGTGTCTCTGGGTGTGTACCTGCAGTAACAGTACGCAGTGCGGTTGAAGAAACAGTGCATGGACACGCAGTGCGGCAGAAGGGTCTCTGCAGGTATACGCAGGGGAGCAGAAGGTGAAGTCCGTACGCACGCAGACCAGAGAAAGAAAAACTGCGTATCGGTCTTAAGACATTTTGTTTGGCTGTATTTTTCTGTTGATAAGGTGTTCTGGGTTTGGTTCTATTATTGTTGATCTGGTTACTACAGTTGACTGGGTGATTTTCTTATACTTGATGATCATTTGATGTTTATGGATCCAGTTTGAAAATTTATGAAAAGTGGTCCTTGTAAGAAAAGAAGTAGGGGGTTGTAGCTCCCTTCCAGGAGAGACTGGAAAACAAGAGAGAGTTGTAGCTCTCTGCAGGTTGCAGCCTGCGTACTGGTAAAGGACTGCACCAGTACAAAACCATTGTAAAAGGAGTTTCTAATTTGAAAGAAGATAGAGACATATTGCAGCAGGTGGTTTTCACCCACATTGGGTTTCCACCTTATATCTGGTGTTCTTTGGTGTGACTATCTACTTTTCTTGTTCATGCTCATTATTTTATGGTACTGATATGCAAAATAATTTAAAGCATAATTAAAGAAGATTTGTTAAAAGTACTTGATAATACTGATTCACCCCCCCCTCTCAGTATTATTTCCAACAAGGTTAACCTTGATGAAAGCGCGTATACATGTGGGTGAGAAGAAAAAAAGGTGCGTATGCGTACACACGTAGGTTGATAGAAGGAAAGGCATGTACATGTTGGAAAACTAAGTATTGGTCTGTAGTATTTGGTTCATGGTATTTCGATATTGGTCCATGGTATTTGGTTCGAAGTGTTGACCCCAGGTATTGGGTCCAAGGTATTGTCTCTACATGGTTTTCGACCATGGTATTGAGAGAAGCCTAAACCTATATAAGGAGAAAATCATTAGGCCAAGGGAAGGGTAAAAGTAATGAGTGTCTGATGAAGTGTGGAGATCCAGTATGCTGGTCATGGGTTTGTGATGCTTGGCTCGATCTGAATTAAGTTGGAAATGGCAGCGAAGGTATAAGTAGTTATCTTTATACCTGTACGCGGGTTATCTCTGGTGAAAGCGCATGTACACGCGGTTTTGACACAGTCAAGTAGCGTATGCATTATGAGATTTGATGTTTTAGGTTGCTGTTGGTTCTAGTGGTTGTTGCAGAGTTCTGGGCTCTCGTTTGTGTTCTGGTAACTGTGTTTTGATGACAGGGTTTCAGTGATTCAGTATTGGGTGATTTAGAGATTGATGATGCAGGTATAGTTGATGATTGTCTTACTATGGTGATTGTTTTGCATTTATGGATCCAGTCTGAAAATTTATGAAATGTGGTCCCTGGAAGAAAAGAGAAGGTTGTAGCCTTTTGTAGGCCAGGACCTATGTACTAGTGCTTCAGCTAGTACAAGAGCTAAGGGGGTTGTAGCTCCCTTCCAGGAGAGTCTGGAGAACGAGAGAAGGTTGTAGCCTTCTGTAGGTAGAAGCTTGTGTACTAGTATAAGACTGCACCAGTACATAAATATTGTAAAAATAAGTTTCTTATTAAAGGAAGAAAGAGACGAGTTGCATTAGGTGGTTTTCACCCACATTGGGTTTCCACCTTATATCATCGTGTTTATGTGTGTTGCTTATGTGTGATGATCTATTTTGTTATACTGCTTTTGTTTATTGTTCATATGGTTAATAATGTTCTGATGCACTCATTAACGATCAACTAATTGAATCATAAGTCTACTTGATATACACTTGTTGCATTACATACAGTTGCATATACACGCGGTTTGTCTTAACTAAAGTAGTGTATATGAATCTGAGTATGATAATGAAAAAGTCATATTGATTTGATAATACTGATTCACCCCCCTCCCCCCCAAGTATTATTTCCAACAATTGGTATCAGAGTAGGTCCTTTAGAAGAAACTTGATCGCTTGAAGGAAGATCCATCAGAATGAGTAATCAAGAAAGAGAGGCATCCATCAAGCCACCAATCTTTAGTGGGAGCAACATTGTCCTCTGGAAGATAAGAACCACAGCATATCTACAATTGCTTGGAACGGATGTTTTGGGAATCGTGGAAGGTGGATACACATATCCATAAGCAATTCCTACAGATACAACAGAGAGAAAGCAATATGAACTCAATGCCAAAGCTGTTACTGTCTTATTCAGAAGTTTGTCATAATCAGAATTTATGAAGGTCATGCATTTCAAATCAGCCAAATAAATTTGGGACAAAATCATTCTAAGCTACAAAGGAGATGAATAGGTAAAATGAGCAAAGCTTCAAACTCTCAGAATACGATATGAAAATCTTTAAATGCATAGTAATGAAAGCATAGCTAATTACTTTCTGTGTATAGATGAGATTGTCAATTGTATGAGGAATCTGGGTGAACAGTTTAAGGAAGTTGTCTTAGTTGAAAAGGTTTTAAGATCCCTATCTTCTAAATTTGATTCTAAAGTTTATGCCATAGAAGGAAAGGAGGATCTGTAGAAAATCACTATGACGCATCTTCACGGAATCTTAACTGCTTTTGAGATGAGAAAAGGAGGACCATCAGATATGAGAGAAGCCGCATTCGAAGTGTCAACAAATGAATCAGGATACATTTCAGAAGGAGAAGATGAGGTAAATTTTGTCAAGAATCTTGAACGGGGATCTGGAAGGTTCAAAGGTAAGCTACCTTTCAAATGCTTTTCATGTGGTAGAGTTGGTCACTACGTTGCTAGATGCCCTCATAACAAAGGAAAGATGTTGGATAGAAGTTATTATATCCATGATAAAAGTAATGACTCATCCAATAGTGATGAAGATATTAGACTTCTCATGGCATATGAAAATAAGAACGTAGAACCAGAAGAAGTTACCAGATTAAAAGAACAGTTGGAGTCAGTAACCAGAGTAAGGGAGAAATTGTAGGATATAGTAAAAGATCAGAGCATAACAATTCAGAGACTTGAATTGAAGATCCTCTCTCTAAAAGAAGATCTTAAAGAATCAAAGAAGCAGAATGAAGAATCTCTTGAAGAACAAGAACATGAAGTAATCGAATTAAGGCAACAAGTGGAAGAAGGAAGAAAAGCTGAAGAAAACATAAGGAAGCAGTATCTAGAAAAGAAAGAACAACATCAGGTTGACGTAAATATCTTAAAAAGTAAAATAGAAGAAAAGGATAAACTGTTCTAATTTCAAGATAGTACTAAGATTTTGGATTACATTCTTGGTAGTCAAAGATCCCCTACTATCAAAACTGGTCTTAGCATTTATGAATCTGTTGAAGGTGATTCTAGCTCACAAGGTGAGGCAAGGAACTCTAATAAGAATTCTGAAATGCTCAACAAGGAGATGAGAGGACAACCTCATCAACAGCCAAGGAAAGAAATTCCTCAAAGAAAATCCTTTACTCCTAACTATGGAAGTGATAGACAATTATTTCCTCCATTGACTAATGTTGAATGTTATCTATGTCATAATCTTGGACATGTTGCAGCCAGATGCAGAAGTAGAATGGTTCAAGACCATCATAGAAGATCATCACATTCCAGGTACTTCAAAGGACATTGTTTTACATGTAATATGTTTGGCCACAAAGGAATTGATTGCAATAGAAGGAACATAAATCATGTAAGATGTTATGCATGTAATAAGTTTGGACATAAAGCAAGGGAATGCGGGAGAAAAATTCAAACTCCAAAGCAAGAGGATTATACGTCATCACAATTCCAGGTATTGGAGAAGATAGAATTAGAGACAGAAAGGTGTGACATAACTCAGTTAGCTGACATAACAGACATAGGGGAAATTGAAAGTGAAGACCTTCGGTATTCCATTTTGCATACGCTGATATAATGAAGATAAGTCATGTATATACATGATGTAGAGGTTGCAGAGTCGCGTATATGGAGCTCAGAAGAAAAAGGCAGCAGAACAGACTCAGGAAATGGTTCGGTCATGGTATATGATGGTTGGCACAGGGTCAAGGGGGAGCAGATAATTCAAATAATGCATTGTTTGCATTATGGTTAGAATTCTTTGGTGATGATGCTTATGAGGCTAAATGATACATCTTGCTATTTGATCAAAGGAATGGTATTGTAGGTTTGGATGTTGATGCTTATGGTGCAGATCATATATGGTGTATGATAGTGGCTAATGACTATCATGGTCTTGAATGGATTGTTGGTCTTTGTTATAAAGACCTTGCATGTGCTCAGGGGGAGTATGGACGGATTGGTACATCTTGGCATATACAAAGGGGGAGCCCAATCAGAGATTTCAATAGGTACTCAGGGGAAGTATGAACAACAAAGGGAGAGAACTTCTTGGTCTGCCCTTTTCCCTTGATGTCAAAGGGGGAGAGTGACTTGGTGTGGTAGTTGCCATCAAGTCCAAAGGGGGAGATTGTTGGCATTATGATACAATTGTTTTCCTTGATGGCAACTCACTCAGACATATGATACAGGTGATGGCAACTCAATCAGAGGACAGATCTTAGTACAACAGGTCAAGAGAGAGATATACGTAGGTTAACCTTGATGAAAGCGTGTATACACGCGGGTGAGAAGAACAAAAGGCGTGTATGCATACACACGCAGGTTCACAGAAGGAAAGGCACGTACATGTTGGAAAACTAAGTATTGGTCCGTGGTATTTGGTTCATGGTATTTCAGTATTGGTCCGTGGTATTTGGTCCGAAGTGTTGACCCCAGGTATTGGGTCCAAGGTATTGTTTCTACATGGTTTTGGACCATGGTATTGAGAGAAGCCTAAACCTATATAAGGAGAAGATCATTAGGCCAAGGGAAGGGTAAAAGTAATGAGTGTCTGATGAAGTGTGGAGATACAATATGCTGGTCATGGGTTTGTGATGCTTGGCTCGATTTGAATCAAGTTGGAAATGGCAGCGAAGGTATAAGTAATCATCTTTAGATCTGCACACAGGTTCTCTCTGGTGAAAGCACGTGTACACGTAGTTTTGACACAGTTAAGTAGCGTATGCATTATGAGATTTGATGTTTTAGGTTGTTGTTGGTTCTAGTGGTTGTTTCAGAGTTCTGGGCTTTGGTCTGTGTTCTGGTAACTGTCTTTTGATGACAAGGTTTTAGTGATTCAGTATTGGGTGATTTAGAGATTGATGATGCAGGTATAGTTTATGAATGTCTTACAGTGGTGATTGTTTTGTATTTATGGATCCACTCTGAAAATTTATGAAACGTGGTCCCTGGAAGAAAAGAGAAGGTTGTAGCCTTCTGTAGGCCAGCACCTACGTACTAGTGCTTCAGCTGGTACAAGAGCTAAGGGGGTTGTAGCTCCCTTCCAGGAGAGTCTGGAGAAAGAGAGAAGGTTGTAGCCTTCTGTAGGTGGAAGCCTGTGTGCTGGTATAAGACTGCACTAGTACATAAATATTGTAAAAAGAAGTTTCTTATTAAAGGAAGAAAGAGACGCGTTGTAGCGAGTGGTTTTAACTCACATTGGGTTTCCACCTTATATCATGGTGTTTATGTGTGTTGCTTATGTGTGATGATCTGTTTTTCTATACTGCTTCTGTTTACTATTCATATGGTTAATAATGTTCTGATGCACTCATTAAGGATCAACTAACTGAATCATAAGTCTACTTGATATATGCTTGTTGTATTACATACAGTTGCGTATACACGTGGTTTGTCTTAACTAAAGTAGCGTATATGAATCTGAGTATGAAAACGAAAAAGTCACATTGATTTGATAATACTAATTCACCCCCCCCTCTCAGTATTATTTCCAACACTTTGGACAATCACTCAGTATCTTGGACGGCACCAAAGGCCAGTATGGCGAATGAAGAATTGGATCATTCATAAGGCAAGACACATCTGGAAACTGTGGTGTGGCCAAGAATGGAAATTGAGTATTAAAAGGAATTGGAGGTCAGTAAGTGGGTCCAAGCAGAGGAGCCCATCCATGCTGGTAAGGATTTTGGCCATGTGGCAGTTGATGTTGCCTCCATTATGGGTTACCTTGGCCACAGGGAGGATTTTGCCCTTGAATACCTTGGAACTGTCTAGTCATAGGTTGTTGATAAGAAACGTATGGGTTAAAAGGCTGTTGAGCCTGTTGACCTTGGACATATGGATATTGTACCTGTTGTCCCTGAACATATGGGTGGTGATCCTGTTGTCATTGAACAAGAGGATTTTGGATCTGGTGTCCTTGAGCATAAGGATGATACACTTGTTGCCCTTGGACATAGGGATTATGTACCTGCTTCCCTTGACCAAAAGGATTTTGTACCTGTTGACCCAAGTCATTAGGGTTTTGTACCTGCTGCCCCTGGCCAGAAGGATTCTGGACCTGTTGACCTAGGAAATAAGGATTTTGGGCTTGTTGCTACAGGACTTCACCATGGCCTTACCCTTGCAAGGGTAGACCCTGCTGATATGTATACAAGGGTTGCTGTTGCAAGGGTTGTCCTTGCGGCTGCAAAATTTGTCCCTGGGGCTGTAGAGGTTGGCCCTGCGAGGATATGGGCTGGGAAGTTTGCGGAGCATAGTGCATCTACTGCTGCGTGGTTTTCTGCAACTGTTGCAAGGGTTTCCCTTGCGGTTGTTGTAGTTGACCTTGCTGCGAGATCATTTTCCCTTGTTGTTGCACAGATAGCCCTTGCTGCAACAACAGTTGCCCTTGCAGTAACAAAGGTTTCCATTTTTGTTGTAGAGGTTGTCTTTGCTATTGCAACGGTACTTGAACAGTGCTCGAAATTTTTTTGAACTAAATTTGGCCATAGCCACCTTGGAAAGTGGATAAGCTAGGCTGAACGTAGTACCCAGACTGAAGGGTGTAAGGTTGATTAACCATTCCTTGAGAACCATATGGAACATAAGGATTTTGGTATTGGACTTGCGCCTCATAGGGATGCTGATACTAGACATTTCTTGACCTAGATAGACCAACGATATTTTGAACCTATTTGTACTGGACATTGTTTGATCTAGCAGGATCAGCAACGTTTTGAATAATGCCAAAAGAAGGCTAGTTCATACCAAGCATGTGAGCTTGTGAGCCACTCATATTGGTGGCCCTTGACACCATAGAAACATTTGGGTTCTTCCCCCCAAGCGGTGGCACAACTTGGCCATTGACCAGAGGGATGGAGGAACTGACAAAGACATTCCTCGAGACCACCGGTTGAACTGGATGGGTGACTAGGACTGACAATACTAGAGGGTTCAGAATGGTGGGTTGCACTGGGACTGAGGTAACAACCTGTTGGGAGGTTGAGTTCACAATGAATTGATCTATAGTAGGCATGGAGCCAGATGCCCAAACATGTTTATGGTAAAGTGATGAGGCCCTAGGTGTACCTGAAACCAACTATGCCAAAGACACATAATTAGGTGACACATTGGCGGGAATGCTCCCTGTATAGGGGAAACCTTTAGGAGGAAAAGCATGTTCTTCCTCCTCAATAATGTGTGGAGTAGAAAATTTTGACTCCTCTGGAGAGGTGACTGGAGCATTGCCTTCAGGTTCCATATCCGGGAACAAATGATGATGAACGAATGAAGAATTACGAGGGGATAATTCCAAAGGAACATCCGGCTAATCGTACGAATTGTAGGGATGCTGCAGTGATATCACAATAGGGTCAAACAAAGGATTTGGACGATAGATAACCAGTCCAAGATGAATGTCAGTGGTCGGTAAACTCTCAGGAGTTTGAACAGGGTTGTCCAGAGATTCCAGGCCAAGATCAGCAGAGATGACAAAGTTTGAGTTTTAATGCTTAGAACAATTCCGAGTTCAACAATTTGGTCCTCGAGTGACTCTGGTAACTCAAGAAATGACTCCTCATGCAAAATTGCAGATGATGGAGAGGAAGAGGAACTAGGTGAACTAGATGGTTCAACCATGATGACCTTGTCTTAGTTAACAGGAAAAGGGAGAGATAAACTTCAAGTCTTTAAGACGTTCTTTAAGAGAAACTCACAATTTGGTCTAGAAAATACTAACAGGATGTTATCATATCGTGGGAAATCAATTATTAAGATGCATAAATAGACTGGTGCTCTTTCAATTTTTAAGAGTCGAGAAAGAAACAAAGATGACTCTATCACTTTCGATTGGAAAAGAGCTCGAAAGGAAAAGGGCTTGAATGATCTTTTAAGTTTAATGAGTCAAAAATATTAAATGACTACTATGGATGATCTAGGAAAAAAGGATTACCAGGCAACTGTGAACTACATAATACCTCCCTGTAAACCGAGAAGTACGGGTAGGAAATCTCCCCAAATGTTGTGTTCGGTGTATCACGTTTGCAAGGCGGCTAGCTCGACTTCCTATGGATAAAGGATTGCAACCTAGAGTTGTCTCCCATTATATACTCGACAGTACGGGGAGCACAAATCCATACTAGCATTGTCTGATACCGAAGCTAACGATAGCTGCTAGGTTTAAACATGTTAGAACACGTCTCTAGCCTAGACCTTCTAGATATGAACATTAGATTTCAAATGCGCCTTAGGTTAATTGAGTTCATTTTAAAGTTTATCTTGAGTTATGTCTTAGTTTTTAGGCCTTAGCGATGCGACTCAAAAAACCTCAAATGCAACTAAATGATACAAGATCCTTTCAATTCGATGAATTGTCTACACTAGAGAGGGTAGAAAACACACAATCAAATGCAAACAACCAAGCAACTAAAAGCAAAATGATCTTTCACTACATCACTTTTTGAGAAAATAAACTAATAAAAAATGCATTCCAATTCCTAATTTCCTGACAAGTACATTTCTAACAGTCCTTTCAAAAGAAAAAGAGTTATTTTCCTTTTCAAATGCCAATGAAATCCTAGTCTTTAATGATGCTGACTACCATAGATTATTGATGCAACAAACTAGAATTTCATACTTTTTCATGAAACAACAAAATGAATTTTTCGCATACAACACTTCAATGAAAAAGTTTTCGAGACAATCAACTCTTCAAGCAAATGAAAACATGAAAAGAGAAACTTGTTCAAACTAATAAAGCACTGACTTTACTACAAACAAGACAAGTAATGTGATCCATGCCGGGAAAGAAACGTTTAGACAAGCAAACAGAAACTTTTCAAACTTGTGTAATGGAGATCAAAGCCGTAAAAGGACTGAAAACAAAATGCAAGGAGTAAGTACACCAACAACTCGACTCTGAGCTCACAATAAACTGAATGGATGACAATCTAGATGCCCTAGTGTCACTAACCATCCAATGACTGAATAAATCAAGTAGAAAGATGCCAAACCAACAAGCAAATAAAACCAAATTAAAATAAGCTTTCTAATCAGGGAGAAAATAGTCTAAACGGATTACGAGGATGAAATCATGAGAGACAAACTCACTGGCCAAGATTGGGGACAAACCCTAATTTTCACTTACATGCATCAACACGAATGCCTAACTGACAACAAGTGCCAGAGGGTGGTTAGCGCGACTATTTCTGAACATATCACATTGATTTGCGTGACTGTTAGCGAATTAAGCATGCTGAGAGAGGGAGCCAAGAATATATATTTTTTTTTCTTAAAGCTGGGACTAGATCTACTACTATGAATTTCAAACTCAGACCTGTATGTAGAGGAAAATAAACAGAACCAAAGGGAAAAAGTGGAACTTGAAAAGTTCACAAGAAATCATGAAATCTCAAATAAGAAAAACAGAAGGATTGGCTCCCCAATATGGTCGCCAATTTGTTGTGGAGTAAAATTATGAGTGTGGACACAAAGAATTCCTCTAGCCTGATAATGGGTCTAGTCACAACTGATATATTCTATGGAAGTTTTCCTTAGGTTAGAACCAATAAAGAGGGCCTACTTATTAGTATGCTTATCCCATTTGATGATATCCTTGCTTGCTTGCTCCAGCTACCTCTCGTTTCCTTCTTCAAACACCTGAAACAAGTAAACAATAACAAACAACAACCATGATAATAGACAAATTGTAATTCAACCTACTTAACAAGTCAAGAAACATTAAGCCATGAACATGTAAGATGAAAAATCATGTAGGAAATCAATCGATAGTTGCATATATATTGAATCAAGAAGAGATTACAACCTTTGTCTTGACGTTGCCATTCTCCTCCGACAAAACCAAGTTCCCAAACACTTCTGCTAGCATTCCGCGAAGGCCTCAAAAATAATAGTTTTAAGGCTCTTCCCTTTAGGTTTCACACAAGAAACATTAAGCCATGAACATGTAAGATGACACATCATGTAGGAAATCAATCGATAGTTGCATATATATTGAATCAAGAAGAGATTACAACCTTTGTCTTGACGTTGCCATTCTCCTCCGACAAAACCAAGTTCCCAAACACTTCTGCTAGCATTCCACGATGGCCTCAAAAATAATAGTTTTAAGGCTCTTCCCTTTAGGTTTCACACTAAACCAAATTCACACTTCTCCCTCACACAACTAGAGAGCTACAACTCTGAATAGCTTGCTGTTTACTCCAAATGTAATTAGAACTAGCACACCAACATTAGCACTAGCTTGTGCTTGGGAAAAAAGGAGGTTTATATATCATGAATGGATGGGAGATGGATCCTCTTCTCATGGAAGAAGGTCTTATCCCCTGAGGTAGTTCCACCATTATAGGGGAAAGGAGCCCAAACTAACATCCTCAACCCCATCCGACCAAACCATTTACCAAACTTCCGTTACGAAGATTCTAGAGCTGGAAGCTTTGGCTTTTTATTTAAAAAACTTTCCATAAGATGACCGATGCAACTTGAACAAAGCTCAATCACTCCGGTTGGCACTAGGGACAATGTTAGTCCCTTCATATTGGCGTGAGGAGGACGATGGCCATTAGCACTGGTCTTGTAAACTGAGAAAAATAGAAGATTTTGGGAAAATGGTGCAAAAGGGAATTGTTCTGCTCATGAAGAGGGACACAATGGGAATTTCTTCATGAAGGGTAAGCATGTAGGGTTCATTGTAGAGGTCCTCTAGGATCAAGGAATGGGGAGTACAGGGATAGTGAAAAAATGCTATGTAACAGGTCCTCCTGCAGATTTGTCCATAATTCCATAGCTGCATCAAACATCCTTGTGCACTCATTGACAGTGGCACCCAAGGTGCTCATATTCTCCTTGATGGTTGCTGCACATTTCTCCCATACCTCTAGCAGAGTCGTGGGTTGCAAACTCAATGACAACTCTGCTATCTTCATCTGGAAATCAAAGGTAACCCTGCTGACTTCCTCCTTTTTTGCACGTACTGCATCAATCAATTTCCTTACTTTTGCTGAGGCCTCTGCATCCTCTAGTATGTTCAATTCAGGTACTGACTTGTAGGCCTACTCGATTGTTGTTTCTAGGCTTTGATGTCATCTCCGTAGCTCCTCCTTTTCCTTTAGTGCCTTGGTTTTCTCCGTGAACATTTTTTCATTTTTAACCTTAAACTCGCTGATGACAGTGAGGGTGCACTGCTCTCTGATCTTCAACTCATCTGAAACCCACTGATGTAGTGCATGGAGGGTAAGGAGTGGAAGCATGGCTAAAATTAAGTCCCATGCCCTTTACTGTGCTGATCACAATGCAATCCTCATCGGACTTTATGCGAACAGACCATTCTGGCAAGGGTATGACTTTGAGGTCTAGAGTTCATTCCAGCTCTGTCACTATTCAACTTCCCTATGTTAGGCTCTCTTGTACCCCACTTTCTTTCCCGACACCCACCTGAATCTTGTTTGCATGGATCTGCAACTTACGCAAATCCTTTTGGACGCTCCCCGACAATGGAACCATTTGTTGGCTTAAGGGGGCTTGAACCAGGTTCAGAGTTGGCATGCCAACCAACAAAACCCTAACTACTGGCCCTTTCGACAAAAACCTACATAACGCAGGCTGTAGTCTCACCTGAAGCATTATTCGGGGCTGCTAGAACTAGGTTTCTGCATCTAGGGACACATGATAAGTGGTTCTGAAGCTCTGACAGTTCAGATCTGACTTCGGGTAGATCAGTATCATTCTAGGGCTCATCAATGTAACTAATTTAAAATGGCTTCCAGACCTTCGCGGAGGTCTATGATCGGTCTTTGCGGACGTTAAACAAATAGTTTATCTATTTTTGGCCATCAATAAACATGCCTAGATATGACGCATAGATCTATCTAATTCATCGGAAAACATAACAGAAATATATTTTAACTTTGCCAAAGTAGATAGACAGATGTAGTGGTTTCACGCAACATTCCTTCATTGTTCAATAGAAAATAAATTATAAGCGAAAAATCATAACATAAACAAAATCAACAGAAATACTCAAAATTGCAGAGTAATTCCTCAAAATCACTCTTTATTGATCTTCAATATTTAGATTATAGACTCTTCTACCTTGTGCACTCAATTGCAGGGGTCCGTGCACTCACCTGTGGAGTTACCAAGACCTCATGTGCACTTAGCTGCAGAAACCTTCCCCTTTCCACCTAGGTATAGGAAGCAAAGCCTTCCTGCCTTAGCACTTGACCAAAACAACAAAAACCATTTATAGTTCAATATTCTTCATTCTAAGTTGTCTCTAAGACTCGCTATGACTCAACTATTTATAGCTTTCTATCATACAATACCATGGTACATGAACCATGGGAGAATCTCAAAGCTGACCCAAAAGAAGGGGCTAAGACCGCTTTGACTCCTATCTACCTGCATGCTCCGCATCCACATTTTGCGAAGGCTTTACATCTTTTACAAAACTTATACAAAATTTGGGTTAACTAACCCCAAAACTAACCCTAGGGACCCTATCCAAACAACGTTGTTGATTGAGTAGGTATTTTTAAGTAAAAGTGCAAATGGCTAGCAAAGGTAGGAAATAAGCTATTTGCACTAATATAATTAACTCACTTTCTTGTATTAATAATAAATTTCATTAGTCAACTACATATCAGTTGTATGTGAACCTACCAATGGAAGAGAAGAACAAAAATAAGATTTGGATGAGCGGATTGGTAAATGCTACATGTGTTCTATAATTTTATTTTTATTTTTATTTTTTTATTTTAGAGAAATTATCTATTTGTGCATAAAGAATTTTGATTCAAGAATAAGAACAATCATGCTAGAAATGAACAAGGCCCCTATTCCTTTGACTCCAATGAAATTTAGATGTATATTCAAGCTACTTGAGTGGACTAAGTGCTTGAAAGTGTGTGAAATAGATAGTTTCCTAGAATCACAAGCTAGCAGGAAGAACATTATTCAATAATTCATTTCGCCAACTTCCCAAGTTCCTTCTAATATTTCCCTTCTAGATATTTCTTTGTTTAGACTACCATCTAGGGACTTCTATTATTTTTTTTCCCACATGATGGAGCAAGAAACTACAAGGAATGTGCCAAAATCCATACTCTATGTGCTTTACCACTAATACAAAAATCATTGTTTATTCAACTGGGCTAACCTCATTTCCAATGAATTAGCTTTTTCGTTACTCAATTTTTCTAAGAGAAATATATTCTTTATGATTGTGTATTTGATAAAAGGAATTGTGTCCAACCATTTATTTCACGACTATCCCTATAAATATAGTTCCAATCCCAATGAAGAACCAACACAATTTTGGTAACCCATACTGTGGATGCATAAAGTTTCTTTATTTTTTTGTCAAATCCAAGATTTCTTTATAAAGGAAGTCAATTACATGATAACCGGATAATACTCATTGACCCCAGAATATTTGCACAAGCTGAAGCTTTCCTTTGGGGAAAAGGGGTCCATGAAGAAATAGAAAATAATACCATGATTCAACTTTATGGATTTGATGGCAAGCCACTACTGTTGCCAATTTTTTTATAAATTGGTATTTTTTTTATTGAATGCTACAGACAATATGTTACAGAGACAATTGAATAGTGGTTACTTTTATTTCAACACAAAAAGAAAAAACAATTTATTTCTTTTCCATTCACCATTGGAGAAGTTACTATGAAGAATGTGGTTCACATTGGAGTGATTGTAGAGTCTTTGGATTATTTTAAGTTAAGTCAAGTTGAAGTCATTGAAGGATTTGATCGAGAAGGCATATTTACCACACATCTAGGTACTGTTAGATACTACAACTTGTTTACAATAATTACAGAGCAAAGTGAGGAGAGTTAGAGTGCACCAAACCAAAATCAAGGGATGGAAATTTCAATTTTTGAAGAAGCAAACATCAACACTAAGGAATGATACAAGCAGAAAGGCACAAATCCTATGTATCAATATCCAACTTGCACACCCAATACTAGTCCAAGTATAGCTTCTGGTGAAATGAAGAGAAAGGATACCTCAAGCGTAAGACTAATTCATGATGGGCTATCAGGTGGCAGAAATTATGAAGATCCCCCTTGGAGATTCACTCAGAGTGTGCACATGGTTGAATCATCCAAATCCAAAAGTAACCCAAAAAGAATTGAACAAGCTGTTGACGTGGAAGTTGAAAGCACTACACCACCTGATTAGGTTATTGGTTATTTAGAAGAAAATCAGAAAATAATCGAACAAATTACCAAGGAATTCATCACTTTCGATGACCTAGGAAGATATTTTATTGATCAACATCATTTCATAATAAAAAGTAAAGGTTCATAATAAAAAGTATTGATAAACTAGAAATGGATGTTGATGTGTTTGGGGTTAGATCCACGAAGCTTAAAAAGTTTCATCAAGCTATTATTGAGGCACTTTCACAGTCTATTAGTGAACATGAAAAAGAGAACCTGATACTGAAAGAAAAAATAAAAGAGCTGGAAGAAGCTCTAAACCCAGTTCCTCTATTAATGGCTCCGCTATCAATATAGACACCAACATTAGAAATTTCTACCCCCAATACACCCCATAGATTTAATAAATGGTAAACTTCCTTAATGTAGTAAAACCATATATTATTATTAATATAAACAAAATATTGTGCATTATTGAAAATGCATGGTCAACATCTTCTCATCTACAACATTAAGCACAAATAATTAAATAATTCATTGTCTCGGTTATAAGTGATATTCAACTGGACATGGATTTTGTTGATAATGACTTAGCTACTCTTAGTTAGTGGGTTGATTTTCTCTCTGAAGTAGAGAGAACACATTGAGATATCCCAACAACTAGCCAAATGAAGCAGGTCAAGGATGATCTGAGAGAATTGGGACACTAGAGGACATCAATTCTAAATGTGAAAACATAGATAATAGAAGAGGTGAGGATTTTGTGAAGGCACTAATTTGTTTTGAAGATTTGAATAGTCCACACATCACACATGACTCTGGATTAATTCTAAAAGAGTTGCTAATGGATGAATTGGATAAGCTAAAATAGTTAAAGGCATAAGAGTTTTATAATATAATTGATTTTACTAGGGAGGAAATTAGCAAATGGATAATTAATTTTGTTAGTGTAAATGAACATGAATCTGTCTTGGAGACAAAATTGCAAGAAGAGGCTCAGGAAATTGAAGAGGAGATATTCAATGAACATGTCAAAATGGAGATTACATTCAAGTTTGGATAGAGAATCCCCTCAAAGCAATCATGAATATGAAAGACATTGGAAAATTCAGCAATCACACCCTATTCTTTCACATGTTTTTTGTGTTATTAAATATTTGAAAATTCACTTTCCTTCTTTATAATGTTTAATTATTCAAGTTAGTTGATTATGTTATCACAAATTAAGTGTTTCTTGTTTTTTCTTGTAAGTGCCTTTTTGACATTATGGTTCATGGGAGACCAATCCTAGTCCCAAGTGGGATGACTACGTTTACTTTTGTTATTAAGTATCAGGATTTTGATAAGTGATTTATGCACCAAATATTATTATCCACACCAAAAACATTTCAAATCATTTAATATATAAATGCAAGTTGAGCAACATTATGCCTTCCATCTACACATGCCTTCCTTTCCATACATACCTTTCTTTTAGAGATAAATAATCATTTATTACATGTACTGAATTTATTAAAGAACAATTACAATTATTTCTATGAATGGAAGGGTGCATAGTTAATGAGGGAACATGTCAAAATGACATAATGAATGAGATTTTGTGTTGAGATAGCAGAATATTCTCATTACCGATGTAAGCAACCTCCAAGGTAAAAAACTATTACTTGTTGTAAATCAAGGGTTGTGAATCATGTATTAATTCTGGTTTTAGTGCTTTGGTGGTAATCCTTTTCTATTCTTTTGTTATATGATTACTCTCTTCCAAATATGATTTTATTGACAAATTTTGTGAAGGATTCTGAGATAATGTTTTGCATAATATCTTGTATAGGTTTGAATTCTATGGCATTGGCCAACAACATTAACTGAACATAAGTTTTCGACGATATGCTTTCATGTTTTATAATATAATTAATGTTTTGTCATTGATGAGAATGAAAATGAAGGTTCAACAACAATTTTTGATTTTAGATATCTGTTCCATCTGTAGTATTTATTTTAATCATGGCTATGATGATTGGCATTTGAATCTTGATATAGTTCTTATTATTGTAGTTGTGTTAGTTAGTATCCAATACTTATCAAGTAGGAATAATTACACCAAAGATCAATATAAATTATAAAATGAGAGAAATTGTGATTGTTGACTCTATGCTTAGCTTTTATGCAAATAATCAAATGTAATGTTTTTTTGTAATTCAATAATTATTATCAATTTAAACTGAATTTATTTACCACTTTCAAATCTATATTTGTGCGCATGCATAAATTAGGCGCAAGACCATATTTCTCTATCCTTTTGAAATTGTGGAAGGAATCAAATCATAGTTACTCCTTTACCTCCACTCATTCTTTACCTGTGTGCATGGCCATTTACTTCTACATCGACTTTAGCTTTCCACATGCCTTCTTTCTGCACAGTCTTTGTCTTGGCACATACTAGTGTGACATAGCTCTTTCCTTTTAGAACCCATCCTCACTTTTGCATGTCCATAGACATTGTCATATTCGAACACTTCTTAGGTGCACCTATATCTCGCCCATCACTTGTTCTGCATACGCACAAGTCCGCATAATTTCTTTCTTGCATTTTTCCTTTCTTGCATGCTTGGCTACTTAATGCCATTAATTACTTTTATGTTGTATATTTTGATTGCAAATATTTCCCACTATAATATCTGTCATTGTTTTATGGTTTTTTATATCAAATAAATTTAGTATTTGGTTCGTTTCACACATATGTAATGCTTATTTTTACATTTTTTGTAGGTGCATGAGGCCTATAAGAAAATTCCCAGTGAACTAGTTTTATTGTGTCATATTTTCTTGTGCAATATTATTTTTTTCGTTGTGTTTTCCTTCTATCAAATTTTCAAATTCTATGAAAATGTAACATAGTTTTCTTTCCTCATATCAAGCTTGAAACCAAAACACAATATGAAAATAAAGGCTCCACAACAAATTTGGATCTTACATATATGTTCCTTGTGCACTTGCTACAGAGTAATTTTTCACTGTCCTCATCTCAATCCCTCTGCTGTGTCATGTATCAAATACACATGTCCATATCTCCCCACTTATGCAAAAATATTAAACAGTGCTCTCTTATGCTGAAGAATTGACCCTTTTTCCTAAGTTTCTGTCTCGTCGCGAGTAAGCCATTAATATACGCGACAATCCCTTGCCATGATAAGTCTTCCCGTGACACCGTCGCAGGTGTACACCTATTTCCCAAGACGGTTGGATTTTAGGGCTTGGCGTGAGGCTCCCAGCTATTTATCGCGATGATTGGTCTTCATGCATTGCCTCCTTGCGATTCCATCGTTGATACTTAGTTCATGACTAGAGACAATCTAGATTTGGCAAATTAGTTCAAAAAGTTGGCCTTCTGGATGTTTCTAGAGCTGGTTGTTGGGTCAGTTTGGGTCGCTTTTCTGCCTCTGGGATGGAGGTTCCACCTTTTATGCAACCTCCCTTGAGGATAAGATCCCTCTCCCTCATTTCATGGAGACTCCTTCTCCTATAAAAGCACTCACCATTGCTATGATCTGCGAGTTTTGGAGTTCTTTAGTTCTGGAGTTCTACAGTGCTAACTAGTTATTTTGAGTTTGGTAGATAGCTTTGGTGTGAGTGTGACAAGTGTGGGATTGCTAATAGTTTGATAAGAGGTTGTGGAGTGCCTTAACCTTGTATTAGAGCTTGTGAGTGAGAGAGAGATATCATCCATTTGGGAGACTCATTCTTGAGAGTGAATGCTTGAAGAAACATACTGGGCAGACCCTTCGAGAAGGCTTGCGACGTCAAGACTTGGTTGTAAGCTTTGCTTTTGATTCATTTTAATACAATCAATGATGATTTCCTATATCTTCTGTACAATTTACTTGATATCTTGATTTCTTGACTTTATAAGTAAATATATCACTGTTGTTTTCAGTTACATGCTCTATTGTTTTCTTAGGGTGTTTCAGGTTGATTTCTCATTAAGGAGAAAGAAACTGAAGCTGCAGCTACGCAACAGAACTCCATAAACCACCGGTTTGAGGTAGGCCTCCAATGATGACTATTTAAGGGAATCGATTGTTGTTTTGTCTTTTCTGTGACTAGACCCACTCTAGGGCTAGAGGGGTTGCCTCTATCCGCGGAGGGAACACTTTCCTTTATCACAAGTTGGCAACTCCACTGGGGAGTCCTTTATATGTTTTTTTATCTTGTTTGCTTTTGTTTGGTTTTGATTTAGTGTCTTTTGAATTTTGGGGTTAAGCCATTAGTTTTTAGGTTACCTGGGTCAATCTGGGAATTCCCCTTACTATTTGAAATAATAGCCTGGTGTTTATTTGGGAATTTTCATTCGTTTTCCATTATTTTTAATCTCATCACTGGAAAAATCTTGACAGTCGCGACGACGTCACCCTGTCTTCGTATTGTAAACCTATGCATCGTTGAATTTTGTTGTATAGTCGTGACTATTCCTGAGTTTGGCACGTCGCGAAAGATAGGTGTACTCTCGCGATGACGTCGCTTTGCTGCTGTGACTATTGGTTTATCGTCACTAGTTGCTGGTTATTTTCCCGCAATGATTCCTGAAATCGAACCGTCTCTGAAAACAGGGGTACTTTAGCGACTAGTCTCTAGTTGACAGTGTAACACCTACGACGACGTCTCTATTTTACAGTGTAACACTTGCGATGACGTCTCTAGTTGTCAGTGTAGCACCTGTGACAATTCCTGTAAAGTTGTTGTTGTAAAGTTGTTTTTACCTCCTAAATCTACCAGTCTTGTTTATCCCCTGCTATTTCCTCTCTGCCATCAACTTGTTTTGATTTATTTTGGTTAAGGTACTGCCTCTTTGGTTTCATTGAGTGAATCTTGTGTTTTAAGACTGTGTGACCTAGCTCTTTATAGGTTTCATCGAGAAATGATTTGTTTGGGTTACTTGTCTGTCCAAGGTTCATCCACGACTGTCTTATTGATTTGCTTCAGCCTTTTTCGTTGCTTGTTTTCTTGCTGGTTGATTTTTAGTGTCGATTATTGAACCAATTTTTGATATTGATTCGGTTTCTTCACTACCAAGCATAGATCACAATTGTTTGGATTGATCAGTTCACACTTGCTTACTTGTCTCTTTAAATTCCAAAAAAAAAAAAAAATTAAGGGATTGCATTTATTTTGATATATGAAAGTGAAAGTATATGTGCATTTCAAATTTTCATGTTTGAGAAATTGAAAAGCGAACTCTAAATCTTTCATTAATAGTATCGATGCATCGTGAGATTAGGGTATTAATGCATTATGTTTCTTAGTGTTTGCATTCACTTGTGCTTGCTTGGGAATGAAATTTCTACCCTCCTTTAAGTATGTGTTCATCGAAATGAAAGATGCTTTACTCATTCTAGTTGCATCCTAGGGTTTTTGATATACATATGGTAGGGCTTGAAATCTGAAACCTAATTCAAGATCAACTCTAAAATTAACTGAATGAACTTAACAACGCATTGGAACTTAACGCACATTATTTAGAGGTCTAGGCTAGAGACATGCTCTGGCATTGTTAAACCTAGTCACTATTTCTTTCACTTAAGGTTTGGTGATTCCTCCTTCTGTGACTCAATAGCTACCTAGTACAGATTTGTGCTCCCAGTACCATCGAGTATATATTGGGAGACCCCACTAGGTTATCATCCTACATCCATAGGAAGTCGTGTCTGCCGCCTTGTGAATCATAACACATCGAAAACATCATTCGAGAAGATTGATTGTCGTACGGAAAGTCCTTGGTCATTTGATCACTAAGGTGTATATGCAATTTTGCAGTTTGTCTGGTAAACCTTTTGCCTAGTTCTCTAGAGTAGTCACTTTCGTTCCTTTTCGATTCCTTAAAAGAAAAGTTCCATCTGAGCACTTGTCCTTCCAGGCTCATTAAACCTCGAAAGAGATAGAGACCTTTTCGTCCTTTTCTCGACTCTTGAAACATGAAAAGGTCCAGTTTTGTTCCTGTGTCATAAAATTTATTGCCCGTGAAATATTCTTGGTAATAGTTCAAGTTCTTGGTTACAGTACGAGTGTTTTTAAGGCTCGTTCTCGATGGAAACTTTCTCCAAGTCTACTGGCCAAGGTCCTCCCCCAGATGGAAATCCTGGTCAGTTTCCACCTTTTGGAAATGCTGGTGCTCCATATATGGCAACATTGTCCTTGCCTGGGTTAACCATTGGTTTGCCCATTTTGTTGTTTTCAACCTCGGTGGTTCCAAGTTTCATGACTCCTATTCCACTGTCTCCTTTGTCTGCATCACGACACGATGATTCCAAGGTTGATCCTATGCCTTATTCCCCTGTTTCTTCACCATCATCTCCTCCTTCGCCTGGTGAAAGTTCAACATCTAGTGACCAGGAGACTAAGAAGAAGATGAAGATGAAGAAGAAGAAGAAGTCTGATAAGTGTGAGGCCACCTGTGCAACTATTGCTTCGAGTACATCTCAGGTCAGAACACCTCCTACTCCTCCGTGGAAGGTTAAGTTTCCTTGTAAATTGTGCAAGGGTGACCATCTTCTTTGTGATTGTCCTGACATTCCTAGGATATTAGAAGTATGGTCTCATGATCTGGCTCATCCCTCATCGTCCTTTTAAGCTCATGTTGATGTTCAATCCTCAACTAGCAGCGCTTAGAAGAAAGGGAAGATTCAATTCCCCTATAGACTGTGTGAAGGCAACCATCCCCTTCACGTTTGTCCACTCATGGATAAAGCTTGCGCCATTTTGGAAAGTCTTACAGCCTCTTTGCCTCCACTTCCCATTGGTTATCAAAGGCTCTCTTCAAACCCTCTCCCGGTTGATAAAGAGATTAACTTAGACTCTTCTCTTGTTTGCCCTTCTCTTCTCGAACCTGGCTGTGCTCAGCCTATTCCTAACCAACCATTGGTCGGAGAGAGTGTTGACTTGGATTCACCACCAGTGGTTCACTCTGTTCCCAAAGAACATCATGATTATACTGCTCATGTTCTTCTTGTCTCGTCAGATTCTCCTGAGTTCGATAATGACCCTCCTATCCCACTTGATTCAGAGAGTCCTTCTTCGGTTCCTGTAGAACATGGGGGCAATCATATGATACCCCCACTAAGTAGTTCGACTGTTTCTTTTGACTAGAGTCACTTGACTACTTTCCACCTTCCATCTTATGTGCCTTTCTAGATTACAGTACATGCCTATAATAAGGCAGTACCCGGCACTGTCTTGGATGAAGGTGCATCGGTTAGCCTCATGCCTTTCACTACTTGGCAAGCTTTGGGCTCGCCACAGCTTGTGCCGGTCACACAAAATCTGTTGGCATTTGACGGAGGAACCAGTCAACCTTTAGGGATCCGTCCGAAGTTCCGTGTTACTTTGGAAGGCAAAACCATCTATATAGACGTGATGGTTGTCCAAGGTGCTTTAGATTTCAGTATTCTCCTTGGCCGTGATTATATCTATGCCATGGGAGCTCTTGTTTCTTCACTTTTCCGTGTGGTTTGTTTTCCGCACGATGGAAGAATGGTGACTATTGATCAATTTTCATTCTTTAGTCACCCAGTGCCTTCTGTACCACCATCATCCCCCATTGGTTCTCATCCGCAAGCAGTACCTTCCTTTCCACACGTCAATTATGTGGCTACCCATTCCGTCTCTGCCTCTACTGATGATCATGTAGATGGTCTCATACATCATGTACTGGGGGCATTGGAACCCGATCTGTCATTGGTGTCTAATGACGTGTTTCTCCCGGAGCATGCTTCTTCCATCCCGTGAAGACCTCGTGGGAGCCATGTTCTCATATGGCCCATGAACAAGAGTACGAGGATAGTTTGTTCTTGTGTCAACCTTGTTAAAAAATGAAACAAGGAGTGACGAGCTTAGTTCCCAATCTTGTGTCAAGCTCGTTAATAAATGAATCAAGGAGTTCTAAGGAGAGTTCTTTTTTTTGTGTCAACCTTGTTAAAAAATGAAACAAGGGTTCTGAGGATAGTTCTTTTACTGTGTCAAACTCATTAAAAAATGAAACAACTCCCTTTTCCAAATTGAGTCTTGGATTAAGATCTCTTAAAATCCAAGTCGAGTCTTTCCCAGATCTCGAAAGTGAACCTTCATTCAATCCACCTAGTTGAATGCAATGAAGCTTAGGGGGCATGCACCTCGATTTGCGTCATTATGCTGGGGGCATGCGAACTTATAACAAGCATAGTTTTTCGTTTCAAGCTTGTGTAAACATGAAACCGAATCCAAGCAGAGTTCTCCATGGTTCAAGCTTGTGTAAAAATGAACCCATACCCGATTTACACCTCGTGATTGCCATTTTTATCCGCTAAATTCTGCTAGATGAGCCTTGGTTGCTTCGTTCCATCATTGCCATCTCTTTGGCTGATCATATTCTTTCACTTGTTTGTTTTTTCCTTTCTTGAGGGACCGCAGTGATGAGTGGTTTTATTAGCCAGTTTCTTGACCATTACATGTTTTGAGCAGTTCCACCATTTCTGGAACCAATTGCTACCCTTTATACCACTCGTTCCTCTAGGATAACTCTTCTTTAAGCTCTTTTCAGACTTATAAAAGACGAAAAGATTGTTGAGTTTTCCATTTTAGCTCGTTAAACAGAATAAAAAGGTGGTCCACTTTTAGCGCTTTTTTGACCGTATAAACATGAAAAGATCGAAGGACCTTTGTCGTTTCGAGTTCGATACTGGTTATGAAACGGAGTTTCTTCAATCACTTTTTTACCTTTTTGGATCAGGGCCACTAATTACAAAAAGTACTCCTTGATCGTAATGGTCAAGTGGTTCTCTCGAGTATTATTTTCTACTTTTTTGGGCTCGAGGGACACAAATTTACGAAAAAGGACCCCCCTAGAATTTTCTTTTCTGTGTCTTTTTCAAACTCTCTAACATGAAAAAGACTCTGATTTTTACCTATGTCGAACTCGTTAAACCCTAATGAAATTGGACTCGTCACCATGACAGGACTCGAGCTTCTACTCCCTAGGGCTTGTTAAACTATTACTAGGTTGGATTCATCCAAAGGACAAACTTATATATGCTATCCCCTTCAAGCTTGTTTTTCAAAAATAATTGGGGTACTCACCAACAATGGTGGAGGGGAATTTGGAAGTCGTCATTGGTTACCTATGGCAGCTAGTCACTCTTGAACATCAACACTTTTTCTTCTCATCAGGTTGGGATATCCTCACATCGTCATTGGCCTTCCAAGGTTTTGGGTTGACATTTTTCCTTATTCCATCTGATCCATGTTTTCTCCGTCAGATCTCCAATCCCTTGGTACCAAAATTCTGCCACATTCCAGAGTCGTGTCGCCGATATGTTCAAGAGTACAATCCTTCTGCAGTTCACACCCTTACCTCCTCCTCTGATGCTCTGTTTCACCATCTACCATTTGTTCCTTATCTTTCCTCGTTGATGGGGGAGACATTATGGCCATCCTGTGACAGATCGTCTCCCATCGACACCAGCTCATTATCCAGGAGATTGATCCAGAGATCCCTTTCGGTACCTTGGAGCTTGCATGCCTCAATGGCAAGTTCTTCGCACCTAAAAATAGACTTTCGTCATTGGTCTTTGATTGGGTGATTCCACGAGTGTTTGAATTCAACCCATTCTTCACACTTAGTGGATTATACTGGCCATACCTTCAAATCCATTATCATTATTGGTGGTTTCTCTCGCACTTTCTAACAATTTTCATTATTGACTGGTAATCAAGCAACTTTCTATCATTCTCAACTTCAGCAAATTTGTTCGCATGCTAGAATTTGTATTAAGATAGGTTAGGTTTTCAAGACCTCGAACTAAGCTTACATATGTTCAGGCTGCATGGATTGGTTCGTGATTACATACATGAATCTTTGATTGTATGGATACAACCATACCTGAGTCTTCATGGATGGCTGCGACCATACCTTTATCATTATATATGGCCTTATCAACTGGGTGGCTGCATCCATACCATAGACCAAGTTTCATATGTCTTTTGGATGGCTGCACCCATGCCGAGACTACATGTATTTCACTATCAGAGATATCATTTGTACTTGAGCCTGCATGTTCTTTAAGGTGGTGTTCCAGTTCGGTCATGGTTTCGTAAAGCATTTCACCCCTTCCACTCTCTTGGGCTTCATGCTTTACGGGGCATTTGTTACACACTAATTTGTTAATGTCCTCATCTCAGTCCCTCTGCTGTGTCATGTATCAAATACACATGTCCATATCTCCCCACTTATGCAAAAAGATTAAACAGTGCTCTCTGATGCTGAAGAACTGACCCTTTTTCCCAAGTTTCTGCCTCATCGCGATTAAGCCATTAATATACGTGATGATCCCTTGTCATGAACAGTCTCCTTGCGACATTGTCACATGTGTACACTTGTTTCCTGCAACAGTATGATTTTAAGGCCCGACACGATGCTCTTAGCTACTTATTGCGACGATTGGTCTGCATGCATTGCCTCCTTGCTATGTCATCGCTGATACTTAGTTTATGACTAGCGACGATCCAAATTTGGTGAATTAGTTCAAAAATTCGACCTTCTGGATGTTTCTAGAGCTAGTTGTTGGGTCAGTTTGGGTCACTTTTCCACCTCTAGGATGGTGGTTCCACCTTTTATTCAACCTCCCTTGAAGATAAGCTCCCTCTCCCTCATTTCTTGGAGACTCCTTCTATAAAAGCACTCACCATTGCTATGATTTGAGAGTTTTGGAGTTCTACAGTGCTAGCTAGTTCTTTTGAGTTTGGTAGATAGCTTTGTTGTGAGTGTGACAAGTGTGGGATTGCTAATATTTTGATAAGAGGTTTTGGAGTGCCTTAACCTTGTATTAGAGCTTGTGAGTGGGAGAGAGATATCATTTATTTGGGAGACTCATTCTTGAGAGTGAATGCTTGAAGAAACATACTGGCTGGACCCTCCGAGAAGGCTTGCGACGTCAAGACTTGGTTGTAAGCTTTTCTTTTGATTCATTTTAATACAATCAATGATGATTTCCTATATCTTGTGTACAATTTACTTGATAGCTTATGATTTCTTGACTTTATAAGTAAATAGATCATTATTGTTCTCAGTTATGTGCTTTGTTGTTTTCTTGTGGTGTTTCAGGTTGATTTCTCATCAAGGAGAAAGAAACGGAAGCTAGAGCAGCGCAATGAAACTCCATCAACCACCGGTTTGAGGTAGGCCTCCAATGATGACTATTTAAGGGAACTGATTGTTGTTTTGTCATTGTTGTGACTAGACTCACTCTAGGGCTAGAGGGGTTGCCTCTATCCGCAAAGGGAACACTTTCCTTTATCACAACACTATAGTTTTTAATTATGATTATCATGATTGGAATTTAAATTTGGATTGTGTGACAACATAGATACTAGTTGAGGCCTGTCACAAGTTATTTTTCTGCCAAGAAAAGAAACAACGTGACTTGATCCTTGTCATTGTTAGTGTATATGGATTTAAAGACAATGAATTTTTTTAGGAGTTGCATCAATATAAGAAAAACCCATGGTTTATACCTTATCTACAATGATGGCTAAACAACGATTAGAATCTTAGTTTCTCAAGCAGCTGCAATAATATTTTCACTTTGGAGGGCGGAGGAGACTTTTTAGGCATGTGGTACAATAATCAAAGATGAACTAAAGATAAAATTAGCTCTATAAAATATTTAATTGAACTCCAAAAAGAGTTGTGGGAGGTGCATAATTTCCTATGCCTCTTATGCATGTTCCTCTTTCCACAACATCCCCATTTTGGCACTCCCACACACATCTCCCTTTAGAACATTTCTTTCATACATTTTCATCAACAACACTTCTACAGAACTCGACTATAAATTAGTTATTTCCATATTGGTTCCAATTTCTGTAAAGTGGCGGAACTTACCTTTTTATCTTCAACATGCAATATGAATTGTTCACCTATGCACTTTAGCTCTGCATGTATATTGCTTTGATATTATTTAACTCATATATGACTTACCTTTGCACATGTCTTATTGCGCACATCCTTTACTTGAGAAACTATTGCAATAATATTTTCACTTTGTAGGGCAGACGAGACTCTATAGGAAGTTGGGTAAATACTCAAGGAAATCTCTATAAAATATCTAGTTGAATTCCACAAAAGCTTGTCAAATATGGGAAAGGTTTGAACATCTCTTCGACTTCTACACATCTGTACACATTCAACCCTTGGCACATTTCTTCCACACATTTCCATGTTGCACAACACTATTTCCGAATATGATTATAAATTAATTATTTGGTTCCACTTTCCTACAGAGCGGTGCAAATGCCATTTTTTACTTATGCATTGTTTGCATATGCATTTTAGCTTTGTACATATCTTGGTTTCACAGTCTTTAACTCATACATTCTTTGGCTATGCACATGTCAAATGAGGATTAACGCAATGTATCACAAAAATTGTGTTGATTTCAGGATCTGATTATTTTATAAGAAAGAAAAAAAAAATCACAACATTATTCAAATTCTATCATCCAAATACAACTAAAAAAAGATGACTTTTTGTTATAATAAATTGCCCCATTTGTATTTGTAAGTTTCTAATATTTTGAAAAATATTTTTTCTGATTCCATTTTCACTATATTCAATTGAATTTTAAACTAACTAAAAACCATAGGTTTTCTGGGCAGCTGGAATATGATAGCTTGCTCCATTGCTAGCTAATGTTTTGATTGACTAGATTTGTATTCAATATTTACATGTTTATTTTGATGTTTAATCTAAATTCCAATTTACAAGCAGTGAATTCAAGAAATTTCGAGTTGTGCCTGCATTAAATAGACTTATCTTTATTTGGTATTGGAAATACAAAAAATTCATGACATTCAAAGATACCTACACATTTATTTAGAATTTGTATTCAATGGTTAATGTTTTTTTTTTTTAAAATAGAATTAACTTTGTTGCTTAAAAAAAGAAATACAACAATTGCATATATAAAATTCAAATACTTACTAGTTAAGCATAATAGCCAATTCTAGATATGGAACAAATGGAACCTGACTTCAGTTAATATATTCATTATTATAAATATTTATATCATAATCATATAATCATATTCTTGCTATATTGTAAAACAAAGTCCTTTTGTATAAATAATATTTATTTTTACATGTCTTTTACATGTATGAGGTCTATAAAAAAATTCCCAACAAACTCGTTTGGTTATTTTGTATTTTCTTGTGCAATATTGTTGTTGCATTGTGTTATCCTTCTATCAAATTTCCAAATTCTATGAAAATGTAACATAGTTTTATTTCCTCCACTACAAGGAAAATACCTTCTAGTGGAGATTATAATGGAGATTTTTAGTGTTATAGAATTTTAAAAAATTGTCAAAAAAACATCTACTAAAACATTTGTTTGTGGTAGTGGATGTTTTAATAGAGTTGATAACAGAACTTAATCACAACTAAAAAAATCTGGGCAGATGGAGGTTTTAGCGGATGTTTTTTAAGTAGCGTGCTTAATGGTAAAAAGGATTGGTGTGCTACCAACGTAAAAGCATTAGTGTTTTAAATTTAAATAAAAGCATTTGGGAATTGAATGAAAAAAATCAGTCCCTAAAAAGTGTACCACCTCGGTGCTTATGTCTGGGTCATACTTTTCAAGAATGACATTGGTCTAGGCAAAAAAATCTTACAGTCCCTATGCTTTTATTTAAATTTACAAAACCGACGCTTATGATTTGTACAAAAGTACCAATGTACTACTAATATAAAAGAACTAGCGTTGTTGATTTGAATAATGCACTAGGGTTGGAAACAATTTTTTGGAGCACTAGGGCATTTCTTCTATGAAAGCACCAATCCTTTAAGAATTATAAGGCACCAGAACGTACAATGTATGATACCATGCATCGAGGTGTTAAATGCAAACTATATTTCTACTTGAAAAGTATAACAACCCAGTGCTATGTTTTTTCCAAACGCCCTAGTGTTGTACATTTCAGAAAAGGCACCGATCCATGCAAAATATTCTTGTCGTACCAGTGCTTTTACGTAATCTACTACACTGGTGGATATTTATTTTAGAGATGCAATGTGATTTTTGTATGGGATACCATTTTTTTATTATTTTAAATATCGTTGCTGAAAATTTCATATTTAGAGCAGTGCACATTAATATACGATGTCTCGATATCCATTTTCTCTTTTCTAGAAACATCGATCTATGACAACGCAATTATTGTGATTTTTTAAACCTATTATTCATCGAAAAATCAACATATATCTTATAACAATATTCATATAAATTAAATTTTGATTAGTACATTTTTATATGATGTTTCGATAAATTTGTTATATCTTCATATTTCACATCTCTTCATTTAATATTTAATCATCCATATATTTAATCAATGGTGTAACATTTCACAGTGACATTGGACAACGCAATAGAATAAATTAAAATGTATTTTATTAGATATGAATAAGAGGCTCTTTGTCATACAAAATGGGATAGGTGTTGGTAACCCATTGTCTTTCAATTGGGACACTCTGTCCATTACATTAAATGAAATGTATGATTTTCACAGACAATTATTTCAAAAAATACAATAGCTTGCATTAATATCCAAATATATCATCTTTCTTCGTTGGAACTGTTTACAATGCTTGAGCTACTTCCATGACTTGGGTTATTTGGATGAATGTTTTATTGATTGCATCGATTAGTTTCATATTCTTCAAGTTCCATATACAAACGTAAAAATAAAGTGTAATGAGTGTATCTACATTAGTTATAATAATGAAAATTGAAATAAATAATATACATTAATGTAAATCGAAAAGCAATGTACCATAGCAATAATTGAGTCTTGAAATATACACATTCTTTCAAAACCAAATCTCGCGCCTTCTTTTAACAACTCTCTTGTTGGCATAGTTCCATACTTTGTTTTTTGCAAGTTTTATAACCCATAATAAACCTTAGATTCAATTTAAAGGATTTTTTTGTTTTATTAATTATAAACTCAGAGAAGTAAAACAACATAGATACTTACAAATTCCACAGTTAATTTTTGATATGCCAACATATACTAACAACCCATATTTAACCCAATGTCAATCAATTTTTCCTATGACTTTTCTTTGTATGTTGGCACCTATTTGAAGACATTCAAGGATGGTTGATGTAAACAACTTAAAATATACAAAAAATGAAATCTTAATTTGTTATAAAGAAATAATGACAATTAGTCACAAACTCTGATATCAACTATTTTCGTCCTTGTCGTCTTGTTTTATTTGCTGAATGGGTTCCATTTTATTTTATTTCCTGCAAGAAAATACTTGAAAATTAATATTTAATACTAAATCATTTGTGTATATGTATCTAATGGAAAATTTTAATGATTGCATACATTTGAAGCACGTTTTTGTTGATATGGCTCCTCCTGTGATACCATTATGCTCATTCTTTGACCATCTCCTTGTACACTTTTTTGGAAATTCCTACAAGCATGTTTTAGATATCATCTCATTGATCCTTTAAGAGTTTGCATAATTTTCATAAAAAATAAATAAACTATTTTTATATTGATATATGAAAAATAAATATAACAAAATTGATATTAACATAAGAATGCGTTGTATATGTATAGTTCTAGAAAAACATTTTAATTAGGAATATTACAGGCCTCATTGACCATTTCTTTGGAAATGCTTCATGTATTTTGAATATAATTTGGTTCTTGTAATCATTGGATTGATTTCTATATTGTAAGTGGAAAGTATGTCTATATGTTTATTCCACTATATCCCTCATAGTTTTGTCAAAAAAATCTCCCCTTTAATTAACCTACAACACCACTCCAGATGAGCTAAAGACCAATTCATCGTCATTTACATGTTCTATAATTTTTTTTCTTGGAACGACATTCTTTTCCTTCATTGTTTGTTCTTGTAGAATGTTAAACATATGTGAATTCATATATTGTTTGAAACATGTTATCTAATATTCTTAAGTATATTATTAGTGAACATTCAAAAGACAAAAACTCACATTGAATACTATTTTTTCATTCACTCGATTCATCCTTCTACAATTTTTCCATCAGGCTTTTACGCTCAGTTCCATCTTGTCCTGATGATGAAACACATTGGATGGTTCGAAATGCTTCGATAAATTATCTCTAATGTGATTTCTTTGAAAACATTTCCTAACACATAAATAATATTATTGAGCTTCCTCATTTTGTGGCTTTGCATGACATACATTAACCAATACATATTACTTAAACTTACATATAGTTCAAAATATTAATTTTGTAAATAATTTACAAAGAACTTTCCTTTTCTGTTTTTTCAGATGTCCTATCATTATGTCGATCATTATTTTTGGTACTTGAGCACTTCTCAAACATTTGTTTTTATCAATATAAAACATGTACCATTCAATACAAACACTATTAAATATATTTTATAAATAAATCACATAATTTTCAGCCAAAAAGAGCTCTGGAAATCGGTGCACTTATGTGCATAAAAGCACCAATGTGTTTAATTTATTAAACACATCAGGCATTTAATTATTGAGCACTGAAAACGAATTTTTTTATATAAATAACGTTAAATTGTGACAATCTGATATGTAACGATAAAAACATCGCTATCATAGTGAAGAACGAAAAAAAAAAAAATTAAAAAAAAATAAAAATAAATAAAAAATAAAAATAAAAAATACAAGTTTTTTTGACTCAATGGTGTTATTTGTCATAGGTGGACTAGTGCGTTATATAAAACATGGTGCACTGGTAAATATAAGCCATTAAAAAAAATAGAAAGGGCCACTAAGATTTGGATCTGATTCAACAACTGGTCCCCATGCTTTACTTGTCAACAACATTATATATAGTAACACAAACCCATTAAATTTGAAAGCCCTAATTGTGAAGTGAGAGAGGGAGTTAAACCCTAGGGTGAAATTTTGCAGTCACATAGGCAAGAAGAAGCAAGGGTTCAAGGTAAGTATTGATTTTTTTCGTTCTAAATTTTGATTAAATCTAAAAAGGAATAGAGACTGTAAGAAAATTTATTAGTAAAATAGATAGTAAATTTTTTACTATGCATGGTTTTTTTCTTCTGAATTTTAATTAAATTTAAAAAAATTTGTAAAAACAAATATTAGTAAAATGAACAGTGAAATTTAAAAATTTTACAATGCAATTCTTTGAGTGAAGCGCCATACCTTTCAAATTTTTATCTTCTGAATCTATTGTTCCAAAATATTTTACTGCTCCACAGTGCTCCCAGTGTGTCTCTCTTGCAAATATCTCTTTTAATTAAATCTAATAGAAATTATAAAAAAAATATCAGTAAAATCGACAATAACTTTAAAATTTTTACTATGCAGGGTTTTGAGTGAAACACCACACCTTTCAATTTTTGATCTTTTGAATAGTCCTATTGTTCCAAAGTATTTTAGTGTTCCACAATGCTCTCAATACGTATCTCTTACAAATATCTCCTTTGAAATTTTTGGAAAGTAATGAAATAGTGAATAACTGCTTACTATTTAAAATAATTTATGAAACTATATTTCAAAAAATAAATTACGCTCATTTTTCAATTTGAAAAGAACAAGTGTGTGTTTTTTCTTCACTTTTTCTGAACATCGGTTCATTTCATGGTAAAACTCACTCGTGCATTTATGAGTAATACACATCGATTAAGATAAGTTATTGGTGTGCTAAATTTTTATAACACATCGATATGATATAATTCTTTTTTATTTCTGAAATCCTCGAAACTGGTGCAATTATTATTTTAATGCATTGGTGCAATTATTACTAAAACACATCAGAGAGATTAGTTTTAGAAGATCACTGATATGATATAATTCCTTTTTTCTATTTTCGAAATCTTGGATACCGGTGCGGTTATTATGTTAACACATCAGTGCTATTATTATTTAAACGCATCGGTGAAGATACTTTTACAAGAGCATCAATATGCTTTAAAAGTTATCTGAATTTTTATTTTCATATAAAATGGCATATTCATCTCAAATTATATTTTAAGATGCATCCACATAAGTTACAGTAGTTCATAGTATACATTTTTTGCATAAAGTCACCTTATTCTTTAAAAATGGTTTGAAAACACCCCACTACTTTAGGTTACACCACACTACTGCAGGTTACACCCCACTACTATAGATTGCACCCCACTACTATACCTCCCAATAATTCCCCCATCAGTTGGAACTAGTTTAATTGACTTTAACTCAGTTAGACTGAATTAAATAATTACATGTCAAAATAAACTCAACTAGTGCTTGTAATTGTAGGAGACATACTACATGACTATAGTTAGACCCTCAACTTGAATTAACTAAGCTAACTAAGTCAAATGAACTTAGTTAACTATTATAAGTTATCATGAGATGTGGAATTACAATTTATTCCCAATTTAATTCAAGGACAATTAAATTATAATTTTTTTCTTCGTGTTATTTTTAACATTTATTGTTGCTATTTTCAACACTCCCTCTCAACAAGAAATGAATTCAACTCTATCCCAATCCGGTACATTTGGAATGTTTTGCATGTAACTCTTGTCACTGTTTTTGTTGCTACTACAACATCTGCAACAAAAAATGCATCCAAGCAAAATAAACTGAATCAATTGTGTCTGCAACTGTCTACTAGGAAAAAAATGTGTTGCTGTTGAATCTTCTGTTGAGCCTCCTTCTCTACTATCAATACTGCTCTGCACTCCTTAGTATATGACTGACACTAATCCTCCTGATACTAAATATTGTGGGCCCCTGTAGCAAGGTAATTATCCATGAGACAAAAAATACCTCAATAGATCCTTCCCAAATTATGAAACTCTTGGACTAATGTTTCATATCGCCCCACCTCACAATTGGAGGTATGGATGCATGTGCTCCCTCTGCCCACTTGGCTCGAATGTTCCCCCTACTAGAGGTATTTTCTTGAGTGAATGTCTCCACTCAGTTTCCTCTCTGCTTCTCCAATTGTAGCTGCTGCACAACTTTTTGTGATTGCTTCTGACACTGGATGTTGAGAGGTAATTCATGCTCCCTATCAAACACAAAGTTTATAACCTTTGCCTTGCTCCTCAAGGGTTTTCATGCATGAGCTAAATATAATCTACACATACTATTGTTGCTACTTCTCTGCCACTGCTTCTATAGTGTTGCTACAACAACTGCAATAACGAGTTTGATCTCTCGAGATCTTGAAGTACTAGCTTCCATAAGGATGCTCTCTCTTAAACTAAACTCCCTCTGAGTTTCATTCTCCCTTTGGGAAATATTTTGTTCCTCAATCTACCAATAGCAATGATCGCAACTCCTTTTTGTGTCACTAAACATTGGCTCACGGATTTTCCCACTAGTAGCCTTCTTGCTCCATTAAGAAGTCTGCACATAGGGTCTTCTGGATCTACCCTAAACTAGAGCTCCATTACCCTGCAAATTCTATTCACTAGCAAGGATAAATTTGAATTCTTCTCTTCTATTGTAATTTCAGCTCTGATACCATGTAGAAAATCCTTGTAAATTCAATCTACTTATGTAATATGCTAAAACAAAAGACTTGAATATACTCTACCCATCAACAGAAACAATTAAACGATCATGAAATCACGAAGCATACAAGAGAAAGAATTAAATCAACATATTACACAATGATTTCATGGGGAAAGACACAACTAAAAACCCTTGTTATCTGTATATTTCATTAGTCAGAAAATATGAGAAGATTATAATTCTTTGCTCAAGCCCAAGCAACCTTTGCTCTATCTCTATCTTTCTCACTGCTTCCTAGGCTGACTCTGGCCAACAGTTAGCCAATTTCATAGCCTTCCAAGATCCTACTTCCTTGGCGTTTTTCAATGAGGAATTAAGCCCTTATTTAATAGGAATTTTCCTCCATTGGATTGTGCAGTTCCTTTAGGCTCTTACTCTAACTGCATGTACCATATGTACAATCTGGATAATTATACAACTGATAGTACACTCTCCCTGAAATCTAATCTCAACTGCGTCTTTCTATGATTTGACATGCATGAGTTAATTATGACTGAATCTTCATTTTACTGGTTGATCACTGCAGGCAGCACCACACTACACTTTAGGCAACACCCCACTACTATAAGTTATGCCCCAGTACTGCAGGCTGCACCCCACTACTGGATGTCCCACTAATTCCTCCATCAGTTGGAACTCGTTTAACTAACTTTAACTCACTTATACTGAATTAAATAATTACAACTCAAAATAAACTCAACTAGTGCTCCTAATTATAGGAGACACTATGCATGACTCTAGTTAGACCCTCAACATGAATTAACTGATCTAACTAAGTCAAATTAACTTAGTTAACTATTACAAGTTTTCATTAGATGTGGAAGTACACTTTATTCCCAATTTAATTCAAGGAAAAAAAGAAATTAGGATTTTTTTTCTTAATGTTATTTTTAACATTTTTTGTTTCTATTTTCAACACAACCCCTCTCTTTAGACCTGATGGCCAGTGAAGGTCTACCTAGCTGGGGACAATGATGTTACTGTACAACTTGAAATAAAATTCTGGCATGTCTAATGCATGTTTCTCGACAATATTGAGGTAATTGACCATGATCAAGTCCCTTATATTTTGAGAAATCTTGTCACACAATCAACATTGAAAATCATCAATTTTATGAACGTTAAATATCGACATTTTACATTTATGTTGTCCACTAGCTAAAGGTTATTCAAAGAGAAGGGTCTTTTGAGTGATAATGACTTTCCTAGTAGTTGTGAAGATGCAAATCAATTGTTGAAAATGTTGGTTGTTGAGTACATATCATATCATGCAGGTGAGAATGATTGTATTCTATATAGAGGAGAATATGAAAACAAAGAGATATGTCCAAAATGTGGGCATGAAATGTACCATAAAAAAAAAGGGTAAATCACATGGTCCTCCTCATAAGATATTAAGGCATATGCCTATAATCCCAAGGATTCAAAGGCTCTTTAGTTGCAAATATTTAGCTATGTTATAGGGATGACATGCCTCACAAAGACGTGAGTTGGGATTTATGAAAATCCCAATAGATTCATTAGCCATGAAGCATATAGAGGATACATGGCCCAAAGAATTTAAGGATCAAGTACAAAGTCTATGACTCAGCATAGCCATGGATGGTGTAAACCCATATTCCCTCTAAAACACAAACTATTATGTTTTCCCTTTAGTAGTGATAAATAATAATATCCCCCCATGGTTTTCCGTGAAGAATGAACATATTATGTTGGCTCTCATAGCCCTTAGTAGAAGACAAGTGAAGAATATATATGTCTACTTACAACCATTAGTAAATGAATTAATAGAATTATGGGAAGGGTTACATGTATATGATGTATCAAGACCCATCGCAAAAGAGAGGAGTTTTACATTATATGGCATATGTGGTTACACCATACATGATTATCAAGGATTAGGAGTTTTCTATGGTAAATTACATGTTTATTGATTTGTTTATATATGTAACAATATTGTTTCACATATTAATCTAATTTGCTGCATTTTTTCTGATGTTCGTGATCACTAATGTGACATGTGTTATACAAAAATTTTCCAAGTCTTGTAACAAAAGGGTATCATGGATGTAAATTTTGTGTACCTTCTATAAAGGCTAAGTGGTACAACCACCTACTACAAGGTATGCCTCCTAGAAGAAAATCCTTACAGATGAGCAACATTCACTTTCAATGGTGAACTGGAGAGAACCCAAAGGTCTACAATAATGACACTAGTTAAATGGCTTAGAGCATATGATAGAGAGAAGGATAAGGAGATTACAGAAATGTTTGATTCAAATGGGGAGCCTATGTTCGATGAACTATAATTATTTGACACCTATGTTGAGAAATTGCACATTAGGATGAAAAGGAAATATTCCTTTTATGAGCTCCCATATTAGGAGCATCTTAAGATTGCCCACTTTCTAGATCCCATGCATATATTTAAAAAAAATTCATCATTTTTATGGAGGCACATATCATCGAAAGAAAATGACACATTAGTTGTTAGGAGAGATATTATTTCTTCGAAAACTAAAAAGAAACATTGTCCAATTCAAGAAAGTAGAGGAGAGGTTGGTCCCTTTTAGTCTTTCAAAGAAGGTGATGCCCCATGGATTTTAAAGAAAGATGATCTTTCTTTGGCAAAGGAAGTTATAATGGGTGTGAAGGTGCCTTATTTATATAGGTATTCACTATGATGCTACTTCACTTTGGAAGACCATTTTTTGGGGTTGAAATCACATGACCATTTGAACCTTCTAAGAGTACGTATGTTAAAAACATGATTTTATTATTTTTTATTATTTTTATGCAATGGGATAAAATATAATAATTTTTTGTATGTGTTTACTTTGCAGTGTCATTATCCTCTTCTTGTGCATGGGTGTTTGAACCATGACTTCCCCCAAGACCTACGATGTGTCATACCTAAATTATCTACATTTGTAGATTAGATCACATAAATGGAGATTCATATGACTAACATTCCATGGTGGCATCAAGAATAACTAAGATTTCCTGTATGTTTAACAAGTAATTTCCGATGAGTTTCAAGGACTTTCAAGTTCATTTTCTAATTCACCTAGTAGATGAGGTTGAAATAGTTGGGTTGGTTTCCTGTAATTGGATGTTCTTCTTAGAGAGGTACATGAAGAAATTGAAATGTTTTGTTCACCAAAGGGAAAAACCCGAGTGGTCTATGGAAGAGGGGTACATATTGTATGAGTCGTTCTATTATGCCCGTAAGTACATCAAGCAAATCGACAACACACTAGGTGCAGTGATTTGGGACGAGAAAAGGGATGAAGATAAAGGAGAAGGGGAGCTTCTCCAAACGAATGGAGAAAGGTACATCATAAAGAGTAGGTGACTTATCATTTTTCAAATTTATACATGATAACTATTCAAACTAAGCTTCATAATGCATAGTTTGATCTCATACATCAACGAATTCAAAAATTGAATCCATCAACAAATTCATTCTTTACAATTTGGAAGTGACACAACCATGGGTCGCATTGTATGAAAATAAGAGGAGGAAATGACACAATGACATGAAATAATTTAAATGGTTGAATGGTAGAAGTGTGTCATATCCTAAGCATTTAAAATAAAATATTTTAATGGTATGCCCTAATAGTTGGGTTGTTGACCAAGTTAGATATAAATACAGTGCATCTGGTCATTACCCACGTGTTGAGGAGGATGCACTAAACATACATATTGGGTGAAACAACTCTATAATAATCTATTTTTGTAAATTTTTAACTTAATAATGCACCATTGAATTGTAACATCTATATTTATATTATAATTATGTTCAGGTTATTATACTCATGACACTTTGATTTTTTCACTTTTTTATAGGTGCATTTGTTCCATCTATGTGGAATATGGATATAATTTTCATATGGAGGATGTTGATAATGGATGCATAACACAAGGCTCAGGAGTGGAAGTCATGTTTGACCAATCTAGTCGTGCTAACTACCACAAAAAACATAATACAAGGGACATTAGGTTACATTAGAAATATACAATAGATCATTGAAGTGGAATATTATTTTTAGGTTCAAGTGGTGGGAAACCTTTGATCAGAATAATTTAAAGGAAGATAGCAATAGTGGGATGATATCTATCAACTCTATAAAGATGTGTCATAAAGGTGGGGAGACTTATGTTCTCCCAAAACACTGCAACCAGGTGTTTTTTACCTAGATGTGTTAGATAGGTATTGGTGGTTTGTATTAAGACATGGCCCTAGATTAAAACATATTTTTGAGAACAATAGTGTTATCATTCCAAGCGAGGAAGATAATCAAGGTGATGACAATGGAGAGTGATATTTACTTGTGTTATTTCATCATTTATATTATTGTTGTATGTTTTTGGTTTCTTTATTTTGCAAATTATATTGGTTTTTATTCAACTTGCTGGAATTTTATATAATTGGTAAGATTCACAAATGTTTTTACACATTTTTTTCAGTGGAAACATTTTTACACTTAAAACTAAGTATTTCCAATTATGTAATTTATCATTTAAAAGTTAAAATTTTAACATATCTACTTAATTTTTTTAATTCTTTTTTATAGTAGACTTCTTATATAGGCTTTGGATACACATCATGATGGAAATTTTAAGCACATGATATCAATTTTGTACTCTTTTTCTGTATTTTTGTGACCCCAAACATATATTTCTAATATAAAACATTTTCTACCCTAGATAATATGAAAGTCCATTTCAAAAGGTGACCACTCCATTAATAATGCTTATTTATAACTATATTATTTTAAGATATCATTCTAAATATACTCATTATCTCCTTTCTCAAGTGACATTGTGAGTATCAATCTAAAATAACTCACAAAGTGATAGAAAGTGGAGAATGAAAATTGTATTTGTGTTATATGTGTACTAAAAGACCTACTCCAACCATCTTCAAATTTTTTCAATATAGTAAAATAACCTCCCTTATTTTCGATATGAAACATATCTCCATAAATATAAATGTTTAAAACATCATGTACAATATCTACGATAATATGGATTCAAAGTGACAATCCTTCTTAAATAGGAAAATGAGAAGAATATGTTAAAACAAAGAAAATAGGGAATTTGCAAACAACATTGAAGATTTATTTTAGAAAGGTTCATAAGAGCACTCCATGATTTTGATAAAATAATTTTATTCTTCCCTTCTTCACATAAAAATGGTTGAGATGAAGGAATTAAAGAGAAGGAATGTACAATTAGATGTTAGATATTGGTTTATTAATCATTTCACATGTTTTTTATTCAAGTTTATATCAAAATCAATATAAATCATGTAGTGATAAATCTACGAGGACTTTAACAATGAAATAATTGTGTATTAATATGTATGATTAAATTCTTGACATGGCAGGTAAACTCATGTTTACTATATTTAAATTCTAGTTCTTGTAACATTATATAAACTAAAAGGAGGTCTTATGTGCATGTGTAAAACATTGAATACATATTTTTGTGGACCATAAGAGAAACAAGTGGGCTTACATGGATGCATGAAAGGTTTTACTTTTTTCTTCATGGATAATGGAAGATTTTTTGCTTTTTGTTTTCAATGGTAATTATAAATGAAAGTTGAATTGATAAATATTTTATGGCTAAGAATTAAATGATAAATAGTGTGATGGTGATTAAGAGACATTTATTTGACTTTCTTATAGCCCTGGTGATGCATTTTTCTTTCCTATTTAGATTATGTGAAATAAATATATATTTTTATGTATTTATAAGTAAATTATTTAATGTAGACATGTCTTTATCATTGTAAACATGACGTACTAGCTAGGAGAAATGTGAAAACATGAATTTTAGTGACTATCTTGTGATAAGTATGTGGAAAAAATAATATTTCTTGAGTTATTCATTAAAAAATAATCAAATATATTATTTGTCAAAAAGTTAAATCTAAATTTTTGTATTATTTAAATCATATTTATTATTAAAAAGGATAAATTTAAACCACACTAAGAACCAAAATAACACCAAAATGTTATATCTTTATTATTAGAAAAAAATCACTTGTCTCTTTAAGGGAGAACTTCTAATAGAGCAAATCCCCAACTACAAGTAACTTCACAAGCTTTATTTTACATTTCTTCCTCATAATTAGAGGGAGAAATTTGTAATATAAATTGGTAAGAGTTGCGATAAATATTAAATTTAAATTGCTTGAAACTCTCATAACTTTAGTGATCAAATAAATTTTATTAAAATATAGTTTTTTAAGTTATACAAAATCTAAATTAATTATTAAAAAAATTGACTTAAGCTTTTTAAATTTAATAATAGATTTAATTTTATAAACTAGTATGGATCCATCTTAACAACAGATTTACCAAGAGTTGAGAGGGATCAAATCTCACTATATGAAAATCTGTTTTTAGAATGCAAAACATGAAAAAATATGTACATGTCAAAAGGTTTAATCTCTTTTAGTGCTTCATAAATCTATTATTAAGATGTATCTCTAGTGGTTTTCTATCTCTATATATAGACCATGTGTAATTTTTCATTGTTTAAATTGTATTTTTGAATAATTTATCATTATTAATATTTTATATTAAAAATTGAGTGAGTTACACATTTTCATCTTATTAAGAACTAGCTAAATTAATTTACCTTAAATTATTTGTTCCTTGTGAGTATTTAAATATTTTACTAATTATGTTAGAATGAATATGTATGAACTATCTAAGCAATAAAAAAATATTTATGGTAATTTTACAATTATAGTTTCAACCATATAAACTTTGTAATTTATAAAAATATCTAATTGCATTTCTTTTTAAGTCATTTTGCATGTAATTTCATATATAATTTTTTTATATAAGTTCACCAATACATAATCTATAATAAATATTAGTTCATAAAAATAAACATCACGATGATAACCATATAACAAACATAAATGTCATCTAAATACACATTCAAATTCGTTAGCGTCATGTAATTATGTACACCTCTAGCACATATAAACGCCATTAGCTAGCACACAAATCTAATAATCTAACTAGGCATCATCATTGTGATAACATCTAACTAAACAAAATCATTGTAATCTAACATCATCACCACACACATCCTCAAATATACATCTCATGTGAAATAACTTCTATCACATACACATCTATATGCAAGAACATTAAATGAACATATCTAAAATGAATTAACAATATACACATCAACACCAACATATAAACTAAGTACATCAACACAAATATATCAACAAGTACAAACAAGTCAAATAAATGCTATAAAATATCTGATAGAACAATAGTAGTGATATCCAACTTGTATGTAGTAGAAGACGATGGATGGTCAACTCCCTCAACAGACGAATTGTGAGGAAGTCAAACAATGAGGTGGAGGAGAAGGTGTTTGTTTTTCTCTGTGAATAGAAACATGAGGTAGTGGGCGATCATGAAGTGAATGATGAGGAGGTGGAGTACTGCTAGAAAGATCACCAACACCCTGATCATGATCCGATGGGGTAATACATCTGTGTGAAGACTGTGTATCTGATGCATGGCCATCCCAAGTAGGTGGAGTACTACTAGATGGATCACCACCCTAATCATCATGATCTTATGGAGAAGTATTGGGTGAAGACTGATGTGTATATGTTGCATTCCCATCCCTCCACGCTGCTAGTATCTTGGTAGCTCCAATGATATGATGCATAAGACTCATCATATCGCATAGACAATCCCTCAAGGGCTTTAGAAGCTTAGTATCTACCCTTATGTCTCGAGCACTCACAAGGAGGACTCCCTTCTCAACAAAAGGTTTAGAGAGTTGGTCGCAGTACTCCATCATGAATTTGACACCATCCTTATTCGCCCACATGCCCATGCTCATCTGCATATAAGGATGTTCCTCACCGTTCACGACCTCGACCATCTCTGCATCCCCCTTCCATGGTGGAGGAGGCATGCCCTGAAAAAAAGTACCGATGTCTACAAAATATATAGTACACAATAATAATTAAATAATTTAATAAAGAAAGTTAAAGAACGTTATAGAATAAATATTATTCTTATTAATTAAGATAATAAAATGAAACTAGATTGATTTAAATAAAACACTAATATTATCTCTATCATATGCAGGCTTATCCAGTGTGAAGAGGACGTTGGGACACTATCTCCAATCCGTCCCCATATAAGGACTCGACACTAATATAAACATTTTATCAACCTCACTAGCTAGTAGCCCCAGTGCCTCAGTAAAAGTCATGACCACTCACTCTAGAAAGCACCTCTTGGGCACCATCTCTCCCCACATGCACATCCACACCTCAATCATTGGCCGAGGAGGGTGATGGTCAAAGGTAGGCCTCATCTTCCAAAACCTCTCAAAAAATAAACCAAAAATATCTAAAGAAAAATGGAAGTTTTCCCTCCCATGTATCATAACACGAAATCTATCTAAATCCATACAAAAATATCATTAAAAAATGGCAAGACATCTTATACATCATGGCCTCTGCACCAAAGAATCAACATAAAACAAAATAGGGCAACTAATGCACTACCCATCACTAGTATAGTGTACAATGGTACTCTCTAATAGTGAGAGGCACTTAACCTCCTCTAGAACAAAAGAAGCAGTCCGTAGTTGTCCACTAGACACTTGAAAATATGATTGATGCACTACATGATCCCCAACATATCTTTGATAATAATCAAGCTAATACTCTACTACAACACCATGGGGGACATCAAGGAATTGGGGAAAATCCTCCCGTATGATGGATAGGCGAATGATGAAATAAATTCCCTCATTAGTGGGACCATACAATGTGTCAAGATTGATGTGGAAAGCTTGTTGGTGGACATCTAACTAATGGATTAGTTGTGGAAACAACCCAGAGTGCCCCTTAAGGGATGTAGCCTCCTTATAGTACTTAAGGAGGCCTACATTCCTCAAGAGGACCTGGGTTGTTGCGATAATATGGTGAGGGTATAAATCTCTCTCCCTTTATCGTGCCTCCCACAATTGAACCATATTATATTGATCTACCATTTTCTCTTGTTGTTGTTGCTCCTACCTCTGTCAATGTCTCTGCTACATGACTTACATATAAAATACATCAGCCTCATACATAAAACATAATGTTTTTAATTAAATTAAAAATTTGTTTATAAATATGGACATATAACATTAAAATAAAATAAAAAAACATCCTCAGTGTGCCAAAAAAATAGTAATGCACAGGCATGATGCGCCACAAAACAGGAAAACGCCGACCATGATGTGTACCGCGACTTGATGTATCATTTTTAGTTCACATACATACAAACACATTGTTTTTTTTTTTTTCCAACATGTTGTGTCGTCCTAAAATTCCACATTGGTCATTATGCATAACCTTTTCACACCAAAATGGAACATTCAGGTTAATGAATGCACCGAGCTATATTTTTTTAATATTATGCAGTAGGTGCATTTGGTAAAAATAAATGCACCGAGAAGTAACTTTTATATGAAGCACCACCATAAAAATTATAACTTTTCCCAGTGTGTATCAGTTTCCCAAATGCATCGTGAAACTACAATGCATTAACAAAACACACCAAGTTGTGGTGCACCCTGTAAATTTACAGGGTGCACCGCAATTGGTGCAAGTTGAACCTATTGAACACACCACGTAGGAAACAAAATAAAAAACAATGGATATTTTCACCTAATTTTCAATTCTACTCCACTAAAAAGTTAAATTAGAGAGAAACATACACATAATTACCTAGACATTTGCTTACTAGGGAGGCATGGTTACCACATAAATGAAAAAAAAAATTAAGAATCATTTAAGGAAATTCAAAAGAAATTCACTAAGCAACAGATGGAAGGATGACAATCAAGGGAAGCATCGATGATAGGTGTTACAGATCCATTTGGGAACATCAAATACCAACATCTAGATCAGTGTTTTAGGGCTCATCATACCCTAATTTCAGTTGCTACATGCCCTAAAAAAGTCACCCCTTTGAATGCCTCCTTCCCAGAAAGTTTCATGAACTAAGACATCCAGAAATGGTCTCTAAATGGACCACTGTAGGTAGATACGCTGCCAGGGTGCTCTGCAGCACAGGTAGATACACTGTCAGTGTGCTCTACAGAGCACCTAAGCCCTTTTTAAGCTACGCTGGGTGAATTTGAGAAAAATTCAATTGGGGTTTGGGGAATATTCTTATCTCTTGGAGTCATCTAGAAGCTTCCCTCAGTTATCTACTCCTATGAGCTCAAAAATGGATGAGGAATGAGTTAAGGTGCATCCTATCCTCTCATCCCTTCCTCCATGGAACTAATTCTAAGTATGGAAGGCCATTCAATGCCACCATTTATGAAAACCTCCTTCTTCTTCCTATAAATTGACCACTCATCTAAGTGATAAGGGGCTAGCTAGATTATGTTGAATTGTCAGGAGATAATGCTGCTATGAGACTTGACTTTGGAGCAAATTATGTGATGCCACAAGCTTGCCTTGTTTTTGATGTGATGTGGATGGGATCCAAGCTGGAGGAATGACTCTGAATCAGACACTGATGGTTGTAATTCCTTCTTCTATCTAATAAAGTGTTTGAAGCTTTTTCCATATGATGTATTCTTTCATAATGCTTATATGTATGAATTGCTTCTGATTCCTTTCATTTATATTTAATGGATCGTATGCTTTGATAAGTTTTCATCTTCTATTGTGTTGACATGGTACTTTTCAAGCAGATTAAGTATGAGAAGGAGCGACGGAATCGATACAAGGGAGACGAGAGGAAAGTAGAACTACAGGTAGGCCTTCTATCCTCTCTTCTTATCTATTTCTTATAGGGAAAGTCTAGAACACTTTAAACTGTTGTTCTAGGCACAACTACTTGTCTAGTGAATTAGTATTTATCCGTAGATGCTAAATTCGCCAAAACAAATTGGTGACTTCGCTGGGGAACTATCACCTTTCCTAGTAGCTTATTCACCTCCTAAGACATTCTTGTAGACCCTACTTGTATTCATTGACTGTATTTAAGCTCTTTTACATTGAATTTTGGTCAAAAATTGAGGTTAGATGACTCTTGAGTGGCCTCTTAGAAATCACGGCAGGCTTGGTCAAGGGACAATTCTCTACAAAGGACCCTTGAGTGAGAGACAGTGCTTTGCAGTGCAGTTAGGCCCTATTTGACCTACAATGCTCAACCTTAGGTCAAATTCCCACCTTTGAAAAGTGTTTTTGCCAACTTTTCTCTGTTTGTTTGCTTACTGATTGATCAATGAATGTCATGTCTCAGAGAACAAATTTCTATCTCCTTGTCCAGTCCTACTTTGATTTGATTGATTACTATTTCTTTAATGTTTTCTTTGTCATTATCAGTATATAGTCAAAGTTTGAATATAGTTGATTAATCTTTGTTCAAAATAAAGTGTTGTAAAGTCTTCTTTTCCTTCAAAATAGAGCTGTCGTTAAAGTCTTCGTTCTTATTAAAGATTGATTGATTGTATGTGCATATTTCCTTTTTGTTCATCATAACATTAATGGATTCGAAAAGAAAAAATTGCATCGTTCATATTGTATTTTGTAAATGCTTGAAAGGAATAGCTAGGGAAATTGCACTAGATGTGCTCTTTGCTCTTTGTAAAAATTCTGATTGCTCTATCCCTACTAGCTAAAGATTTTCATTGTTAAATAGAATGAAAATAATGCTTATTGTATTAGTTGCATTTCAGTAATTGCAAACATACATCACGTGGTGAACCTTGAAAGGAAACTTATAAATAAGATCAACTTAAAATTTATCTAAATTTACCTAATGGAGCATTGTCACCTAACGAAAAACATTTAGAGGTCTAGGCTAAAGACGTGTTCCATTGTTGTAAAACAAAGCAACTGCTACTAACTTGTATGCAATACATCCTGAGTGTGATACCTCATTCCATGTACGTGAGTATATCGTAGCTCATCCACGTACCTTCGGGTATATAGGGCGGTGTTACAGTATGTAAAGTATATGGGAATGCTCTCACTATGTGGTTTTGCATTAGACAACACTTATAGGAGTTTGGCCTCCACGTACCTTCAGGTATATATGGGAGGACAATTCTAGGTTTCTATCCATACTTAGGTAATCAAGTCAGCCGCTTTGTACACTGTGATACACCGAACACAACATTCGGGGAGATTGCCTGCCCTACTTCTCGGTTCGCTGGGAGGTATTATGCAATTCACAGTTGCTTGGTAAACCTTTTGCCCAGATCATCCATCGTTTTTTTTGTTATGTTACTTTGATTAAAATAAATTTAATTGATCATGGATAACATACTCCATACTCACTCCTTAGTTGATATTAGGTTGAAAATATGGCAACAAATCCGGAGTCCACCGATAAAGGAATTCCTTTTGATGGGAATCCTAGTCCTTTTACTCCTTTTGGAAATATTGGTGCTCCATATATGGCTACCTTGTCCCTTCTGGGATTTACCATTGGCTTGCCAGTATGGTTGTTTTCAACCTCCTTGGTTCAAAATGTCATGATTTCTCCACAATCGAGTACACCTCCAACTGGACAAAATCAACCTCTAGTTGATCCTAAAGTTGACCCTTTGCCTTCTTCCTCGGTTGTTTCTTCCTCCCCTTCTTCCTCTTTGTTTGGTGAAAGTGTTGGTACTAGCAACCAGGTGGTTAAGAAGAAGAAGAAAGGGAAGAAGAAGAAGAAGAAGCAAATTCAGCAGAGGGACAACCAAGCAACCATTTCTTTGAATGCAACATATGATGAGAAACCATCCGTCAAGCCTCACAAAGTTCGATATCCATGCAAACTTTGTGTGGGAGACCATCTTCTTTGAAATTGTCCTAATGTCCCTCAGATCTTAGAAGAATGGTATTCTTGTTCACATCATCCTGTGTCATCAACTTCTCGAGATCATGCTGGTGACACACCATCAACTAGTGATAGTAAAGTTCATGGAAAGAAGGGTAAAGTTAAGTTTCTCTATAGGTTATGTTAAGGGAATCACCCCATTCACCTTTTTCCCTATCGGATGAAGCCAAAAAAGTTTTGGATAACCATCCTACTTAACCATAACGACTTCCATCTGGTTACAAGAAACTCTCCCTAAATCCTTCACTAGTTGATGAATTGACTAATTCATTTCAACCGTTGGTCAAACCCACTCTCTCTGAAAGTGAATCCTATGAGTCTTTACCCGACCCAAATCAACAGGTCGAGGTAATAGTTGAACCGATTTCACCTTCAACTAATCGTACCTTTCCCGAAGAGAGTGAATATTATACCACTTAGGTTCTTTTTGTTTCTTCAGATTCCAATGAGCTTGGGGGCAATCCTCATGTTCCATCAATATAGGAGGAAAATCCTCCCACTCTCGTAACTCAAGGGGTTAATTCTCCCATTCTTGCAGTACCCCCTCCAAGTTTTATGGTCACTTCCTTTGATTGGAATCGACTGGTAGGATTCCGCCATCCTTCTTATGTACCTTTCCAGATCATAGTACAACTTTGTAATATGATTGTATCTAGCACTATTAGACGAAGGTGCATCAATGAGTATCCTTTCCTCAACTGCTTAGCAAGCACTTGGTTCACCGCCACTTGTGCCAGTTACCCAGAATCTGTTGTCTTTTAATAGAGGAACCATTCAAGCATTAGGGATCCTCCCTCAGTTACCTATTACTTTGGGAGGAAAAATTGTTTATCTAAATGTGATGGTAGTCCCAGGTCCTTTAGATTACAATTAACTTCTTGGGCGCGACTATGTTTACGACATGGGAGCTATTGTTTCAACACTCTTTCGAGTGATTTGTTTCTTGCATGAAGGAATAATTGTCACCATTGAACAGCTTTCATTTCCCGAACCAAATATGGCTTCCAGTCAACCATCTTCCATAAATGGTCCTTTTTTACCAATGGTATCATCCTTGCCATGGGTTAATTATGTGGAAACCTATTCCATACCTACAATAACTGACGATCAATTCAGTGATGTTGTACATCATGTACTAGGGGCATTGGAACTAGATCTCTCCTTCATGACCTCTTATGAGTTGTGATCCAAGGATATGAGGATAGTTCTTTTACTGTGTCAACCTCATTAAAAATGAAACAGCTTTCACAATGATAATTCCTTGTTTTGTGTCAACCTTGTTAAAAAATGAAACAAAGGGTATGAGGATAATTCTTTTACTGTGTCAACCTCATTAAAAAATGAAACAGGTCCATGAGGATGGTTCCTTGTCTTATGTCAACCTCGTTAAAAATTGAAACCAAGGCTATGAGCATAGTTCCTTGTCTTGTGTCAAGCTCGTTAGAAAATGAAACAAGGAATCTGAGCAAAGTTCCTTGTCTTGTGTCAAGCTCATTAAAAAATGAAACAAGGTCCCTTGGAGCAAAGTTCCAATTCGAGTCTTTAACTAGATCTCGTAAAATCCTAGTTGAGTCTTTCACTTGATCTCGTAATCGAACCTTCATTCCATCCACCTGATAGCCACGAGTAGTCTACTTAGGTGAATGTCATGAAGCTTGGGGGGCATGCACCTAGTGGTAAAGTTAAGTTTCCCTGTAGGTTATGTGAAAGGAATCACCCCATTCACCTTTGTCCCTATCTAGACGAAGCCAAAAAGGTGTTGGATAACCATCCTGCTTCACCGTAGCGACTTCCATCTTGTTACAGAAGACTCTCCCTTACATCATGCTGGGGGCATGTAAACCAATCTCAAGCATAGTTTTTCGTTTTAAGCTTGTGTAAAAATGAAACTAAATCCAAGCATAGTTCCCTATGGTTCAAGCTTGTATAAAAATGAACCCATTTCCATTTTTAACCCTTGTGATTGCCATTCTATTAGCCTCTTTCATCAGATGAGCCTTATTTTTTTTCATCCCATCGCCACCATCCCTTCGGCCGATCATACATTTTCACTTGGCTGTTTTACCCTTTTTGAGGAACAGTTGCAATGAGTGGTCTCATTAGCTAGCCTCTTCACATAAATCAACATGTTTTGAGAAGTTCCAACATCACCGGAACTAGTTGCTACCCTAGAAACCACTCATTCCTCAAATTAGAGTCCTCTTTAAGCTCTTTTAAGACTCTCTAAACATGAAAATATTTCTAAGTGCTTGTCCTTTCCAGCTCATTAAATGATTGGAAACAATATCTCTCTTGTATTATTTTACGCTTTTTCGAACTTGAGAGATTAATTTATGAAAAAGAACTTGTGGAGTTTTCTTTTTGTCCCTTTTCAAACTCTCTAAACATGAAAATGACGGAGTTATCTTTATCGTTAAACTCGTTAAAAAACATCAAATAGCGACAAACTTTTCCATCTAGACAAGATCGAGTTTCACCTTTGCTAGACTTGTTAAAACATCAAATAGCGATGGATTCACCCAAAGGGTGAAATTATACAACAAGCATATGTTATCCTCCTCAAGCTTGATAAAAATAAAGAGGTACTGGTCAACAATGACTAGGGAAAATCGAAAAAGGGGAAACCACTTTATGGTAGTAGGTCGCTCTTGAACATGACACTTTCACTCCATCACCGTGACTATTTGGGTTGGGTTATTAGCTTGATGGTTATCACACCATTGGTCTATCATACCATCCATTACTTTGTTTTGGGTCAATGCTACTAATTCTAGTGTCACTGACATGTTCAAGAGAAGTCATCTAGTCAAAATCCATCTTTTGCAATACCACAAAACTTCATTTTCATGACCGCCATTCCTGAACTTTGTGTCGTCAGTCAAATTCCATCTCTAAAATCACTGCACTTGTTTCATGTCGTTGATGTGAGATACATCAAGGCCCTCCTGCGACAAGTCACTTCTTGTCGACATCAACTCATTATCTAAGAAGTTGTCTTAGAAATACCCATTCAGTACCTTGAGGCTTGCATGCATCAATGGCAGGTTTCTCGCTTTCGGTGATAGGCATACATCAATGGCCTTCAACCAAAAGACTTTGTATGGTGTTCAACATCAAATCATCCATTCACACCATGCAGAATGTACTGCAGTACCTTGAGGATCATTATCATTATCGATGATTTCTCTTTCATCTGTTAACAACTTACATCATCGGCTGGTAATCAAATGGTTTCTTCCCATGTTTGACTTCAGATCACATATTCACATGGTTAGTCTCGTACTTGAGCGAACGGTTGAATGAGATTGAAGAACCTGGATCTAGTTTCATCCATCTGGGCTGCGATATCAGGAGTACTAAATCATATGTACAATGGCTTTACATTGATAGTCATTCCGATCATGGGTCTATATCTGTAGACGACTGTTTATGTACATGTAATGAAAGCTTATAAGCTGAGCATGGGTATGCCTTCCCTCAGAAATTCATTTAAAATCAAATATCATGATATATGTATTGTAATTGATGCAGGTCACCTTCCACTTTGATACCTCCTCATCACATCATAAAGCATTTCATTTGACATTGGCATTTTTTTGACTTCATGCTTTAGGGGGCAGCTGTTACAGATCCATTTGGGCACATCAAATCCCAACATCCATATCAGTGTTTTAGGGCTCATTAAACCCTAATTTCAGTTGCTACATGCCCTAAACAAGTCACCCCTTTGAATGCCTCCTTCCCAAAAAGTTTCATGACCTAAGACATCCAGAAATGGTCTCTAAAGGGACCAGCGCAGGTAGATACACTGCCAGGGTGCTCTACAACACAAGTAGATACTCTGTCAGGGTGCTCCGCAGAGCACCTAAGCCCTCTTTAGGCTATGCTGGGTGAATTTGAGTGAAATTCAATTGGGGTTGGCGGAATATTCTTATCTCTTGGATTCATCTAGAAACTTCCCTCTGTTATCTACTCCTATGAGCTCGAAAATGGATGACGAATGAGTTAAGGTGCATCCTATCCTCTCATCCTTTCCTCCATGGAACTAATTCTAAGTATGGAAGGCCATTCAATGCCACCATTTATGAAAAAGCCTCCTTCTTCTTCCTATAAATTGACCACTCATCTAAGTGATCAGGGGCTGACTGGATTATGTTGAATTGTAAGGAGATAATGCTACTATGAGACTTGACTTTGGAGCAAATGATGTGATGCCACAAGCTTGTCTTGCTTTTGATGTGATGTGGATGGGATCCAACCTGGAGGAATGACTTTGAATCAAACACTGATCGTTGTAATTGCTTCTTCTATATAATAAAGTGTTTGAAGCCTTTTCCATATGATGTGTTCTTTCATAATGCTTATATGTATGAATTGCTTCTGGTTCCTTTCATTTATATTCAATGGATCGTATGCTTTGATCAGTTTTCATCTTCTGTTGTGTTGACAGGGTACTTTTCAAGCGGATTAAGTACGAGAAGGAGCGACAGAATCGATACAAGGGAGACGAGAGGAAAGCGGAACTACAGGTAGGCCTTCTATCCTCTCTTCTTATCTATTACTTATAGGGAAAGTCTAAAACACTTTAAACTGTTGTTCTAGGCACAACTACTTGTCTAGTGAATTAGTATTTATCCGTAGATGCTAAATTCTCCAGAACAATAGGGCACTTGATGGAGGCAAGAGTAGCACCATTGCTTGAGAGCTCTATATCATTACAAATGGTAAAAATGAATTTTACGACCGGTAGTTTTTTATTTATTTTTTATTTAACCCTATTCTGGTGCACTCGGGTAACATCACTAGTGTGTACTATTTCCTAACAACACCATTATTTTTAATATTAAAAACCGTATTGCATTGCATCGTGTTATTTACGCACAAGGGTGTTTTAATACATGAATAACACTAGTGCTTCATTGGAGTATAGCATCGAAATTGTGAAAATAAATTTTATGACCAACATTTTTTAAATTTAATCTTTGTCTAGTGTTATCGAGTAGTATACACACTAGTGCACCTTATATAGGTAGTGCACCATTTTTTTTATTTGTATAAAAAAATATATCTGCAATGATGCACCACTTTCTATTAAGAACTAGAGCCTTCAATTCAATTAACGACATTGGTGTGTATGATATAAAAAATGCACCAGAGCGTTCTTGTATTGCTTTAGCACTGGGGTGTTATGAGAGTATAGCACCAGACTAAGAAAAAATAGTTTTACAACTGACATTTTTTTTAAATTTAACCCCTTTTTATGCTATCGAGTAGTATATACACCGGTGCGCATTATTTACTTAACACATAGTTATGTTTTTATTTTTATAAAAAATTATCTTTGTCACAGTGCACCATATGATTTTAAGCATCGATGTGTATAATTATATAATGCACTAGTGCTTTTGTGTATTATAGACACACCATCAAAAAAGTATGCTAAAGCATCCACCCACCAAACTCCACTAGTGACTTCCGCTACAAATGGATTTTTGGACTATATTTATAGGGGTTTCCGTAAAAACCTTCACTAGTGGGTTTTTTCCTTGATATGCATAAAGTTTTGAAAACAATTCTGGATGTCATATGTATGTTCCATGTGTACTATATGTTTAGTTGATGATTATATTGATTGGAATCTAAATTTGGATTGTGTGAGAATCTAGATACTAGTTGAAGTCTGACACATGATCTTGCACTGCCAAGAAAAGCAACATCATGACTTGATCCTTGTCGTTGATAGTATGGATGGATTCAAATAAAATGGATATATTTTTAGGCGTTGTATTAACCCAAGTAAAACCCATGGTTTCTACCATATTGCAATGTTGCCTAAACAACAATTAGAATCTTAATTTCTTAAACAACTATAGAATAGTGTCACTTTGGATGGCGAAAGAAACTATTTAGGTGGGTGGGTCAGCTATCAAAAACAAATGAAATATAAAATTAGCTCTATAAAACATTTAATAGAAACCAAAAAAAATTGTGGAAAGTGTGGAAGTGCACATGTCTCTTTCGTATGTTCCTCTTTCCAGAACATTCCCATTTTTTCAACCTTGCACACTTTCTCCCATTCACATATTTATTTCTCATATTTTCATCACACATGACACTTCTATGGAACTCGATTATAAATTAGTTATTTCCATATCAGTTCCAGTTCCGCAGAGTGGTGGGACTTACCTTTTTACATTCTTACACGCAATATGCATTGTTTTCATATGCACTTTATCTCTACATATATCTTGGTTTGACAGTCTTTAACTCACATATGCCTTACCTTTTCACATGCCTTATTCTGCACATCCCTTACTCGAGAAATGATTACAATAATGTTCTGACTTTGTAGGGAAGAAGAGACTCTCCAAGCGGTCTAGTAAATAATCAAGGCATTGTCTACTAAGGCGACAATTTCGTCAGGATGACCATTTATCGTTGAAATCCAACTTCTTTTTTCTTAAATCCAACCATGGGAGTGTTTGAATCCTTTTTTTTTATGTCAGAAATGGATTCAACACCATAAAAATTCCTTGGGATACCCAAAATCATAAAGCTTGATAGTTATAACCTAGATTTCCATTATTTTCTTGGAGAAAATGTCACCTCCTTGGACTCTGTAAAATATTTAATTGAATTCCAAAAAACTCGTATCAGATATGAAAAAGGTGTGGATGTCTCTTCCACTTCGACACATCCATACACGTTTAACTCTTTGCAGATTTCTTAGATACACATTTCCATCCCGCACAACACTGCTTTTAAACACAATTATAAATTAATTATTTTATCCCACTTTCTACAAAGTGGTGAAACTTACCTTCTACATATATCATGGTTTCATAGTGTTTAACTCACACATGCCTTAGCTCTGCACATATATTATTGCACGCATCCCTTGCCTTCACCAATTTTAGTGTTGATAAGCTTCTTTTAAGAAGCATGGGCCTTTAGACATTACCAAATAAGAAAGGATATCATTGTTCACTTTGTTTATATATAAATAGCATTAGAAATCTAAATACTAGGTTACGCTCATGCTTTACTTCTATACATATTTAATTTCTACATAGAATTTTTCTTTGCACATGCATTGCTTCCGCAGAAACTTCACATTTGCACATTTTATTTCTGTATAACAGCTACCCTTCCATACATATTCCCACTTTAGCACATTTGTAGGAATTTTTGCCTCCACATGCTTGTTTCATACATCTCTATTCCGCACACTGTTTCTTCCAGATACACACTATTCCAAATAGTTGTTTTATCACGTTTTTCCTTCTTCACTTAATTTGGTAATTCATGTTTTTCATTCATGTGCTATTTTTCTTTTCCCATGCTTTAAAATACAATATATAAAAACTATAATAATGTTTCGTAGTAAAACAAAATTAGAAATCACTTTACCTCCACGCATATTTTATTTCTACACAGTGTCTACCTTTGAACAAGCCTTGGTGCTTCCGTGAGACAAATAATAAGTTCTTCCAATTAGACTATTAGTGTAAATTTTGTAACAACCTTGGTGAAAATTCCATGTAATAAAAATTAATAAAGGAAAAATAAGACCACGGTCATGGGACACTTATTCCAAGCTGAATGTTGGGAAAATATATCCTAGTGGGCATCACTAGATGTGTTTATGGATAAAGGAAATTGGCAAAGGGAGGGGCAAAGGAATAAAAAATATGAAAAGGCATTTCTGGCACATTTATTTATGAAAATAAAGGAAAACAAGGGAAAAAGGAGGTGAAAGGTCATAGGTTGCATGTAAGGAGGAAAATGAAGGTAATTAATGGAAATTGAAGAAAATAGAGAACTCATTGATAAAAATGCTTATGAGGATCAATTGGCAAGCTTTTTCTTAGGGCTTGGTCAGTGTAATCTTGGTTAGTGTAGCTTGGTCGATGTAAGCTTGGTCAGTATAAGCTTGGTCAGTTTAGTTTTGGAAATCTCTTATTATTCTCTCTCTCTCTCTCTCTCTCTCTCTCTCTCTCTCTCTCACTCACTCTTGGACACACATAATTTTCTTGGAGCACTCTAGCATTGGAGCAAGGAAGGAAAGCAAGGATCAACAAAGGAAGAGTAGGATCAAGAAAATTTAGTAGGAATACATACAGGTAACATATTGTATGTGTGATTTCCTAGCTGGTTTTGACATGCATGGATTTTCATGTTGGTGTATGGTTCCCTTGCTATCGGTGGCATGGTTTTTTTGGGTTATGATTGTGGTTTCCATCCTACCCTTGCATTTTTTCTAGATTCCATGGTGTGTTGGGATGTTGATCTTGATTTTGAGCTTTGGAATTACTGGATGGATTTTGGAATCCGGAACGAAGGTGGTCTCAAGGTTCATTCCCAAAGGCCTAGGAATCCATTGATCAGTTTTAGTGGGATACACAGTAAATCCTAATGGAGGTGTCTCAGTTTAGGGCCTAGTGATTCAGGATTGGGTTGTGGTAAAGCCCGAGAGACCAAGAGATGGAAAATTCCTCAAGGATAGTGGATGCTAGAAGGAATTCCAAGTTCGGTTTGGTTTTGTGATCAGAGCACTAGTTTTGGTGTGATCACAGTTTGATGGGGTGGAGGTGGTTTAACCTCTGGATTTCCTTGGTTGTTTTTTTATTGGTTTTTCCATGACATCCCACATTCATGCTTGGAACATGGCACGGGGCTGACTGGCTAAAGGACATATTGGTTCAATCATGTCTACATTTGGGTGGTATGTGGAAGTCTCGAACTTGGTTAGATTTTCCTATGTTTAATAAAAGCTAAGTTATCTTTATTTTTTACTTATTTATATGTGGATTTAATGGATTTTATCTCACTGTTATTTTCATGTTTCAATGTTGGTTATAAGAATGGTTATATGACTAGTTATTGTCATGGCCATTTCATGTATTTACTTGTAATTGTTAAAATGATGGATGCAAGACCTAATAGATGTCATAAAAGTTCAAGGGAGAAGGTGGTGATCCTTCTTGTCATGTTTCGTAAGAGTTTTTAGTCATTCACACTCTGTCTTGTATCCTAGACCTATAGATTATATTGATGCCAAGTGTTTCACATAATGTGAACCCTTGTTGGGGATGGTCACATTTAGTTGTAGAGTTAGTTTTTGGTTTATTAGTCTTTTCATTATGTGTTTAATGGATTCCAAAAGTTACAAGAAGTTTTGGGCAGTGGCCAAAATTATGGGCTTGAAAAGCGCCTTAAATTCTGTGGACTCTCGCACAGGTCTGCTAGAAATAGTCCCTAGACGTAGGCATGCAGGATTGTGGGAGCATCCAGATCTCTCTTGACGTTGGCATTCCCATAGCATGGAAGCACCCAGAGGTTAATAGCTTAAAAAATCAATGGGACCCAGGGGCATGATACCTGCGTTGTTGGGATTGCTCCTGGGAGTGTTGTTGATGATATGGAAGGTATGTTTAAAGTGTTTCCATCGATTCCACTTCCTTAAGGTCACCTAGGAGGTCGAATCATATCATAGTAGCCTCTCAACACATGTTTACCCTATTTGGTTAGTTACTTAGGTAGATATGGGAGGAGGGGGTTACATAGTGGTATCAAAGCGGGTTGTGCTCTCTTTGGGTCATATCTGATACCACTGAGTGGTATCATAGCATGGTTGACCACACAGATTGGATGGGCAATGTGTTGGTCATGCATTCAAGTTGGTTGCACATGTGTTCCTTATGCTTGTAGTCCATGTTCTTGTTGCATTTTCATGGTCTTGATCATGGTTGTAGTGATGTCTCTACGTGAAGGTTGATGGTGTTGTTGTGGATGTATCGTCATGAGTGTATGGTTGCATATGCATTTGCTATGTATATCGGTGTTTATATGTTGTTATTCATTAATTTTAATGGGGAAGGTTTTTTGTGCATTAAATTTGGTCACCATGATGATATTGGTATCTTTGGATGCTAATGTGTTGGTTGAGATAGAGTAGGAGATGCAGATCATCAAAGTGAAGTTGTAGCATTGGACCTCGAGGCAAGATCATGTCATCATAAACATTAGTATGTTGGGCATGAAAGTATGTTAGTTAATTGATTTCTATATGCATTAGGGTTACATACATTAGGTTTATGTACATGTATATTGATGTTATGGTTACATACATGATAGATGCTAGTTGAATAGTGTAATCATATGCACATCTGTCAAATAGTCATGAGTGGTAGTAACCTGTGGTTGTATGCATTGCTCTTGTTGATTTATGTTAGATAACTTGATGATTATGTTATATGTTGTTGATGAGTATGCTATAAGTTAAATTTTTGTTTTTATATGATAGTTAGCTTGATGATTAGGTTATATGTTGTTGATGATCATGATATATAACTTTTTGTTGTTATATGCTAGTAGCTTAATGATTAGGGTTATTACATTAAGATCTTGATGTTATATGTATCATGATAAATTGGATTGGCCTATGCATATGGTTAGGGTTATGACCTTAAGGTATGAGTCGAATTATTTGTGATGTTATGTTGTACTAATATAGAATTATCATACATATGTGATTGCTATGCATACATGGTAAATGTTTATGAGTTTATGATGTGAACATGTTAGCTAGTGACTATTATGGATATCATGACCTTATTTATTTTTGATTTGATATGTTGTAAATTTATATCATGATAATCAGGATTGATTGTGAAGACAAGATAGCCTCCCTTGAGATACATTAAGGTATGATATTTCTTATGTCATCTACTTTGTGCTTGAATGTTTGATTATGTCATTTAATTGGTGTTTGAGTGTTGGTGTCTATTATGTTGCCTATCTTTTATATGAATGTTTGATTACTTGCATGATATGAGTATGTGTCTGTAAGATTGTTTGAATGAATGATCATGTTTTACAATGATTGTACTAACACATGTGTTGAGATAAATGACATGCACTTGAATGTAATAGGTGACAGTTTTAGTATTATGTCTAATGACTATGAGTTGACTATGAATTATGACATGATTTCTAGTCTTGGTAAAGGTTGATTTCAAATAGATAGATATGATTGTCTTAATGTTTGGAACATGTGTTTGACATGTGTAAATAATGCAGGAAACATGTTTGGTATTAACATGACAAGGTAATAATTGATGTGTTTATATAACTAACAATCGGGTGATGTGACAGTGCATAGTAACACTCAATGCAGCAAGGAAAAGGTCAAAGAAAGGAATTGGGCAAGAATTCTTTTGGCTATGTTTGGAAACCCTAATTCCAAATGAATGAGTGCTTTGTATACAGGAAGTATTCTTAACCTTAATGTTTTCTGACATTATGTGGATATGTTCTAGATTCATGAACTTGTATTTGACAGGTATATGATCTAGTCTCTAGTTAAAGGTGGATCTATCAAGGGAACTAGAGTCCCTTGAGAGATGGTGTGGATGTGTTCATTTAAAAGAAACGTGCTTGGAACAACAAGGTAAGGTAACCAATGTATTGTTAGATATTAATATTTTGTGATCCATATTGTAAATGAGAGAGTCTTTCGAATTAATCACATTATTAGGATTTGGTCGACATTTCGAACTAGCCATTGTGGTTCATCCTCAAGACAAAGGTGAAAAAATCCATAGATCCTAATGAATAAATCACAAGGATGCATCAGAGTCCAGAATAACTAATTCCTAACGGCTAATTCTGGACTCTGATGCATCCTTGTGATTTATTCATTAGGATCTATGGATTTTTTCACCTTTGTCTTGGGATGAACCACAATGGCTAGTTCGAAACGTCGACCAAATCCTAATAATGTGATTAATTCGAAAGACTCTCTCATTTACAATATGGATCACAAAATCTTAATATCTAACAATACATTGGTTACCTTACCTTGTTGTGCCAAGCACGTTTCTTTTAACTGAACACATCCACACCATCTCTCAAGGGACTCTAGTTCCCTTGATAGATCCACCTTTAGCTAAACACTATATTATATATATATATCTATCTATCTATCTATCTATCTATATATATATATATATATATATATATATATATATAAGAAATTATAATAATTATTATATATGTATAATTGATTATAATAACCAATTTTTATTTATAAAATGACCAGAGTCAAATAAAAAATATATTAATAATACAAACATATTAAGATCTAACAAACTAACCCTATCTCTATTTCATAAATAAATAAATAGAATAATAAAAATATAATATAATATTTACTAATAGTTTATTATGAAATTATTCATTATATATATATATATATATATATATATATATATATATATATATATATATATATATATATATATATATATATATATATATATAAGGAATAATCAAGATGAAAGAGCTAGAATCCAACTCTTACTTAGTTTCCACCCATCATCCTTATTGAGATTGATAGCATGTTTCTCAATCTTAATAGCCTCTCTTAACTTCCTATGGTGGAAATGATCAACCTTGGCAATGACCTTCGCATCTTCAATGCAAAAATGGTGCTTATATTTCTCTTCATGCTCTACAAGAGCTGATGAGCGAGATCGGTTGTGCCTGATGTCTACAACATTCTCTTGGATTCTCTTTTTAATAGAGCAGTCGGTCTCCCCAATGTAGGGAACCCCACAAGAACATCAGATCGAGTAGACTCCTTTCATGTCCTTGGGGTCAATAGGGTCTTTAACATATATAAGAGAATTTCTAATCGTGTTAGGGGGATTAAAAGTAGAGGAGACATTATTCTTCTTTAGAATATGGGCAATCCTGTCAGTGATTCGCTGGATAAATGGGAGTTGCGCCTTAGAGATTGAGCCATTATTAGGATATTTAACCCTCGACTCTTTATGGGATCTTTGGAAAGCCTTAAGGCCTTGAGATCTACTATAACCATTCTTTTCAAAAACTTTAAGAATATGAGATTTTTCCTCTTCTAGGTGCATCTTATGAAAAATTCTTAACACATGGGTGGCTAGAGTACTAAGAACCCCAAATTTTTGCACAGGAAAACGATGAGAACTGGAATGATGATATTGTTATGTGTGAGTTTTCATCTGAAATACCCGGTGAGAAACAAAACGATCATTCATTCTGGAGAGAAGGATGTCTAAGAAAGGAAGACACCCATTCGTCTCAACCTTGATCGTGAATTTGATGGAGTCTGATTAAGAATTAACATGGTTAATGTTACAGGGAAAAGTGTCTACTCAGAACTACTTATCCCACTAAGGTGTGATAGCTGCCTTAGAAACAAACAAAGTAAAGCTACTTTCATTTTTCCTTTATGAAGTATAAATGAGAGAAGAACAAAGAAGACCAACCTTTGTCTTGCGCTAATCTCCTAGTTCGATTCCTCTCTCTCTTGATAGTCTTTCGCTACTTGTTCCTTTGCACACCCAACTTCACAGAGTACCTGTAAGATCATAGTAGCATAGAACTATACAAGAACATGGATCTATAATCATAAACAATCTAGGATCAGATGTAAATTGACCATACAAATGCAGGAAACATAAATGACACAAGAGTATGGAGGAAAACTTGAATAGCTTTTATTGATAAACAAGAAAGAGCCAAGGGGAGTTACAACCAGTTGTTCTGACCCAGCATCATCCTCTCAGCAAGGAAGCCCCTCTTCACCTCATACAAAGCTTAGATCAGCCAACAATCTGATGTTTTATCTCAAGAAACCAACAACAATTCCTTACAATATGCAAAATTCCAGCCTCTGGATCTCTGGGATGAGGGATCCATATATAGATATCCGTAAGGGACATGAGTCAACTTGTGATTTTATTAGTGTCTTCCCTCTGATTGTTCTTGCTTCCACTTGGAGATTGATGATCTCTTACTCATCCTTGGTCGAATTCAGAGAGGAAAGTGTCACAGGAGAAGTTTCTGGAAGCTTCCATTGCCTCTCCACCTCGCGGAACGACACTGCCATTTGTCATTTCTCGCCCATCACACCCCATAGAAGGGATTTTTGAAATGAAACGCACCCACACAGTGTATCTAGGTGAGATGCAACGCACTTGGCCTATGGAGTAGCTGAAGTGATCTTGTTTTGACGAATTCTGAGCAGTTTTTCATGGAGAACTTCTGGGAGAAGCTGTAATCAGCTGACCTTGTTCCTTTAGGGGTTAGAACAACACTTTTAGGGACTTAGGAGCCCTTGGTTTATGGACATTTCATGCTTGGGGTTGTAGTGCCCAAAAATTTCCATAATAGTTTCCCCCTAAAGCATGAGGTCGTTAATCTTTTGATGTCAGGTGAAATGCTTTATTATGAGGATCCGAAGTTCTTTCAAGCTGGGAGGAGACCTGTAATAAGATACAATACAATACATTATCTTCATAATATTTTCATGATCTAGCTGAGGCGGGCATTTCCATGCTCAACTTTATAAATTCATTTTCATGTACATAGGACAGACAATCGTCTGAGTGTAGACTGATGATTCTGATAGATCCATCATCCCTTTGATTGGATGATTATATGTGCAGTAATGATGTACATTTAATGTCTTTATCTCCCTGAATATATATCGCAGCCTGGATGGATGAAACTAGATCCGGGGTCTTCAATCTCATTCGATCTTCACTTGAAGTACAAATTTATCCATGTGAGAGATGGTCTGGAGTCGAACATGGAAAGACATCGCCTGATTACCAGACAATGTTGTAAGCTATTAACAGGCGCGAGAGGAATCACCGATAATGATAATGACCCTCAAGGTACTGCAGTACAATTCACATGGCTTGAATAAAGGACTTGGCATCGCACACCACGCAAAATCTTTCAGTCGAAGGCCATTAATGTAAACCTGTCGCCGGAAGTGAGAAACTTACCATTGAGGCATGCAAGCTTCAAAGTACTGAATGGGGTGTTCCAAGATCGACTTCTTGGATAATGAGCTGATGTCGACAAGAAGCGATCTGTCATAGGAGGGCCTTAATGAATCCCACATCAATGACACGGAACGGAGCAAATGATTTTAATGGAGGTGAAAATGATCTGGTGATATAAGGTTCAGGGTGGCGATCATGAAAGAATGGAGTATAAATGTATTGTAGCAGGTGAGACACAGGTGAATTCTCTGGATGACTTCTCTTGAACATATCGGCGACACTGACGTGATGGATTGGTAGCATTAACCCCAAATGTGGATGGTATGATGGGACCATGGTGATGTGACCGGTGAATGAAACAACCCAAGCCGACTTGGATGCGGAGTGAAAGTGTCATGTTCAAGAGCGACTTGCTACCAACAAAGTTTCTTCGAGTTTTCTTCCCAATTTTTCCCCAATCATTGCTGACCAGTACCTCTTTATTTTTATCAAGCTTGAGGAGGATAACATATGCTTGTTCTATAATTTTCCCTTCGGGCAAACCCATCGCTATGTTTTAACAAGCCTAGTGATAGTGAAACTCGTTCTCGTCTATAGACAAGTTTGTCGCTATTAAAATTTTAACGAGTTTAATGACAAAGTTAACTCGGTCCTTTTCGATTTTAGAGAGTTTGAAGAGGAACGTAAAGGAAACTCCAAAATTCCTTTTTCGTCATCTAATCCCTTAAGTCCGAAAAAGTACAAAACAATAGAGAAGGGATGAATTTTCGATACTTTTAACGAGCCGAATAAAACAAGCGCTCGATATTTTTGTGTAATAATCCCTCAGGTCCAAAAAGATTAAAATTTAGAGGAGGGATAGCACTTCCGGTCCCTTTAACGAGCTGGAGAGGCCAATGGCTCGGCAATCTTTTCATATTTTACGAGTCATTTGAAAAGAGCTTAAAGGAGACTCGTCTTTTGAGGAACGAGTGATAAAATTGGGTAGCAACTGATTCCAGGTAAGGTTTGGAATTTTCCAATCATGGCAGTGTTACAAGGATGGCTAACATGATCACTCTTCGTAGTTGTTCCTCAAAATGGGTAAACAATCAAATGGAGGTGAATGATTGGCCAATACAAAAGTGGAGGTGACGGTGCAAACACGACCAAGGCTTTAAAGGCTGAAGTATTACATTCACGATGGTTATTTACCAGAAATTGGTTCATTTTTTAATGAGCTTAAACTCTGGAGGAACATGTGCTCATTGCTTATGTTTATTTTTTAACGAGCATGAAGTTCGCGCTAAAACTGCTCGATTAATCCAGTCGTATAATAAGAATGTCTCATATATAAAAACGGCAATTTTTAGAGTTTTGCCCCACATCCTTTCTTTATGCAAGTTAGGAAACGACCAATCCTACGAGTTTAAAGGGTTATAGGACCTACAAATTTAAAAAATAAATAGTCGCTCTTTGCTTGCATGCCAAAAGGTTTGCATGCCCCCAGGTATAAAACAGAGTTTCAAGGTCACCTTTCAAATCACTAACAAAACATTTGTTTTATCAGGAAAGGTATTGTTATAGACATTTTTGTGCCTTACAGCATGAAGCATGAAATGTCAATAATCTAAGGGATCCAAAGTCCCTAAACATGTTGTTCCTACCCCTAGAGGAACAAGGTCAGCAAACCACAGCACTGAATATCAGTTCTCCACCTGAAAACACTCAAAAACAAGCTAATTATGGATCATGTCAACTGCTCCACTGAGCATCTGTGCTGAATGTCAACTGCTCCACTCTGTACCTGCGCTGAATGTCAACTGTAAAGAAGGCTACCTGCGCTGGGCGAGTTTGGCCAAGTGGCACAGTCATTCCTCAAGGTGTCAATGCCCAGGAAGCTTCCAAAATGACACTTGGATCAGAGAATTCGCCTAGTGATGAGTAAGAGGGTCTAGATCTCCAAGTGGAAGCAAGAACCTCCAAGTGGACTCAAGAACTGAAGAATAACTGAAGTGGGAGAGGACACTAGTCAGCTTCATGCCAGCCTCAAGCTGACTCATCCTTTCTCCAAAACTCCTATATATAGAGCTCTCTCATGAGGTCTAAGGAGGCTGGAATCTTGTGAATGTAAGGAAGTGCTGTTGGTTTGAGTATAGAACTATTAGGTGATTTTCTTGAAGGAGGTGAAGAGGAGATTTCTTTCTGCTGGGAGGTGATGCTGGATTGGGCCTATTATGGTTGTATCACTTCCTGAACTTTACTTCTTCCATTAATAAAGCATTTGAAGTTCTTCTATATGCATGTGTCTCAATGGCGTATTGATACTTGTATATTTGATTTATTCTAATCCTTGAATCAATTATGAATGTATGCTTCTTGTAGTTTCCCTCTCTTGTCATTTTGCAGGATCTTGGTGTAGCTGGGCCAGTGAAAGAGCAAGGAGCTGGGAGCAAGCAGTAAAGAGAGAAGATTGGATCAATCATTAGCGGAAGACAATGGTTAGTGGATCTCTTTCTCCCCTTTCTTACATCTCATAAAGAAGTAATCTCAAATAGCTTTGCTTTGATTGTTGCTGAGGTACTATCACCCTTAGAGTGGGATAGGGTCATTCCGTATTGGATACTTTTCCCAACAACAAATTGGCGACTCCACTGGGGATCGTATCTTGTTGGTTGTTTGTGTTTTTTGCTATTCATTTCATAAACACAGGGAGTACCGAATCGAACTGCATTTGGATCTTTCGAATGCAAAGTAGAGGGCAACTACTCTAGCTCAGTTTCTGGGCAAGTTTATGATTTGAAGAGCTGATCCACAAGGACTCTGAACAGCTCTTAGTGATAGCTTTTCATCCTCCTTTTCATCCCTTAGTGTGTACTTGACTGATAGCTTCTGATTTGGCCAAAAACTGTGAATTTTTGAGCAATCTGTGACCCAGAAACTGAGAAAAACGAAAGTTTGTCTCTTCAGTGCAGGTGCTGTGAAGGCAGTCTGCATTTCAGCGCAGTTCCCGAAGGGGCTACCTGCGCTGAACCAGTTTTGCCTAGTGCTACTGGGGTTCCCTCCTGTTTATTGCCCTGTTTTCACCCTTGTTTTTGCAGCCTGTTACCAGTCAATGTACCTATCTGAAACCAACTTTCCTTGCCACTATTCCGCCTCGGTTGTATAAAGAAACTGTGTTTGTTCTTTGTGTATTTCTTATATCATTTACAGTTTCCCATAACGAAAGTGAACTAGTCTTGCTGTGGCCTCTTAGATCTAGACCTGTGATAAGTGTCGTTTTGATCTTAAGAGTTAGTTTGTTTTCTGTTCATAGCTGATTGAGCTTTTGCTTTCGTCATATGGTTTGAATTTATATATTTCTAGTGTTGAAACAAGTAAATCTTAAGGTGTCTTTTGATTTTGGACAAGCTTGTTTGCTTTCACTTGAAATTGAATTCAAAGTTATACAACAGCTTTCTTTTTGTATTACACCAACATTAAGAAAGAGAAAAGAAATACCTGCATTGTGCATGTACATTTTGACAGTTTGCATGTTGATTTAGGAAAAAGTGCATTAGTGTGTGCTCTATGATCTGTGTGAAAAGATGTTGTCTTTCTTTTCCCTTAGTAGTTAAGATTTTCAAAGTTGAAAGATTGAAAAGCTTGCTTATCATCTTAGACTGCATTTAGGAGTGTTACTATACATCTCGTGGTGATCCATAAAGGCAAACTGCTAAACAAGATCAACCTTAAAATAAATTGAATTTACATAACAATGCATTGAAACATAACGCAAACACATAGAGGTCTAAGCTAGAGACGTGTTCCGGCGTCGTTAAACGTGATATCTTAGCGTTGAGTGGTTGGGTGATTCCTCCACGGTGAAGCGATAAGTATCAATACGGACTTGTGCTCCCACGTACCGTCGCGTATATATTGGGAGACCCCTATAGGAACAAAGCCTTTATCCATAGGAAACCGTGTCGGCCGCCCTACTGATCGCAATGCAGTGAACACAGCATTCACGAAGATCGACCACCCGTACCGTAAAACGTATTCTGTGGTTTTGCGAAAAGTTTGGCACACCCTCTGCCTAGAACTCCAGAGCAGTTTCTTTTGGCCTTTTTCAAACTCTATAACTGAAAAAGTCCATCCGAGCATTTGTCACTTCGGGCTCGTTAAAACATCGAAGGAGACTAGAGTCATCTTTAGCTTTTTCTCGACTCTTAAAAACTGAAAAAGCAAGTTGTGTCTAAAGCGTCGTTATAAAATTTATTTTAAACGGAACATAATCACCTCCTATTCCCGCATTGATCTTTAGGTTGAGAACATGGAACGCCCCAACCAAGGAATTCCACATGATGGAAATCCTAGTCCTTTCTCCTCTTGGGGAGAAGTTGGTGCGCCCCACATGGCCACATTGTCGCTTCCAGGACTGACAATTGGCCTACCTATTTGGCTATTCTCAACCAATGTAGTTCAGAACACCATGGTTCCTGAACAGTCGAGTCAACAGTTAGATGAGTCTAGAGCTGCCCACCAGCCTTCTACTTCCTATAACTCTTCCTCCAATCCTTCGTCTTCGCAAGGTAGAGCCGGCAAAAGCCAAGCTCCCATGGAGAAGAAGGAGAAGAAGAAGAGAGAGAAGAAGAAGAAGGAGCCTAAGGTGACTGGGGGCAAGCAAAAGACATCTGACAAAAATCCACACACAGCACAGACCGGGCCTAAATCGCCATGTGTCATATGTAGAGGAGACCACTTCCATAGAGATTGTACCTGTATTCCTCGGATACTAAGGGACTGGTCCCCTCGTCTGCACAATTCGGGAGCATCAACCTCTGATAGCCATGTTGAATGCTTACCGTCAACCAGCGAAAGTGAAGGTTCAAGACAAAGAGGGGGAGCAAGATTCCCCTGCAGACTGTGTGAAGGCAACCACGCCATCCACCATTGTCCCTTCTTAGACGAAGCGAAGAGAGTTTTGGAAGATCGCCCGGTTTCACCGTTGAGACTTCCTCCTGGATACAAAAAACTCGTGCCAAGTCCTTCGTTGGTTGAAAATACAGTTGGCCCGCTCAAGTGGTCAGCTGAAGCGTCAGTCATTGAGAATGAACCTACTGAATCCAGACCGGATGAAAGTCCAAAGGTCGAAATGGCAGTTGACCCGGTTCTTCCTTCAGAGGTTTCACCCTCAAATGACACCGTCATTGAAGATTCATCTTCAAATGACACCCTCACTGAAGAGAATAAGGATGACACCATCCAGATTCTTTTCATCAACACAGACTCTGATGAGCATCAGGGCAATGCGCCCATTCCTTTATCGCAGGAAGGAACATCATCAGGGTCATATCCGGCCGTGTATTCGGTCCCACCACCAAGCAACCTAGTTGTATCCTTTGATTGGAATCAACTAGGCAGACCCCGGTTGCCAGCCAGTATACCATTCAGAATCATAGTCCAAATTTATAGAATGGTCATGGCTGGAACTATCATTGATGAAGGGGCATCTGTGAGTATCCTTTCCTCTATTGCTTGGAAAGCACTGGGTTCCCCGGAGCTTTTACCTGAGATAAGAAATCTCTCGGGTTTTGATAAAGGAACCAGTCGACCATTAGGGATCCTCCCCAATGTACCTGTTACATTGAAAGGGAAGACCGTTCAAATGAACGTGATGGTCGTTCAAGGACCCTTGGATTATAACCTACTCCTTGGACGAGACTATATATATTGCATGGGAGCTATAGTCTCCTCACTCTTTAGAGTAATGTGTTTTCCACACGAAGGAAGAATGGTCAAGCTCGTAGACCAACTTTCATTTCCGGGATCACGCATCGCAAATAGTCACATACCAACCCTCAATGGTCTATTCACCCAAGAAATGTCTCCACCCCTAGTCCTCCTTCCCGATGAGTGCGAGTGATTCGGAAAGATGGGACTGGAACCCAGGGGGCATGCATCCTGGTCTGCTTCGGGCAGAGGAAACCTTGGGTATAAGGTAGAATTTCCGCGAAAGAATATGACTAGTCCGTACCCCGTCCGTGGATGGAAGAGGGGTTGTTCTAGAACATGATTCTTTTGTTAAGGTTACTTGTTTGACAAAGGTCATTCACCATTGTCTACTTCGGTAGACAGTGCCGAGGAAATGTTTTCGTTTGATGGTGTTAACAAAACAATCTTTGGGTAACCAGAAAGAGGCAAGCCTCACCCTTTAAAACAAATGTTTTATCAGATAAGTAGGGGCAGCCATGAAATTATACCTTACACCTGGGGGCATGCAACCTTTTGGAGTGCAAGCAAGGGATGACTATTTATTTTTTTAAATTTTTAGGTCCTCCCTTTAAACCTGTAGGTCTAACCCTTTAAACTCGTAGGATTAGCCGTTTCCAAACTTGCATAAAGAAAGGATATGAGGAGCATAGCTTCGTGAGATAAAGCTCCATAAAAAATAGCTATCTCACAGGAGACATTTCTTATCTTATGACTGGTATATTCGAGCAGTTTTACCGCGGAATTTATGCTCGTTAAAAAATAGAAAAGCAAGATCCGAGCAGTTTTAATACATAGTTCATGCTCGTTAAAAAATAAACATAAGATTGAGCAGTCAAGCTCATTAAAAAATGAACATACCTCGGTAAATAACCATTGTGTTCGTAAATTTATTAGCCATAAAAAGCCTTGGTCGTGTTTGCACCTGCCACCTCCATTCCATTTGGCCAATCATTCACCTCCATATGATTGTTTACCTATTTTGAGGAACAGTTGCGAAGAGTGATTTCACTTAGCCATCCTTGTGACACTGCCGTGATTGGAAAATTCCAACCTGTACCTGGAATCTGCTGCTATCCCTGTTTATCACTCGTTCCTCAAAAGACAAGTCTTCTTTGAGCTCTTTTCAACTGACTCGTAAAATATGAAAAGTTTGCCGAGCTTTGGCCTTCCAGCTCGTTAAAAGGACCGGAAGAGCTATCCCTCCTCTAGATTTTAATCTTTTTGGACCCGAGGGATTATTGCACAAAAAGGTCGAGCGCTTGTTTTATTCGGCTCGTTAAAGTTATCGAAAACTCATCCCTTCTGTATTGTTTTATACTTTTTCGGACTTAAGGGATTAGATGACGAAAAAGGAATTTTGGAGTTAACTTTCTGTACCTTTTCAGACTCTCTAAAAATGAAAAGGGCCGAGTTTTCCTTGTCGTTAGACTCGTTAAAATGATTAAATAGCGACAAATTTTTCTTTAGACGAGAACGAGTTTCCCTATCACTAGGCTCGTTAAAACATAGCGATGGGCTTGCCCGAAGGGCAGGTTATAGAACAAGCATATGTTATCCTCCTCAAGCTTGACAAAAATAAAGAGGTACTGGTCAGAAATGACTGGGTAAAAATTGGGAGAACCTCAAAGCTTTAATGGTAGCAAGTCGCTCTTGAACATGACACTTTTCCTCCGTATCACATCGGGTTGGGTTGTTTCATTCACCGGTCTCATCACCATGGTCCTCGCCAAACCATCCACATTTGGGGTAATGCTACAGATCCATCGCATCAGTGTCGTTATATGTTCAAGAGATGTTGTTCAGAAAGAGTCAACCATGTCCCATCCACTGCCATACATTATCCTTCATCCACCCATGATCGCCACCCTGAATCATATTTCACAGATTGTTTTCACCTCCACTAAAATCATTAGCTCCGTTCCGTGTCAATGATGTGGGATTCATTAAGGCCCTCCTTTGATGGATCGCTTCTTGTCGACTTCAGCTCATTATCCAAGAAGTTGATCTAGGAACACCCCCCTCAGTACTTTGAAGCTTGCATGCCTCAAGATTTTGTGTGGTGTTCGACGCCAAGTCCTATATTCACACCACGTGAATTGTACTGCAGTACCTTGAGGGTCATTATCATTATCGGTGATTCCTCTCGCGCTTGTTAACGGTTTACATTATTGACCGGTAATCAAGCGATGTCTTTCCATGTTCGACTTCAGCGCAATTCTCACATGGATCGACCTGTACTTAGAGTGAAGATCGAACGAGTTTGAAGACCCCGGATCTAGTTTCATCCATCCGGGCTGTGATATATATTCAGGAAACATAAAGACATTTGACATGTACATCATTGCAACAGATGATCATCCTACTCAAAGGATGATAATTTTAGCAGAGAATTATCAGTCTACCATCAGATGATCGTCTGTTCTATGTACTAAAATGAGTTTATAAAGCTGATCATGGGAATGCCCGCCTCAGCTAGATCATGAAAATAATGTATTGTATTGTATTTTATTACAGGTCACCTCTCAGCGATTGAATGAACTTTGGATCCTCCTGATAAAGCATTCCACCCGATAAACGACCTCATACTTTAGGGGGCAACTGTTATAGACATTTTTGTGCCTTACAGCATGAAGCATGAAATGTCAATAATCTAAGGGATCCAAAGTCCCTAAACATGTTGTTCCTACCCCTAGAGGAACAAGGTCAGCAAACCACAACACTGAATATCAGTTCTCCACCTGAAAACACTCAAAAACAAGCTAATTCTGGATCATGTCAACTGCTCCACTGAGCATCTGCGCTGAATGTCAACTACTCCACTCTGTACCTGCACTGAATGCCAAATGTAAAGAAGGCTACCTGCGCTGGGCGAGTTTGGCCAAGTGGCACAGTCATTCCTCAAGGTGTCAATGCCCAGGAAGCTTCCAAAATGACACTTGGATCAGAGAATTCGCCTAGTGATGAGTAAGAGGGTCTAGATCTCCAAGTGGAAGCAAGAACCTCCAAGTGGACTCAAGAACTGAAGAATAACTGAAGTGGGAGAGGACACTAGTCAGCTTCATGCCAGCCTCAAGCTGACTCATCCTTTCTCCAAAACTCCTATATATAGAGCTCTCTCATGAGGTCTAAGGAGGCTGGAATCTTTTGAATGTAAGGAAGTGATGTTGGTTTGAGTATAGAACTATTGGGTGATTTGCTTGAAGGAGGTGAAGAGGAGATTTCTTTCTGCTGGGAGGTGATGCTGGATTGGGCCTATTATGGTTGTATCACTTCCTGAACTTTACTTCTTCCATTAATAAAGCATTTGAAGTTCTTCTATATGCATGTGTCTCAATGGCGTATTGATACTTGTATATTTGATTTATTCTAATCCTTGAATCAATTATGAATGTATGCTTCTTGTAGTTTCCCTCTCTTGTCATTTTGCAGGATCTTGGTGTAGCTGGGACAGTGAAAGAGCAAGGAGCCGGGAGCAAGCAGTAAAGAGAGAAGATTGGATCAATCATTAGCGGAAGACAACGGTTAGTGGATCTCTTTCTCCCCTTTCTTACATCTCATAAAGAAGTAATCTCAAATAGCTTTGCTTTGATTGTTGCTGAGGTACTATCACCCTTAGAGTGGGATAGGGTCATTCCGTATTGGATACTTTTCCCAACAACAGATATACCTCTTACAGGTTACCAAATATTGTTCTATTCACGGCGTAAAAAAAACGCTTCTTCGGCAATGTTTATCGAAATAAACAAAGGTGAGTGACAATGCCTGCCAACCCACATAACTTTGACAAGAGAATCTTATTCTAGAATAACCTCCTCTTCCAATCATGGATGGAAGTACAGACTAGTCATATTCTCTCGTGGAAACCTAACCTATACCCGAAGTTTTCCTGCCGAAGCAGACCAGGGTGCATGCCCCCTAGGTTTCAGTCATGTCCCCCGAATCACTCGCACTCATCAGGCGGACAGACTAGAGATTGAGACATTTCTTGCGTGAAAAGACCATTCAGGGATGGTATATGACTATTTGCTATGCGTGAACCGGGGAATGAAAGCTGGTCTACGAGCTTGACCACTCTTCCTTCGTGTAGAAAACACATTACTCTAAAGAGTGAGGAGACAATCGCTCCCATGCAATAAATATAGTCTCGTCCAAGGAGTAGATTATAATCCAGGGGTCCTTGAACTACCATTACGTTTATTTGAACGGTTTTCCCCCTCAATGTTATGGGCACATTGGGAAGGATCCCTAACGGTCGACTGGTTCCTTTATCAAAGCCTGTTAGATTTCTCATCTCAGGCAAAAGTGATGGCGAACCAAGCGCTTTCCAAGTAGTCGAGGAAAGGATACTCACAGAAGCCCCTTCATCTATGATGGTACTGGCCATAACCATTCTATATATTTGAATAATGATTTGGAATGGTACACTAGCTGGTAAACGGGGTCTGCCTAGTTGATTCCAATCAAAGGAGACAACTAGGTTGCTTGGAGGTGGGACTGAATAGACGGCCGGGTATGACTCTGATGAATTTCCTTCCTGCGGTAAAGGAATGGGTAAATTGCCCCCATGTTCATCAGAGTTTGTGCTTATGAAAAGAATTTGGATGGTGTCATCCTTGTTCTCTTCGGTGACTGTATCATCTGAAGATGGAACCTCTGAAGGCAAGACCGGGTCAACTGCCGCCTCGACCTTTTGACTTTCATCTGGTATGGGTTCAGATGGTTTGTCTTCAATGATAGATGCTTCAGCCGACCACCTAAGCGAGCCAGCCAGATTTTCAACTAGTGACAGACTTGGCAAGAGTTTTTTATGTCGAGGAGGAAGTCGTAACGGTGAAACCGGACAATCATCCAAAACCCTTTTAGCTTCGTCTAATAAGGGACAACGGTGGACGGCATGATCGCCTTCGCACAGTTTACAAGGAAATCTATATTTTCCTTTTTGTCTTGGGGCTTCACTTTCACTAGTCAACGATCTGTTTTCAACATGATCATCAAAGGTTGACGACACCAGATTGTGCAAATGAGGAGACCAGTCCCTTAAGATCAGAGGGATGCAAGGACAATCTGTATGATAGTGGTCTCCTTTGCAAATGACACATGGCGATTTAGGCCTGGTCGGTGCAGTGTGTGGATTTTCGCTAGACGATGCTCGTTTGCCCCCATTCGCTTTTGGCCCCTTATTCTTCTTCTTTTCCTTCTTCTTCTCAAGTACTTGATTTTTGGCTTTACCAACCCCATCAAGCGAAGAAGAAGGAGGAGAGGAAGAATTGGAGGAAGTAGAAGGTTGGTGGGTAACTCTGGATTCGTCTAGTTGCTGACTTGATTGTTCAAGAATTGCGGTGTTCTGAATGACAGAGGTTGAGAAGAGCCATACAGGCAAGCCGATTGTCAGTCCTGGAAGCGACCATGTGGCCATATGGGGTACACCAACATCTCCCCAAGAGGAGAAGGGACTAGGATTTCCTCCAAGGGGAATTCCTTGGTTGGTGGATTTCATTTTCTCAACCCAAGATCAACGTAGGAAAGGGTGATGAATATTCAGTTTAAAATAAATTTTAGATGCTTTGACACAACTTGTTTTTTCAATTTTTAAGAGTCGAGAAAAAACAAAAGATGACTCTACTCGCCTTCGATTTTTAATGAGCCTGAAGTGACAAGTGTTCAAATGGACCTTTTCGGTTAAAGAGTCTGAAAAGGAACGAAAGGGACTGCTATGGAAATCTAGGTAGAGGGATTACCAAACCAATCGCAAAACTGCAGAATACTTTTTACGGTACGGCAGTCAATCTTCCCGAATGCTGTGTTCAGTGCATTGCGATCGATAGGGCGGCAGACACAGCTTCCTATGGATAAAGGATTAAGCCTATTGGGGTCTCCCAAAATATACTCGACGGTACGTGGGAGCACAAGTCCGTACTAGCACTTATCGTCTCAAAGTGGAGGAATCACCCAACCATCAATGAGAACAACAGTTACTAGGCTTTACGACGCCGGAATACGTCTCTAGCCTAGACTTCTAAATGTTGTGCGTTAGGTTCCAAAGCCTTGTTAGATTCATTGAATTTATTTTATAGTTGATCTTGTTTATGAAGTTTTCCTTTCAGGTTCACCGCAAGATGTAGATGTAATTCCTAAAATGCAATCTAAGATGATAAACAATCTTTTTATCTTCTTTGTGCAATGAAATCCTAGCTACTAAGGAAATAAAGACAGAATTCTTTCACAAAGAGCAAAGAGCGCACTCTAAATGCACTTTCCTAAATCAAACCAATCAGACTGTCTAAATGAAAATGCACATGCATGTATTTGTTTTCGACTTTCTTAGTATATGAATGATAAAAAGAAAGTTGATGCACAAATCTGAATTTCTTTTCAAGCGACAATTATCAACAAGTTTCTTTTCGAAATCAAAAATAGAGGAAATCACAACACCTTACGATTTTGAAATGAATACTTGTTTTCGACACTAGAAAACTTACAAATTCAGACCAAAAACAATAGTAATAGGACAACCAACTATCAACAGCAATCAAACTCTTTCCTATGATTGAAAAAGACACTTGCGGCACTTTCAAATCAAAGGACGACAGTACGATTACGCTACTTTTGCAAAGGAGAACTGAAAATGACTCAAAAAACACACAAAAACATTTACAGTTCTTTTGTACAAAGGAGGTGGAATAACAACAAGGAAAAGGGGTTTCAAACAGAGATATACTGATCACAGGCAGCAAAATTCATGAATAGAACTGGAAAGAATGAATCACAGAAACCAAAACTACACAATGCCTAGTCTGATTAGCGCACCTGCAACACAGAGAATTTGAAATGCAACGCACCTACTAGACTCAGGAAGTGCGCTGAATTTCAGATTCTCAGAACAGTACCTGCGTGGACCAGAAATGAGACTTTGCTTGGGTTCTGGGTCACAGTTTGCAGTTCAGTTCATGAGTTTTGGCCGAGCAAATGGTAATCAGTAATGCAACAATCAGGGGTAGATCTAAGGAGGATCTAAGAGCTACCACAAGGGGCAATCAGAGAGTTTGTGAATCAATTGTTTAAATCATAAACAGATCCCGGAGATTGACTGAAGCAACATTTATCTACTTTGCATTTGCATAGCAAATGCAGTTCGAAAGCTACCTGGCACGACTTCAGACTCCGTCTGTAAGCTTATGAAATAGACAACAAAGAAGATAAACAAACAAACTAATTCGTCCCCAGTGGAGTCGCCATTTTTTTACAGGGAAAAATGTCTACTTAGAACTGCTTATCCCACTAAGGTGTGATAGCTTCCTTAGAAACAAACAAAGTAAAGCTACTTTCGTTTTTCCTTTATGAAGTATAGATGAGAGAAGAACAAAGAAGACCAACCTCTGTCTTGCGCTAATCTCCTAGTTCGATTCCTCTCTCTCTTGATAGTCTTTCGCTACTTGTTCCTTTGCACGCCCAGCTTCACAGAGTACCTGTAAGATCACAGTAGCATAGCACTATACAAGAACATGGATCTATAATCATAAACAATCTAGGATCAGATGTAAATTGACCATACAAATGTAGCAAACATAAATGATACAAGAGTATGGAGGAAAACTTGAATAGCTTTTATTGATAAACAAGAAAGAGCCAAGGGGAGTTACAACCAGTTGTTCTAACCCAGCATCATCCTCTCAGCAAGGAAGCCCCTCTTCACCTCATACAAAGCTTAGATCACCCAACAATCTAATGTTTTATCTCAAGAAACCAACAACAATTCCTTACAATATGCAAAATTCCAGCCTCTAGATCTCTGGGATGAGGGATCCATATATAGATATCTATAAGAGAGATGAGTCAGCTTGTGATTTGATTAGTGTCTTCCCTCTGATAGTTCTTGCTTCCACTTGGAGATTGATGATCTCTTACTCATCCTTGGTCAAATTCAGAGAGGCAAGTGTCACAAGAGAAGTTTCTGGAAGCTTCCATTGCCTCTCCACCTCGCGGAATGACACTGCCATTTGTCATTTCTTACCCATCGCACCCCATAGAAGGGATTTTTGAAATGCAACGCACCCACACAGTGTATTTAGGTGAGATGCAACGCACTTGGCCTATGGAGCAGCTGAAATGATCCTGTTTTGACCAATTCTGAGCAGTTTTTCATGGAGAACTTCTGGGAGAAGCTGTAATCAGCTGACCTTGTTCCTTTAGGGGTTAGAACAACACTTTTAGGGACTTAGGAGCCCTTGGTTTATGGACATTTCGTTCTTGGGGTTGTAGTGCCCAAAAATGTCTATAACAGTTAAGAAACAAATCCATTTTTTCACAACCCTGAGGCCAAATGACACAAGTATCATCAACAAACATCTTCCATTTCTTAGGGTGAAATTGATCCGAGGCTAAGGCCTTAGTCTCAAAATATTCCATGAATAAGCTAGAAACTGTAGGGAAAAGAGGAGAACCCATCGCTACCCCATAGGTTTGTTCAAAGAACACACCTTGGAAACTAAAGAAGGTGGAGGAGAGGCAAAGGCCAACTAATTTGGTAGTGTCATTATCAGTGATCCGATTAATAACATCCTTTATCCATCGAAATGTCGACCAAATCCTAATATTATTATTTATCTGAAAGACTCTCTCATTTATAACTAGTGTATTGTTATGTTTATTTAAGTACTAGCAGTTATGTGTTGATGGAGGTATGATGCAAGGGATTGCATGGAAAATAAATTTTCATGGAATCTTGAAGAAGGATCAATTTTAGATTTCCCTTAGAAGCAATCGAAACCATGGGGATTGAGTCATGGTGTTTGTTGTTAGTCTTGTGCTTTTGGTCTTTTGGTGATTTTTTTTGTTTCATTGTAGTTTTGTTTGCGGCATGTGCATGGCCATGCCACTTTGGTTGTGGTGTCGTATTGCTGCTGGTTTTCCATGGTTTTCTTCATGTTTGTTTCTTGTCTTGCCTTTTATGTTTGGGGTTTGTGGAATTGGTTCGGAAATAGGAAAGTTAATGGAGCCTAGGGAGAGCTGAATGAAACTCAACAGGTGATGTAAGGTCCAGATGAAGTTCAATGCATTTATAAGGGTAGGTGAAGGAAAGCATATAATAACTAGTTGGATTGGTTGGGTCCATTGGTGTAAATGGATGATGGTGGGACAATCATGAGAAAAGTAATCAGGAAAAGTAAAGAAAATAGATTTGAGGCATCGGATGCCTTAGCTACATTGGGAGTTATTGTTCTTGATGTTGTACATGTGTTGCACAGATAAATGAAGTTCTCTTAACCTTGACCTTATGATATCTGGTAATTATTTTGTGATCACGATTGTGTCGATGTATACATGTATGTATGTAGGTATGTCATTTTCTGACGAGATCATGATTCTTTTGTGCTAATTTTATATATGTATGTATCTATGTATCTATGTCATTGTCTAACAGGATCATCAAGAATCGTTCTAGTGGAGGAATGATTGCTTATACATGTGAATGGCATGAAGAGATTCATGGTTCATGAGGAATCAAGTGGGAAGCGTAGCTTGACAGATCTCTGGGGTCAATATCATATAGATATGAATTGATATTATGTGATTATACTATGTCTATGTTTATGTTATGGGAAGGCTAATGTTGAGAGATACATCAGCGAAATGAAAACAGCGTAATGCGTGGCATGCTAGGATAAGCATGGATGGCGGAGAGACACTGGAATCAAGATTTCTTGGTAGAGACACTGTGGTTTTGGATGTGTGGTATTACTCTTGTGCATATATTGTATATGTTGTACATGTTGCATCTGTGATGTTGTATGCATGTGGTGTTGTGTATATATAGTGTGTGCACATATTGTTATGCAATGTTATGTACAGGGTGGTATAGATAGTGTTGTGTGAATATTGCATATGTAGTGTTGGGCATAGATGGTGTTATGTACATGTTGGATATGCGGTGTTGTGTGCATATGGTGCTATGAGCATGTTGAATATGCAGTGTTGTATACAAATGATACTATGTACATGTTGGATATGCAATGATATGTACATGTGGTGTTGTGTGCATGTTGTACATGTGGTGCTATGTACATGTTATACATATGGTGCTGTGTGTAGGTGATGTTGTGTACATCTCATGCATATGTATTGTGTACATTTGGTGTCGTGCACATGTCATGCATGTGTTTTTGTGTATGTTTAGCATTGTGTACACGTTGTATAGGTGGTAAAATGTACATGTGGTGTTGTGTACACGTTGTACAAGTGGTGTCATGTACATGTGATGTTGTGTACATGTTAGGTAGGTGGTTTTTTGTATAGGTGGTACTGTGTACATGTACATTCAGTACTGATGTACATGTGGTATTATGTGTATGCCATACATGTTTTGTTGTGCACATGTGGTATTATGTATGTTCATGGTGTAGTCATGGTATCATGACATGTTTATTCATTGTGTTGTACTCTTTGTACATATATGTATTGTGTTCTACATCGAGTGTAGGTGTATGTATTGTGTTGTGGTGTACACCAATTGTAGGTGTATGTATTGTGTTGTGGTGCATGCCAAATGTAGGTGTATGTATTGTGTTGTGGTACACTGGGTGTAGGTGTATGTGTTGTATGTCAGGTATAGGTGCATGTATTGCATGGCGTTGTATGTCCTGGGTGGTTGTATGTGTGTGATGCACACTATGTGTATGTGCACATGGTTGAGGAGAAGGAACTAGGTGTTTTTTTGGTTTGGAAACCGATATGGAGTGCATATGGAATAAAGACAAAGGTAGAAGTTAAGGATTAATTAAAGAATACGTATCAGTATTTTATTTTATTTTTATTATGCGTGTGAATTATAATTCTAGTTTATGATGGTTACATGTGATTTATGATTTTGATCTATGATGGTTTTTTTTTAGCTAACCTGATGTGATATGTTTATACATGATGATTTGGTCAAAGATGCTAGTTTGACATGTTGTGAAAGGATGTGAATTGAATTGCAAGCATAACATATTGATGGTCCACCAATGAGGTATTATTTGAAGTTATTTCAATTTATTTTGAATCTAATGGAAGTTATGTTCTTGGTACAAGAAGCACAAAAATGCCCAGTTAGGTTAGCAGTAATGAAAAAAGGAATTGGAATATGCTGCAGTATGTTGGTAAATCACTTTAAGAGCAGGGCCATTGTGAGACAATGGTACCCAATAATGTCCATTGATTTCCATGAGCATGATATGAACAATATGATGGTTTGAAGCAGGTATATCCCTTGGTTGTTTGAATTTTTGATGTGAGGAAGCCTTGCCAAGGGATGGATTTCCAAGGATAGGGAATGCCGGGGAACTTGGAAGGTGAGTGACTGCACATAAGGGGTGACTGGATTGCTTGAGGGACTTTGTAGCAGGGAAGGGAAGGTCGATTATATATTTGGTTTGGTCATTAGCATTTCCAAATGGAATAAAATTCACATTGGGAGTGCACTATGGAACATTGAGTCGGTAAGTATTCACTAACAGGAAAAGTGGTGCAAGATTATAGCACTGGACATTGGATGTAGTTTGACTGTGGCAGTGGATTCTAGACTTCCTATGAAGGAGGTGAATCATAGCATTACTTTGAGGGTGGAGGTGTGAGCCTCTAGATTCCCTTGTTGCAGATGCAGACATTGTATCCTTTTATTTGCTGGTTTAGGAAATGTGCATATGTGTATATGTGGTTATTGGAAATACCATAAAGAGCTATGTTATAAAGCTCTAGTAAGTGTTATGGTTGTTATCTGATCATGTTGTCATGATATTTTTCTTTTGAGAAGGTCTCCATTGTAGACACTGCAATGAGCTAAGTTATAAATCTCCATGGGAAGTATGTTTTATTTTCAACAGTTTTGCTGAGGTCATGGTGTGGTTTAACACCGAGGATCATGTTCCCCAAGGGGGAGGGTTCTGTAACAGCTATGGTGAAAATTCCATGTAATAAAAGTAATAAAGGAAAAATAAGACCATGGTCATGAGACACTTATTCCAAGATGAATATTGGGCAAACGTATCCTGGTGGGCATCACTGGATGTGTTTATGGCTAAAGGAAATTGGAAAAGGAAAGGGAAAAGGCATTAAAAAGGAAAAAATGCATTTTTGGCACATTTATTTATGAAAATAAAGGAAAATAGGAGAAAAGGGAGGTGAAAGATCACAGGTTGCACGTGAGTAGGAAAATGAAGGAAATTAATGGAAATTGAAGAAAATAGAGGCCTCGTTGATAAAAAGGCTTCAAAGGATTAGTTGGAAAGTTTTTTCTAAGGGCTTGGATAGTGTAAGCTTAGTCAGTGTAAGCTTGTTCAGTGTAGGATTGTTCAGTGTAAGCTTCGTCAGTGTAGGCTTGGTTAGTGTAAGCTTGTTCAGTTCAGTTTTGGAGCTCTCTCATTATTCTCTCTCTCTCTCTCTCTCTTGGACACTTATATTTTTCTTGGAGCAATTTAGCTTTGGAGCAAGGAAGGAAAGCAAGGATCAAGCAAGGAAGAGCAGGATCAAGTAGCTTCAGCAGGAATACTTGCAAGTAACATATTCCATATGTGATTTCCTAGTTGGTTTTAACATGCATGGATTTTAAAGTTGGTGTATGGTTCTCTTGCTGTCGGTGGCATAGTTTCGTCGGGTTATGACAGTGGCTTTCAACCTAACCTTGCCTTTTTTTGAATGCCATGGTTTGTTGGGATGTTGATTTGGATTTTGAGCTTTGGAATTTCTAGAAGGATTTCGGATACCGTGGCGGAGGTGGTCTCAAGGTTCATTCACAAAGGCCTAGGAATCCCTTGAACGGTTTTGGTGGGATACACAGGAAATACTGAGTGAGGTGTCTCAGTTTAGGGCCTAGTGATCCATGATTGGATTACGGTAAAGCCTAAGAGACAAGGAGATAGAAAATTCCTCAAGGATAGTGATGGATTCTAGATGGCATTCCAAATTCGGTTTGGTTTTGTCATCAAAGCACTCATTTTGGTGTGATCACAGATTGGTGAGGGTGGAAGTGTTTTAACCTCTAGATTCCCTTTGGTTTTTTGAATTGGTTTTTCAATGAGATCCCACATTCATTCTTGGAATATGGTACGGGGGTGACTGGATGAAAGAAATATTTGGTTCAGCCATTTCTACGGCTAGGTGGTACATGGATGTCATGACCCTAGTCAGACTTGCTTATGTTTAATAAAAGCTAAGTTTTCTTTATTTTTTACTTATTTATATGTGGATTTAATGGTTATTATCTCATTGTTATTTTTATGGTTTAATGCTGGTTATAAGCATGTTTATATGACTAATTATTATCATGGTTATTTCATGTATTTACTTGTAATTTGTTGGCGAAATCATATGTGTAATAATTCCAACATTAAATTATCAATATGCGACTTGTAAGCTTCGAGGCATAAGTGCAGGTAATCCAGGATAAGAGCATCTAACCTAGAATAGAGTAAGAAATCAACTTGTCATTTAAGTACATCAACAAATCAAACACTATTTCTAGTAAAATCACTTCGACTTATAAAAGTGCTAATTACAGGATTCAAATTATGTGTAATAGAAAACACTCATTTATCTATTCTAATGTTGATCAAGACAAAACATGAATCACTAAATCAAAAGTGCATAAAGATTAAATCTAAACTAAGCTGATGAATTCAAAATCTAAATTAAGCAAGTGAATGTGGAATTGGAATTAGGCTCCGAATCTCTCTAATTTCAATCAAAGAGAAACATTCAACATTCAAATGCAAAGACTACCTCAAATCACTCTCACTGCTAGAAAGAAATCAACACTTCTCGATCTTGAATATCACTGCTGGAAAGTAAATTTCACAATGAAAATGAAACCACTAAGTTCAACTTAAAATCGCACTATTTAACTGCCAATTTTGGATCATGTTTTTACACTACTTTAGACTACGAATACTGGCATTCATAATTTAATGCTAATATAAAATCACAAAATGTACAGAAAATACTAAATCATACTATATAATTATATTTACAATATAATGTTATACTATACTATATATAATACATATACTATATACAATATCTAATTTTACCTTTCCATTACTACACATTCCATTATACCATAATATATTACTTATGTAAATTTTAATTAAACTAATATATATACCTAAAAGGGAGCTTATGAAATTAACTCTTGTAAAACTAATTCTATGAAATCGATGCCATAAAGCTACATGAAGTCGATGCTTTGTTTAACTAATGGAATCAACGCTTTGTTTAACACACCAATTGTAATAAACATGATCTGCTGACCAATCGTCTCTTACCCAAGATAATACGAAAACAATGCTGAATAGGGGATATCCAATCTCAGGCTGAGAACTCAACTCGTCACATAGGATTGGGCTTGTTCTAATAGGAGTTAATTAAATGATGGTTGGACAATCACACAAGTAGACTAACAATCACAATTCTCTGAGACAATGATCTAAAGAACAGAGAGTTGTCACGCATATTAACAAATAACACAAAAAAGGAATATCGCACTCAAACTGTAACTAAATTTGAGAGGTAAATATACAGAGGGAACCTTGTTCCAGGCTGTGGTGGACCCCTACCACTTCTTGGAGTAGGTTTTAGCTAACTCAGTCTACACACACGAATTAAACATAAATCATACCATACACAATGCAATGGCACTGTAACGAATTTAACTAAATGTCACTTACAATCATCTGGAAATTGGAGCTTTTATTAATAAATCTAGAAAATACAATTTTTACTTCTCATCCTATGTTCTATCAGTTTCTGGATGTTGCCTATACACAGAGATCATTGGGCCTTCTATGGTCTAGCCAATGCATAACAAATTAACCCATAAAAAGACAACAAATCTCTTGAAATAATATTCTTGGTTAAGCGTATCCTGATCATGGTGTGGAGGGAGGAATTGTTTCCTTCTTTTGAACATAAGAGGCTTATCAAAACCGTGGCCAAAACAAGTCAAATCCATATTTTTACACGATTATGTACTTAACGTGTGTTGGAATATTCCCATGACCATATCTTCCTCATAATGTCAAATTTTTCCAAACCATTTTTTAGTTACCCTAATGAGGGTGCTCTGAACAAAACGTGTGTGTCGAAATTTCAAGATTCTTCACAATTTGATCACAAAATTCATATTTTCACCTAGAGAAATATCATTCCATACTCAACCTTGTAGTGACTAATTTCACTGACTTGTAAAGAATTTTGGCGGTAGAACCCTACAACAAATTCACTTAGCAGAACCATCATTAGAAAATCATGGAAAAATCATCCTTAAGACATAAAAAACACAATAAACCTATGATATTTAATTGTGATATGAAAAGGATGGTTTTATGCATGAGTTACGGGAAATGGATATGAGTATGGTAGAAAGTGCAGGAATATGATTTATAAATGGTAGTGTTATATGTTGAAAATTACGACATTTCTAAGGCCAAACACCCCCCATGCCTGTGATTTTTCATAACCTCATGCAAACAAATACCTTGCTCATTTATAGATTTTATGACATCATAACCTTGGGCAGGGTTGGTTCTTGTGGAGCAAAACTATGTGAATATTTGAAGGTGTTGGTTCTTGTGGAGCAGCACTATTCATATTTGACTACCATATAGTGGGGAGCGATCTGATTGAGGACAAACACTAAGTGGATAAGGAAGAGATGAGGGATCTTGTGAATCATGAAGCGATAATGGGAATGGTGGATACAGATGCTTTCATACTCTAATACCAAGGTTTATATGTGGTTCTTCTTGTTTGGGCAGCAATGGCTTCATATTTTGATGTCAACTTTGTCACAACATATAGTATTTCAGCATGTGATAATACTACAGACTTGTGATACAAATGGTACAATTCCACTGTGATAACCAACCTGCAGGGACAAAGTTCATGCCTTGAAATGCTAACAAAATAATGAAAATAACATTCCCACATGTTATGAATGCTTATGATGTAGGAAGAGAAGCCATTATGGTTGTTTCTTTGTATTAGTGGACCACTATGATCTACTTTTCATTCTTATGGCCTGATTAGAGCACTTATACATTTTATTATGAAAATGGATTTCAAATGGAGGTGGATGATAAAGGTGATGAAATATAGAATATATGAAGAGGAAAGTGGTTAACCAACATGTTTCCTTACATTCTTAATGGACTAAAGAATCTTAAGCGAATTTACCTTAGGTTTACCTCTACTATGATAGCTGCAAGATGAAGTGGAGGCTGGAGCTGATGTGACTACTAATCTAATCTATTGAAGAAAGATGAAGGATGAACTTAAGTGTTGAACGATGAACTGAAGGTCCCCTTCTCCCCCATGCGACACTAAGGAAAGGTGAATGCTGCTGCAAATGACAATGGAAATGTTGATACAAAGAACCAAACTGCTGCAAATCTGTGTTGAGATCAGAAAACCATATAGTATTCAACCACTAGACACCTGTGTGAAATATTTCATATGTGAATAAATGGTGTCGATGTCGAACATAAGCAAGAATCATTAGATTACTGACCATTGAGGAGACTGTTAACCAATGCGAGATATCCCACCTATGATGTCAATGGGAATCAAGGCACTAGGTACATTCTCTACCCATGAATAGATTTGTCGAAGTAGAATGGATTGAAAAATTCATCCACTATGAAACATTGATGTATTTCCTTAGTAGATGACAAGGAAACCTACAATTAAGGCATGCAGGCTCCCAGGTACCTTATCTAACCCTAACCCTAATCCCAGATAATGTGCTAATGTCGATGGGATAAGTCTTGTTGGTAGGTGGGCCTTAAGGAATCCCACATCAACCAGCTTAAGTACAAACATAATGTATTAAAAGATACATGATTTGAAGAACTCATACAAATTTACAAACTTTATTGGGAACCTTGCCCACCAGTTACCTGGTTTTCAAGCGAAGTCCCTGTCCATTTGCACCGAAAATCTGGTTTTCACAAAAGGACTTATTTTTCTCTTTACTATTTCCATTTATTTATTTACTAACTTTCATACTATACTAGAGAAAATATGTCCTCCTTTAATTGAAAGAGAACTTCCAGTGAAAACATGTGCGGATCAGGTACAAGGATATATTCATGCTTAGATTTAACATATAAACTTTACAGTGTACATGAGAATGTAAAACTAGTAGCTGAAAATTATATGATGCTAAGAAAGTGTGAAGAAGAGAATGATGCCTTGCTGAATTACTGGTTTGGAACCAATTCTCTATGTAATCATATTGGTCTTGGTCCATTTCTTCATTTGGACAATGTTGTATGTCATCTTCTTTGACCTCTTCAATCTCTGGTTTTATGGGTTTCTCTCCAATAGATGTTGTCCATAAGTCCTCGGTTTCCTCCAAAGGTTGAGAAATGTGATTATTGGAGGATTCTAGCTCTTCATGTGGTTGTGTCACATGGAAATAAGGTTCTTTGATCACTTCTAGAGAGGTAGAAAGGTTCTTGACTGCTATCAAGATCTGCTCTTCCTGAGAGGCAGAGACCCCAGCTGCTGCTAGGATTTGGGATACCTCCTTCAAACTCTTAATCATCCTTGAATCATGCTTGCTAGTTTAGAAATTCCTGTCTCCACACATTAATTCGTACCTGGGAGTTCTTACATCACCCCAAAAATTATTTATAGATAAATAGATTGAATTTTTTAATCTAAATGAAAAATAATTGATTGCAATAAAACTCACCAAACTTTCTTACTTGTACAACTAAAATTTGGAGCAACCCCACTATAGTGGATGCATGGCTCTTTACTCACGTCTTACTGTACTCCCTCTGCCCTTTGATTGTCCTGCAAAATCTTCACCATACAGAAAACTTGTGAAAGAAACTACGCTCTAATCCCTTTAGCACCTCCCCAACAATGACGCCAAAAATGTTGGGGAAATTATATGTGTAATAATTCCAACATTAAATTATCAATCCAAGGCTCGTATGCTTCGAGGCAGAAGTGCAGGATTAGAGCATCTAACCTTGGCTAGAGTAAGAAATCAACTTGTCGTTTAAGTACATAAACAAATCAAACACTATTTCTAGTAAAATCACTTCGACTTATACAAATTCTAATTACGGGATTCAAATTATGTATAATAGAAAACACTAATTTATCTATTCTAATGTTGATCAAGACAAAACATGAATAAATAAATCAAAAGGGCATAAAGATTAAATATAAACTAAGCTAATGAACTCGAAATCTAAATTAAGCTAGTGAATACAGAATTGGAATTAAGCTTCAGAGCTCTCTACTTTCAATCAAAGAGAAACATTCAACATTCAGACACAAAGACTACCTCAAATCACTCTCGCTGCTAGAAAGAAACCAACAATTCTCAATCTTGAATATCATTGTTGGAAAGTAAATCTCATAATGAAAATGAAAGCACTACGTTCAACTTAAAATCACACTATTTAACTATTAGCTTTGGATCACATTGTTACACTACTTTAGACTAGGAATACTGGCATTCATAATTTAATGCTAATATAAAATCACAAAATGTAAAAAAAAATACTAAATCATACTATATAAATATATTTACAATATAATGTTATACTATACTATATATAATACATATATTATATACAATGTTTAATTTTTCATTTCCATTACTACAGATTCCATTATACCATAATATTTTACTTATGTAAATTTTAATTAAACTAATATATATACCTAAAATGGAAATCAATGCATATATCTTATGAAATTAACTCATGTAAAAGAAATTCTATGAAATCGACGATGTAAAGCTACATGAAGTTGATGCTTTGTTTAACTATTGGAATCAATGCTTTGTTTAACACACCAATTGTAATAAACCTTATCTGATAACCAATTGGTTCTTACCCAAGATACTATGAAAACAGAGTTGAATAAGGGATATCCAATCTTAGACTAAGAACTCAACTCGTCACATAGGATTGGGCTTGTTCTGATAGGAGTTAATTAAATGATGGTTGGACAATCACACAAGTAGACTAACAATCGCAATTCTCTGAGACAATGATCCAAAGAATAGAGAGTTGTCACGCATATAAAAAAATAACACACAAAAGGCATATCACACTCACATTGTAACTAAATCTGAGAGGTAAATATATAGAGGGAACCTTGTTCCAGGCTGTGGTGGGCTCATCATACCATACACAATGCAATCACATTGTAACGAATTTAACTAAATGTCACTTACAATCATCTTGAAATTGGAGCTTTTATTAATAAATCTAGAAAATACAATTGTTGCTTCTTGTCCTCTGTTCAATCAGTTTTTGGCTGCTACCTATAGACAGAGATCATCGGGCCTTAAATAGTCTAACCAATGCATAACAAATTAACCCATAAAAAGACAACAAATCTCTTGAAATAATCTTCTTGGTTGAGTGCATCCTGATCATGGCATGGAGGGAGGAACCATTTCCTTCTTTTGAGCATAAGGAGCTTATCAAAACCGTGGCGAAATAGTCAAATCTTGATTTTGACCCGATTTTGTACTTAACCTGTGTTGGAATATTCCCATGACCATAGCTTCCTCATAATGTTGAATTTTTCCAAACCTTTTCTGGGTTACGTGAATGAGGGTGGTATAAATAAAACCCACATGTCTGAATTTTAAGATGCTTCACCATTTGGTCAAAAAATTCATATTTTCACCTACGACAATCTCATTCTATACTCAACCTTGTAGTAACTAATTTCACTGACTTGTGAAGAATTTTGGCGATGGAACCCTACAACAAAGGCATTTAGCAAAACCGTCAATAGAAAATCATGGAAAAATCATCCTTAAGACATTAAAAACACAATAAAACTATGATATTTAACCATGATATGGAAATTATGGTTTTAGGCATGAGTTACGAGAAATGGATATGAATATGGTAGGAAGTGCATGAATATGCTTTATAAATGGTAATGTTATATGTTGAAAATTAGGGCATTTTTGAGGCCCAACATAATTGTTAAAATGATGGATGAAAGACCTAAGTGATGTCATAACAGTGCAAGGGAGGAGGTGGTGATCCTTCTTTTCATGTCTCATAATATTTTTTAGTCATTCATGCTCTGTCTTGTACCCTAGACATGCAGATTATATTGATTTCAAGTGTTTGAAAAAATGTTAGTCCCGGTTGGGGATCGTCAGGCCTAGTCCTAGAATTAGTTTTTAGTTTATTAGTCTCTCCATCATGTGTTTAATGGATTTTGAAAGTCACAACAAGTTCTGGGCAGTGGCTAGAATTATGGGCTTGAAAAGTTCATTAAATTTCACACTCTGGCACAATTCTGCTAGAAATAGACCCTAGATGCAGCCATGCAGGCTTGTGGGAGCATCTAGATCTCTCTGGACACTGGCGTGCAAGCTTGTGGGACTGTCCATAGGTCTATGGATGTTGGCATGCCCATAGCATGGGAGCATCTAGAGGTTTAATAGCTTAAAAACTCAGTGGGACCTAGGGGCATGATACCTAAGTGGTTGGGATGGCTCCTGGGAGTGTTGTTGTTGGTGTGGAAGGTATGGTTGATGTGTTTCCATTGATTCCACTTCCTTAAGGTCACCTAGGCGGTTGAATAATATCATAGTACCCTCTCATCACAATTTTACCACGGTTGGTCAATTACTTGGGTAGATATGGGAGGAGGGGGTTACAAATTTAAATCAAATTTATTTATTTAGGCTCTATGTTTCCATTTTATGCATGAAAGTCACAATATAAATTAATGTTTTCCAATATATTTCCTTAGTTTAATGATTCCTCGTGTCAATCTAGGACTTGAAATTTATGTGAAATCACATTATTCCCATATGACCTAGTCCATTTACTATAAGCCAAAAAAAAATTTCCCCAAAATTTAATAAGATAAAACCACTAATTAATTTATTAATATGTGGTGTTGTGCGCAATGGAGGTTTGCAAAAGAAGTGTGTGAAGGGGGAATGTGTGCATAGGTGTGTAACTGGGGATGTGTACAATGGCATTGTAAAAGAAAAATTGTATTTCTTTCGCTGCACACTCGTTGTCCTGCATAACACTTCTTCCACACATGGCTTTGCTTTCTGTATAACACCACTTCCATCATCGATTCCTACATAGTCCCTTCCTAGTGTTGAAAAATAATTATTGTTTTTGAATCTTCCATTGCTGACAAAACAAATTCCACCATCACAGAATAAATTTAGTTTACTTGGTGTGGAAGTGTGGATGTCCCTTCCACATATTCCTCCTTCCACACACATCCTCACTTTTGCACCTTCGCACACATTCATCCTCCATACTTTTTTTGCTTACGTCCATCCCACACAACATCTAAATATCTTATGATTAAAACTTCCAAATAGTATTATGTAAAGGAAATGTTGTAAAGAATTAGCTACATATAGCCTTCAACTAGGTCTAATATATTTAATGATCAAGTGTTATACTAGTATGAATATATTGCTCTTAAGCATTAGAAAATTATCTGAGGCAACAATTTCTTGCTCCGTAAATTACCTATTATATTTAATTATCCTCATCATGGTTAAAATGTATAAGTGAAATCATTGGATAGGAAACTCACTGTTTCCAGACTTAAACATATAGTCTCATGAATCTTGACAATATTTTAGCCATTTTTTTCTTTAGTTGGGACTTTGCACCCCTATCACATTTAATGTACTAAGAAAGTCACTCACATTTGATTCTTGGTCATCGTGAAATAAACCATTTTGATTCAAATAAAACTAAGCCCCAAAGTATAGAAACATAAAATGCATCCACATGTTCGGATTATGGAATAAAATTGATTGTTTCATGTCAAGGTTAGGATTTAGCTTAGAAGAGTTATCAATATGAAAATAAAATATTTATTCCTTCCAATGTCTTGGTCATACATATTCCTAGAATTCCAGGGTATTTTTTAAGGATTCAAATATTACACCTATTAATAGTATTATAGGTAACTATTCTCGTTTGAAAAGTCATACATATAGAATCTAGGCAAATATTTAGTAAAAAACATGTAATTTACTATTAAAATTGGTAATTTGTTTGCGAATATTATGCATATATATATATGTGTGTGTGTGTGTGTGTGTGTGTGTGTGTGCGTGTGTAAAAAGTGGGAATTTTTTAAAACCAAAATAACGAACATATTTTTTAGAAAACGTCCAAAAAATAACCAATTAGCAGAATTTCGCCACTAAAATTTTCCCTATGGAACTTTGATAAGTATATCCTTAACTTGTTACTCTCGCAGACTAATAGGTAATAATAAGAACTCTAATTTTTGTTATATACATCAAAATCTAATGTGTGTCAAAGTAGTGTTTCATGTAGTTACATTACAAAATAGTAATTCAATGTACACCCCTTCACATCAAACAAATTACCATTTTAATTTTTGATATTGTAATATGTTTATGAAAATTCCAATGATTTAAAATATTTGTATTTCATTGAAGTCTAAATTTATATAAACAATTTTGTTTTTCATATATATATATAGAGAGTATGTTTGAATGAGTTTCATGGTTCAAAACATATATTTTCTTATCAAAGGTAAAAGGCTACACCTTTAGATTTGGAGTGATATAATATTGACCATTTTTTTAAGAAATGATGTAAGTGTGGAAGTAGCTGTGTGGAAGAGGGGTATGTGTGAGAGAACCTCTATTCCACACACATCCCTACTTTCATACGCTTGTTTTTCAGAAGAAATTGAGGGAGAATGATTTACTAATTTTTTCACTATGTTTGTGATATTCCTGTCTTACATTATTCATTCATATCTTTCATTCTTAGTCAATCATTTTAAGAGAGAAAATCTACATGAATGTGTTAGTATAATTAACACCTACGTTTGGGCAACAAACATGTCAATTTGAATATTGAAGTTTGATAGGAACCAATTCTTATTAATTAGATTGAGATCCTTTTTCTTTTTGCAAGCAACACAGTTAACTCTTAAATGAATATTTACAATAACATAACTAAACTTGTTTTATGAGTTACCTATTTACAAGACCAAATATACATGATAAACTATACACTGCATTGCTCATATTTCTTTCAATAGTTATCGAAACAATTGCAATGGAAAAAGTGCAACTAATTTATAATTAAAAAATTTTATAATCATTGAAAATTTCAATATTGACATAAATTTAGATACTAAAAATAGTAAACAATAATTAGATTACATGTAATTAGAATAATTACAAGAAATAACAAATAACCATTTTCCAAGATCCAAAGGCCATAATTGATGAAATTTGGACAAATTTTGTTGTTGAACAATGTCATGTCAATATTACACATTCATACTAGAGTGATCATGTTGTAGTTTATTCTTTATTACATTCCATGTGATTTTGTGTAAATATCCGGTGTACCAAATAGAAGTATTTCCAAGTCACTTTTGAGAAATTATTCCTAAGGTGATCACCATGATTTCCTTTCTTCTGAAAATTTTTCTCGTATGTACATTTCTTGATTTATTTTTCTTTAAACATTAAATTATTATATACACAAGCTAATAAAATAGAAATCTCATATTCACTCTTTTACTTTACACATACTTACGCATTCCTTGAAAGAAATTATGGAGTTGTTGTCACCCCATTCTCTAATTTATTACCTTTTATGATGGCTAGTTTTGATTATTGAATAAACTAAAAGAACACTCACTTATGTATTTTCCTATTCCATTATAAAGGTCTCTTAGCTCCTTCATCATCCTCATTCACAACAAGTTGACGACTGAGTAGATAAGATGAAGAGTACCTTAAATTCTCTTACCATAAAGAATATATCTATAAGCTATGAATTTCTCATGCATGTCAATTGAACTTGTTGTTTCATACCATTATGTCTAACAAACATTGGCCTTTGGTGTCATAGAGATTACATATTTATTCAGTGACATATATTGTCCAATGATTCTTCCTAAAAAATTGAAATAAGAATACTTAGGCTTCGTCTCTCATCTCAGTTGTAGATTTTGAACAAGAGTCCATATCTCCTTAGCTTGTGTTCTCTCATTCATTTTAACTTGGAAAAAATTTAGATGAGAGGAACCTATTTCAATTTCTTCTTACAATTTTCTATTTCTCTCAATAGAACAACAATAGTGAAATGATTTGCATTAGCATATTTTCTTTTTATATCTTCTATATCTTTGAGATTATTTATCCTATTTTTTTATCTCGTTGGCTTAAAAATTGTAACAATGTGAGAACTTTATAGCGCAAACAAAGAAATGTGATAATTATTGATGCAGGAGCATCGGCATTAGCCAATAATGTGGAGGATTGTCCACATGTTGTGGCTAATCACAGTAAAATTCATTGACTGTTTGGTTCAATTCAGGTTTATCAAGAGGAGTAGACTTCATGAATAGTTTGTTATGGAAATAAATGTGATTGTTTTATTTAGAATTAGAGATAATTCTAATCAATATTGATGTAATCGAGAGTGATAATATTAGGAGATTTTGTTGTTAAGATCTTTCGAAGAAATAGGAGGTTTCTGTTTGTTATTATTAGAAGAATTAATAGTGAAATTAGAGGAGGGGAGGAAGGGATGTGTGTGTGGGTTTTTGGATGGAGCGAGAGCTCAGAAAATATGTAGACTGCGTGTTATGTGTAATGGAATTCGATTCTTTTATGTAATTGGTTAAAAAGTAGAGATTTTGTTTATGAATAAATTTCATATTGTGTGAGTCAATGTATGAGAATTCGGGAAGACTATGTGTCGATTTCTCTTAGTGATGATAGAAGTGGTGGTGATCAGCGTTTTAATTTAGTTGTAAAGATTTCTGTGGAGAAAATCTGAAGTAGTGAGCCCATGCATGTGAAATTTCATTACCTAGAAAACTATGAAATAAACCCTTTTCAGAGCGTTGTTTTGCTGTGTATTCGATTTAAATAGTTGTGGACTGTGTTATTTTAATTTTAATTGCAAGATTCCGTGTTGAAGTCAAATCTGGCGTTGTTTAAATCTGTGAGTATACAAGCTGTTAACACAAAGAATTGATTTAAATTGTGGTTGGAATCAGTAAGCAGACTTAAGTTAAACTACCTCTCCATTTTGAAATAAATCGGTTCTGAAGATATCGTAAGGATTTTGGAAATTGAGTCGGATCCGGAAGTTTCGCATCGGATCGTAGTAAGTGTCAACCTCTTGTGGCATATCGAATTCAACGTGGCAAATTAATTCGATATTGGGTCAATCAGCTCCGAGTGTCAATCCATAATGTTGCGTTTTGAAAAATGCAATTGGAATTCACTGGTTAATAATACATCGGAGCATGGAGAGGGATCCACATCATTCCATATAACGATGGATCTGGAGGCGAAGTGTATTTAAATTGTTTGATATGGATCAGATCCAGTATAATCAATCGGATCGGAAACCTAAACGTGGAAGCACATTGCAAATAGGATGGTTGATTTCCAATTGAACCACAGTGATTCCGATCAAATCGCATCGGGACTGTGAAATAATAAAACAGGTTTTATATTAAAAAAACTCGACTTCCGATTTCTAATTACAATCACATCGGAGTTCGAATTGGTTTGCGTCAGAACGGTGATCTCCGATCTCCAATATCTGAGTGAATCGGATCGGAGCAGCGGATTTTTTTTTGAATCAGAGTTGGACATAGATTGGGATCGTCGATTGATATATATATCGGTGTATGACCAAAGTTTGGAGCGTTTTTTAACAATGAAATGGAAATCGATCCGAATCATTGGATCGAGTGATTTGGGGCAATTAAAATTCTGTTCGATCATTATTTTCCAGAGTATAAATCGGTGGAGAAGGTGAATTAAGGCGTGTTAATCCAGCTTGGTATGCTGAAAGGGAAAAGATGCATAAACAGATTTGGTACCTTGGTTTGATTGAAATGGAAAATCGAAGACACCTAATTGAGTGCAGACAAATGATATTGGGAATGTTTGCGGGAAAGGTTTGTTTGAAGCAATGTCAAGTTGAATTTAAATCATGGGCACATTGCTTTTATTGACTTTTGATTGAAGAAAAGTGTGTGTGAGATTGCCCATGTATGGATATGTTGAAGAACTTCCGTATGTACTGTTGAAATTGCCTAGCATTGATTTTATTTGTACAGAGATTTGAGTTGTATTTCTTATATGCATGGTAGTGTTTGTAGATTCTGTGTTTATTGGTTTATCCTGCATCATTTTTTGGTATCAGAGCTTGGCTCTGTTGAAATTGAATATGTTTGTTCTATGAATGAATTTTAGTACCAGATTACAACAGAGAGGAAATTCGTTCAAAATACAGGTGACAGCTTAAGAAAGAATGAAGACTGCAGCAATCTAGACTAAGAGAAGTTGTGAGAGAAGAACCAGATGCATTCGTAAAAGCAGAATAAGGGAAGTCCTTAGAAGTGGCAGTGAACCTGTAGAATTCAATAAGAGATTGGACAGAGGACAATTGAAGTGTTCTCGAAAGAGAAAGTGAGAGATTGCAGAAGCCTAGAGGGAGAAAAGGTGTTGCTCAAGAGAAGATTCTAGATAGGGGATCATGCTTACCAAAAGACCGAGTGAGGAGAGCTTAGTGAGGTAATATTGTAGTAAGGAGGACTTACTATTGCAGAGGCGAGGAGCTCATGGAAAGAGAGGAGAAGAAAATGACTACAGATAGTCATAGCAAAAGTTCACAAAGAAGCCACAGCAGAAGGGAAGATGCCAAAGCAAATGGCATGAGGATGATTTAAGAAGAGTTTGATCGAGAGAAAGATGAGATAGATTTCCAGTTTGGAATATTAATGAAGATGCTGCAGAAAAGTGTTTGGACCATGAGGAAAAGAGTAAAATGGCAAAGACTACGGGAAAGGAGAAATCAACAAGTGAAGTTAGAGATAGTAGAAGAATGGAGAAAGATTGAGCAGATATTGAGTGCTCAAGAGGAATCAGAGAAACTCAGAGAAGCAAAGGTAGAATTGGAAGTCTCCATTTGCAAACCAGAACAAGGTGAAATGTTGGGGGAAGAAGATAATGAGAGGTTAGCTGAAGATCTTCTGGACTACTGGCAAAATTCAGAACAATTCGAAGATATGTTGACAAAGGAAGTAGATGAGGCAATGAAGCCTTGTGATTTTGATTCTTATAGTTTGTGTATGTTGGCAGGATATGCAGAGGATGATGGATAGCCTGATGAAATTGTCACAACCAAGAATGAAGATCTTGAGGTAACGTATGATGGTGAATCCCTTTTAGAGGAAGAAGGCGTTGATCTATTGAAACAGAAGGAGTTCATAGATGAAATCCTGTTTGGTGTAAAACAGTCAGATGAGGTTGATATAGGCCAGAAGTCTAATGAAAATTCCATAGTGGTACTACAAAAAGGTAAACCAATGAATTTGTTTAATGGAATTGATGAAAGATGCTTGCAATATGATGATGTGGAAAACAGGTCAACTCAAGACGATTTTCAGGAAAAGAATGAAGCTGAGAATGGAAATTGTGATGAACTGCTGGAGAGATTTCACAAGTAAATAAAATTCTTGGAAAGATTACTCAAGGAACCCAAAGGAGAAACGAAGCTTACAGAACCTGATGGAGGAAAAGGTGTCGAAGACAGCATTAATAAATATGATGCTGAAATCGGAGAAATCGAGCAGCGATTATTTGAAGGTGAGATGAAAGATCAGGAGCAACAAAGGATTTATGTCCTCAGATGCATGAAGGAGGCAGAAATATTAACTCAGCAAGATGAATATGGAAGTAACCAGAAATTTGGAAAGAATGATCAGCTACATGAGAATGAATTTGAGGGAAGCATTAAATTGCAGAAGTATAGAAGCTGGCAGCAGAATGAAGAACTAGAAATAGGTTTGGCAGTACAAAGAAAGATAATTGAAGACCGAAGATACAGATGGAGACTGAAGAAAAGGGTGAAATGGAAGCTATTGCAATGGAGGTTGAATGGCAAACTGATGAACGAGTTCAGGAAACTAGAACAAATTCATATTGATTTGAAGTCACCGCAAGAAGTATCCGTTGAAATCCAAAAGATTTATGATGGAGGATTGGTGCTTGAAGCATCAAAAGAAAATGTAAGGTATTGTATTTTGGAAACTGAAGGTTGTTGTTTGTTTGCAGGTCACATTGACTTGAGGAAAGATAAACAGTTATTGAAGACTGTTGAAGAAATGACTACTCATAGTCACATGCAGAACAAGGAGGATGGTAAAAGAATTTTTGAATTCAAAGGATACACTGAGTCATTGAAGATCCTTGATCTTGAAGAAAGCCAGAGTGAAGGAGGATTAAAGACAGATATTGCGGACAATGCAGTTAGTAAAGATGGTGCAGAACTTTTGAGAGAACTTCCAGATGAGATGGCAGATTTGTATAAGTTGAATCTTTTGATGAGGAAGCCAGGTAAATCATTTTTGTTTATTGAGTTGATTAATTTTGATGAAGATATATATATGCGGGAAAAGGGCAGTGTGAAGTCGATCTAAACCAAGAAGAATAGATCGGATTAATGGAAGGTATGCTGGAATTTGAAGCAAGGAATGATGAAGTCATGAATGAGAAACCAGAAGAAGAACCTAGGAAAAGGCATTTGTACATTTCAGAAATGTATATGGAAGATTTTTGGCACAAATATTATGATGTTCTAATCCAAGAACACAATCAGTTGTAGCAAAATAGTATTCAGCACACGAGAAGTGAAATAGGCAAAGAATTGAATGAGTTATGGAAACTCATACTACAACATTCTAGTAAAACAAATACAGGACAAAAGAAGAAAGGAAGATTGGCTGGAAGAAATGGCACAGGCGAAGGAAATGGAAAATTTCAAATTAGAGTGAGCAAAGCAGCAGCGAAATATGTGAAAATTACAGCAGCAGGTAGTAAGACATTACAGTATAAAGGACAGATACTTGAAGGACAAACAACAACAGCAGTAACTAAGGACAGACTATCAAACCAAATATGGGATCCAGGAGGACACATAACAGAATTGCATGATCAGGAGATCATGGTTAATTTAAACTTTGGGAGTCTGATGCAGGAGCATCGGCATTAGCCAACAATGTGGAGGATTGTCCACATGTTGTGGCTAATCACAGTAAAATTCATTGACTGTTTGGTTCAATTCAGGTTTATCGAGAGGCGTAGACTTCATGAATAGTTTGTTATGGAAATAAATGTGATTGTTTTATTTAGAATTAGAGATAAGTCCTATTAATATTGATGTAATCGAGAGTGATAATGTTAGGAGATTTTTTTGTTAAGATCTTTCGAAGAAATAGGAGGTTTCTGTTTGTTATTATTAGAAGAATTAATAGTGAAATTAGAGAAGGGGAGGAAGGGATGTGTGTGTGGGTTTTTGGATGGAGCGAGAGCTCAGAAAATATGTAGACTATGTGTTATGTGTAATGGAAGTCGATTCTTTTATGTAATTGGTTAAAAAGCAGAGATTTTGTTTATGAATAAATTTCATATTGTGTGAGTCAATGTATGAGAATTCAGGAAGACTATGGGTCGATTTCTCTTAGTGATGATAGAAGTGGTGGTGATTAGCGTTTTAATTTAGTTGTAAAGATTTATGTGGAGAAAATCTGAAGTAGTGAGCCTGTGCGTGTGAAATTTCATTACCCAGAGAACTATGAAATAAACCCTTTTCAGAGCGTTGTTTTGCTGTGCAAGTCAGAGCATTGTTTTGCTGTGTATTCGATTTAAATAGTTGTGGATTGTGTTATTTTAATTTTAATTGCAAGATTCCATGTTGAAGTCAAATCAGGCGTTGTTTAAATCTGTGAGTATACAAGTTGTTAACACAGAGAATTGAATTAAATTTCTGTCGGAATCAGTAAGCGGACTTAAGTTAAACTACCTCTCCATTTTGAAATAAATCGATTCTGAAGATATCGTAAGGATTTTGGAAATTGAGTCGGATCTGGCAGTTTCGCATCGGAGCATAGTAAGTGTCAACCTCTTGTGGCATATCGAATTCAACATGGCAAATTAATTCGATATTGGGACAATCAGCTCGGGTATCAATTCATAATGTTTCGTTTTGAAAAATGCAATTGGAATTCACTGATTAATAATACATCGGAGCATGGAGAGGGATCCACATCATTCCATATAATGATGGATCTGGAGGCGAAGTGTATTTAAATTGTTTGATATGGATCAGATCCAGTATAAGCAATCGGATCAGAAACCTAAAGGTGGAAGCACATTGCAAATACGATGGTTGATTTCCAATTGAACCACAGCGATTCCAGTCAAATTGCATCGGGACTGTGAAATAATAAAACATGTTTGATATTAAAACAGCTCGACTTCCGATTTCCGATTACAATCACATTGGAGTTCCAATTGGTTTGCGTCAGAACGGTGATCTCCGATCCCCGATCTCTGAGTGAATCGGATCGGAGCAGTGGATTTTGTTTTGAATCAGAGTTGGACATAGATTGGGATCGTCGATTGATATATATATCGGTGTATGACCAGAGTTTGGAGCGTTTTTGAACAGTGAAAGGGAAATCGATCCGAATCATTGGATTGGGTGATTTGGGGCAATTAAAATTCTGTTCGATCATTATTTTCCAGAGTATAAATCGGTGGAGAAGGTGAATTAAGGCGTGGAAAATTGTCGGCATGAGCAGTGTTAATCCAGCTTGGTATGCTGAAAGGGAAAAGACGCATAAACAAATTTGGTACCTTGGTTTGATTGAAATGGAAAACCGAAGACACCTAATTGAGTGCAAACAAATGCTCTTAGGAATGTTTGCGTGAAAGGTTTGTTTGAAGCAATGTCAAGTTGAATTTAAATCATGGGCACATTGCTTTTATTGACTTTTGATTGAAGAAAAGTGTGTGTGAGATTGCCCATGTATGGATAAGTTGAAGAACTTCCGTATGTACTGTTGAAATTGCCTAGCATTGAGTTTTATTTGTACAGAGATTTGAGATGCATTTCTTATATGCATGGTAGTGTTTGTAGATTTTGTGTTTGCAGGTTTATCCTGCATCAACTGTACACCATTAACAAAAAAGAACCAAGAGAAAAATTCATTAGGTTTTCATTCTCTTAAGCCCTAAATACATGATAATTTCATCATTACTCTAATACAAATGCTTATGATTTTGATAGTACTTTCCATTAAGATCTGAAAACATGTCTGAAACCAGACTCTTTATTGAACATATGTGGCAGGGAATTCTATCTAAACATGAAATGACCTCCAATTTATGCCATTTCAGTGATTTATGATGAGCCATTATCGTTGTTGACATGGAAATATGTCATAGATTAGATCCTTATGTGTCACCCATGTGAAAATGACACATGTTAATTGAAAAAGGGCATGCACTGATCAAGAGATTGTTCAAATGCTTAATGACATTTACTTAGAAACATTTTGTAATGATCACTGGTTGTGAACAAATCAAGAAGGTGTAGAGGTCTCTGTCGCTAGTATGCATCATAGCAGGTTGTCAAAATAGGAGACATGACCACATACAAAATCCATGTTTGAAAAAGAACAAAACATATTCCCACACTTCTGCAAGTGTTTCCGCACTATCCCCTATAACAGTAACACATGTTAATGAGAAAAGTCCATCCACTAATGCTTTTATTAAATTACATAAAATCTTTATCTCAATTTGTTAGGCCACGCTCTCCACAAATTATTATGAATATAATATATATATAAAAATAATAATCATAATCATAATTATTTGTAATAATCTCATATCTTCTATACATTCAAAATTCCTATATATCTATATCTATATATATATATATATATATATATGTTGGGTCCCTATAATACTAGTGATTACCCCATTACTATTGTAGTTATACCCTTTATTTATATTATTGTGCCCCTATTACCCCCATATTGTTATTTCTGAGCCCCATAGAAACCCTTTATTGTTATTTTTGTGGCTTTATATTATTATTGTTAGGTCGGCTGGATTATATTGTGACTCCTTAGATTCCTATATATAGAAAGGAGGTTTTGTCATTTGTATCATCCAAGAATTGTTCATTTATGTAATGTAAAGGAGGTTGCCCCCTCGAAGAGGCTGAATTCTAAGGCGTGGATCTCTCTTTTCTATCTTTTTGTGAGCTGGTTTCATAACATTTGGTATCAGAGCTTTGGATTCTAGGGTTTTGCTGCTCCAAACAGGTCATCGTGGCATTTTCGCTATAACGTTTTTTCTGTGACATTTCAGAAGTCGTAAAAAAAACCCATTTGAGAAGCAATCTCGTTGAACCTTGGGTCTAAATTTCAGAGCTTTTAGCGCAATATTTTCGGAGATATGATCTGAGGAAGTTGGTCTTTTTGCAGACTCCTAAATTACACTCAAAACAGGCGACTTGGGGAAAATCGTCATAACTTTCTTTCTGAGCATCGGATTGAAATTTTGTAAGAAGTTGCAGAAAGAGGACGGACTGTAGTTTTCTTTTATATATTTTTTAGAGTCAAAGGTTGAAGCAGTGACACGGGGCACTTCATACAAGTTCGCTCTACTGAAATAGTCTATAATCAGGTCACTTCGAGAGATTGTGCATAACTCTTTCTTGGAGAATCTAATTTGGATCAGACTAGTGGAATTGGAAAGAGGACATACAAGGCTACTACAGGTCACAATTTCAGAACTGGATGATTCGAAATTACAGAGATACATCAGATTAAATATCAGGCTTCTACAAAGTAAAAAAAAGGTGTGTAGTTTTTTTATTTTATTTTTGCATAAGCTTGGTTTGAAGGAATTCAAAGGGCATAGTAAAGCATTATTATCGGTAACTGATGCCCCGAGGAAAGAAAATGAAAACACCTAGTAAGGAACCTGAAAGCTCTAGCATGACTCATGAAGAAGAGGAAGAAATGCTACATGACATATCAAAATTACAAGAACAAGTGCAACAAATGTCACGCTCACAAAAGCTAACAGATGCTAAGATAAATGGCATGGAATCTAAGATAAATGGCGTGGAATCTAAGATAAAGGGAATGGAAGCTAAGATGGATGATCTGAAGACAAATTTGAGGACAAATTTGAAGACAGACATGGCAGATTTGAAGACAGATTTGACAAATTTTCTACAAGAAATACTTACTAATGGTGAAAAGGTTGTAAAGGAAACTCATGATGTGAACAAAAGAAATGTTAATCATGATTCCATAGACTCTAATGTTGGATCAAAGACCCACCATATTCCAAAAATCGATATGAGGAAGTTTGATGGGAAGGATCCCGCCACATGGATATTACAGATGGAGTAATTCTTCGATCTCAATAATGTGCAAAACACACAAAAGGTACGTATGGCAACTTTATATTTGGAGCCAAATCAGTTTGTATGGTATCAATGGCTTTGTTCTCGTAAACAATTTATCACTTGGGCAATTTTTACGGAAGAATTGATAGCACATTATGAGGATACAAAAAGCAACACTTTTTTTATCCAATTGATAAGTCTCAAACAAAAGGGTTCAATAATGGAGCACATTGAGGAGTTCCAAAAATTGAACATAAGGGTAAAAGATATTCCAGAGGAGCATAGGATTGATGTGTTCATAGGGTCTTTAAAGGATAATATCCAACATGATGTGCGCCTTTGGGAACCTGATTCATTAGAGAAGGCATTCAGGTTAGGAAGAAAAATGGAAAGCAAAATTATGGCAACTAGGAAGCATACCATTCACAACTATAAAGACGGAAGTGTTGTTGCCCATAGTCTTCCACAACCTACAAGGTTGACACCACAACAATTGGAAGAAAAAAGAGCAAAAGGGCTTTGTTACAATTGTGATAGCAAATACACAAAAGGTCATAAGTGTGCTGAGAAGAAATTATTCTACATAGATTGTGAAGAGGAAGAAGAAAAGGAGCAAGAAAGGTCAAAAGAAGAGGATATATTCCAGGAACAAAGCCTAGATGAAGAACAAATAAATCCGACCATATCTTGTAATGCATTGGCGGGAATTACCACTCCTCAAACCATCAAGATAGAAGGACAAATCAAGAAGAAAAAGGTAATAATGTTGATTGATTCAGGAAGCACCCACAATTTTATTCATTGTAGGGTAGCAAAAGAATTGAATTGCTTCCTATATCCAGCACCAGAGTGTCAAGTGATGATTGCAAATGGAGGAACAATAAATTGTTCTGGAAAGTGCCATAATATCAAGCTATCCATGGGAGAATATGTATTGACTAGCCCAATGCTTTCCATTCCAATGGGAGGTGCTGATGTTGTACTAGGAGTCCAATGGCTACAATCCTTGGGTACAATAGCTTTTAATTTTCAAGAAATTTTCATGAAATTTTCTGTGGAAGGAAAGGAAGTTGAATTAAGGGGTATTGCAGGGAAACCAGGAAAGATAATCAGCTCTAATGGCATGACAAAGCTTCTAAAAAAGGAGTAAAGAGGTGTAATTGCACAATTATGTTCGCTAGATGTTTCCACATTGGAATGATCTATTTCTCCAGATCTCCAAAAAGTCCTGGACAATGATTCCAAGGTATTTGAGACTCCCAAAGGTCTCCCACCTATGCGTGATCATGATCATGCTATTCATTTGATTCCAGGAAGTGTTCCTCCAAACATCAGGCCGTACAGACATCCATATGTCCTAAAAAGTGAAATTGAACGTATGGTTGCAGAAATGCTAGAGGCTGGTATAATTCAACCGAGTCAAAGTTCTTTCTCAGCTCCAGTAGTATTGGTGCACAAGAAGGATGGATCATGGCGCATGTGTCCAGATTATAGGGAGCTCAACAAGCTCACTATTAAAGATAAGTTCCCCATTCCTGTCATTGATGAATTACTGGATGAATTGCATGGATCAATTTACTTCACCAAGTTGGATCTTTGTTCAGGATATCATCAAATCAGAATGAAGATTGAAGACATTCCGAAAATGGCATTTAGAACTCATGAGGGTCATTATGAATTTTTGGTCATGCCTTTTGGCCTTACCAATGCACCTTCAACATTTCAAGGTTTGATGAATTCAATTTTCAAACCATTCCTTAGAAAATTTGTGTTGGTATTTTTTGATGATATACTAATCTACAACAAGTCTTGGAAGGATCATGTTGAACATGTTGACAAGGTGCTACAACTATTGGAGGAGAAACAATTATATGCAAAAAGATCCAAATGTTTCTTTGGAGTCCAGGAGGTGGAATATTTGGGTCATATTGTATCTCATGAAGGAGTTAAGGTAGACCCTAGCAAAATTAAATCCATTAAGGAATGGAAAATCCCCACATCCATAAAGCATCTGCGAGGATTTCTTGGGTTGACAGGGTATTATTGCAAGTTCGTTAAGAATTATGGGAGAATAGCAGCACCTCTAACAACATTATTGAAGAAAGATTCATTTTCATGGACTCCAGAAGCAACAAAGGCCTTTAAACATCTTAAAGAGGCAATGTGCCAAGCACCGGTCTTAGCTACACCGGACTTCACAAAAACCTTTATTGTGGAATGTGATGCTTCAGGAAATGGAATTGGTGCTGTTCTAATGCAAGATAAAAGACCCATTGCTTTTGAAAGTCGTCCAATCAAGGGAAAGTTTTTACGCAAAGCTATTTATGAGAAGGAAATGTTGGCAATACTCCATGCACTTAAGAAATGGCGACCCTACCTAATGGGAAGACACTTGAAGGTAAAAACGGATCATGATAGCCTTAAATACTTTTTAGAACAAAGATTATCCTCTGAAGAGCAACAAAAGTGGGTCACAAAGATGTTGGGTTATGACTTTGAAATCATCTACAAAAAAGGAAAGCAAAATGTGGTGGCAGATGCACTCTCAAGAAAAGATGAGGATATGGAAGCATTGTTGTGTGCCATTTCTATTATCCAACCAGATTGGATAAACGAAGCAAAGGAGGAATGGAAGAATGACGAAGAAGTGTGGGCACTTATTCTAAAGCTACAACAAGATTCCAGTACTTCTGATACATTTAGCTGGAAAAATGATTCGTTATGGTACAAAGATCGCTTATACCTCAGTAATAATTCCCAGCTAAAACAAAAGATTCTTATGGAATTGCACACTTCTCCCTTAGGAGGGCACTCAGGATTTTTAAAAACTTACCACAGGGTTAAGAAGGATTTTTTTTGGGATGGCCTTAAATCAGATATTCAAAAGTTTGTGGCAGAATGTTTGGTTTGCCAACAAAATAAAGTTGAAACAATTAAGACACCGGGTCTATTACAACCTTTATCCATTCCAAGCCAACGTTGGGAGGAGGTTTCAATGGATTTTATCACAGGTTTACCCAAGCCTGAGGGAAAGAGTGTCATCATGGTGGTAGTTGACAGACTTACCAAGTATGCACACTTTTGTGCATTATCACATCCATTTAAAGCCATTACAGTTTCTACTGCATTTATGGAAACAGTTCAAAAGCTACATGGAAATCCAAAGATTATTGTAAGTGACAGAGATCCCATTTTCACTGGAAATTTTTGGACAGAATTATTTTCTTGTCTTGGTACTCAGTTAGCTCATAGCTCATCTTATCATCCTCAATCTGATGGGAAAACTGAGATAGTAAACAAATGTTTGGAAGGATATATTCGTTGCTTTGTATCTGATAAACAGACACAATGGGTCAAATGGTTGCCTCTGGCTGAATGGTGGTATAACACTTCCTTCCATACAACAACAAAAATGACCCCATTTATGGCACTTTATGGGTACCAACCACCATCAATCACATCATATTTAAGAGAAAATTCTAAGGTTCAGGCAGTGGAACATCACATCGAACATCAACAACAAGTCCAACTCTTAAAGGATAACCTCGTGTTGGCACAAAATAGAATGAAACAACAGGCAGATCAACATCGCAGTGAAAGAAGTTTTGATGTAGGTGATTGGGTATTCCTACGGCTACAACCATATAAGCAAATGTCCCTAAAGCAAGCTAAGAAGGATAATAAATTATCACCAAAGTATTATGGTCCGTACAAGGTGTTGGAAAAGATTGGTACTATGGCATACAAATTGGAGCTTCCTGCAGCTTCTCGATTGCACCCAGTTTTCCATGTTTCATGTTTAAAGAAGGTTATAGGCGACAAGCTCCCAGTTCAAACAATATTGCCAGAACTTGACGAGGAAGGAAAAATTATATTGGAACCGGAAGCAATCACAGAAACAAGAACTCGACAGCTACGAAATCGATCAATTTCAGAGTATCTTATCAAATGGAAGAACTTATCCGCTGAAGATTCCACATGGGAGGATGAGAATTTTATGCAGAAGTATCCAGAACTGCTCAAGCATTGAGGACAACAGTTTTTGAAGGAGAGGGGCATGTTGGGTCCCTATAATACTAGTGATTACCCCATTACTATTGTAGTTATACCCCTTATTTATATTATTGTGCCCCTATTACCCCCATATTGTTATTTTTGTGGCTTTATATTATTATTGTTAGGTCGGCTGGATTATATTGTGACTCCTTAGACTCCTATATATAGAAAGGAGGTTTTGTCATTTGTATCATCCAAGAATTGTTCATTTATGTAATGTAAAGGAGGTTGCCCCCTCGAAGAGGCTGAATTCTAAGGCGTGGATCTCTCTTTTCTATCTTTTTGTGAGCTGGTTTCATAACAGATATATATATATATATATATATATATATATATATATATATATATATATATATATATATATATATATATATATATATATATATATATTAATTGTCCTATAATGGATCATTACAAATTTCAGATATTCTGAATATTCTGTTGAGAGTACTGTTAGCACTCTGTAATTTTTCAAGGTTGAAAAAGAGAACCACAGAGCTAACCACAAAACCACTTTGGAAGCTAGGATTTAGCCTTTCCAGCTTCAAAGAGGGACCTCTCTATCAATTTTAACTTTTTTGTACTTAGATATTAGGCTAGTTATGAGAGCTCGAAGTTTGATTATAAAATTGATTGGTTGATTAAATGCCTGAAACTTCCATTGGGCTATGGAGTCTACAACTTAATGTGGATTTGTTTCAAATTTTCAAAGGAGTTTTGTAGGGCAAGGTAGCTGAACTAACTGGATCCTTTATGCTTAAATGAAGTGAAATACAAGAAAAGATACAGGTTCAATTGAAGTTAAAGAGCAATTGAGAATTATTTAACATGATATCAGAAGAAAACATTTAAATTATCTATAGCCAGAATCATAGTGTATTTTTCAAATAATTATGTTCATCAAATTTCTATAAAATAATTCAGATTTAAGAAAACATAAGCATGGAAACAAAGAAATAAATACATAAACAAAGAGAGAAGCACTTCATCAAATAGTCCAACACATGAATCCTGTGAAGAATATCCTTTTTATTATTAATCAACCCATCAAATGGAAATAGTACAATAGCGTTCTAGAATGAAAAAAATCAACATCTCTTACTTCAAGTGATGAAGTATTTATAAAACTTTATTACAAAATATCTTGATTTAAAATATCAAGGTTCATTTCAAAATATCATAAACTGACTGTAAAAATAAAACAAAAATAAAGGCAACTAAAACTATTTGAAGAGTTCTAGCACTATCCTTGAGGGTTTTTGGTGATAAAGAAGAGAATTTTGAATTTGATTGCAACTCTTATTTGATGAGGTGGCATCCCAGTCACTAACTGTCCATGAGATTTTTCCTCCCGAAATTCTGAAAAATTGGGTCCTGTGATCCCTTTGTATATCCCAAACCATAGTATTTGTTACAAAATTGAGGGATGTTTTTATAAAATGATGATGTTAGAAACAAAAACCTCTTTCTGGTTTTAAAATTTCATTTCCACTGGCTCGGAAACCGTATTTGCAAACGCTAACTAAAAATAGGAAAATTTGGGAAAATATGCTTTCAAAACGTCATCTGAATCTCCCAACCGATAATAGCTGTTAGAAAAATGAGAGAGGTTTCTGTACATGAGGATGTTATCAACAAAAACCTCTTTCAGTTTTTAAAAATTCATTCTCAGATTTTTGTAAACCATGTTTGAAATTACTGTGTTGTATAGGGGAAAAACATAGTTTTAACTGACCATGAAACAAACATATGACGTCGAGGCGGGAGGTGACATGGAGGTGGGGGATGATGTGGAGGAACATGGTTGGTGGAAAGGAAGTGGTGTTCATAAGGGTGATGTGGGGAAATGACATGGACGTGAGTGGGGACAACAGTCCAAGTGGTAGGCAGTGAGTGGTGCGGGAGTAACAACGAGGTCAAATGTTAATTATGTAACGGACATGGCCAAGTGTCGAGATAGGAGCAGAGGGAAGAATGTGGGAAGAGCTAGCAGGAAAGGGGGAGAATGTTCGTGGATTTTAGAGGGGGGTCGAAGTGGTAATAGATTTGTGAAGGGGGGGTGCGAAGTAGCGCGAAGGTGACATGCAGGGGTGGGACCGGGAGGGAGGAAACCACTTTTCGGACCCCCCTAGTGGATAATGGTAAGATGGGTAAGGGGAGGCTGAAACACCTTGCTGGCTGTTGATCTGACTAAGAGTCCATCGAACTGTCAGATGGAGCACATAACGTAACATAATTACACAATTAAATTTATTAAAACAAAATTAATTTATGCTAAAACATAATTACTTTATCCTAAGGGTGCATTTTTTCTTGCAAGCCCATTTCTTTACTTTTTCTATTTTTTCTTGGAAATAATTTGCAATATGCAGTATTATTTACAATTGGATATACTGAAAGAAAATACTCAATCATCATTTGACCCTATGAATCATAAGACCTAAAAAGTACAAACTTTTTTCGTTACATTGGTATCAGAGCGATTCACCCCTTTGGCCACTCAACTACTACACAAAGCCAATCTAATATGTCCTTTGGCTATCAACTCTTCGTCATTTTTATTGTTGTTGTGATTAAAGCATTTCACTACAAAACTATTAGAGTTTCTCCATTTTGTTGGTTTTATCACTTAGGCCTTTGGCCTATATATATATAAAATAAAAATTATATGATATTAAGGAAAAAAAGAATATATAATATTAAAAAAAATGAAAAAGAGTTAAAAAATAGTATTATAAAAAAATTAGTTTGTGACCATATGCATCCACCCGCCATTCACTCTTTCCACCACCACCACTTCGGATTGACATCTACAAATACCATTGATTTTCCTTTCCACCATCGCCTGATGTCTCCATATTTGTCGCAAGCCTTATGCCTACATGCCTATTGGGGCCAACACTATCATTGTTGCTACCATATGAACTGTCACAACCACCTATGCTCCCTGTCATGGCATCTCTACTCCATACAAAGAGCACACCACCAAAAAAACGTACCACTTTGGGGTTCCAATAATTAGTTAGGTAGTGGAACAAAAAAAAAGGAAGGAAACAACTTTAGAACAACTCATAGCAGTAGTTACTGTTGCTAAGAGAAAGAAAAAAAACAATTGCTGCGAATACATAAAAAGACATGATATTTCCTACTCAAATGGCATTTGCTAGCCCAACCATAAAAAAACATGACTCATGCCTATCCACCTTATTTGGAAGGTTAACCCAACTTAATTTATCATAATGTAAGCATAAATAAAATAGCAAATAAATAGAATTACAACAAATTACACCCTAAATATATATTTATATGAGGGAAGTTTGAACTTTAAGGGACTAGTAACTTTAGATTAAATTAGTTGAGTTATAAGATAAAGGAGAAGTTTTTGAATTATATTATAATTTGAGAAAGAAAAATATTAGCATGGAAAATAGAAAAGGTTTAATTTCGAATTAAAAATTTATATATCCTTGTTTTTAAAAATATTTAATCCTTGAAGTATTTAATTTCTTCAAGATTGAATATTTAAAACAAAGGGAAAAAAATTAAAAGGATTACTTTTAAAAGGAAGGTAAATAAAAATAATCCTCATCTTATTTCAAAAGAAAACTAGATTATAATTCACAAATGAAGGAAGGAAGGATAAGTTCCATAGATAAGTTAACATTTTGGACTAAATGTCGGTTTTGTGAAATGGAATTTATGTATCAGTGGATTCAAACAATTTGCCAATCATGTTATCCAACATGTGGGCCACTATTTAGTATGGAAGAATGTCAAGGTAATGAGTAGATGCAAATGAAAATATTACAAGAATAAATCGTGAAACTTGAACAAAAAATTAAAGTATTAGAAAAGAAACATAAATATCTTGAAGATATGTTTTACAATGTATCAAAAGAAAAGGACAAAGAAATTTTGTTTCTAAGCGACCATAGTAAAAAATTACTTGCGACGGTCAGGAAATCCAAAGATACAAAGAAAAAATTAGAAGAATAAAAGGAATGTCTAGAGAAGAAATTGAACAAGAATCTATCATAGAAGTAATAAGAAAATTTGCGCTTAAAAACCCTAAATCAAATATTAATATAACAAATTAGATATTTAAAATATGAAAATCTTGAATGTCAAAACAATGAAAATAGGATTAATGAATTATAAACTGAATATACTCTTATGTCTAATAATCATAATAAAATTCTACTCAATCAACTTAAGAAACTTAAAAATGATAAAAAAAAACCATTTAAAAACAAATTAGAACTTACACGAAAGAAGTGTCGAATTCTTTAGATGTAATAGTCCAAGTTGAAGAAAAAGGAATATATACCAATCCCTTCAATATCAAAACTCGTGATGACAAACCAGTTGACACAAAAACATATTCAGATGTTTCAGTTCAGAAAATGAAAATTCCAAGTCAATATTATGTAACCAACTCAACAACATCTGCACCTGGCACAAATTAGGAAAGTTCCACACACATGATAAGGGAAAATCAAATGCAAATAACTCCTTATTGACATTCAAATCACAAGAGAAAACATCTCAATCCGTCTACTTATCTCTATTGCTTGGAACATAAAAAAAAAAATTATTTTCCGAAGAATACTAATGTTTGCACAATCCAATATTGTGATAAAAATTCATCACAAGTTTCTAGTAATCATAAGATTCCAAAAAATATTGATTTCGGATGGTTATATCCCTTCTTAGTTCAATAATTTTTTTTATCACTTAGAGGATCCTAACATCTTGTATCATCGAAGATGAAAACTCCAAGAAATCTGAAAAATGTGAACAAATTTCAAGACAAAGAAACATATGATACATATTATTAGCAATAAGTTTTGAGGAAAAAACTTTCAAAAGAGGAGGGAAATGTTATGAATATAATAACAAAAACAACAACAACAACAACAACAATAATAATAATAATAAATTAAATAATGATTAATATAGGAGAGGCATGTCTCTAAGGAAATGACCATTCGTGAAGGGGCACCTACCTAGGTATATAAGTGGGCCCTCATTTGTAATAATCTCATATCTTCTGTACATTCAACATTGTTATATATATATATATATATATATATATATATATACTTGTTATATTACTTGTCCTATAATGGGCTATTATATATTTAAGATGTTCTAGATATTTTCTTGAGAGTACGAATTCTATTCGTTACATTGGCTTTAGAGCGTAAACTAACGTTTTTTTTTATTAAACTCACTCTAAAAAATATACTATGAATTTGTGTCAAGAAACGAATCATTTAGTCTTTGGCTACAATGTTGTACTGCCATGTCTCACCTTTTTGGCTAGATCAACATTCATAAATCACGTATTGCAACTTCCACATTTCCTTGATTTGGATGATATGCCATCACTTTGCACACTATACTTTCCACATTGGCTATTTCCAACCCAATTTAATTAGAATTGCAAAATGTCAATTTTCATATTATTTGACATACATATTTTCCCATTCCACAATAATATTTTGGTGAAATGTCACATCATCTCAAACAAACTTATGATAAGTGAATTGTATTTTCAGTGTTTATTATGTGAATTGACTCGTAATTAGGACATCGTTCTAATGCTTACTAGCATCTACCCTGAAGTATTACATAATGATTATTGGAAGTGAATGAATAAAGAACATACAAAGAGCTCCACAACTAATCTTTGTCACGGAAGATTGTAGTAAATCGTTTCAACTTACAATAAATGGTTGGTTTAACAAGAATTTAAACAAGGCTTTCATGCCATAAAAAACTACTCTGCCATAGTTTAATTTATGTTTTAAATAAACAATAATTTAATTTTCTATTGTTTCATGCTACACTAAAAATTGACATTTAAAAACTAATATTAAATTTGTATTTTAAAACTAATTTTGTAACTTGACTCCACATGGAAGAAATATTTTAAATTTTCATGGTCTAAATTAAAGGATGTGTGAAGGGTGATATGTGTGGGACACACACCTTCTACCTGTCGCACACTGCTTCCACACACTTTCAACCCACACAAATTGTAAAACGTCAATTTTCACATTATCTGAATTAAGTCATTTATTAGGCGAATTAAGTCATTTATTAGGCGAATTAACCCGTAATCAGGACATCATTCCAATTCTTACTAGCATTTAATATGAAGCATTCTATAAGGATTATTGGTTGTAAAAAAATAAATAACATTGAAATAACTCCACGGTGAATATTCGTCGGAGTGTATTACAATCACCCAAAGTGTCAACACTTACAAAAATTTGTTTCAAATTAAATTGAATGAGAGTTATAACAAGTAGTTAAAGGAGGCTTTTGTTGGAAATAATACTGAGAGGGGGGGGTGAATCAGTATTATCAGATTAATAAAACTTTTTCAATGCTCAGAAACATATACGCTACTTCAGTTAAGTGAACTAGCGTGTACACGCTACTGTGTCTAAAGAAAACAGCGTATAACCAGAAAACTTATAATTCAGTTAGTTTATCTTCAGTTAAGTGCATCAGGTCATTATTCACCATATTAAGAGTAAACAGATGTAGTATAACAGAACAGATCATCACACAAAAGCCACACACATGAACACCATGATATAAGGTGGAAACCCAATGTGGGTGAAAACCACCTGCTGCAAGTCGTCTCTATCTTTCTTTAATAAGAACTTCAGTTTACAATCTTTTGTACTGGTGCAGCCTTATACCAGTACGCAGGTTACAACCTACAGAAGGCTTCAACCTTCTCTCGTTCTCCAAACTTCCTTGGAAGGGAGCTCCAACCCCCCTTTGCTCTTGTACTAGCTAAGATACTAGTACGTAGGTGCTGGCCTACAATCTTCTTTCCTTCAGGTACCACTTTTCATCAATTTTCAGACTGGATACTCCTGAAGCACAACATTACAATCTGAAGACCATGATTCATTCACAAATCATTGAAGCATAAAACAACCAATACTAGCATCATCAATCTTTGAATTACTGAACCACTGAAACCCTGTCAAACCCAGTCACCAGAACACAGAGCAGACTACAGAACTCTTCAATAACAGCCAGATCCAGCTGCAACCCAAAAATCAAGCTCCAAAAGATATACGCTACTTCAATGAAGGCAACCCGCGTATACACGCGGTTTTACCGAAGACAACCTGCGTGCAGATCTAAAAAGAATTTTTCATAACTTGCAGCTGTACCAGATATCAGTTATACCCAGAACATAACATTGCGTCAGTATGCAGATCTAGAAATACGCATAATCAACCATATAAAGATAGTTCATTTCAAACCATTTGATCCTGATCACTCCTTAGATCTTGTTCTCCATCAACCGATGAGATCTCTCCTTAGCTCAGATCAAGCAATACATCATCAACCAATAACCTGCGTACTGGATCTAATACTTCATCAGATATTCAAGACTTTTCAGATACACTTGCCTAATGATTTCCTTCTCCTTATATAGCCTTAGGCCTTGTTCAATACCAAGAGCCAAAACCATAGAAATCCAATACCATCATCTTCAAAACTAGGGATCAACACGTCCGTCGAGACACCAAGGTCCAAAACCATAGGCACAACTTCCAAGGAATAACCGCCGTGGACCAAAGATAAGTTTTCCACATACACGCGCTTTTACTGAAGCCAACCAGCGTGTACACGTGACTTGGTATATAGCGAACCTGCGTATACGCGACTTGGTATATAGTGAACCTGCTTGTATACGCGACTTGGTATATAGTGAACCAGCGTGTATATATTTTTCTTCATACTTGTAGACTGATCATCAATTCCTTGCTGCTATCCTTCTGCACTATGATTTGTTATCAGTGTGATTTGCCATCAAGGACAACACTTGTCTCATAATGCCAACAATCTCCCCCTTTGGACTTGATGGCAACAACACCAAATCAAATCACTCTCCCCCTTTGTCATCAAGGGCAAAGGGTTGCGCTCCCCCTGAGTACATGCTGATATCTTTGCTTGGCTGTGCTGAAACATGCTTCCTCTGACTGTAGGCAAGATCTGGAAAAGATGTTCTTCAAAGGAACCAAGACTTATACACCATAAGGGACCTTCCTATTACCAAAAGACTCAATACATACATCCATACTCCCAACCAAGAGGGGATACATCAGAAACAACCAATTATATTACATCATTCATCCCAGGCATAGTGGGGAAACCAACATAGGCCGTTACATGACCTTGACACCATAAAAGAGATATCACAGAAGAGATACATGACATAGAAACAACAAATCTAACCAAGACTTATGAAAGTCACAAGCAGCATCTGATACACATCTTATAGATCAGCAACCAAGATTTCCTTCTGAGCTTCTTCTCCTGAAACCAACAACAGTTGTGTACTAGAACCAAAAGCATCTAAATGCCAACAATGCTTTATGAGACTTTAATCTGCTCCCCCTGAACCTGTGCCTGCTGCTCCCCCTGAACCTGTGCCTAAAGCTCCCCCTGAACCTGTGCCTGAAGAATTCTGGCATACCCATCTCAGACCTTCTCCGACCGGAGTCTGCCCTTGTTGTTCAGAACTCCATATACGCGACTTCTCCTGCAGAAAACAGCGTATGCACGCGGATATGCTTTCTGCAACATGCGTACACCATACACGCGACTTTCCCAGCATAAATCGGCGTATATACGCGGATATCCCTTACGTAACTTGCGTATACCAAATTTTCTGTAGAACAGACAAGCTTCAATAGCAGGATGAAGCATCAACTACTCCCAGCTTTTGTCTGAGATATTCAAAAGTTTCCCTGGGCAGTGGTTTCGTGAGAATATCAGCAACTTGTTCCTTAGAAGGAACATACTCCAACTTGACCTTCTGCACAAGCACTTGTTCCCGAAGAAAATGGTACTTGATTGGTATGTGCTTGGTCTTTGAGTGCATGACTGGATTCTTTGAAATGCTGATTGCACTTGTATTATCACATAAGATAGAGACTGGTGAAGTGCAAGTGATTTGAAAATCCTGCAAGGTCTGCATCATCCAAAGAAGTTGTGTGCAACAAGATGTCGCAGCCACATATTCTGCTTCAGCTGTAGATAAGGCAATCGAACTTTGTTTCTTGCTGAACCAAGATACTAATCTGGAGCCCATAAAGAATGCACCACCACTTGTGCTCTTCCTGTCATCCACGCTTCCGGCCCAATCTGCATCTGTATAAGCATGAAGTGTGAGATCTGTATCTCTAGGATACCATAATCCATAATTTTGTGTCCCTTGAAGATATTTGAAGATTCTCTTCACTGCCTGAAGATGAGTCTCCTTTGGATTTGCCTGAAATCTCCCAACTATTCCGACTGCATGCATGATGTCTGGTCGGGTACCTGTCAAATAAAGCAAACTCCCAATCATGAATCTATAAGTTGGTTGATGAACTGCTGCTGATTCATCATTTGCACTGAGGCTGCATCCTGTAACCATGGGTGTACATACTGGCTTTGAATCTTCCATGCCATACTTCTTCAAGATCTGCTTGAGGTACTTGGTTTGATACAAGAAGATGCCTCCTTCATTTTGTTGGATTTGCAATCCAAGAAAGTATGTCAATTCTCCAAGTAGTGACATTTCGAATTCTTTATGCATAACCAAGGCAAAGTTTTGACTCATAGTCTCTTCATTGCTGCCAAAGATAATATCATCTACATAAACAACAAGTATTAGCAATTTGTTATTTTCAATTTTTATATAGAGATTGCTATCTGCTGATCCTTTTGAAAAGCCTTGTTGGTGAAGATATTTGTCCAATCGATAGTACCAAGCCCTTGGAGCTTGTTTGAGACCATAGAGAGCCTTTTTTAATTTGCATACAAGGTTTGGATCATTCCCAAGAATGAAACCATCTGGCTGCTCAATATATACTTCTTCTTCTAAGTCTCCATTCAGAAAGGCTGATTTCACGTCCATTTGAAATACCTTGAAGTTTTGAAAGCTTGAGAGAGCAAGGAACATTCGGATGGCCTCAAGTCTTGCTACAGGAGCAAAGGTCTCTTCAAAATCTATCCCTTCTTGCTGCGCATACCCTTTACAAACAAGTCTGGCCTTGTTTCTAATTACTTCTCCATTTTCATTCAATTTATTCTTGAAGACCGATTTTGTCCCTATGACATTCTTATCTTTTGGTCTAGGAACCAGTTCCCAAGTGTTGTTCTTTTCGATCTGCTCAAGTTCTTCATCCATTGCTTTGACCCAAAATTCATCTTTGCATGCCTCTTTCACATTTTGTGGTTCAGTGGAAGAGAGTAATGCCAAATAGCTTGAAGCTTCTGCAATTCTTCTTCTTGTTTGTATTCCTGCTTCTTTCTGTCCCACAATCTGAGATTCTGGATGATTCTTTTGAACATATCTGGATGGAGTCTTCTCTTCTATTCTTGCCTGCTCCTCTGGTTCTTCTTGAGGTTCTTCTTCTTCATCATTCTGCCTTTGAGTGTAGCCTTCATCTTCTTCAATGTCTTCATGATGAACTTGCCTAGGAATATATCCCTTCTCATCAACCACTACATCAATGCTGTCAACAATTCTGCCAAGTCTTTTATTGTAGCACTTGTATGCTTTGCTATGTGGAGAATAACCAAGAAGAATGCCTTCATCTGCTCTTGGTTCAAGTTTGCCAAGTTGCTCATCAGTATTCTTAATATAACATTTGCTCCCAAATATTTTGAAGTGCTTCACCGAAGGAGTCTCACCACTCCAGAGCTCATGAGGTGTTTGAGTGCTATTTACTCGGACATTTGTTTTGTTAAGAATAATAACCGCAGCATGTGCAGCTTCACCCCAGAAAGTTGCGGGAGTACCTGATTCATCAAGCATAGCACGAGCCATTTGTTGGATTGTTCTGTTCATTCTTTCCACCACCCCATTTTGCTGAGGAGTTCTAGCTGTAGAGAATTCTCTTCTTATCCCATGTTCTTCACAGAAATCGAAAAATTCGTTTGAGGTAAACTCCCCACCTCTGTCAGATCTGAGGCACTTAATTTTGTGTCCTGATTCATTTTCAACCAAGGCTTTGAAGGATTTGAATTTTTCGAATGCTTCATCTTTGTGCTTCATAAGCCCTAACCAGACAAACCTGGAGAAATCGTCAATGAATAATATCAAATATTCTTCTCCTCGAGGTGTCCTTTTCCTAAATGGACCGCATACATCTGTATGGACTAGCTCAAGAGGTATGCTGGCTGATCCTTCCTTCTCTGGAAAGTTAGTTCTGGTTTGCTTCCCAAACTGACAAGATTTGCATATAGTGTTGTCTGGAATTTTGATATCTGGAAGACCACGAACTGCCTGATATTTGCATGCTTTCCTTATTTGTGAAAAGCTTAGATGCCCCAACCTTCGATGCCATAGCCAGTGTTCATCATCCTTGCTCAAATAGCATTGTTGTGGTCATTCTTCAAATATGTATAGGTTATTTGGAGTCCTTCTTCCTTTGATCATTGTTTTACCTGTATCAAGATCACGAACACAACATCCATTTGATCTAAATATTACCTCTGTTCATTGATCACACATCTGACTGACACTCAGAAGATTATGCTTCAATCCATCAACATACAAAACATTTCCAGCTTTGACCTTCTCTTTCAATGGAGCCACACCTTTTCCTTTTATGGCTGCAGAGATATCGTTTCCAAAAGAAACTTTCTTCCCCTTTTCTAATGCGGTATACGACTCAAGCTTTTCTTTGTCCCCTGTCATATGCTTCGAACATCCGCTGTCAATGTACCATAGACTTTCTTGACCTTCTGCATAAAAGGCTATCCCACATCTTTCTGGTTGTGGTTCCTTTATTCTCCATGTTCTGACATTTGAGTTTTGCTCCTTCTGAATTGTCTTCCGGAACCTGCTCCTGCATTCAGAGTCTTCATGACCAAAGTTATTACAAATAAAGCATTCAACTTCATTTTCAAGAACCAAAAAGTTGTTATAAGTCCTTTTCATGGTTTCAGTCATTCTCCCTTGTTTTTGAGCTTCTCTAGTCATGATTGTCTTGTATGCAACACATTGAGCTGCTTTGTGACCGAAGTTATGGCAAGAAAAGCATTGGCCATTAAAGAAACTTCTGCGATAATCAGATCTATCATCCAACCGATTGTAGCTTCTATTTATTCTTGGAGCAAATTGGGAAGATTTTACCTGTGGCTGATTGTAGCTTCTGTTTGTCCTTAAGGTAGTTTGTCCCCAAATTTCTTGATGGTCTTTATTTGTTCTTGAGGTAAACTGTCCCTGATTCACCTGATTACTTTTATTTGGCCTTTGCTTGCTTTTCCTTGCTGCATCAAGATAACTTTTAGAGGTAGAGGCTTGAGATGTTTCTCCATTATATCCAAGACCTGTCTTGATCAGAGGAGATCGCTGCACATTGATAATCTCATCCAAGGTTTCAGATCCTTTAACAAATTTAAGATTAATAGCTTTTGTTTTCTCAATCTCTTTTCTAAGACCAACAATTTCACCTTCTAGTTTTTCAAGATGTTTTTCCTTTTCATCAATTTGGAATTGTAGAGTATCAATGATCATATTCGTTTCTTCTATACATCTCTTGAGTTTAGTAATTTCATCATAAAGGTTATCCACATCTATAGCATCCATATAATCATCATCTTCAAATGCCATTAACAACTTATATTCATTACCTCGTTCATCTTCATCACTATTCGATAGACCATCACTATCTTCATGAGTGTAGTAGCTTTTCTTATTTGCACTCTGTTTCTTGTTCCATCTAGCAGGTTCCTTTCCTTTATCCTTATAAGGACATTTTGCAGCATAATGACCTACTCTTCCACAAGCAAAGCATTTAAAAGGTAACTTACCTCTGAACCTTCCAGAACCCCTTTGAAGATTTCTGACAAAATTTGATTCTTCTTCCTCTTCTTCTGGGATGTGGCTTGCTTCATAATAATCTTCTTTGCCTGATGCCTTGAAAGCAGCTTCTCTTCTGTCTGATGGACCTCCCTTTCTCATTTCATAAGCAGTTAGAATTCCATGTAGCTGAGACATAGTAAGAATTCGTAGATTTTCCTTTTCTTCTATTGCAGATACTTTAGATTCAAACTTGGGGGACAATGATCTTAGAACCTTTTCAACCACTATAGCCTCTTTTATTTCTTCACCCAAATTTTTCATACAATTAACAATCTCATCTACCCGAAGAAAATAGTTAGCCACACTTTCATCATTATACATCTTGAGAGTCTCATACTGAATCCTGAGAGTTTGAAGTTTAGCACGCTTTACCTGTTCATCTCCTTCATAGCTCATGAAAATTTTGTCCCATATCTCTTTTGCAGATTTGTAGTGCATTACCTTCATGAATTCCGTTTGGGATATGCATCCTAATAGGGTACTGACTGCTTTTGCATTTGTTTCATACTTCTTTTTCTCAGCTGCATCTGTAGGAGTAGCTGAAGGAAAAGCGTAGCCTGTTTCTACGATGTCCCAAACTTCTGTACCAAGAGATTGAATATAGGCAGTAACTCTTACCTTCCAATAATTGAAGTTTGTCCCATCAAAAACCGGTGGCCTGATTGATGCTTCTCTCTCGTAGTTGCTCATGATGAACGATCTACCTTCAAGCGATCAAGCTTCTCTGAAGGACCTGCTCTGATACCAATTGTTGGAAATAATACTGAGAGGGGGGGGTGAATCAGTATTATCAGATTAATAAAACTTTTTCAATGCTCAGAAACATATACGCTACTTCAGTTAAGTGAACCAGCGTGTACACGCTACTGTGTCTAAAGAAAACAGCATATAACCAGAAAACTTATAATTCAGTTAGTTTATATTCAGTTAAGTGCATCACGTCATTATTCACCATATTAAGAGTAAACAGATGCAGTATAACAGAACAGATCATCACACAAAAGCCACACACATGAACACCATGATATAAGGTGGAAACCCAATGTGGGTGAAAACCACCTGCTGCAAGTCGTCTCTATCTTTCTTTAATAAGAACTTCAGTTTACAATCTTTTGTACTGGTGCAGCCTTATACCAGTACGCAGGCTACAACCTGCAAAAGGCTTCAACCTTCTCTCGTTCTCCAAACTTCCTTGGAAGGGAGCTCCAACCCCCCTTTGCTCTTGTACTAGCTAAGATACTAGTACATAGGTGCTGGCCTACAATCTTCTTTCCTTCAGGTACCACTTTTCATCAATTTTCAGACTGGATACTCCTGAAGCACAACATTACAATCTGAAGACCATGATTCATTCACAAATCATTGAAGCATAAAACAACCAATACTAGCATCATCAATCTTTGAATTACTGAACCACTGAAACCCTGTCAAACCTAGTCACCAGAACACAGAGCAGACTACATAACTCTGCAATAACAGCCAGATCCAGCTGCAACCCAAAAATCAAGCTCCAAAAGATATACGCTACTTCAATGAAGGCAACCCGCGTATACACGCGGTTTTACCGAAGACAACCTGCGTGCAAATCTAAAAATATTTTTTCATAACTTGCAGCTGTACCAGATATCAGTTATACCCAGAACATAACATTGCGTCAGTATGCAGATCTAGAAATACGCATAATCAACCATATAAAGATAGTTCATTTCAAACCATTTGATCCTGATCACTCCTTAGATCTTGTTCTCCATCAACCGATGAGATCTCTCCTTAGCTCAGATCAAGCAATACATCATCAACCAATAACCTGCGTACTGGATCTAATACTTCATCAGATATTCAAGACTTTTCAGATACACTTGCCTAATGATTTCCTTCTCCTTATATAGCCTTAGGCCTTGTTCAATACCAAGAGCCAAAACCATAGAAATCCAATACCATCATCTTCAAAACTAGGGATCAACACGTCCGTCGAGACACCAAGGTCCAAAACCATAGGCACAACTTCCAAGGAATAACCGTCGTGGACCAAAGATAAGTTTTCCACATACACGCGCTTTTACTGAAGCCAACCAGCGTGTACACGCGACTTGGTATATAGCGAACCTGCGTATACGCGACTTGGTATATAGTGAACCTGCTTGTATACGCGACTTGGTATATAGTGAACCAGCGTGTATATATTTTTCTTCATACTTGTAGACTGATCATCAATTCCTTGCTGCTATCCTTCTGCACTATGATTTGTTATCAGTGTGATTTGCCATCAAGGACAACACTTGTCTCATAATGCCAACAGCTTTAACGAGACAAAACACTACTCTTCCATAGTTTAATTTTAGTTTTAAATAAATCATAATGTAATTTTCTATTCTTTCACACTCCAATAAAAATTTTCATTTTAAAACTGATCTCATAACTTTAAAACTAATTTTAAATTCTTATTTTAAAGCTAATTTTGTAATTTGATTCCATAGGGTGAAAAGATTTTAAATTTTCAATGTCCAAAATAAAGGATATGTGAAGAGTGATATGTGTTGGAGCACACACATTTGTCCGCCACACACTTATTTTACACACTTCCATCCCACACAAACTATAAAATATCAATTTTCATGTTATTTGACATATATATTTTCCCATTCCACAAGGACATTTTCATGAAATGTCACATAAACTCGATCAATCTTCCATGGATCATATTAATTCATATTAAAAATTAATTAAATCTTAATCGCACTTCTTCTACACACTTCCATCCCACACAAACTGTGAAACATCAAATTTCACATTATTTGGCACATATATGTTCCCATTTCGCAAGAAATCTTTTACGAAATGTCACATAAACTAATTCAACCTTCCATGGTGCAAAATAATGTATATTAAAAATTTAAATAAGGCTTGACATTACGATTAAAAAAATCTACCTTGTCAGTAAATATAGGTCCTTTCAACATTTATTGGGCGAATTAATATGTGATCAAGACATCGTTCAAGTGCTTAATATCATTTATTTTCAAGCATTGTGTAATGATTACTATTGTGTAATCAAATAAAAAATACCGCAGTCGGTATCCATTGTAGCAGGCGGAAATGAAACATGTTGACACGTACAAAAATATGTTTTTGAATATTTCCTTTGTCATTCTTACTAATATCTACCGAAAGAGGCAAGGACTATGTTGTTGTGCAACTATCCATCTTGTTTACAAAAAGAACAATAAAATTCAATCCCTTTCTCAAATCTGGAGTTTGATTTCAATAGTTAAGGAAAATACAATATGCATGTTATATGAAAGTACTTAGTAGTGCTATAGTATATCAAAGAAATGATATGAGATATCTAGTCGATATCCTTCAGGATTTATTAGAAAGGTCTCTCAAACCTTTTGAGAGAGAGATAGTTTTGAGAGTGGTAGAAAAACACTTTTAAAAATAAAAAATCAAACTATGAACTTTGGGAAATTTAACTTGGTTTCTAAATTTCATAACAAAGAAGTTATTTAGAAATATTACATCAATTTTTATGATTAAATATACAAAACATTAAAAAAATAATAATTGAAAATTAAAACAAAATGATTAAATTACACCATATATATATATATGTGTGTGTGTGTGTGTGTGTGTGTGTGTGTGTGTGTGTGTATCTATATATATGTGTGTGTATCTATATGTGTGTGTGTGAGATAATAATATTTTCATAAAAAGATTGTCAATCACATTTGAAAAATCCAAACAAAATAACGTAGATAAAATTTGAATCATTCACATCTAAAATCAATATTCTCAACTTAAAAAAATAGGAAACTGAAAAAATTCACAATATCAATTCCATCAAACTTGGAAGAGGAATAAGCTATTGTAGTTGCATTAATGTTAAATCTTTCTTTTTATAAAAATAAGAAGATAAAAATATAATAGAAAATGATAGTTATGATGCATTCCAAATTCATTAGTGAACAATTTGTATAATGAGAAGGGTGTGATAGAGTTGGGAGCTAGGTTTTTTGAGGAGTTAGGGTTGCAAAGGAGTGTAGGTATTTGCTAGCTTTTGGGTGACAAGGATACTCTATTGAATGAACACGCTATAACACCTAGAAGGAAAACCACAGAGACATGTCGCTCAAAGCTAAAGGAGCTGGAAGGAAAACCACAAAGACATGTCGCTCAAAGCTGAAGGAGGTTATGACTTTTCGAAGAGAGATCATGGTTCAAAGGGATACAATGCCCATTATGTTTCAATGGGGGATGGAAATATTTTGTGGATCTCTCAAATCCATGATCATTTGGTGAGAATAAAGGAAGTAACCTCCATTTGGTGGATCACAATCCACATAGAATACAAAAGCCCTAAAAATAAGATGCCCATTTGCGAGGCTTTTCTTGAGGACATAACCCACAATGCCCAATTGGGAGGGATGGATCGGTTCTTAGAACTCAACATGGGTGTGGAAGCACCGCCATTTATAGTCGTGCATAACACAGATCTTCTAGGTAAATTCCCCATTCCTCACCACCCTAAAATTTTTGAGCTGAATGAAACACAGGAAGAGTGAGATCAAGGAATCTTCCAAATTTTCATTAAAAATATTAATGGGAAATCCTCCCTGCTCTGGATTAGGGGATTAGAATCAATAAAATACATGAAGCAACACATCGAGAGCAGGATGGGCATCCCTACAAATCATTAATTCCTAATTTTTGAAGGGAATATGTTTCAATGTTTTTCGGATGAATGACTACAACATCATAAGGAATTCTACCATAATCATGAAATTGAGGCTGCAAGGAGGAGTTTTGAGTCCTAGATATTCTAGTGGATCTACCTCCTACAAGGATGTGGTGCAAGGAAAGGCTTCCAATCCTACAAATCGACCACAATTCGACCCAAGACCCTATATTTTATAACAAATGGAAAAAGTGCCCACCATGGAGGTCAATCTCCAAGGGGTAAACTACCTTTTTTCTTTTCTCCACTCCAAGGTTGTTATATGTAGGTTCAATGGATTTTTTACTATATCTGATGCTTTAAACGTGTGTTTATTTTCTTCTTGGACCCCCAACTATGATTTCTATTTATGCTCCAAAGGTTTTTTTATTATCCAATTTGATGCTCAGGAAGACCTGGAGAAAGTACTGAATGAGGGGCTCTAGTTCTAGGGAAGAGCAGGGCTCTTCGTCACCCCTTGGTTTCCATTTTTTGTCGCCACAAAAAGGATGGTCGCAACAATGCTAGTATTGGTGAGATTATAAAATATCTCACTCCCTTTCTGGCACCATAAGGTTCAAAAGGAAATCGAAAACACCTTGGGAAAATTCAAAAAAATGGACCTCGAAATAACAAAGAAAGGTCTATTTTCCTTTGTCATAATTGGTTTAGAGATAGTCCTTAGAAAATTTCTACATAATCACATTATAATGAAACATACAAATTTTCACTGAACCTAAGCATTATATTATGAGAAAACAACACTCAAATATGAATACGGTACCAAACAAGACACTTGCATAATACATGTCCACAGGAAAGAAAGATCCCAAAAAAGAAAAAAGGGGTAGGCTCAAAAACCAAAAGGCTGACATACCTAAAACCCCAACTTTCAAAATAAGAAGAATTATAAACTATGGAGAACCCTCCAAATCAAGAAAAGTGGATAATTAGGACCAAAATGGAATTGTATCCCACTTGCAAAATGATATCTAATTAGAAGAGACTCGGGTATCAAAATCGCAGAAAAATTAGGTACATACAGAAAATGGGATGGGGAGTACTAAGAGAGCACATGTTTTTGAGAGCTCAGACTCAGAAAAAGAATCTCCATTGATTACAACAAGAAGTGAAATTGCAATGGCTCCTATTGAACCAAACAAAGGAGGACGATAGAAAGTGCAAAGAAAGAAAAGGAAAGAAAGAGAAGTTAAGTGATTATTATCACACTTAACTTCGAAATTACATTTGTAACTTTTTCAATTTTTTTAGCTCATAAGATAAGAGGCTTATCTTACAATATGCTTTCCACATCTACAAAATGTAATTTTTTTCCTTGGTTCAAGATGAATAAAATTACATGTTTTTTCCTTTTAGAAAAATAATAGAAAACGATGGTTTTTTTAAATATGCATAAGTGTAACCCAATATAATCGATAATTTTAAATTACATATTTTAAAGTCATTCTTGAATAAAAACAAGTTTCAATAAAATATGTTAGTCCTTGCAAAAGGTAGGATTTTCTTGTTGACCACTATTAGTTTAGCATTGACCAATGCAAGTTATAATGCTTAATTTTGAAAAACAAATATATATATATATATATATATATATATATATATATATATATATATATATTTGATATTATTGAAAATATTATTCTTCAAACATTTAATTGGGCCATAAACTGAAGGTCTTATCACATCCTTGGTACAATACAATGCCATATGGATAACTGCCTCATATTTTTCTGCCATAAATTTTGGATGTAGTTGCAATATTTATACCATGATTTTTAGATATTTGTGTAAATATTTTTCATTATTAAGCTTCATAGGAAAGCCATGCAAAATTAAAATTTTTGCAAATAGTTCATACTCATGTAAATAAAATATCCATTATCAAATATTGCCCACGATAATTTAAGCAAGTATTTTCATAAACAACGGATAGAAATAGAATGTAAATAACTATACTTACTAGGAATTATTATAGACCATTATTTATGTGTTATTAAGCAGTTTAATAAGTAGGAGTAAAAGGGAAATGTGTATGCTTATTAGTGGTTACTACCCACCAAAATATCACATCCCGTCCTCCCAGGTCCACCAAACCAACCAACCAACCAAGAAAATATGTGATGAGAGAGGTTACTATAATGGATTCAATCTCCTTGGTGACCTTAAGGAAATGAAATCAACGGAACTCATCAAACAAACCCTTCCACATCAGGAATTACACCCCTAGAAGACATGTCAGCCACTTAGAGATCATCTCCCTGGGTGCCACTGATGTTTTAAACCTCTTAACCCAAAGTCACTCTCATGCTATAGGCAATACAATGACTAGAAACACAAAGTCGCTCTCATAGGCCTCTATGCTAGTGACTGTGGACTTTTCTCAGCAGACAACTACCACCGACCATAATATTTGAGCCATTTTTCTAGCCCAAAATCTCGGCCTCTTCGCAGAACTTGCTACAATTTTTAGAATCCATCAAAGACATGATAACAATTTTGATAAATAAAAATCAACCTCAGGACTAGTCCTGAGCATCCCAAACTTGGACTGACATTCTGTCAAACCCTTGGCATCAATTCAACCTACAGGTCTAGGATACAAGACATAGCATGATTGACTGAAATAACTTATGAAACATAACTATAAGGACCACCTCCTTCTCCATTGGACTATTAAATCATCAATTACATCTTGCATCCATCCATTTAACAATTACAAGTAAATACATGAAATAACCATGACATGAACTAGTTACATAACCATGCTTATAACTACCATTAAACCATATAAATATCAGAGAAATGATATCCATTAAATCCATATATAGACAAGTATAAAATTACAGGAACTTATCTTTTATTAGTTATTGGAAAATCCGACCAGGTTTCGGGGCTTCCACGCACCATGTGACCATAGACATGGCTGAACCAAATCTCTCTTTCATCCAGTCACCCCTGTGCCATATTCCAAGCATCAATGTGGGATATCATAGAACAACCAATCCGAGAAAAACCAAGGGAATCCAGAGGTTAAACCACCTCCACCCTCACCAAACCATGATCACACCAAAACCAATTCTCCGATTAAAACCAAACCAAACTTGGAATGCCATCCAGAATCCATCACTATCCTTGAGGAATTTTCCATCTCCTTGTCTTTCAGACTTTACCGCAATCCAATCCTGGATCACTAGGCCCTAAGTCGAGACTAGTCTCTGAGGCTTTACCGCAATTCAAACCCAGATCACTAGGCCCTAAACTGAGACCTCTCCCTCATTATTTAGCGTGTATCTCGCTGAAAACGGTCAAGAGATTCTTATGTCTTTCAGAATGAACCTTGAGTCCACCTCCACCCCTAATTCTAAAATCCATCGGAGAAACGAAAGCTCAAAACTAAAATAAACATCCCAATGCCATGGCATTCAGAAAAAGGCAAGGCTAGGCTGAAAAGCACTATCATAACTCGGCAAAAGGATTCCATTGATAGTAAGAGAACCATACACCATCATGCAAAGACATGCATGTTCAAGCTAGATAGGAAATCACACATGCAAAGGTTACCTGCAAGTATTCTTGCTTAAGCTTATTGATCCTACTTTTCTTTGTTTCCCTTCACTTGCTTTTCCTTCCTTGATCCAAAGCTAGAGTGCTCCAATAAAACTCTAAGTGACCAAGAGTGAGAGAGAGAGAGAGAATAATGAGAGAGCTCCAAACTTGAACTGACAAAAGTTTACTAACTAATCCTCAAAAGCATGTTTATTAATGAGGCCTCTATTTTCTTCATTTTCCATTATTTTCCTTCAATTTCCTCCTCACATGCAACTTGTGACATTTCACCTTCCTTTTCTCCTATTTTCCTTTATTTTCATTATAAAGTTCCAAAAATGTATTTTTTCCTTTTAATGCCTTAGCCTTAGCCTTTAACAATTTTCCTTGGACAAAACACACATCTAGTGATGCCCACTAGCATATCTTTTCACACCATTCAGCTTGGAATAAGTGTCCCTTAACCGTGGTCTTATTTTATCTTTATTAACTTTTATTACACGAAAATTTCGCCAGGGATGTTACAGAACCATCCCCCTTGGGGAACACTTTCTTTAGTGTTAAACCACACCATGACATCAGCAAAACCACTGAAAAGAAAACATACTACCCATGGAGCATTATAACTTATCTCGTTGCAGTATTTACAATGAAAGACTTGCTCAAAAGAAAAACATCATGACAACATGAAAATATATAAACCATAATAATATGACACCCATACTGCTTATTGGAGCTTTATAACTTAGTTCATGGGAGTATTTACATCCATATACATATACATACATATACCAAAACATCAAAAAAACATATTCCAAACATATACCAACATCAAACAAAAATTGCTTTTCCTCAATCGGAAAACAATGAAGGGTACGTGGCCTACATTTAATCTGTCGTCTCCCATGTAGCTTCTTAAGGCCGAAAGTTCTTCCACTTCACTTTAACTTGCTTTATGGCTCTATTCCTAAGAATGATATGTTTCTGTTGTAATATGCACTATGGCTTTGGATGGAACTCTCCTTCTTACTCCACCTGAAATAAAGGCCAATAAATAACATCATCAACATCCTTTATATACTTCTTAAGCTATGAAATATGGAAAACATCATGGACTTTCACTGTTGGAGGGAGTGCAAGTCGATATGCCACAGGTCCAATCCTCAGAGAGATTTTCTTGGGCTTGATGTGCAAATACACATGCTCCCCAACTTGAAACTCCTTAAACACCCTGTGCTGATATGAATAACTCTTCTATCTATCATGTATTGACTTTAAATTCTTCTTTATAACCTTCATTTTCTACTTGATGTCTTCTAACATGTTTGGTCCAATAAGTACCATGTTCACTAGATCACTCTAGCTGATGGGGGTGTTACAACTCCATTCATACAATGCCTCGAAAGGACTCATCCTCAATGACTTTTAATAACCATTGTTGTATGTCAACTCAACCATTGGAGGACACTCCTCCCATTTCTTCTACTGGTGCATCATGTACATCCTCAACATATCGTCTAAGATCTTATTGACCCTCTCTGTATGTCCATCTATCTGTGGATGATAAGTTGTGTTGTAAGCAAACTTTGTGCCTAAGCATGCAAATAGCTCCTTCCAAAACTTGTAAGTAAACTTTGCATCCCTGTCTAACACAATCTTCTTTGGAACACCATGCAGTCTCACTATCTCTCTAATGAACACTTATGATACCTCACCGGCTGAATATGTAGTCTTTACTGGAATGAAGTGAGCTATGTTGTTCAATCTATCAACCACGACCATAATAGGGCTATGCTTCTTTTTTGTCCTTGGAAGACCTGTGATGAAATCCATGGAAATGGCCTCCCATTCCATTCTAGAATTGATATAGGCTGTAGTAAACCACTTGGATGCTTACATTCTACCTTGACCTGCAAAAAATCTAAACATCTAGCCAAGAAATCTGCCACTTACTTCTTTAGATTCGACCAATAGTATAACTTCTTCACCATCGTCGACATCTTCTGATATCTTGGATGACCCGAGTATGGCTTCACGTGAAATTCCCTTGATATAAGCTTCTTGAGCTCACTGTAATTCAGTACATAGATCGTGTCTCTAAACCTCACCAAACCATTTGTCGTGAGATGATAGTCTACATCCTAATCATCTATACCTATACCTATACTTGTACCTACACCTATACCTATACCTATGCTCTCCTGTAACCTGTGCATAATCTCCATGTATTTTTCATCTTGCTGTCCTGCCTGCAAGATCCTATCTTCTAACTCTGTCCCATAAGATATCATAATTACTATATGATTTACATTTAACTTCATACTAAGGGTAGCCGACCATCTAGCTTGCCTGGCATTCAGATTCGAATGATCAACCAAATATCTCAATGCACTGTGATTTCTCATCAAGATAAACCTCCCACTAATAAGATAGTGCCTACACATCTTCAATGTGTGTATAATCGCTGCTAGCTCAAGATCGTGTGTTGGATATTTCTGCTCATTCTCACTCAATTTTTGTGACTCATAGCATACTACCTGTCCTTTCTACATGAGAACTCCACTAAGTCCTATCTTGCAAGCATCTGTACACACTACAAACTCCTTGTCCAGATCCACAAACTTTAGCACTGGTTTATGTGTCAACAACTGCTTAAGTTGCTCAAAACTAGCCTCACGTTTGTTTGTCCATTCAAACTTCTTACCTTTCCACTTTAATGATGTGTAGGATATGAAATGCATGAGAAGTTCTTGATGAACCTCCTGTAGTAGCCTGCCAATCCCATAAATGATCTCACCTCACCCACATTCTTAGGAGATGCCCACTCCATAATAGCCCTTATCTTTTTTGGATCCACTGCTATGCCATCCTTGGAGACAACTTGCCCCAAATAATGTAACTCCCTCTTAAAGAAGTTGCACTTGCTAAGTTTAGCATAGAACTGATGCTCTCTTAGCAACCTCAATAGTGTTTCTAAATTCTCAGCATGTTCTTCCTCATTCTTAGAATATACACGTATGTCATCTAGTGGCAGCCCTTAGCTCCTGGGTTCATGGAAATTCTAGTGATGATCGAACTGCGGCAGCTTCCAGATCTAGCGAGGAAGACAGATTTGGATTTTCATGTTGTCCTTCCAGCAATGGGTTTGGTTCCAGGGCTGAATGCCAGTCCCATCACGAGCACCTTGCTTCCGGTTCCCTCCTCTCTGCATCCTCGAATAATCATGATCCCTCGACATCCCCTGTTGCAGACTCCTGCCCAATCTCTGAGTCAAGGGTTGTTCCCCTTCCATGGTCACAGGCCTATCTGTCTTCCACCTATGATCATATTGATGTTTCAGCCTACCATCGCTTCCCCTATTCGGCATGCTTCCATCATCTCCCATTGGTCTCCATTGACCCCTCCGTCCATCCTTCACTTCCCCGCTCCATCCCAAATCCCACATTTCCCCTCACGCATTCCCTTGACCTAGTTGCCTCCCGCAAAAGCCCAACTGAGGTCGCTCCCTCCCACCTGCATGTTCCTTTGTCTATTCCCTCTATTGATGGTTTGGTCCCCGTGTCCCCGTCATCCCCTTTCGTTTTGAGTCCACCATTCCCCTCCATTATGAGTCCATCATTCCTCCCTTCCCATTATTCGATCAATGATTGTGTTAATTCCATTAACAAAAATAATAATATTAATAATAATAGTAGGAATATTATAAATTATTTTGAATCTAATAATTTAGTTAATAATAATGAAATTACTAGATTATATGATAAGAATAATAAAGAAGGAACTCTTAAATATATTAATGATAATAAAGATGATAAAAATATCATTAAATTTAGTGGTATTATTGACAATAATAATAATTCCAATAGTGGTTCCAATAATATTACTAACCATCATAATAATAAAGTAGTTAATTTATCCAGTTTTTCTTTTCCTCCTCCGGTCTTCAATCTTTTAGAAAGGGGATTGAATTTTTCCCTTGCTCCTAAATGGCTGATATTATGTGTGACGTCGAATTTGGGATAAAGGGCTTACTAGATAATATTAAAGATATTATTCGACAAGACTACGCTGTTATTCTTAGAAAAGCAAAGCCCCCTAAGAATAACATCAGCAAAGGTGAGTTCGAAGCCCTCAAATCCCTGAATAGGAACCCAGATATTGTTGTTACTAAGATGACAAAGGGGGGGTTGTTGTTATCCTTGAAAAGGATGATTATCACAAGAAGATGCTGGATCATTTGGTTAACAGTGGTAGCTATAGAACTCTTTACAAGAATCCCTTGAAAAATATTTCTATGACTATCGCTCTTGCTATTAAATTCAGCAACACGGTTGGCTCCTTTAGCCATAAGCTGATTGAAAGTAGCCGTATCACTCCCAAGATTTATGGGCTTCCCAAAATCCATAAAGATGGAGTTCCCCTTCGACTCATTGTCAACACCATTGGTGGGCCGTCCTACCTTCTAGCTAAATTTTTAGCCATGAAGCTAAAACCCCTGGTGGGGCGGACAGATTCCTTTGTCAAAGACTCCTCTTCTTTTGTTAATGAATTAAAAGATATGAAATTTGAACCTAGCAATATACTTGTCAGTGTTGATATGGTTTCCCTCTACCCTTGCATCCCCATTAAATAAGCCCTTAATGTCATCTTTCACCTTACTGATCCCTACATGGCTAAGTTAGTTGAGATCTGCCTCACTTCCACTTTTTTCTATTTTGAAGATGTGTTCTAAGAACAAACTTGTGGGTTTGCCATGGGTTCCCCCTTGTCCCCTATCGTTGCTAACTTGTTCATGGAATATTTTGAATCCAAAGCTTTATCCTCGGCTTTATTTAAACCCAAGCTTTGGAAAATATTTGTTGATGACACTTGCACCATTTGGCAACACGGGCCTTAAAAATTAGATCTCTTTTTCCAACATCTCAATAATCAGTTATGATGGAGTGTGAGGTTAATGGTTGCCTTCCTTTTCTCGATGTCCTAATTTCTAGGAGGGATATTTCTCCCATGAGGTATATCAAAATAAGACTCACACTAAGCAATATCATCATGCTAGTTCCCATCATTTTCTTGCTCATAAGATAGGTGTTCTCAGCACGTTAGCCACTCGTGCTTTGAGAATTTCTAATGAAGACCACTTTTCTAAAGAAAAGTCCCATCTCCTTAATGTTTTTGTCTAGAATGGCTATAGTAGGCAGCAGGGTGTCAAAGCCTTCCTCAAAGTGAGCAAAGGTCCCAAGGTCAAGAAAGAACCCATCGACCACAGTTCACGAGTCCACCTACACTTCATCCAAGGGACGACTGACAAGATTGCGAGAATACTGAAGAAGCATAATATTCCCTCGACCTTTAGACCCCTCAGCACCATTAGGAGTTCCCTTAAGTCTATTAGAGACCAAGTGAGCCCTATGGATATGAAAAGTGTTTATATCATCCCTTGTTCCTGTGGAACCTCATACATAGGTGAAATTGGTTGTTCTATAAACTAGAGGATTAAGGAACACGATGCTGATATTAAACACGGGAGGACCAAATCCTTAGCTTTATCCGAACATGCAGAGAATAATAAGCACAATATATGCATTGAGGAGGCTAGGGTTATCACTAAGATTCATCATTTTCATCATCGTAAGTTTAGGGAAGCCATTGAAATTGAGAGGTCCTCCAGTAATATTAATAGGGATGACAACTAGAAAATTAGTAGTTGTTGGGTTCCAGCCCTCTCTTCTTAATTCTCTCTGTCCTTTTGTTCCCCTTTTTTTATATATATAAACAATATGTATTATCATTCTGATAGAATTGGTACTTGCATTATAAATATTTTTGTGGAAATATTATAGATGCATTATTGTTTTTAATCTTGATTATATATAAAATAAAATAAAAAGAATGGAATTTTATTAAGACCCTAATCAAATAGCCGTTAAGTTGATTAATATAATATATAAATACTAGTAATTCTAATATTAATATGAATGTTTAGTTCTTAATATATAGTGACTTATATATATTGTTATTATATATATTCAATTTAATATTAATATTATTTATTAGTATGGGTATGTGTTTTACTAAGACCCTTTTTATTATTGTTATTTATTTATTATATATTTAATCTTTATTATCAGTTTTAATCTTTAGTTTTATATATATATATATATATATATATATATATATATATATATATATATATATATATATATATATATATATATATATATATATATTAATTTAATTATTATTAAACTTGTCCCCTCTCCCTCCCAGAGTCAAACATAGTCATTCTCTTCTAGCTATTAGGTTGACTATCTTCCTATTTAACCGTCTTCCTGGATCTGTTTCTTCATTGTGTCCTAAAGATGAACCACACTTGTTGGTTCGAAACACGTCGACCCAAATCTTCAATGTGACTTATTTCGAAAAAATATTTATACATAATAAAAAACTTGTCCAGATAAGGATGCAACATACTATTCAGCAAACACATAAATGTAGTTGTAGCATTATTCAAACCGAATGGAACAACAGCAAACTCATAATTCCCATACTTGGTCTTGAATGCAGTCTTGAAGATATCATCTTCCTTGATGCATACCTGATGGTATCCCGACCTCAAGTCGATCTTAGAGAACATTGCTACTCCCTTCAACTGATCAAACAAATCATCAATCATTGGAAAATGGTGCTTGTTCTTGATCATTACTTCGTTGAACTGTCTATAGTCAATGCACAATCTAAGACTACCATCTTTCTTCTTCATGAACAACATTGGTTTACCTAAGGTGATACACTCGGCCTAATATACCCCTTCTCCAACATTTCCTCCAACTGCAACTTTAACTCAACCAACTCAGGTGTGTTCATCCTGTAAGGTGGTTTTAATGTTGGGGCTACCCCTGGCACCAACTCAATAGAAAATTTTACCTCCCTATGAGGTGGAAACTCTATAATTTCCTTAGGGAATACATCATGAAACTACTAAAAAACTGGGTATCTTCTTAACACATATGCATCCTCGACCTCCTTACCCTTGTCACTAGAAATGTGTACTACAAACATCACACAACTATTTCTACAACTATGATTAGCTTGCATAGAGGTAACCATCCTCACTGATGTAGGCTTCTTCTTCCCTTGCAAAGTCCTCTTTTCCCCACTATCATCCACACACTTAATGGCCTTGTCGAAGCAATCCACTTTGGTTCTATGAAGGTATAGCCAATCCATACCCAAAATCATACTATACAAAACTAATGGAAATACATTCAAATGTGCTTCTGTAGGCATACCATTTAACTCAAATGCATAATCTCTTACCCAATGGTGAACTCTATTTTTCATTCCTATAACCAACTATACCAACCAAGTGTTGGGTAGCGGAGGCCCCGCGTAATGGGTTCGGGGCTTAAAGCCCGCAATTTCGGGTAAACGTGTGGTAAAAGCTCTATGAAGTGTGTGGTGAGTGAATTGTAATAAGTCAAGTCAAAGGGTTTTCTGCCCGAAAATAATGAAAGAAAATAGGAAGTGAGTCGGCCTACCCATGGTCTATGGACCATGGGAATGTATAAATAGAGCAAGGCTCTAAGGGTAGAAGTCAGTTTTTTTTGGGTTTTTGAATCGAGAATATTATGCGTTTATAAAGGCAATATTCTCTTGTGTCTGTACGTCCGGGTCAAGAGTGTTGGTAGATAGATAGAGGCTATTCAGTTGTATGCGTAGAGGCTTGAGTCTACAGATGTGTGCGTAGACCCCTGTAGTTGAGTGCGCACAGAGGATTTGGTTGTACTAAGAAGGAAATATATAAAGATAAGATTTTTTGAATAATTGTGTGTTTTATTGCGGATCTATATTTTTTCTAAGGTTCTGAATTTATGCCTATTTATGTTGCACACACTAGTTTTTATTGTTAATTGTTTGCTTAAAGAACTTAAGAGTAGATCAGATCTATAATAATCATAGTGATAATAAGAAGTCTAAGAAGAGCTGCCTCGCTAAGCTTTACGAAGGATAGATCGTTGTGCAGAGTAGCGTGAGTGCATAGATCGGTTCGCGACCCCTCCAAACCACATCAAGACATACCAAAGGTGCAGAAACCTAGTTCCAACACCCTCCCCTACTACCTCTGGTGAGACATCAGTCCGCGCTCCTTGGACTGTTGCCGAAAGGGCTGGTAGTGTGGGATTTATTTGGCTAAATCACTTCTGAACCTTGGCCGGGCCCCAACAAGCCAACAAATGGTTCTGTTTCCGGGATCGGGATCTACCTAAGGGACGCCTAATGTCGGAACATTGGAACCCTACGAAGAAAGAACTGGAAGATCAGTTGGATCAAAAGCTTCACGAGTTCGTGGTACAGGAAAACAAAAACCCGCAGACATCTAAGGAGAGGTGGCTGGATCGCTACATATACATGGAGATACACGAGATATTCTTTGCTTCCTTCTCGACCAAACTGTATGAGTGGATCATGAGGCTAGTTGACAGTCAAGGAAGGTGCAGACTAGAACAGCCCATCATGTGGACTCTAGAGTTGGTGCACATACTAGAAAAATCTGAAGATAAAATCGCTCGGGAAGTAGATCACTGGTTGGATCAGATAATAGGTGGGTTTATCACTGAGTTCATGATAAACACAACTACGAGCTATAGCAAAGTAGAGAAGCGGTTTCTCAAGGGACCACAGGGTAAGTACATCAAATCATTGAATACTTGGATTAAAATGTTGTGATGTGAAAAATGAGTTATGCAAATCCATTGATGTCTGGGGTAACGCGGAGTGGAAGAGGCTACTGAGGGACTGAAGGATTAGAGAACAGTCCCCTAATTTCTCTTTCACGTGAAAGCGAGGAGGAGCTCGCAGGGTTCTCTCCGAGAAGCGCAATCCGATTGATAAAGCAGCGCATTCCACTGATACCACCGCCACCCACACCATCCCCAACTTCAGCTACATCGAACCTATCTTCACCTACCCCACCTCCGCCACCACTAAGGCTTGGAATGGCGAGTGCGATCAAGTTACCTGTCTTTAGAGGCATAGGAAATGAGGAACCAGATCAGTTCTGGTTCGTGGTAAAGGCTGTATGGGAAGCCCAAGGCCTAATGGATGATAACATCAAAAAGGCTACTCTGGTAAGTGCACTGTAGGATCGCGCGTTGACATGGTATATAAAGCACTCTAGCTGATCCGGATTTAAATAGGAACGCAACAAAATATAGAGATAACCATATACACAAAGATGTAGCAGAAATAATACTTCATTTCATTAATGTAAAATACTGAAATATACTTACAAAAAGAAATGGAAATAAACTAGCTAGGGCAATGGTAGCTTATCTCTGAAAAGAGATGTGACAGCTACATGCCTCTAAATTGTGTTACAATGAGGCTTGAAGGCCTATTTATTATTGAGAAACAATGGAAAACCCTTAACATCCCAAAACCTAACCCTAGAAGATGAAACGCCAAATTGTGGGCCCCGTTTGGGTAAATTGGTACATCAACTTCCCGGGGTCGTAACTTTGGCACCCGATCTCCGTTTGACGTATACAATAGCTCGTTAGAAATATACCCATATTGCTCCCAGATTTCCCAAAAAACATCATTTAGGGCCTCAAAATGGCTCCGGAAGTTCAGGACCCAAAAACTGCTAAAAATAGTAAATTGTGCTACAATTATGGAAACTAAAAAATTGAAAGAGACAGTCGTGGGGGTCCAAATGGGATAGGTGGGTGGCCACCAACATCCACCTTGATCATTCCTCCCCTCTTAGGAAGCAATGGTCCCCATTGCGTTGAGTTCCTCCATTTGCTAAACTTGGTCCCTGGTGAGCTGTTCTGCAATCTCGAATGTGTCCGGTAATGGTGGGAAGCATGGTCGAGGGCCTTAGTAATGGTGTAAGGACCATGTTGGCATCGTCGAAGCTTATGATGGGCTCTTGTAAGGCATTCTTTCTGCAGATGCAACCAGACTTTGTTGCCCACCTGAAGCTTGTGTGGTACCCCTATGGGTGAGGAGAAGTTTTTCCTGTGTTCTGTCATGACCGTATTCCCTTGTTGCTGGTGCTGCATGGAGGAACCCTTCACAGGGGTCATGCATGTGGTGATGACCTTTCCCTTACTTTGGGAGCGAATCAGATGAAAATTAATTTCCTAGTCTGGGAGATGAGCTTGTTGCCTTTCTTAGTAGAGATCAAAGAGGTGGCAGTAGATGGGCTTACCTCCGGTATCCTGTATAATAAATTATCCCAAGAAATAATGACAGCACGAGGCCTTGACTCATACACAACATGTCGCCTCCACAAGTATGGCTGGCCTAATAGTACATCACAAACATCCAGAGGTGTAACATCACACAATACCTCGTCTGTGAAGGGCTTGATGCTGTAGGGAAGGCGGCACTGCTGGTGAACTTTGAGATCTCGTCCTTCATGAAGCCACATGATACTATACGGCTGCGGGTGTGGTGTAGTTGGTAGGCCCAACCGCTTCATGACCTATGCTAAAATGAGGTTCTTTTGGCTACCAATGTTGACAATGAATTGCAGTGGCAGACCCTTCACCCACATCTGTGAGTGTAAAATATGCTCCCCCTCCTCTGGGTCTTCGGGTTCATTCTTCTAGATCTTGGCGGTGGTAAGAGTGGCGTTGGGCTTTGCATCAATGATTTGCTTCCCTTTTCCATTCCCCTTGTTAGGTTCTGGCTCAAGGTCGGAACATACATCTGAATTGGAAGCCTTCAACTCGACCACCAGCAACTGCTTGGTCTGACACTCACTTGTGTTATGAGTGGGATTCTTGTGGAACTCACAAAACTTTCCTGTGTCCTTCTTCGGCTTTGTCGTGTTGTTATTTTCTTGCAGCTTCGACGAGTTGTCTTGAGTCACCCCACCTTGTCTTTGTCCTTTGGGCTTCGAATTTGCAGATCCAAAGTCTCGCTTCTTCTGTTTGAAATTTCGCTCGATTTTGACAGCGTATTGGTACACCGTGCCGAGTGAGGAGATGTTCAGAAACTCCATCTCTTCCTAGATGTATCTGTGTAGGCAGCTGCGGTATTTGAGTACTAGATGCAGATCAGAATATTTGATACCCAACTATGTGAGAAGGGTATGAAAAATGTTTGTGAACTCTGGCACATCTTGGTCCCTTCCCTGCTGCACCGTGGTCCACTTTATGTATTTATCCTCGTAGCTTTTGATAGGATAGTTCTGCTCCTTGATGGCATCCCGGAATGAATCCCAAGTGGGTGTGGCTGAAAATAGTGAGCCTGTGCTTTCATTCTTCTGCTCACAGTAGGTTTCCCACCAGTCCTTGACATGGGGGGCTGCTTTGAGAAGAGCGAAAACAATCTTTTCCCAACTCGAAAGTTCATGAATAGAAAAATACCTATCTAGCAGATTTAACCATTTATCTATGGAATCTAGTCTATTTGACCCTAAAAAATGGGGATTTCAAAATTAACTTGTACCTTAAACGGCATGGAGTTTCCAAAGTAGCTGTTGGAATTCGATGCATCGCCTCTGGGTAGCCGCTGAAGAATCTTCGCAAAGTTGTCCATCATTGCATTCCTTTGTCGCTCGAGGGCTTCTTTGAGCAAGATTTTGATAGATCTCCTGCCCCCTCATCTTTCTTCTCATCCGCGATGGGAGGCTGTGGGGATTTTCGAGGCTAGTCTTGTAAAGGTTCGACCAGTTCAAGCCCTAACTCCTTATATCCTGACCTCGTTGGGGACATGCAAAGAAAAACAGAGAAAAATCAAACCGCTCTGATACCACTGATATGGATTTAAACAGGAATGCAATAAAATACAGATATAACCATATACACAAAGATGCACTGGAAATAATACTTCATTTCATTAATGTAAAATACAGAAATATGCTTACAAACAGAAATGGAAATAAACCAGCTAGGGTGATGGTAGCTTATCTCTGAGAAGAGATGTGGAGGCTACATGCCTCTGTACTATTTTACAATGAGGCTCGAAGGCCTATTTATTGTTGAGAAATAATGGAAAACCCTTAACATCCCAAAACCTAACCCTAGAAGATGAAATGCTAAATTGTGGGCCCTGTTTGGGTAAATTGTTACATCAATTTCCTGGGGTCGTAACTTTGGCACCCGATCTCCGTTTGACACATACAATAGCTTGTTAGAAAGATCTATCCAAGCACTACAACTTTGGGTAGAGAAACATCAGTCCATGGACCCATGTTGTTCCCAGATTTCCCAAAAACGTCGTTTAGGGCGTCAAAACCGCTCTGAAAGTTCAGGACCCAAAAAACTGCTAAAATTAGTAAATTGTGCTATAATTATGGAAACTAAAAAACTGAAAGAGATAGTTGTGGGGGTCCAAATGGGATAGGTGGGTGGCTACCAACATCCACTTGGATCACTAGCGATCATCCGAATGCGGGAATAAAGGAGATCCAGGATACATTGAACAAAGAATTCAACTGGCCAAAATCGGAAACGCAGTCGATTATCGGGTTTAAAGGAGATTGTAATGTTGCCAGGTGAGACCCCGTGGGATCTGGATTAGAGATTGAAGAGTATGATCCATGAGGCTAACATGATGCTGATAGATGCGTAGCACTGCGTGTGGTTTGTGGTGTCTTTGACACCACATCTAAGGATGGCGATGTCATAGCAAAGTATATCAACCCAAGCTGAAGCATTAGAGATAGCAATGAGGTTGCATGAAACTCCAATACAGGATCTGGGGTTGGGATTTCAGCAAATCCATGTGCAACTACAAGACCTATGCTTAGAGATGCAAATTTGAAATAATATGAGGCGCCCTGGTCAGAGGCGCGAGAAGAGGTGTGGTGTATAAAATGTAAAGGCCAGGGCCACGATAAGGATCGTTGCCCGATATTCGCAAACTATTTGGCAGGGGGGGTACCAATGCCATTGTAACTAGAGGCACAAGTAGGGCCAAGCATGGAACTTGTGCTTTGGTGCGCGATCTGTCAGGTGGGGGAAAAGCACACAACGGACAACTGTCATCTATTGCCGCAAATTTATACAGCCCCCCAGCAGCTATTTTGCAATTTTTGTAGATTAATGGGCCATGATGAACGAAATTGCCGAAGTTATGAGTTGTTGATGGATCAGACATCTACTTACAGGATGCAAACTGAGGTGCGAGGTCAAGATCCAGCTACAACAATAACGCGCGGTGAATTCCAAGGCTACAAACGGGGGCGAGGAGGAATGGGACCCAGTCGAGGGCGCAGACAATTAATCTGCTACAATTGTGGAGGACCTAGGCACTACACGAGTGACTACAGGAATCCAACCAGAACATGTTTCCCGTACTGTTACCAGTTTTATCATGAAGTGGTAGATTTCCCCACACTAATTGCACAGATGCCTGAGAAAGGGGTGCTTTAGACTACGCCCACTCAAAACATCCAAATGATGAAGGTTGAACTGCACGAAGAGGACCCTAACTTGACCATGGTGCTCAGAAGTGGTGAAACTATGGGAGAGGATAAGGGGAAGCAATCTAAGAAGGATACTTGGGTTTGAAAGGCCCCTATAAAGCAACTTGAGTTTGATTTGGAACGTGCGAAGGGAACATTTATGGAAGCTAAAAAGTGCTTCGCGGAGGCTTCTACTTCAGATAGCAAGGATTAAACTTAGCCAGAAATGGATCCTTCTCTGCTAACTACCTTTTTGGAGACATGCCTTAAACTACTATGGGACAATAAGGCAGTTAAGAGATTGCAAGAGTTGATAACTAGCTGCACAGGAACGGGTGAACTGTGCATGGTCTGGAAACTAGGAAAGCATGCTTTGTGCACTGGGTGGGAGATGCGGTTGACTGCCCATATTGGTGATTATGAGATGGATCAAGTCATTCTAGACTTGGGATCAAATGCGAATGTGCTACATAAATAGACCTGGGAGCGCATGGGCAGGCCCGCACTACAATGGTCTCCTATTCAATTACGGATGGCAAACCAATAGAAAATCTTGCCCATGGGGATATTACAAGGAGTTACAGTAGACATCGAGGGTGTGAGCACACAAAGAGATTTTGAGGTAATAGAAATTTTGGATGACAGTAACCCGTACCCTGCATTGTTAGAAATAGATTGGGCCACTGATATGAATGGAGTCATCAACCTAAAGAGATGAAAAACGATATTCGAGAAAAAGTCTGTACGTGTAGTGGTTCCGCTGGACCCAGCCGAAGGAGCGCTACACTGAGCCTGTGTGCAATGAGGATAGTGACGATGAACTAGACTGCATCTACTAGATCACAGCGCAAGATCAAGATCGGGTGAATCTGATAGAAGATGGGAGAATCTCATGGGAATGTGACAGTTCCTACACATCGGACTTAGATGAAGAGATTGAATAATGGCAAAACTGATTGCATGAGGTAACAACACTAAATTGTAATGTGATGGTTAGGTCACTACGCCGCATAACGATAGAAGCAAGGTAATTACCAATAGATGCGAGTGTAACAAACATGGAGGAACATGTAGACCGCTGCGAAAAGACAATTCTCGAATGGAAGAGGCCAGGTGCGCAAATGGGGGCGTTATGCGCAACAACTACACAAGGAGGGAGTACACGCCAAAAGACTACGAGGAACTAGTGCGAATATAGAAGGTAGACGTGCGTGTGGTTTGGAGGACAAAGCTAGGTGAGCATCCATCAGTAGTGTAGGATGCAGGTGTATGTTGTGCAACTGCCTAACCGACTCAAAATTGAAAATCGGAAACTGCCACTGTGATGCATTCCGCTAGCCGTTCGCAAAAAACTATCAAGAAAATAGGTGGGAGTATGAACAACGTTTGCCTGATAAGACGACCCAATGGGAATCTGCAGGTACCAAGGGTTTGATGGGCCTATAAGACCATTAGCAAAAGGAGGGGAGCGAAGGTGATCTTACCAATGGTGAGACAAGATAAAACTAAGAAGACCGTAACCTCTGCAGCTTGAACTACACGCGAAATCCTGGGCAAAGGAAGTCGGCGGTTGTAGGAAGCTATTTGGTGAAGTAGCAGAAGGCTTCATGAAATTGATGAAGAATGGGCACGACTAAGGAAGAAAAGTGTGATGTTGGATGAAGAAATCAGAAAAATGAAAATCGGTGTTGCACAAGCAGGCTGCACGAATCTACAAATAAGGGAACCAGGCCTGGCCAGGTCTACCTCGGTACTAGAACGAGTTGCGACCCTGCTATCATGGTTGTAACCGCACCAACGGAGGAGTGTACCATATATAGCAGCGCATGGTGGGATAATGAATATGAAGGCACTTGAAAGGTTCCTGCAACCCGGGCTAGCAGGGAAGCTGAAATATCGCACCTGGGGTGCGACCAGTTGACTAGCTATGGAAAGAACAGTCTCAGCGCTCCAAGTATTTGAAAGGAGGCGCGGGACTATAAACAAGTCTACGGGAGGCCTGTGTGAAAAGAAGGTTACATGCAGGGCCAGTTGGTCAGCAAGATTGCAACTACGCCAAAGGGGCTACGCTGTTGCATAGGAAGGTTGGCATGTGACCGTTGACATCACTATTCATGACAAGAGGTTCAAGTTACGACATAGACGAGCATGCAACGGGCCATTAAGACAGGAGTTTCGAGCTAGATACGAAAAGATCTGCTGCCAAGAAGATATTAATGAGTGGGAAGTGGAGGGAAGGGTTACATTCAAATTCATGCGTTTCTACAGAAACCCTTGGACAACACTGGGATATTTGAGAGTTGAGCCAGTACAGAATACCAAACACCCAACTACTAGCCCCCCCATGAGTTCCATGGCTAGAACCCGAGCACGGTTCGCGAAAGAGTTGTATCCAACCCAAGAGGAGCCAAAATAAGCGTTTTCCACCCCTGAGGTTGCAAAGTCCCCACGTACACCGTGACCCTGGAAAGAAAAGCAGACTATGGGGCCAGTTTGGGTATCGCCGAGATTTAGTAAATTGTCAGTGGCAGAAAAGGGCAAAGCAATCACCACTGAAATCGACGAGGATGAGGAATATTTGCAAGCCCTGATCACTTAGATTGAAGCATAGGATGAGGAAGAGGAGGATTCTTTCCAAATACCTTCGCTACCACCATATATCTCTCCATGGAAAGGGGCGGCCAAGATACTAAAGGACCTGGAAGCCACGAAGAGTACGCTCCAAACCCCGCTTTTTCCAGATGAGATAAGGTTTGATGGTTTGCCGTTGGGCCGAATACCGAGTATCAAGTTCGAAGATTGGAATCTTGTGGACAACAAAAAGTTCCCCCAATTTGTTGAAGAGAAATTACTGCGGGAGAAGTGGTTACAGGGTGTGGAGAAGGCGGGATTACTCAATCTGAGGTGGATACCCCACTATCACTGTGCGGTCATCACCATTTTTGTTATCCAACAGTTACTATGTCTGGTACATGATGGGTATCTATGGTTGGAGGAACTGATGCCCATCACAGATGATTTGGTACACCGAATTTCCTAGCTACCTACTAAAGGGAACGATCCTGCAGACATAGCCGGAACGAGTAGTGATGTGGGTCTCCCAGAAGCCATGAAGATTAAATATAAGCTGGAAAAACGGAACCCAGGGTATGCAATAGCAAGCATCAAAGACCGAGGGGTGTGTGTCGCCACCCAGTCACTGGCCAGTAAGCTCATGAGAAAATGCCACAAAAACGAAATGCCAGCCACTATCATTACGCTTGTGGAGCAATGTGCAGAAGGGGTTTAGTTCAACTGGGCACAATTCCTCTGTGATGAATTTTTGACGAATTGTTAAGAAGCTCAAGAGCAAGGCAAGACTTTCCATTATGCATGGTTGCTCCTAACAATCCTACTGATTGCAGGGGAGCTACCGCAAGGCAGCCAATTTCCTGCCATTGAGCGCAACCTCCCTGAAGCAGTATGGTATAACTCGTTCCGAGCTACGAAATATACCACAAGGATTCATGAGATCAAGGTTTTTTGGATATTCATGGAGTTGAGTATCAAGACATGGATCACTCGTAGACTATGGTTATCCTCGATAGTATATAACTATTTGCAAAGTGCGACTAAGTTCAAAGCAGACATGCATAGCCTATATATCCGGGCGCGGTAGGATCCAAAACAAACATGGGTAACGTTTCCATTCATTGCAACAAACGATGCAATTTAGGAGGTAATGGCAGCATGGCCTCCAGAGTGGCGCACCCTAGACTTGGCCGCATTACAAAAGGAGGGCAGCACAACAACGAAAGAAGGAAATCTAGCCACGACTCACTAAGATGGCAGAAAGGACACGTCAGGGACAAAAGGCATCTTTGCAGCAGGAGGCAACTGAGGAAGAAATCGTCGGAGAAATCAAGGAAGATCAAGAAATGTCCTCGAAGCAAGACATGCAGAAGGAAATGGAGGTACACGAATGCACTGAACTTACCACAAAATCGACCCAAGTCAAGAGGTTGTGCATCAAGGAGCCGCCACATACACGCAGAAAGACAAAGACAACAAAGACTTTGGAGAAAGATTTTCTTGACAGCAGTGAACCGGTTTGTAATGTCACTAAAGATTCTTTGGAGGCGTTGATGACAGAGCAGACAACTATGTTGGGGGAGCTTAGAGCACAGCTACAGGCATTACAGGTGCGACCCCCGAGATGGATGATACCACACCCAGCCAACGATACATCTGCAGTCGAGCAGATGGTGTGTGCCTCCACAATGAACACTTTAGTATTACTAGTAGGCGTCGTCGTAGCAAAATTTGAAGGTGACATAAGAAGTTGGGGGCTGAATTTTTCCACCCTTCCTATAGAAACCCTATACCAACTACAAGATGGGGTAACCGCTGAGCTTCGTGCCAGGGAAGGCTGCGCCCTCCAAATCTTAATGGAGCACAAAGAAAATCTGGAGCAGGTCAGTCTACAACGTGATGACTTGGTTGCACACAACAAGGAATTGGAACAGGCTGTGGCGGAGGTCTGTAGCAAGGTACCAGAGTTGGTTGTGCCAGTGGAACTTCCAATAGCTAACAAGATTCATCACATGGCCGCAGGATTCCCTACGGCCAAAGTGGAGGCCACAAAAGCTAAGTGGGACTTAAATTTAGAAACTACGGAGCTAAGGCTGAAGGCACAACCACCTACACCCCCAAAAGTTCGAGAGAAGTGCCGCGGTGAAATTCAAGCAAGATTGGAAGTGATAGACTGCGTTGTCCAAGATTGCTCGGGATTGTTGGATCAGTCCCTCCTTACGCTCACATCCCTCTAGGAAGACCCAACGCTACAGGAGGTAGAGATAGAAGCGTGGGAGTTACATCAGGCTTATGACAACGTCTGAGGGATTGTGCAAATGGTCACCATCACGCAGCGATTGTCTAAAATGAGGGAGGCCCAGGTTCTCAAGGCACAAGTCGACGCTGCTCGACAGAAGGAAGCAATGCTTAAAGAATGCATCCATCCTTGGCTTGATGAGGCATTCGTGGTCTCCACCAACATCGAGGGAAAGTTAGCACACATGCAAGCAGTATATGAACCTGGACAAGCAACTGAAACTGATACTAGTGATTCGGTGGCTCGCGTCCAATGGGTACAGCAAATGGCAAAAAAAATTGTTGCGAGTGTAAGCGAAGCACAAAAGTTGCTAGATGACCTGTGCACGAAGATTGCCTCACTAGTGGAGTAACTCGGGACGAGTCACGATGATTGTGTTGGGGGCATGTTGGGTAGCGGAGGCCCCACATAATGGGTTTGGGGCTTAAAGCCCACAATTTTGGGTAAAAGTGTGGTAAAATCTCTGCGAAGTGCGTGGTGCGCGAATTGTAATAAGTCAAGTCAAAGGGTTGTCTGCCCGAAAATAATGAAAGAAAATAGGAAGTGAGTCAGCCTACCCATGGTCTGCGAACCATGGGAATGTATAAATAGATCAAGGCTCTAAGGGTAGAAGTCATTTTTTTGGGGGTTTTGAATCTAGAATGTTATGGGTTTATGAAGGCAATATTCTCTTTTGTCTATACGTCCAAGTCAAGAGTGTTGGTAGATAGATAGAGGCTCTGCAGCTGTGTGCGTAGAGGCTTGAGTCTGCAGCTATGTGTGTAGACCCCTGCAACTAAGTGCACAGGGAGGATTTGGTTGTACTGAGAAGGAAATATATAAAGATAAGAATTTATGAATCATTGTTTGTTTTAACGCATATCTATCTGTTTGCTAAGGTTCTGAATTTATGCTTATTTATGTTGCGTGCACTTGTTATTACTATTAATTGTTTTCTTAAAGACATTAAGAGTAGATCAGATCTATAATAATCGTAGTGATAATAATAATTCTAAGAAGCTCTGCCTCGCTGAACTTCGTGAAGGACAGATCATTGTGCAGAGTAGCATGAGTGTGCAGATTGGTTTGCGACCCCTCCAAACCACATCAAGACATGGTGCTGAAAGGGACAGTAGTGCGGGATTTGTTTGGCTAAATCACTTCTGAACCTAGGTCAGGCCCATCAATCCAACACCAAGATTCTGAATGCACTTATTTTCTCAAACTAGACTTATCAATCAGGCCAATATTAATATAACTATAGTTAGATCCAGGATCTATCAAAATAGAAACAACTTGATCACAAAGCTTACCATCCATCTCAATGGTCGATGCTTAATGATCCGAGGAATTCTATGACCAACATCACCAATTGTATGTGCCTCCTTAGCACCGTAGATACTCGGTCTACCACCAATCTGATAATGTAGAAAACCCCTCTTACGATGATCTTTACCACATATCCAACACTACAATGGTTCCCTACCACCGCCGCTAGCTTACTTCTCTCTACATCCTTTATCAATTGTATTGAATCTCTTGTAAGGAACTACATTTTATTTCTCACTTTCATCTTGGGGTCTTCCCCTCTTTAGTGGCCATTTTCCTTTAGCTTTCTCATTTCTTTTCAAGTCATGCTTGGGCTCAACTTTGTGCTTTAACTGCTCATAACAATGCTTCAACTCTCATATGGCCTCCTCAAACAATATAGGCTAATCAAACTCAATTTGATCTCTATACGCAACTGGAAATCCACTGATGAATCTCTAAAACTTGGCTTTCTCCTCCCTGACGTAAAGCACATATCTCAACAACTCCAAAAATCTGATACTATACTCATCATCTATCATAGAACCCATCCACAACTCATAAAAATCCTTAGCTCTGTCATCATAGTACCTCTCTGATAAGTACTTATTCTTGATTATCCTTTCAAATGCATGCCAAGTCAAATCCTCCTCATGTGTACCTTTGACATTCTTCATGTCTGCCCACCAAATATCCGCTTTACCTTTGATACTGAAAGTGGTTATCCTTGCGTTCATGTTTTCTAAATAATCATGTAATCAAAATAATTTCTTCATACCAAACAACCATGCTTTTGTATCTTGTGATTTCTTCATCTCTCCACTAAAGGTAGGTGGCTTTGCCTTCTTAAAATCATCCACCAAGTATCCCTTATCACTCCTCCTGTAAGGATAATAATGATGATAATCATGATGTCTATCAGAACCAGAATTGGAATAGTACATGTGTCTATCACCTCTCCTATCTGGAGTGTCAAACAGTCTACCATATTTTATGGTGCCAGATCTATCTGACCTGTGTCTACTAGGATATCTACTTCCATATGCCCCATTAGTTTTCCTTCATGTCCATGGCTGATCTGCAGTGGTCCCTGTCACTGCAAATCTAACAAACTTTGAAGTAGTATCGCATTCACCTCTGCTTGTTTCTTTTGTGCCTGCATGATTTTGCCATTGTCTGCTTTGCAACTCCTTATTTCTTCCTTCAAGCTTCTTAATGTGTCTTCTAGGTCATAAGAGTGCCCCACATCATGTTACCGATATAATGCATAGGGAGATTCTATGTAATCTACCACCTTGCTAGCCATCTTCAATCTTTCCTACAAGGCATAATATGTCAGCTAAACCAAATCACAATAAACCAACATACCTTAGTAAAATTCAAGGAGGATACCTTGTTTGCAAGATCATTAAATAAATGTGATACATGTATAACATATGCTGGTTTGAGGGGGCTTGGACCCAGGTTTAGAGTTAGTTGCGCTAAACAACAAAACCCTACACTAGAGACCCTTTTGCGAACAACCTGCCTAGCGCAGGTTACAGTCTCACCCAGTGATCTGTATTTTAACAAGAATGCAACAAATTATAGAGATAACCATAAATGCAGAGATACAACAGAAATAATACTTCATTTCATTAAGGTAAAATACTGAAAATATGCTTACAAATAGAAATGGAAATAAACTAGCTCAGGCGATGACAGCTTATCTCTAAGGAGAGATGTGGTAGCTACATGCCTCTGAACTCTCTTACAATGAGGCTCAAAGGCCTATTTATTGTTGAGAAAAAATGGAAAACCCTAAACATCCAAAACCCTAACCCTAGGAGATGAAGCGCCAAACTATGGGCCCCGTTTTGGGTAAATTGGTACATCAACTTCCCGGGGTGGTAACCTTGCCATATGATCTCCATTTGATGCGCACAATACCTTGTTAGAAAGATCGATCTGAGGACTACAACTTTGGGATGAGAAAAATCAGTCTGTGGACCCATGTTGCTCCTAGTTTTCCCAAAAAAAGTCATTTAGGGCCTAAAAATGGCTCTGGAAGTTCAGGACCAGAAAAAACTGCCAAAAATAGTAAGTTGTGCTACAAATAAGGAAACTAAAAAACTAAAAGAAATAATGGTGGGGGTCCACGTGGAATTGGTGGGTGGCCACCAATATCCACCTAGATCATTCCTCCCCCCTTAGGAAGCAATGATACCCATTGCATTGAGTTCCTCCATGAGATGAGGAAACTTCTGTTGAACTTGGTCCCTCGTGAGCCATTTGCCCTAGTGAAGGAGTTGGCCTACTCTGACAATTCAATACAATACTATCTTTTGCTGGCAAGTGTGCTTGATCTACCTGTCCATGATCCAATCATTAACAACTTTTTCCAAGCAATCTGCATTTAACTCTATTGGTGTGAGATGTTATGCAATGTCGGATGTGTCTAGTAATGGTGGAAAGTATGGCTGAAGGTGGTCCACGTTGAACACTAGGTGCAGGCCAAGGAATGGCGGAATGTTGAGCTCAAATGAATTGTCTCCCAAAGGCTTGGTAATGGTGTAAGGACCATATCGGAGTGGTCTGAGTTTCTGATAGGCTCCAGTAAGGTGTTCCTTTTGCAAATGCAACCAGACTTTGTCGCGCACCTGAAACTTGTGTGGCACCCGATGTTGATCATGTCACTGCTTGTACTTGTCATTTGATTTCTCCAGAATGTGATGGACTTGCTAGCATATATGTTATATGTGTTCAATGAATCTATTTTCCTTATCTGTTTCACACTAGACATGAGCCAAGTCTACCTGAGTAGCTGCAAATGGCATGGCCACATCAATGGGACATAGTGGCTAGAATCCCAAGCCCACCTGAAAAGGGTTGTGGCCAGTTGAGCTGTGGAGAGCCTGGTTATAGTTGTGCTGAACATAGGGGAGGTTCTCATCCCTTGTGTGTGGATGCTTTGAGTTGTACATGTGCAGAATGTGTATGATCATCATGTTGACAACCTCTGTCTGGCCATCAGTTTGGGGATGGAATGTTGTGGACTTAGTGAGTTTGGTGTCTAACATCGACCAGAGATTGGACCAAAATGTACTAAGGAACCTGCTGTCCCGATCTAAGATGATAGACAGTGGGATTCGAAAGTTTACCCACACTCGTTCAAAGAAGAGTTTAGTAGTGGCTTCTGTTATGATATTCTTCTTGCAAGCTTCCATAATGGCCATCTTTGAGAACCTGTCAATGACCACAAAAACATAGTCATTCCCATGCTTAGTAGAAGGAAGGCCTGACATCTAATCCGTGGAGATGGATTCCCAAGGTCACCTAGGGGGAGGCAGTGAAGTATAGAGGCCTTTCTTCTTGATGGTCAGTTTGGAAATGACATAGGCAGTGCAGGATCTAATGTACTTCCCGACATCCTGTCAAAGATTCGGCCAATAGAAGTACTTCTATAGTATTGACACCATTTTCTCAACCACAAAATGCCCAACAGCTCGACTGTAGTGTGCTTCCCAAATCATCTTGGCACACTCGGTTGAAGGAAAACAAAGGTGACCCAGGTGGCATAATAGGGCATCCTGGAGGTGAAAATCTGGAACATGCTGATCCTCCAAGAGTGTCTGGTATGTGTGGCCAAATTCTGGATCACTTTTGTAGAGAAGTGGTCAATTAGAAGTCTCGTGCCCACAAGAGTTGAGCACGGTGGTTAACGCCATGATCGGTGGTCAAATGAGGCAATATGCAACATTATTTGTGCTGCCCTTCTTATACTTGATATTCAAATGGAATTGTTGCAGGTATGTGGACCACTTCTGAAGTTGATCATTTTGCAACTTCCCTTGCGTTTGTATGAACTACAGGGGTCGGTGGTCTGTGTGGATGACCCTTTCCTTCCCCAAAATGTAATGCTTCCATTGTCGGCAGGCCTGCATAATGGAATACATCTCTTTGTCATAAGTGGGATAGTTCTGGACTGTTTCTGAAAGTGTCTCACAGTGATATTCCATTGGATGCCTATGTTGAGTAAGGACTTCCCCAATAGCATAGTCAGAGGCATCTATCTCGATCTCAAATGGTTTTTGCAAGTCTGGTAATGCGAAAACTAGTGCCAAGAAGAGGCGATGTTTCAACTCTGTGAATGCTTTCTGTTGATATTCAGACCAAAAGAATTTTTCTTTTTCTCCTCCCTTGATGACTTGACTCAAGGACCAAGCAATATGAGAAAATCCCAACACAAACCTGCGGTAGAAATTGGCAAGACCCAAAAAATTACGGAGCTCTGTCAGAGTGGTTGGGGATGGACAATCTCGAATGACTTGGATCTTGGCTGGATCCACATGCACCCCCTGTTCATCAATAATGTATCCTAGATACTGAACTTGGGTCATGCCAAAAGTGGATTTCTCCAAATTGGCACATAAGTTGTGTTGCCGCACTGTTTGGAGAACCTGTCGGATGTGGTGGAGATGCTCTTCCCAACTCTGGCTGAATATCAAGATGTCATCCAAGTATACCACTACAAATTAGTTGGTTAAAGGCCACAAGATGTCATACATTAGCCTCATGAAGGTTGTAGGAGAATTCGTCAACCCGAAGGGCATAACCAACTATTCAAAAAGGCCCTCCTTTGCTTTGAAGGTAGTCTTACACACATCGGAAGGCTCGATTGGTACCGGGTGATATCCTGAATTCAAATCGATCTTGCTGAAATATTTTTCCCCTTTAGCTGGTCTAGAAGGTCATCAATCCATGGGATCGGGTACCTATTCTGGATAGTGATCTTGTTCAGTGCCTGATAGTCAATATAGAGTCTCCAAGTCCCATCTTTCTTCTGTACCAACACGATCAAGCACCCACATGGCAATGAACTCAGTCGGATGTGACCTTGCTGCAACAACTACTAAATCAGCCTCTTGATTTCATTGTTCTCTAGAACGGAGCACCAATAGATTGGTCCATTGGGTATCGACTCACCTGCGGTCAGATTGATGGAGTGCTTAACCTGACAGTGTAAAGGAACCCCTGTGGGGGAGGAGAAGATGTCCTCATACTCCTCCACGACCTTGTCCATCTATAGTTGTCATGCAGAGGGGCCCTGTCTGGAGGTGGTGGCCACCATCTTCTTCTTTCCTTGAGGGCATATCATTAGGATAACAAATTTCTCAATTTTGGAAATGAGTTTACTACATTGTTTTGTAGTAACCAAAGAGATGGTGGTAGGCGGTGCTACCTTTGGTATCTTGTACAACTTATTTCGCAAAGTAACACTAATAGCACGAGGCCTCGACTCATATACAACATGTCGCTTCCACAAGTATGGTTGGCATAATAATACATGACAAACATCAAGGGGAGAAACATCACACAATACCTTATCTGTGAAGCGCTTGATGTTGTATGGAAGGCGACACTTCTGGCTCACGCGAAGATCTTGTCCTTGGTGAAGCCACCTGATGGTGTATGGCTGTGGATGTGTTGTGGTCAGTAAGCCCAGCCTCCTCATGACCTCTTCCGAAATGAGATTATTTTGGTTCACACTAATGACAATGAACTGTAGTGGGGAGCCCTTTACACACATTTGGGAGTGGAAGAGGCACTCCTCCTCCTCTGGATCTTCGGCCTCCTCCTTCTGGATCTTAGTGGCGGCAATGGTGGCGTTGGGCTCCACATCGATAATCTGCTTCCCTTTCTCATTCCCCTTATTAGGTTTTGACTCAGAGTCTGAACATGCATATGATTCCAAATACTTTAGCTCAGCCACCAGTGATTTCTTGGCCCGACACTCACTTGTGTTGTAAGTGGAGCTCTTATGGAACTCACACCACTTTCCCGTGTCCTTCTTCGACTTCACAGTGTTTTTCTTTGCTTGCGGATTTGGCGGTTTTTCCTAGGCCACCCCGCCTTGGCTTTGTCCTTTGTTCAGCGATTTGGGGGCACCTTTCCCTTGCTTCAGATTTGCAGATATAAAGTCTCGCTTCTTCTATTCAAACTTCTGCTCAATCTTAACAACGTATCGGTACTTCATGCCAAGTGAGGAGATGTCCAAGAATTCCATCTCATCCTGAATGTACCTGTGTAGGCAGCCGTGGTATTTGAGTACCAAATGCAGCTCATAATCCTTGATACCCAACTTTATGTGAAGAGTATAAAAAATATTGGTAAACTTCGGCACGTCTTGGTCCCTTCCCTGCCGCAGCGTGGTCCACTTTATGTATTTATCCTCATAGCTTCTGACAGGGTAGTACTGCTCCTTGATGGCATTACAAAATGAATTCCAAGTGGGTATGGGTGCAAACAGTGAGGCCGTACTTTCATCCTTCTGCTCGCAGTAGGTTTCCCATGACTCCTTGACGTGGGGGGCAACTTTGAGAAGAGCGAAAGTCATATTTTCCCGGCCAAAAAAATCATGAACAGAAAAATACCCTTTTTGGGTGTGGGATTCCCCCAAGGAAAGTTTTGACTAAGTCCATTGTAAATACTATGCAGTTTGTGGGTGCAGAATGTGAAGTGATAATAGAGTCATAGGGTTGTCCACCCTTACTTTTGTAAATGTAGTGTCAGTTTGAGAGATCTGCCCATGGTCCATGGACCATGGGATTGTATAAATAGAGCGAGGCTCTAAGTGTAAAGACATCATAATAATCGGGGGTTAGAAACAAATCAATGAAGTGGTGAGTCAAAGTGTAGAGTTGTGTCTTTGGGTCGTAGAGTAGGAGAAGGCTCTACAACTGAGTGCGCAGAGGCCTAGTAGTTCACAGCTGAGTGCGCAGGGTAGGTCGAGTCTGTAACCATTGGAAGCATTAATAAAGAGAATTTTTACCATATTTGAGTGTATCTTTTCCTGTCTTATGCATTGAAGTATATTGGGTATGAATTGCAAGTTTATTGTTTATTTACTGCACGAACTTATATAAATGCTAAGGGAATATAACATAAGGTATCTATTTATTCGAAGATAACTAAATGTTATAAGAAAATAAGTAAGATCCATGGTGTGACTTGGGAAAATAGTGCATATTGCTGCTCCAGCATCATGAAAGCCCCACAGTCCTTGGTTAGGGCTGCGTGAAAGTGAATATAACAGGGTGTGAAGGCCTCGCAGGCCAGGGAAGTGTGTGAAGTAACCTGCGTGAAGGTATTCCGAGTTGAACTAAATCAACCCCTCAGATATCTCAAGTGTGCGGAAACCTGGTTCCAACATCCCCCATACTTCTTCAGGTGAGACCTCAGTGGACTATTGCTAAAAGGGCCAATACAGGGATTTGTTTGGCTAATTAACTATGAACCTGGGCCAGGCCCCAACAAGCCAACAAATGGTTCCGTTGCTAGGACTGGAATTTGCATAGAGATGTCTGATGTCATATCATTGGAATCCAAATAAGAAAGATATTGAAGGTTGGTTGGATGGGAGAATTCATGAGTTCACGGTGCAGGAGAATAGGAATCCGTGACTATCAAAAGAAGAGTGGTTAGACTGCTACCTATACACAGAGATCCATGAAATTTTCTTCGCATATTTCCCTACTGAGTGGTACGAGTGGATCGCTAAGTTAGAAGATAGCCAAGGAAGGTGCAAGCTCAACATTCCTATTTTGTGGACCCCAGAGTTGGTGCGTAGAATGGAAGCATCGGAGGATAAGATCGTGCGCGCTGTTGATCACTGGCTCGATCAAATTATAGGAGGATTCATTACTGAGTTCGCGGTAGATACCTTAGTCAGCTATAGCGAGGCAAAACGACGCTTCCTCAAAGGACCACGAGGTAAGTACGTTAAGTCTCTAAACACTTGGGTTAAAATTCTACTATGTGAAAAGCGGATTATGTGAATACACTAGTGTTCGGAGCTATGTGAAGTGGGAGAATCTACAGAAATGAAGGTAGTGAAAAACTAGAAACTAGCCCCTTGATTTCACATCCGCGAGGGGACAAGGAAGAGCTCGTGAAGGTCTCACCAAGAAGTGTGATCAATTTGATAAGGCAGAGGATTCCGCGCATGCCACCCCCACCCACACTACCCCCAGTTTCATTGCCTTCACCTCCATCTTTTCCCATACCACCTCTACCGTCACTGCGAGTCAATATGGCAAGTGCGATAAAGTTGCCGGTGTTCAAGGGAGTAGGAAATGAAGATCCAGACCAATTTTGGTTCATGATAAAAGATATATGGGAAGCGCAAGGAGTTATGGATGACAATATAATGAATGATACGTTGGTCAGCACTCTGTAGGATCGCGTGCTGACCAAGTATATTAAGCATTCTAATGACAATCCGAATGCGGGGATCACAGACATCCAAACTGCGCTGAACAGAGAATTTAGTAGGCCTAAGTCAGAGGTATAGTATAACATTGGGTTCAAGGATATCATGATGCTACCACATGAGACCCATGGGAATTAGATCAGAGAATGAAGTGCACGATTCGCGAAGCTAATATGACTTTGATGGATGGACAACACCGCGAATGGTTTGTAGCATCACTAACGCCACATTTGAGGAACGCGTTGTCGCAACAAAGGTTAACAACTCAAGTAGAGGCCTTGGAGATCATGATGAGGCTGCATGAGACCCTGATACAGGATCCTAACCTGGGAGTTCAACAGATCCACGCGCAGTTGAAAAACTTGTTCCTTAAGATGTAGAGTCTGAAACAGGGTAGGACAACTCACCCGAAAGTGCGCGACGATGTATGGTGTGTTAAATGTAAGGGTCAGGGTCATGAAAAGGACCACTGCCTAGTGTTCGCGAACTACCTCACGTGAGGAGGACCGATGCCATTAAGACCAGAGGCACAAGCAAGACCTAGCGCAGTGCCTCCATTGTGGTGCACAATTTGTCAAATAGGTGGAAAGCATGCTATGGGAAACTTCCATTTGTTGCAGAAGTACACGCAGAATTCGCAACAGTTGTTCTGTAATTTATGTAGATTAGTGGGACATGATGAGCACACCTGTAGAAGATATCAGGTGATGATGGATAGGACCCCCACCTATAGAGTTCAAGCCGAAACGCGGCCCTTGACCAGAATGCAAGAGTGGCATGAACGGATTTCAGGGGTGCGGAAGAGGCCGAGGTGGAGGAGGACCTGGAAGAGGTCGCGAACAACTAATATGTTACAATTGCAAGGGGCCAGGACATTATGCCCGTGATTGTATGAATCCAACACGCCCATCATGCTTGTATTGTACATTGTTTGATCATGAGACAGAGGATTGTCCCACACTGATAGCGGGGCTGCATGACAAGGGAGCACTCCAACCTCCCCTGACTTAGAACCTGCAAATGATGAGGTCTGAGCTGCACGAGGAAGAACGTAATGTGAACATTGTGCTCCAAAGTGGAATTATGACAGGGGATGATAAAGGCAAGCAGCCAGAAGATAGTACTTGGGTTCACAAGGCTCCGACGAAAGAACCAAAGTTTGATTTGGAGTGCACTAAGGAAACCTTCATGGAAGCTAGGAAGAGCTTCGCTGATGCCTCCACTTCAGGAAGCAAAGATAGACCGGAGTTGGAAATGGACCCATCAATGCTCACGATGGTCCTAGAAACATGCATGAAGCTACTGCATGACAACAAGGTTTTAAAGGGATTGCAGGAACTCATAAATAGATGCGCTGGGACCGCACCAGGAGAACCCCATGTAGTCCAAAAGATTGGAAAGCATGCGACAAGGATGGGAAGAGAAATGAAATTGACCTTGCATTTTGGAGAACATGAGATGGACCAAGAGATTCTGGATTTAGGATCAGACATGAACATTCTGCCGAAGCAGACATGGGAGCGCATGGGAAGGCCTACACTAAAATGGTCTCCTATCCAGCTGTGAATGGTGAACTAGCAAAAGATCATACCTATGCGGAGATTGCAGGGAATCACCATGGATATTGAAGGGGCAAGCACACTAGCAGACTTTGAAGTAATAGAGAATGTTGATGAGAGCAATCCTTACCCCATGCTATTAGGAATATATTGGGCCACAAACATGAATGGGGTGATAAATCTGAATAAGCGCAATATGATTTTTGAGAAAACGTCTCTGCGCGTATTCGTACCTTTGGACCCTACAGAAGTATCATGCTACATGGAGCTAGTGCATGACTATGAAAGTGACAATGATTTAGACTGCATCTACAAGATAACCGTGCGAGAGAAAGAGTGGGTAAATCCTACCACGGATGGGAAAATCTCATGGGAGTGCGAAAGCTCCTGTACATCAGATTCGGATGAAGAGGTAGAGTGATGGAAAAACCCGTTACATGAGGTAACCATGTTGAACTGCAACAGGATGAAAAGGTCGCTATGCTGCATATCAACGGCAGCAAGGGATCTACCTACTTATGATGGGTTGAGCGAGGTAGATGCCTTCCTGAACAAATTTGAAAGAGAGGTGCTGAAACAACAACATTTCAAGGTTTTGAAATGGGTACTATGTGCTACGCCTGTGAGGTGGTGGGGTATGCACCAAGGAAGCTTTGAGGACTGGCATGAATTGAGGAGAATGATGTGCATGTGTTTTGGGATGCCTCAGATGTGTCTAAAAGACAAGTATGACCGACGGAATGATCCACGCGCGCATCTGTCCAAATGGGTACATGCATATGCTAAACAACCTGCGTGGACGCACATGGACTTCACGTTCGGGAACACGGTCAATAAGCAGGTGTTGGCGAGGAAATTTTATGAACGGTCCCTCTATTTAGGAAGACGAAGCTTGGAAAGAACGCGTGTACAGAAGGTTACCCATGCATAAGCCTTTAACGAAGTGTGTGAAGCACTGAACAAGGTATATAATGCGCAGCGAAATGATTGGGACCTGCATATACCAGTAGTTCTATGGGCTTATAGGAAAATGTAAAAGAAACTGATAGGGCAGACACCTTCTACGTTGGCATATGGAGCAAGCACTATAGTTCCAATAAAGCACAGTATGCCTAGTGCGCGCATAGTAGCGCTGGTAGATATGAAAATTCGTAGAGCCTTGGAAGAAGGGATTGCACAACTGAATGAAGCTGAATGCTTGGGACCTGAGGAAGAAATCTGACATGGTGATCTTAGGCTCTAAGAACTCATGAAAGAAAGGGTGTGATTAAGGGAGAAAAGCACTCTGATAGAAGCAGAAGTCAAGAAGCTTGAGGAAGAAATAAAGAAGGATTTTCTCAATAAGAAAATCGGGGTGATAAAATACGATGCGCACGACTACGGTGAAAAATTTGGGGACTAATGCCGAGAGTTGATCAACTTGATGCCTTGGATTGGACCGTATATTACTAGAAGGATCACCTAGCTTGGCACGATGTAGAAGGTAGAGTGCGTGACGTGAAAAGTAAAAATAAAAGGCATATTTTCTCGAAGAAAAGTGACAGATGACCAGTTGGAACCCTATACAGGTGGTGTGGCCACCTGACTAGCCATGGGAAGTATAGCCTTAGCACTCCCGGCAATTGAAATGAGGTGTTGGACTATAAACTACTCTTCCCAAGAGCTGCGCAATGTCGGGGGTGCGCGCAGAAGGAAATTGTCACAAGGTCCGCGACTGCGCAAGGGGGGTTGCGCTGCCGTGTGGGTTGGTTGGAAAGTGACCGTTGTAGTCACTATTCATGATGTGATGCTTGACATGAGACCAAATGGAGCGAGCGGTAGGCATTTAAGACGAGCTTTATGGGCAATATTTGGGAAAATCTACTGCTATGGGAGCATTAATGGACTAGATTCGAGGGGAAAGGTCGAATTCAAATTCAAAGGGCGCTGTAAAATACAAAGGGCTGCCCAGAAAACAACACTTTGCCATTTGTGAATTGAGTTGTCGTACGCCCTGCGTATTCCGAACCGAGCCCTGTTTGTCCTGTGGAGAGCATTGGTTGAGCACCTGAGTGAATGGTTGAGATATTTATGCACGAACAAGATGACAGCGTCTGAAGAGGCCAGGGAAATCGCAAAGATGACAGTCGAGGAAGCCACGCAAGCCATGACCATAGAAGATGACCCTAAGACCGCCGAGATTGTTGTGGAAATCCCTAAATCCCTGCACACACCAAGACCGAAGAAAGACAAACATCCAATGATTCTAGTGCGTGTGTCCCCTCGAAACCCGCTGCGAACCAAATTAACAATGGAGGAAAAGGGGAAAGCGATTAACCTGGAAACCGATGAGGAGGAAGAAGACCTTGAGGATCTCATAATTGAAGAAGAAAGGGACGAGGGCATGGAGGAAGAAACCAAGGTTGCGTGCCCTCTATCGGCTGGATAAGTTGTTCTTACAGACAAGAATGATCTCCCTAGTATCAACAGATATCCAGCAACAAGCAGAACAAGCAAATCTACCTTTCTCTAAATATATCGCCATTTATTAATAAAAACTAAGAGGTGTTTTAGACCCTACCTTAAGTCCAACACTAGTTTGTGGTAGCCACGCTTCGACCTTCTGAAAGAGTTTCCTTTTGAGAACCTGTAATCACAAACAACCACACATCAAATAACACCTGCATAGCTAATATAATAAATCATATTCATCATGGTGATCAAGGAATCCATGAAATAAACCATAAAACACATCTTATTGAGAAAAATAAACTTGATTGTATTAACTTTGAAAATAGAAGAACTTTACAACCTTTGGTGCCTTGATGTTGTACAAGCTCCTCCCAGGGTCCGAAACAGGAATCTCCTCTACTTTGACAAGCCTCACACTCTTCCAAATGAGATCAACAAGGTATGTAATCTTTCCTCACTTAAGCTCAATTAGGAAGACTAAGTTCCAGCAGCATTTCACCTCAAAAATATTTAGCTTTCAACCTCCTCAGTAACCAGCCCAACGCTTCATTTTATAGTGTAAAAGAACGAGGTTACAGGTCCACCTATGAAGGGATAGAGTCCTCCTTCAAAGGGATAAGCTCCTCACATCAAGGGGTTAGCTCCTTAAGGTATGGGATGCATGAACCTTAAAGGAGCGAACTTGCCACCTCAAGATTCCTTCTAGAAGCTTCGAGAAATGACTCAAAGTGAGTTTTTACTTGTGCCTTTTTTACTTTTACAAGGGTCCGCACTCATTACACAGAGACAGCGTCGTCAGGTACGCAGGGGACATGACCAGTAGGTGAGGGACTGCAGGTAATGCTAAGAGAAAGTGCAGAACCAGAGTTTTAGAGGCTTTTAAGGGCTTTCTATTATTTTTCAAGGCTTGACATGAAGAACTGAGGTTTAAGACTTGCAAAGGAGGAAAATATGAGTGGTGATAGACTCACACCAATTGCAGAATGTCATGGTGACAATATTTTGTGCAACAGATTGCCCCCTAAAGTGAAAAGTCTGTAATAGATGAGGATAATATTTGGCATCTAAGAAGAGTGAAGTACTTTATCATTTCAAGGATCATCCTGTTGACACCCTGGTCGAAACTAGTAAAAAAATTCAATACAAAATATATATATGTGAACATACTATCGCTGAGGTAGGCATTCCCATACTCAGATCAAAAACTGACTAGAAAACTAACTAAACTGCTCTGATATAGGAATGATTTTGTAATACATCACAAGTATATACATATCTAGACACAGTATGGGCGCAGCCATCCGTTTATGAATAGTTCACTGTATAATGAATAACAAAATTCCTCACAGCCGGGATGGCGGAAACTAGATCTCAGGTCTTGATTTCTGCTTCCCGAACTACTACGATTCTATCCATGTGAATGAATGTGTCGAAGTCGAACATGGTAGAAACCACTTGATTACCAGTCAATGATGTGAATTGTTAACAAGTGTGAGAGAAACCACCAGTAATGTCAATGGCTCTCAAAGTACTCGGTACAATCCATGAAATGTGAATAGATGAGCTGATGTCGAACATGCCACGGAATCCTTTGATCGAAGGTCAATGATGCAACCTGTCGTCGAAGGCAAGAAACCTGCCATTGAGGCATGCAGATTCCAAGGTATTGACGATTTCTAGATCATCTTTCTAGATAATTAGCTGAAGTCGAAAGAAAGCGATCCGGCGTAGGCAAGCCCACAACACGAAATCATAGATCAAGTTTGAAGAAATATATTTGGCAAGGACTAACTGAGGGATGGTCAATATGGATGACAGATATTTTGTAGACGTATGGTCTATTTGAACTGACCTCTTGAACACGTAACGACACTGCAGATGGTTTGGTGACAATTGACCCAAAGCTAATACCCAAAAACTGGCTAAAGACTTTCAATATGGTTTGATTAACTGTTAGGCAAAGGATTTCCCAACCCAGGTGAACAAAAAGTGTTGTGTTCAAGAGTGGTTAAATGCTTTTCTAAAACACAAAGTATAACAAACAGGTTCATTTTTCTCTCTTTTCCCCCACCATTTCTGGCAAGTACCTCTTTATTTTTGACAAGCTTGAGGAGGATAACATTTGCTTGGTTATAAGCTCATCCTTCGAATGAGTCCAACTTAGTTTAAAATTCGAACCCTAAGAAGGAGTGGTTCATTCCTGTTTAAAATTGAACAGGTCCTTTACTGTTAAATTTTAACGAGTCCAGTATAGGAGAAACTCGGTGTTTTTCAATTTTAGGGAGTCAGAAGAAAAACTTAAGAAAACTCCATGGATGTCCTTTTTCGTAAATTTGTGTCTCCCAAGCCCGAAAAAGTATAAAATAATACTTGAGAAAAACCCTTGACCATTACGATCAAGGAGTACTTTTCATAATTAGTGGCCCTGATCTGAAAAGGTAAAAAAGTGATCAAAGACGTGTTGTTTTATTACCAATATCGAACTTGAAATGACAAAAGTCCAGCAATATTTTCATGTTTATGTAGTCAGAAAAGAGCTGTAAGTGGACCGTCCTTTTAATTCCGTTTTAACGAGCTTAAAAATAAAAACTGGACAATCTTTTCATATTTTACGAGTCAGAAAAGAGCTTAAAGAGGACTCCTATGTTTGTTGAAAATGATCAATTTCTCCTGAAAAATCCAATATTCTTCACAAAAACTCAAACATTACTCATACTTGTTTAAAATAAATAAAAATACATCAAAAAGTTACCTTTTCAAAGTAAAAAATAAACAAATTAAAAATTCATTTATTCAAAAAATCTTATAAAAAGGGTTTTTGTAAATTCATTTTTACCGTTTGACTTCAGAGTGAGAAAAGAGAGCTTTTGGGTAAGAAACGTCCTGTGAATATTGCAGAAAATCCGTCCATTGGAATCGAAAACTGTCAGCTCCAGGTAATCCACATCATTTTTATCTTGCATTTCAACCGTTTGCATTTCATTTTTAGGCTTCCATTTTGATTTTTTAGGGAAAAATTAGTTTTAAAAACTACTCGCGGGGGTCCACAGGCGCAACATGCGGTCCCTGCGGACCCCAACTTTTTTCTACAAGGGAAACAGACAGAGTTTCACATCTATTTCTTGGGAAGAGTGCAAACCTACGCACTGTCCCTAACTAGCGGGTGTGGACCCCGTGAAATAGGTTTTAAAACTTCAAATTTTTCATTTCTGCCCAAAAATTTTCGAACTAAATTGTTCTAATATGTCTTTTTTTGCAATTTAGGACATACAAAATGCTTATTTGGCGAGAACGCAAGAACGAGGATGTGGACCTTGCCGCAATAAATCATCAACCCTCATTGGATGCATTAAGAGCATGCGGACTATTTAAATTCTGGGCCATACCCGACATGAGGGCCCAAGTAGACTTTTTGCAATGACTGGTAGACATGTCGAATGTACAGGACCAGTATTTCATTATTGGTGGCCACTGGCTCAAAATTGAGCTAGAGGACATTTATTTCTTGACTGGTTTGCCCAAGAGAGGTGAACGATTATCTCTATTCGGGACTAGGCCAGGTGGTCAGTCTGTCGATAGTCTCCGACTAGAGTTTTGTAATGACCAAAAAAAGGACAAAGGGATCGATATCAAAACTATCTCCCGTCCTGAACTTAAAGTGATTGCATTTACTGTCACCAGACTCTGCGGAAGCGTAGCATTGCATGTACCTACCGGATCCCAAATGCGAATGGCAGTAGACTGTTATCGAGGCACCATCTTCAACTAGTGCGAAGCTGTGTTGGCGAATGTAAAAGGCCAACTAACTAGAGTAAGGAACGGACAACTAAAAAACTTTGGATATGGTTTCCTAGTTGGGAGCTTTGGTCTAGAGAGGGTCCCAATGTTGGTCCCATAGCAGCTTTCCGTTGGAGTTGGACTTCCCCAAAAGCCTAAGCTAATGCATTGGGTTGCAGTTATGGCCCGTCATCCTAAGGAGGGTTCAGAGGTTGTTCAATTTCCACCTGAGTATTTTCGTTCGTTGGAGAACCAACTTTTCGTGATTCAGTATTTTCCATATGCTGGGATGGATTATCGTGGTGACCCAGACATGACTCTTCCACCAGGAGAGCAGTGGGATGATTCAGGTAAAATTATTCTCAACATTTTCTAAGTTTTAACTATTTTTTTTGTTTTTAAATCGTCCAAAACTGATAATAAAAGTTTCAAATGCAGATGTGGGTCCACGGTGACCAGCCGCTCTCTGGCCCTATGAGAGGAGACACCTAGCTGCAACAGTACCGGCCCCACAGGACGAATCTACAGAGACCCTGACCGAATTGGAAAATCATCTAGAGCATTTGAAAGCAAATATTCCAGAGACTAAGATAGATGATATTCCACTTAGGTTACAGCGCTATGTGATTGGGGTCCCAGGACCTTTTAGGAGGTTCCTTTGTAGGGTGGCGCGAGCAGTGGTTTCTTATCGTGATCATCACCAGTGATAGGATGATCACCTTTGTAGACTCATACAAAATATTTGCTTTTTGTACTATCATTTTTGCCAATCATAAGGTGTTTTTCAACCTATGATCAAATACGATGTATATTTGACACACTTCTATGCTATGCTATATCACTATTACTGGCTATCTTTTATAACATGTTATGGAATTTTTTTAACTTTACTGTTTGATTATTGCAAATGTCTATTTAACATTTGAGAAGCAATTGCATATGCTAATGTATTTAAATATCTTCGAATATGCTAATATTCAATGTAGTCAAATTCACGTTCCAAGAGATGAACTCTCAAAAATAATCTTAATAACACTGGATTTCTAATGGCATAAACTCTATTAAGCTGCAATACAACGAGTTCAAAGTCTAACCTAACAATCAAACTCTACATCTCGAATGAGATGGATTCAGATAATAACTCAATCACTGCACTATACTCTGCAATGTTGTTCGTTGTTTGACCGAGGCTTACCCCATGCATAGATACCAACTCATCAGAGGGTGAATAGATAACCCAAGTTGCGGAAGAAATGTTCCGTGTATTACGACAGGCACCATCAGCGAAACCAATGTATGTTTGAAGAGACATCGACATATGCAATATCAAGAGTAAAATCAAGATAAGCAGGAATAATGGTAAAAACACTCTCTAAACTAGGCACACTTTTCTAATCTAAAACACACTAGCTAGAATGAAACTAATCTAACAAAAATCTCCACACCCAGATTTAAGCATAATATCTCTTCAGATAAAGACCATTTTGGGTTTACCCAAAGAGACACTGTCAAAATCTACCAATTCATAGGCCCCTTTTGCCAGCTTTCGCTTAACAACATAAGGAACATGCCACATAGGTATGAATTTTCCAGCCCCTAGCTTATTGTTTGCTTGATCGTATAGTAAGACTAGGTCTCCTTCCGAAAAATTACGAGGTGTAACATTTCGATCGTACTAAGCTTTTATTCCTTCGGCATGAGTTTCGATTGCTAATGCAACGTCACGTCGATTCTCATCTAGCTGAGCTAAGTACAACAAATGTTTCTTCTCTTCGGATGTGGCTGGGAGTAATTCTATGGCTATTTGCAATGATGGAATTTCGTATTCAATGGGTAACATAGCTTCCAAACCATAAACCAGTTGAAAATAAGTGAAACCAGTTGATGTTTTTACTGAGGTTCGATACGCCCAAAGTGCTGAAAATAACATGTTATGCCAATTCGACCTATGAATACCAATGATTCATCAGATCATAATGACTATAACTTTGTTGATGGATTCAACCAGACCATTAGCCTATGGGTAATATGGAGTAGAACTATCGTGATGCAAGCCAAGTTGATCTATTAGTTCAGCCATCATGATGTTTCGAAAATGACTCCCATGATCAGTAATAATCGCTTGAGGAACACTAAATCTAGTAATTATATGATTAAAACAAAAATTGCAACAGTTTTTCCATCTGCCAAAAATGTAGGCATCGCCTCGACCCACTTAGTAAAATAATCTACCGCAATAATGATATACGCATGCCCCCCAGCCAAGTGAGGGTTACATGTAATAAAGTCGATACCCCACTTTGCAAAAGGAACGACGGCAATTATAGGGTGGAGAGGAGCAGGTGGAGCATGCATCTTATGATCAAAAATTTGACAATTGTGGCATTTCCATACTACATAGATACAATCTTTAAATAAGGATGGCCAAAAATAACCAACGCGCAATATCTTTTGGGTTGTGGTATACCCAGACATATGACTGCCACATGCTCCAGAGTGATAGTCATTTAGAACCTTTTCAGCTTCTTCATGAGTTAAACAACATCGGAAAACAGAATCCGCCCCACGACGATAGAGTGTATCTCCAATGATATTGTATTGTTGGGATTGGAAATGTATTTTCCGTCGCTGAGATCATGAAATTTCAGGCCGAAAAGATTGGGTTTGGAGATAAACTATGATATCTCCATACCATGGATCAATAGTACTGATAAGAAACAAGGATTCGTCCGCAATGGGTTCTTCCGCCACAGTTTCAGTATCAACACGCGGGAAATCACACATCAGTTCCACAAAAAGCAAAGATTTCTTTGCATTGGATTTTTCAAATTCCAAGTCAAATTCCCGCAGGATAACAATCCATTTGGAATACTTTCCCCTAGCAATTGTTTGGTCAAAATATGGATCATAGGGTTACAGTCAGAAATTATGGTAGTTTTGCGTAATAAGATGTAATGACGAAATCTTTGGACAGCTTGAACAGCTGCCAAGGCCAATTTCTCCACATGTGAATATTTAAGCTCAGTCGGATTCAGAGTTCGACTAAGATAGTAAATCACATGTTCACTATTGAATTCATCTTCCTTAACTAAAACCATCCCAATGGTGGAATGAGAAGCGGCGAGGTACAAGAAGTAGTCCTGGTTGTAGTTGGGAGGATGCAATAACGGTGCATGGGTCAACACGTGTTTAAGTGCATCAAAATATTTGTCAGCTATCTCATCCCAAAATAATGGAGTATTATGTTTCAACAACCTGGTAAAACCCTTTGTTATCTCGGCGTAGTTAGGAATGAAATGACGTAAAAAGTTTGCTTTCCCTTGCAAACTTTGGAGTTGGCGAAGAGTCGAAGGAGGAGGCAATTTGACAATAGCTTCAACCTTCGAGGGATTGACATGAATGCCGGCTTTTGAAACAAAAAATCCTAGTAAACGACCCGTTTCTATATAGAAAACACATTTATGTGGATTCAGCCTAATTCGATAATGCCTACATCTCATAAAGATTGCTCGTAAATCACTGAGATGATCAGCTCTACATAATGAATGAGTAGGTAAATCATCAAGATAAAGTTGCACAATGTGCTTGATGTCATGAAATGCGTAAGACATAGCCCTTTGAAAAGTTGTTCCGGCATTCTTTAATCTAAAAGGCAATTTGCAGTAAGCAAACGTCCCCCATGGACAAATGAAAGCCGTTTTTGGTTGATCATCAGGGAGTATGTTGATTTGATTGTAACCAGAAAAACCATCCATAAAGGAGAAAATTTCACTGCCGGCACAATCATCAATGATTTGATCGATATAGGGGTTGGGTAATTGTCTTTAGGACAAGCTCGATTAATATCCCTATAATCGATACATATTCTTATCGTTCCTTGCTTTTTGTTATCAGGAACAATATTCGATACCCAATTTGTTAAGGGAATTGAATAAATGAAACCTACTCTAAGTAATTTTTCAACTTCTGCTTTAATAGCAGCAGCTTTTCGTGAATGTATTTGATGCAAACGTTATCAGACAGGTTTAACATCCAGGTAAGTTTTAATTTCATGGACAACAATTGATGGATCGATTCCTGGCATTTCTTCATATGACCAGGCAAACACGTCATGGAATTCTTGAAATAGGGCTTTATAAGTTTGGAGTTCATTTTCCGTACAGGAAGCACCTATATGAATGTTTTCAATAATTTCAGGTTTAACTGAAATGTCAATAGGAACTGTTCGAGAGATATTTCCCAAATTCAACTCAGAATCAAGATTTTGCAATGGATTCTATGGTTCTTTGACATAATCAGTAGTAAAAATAGATGAAAAATAATTTTCAAAATGATCAATCTTAGGTAAAAATGAAGATCGATGATGAAGATCTTCCCATTGTAAATCATCAATAGACAAAAGTTCACGAATCTTCTCATCCATATGAACAGGCTCAGGAAAACTTGTTGAAGCTGAGGTTGATATTGAAAGTGATTCTCCACGGACCACATTCATTAGATCGATTTCGATTGAATAAGGGTCAGAAAACGATTATGCAGCCTGATATGCAATTTCATAGGGACTCAAAGGCATCGCATCACCGAATGAATCCACCTCAGACTCAGAAGGTACGATCCAAGGATCATAAAAAACAATAGTGTTCGATAAAATCATATGAATAGTTGCAGTAGAAGGTGATAGGTTAAGAGGAGGAAAGGAAAAAGTTTCTAGTAAACCAGAATATTTAATCAATCCTACCCCAACATCCTTGTAAGGGATAGTTGCTTTACTGACATGTTGAATACTTTCAAAAGTGGTTGGGTCGGATGAAAAGTAAGTTAGCTGGTCTATTGTAACAATGTTTCCATTATGAGGAAACTTGATAAGCCGAAAGACCGATGAAACAACAACAGTCATAGCATAAGACCAGTTGCAACCCAAGAGAAGGTTGTAATCTAGAGGGGCATCAACCACTTCCACATCTAGATTAACAGTTTTGCCTTCAACCCCTAAATCCTGTAGAATTCCAAAAGGATGGAACCCACGGCCATCAAAAGCCTTTAGAATTGTCGGGGATTGATTGAGTGTAGGAGAACCAAGCAATCTCCCACACTGGATCAACATAATACACGTAGAAGCTCCCTCATCAATTACAGTCCTAAAGCAAGGTCTGTTTTCACTAACACTGGAATCTGGAAATCCATTTGATGAGGTAGGGAAGGTGTACTATTTTGTAAATTGAAAATTATAAGGTTCGAATCTTGAATATCAACTGCTCCTATAGCCGACAATAGTAATTTACGTTGTGCTGGGCATGATTGCAGCACCTCCAAAGCCGACATTGTTGAAGGGGAAATAGCTAAGTATTCAACAATGTTATAATTCTGAGCAGCTCTCACATGCGGATTGAAAGCTGACTTCCGAAGTATAACTTTAGCAGGTTGTTTGATTACTAAGTCTGGGTTAGGTTTCTCGATCTATGGTAGACAGAACCAGGATTTGAAGTTGATGGGTTTGAATTAGAATATTATGCTTCCTTACCACCAACAGGACTTTTACTACCATAATCTTGCGATCATGTCGCAATCTTGACATGAGACATCATCATTATGGGTTCTTCGGGGGCATTTGAGGAAGAACCAATCATCTGACTATCTTGACTAGGAAAAGGATCCTTCAAGATAGTAGGCGTTTTAGAACCTTTGACGATTTTTGCAACCTCAACGCAATCTGGGCAGTCTCTTGTAAAATGCTCTTTGTCACAAATGAGACAAGGATAGTGAGGTTTATGTTTCTCGTCAGTAGATTCAGTTTTATCTAATTTCTCTTTTGAGTTTTGTTTATTTTTCTTCTTCCCCATCTTTTTACCACCGGATTTTGATTTGGTCATAGATGATTCTATGACATGAATTTCGGCAGGTATTTCAACGAAAGAGTCTCCTATCGGGGAATCTGGTAAAGTTATAATAGGAGAAGAATTCTTTGAAGACTTCTTCTTGCTTTTGGTACTAACTGAACCAATAATACCATTAGCGGCAAGGGACCCTGAAGGAGCTGCAGTTATTTGATTTTGTTTCGGAAGGTTGGGGATTTTTTCTTGTAAAGTACTCGACTGCGTATAAACAAGGTCAAGTTACTGAGCTTGAGCAATTACTTGCTCTTCAGTAACAACTCCTACCTTAGCTACATCCTCAGTGATTTTAGGTAATAATGATTTAACGAACCATTCTGCTAAAATTTGGTCTGAAATAAAAACTTTCACTAAACGTCGTCTACGTCGCCATTCATGAATATGATCTGAAATATATGTGGATGTTGACTATTTTAATGAAGTTAATAATTCTGTGCCATTGTCATATCTGACAGGCAACTGAAAATGAGTTAAGAAAGAAGTGGCTAACTGTCTAAAATTATAAAAAGAAGCTCGCGGTAACTCAATGTACCACTTAGCCACAAGACCAATCAGAGTGCGTTGAAAAAGACGTAAGCAAATTGAATCATCTATATTGGAGTAAGATGCACACCAGAGGTGATAAGTCATCACATGGTTTGACTGATCCTCTCCTGATTTACCTTCAAACTTTGGGATATCACTGGGCAACTTATTCGACATTGGCGTCCAAAACGGAAGATAATTAATTGGATCATTCGTAAGGCATGAAAAATTAGGCAAGTCCAAAGTTGCAATAAACGGTAACTAATGGTTAGGGTCATAAAAACCCTAGGTCATAAGACCAGTCCCAGGAGGAGGATATCCAAGATAACTTGGAATTGGAATTGCATTTGGAATATTGTATCCTCCTGGAAAACCAGGATTAACCGGACCAAACTGGGATTGTTGAGGTTGCTGATAAGTATATCTAGGGTATGGTTGATACTGGTAAACTAGGCTTTGAACAGCAGGACCGAATTGGTAATGTCCCTAGTACAGTTGATAAGTGAATTGTGGTTGACTTGTGACAACCACACTTGGACCAAGTTGTCCTACAGGCATTTGAACCGAAGTCTAAATTGTAGGTCCTGACTGAGGTAAGGAGGCTTGAGGAGTTGATGCAGGAATAGTAGAAACTAGAGCCGCCGATGCTCCAGAAGGAGGTGGGGTAGATTGAACAAAAGATGTAGTAGTTGCAGCAGTCATTTGAGATGGAGTTGAAGGCGAACTAGGCCCAGACCAATGAGCTACACCAGGTGCAAAAGTTTGAATAGTAGGTTGGACAGGTTGCTGGGTTGAACCAGAAACCAAAGGTTGTCCAGATTGAGATGACAACTTCACATTAGGTTGCAAGATCTGTTGAGATTGAGATGGATCCCACACCATATTCATTCCAGGGTATGAACCCATAAAAGGTTGAGAATATTGAGGACCATAACCGGGTTGAGCATAGGGTTGATAATTCAATGGTACATTTCTAGCTCCTTGTACAAATGATTAACCAAAAGGTGGTTGGAAACCTTGGGTTAGGTACTAACCTTGAGGCGTGTACTGAAACTGGAATTGACCTTGAGGTATATATTGATACTGGGGTTGACCTTGAGGTATGTACTGATTCTAGGGTTGACCTTGAGGTATGTACTGTCCCGAAGGTATGTACTGTTCTTGAGGTTTCCCCCCAGGTGATAACTGACTACCTTGAGGTTGGCCCCTAGGCTGTAATTGAGTACCTTGAGGTTGCCCCCCAGGCGGTAAATAACTACCTTAAGGTTGTGGATTTGGAATAGTACCAAACATCATAAGAATTTCGTCTATGCTCAACAGTTGAGTTCCATTATTACCAGTTGATATTCCATGTTCAATGGGTTGAGGAGATGCTCCTGAAAAAGTACCAGTGAGTGACTGATACCCAGAAGGAACAGAAGGACCGCCATATAAAAATGTTTCCGGTGATTGGGAAAACATGGATGACTGTCTCGACATATTCAATGGAGGATAATAACCTCTAGGTGTTGGATGAAAAGGAATTCGAGGTGGTGAAAAACTAAGACCCGGATTATAAAAAGTTGGTCAATGAGACGTACCAAGCATCCCTCCTAAGTGGACTGTAGAAAATTGATTCACACTCCCTAAGTTCTAAAGTTGGTTGATTTTCAGCGAGAGTTATATCTTCTTCCAGACTAACAAGTTCTTCAATAGAAATGATTCTAGAAGGAAGATTTTGGGTAACAATCCTTCCTACCCTTGGTGAACCAGGACCACTAGAAGTTGGAGAAGCGAATCCTGAAGATGAGTAGTAGCAGGTTCAGTTTCAGGCTCAGGAATTTCAAGTTCTTCAGCTAATTCACTAGTAGAAGAAATACTACCAGTAACTTTGGAAAATGAAATTGATTTAGAAATATACTCTGTTGCTTGAACTTGATAATCAGGATGAAAAATTAAAGAAGACTCTCCGACTTTCGGTGACTCAACTCTACTGTCACTAGGTGTTACAAGAGCTCGTAGCCCTTCAAGCTGGTTTGGTGTATACTCAGAAAGTTGCCCCCGAAGTCTACGAGATTGTCTCGGTAATTCAGCCACGATTAAATATTTTAATTACTTCACACACAAACAAAGAAAATCTCAATAAAACCACCTAATGTCTCTAAAGAACCAAACAATTGAATCACACACCTAAAAAATCTAAGAGTTCAAACCACACACAAACAGTAACTTTCCGTACCAAAAACACTAGTTGGTGAGGAAATCCAACATCGTAGAATTCAATACAGAAAGGGTTGCTGGAACAGTTACCCCAACAACCTGCTTAATGAAACAAATTGGCACAAGTTTCTTCACAAAACCGTCTCGAGTGAAGAGAACCCCCCAGAGAGTCTAAGTGAGTCTAGTCGACGTCTGCTCCACGTACAGTGGGATCTTCCCTCCATCGTCACCTTAGGAAAGAATCCTATAGATTATGGCCACTAAGGTTACCAACAGAAACAAATATACCTGGGGGAACAATCTACGATCCAATACACACGCAAGGGCAGAGTAACAAAACTCAATCCCCTTGAAGGCTCCTTGACATAATCCAAGGTTTACCAACAAGTGACCCCAGGCTCCTCGACAGTGGTCAATCCAAAGTTTACCGTTTTTAATACGTGTATATCTGCTATCGTTCCCAATGAGGAATGATTGATTAGCTCACTGGTTCAGATATGATCTCGTGCTTGACTCCTTTAAGAGGAGCTTCCCAGAGCATACATGCAACAATTGGAATTTTTCCTACTGCAAGATATAGCTACTTGTTTGTTTTAATTATGTTGGAGAGTTAATTACTCCCTACTCCAAGATACTAGCCTAAGCTATATTGGTGACAAGAGCCCTAGAAATAAAAAGATTGCTAGATCAATTTTAATTTAAGCGTTATTTTTATGGGTTTTTTCTTAAGTGAATAGGAATGGAGATGAAACTTTTATGATGTGAAGACTCAACTCCAAAAACACTAAAAATGCACCTAAGATGATAAACAATTCTGTTTCTTCAATGAATTTCTAGCTAAAAGAAAGAGTTGAGAATGCAATTCTTCGAAAAACAAATCTTTCCTTCAACATATAAATGAAAAGAAAATTTTTATGTCATTTTCAATAAACTCAAAATGAGACTACTAATTATGCTCATGAAAAATCCCTTTCTTTTCAACACTTAAAAACTACAGAAAACAATTTCTTTCAAAAGAGATTCTACAATTTCTAGAAAACACTCAAAACTATAAAAACTAATCTTGAGATCTAAACTTCTAAAAACCTAATTGAAGTAAAAGATTTAAATCTTTTTGAGGAAGTTTTACTTAGTTATTGACTAAACTAAGGATTAATTCGTTCAGAAAAACAAATCAATCAAAAACACCCAGCTATGTTTTCTTTTATAAAAATGAAATTCAAAACTTTCAAACAAGTTCGTTCAAAGCTTTGCAAAGAGAAAATGAAATCTATTTCTCACCAAGGGTAGATTTCACAAATCAGTCAGACTCATCAAGAAGACCAAAAAGACCAGGGTAATCTAAGGTTTCTTAGGCTTCTAATCTCTGAGTCACTACAAAGACCAAGCGAAAATCAATCCAGGCATGCCAAACTTCTAGAAAATCACCTAAAACAAAAATTCCAATAGAACTCACTCACAAGAGATTCTTGACAAAACACATGCAGATCTAGGTAGACACCAAAAGCTGAAAATAAAAACTAAACTTAACTCGATGAAAACAACTTAGGTTTTTCTAAAATTTTAACAGGGTCCGCAGGCTTCCAGTAGAACCAGATGCGGTACCGCTCTGTGTACTAAAGGAAATATGTGGGGAGGTCCTCACTGTCTGTAAAAGAAAAGTGTGGTTCCCTATAAACTTCAGAAAAAACAAAAACAATCGAGATCCTAAAAACTACCCAATCCCACACACATCAAGCAAAAACCAGAAACAGGGATAAGTTTCTCAAGTCAAAGAAAAAGAAAAAGAAAAAAACCAAATTCAAGTCCCTAGTGGAGTCGCCAATTTTTCAGCCAGATAAATCATTCTTGCTAACAAGACCGATCTCCCTAGTATCAACAGATATCTAGCAACAAGCAAGACAAGAAAATCTACCTTTCTCTAAATATATCGTGATTCATTAATAAAAACTAAGAGGTGTTTTAGACCCTACCTTAAGTCCAATGCTAGTTTGTGGCAGCCACACTTCGACCGTCCAAAAGAGTTTCCTTTTGAGAACCTGTAATCACAAACAACCACACATCAAATAACACCTGCATAGCTAATATAATAAATCATATTCATCATGGCAATCAAGGAATCCATGAAATAAACCATAAAACACAGCTTATTGAGAAAAATAAACTTGATTGTATTAACTTTGAAAATAGAAGAACTTTACAACCTTTGGTGCCTTGATGTTGTACAAGCTCCTCCCAGGGTCCGAAACAGGAACCTCCTCTACTTTGACAAGCCTCACACTCTTCCAAATGAGATCAACAAGGTATGTAATCTTTCCTCACTTAAGCTCAATTAGGAGGACTAAGTTCCAGCATCATTTCACCTCAAAAATCTTTAGCTTTCAAGCTCCTCAATAACCAGCCCAATGCTTCTTTTTATAGTGCAAAGGAAGGAGGTTACAGGTCCACCTATGAAGGGATATAGTCCTCCTTCAAAGGGATAGGCTCCTCACATCAAGGGGTTAGCTCCTTAAGCTATGTGATGCATGAAACTTAAAGGAGCGAACTTGCCACCTCAAGATTCCTTCTAGAAGCTTCCAGAAATGACTCAAAGTGATTTTTTAAGAATGTACTTGTGCCTTTTTGACTTTTACAGGGGTCCGCACCCATTACATAGAGACAGAGCAGTCAGGTACGCAGGGGACATGACCAGTAGGTGTGGGATTGCAGGTAATGCTAAGAGAAAGTGTGGAACTAGACTTTTAGAGACTTTTAAGGGCTTTCTCTTATTTTTGAAGGCTTGACATGAAGAACTGAGGTTTAAGACTTGCAAAGGAGGAAAATATGAGTGGTGATAGACTCACACAGATTGCAGAATGTCATGGTGACAATATTTTGTGCAACACCCTCCAACAAAGCTTCCCCCGTATGTTCCCCCGCAGAAAGGGAAGGCAAAGGTGCCTAAGGACCTCGACGAGAGCAAGAGGTCTCTGCAGACTCCGCTCCTCCTGGACGATATCATTTTTGAAGGCACACACATGGGACGGGTGCCGAATTTGAAGTTTGAATATTGGGATCTCACCGACCACGAGAAATTCCCTCACTTGGAGATTGCGCAACTCATGAAGCCAGAGCAGAACACCGTGGTGGGATTTATAGAATTAGAGCCATGTAAGTGGTTACGGAGAGTCAAAAAGGCATGGTTGTTGAACCTACTCTAGGTGCTGCATTACCATCGCGCCCTAGTGACTATCTTCGTTTTCAGGCAATTGTTATTCCTTGTGCATGGTGGGTGTTTATGGCTAGAGGAGCCCATCCCCATCACGGACCACCTAATCCATCAAATTACCTAGCTCCCATATAAAGGAGAGGACCCTGCAAACATTTTGGAGGGTAAGAGCAGTGATTTGGCCATCGCGGAGGCTATGAAAAAGAAATACAAGCTGGAGAAGAAAAAGAGGGGCTACGCAATCTCCAGCATCAACAATGAAGCAGTCAAAGTTGCGACTCAAATACTAGGAGGTAAGCTCATGCGGAAGTGTCATGCAGATGAGGTGCTTGCGCCGGTGGTGGCACTTGCTGAACAGTGCGTGGAAGGGTTCTAGTTTAACTGGTCTCAATTATTTTGCAAGAAGTTCCTGGAGCATTGCCACGAGGCAGAGGAATAAGGAAAAAATTTCCACTATGCATGGCTTCTACTGTCCATAGTGCTAGTGGCTGGGGAATTGCCAGAGGACAGCTAGTTCCCCACAATTTCAAGGGATCTCCCGGAGGCCACGAAGTATGCTTCACTGTCGGCCACGAAGGACACGAACTGGATCCGCGACAGCAAAATATTCTGGGTGTTCATGGAAATGAACATCAGAATGGGGATTAACCGCAAGCCACAATTATCACCCACTATCTACAACAACCTGCAAAGTTTTGCAGAATTTAAAGTAGACTTTCATCACATCTACCTTAGGGCACACAAGGACCCTGCAAAGAAGTGGAACGAACTGCCTTATATAGCCACAGATGATGTGATCTTTGATGTACTTGAGACGTGGCCACCGGAGTGGTGCGCTCTAGACATCTCTACGCTCGAAAAATATGTTGCACAGAAAAAGAAGGAGGAGGCAAAACTGCATGTGGTGCAATTGGCAGAAAAGAGACGGAAAGAAGTAGTAGCAACAAAAGCGTAGGAGGCACGGGACACTGTGTAGATAGCAACAGAATAGAAAAATGTTGCAGCAACAGCACAGAAGGTAGCAGAGAAGGAGCACAAGGGCCAGGAGTCACCTTTGCCAGAGCAAGAGCAGGAAATGGAGATAGAGGTAGAAGAGGGCGGCGCGGACCCATGGACAGCGTCGACACTATTGAAGTGCTAGCGCTTGAGCGAGCTGATGGGGTTGCGCAAAAAGGTAAAAGTGTCGAAGCTGTCTATCGACCCAATCACCCTTATTGAGGGAGGTCTGCATGATATATGGGAGACGGTGCACGTCATCACCACAAACACCCTCCAGAACTTTTCGGAGGAGAATCAGATTGTGTTGGGGGCCCTCCAAGTGTAGATTCAGGAGTTGAAGGTGTGCACTCCTCAGGCTGGTCTCGACCAGCCTCGCAGTAGCGACAGCCGCAACTGAGGAAATGTTGCATGCTCGTATGACCAACACAATAGTGTTGCCAGAAGGGGCACTGGTTATAGAAAATGAGGTTGACATGCCTAAGGTCAGTACATTAAAACGTATAGGGATCAACATGGCTGCACTCCCATGGGAGATGCTCTATGTTCTGCATAATGGAATTGCTACATAACTGTGGACTAGGGAGAGTTGCGCATTACAAGTGCTAAGTGAGCAGAAGATCAACATGCAGCAATTGAGCTTGCAGTGCAACAAGGTCATGTCTTAGAATAGGCAAATGGTGCAGGTACTTGAAGAAGCCCGCCAGATGGTCCTTGAGTTGGCCATCCCAACAGGAGCACCAACAAATGCGCGCATCTAGAGATTAGGAGCAGTGGTGCGTGAAGTGTGAGAAGAAATGGCTAAGGTTTAATTGGAGCTGAACCTTCAGATAGTAGAGTTGTGGTTGAAGGCGTAGCTTTCAACTCCTCCAGAGGTAAGGGAATAGTGCACCAGCGCCATTACATTAGGGTTGGAGGTGATCAACAATGCAGTAAGGGATTGCACCAGAATGTTGGAAGAATCATTTGAGGTCCTCACAAACCTACAGGGGGACCCGAACATACAATGCTTAGAAACAAAGGTGTGTGAGCTACAACAACAGTATGACAACATCACAGGGACCGCGCAGATGGTGGCCCTCACTCAGAGGCTCACACGAATGCAACAGTCCAAAGCGCTTAAAGAGTAAGTGTATGTAGCACGACACAAAGAAGGCAAGCTCGCACAGATGCAGGGGATGCAAGAACAGATACAGGGGAGCAGTTCTAACACCACTGTCTCAGAACAACGAGTACCGGAGATTCAACGAGCATCTGCTCAGTGCGTTGTCAACCTTGCAGCAGTTCGAGCGGAGTTGGGAGGTCTCCGCGTGAAGATCTCCACACCGACATAGTGACTCGAGGGAGATCCACGATGTTTTTGTTGGGAGCCTATTAGGTGTGGGATCCCCCCAAGGAAAGTTTTGGGGCTTACATCCCAAGTTTTGTCTAATTCCATTGTAAAGACTCTGCAGTTTGTGGGTGCAGAGCGCGAAGTGGTAATAGAGTCATAGGGTTTTCCGCCCTTAATTTTGTAAATGTAGTGTCCGTTTAAGAGATCTACGCATGGTCTGCGGAACATGGGATTGTATAAATAGAGTGAGGCTCTAAGTGTAAAGACATCATAATAATCAGAGGATAGAAACAAATAAATGAAGCAGTGAGTCGAAGTGTAGAGTTGTGTCTTTGGGTCATAGAGTAGGATAACGCTCTACAGCTGAGTGCACAGAGGCCTAGTAGTCTGCATCTAAGTGTGCAGACCCCTACAGCTGAATGCACGGGGCAGGTCAAGTCTATAACCGTTGGAAGCATTAATAAAGAGAAGTTTTACCATATTTCTGTGTATCTTTTCCTGTCTTATGCATTGAAGTATATTGGATATGAATTGCAAGTTTACTGTTTATTTACTGTGTGAACTTATATAAATGCTGAGTAATGGAATATAATATAAGGTATCTATTTATGCGAAGATAACTAATTGTTATAAGAAGATAAGTAAGATCCATTATGTGACTTGGGGAAATAGTGCAGATCTCTGCTCCAACAGCGCAAAAGCCCCACAACCCCTGGTTAGGGCTACACGAAGACGAATATAACAGGGCACGAATGCCTCACAAGCCAGGGAAGTGCGCGAAGTAACCTATGTGAAGGTATTCACAGTTGGACTAAATCAACCCCTCAAACATCTCAAGGGTGCAAAAACCTAGTTCCAGTATCTCCCCATACTGCCTCGGGTGAGACCTCAATGGACTATTTCCGAAAGGGCCTGTAGTACAAGGATTTGTTTGGCTAATTAACTCCAAACCTAGGTAAATCCCCAACAAACCAACAACCCTTCTAGCAGATTTAACAATTTATCTACAGCATCTACATCTATTTGACCCTCAAATATTGGAATGTCAAAGTTAACTTGTACCTTAAAGGGTGTGTCCCTTCCAAAGTAGATGCTGGAAGTAGATGTGTTGCCCCTAGTGTTACAGGGAAAAGTGTCTATATAGAACTACTCTATCCCACTAAGGTGTGACAGCTGCCTTAGAAACAAACAGAGAAAAGCTACTTTCGTTTTTCCTTTATGAATTATAGATAAAGAGGAACAGAAAGACCAACCTCTGTCTTGCGCTAATCTCCTGATTTGATTCCCCTCTTCTTTGATAGTCTTTAGCTACCTGCTCCCTTGCACGCCCAGCTTCACAAAGTACGTGTAAGATCATAGAAGCATAGCACTATACAAAGACATGGATCTATAATCATAAACAATCTAGGATCAGATGTAAATTGACCATACAAATGTAGCAAGCATCAATGACACAAGAGCATGGAGGAAAACTTGAATAGCTTTTATTGATAAACAAGAAAGAGCCAATAGGAGTTACAACCAGTTGTTCTGACCCAGCATCAACCTCCCAGCTAAAAAGCCCCTCTTCACCTCAAACAAAGCTTAGATCACCCAACAATATGATCACCTTAGATCACCTTACAATATGCAAACTTCCAGCCTCTAACCTCTGGATCTCTGGGATGAGAGATCTATATATAGATATTTGCAGAGGTGTGAGTCAGCTCTGGGTTTTTGATTAGTGTCTTCTCTCTGATAGTTCTTGATGCCACTTGGAGATCTCATTGATCTCTTACTCATCCTTGGGCAATTCTGAGAGGCAAGTGTCCCAGGAGAAGTTTCTGGAAGATTCCATGATCATCCACCTCGCAAACTGTCTCCGCCACTTGTCTTTTCCAGTCCATCGCACCCCATAGAAGGGCTTTTTGAAATGCAACGCACTTCCCGTGTGTACAAGGTGTGATGCATCGCACCCTGGCAATGGAGCAAGTGAAATGATCCAGTTTTGACCAGTTCTGAGTAGTTTTTCATGGAGAACTTCTGGGAGAAGCTGTAATCAGTTGACCTTGTTCCTTTAGGGGTTAGAACAACACTTTTAGGGACTTAGGAGCCCTTGGTTTATGGAAATTTCATGCCTGGGGTTGTAGTGCCCAAAAATGTCTATAACAGTTGCCCCCTAAAGCATGAGGTCGTTAATATTTTGATGTCGGGTGAAATGCTTTATTATGAGGATCCAAACTTCTTTCAAGATGGGAGGAGACCTGTAATAAGATACAATACAATACATTATCTTCATAATATTTTCATGATCTAGCTGAGGCGGGCATTCCCATGCTCAGCTTGATAAATTCATTTTCATGTACATAGGACAGACAATCGTCTGAGTGTAGAATGATGATTCTGGTAGAGCCATCATCCCTTTGATTGGATGATTATCTATGCAGCAATAATGTACATTTGATGTCTTTATTTCCCTGAATATATATTGCAGCCCGGATGGATGAAACTAGACCCGGGGTCTTCAATCTCGTTCAATCTTCACTCAAAGTACTAGTCTATCCATGTGAGAGATGTTCTAGAGTCGAACATGGGAAGACATCGCCTGATTACCAGCCAATGATGTAAGCTGTTAACAGGCACGAGAGGAATCACCGATAATGATAATGACCCTCAAGGTACTGCAGTACAATTCACATGGTGTGAATAAAGGACTTGGCGTCGAACACCATGCGAAATCTTTTGGTCGAAGGTCATTGATGTAAACCTGTCACCGGAAGTGAGAAACTTGCCATTGAGGCATGCAAGCTTCAAAGTACTGAACGGTGTGTTCCTAGATCGACTTCTTGGATAATGAGCTGATGTCGACAAGAAGCGATCTGTCACAGGAGGGCCTTAATGAATCCCACATCAATGACACGGAACAGAGCAAATGATTTTAATGGAGGTGAAAGCGATCTGATGACATAAGGCTCAGGGTGGCGGTCATGAAAGAATGGAGTGTAAATGTATTGTAGTGGGTGAGACACAGGTGAATTCTCTAAATGACTTCTCTTGAACATTCCGGCGACACTGACGTGATGGATTGGTAGCATTAATCCCAAATGTGGATGGTGTGATGGGACCATGGTGATGTGACCGGTGAATGAAACAACCCAACCCGACTTGGATGCGGAGTGAAAGTGTCATGTTGAAGAGCGACTTGCTACCAACAAAGTTTCTTCAAGTTTTCTTCCCAATTTTTCCCCAGTCATTGCTGACCAGTACCTCTTTATTTTTTTCAAGCTTGAGGAGGATAACATATGCTTGTTCTATAATTTTCCCTTCGGGCAAACCCATCGCTATGTTTTAACGAGCCTAGCGATAGTGAAACTCGTTCTCGTCTATAGACAAGTTTGTCGCTATTAAAATTTTAACGAGTTAAATGACAAAGATAACTCGGTCCTTTTCAATTTTAGAGAGTCTAAAAAGGAACATAAAGGAAACTCCAAAATTCCTTTTTTGTCACCTAATCCCTTAAGTCCGAAAAAGTATAAAACAATATAGAAGGGATGAATTTTCGATACTTTTAACGAGCCGAACAAAACAAGCGCTCAATCATTTTGTGTAATAATCCCTCAGGTCCAAAAAGATTAAAATTTAGAGGAGGGATAGCACTTCCGATCCCTTTAACGAGCTGGAGAGGCCAATGGCTTGGCAATCTTTTCATATTTTACGAGTCAATTGAAAAGAGCTTAAGGAAGACTCGTCTTTTGAGGAACGAGTGATAAAATTGGGTAGCAGCTAATTCCAGGTAAGGTTTGGAATTTTCCAATCACGGCAGCGTTACAAGGATGGCTAGTGAGATCACTCTTCGCTGTTGTTCCTCAAAAGGGGTAAACAATCAAATGGAGGTGAATGATCAGCCAATATAGAGTGGAGGTGATGATGAGAACACGACCAAGGCTTTAAAGGCTGAAGTACTACATTCACGATGGTTATTTACCGGGAAATAGTTCATTTTTTAATGAGCTTAAACGTGGGGAGAAACATTTGCTCATGGCTTATGTTTATTTTTTAACGAGCTTGAACTATGCGCTAAAACTGCTCGATGCGGGTTTATTTTTTAACGAGCTTGAACCCTACAGTAACGATGCTCTTGGCGGGTTTATTTTTTAACGAGCTTGAAACCTGTGGTAAAACTGCTCGTGATAAGTTTGCATGCCCCCAGCATAATAACGCATATCGAGGTGCATGCCCCCCAAGCTTCATTGCATTCAACATGGTGGTTGGAATGAAGGTTTACCTCCGAGATCTTTGAAATTCTCGACTTGGATTTTACGAGACTATAATCAAAGACTCGATTTGGAAAGGGAGTTGTTTCATTTTTTAATGAGGTTGACATAGTAAAAGAACTATCCTCATGACTCCTTGTTTCATTTTTTAACGAGGTCGACAGGAGATAAGAATTGTCCCCGGAATCCACAGTATTTACAGTATTTGATAGAAAATCAAAAACTGATGGATGATTAAGGTTGCTGGAATAATCTTCGTGGTAATCCAGAAGATGGGAGCGATGGTGGTAATCTTCCCATGGCGCCTCTCCTATCATCATTGATTGAATGATTCCTTTGTCTGTAGAATGTACATGCGACCAAGGATCTGAAGAGGTGCCATATTCCTTAGACCTATCTATCCAAACACTCGATGAGTGTTGATTTGGGTTTGCCCCCCAAGCCAAGAAATTTGATTGCTACAATATTTCTAAAATGGTGATGATCCATGCTGACAAAATGTTTAGGAATCTTCCGAATCCATTAGATATAGAAGATTTCATATTTCAGGTTTCCACCGTGGCCACTTCCGCCAAATTGCTCGGAGGCAGTAGGGCAAAAGTACCATTAAGGCAGGGTCTTTTAGGAGGCCTACTCCAATATTTTGAAGCAAATGATTGCTTCCATGGATCATTGGAATGCTTCCCATAACTTGTGAACTGTTGGGGAGAAATGTTTGTTGGTCGACGATTGTAATTCTTCCTTGAAAGGGAAATGCAATCTTCCTGAAGTAGGTCGACACAACTGCGGCCATGGCATATATCCAGGGCCTTCCCAGTAGGATGTTGTAATCAAGATTTCCATCGATTACTTCAACATCTATTTCTACTATTTTCCCTCCTAGTTCAACTTTCAAGTTACTTAGAATACCATATGGGGTATATGTCATTCCGTCGAATGCTTTTAATGTCATCGAAGATCGCGACAAGGTTGGAGATCCTAAAGTTTTCCAGCAACTCATCGACATAATGCATGTAGATGCTCCCTCATCAATAATTGTTCGATGAACGGTTTTGTTGAGGGCTTTCACTTGAACAAGGAAAGTTATTTGAGCTGGTAATTGAGGATCATATCCTTTATGATCGAAGGATACAAGATTGGAATCCTCTGGGTCTATCCCACCAATGGCTGATAATAAAGCCTGCTTTTGGGAGGGGCAATTTTGCGGTACCTCAAGTGTTGACATAGCAGACGGTGATTGGGCCAGTTCCTCTATTATATTATAATTCTGTGCTACTTTTGCATGAGGATTAAATGTCGATTTGTGTACTACTCCCTTTGGTGACTTTATCATTGGTTCAGGAATGATGGGTGGCACAACTTCGGTCAAAGTTGTTGTCGAACTACTAGGTTGTTCATTAGCCTTATTATTCGACCGCTGTGGATTCCCGTAATCTTTATTCCTTGTCAAAGAATCATTTAGCTGCTTTGAGATAGACAACATAAGCACTTGGGATCGGGAAGCATTTTGATTAGCAACCAGTTTGGTTCCCAGGTTTGGAAACGGATCAGTCAAAACTGCTGAGGTTTTTCAACTCTTAAAGAGTTTCTTAACTTCAGCTTTATGTGGACAATCTCTTGTCCGATGATCCTCATCACATATATGACACCCCGTAGGGGGTTTCCTTTGCCCAAAAGGGTTTGCAGAAGCTTTTTCAGGAGATGACTCATCCTGCTTCTTTTTTCTCCATTCCTTTTTCTTCTTGCCCCCTGGTTGTTTCAGTTTTTTGCCCTTGTCGGTCGACACGACATTTACTTCTGAGGCAAGAAGTTCCTCATTTTCATTTTGACTAGAAATCTTACGGGCCTTTTTAGATGTGGCCTTCGTCGATCTCGTGTCTGTTGTGCCAATCACACCATCGCCGGCATGAGAGTCATTGTTTGATTTAGGAGGAGGGACTGAGAATTTCGGTCTAGGAGCGTCAGGTATTTTATCGTAGAGCGTGCCAGACTGAGTGTATATCAAGTCTAAATATTGCACATGAGAAATAACTTGCTCTTCGGTGACGACTCCCCCTTTTGCCACATCTTCTGTAATGGAAGGTAAAAAAGACTTAATAAACCATTCAGCTAAAAGCTGATTAGGAACATAGGTTTTTACCATTCTACAACGACGTCACCACTCATGAATATGATCAAATATGTGAGTGGTCGTTGTTTGTTTGAAATTTGTAAGAAGTTCTGTTCCCGTTTTGTACCTTATTGGTAACTGAAAATGGGTTAAAAAGGTTGTGGCTAGGGTACTGAAGTTGTCAAATGAAGCTCTGGGTAACTCGATATACCATTTTGCTGCCGGACCAGTTAACATCCTCTGAAAAAGGTGAAGCCTAATTGAATCATCGTTTAGGGTGTTTGATGAACACCACATATGAAATGTCATCACATGATTCGACGGGTCCTCACCCGGATTTCCATTAAATTTAGGAATATCTGACGGAAGTTTATTAGGAATCGCTGGCCACCAAGGGGCATAACCAATTGGATCATTCGTCAGCCATTTAGATCCGGTAATTCTAGAGTTGCTACAAAGGGCAACTGTTGATTCAGGTTAGGCGAAGCATATCCAGGATAAGATGGAATCGCCTGAGCAGTGGGTCTTTGCATACCAGCATAATGTATTTGATGCTGGCAACTTTGACAAGGTTGATGGGCATAACCATTATAATATGGTTGTTGATAACCGCTTTGGAAATGCGGTTGCCCATTACTTACAAAGACTTGTTGCTCAAGTCCTTGATATGATTGCTGGAATTGCGGTTGTTGAGATTGAACCAGCCATGGTTGTTGGACCATTTGTTGTTGCCCAATACTGGATGATTGACCAAGATGAGGAGTCATAGTACATGTTTGAGTCTGAGTCGCTCCAGATAAGGAGGCACTCTGAGGTTGTAATTGAGTCGTTGAGACAAGAGGTTGTTGTATTGCAACCTGAGAAACTTGGGGTTGACATACAACAGGTAGCGCTTATACTTGCGATGCAGTCACCATAGCAGGTATAGTGGGAATATTTGACACAGGGTGGACTGGTTGCATTGAATATACAACCCTTGGTTGTTGAGGTAGTATTGGTACCCAACCGTTGGATGTAATTCCAGTTTGACCTGAACTTTGTTGTAAACTCGCACATGGTTGTTCTCCTAGAGGGAACAACGAAAAGGCATACTGCCCTCCATATGGTGGAAATCCAGTACTTAAAGGGTATATTGGCCTTTGAAGACACATTGGATCGATTTGTTGAGTTTCAATATAAGAAATACCAGATGATAATCTGGGTGAAGAAATAGGAACTGACCATGTCATCAAAACAGTCCCTGATTGGACTCCGGCTTGTTGTTGATAACTTGCCAGGATAGATGGTATACCGGTGAACATCGTTGGAGTAGCAGCAGGAGGCTCTACTGCTACTACGTCGGATGACACAGTCCTAGATGTTGACGGTTTTTCAGACATTTCTAGTCTATCCAAAAGATTACCTAGCGATTCTACAGGAGCTTCCGCTGGCGGTAGACTAACTTCTGATGAAGAAGGATATAGAGTGATCCCGACTCCAAATTGCGATGGAGTACTAGTTGGAGGATCTTCCACAATCTCTTCTATGGCAATCAGACCAGGTGGAAGGGGAAGACCGTCAGGTCTGTAGAATATTTCTGGTGCCGAAGAAGGTATGGAATCGACAGTGACAGATGTTTGAGGAGCAAGACTCTCCGAACCGGCTGTAAATGGAACTGGTTCGGTAACACAAGTGTTTACTCTCAGACTAGGATCAGTACTACTATCCTTCTGTGGATGCTGAACTTCTTCTGTAGAGGCAGGGATTCAAAATTTTTTTGGAGTAACCGGAGTCTCTGATGTTGTTGGAACACTTGTTCTAACTTTAACAGGAGATTTGGAATCGGTTAAACGAGTTTGCTTTGTCCATACTATCTTCGATTCTGGAGACAAAGACGGTTGACTCATAAGCCTCCGCGAACGACAGGGTTTCAATTGACTTTCTTCCACGATTGCGGATTACTCGATCAACTAAAATAAAGGGGAACTATGTTTCTGAATTAAATGAATTTTAGACGCTTTGACACAACTTGTTTTTTCAATTCTTAAGTGTTGAGAAAAAACAAAAGATGACTCTAGTCTCCTTCGATTTTTAATGAGCCTGAAGTGACAAGTGCTGAGATGGACCTTTTACGTTAAGGAGTCTGAAAAGGAACGAAAGGGACTGCTCTGGAAGTCTAGGTAGATGGATTACCAAACCAATCGCAAAACTGCAGAATACTTTTTACGGTACGATAGTCAATCTTCCCGAATGCTGTGTTCAGTGCATTGCGATCGATAGGGCGGTAGACACGGCTTCCTATGGATAAAGGATTAAGCCTATTGGGGTCTCCCAAAATATACTCGATGGTACGTGGGAGCACAAGTCCGTACTGGCACTTATCGTCTCAAAGTGGAGGAATCACCCAACCATCAGTGAGAACAGCAGTTACCAGGCTTTACGACGCCAGAATACGTCTCTAGCCTAGACTTCTAAATGTTGTGCGTTAAGTTCCAAAGCGTTGCTAGGTTCATTGAATTTATTTTAATTTGATCTTGTTTATGAAGTTTGCCTTTCAGGTTCACCGTGAGATGTAGATGTAATTCCTAAAATGCAATCTAAGATGATAAACAATCTTTTTATCCTCTTTGTGCAATGAAAATCCTAGCTACTAAGGAAAGAAAGACAGAATATTTTCGCAAAGAGCAAAGGGCACACTCTAAATGCACTTTCCTAAATCAATCCAATCAGATTGTCTATATGCAAATGCACATGCATGTATTGGTTTTCGACTTTCTTAGTATATGAATGCTAAAAAGAAAGTTGATGCACAAATCTGAATTTCTTTTCAAGCGACAAATATCAACAAGTTTCTTTTCGAAATCAAAAATGGAGACGATCACAACACCTTACGATTTTGAAATGAATACTTGTTCTTGACACTAGAAAATTACAAATTCAGACCAAAAACAACAGTAACAGGATAACCGACCATCAATAGCAATCAAACTCTTTCCTACGATTGAAATTGACACTTGTGACAGTTTCAAATCAAAGGAAGACAATACGATTATGCTACTTTTGCAAAGGAGAACTGAAAATGACTCAACAAACACACAAAAACATCTATAGTTCTTTTGTACAAAGGAGGCGGAATAACAGCAAGGAAAAGGGGTTTCAAACAGACATATACTGATCACAGGCAGCAAAATTCAGGAATAGAACTGGAAAGAATGAATCGCAGAAACCAAAACTACACAGAGCCTAGTCTGATCAGCGCACCTGTAACACAGAGAATTTGAAATTCAGCGCACCTTGTCCACTCGGGAAGTGTGCTGAAATTCAGATTCTCTGAATAGTACCTGCGCTGGGCTAGAAACGAGATTCTGTTTGGGTTCTGGGTCACAGTTTGCAGTTCAATTCTTTGGTTTTGGCCGAGCAAAAAGAAATCAGTAATGCAACAATCAGGGGTAGATCTAAGGAGGATCTAAGAGCTATCACAAGGGAAATCAGATAGTTTGTGAATCAGTTGTTTAAATCATAAACAGATCCAGTAGATGGATTGAAGTAGCATTTATCTACTTTGCATTTGTTATGGCAAATGCAGTTCGAATACTACCTGTAAGTTTATGAAACAGACAACAAAGAATGATAAACAAACAAACTAATTCTTCCCCAGTGGAGTCGCCATTTTGTTACAGGGAAAAGTGTCTATATAGAACTGCTCTATCCCACTAAGGTGTGACAGCTTCCTTAGAAACAAACAAAGAAAAGCTAATTTCGTTTTTCCTTTATGAATTATAGATAGAGAGGAACAGAAAGACCAACCTCTGTCTTGCGCTAATCTCCTGATTTGATTCCCCACTTCTTTGATAGTCTTTAGCTACCTGCTCCCTTGCACGCCCAGCTTCACAAAGTACCTGTAAGATCACAGAAGCATAGCACTATGCAAAGACATGGATCTATAATCATAAACAATATAGGATCAGATGTAAATTGACCATACAAATGTAGCAAGCATCACTGACACAAGAGCATGGAGGAAAACTTGAATAGCTTTTATTGATAAACAAGAAAGAGCCAAGAGGAGTTACAACCAGTTGTTCTGACCCAGCATCAACCTCCCAGCTAAAAATCCCCTCTTCACCTCAAACAAATCTTAGATCACCCAACAATCTGATGTTTGTCTCAAGAAACCAACAACAATTCCTTACAATATGCAAACTTCCAGCCTCTAACCTCTAGATCTCTGGGATGAGAGATCTATATATAGACATTTGCAGAGGTGTGAGTTAGCTCTGGGTTTTTGATTAGTGTCTTCTCTCTAATAGTTCTTGATGCCACTTGGAGATCTCATTGATCTCTTACTCATCCTTGGGCAATTCTGAGAGGCAAGTGTCCCAGGAGAAGTTTCTGGAAGATTCCATGATCATCCACCTCGCAAACTGTCTCCGCCACTTGTCTTTTCCCATCCATCACACCCCACAGAAGGGATTTTTGAAATGCAACGCACTTCCCGTGTGTACAAGGTGCGATGCATCACACCCTGGCCATGGAGCAAGTGAAATGATCCAGTTTTGACCAGTTCTTAGTAGTTTTTCATGGAGAACTTCTAGGAGAAGCTGTAATCAGTTGACATTGTTCCTTTAGGGTTTTGAACAACACTTTTAGGGACCTAGGAGCCCTTGGTTTATGGACATTTAATGCTTGGGGTTGTAGTGCCCAAAAATGTCTATAACACCTGGGTAGTCACTGAAGGATGTGGGCAAATTTGTTCATCATCACGTTCCTTTGTTGCTCGAGGGCCTCTTCGAGCAAGATTTTGATAGGATGTCTTTCCCCTCGTCTTTCTTTTCATCCGCATGGGAGGCCATCGGGATTTGCAAGGCTGGCCTTGCAAATGTTTGACTAGTTCAAGCCCTAACTCCTTATATCCCGACCTCATTGGGGACATGCAAAGAAAAATAGAGAAAGAGTAGATCACTCTAATACGAATGATGCAGATTTAAACAAGAACAAAAAAAATTATAGAGATAACCATAAATATAGAGATACAATAGAAATATTACTTCGCTTCGTTAATTTAAAATACTCAAATATGCTTACAAACAAAAATGGAAATAAACTAGCTTAGGCGATGGTAGCTTATCCTTGAGGAGATATGTGGCGGCTACATGCCTCTTAAATGTCTTACAATTAGGCTCGAAGGCCTATTTATTATTGAGAAACAATGGAAAACCCCAAACATCCAATCCCTAACCCTAGGAGATGAAGCGCCAAACTATGGGCCCCGTTCTGGGTAATTGATACATCAACTTCCCAGGGTCGTAACTTTGGCATATGATCTATGTTTGATGTGAAAAATATGTCATTAGAAAGATGTATTTGAGGACTACAACTTTGGGATGACAAATATCAGGCCATGGACCCATGTTGCTCCCAATGTTTCCAAAAAACATCATTTAGGTCCTAAAAACGGCTCCGGAAGTTCAGGACCCAAAAAACTGCCAAAAATAGTAAATTGTGCTACAAATAAGGAAACTGTAAAACTGAAAGAAACAATGGTGGGGGTCCAAGTGGAATTGGCTGGTGTCCACCAATCCACCTGGATCACCCAAGGTAGTATTGGGGGATCCTAGAACCAGGTTTATGCATCCATAAGGCTATGTGATGTGGGGGGAAGATGTGTCTTCAGTTTAAGGCCTGATCTGAACTTTGCGAACCCTTATCCTCAAAATACGCAAACTTAAATAAATTTCCAATTAAACAAAGTTATGAGCTTTTCCTAAGAGGCTAATCATGCATAAAATAACATATAACAATATATCTAGATCTTCACAGTGTAATTAAGACAATCTTACAGATAAATGGTATTCAACTGAGCATAAATACAGAAAACACATAAGTATACAGTTAGGACATAGAATTGCTTCAAATACTCTTTATTATTCCATATCTTCAATACATAAACTTTTCAAACCCTGCGTGCATAGCTGCAGGGGCCCGCACACTCAACTGCAAACTTACTAAGGTATCCATGCACACAGAAATAAGAGCCTTCCCCTTCATTCGAATAAACAAAAGAATAATTCAAACTCTTAGCATCAATCATCACATTGAACATGCTTCCTTTAACTTCACTTCCTAACGACTCCTCAATTAATCCCTTTTATAGTATTTACATTACATTACCATGGTTCGTGAACCATGGGCAGAGCTTAATACAACTCATCATTTTACAAAATAAGGGGCTTTCATTTGCCTAAAATCCCCTTTGACTCTTACAGCCTATGTTATTTGCACTCCGCTTCTCAAAATGCAGAGACTTTGAAATATCTTATCAAAATTTAACTTAAGACCTAGCAAAACCTAACCTTGGGGGACCCCGTCCTAATAGGCCCCCAACACAAAGATGTGACTCATCCTGAGTCACTCGGCTGGTATATCCTTGATGTGTGCTTTGAGGCTACTGAATTTTGACTTCAAGGTTTGAAGTTCTGTTGTACATAGTGCAGCGACCTGCCAAACCTCTTTAAGCAACTTCTATGTAGTTGGATCTGCGACTACTAAGCTCATCGTCCTCTGCGTCTACTGAAGGGATTTCAATTTTCTCAAGACATTCTGAGACAGTTGTCTTGTTTCATCGGCCCACAGTTGCATCCTCGATGAAATGATAGAGGCTTTTTAATGCATCTCATCGATCTATGTCTATTTGGTTTTCCCTTCCTGAAGTGTGGAGAACATCTACACAGGTTCTAAGGTCTGTGTTGTCACCCAGATCTCATCAAACTGCAATTTCTTCCCATGGATTTCAGCTTCAATTTTCTGCAAATGTGGGTCCTCCTGTAGTGAGGCCCACATTTCCATCGTACTTTCAAAAATTTGGTTGCAGTTGTTAACTGTAGTGGCAAGAACTTCCATATCAACTTTGATAGTAGCCTCACGATTCTCTCACACTTCAGGAGGGGTGGTAGGTTGCAACTTCATCTGAAGCTCTGAAATCTGCAACTACAACTCAAACCAAACCTTTCCCACCTCATCCTTAGATTATTTCACTATGGCTGCTAGCTTCTGTAATTTCTCAGCCGAGGTTGCCTCGGCTGGAATATGGAGCTCAGGAAGCTCACCGCATACCTATGTTATCGCTACTTCCATTTGCTGGTTGTGTGTGATGACCTATTTTTGTTCTTTTAGCACTTGTGCCTTTTCCTCGAACATTTTCTAGTTGTCAGTCTTGACAATACTGATAATCAGTAACGCTCGTTGCTCCCGGACCCTGAGCTCATCCGATACTCCTTGATGCAGCTCATGCAATGACTGAATGGGGAGCACTACAAGGTTAAGGCTCAAGTTATTCATATGCAATAGGCATGCCCTATCCTCTAAAGTATCAATATGCAATGATCCCTCTGGCAACTACACTACATGGAGGTTTGTGGTAAGTTCTATTGTTGAGGTTATCACACTCACTTGCTTCAGGGTTTCATGACCTGTACTCACTTGACCTAGGCTCACTTGTATGATGGTTGTTTGTACATACAGTTCCTTAAGGCCCTGTTGGATCTTTGTTAATATTGATTGTTATTTCTCTTCGATGTGTCCCTAGATATCTTTCGTCGTGGATTTGACAATATTGCCAATTTCATCAAGGTCCCCCTCTGTGAGGGTGAGTGGCTCGACGTTGGTGGACTTTTCCAATTTTTATTTCTTTCGCACACTACTAGCACTCCACTTCTGCTGCTTCTTGATAATGAATGGAGACTCGAAGTCCTCCGTGCCCATAAAATGGTTTGTGCCACCCTCTTCCTCCTTGGCATTTTTTGTGTCAATTGCGCGTTGTATCTCCGGCACAGTGGGTTCCTCCAGGTCAATCATGACCTTCTTTCGAGACTTTCTTTGCATCTTTCTTTGGTATTTCTTTGGATATTTATTCTCATCCTTCATCTCTGTAGTGGTCTTGCTTCTTCCTCCTACTGTCATGTCGATCAAGGTGAGCCAATCGCTCAAACAATTGCTGATAATAGCCAAAATATTTATTTTTCTACTAGATATGGCAGCGCATGACAATCTTCCATGAAATCCTTCTTAGCACATATATATACATTCTGAAAATCAGCCTTGAAATTTGCAACATAATGGTATTGAGTAAATAGGGCAAGTGATAACTGCGACCATTGGTTAATCACCATACGTAGGTCAATTTCAAACAGAACCCAAAACATCTTATTCTCCATAGCACTTGTAGGGTCTTTGGATGCCCATAACGAGGCATATCATGTAGCTTCACAGATATTCAGGTCCACCGTGAGGAACTATGATTCCTTCAGTGCTCTCCAAGCTATTAATACAATCAGAAGTAACAACCATGCATAATGAAATGAATTTCCTTCCTCCTGTGCTTCACGACAATCATCTAGGAATTCTCAACATAGGTACCTTGCCTAGTTGAACTCAACCCCCTGGCTACACTGCACAACCAAGGAGACAATAGGGGTTGGCACTTCATCTGCTCGACACTTTATCATAATCTTATCGACCAAAATAGAGGCAGAAAACTACACAGCCTCATCATTGATAGAGATGACGGCATAGCCCAGAGACTTCTTGATCAATCCAAAGTCACTCTTCATTTGATCTGCTAGCTTCTTCTCCTATGAATTACCTATAAAAGCATCATCTGAAACTTTCCCCTAACAAGGTAGTGCAGTAATCTGTTTGATTAACATCTCATCAATAGGGATGGGCGTTCCAAGCCAAAGACACTCATTGTGCCCTAGAGCCATCAATTGGCACACACATATAGTATTTATATTACTACGAATGAAATTTGGAACATACAACATGTTCAACAATCCCACACGTTGAATTCCAACAACCCACTTCATTGGTTCAACTTGTGTGATGCCTACATATTCATAATATACAAATTTTAGGTACTAGCTGGGCTCAAACTATAGGTTTTTACTTCTATCATTTAAAACCCAATCTTCCATCTTCAGGTACGGTACCCAATCCAAAACTTCACCTTCAATAGGTACATCTTCAAGTAACAGTTGAGTGAAAACCTTACATTTAATAACATTTGGATCCTTCGTGACCTTAGATGTTGGCTTTCTTCAGCACTAATTTCTTCAAGGCCACCGGCCAACTCCTCTGCATCCAAGTCTCGCGGTTCCATTGCCTACTTGTTTTCATCCATCTTTCCCTTTTGTCTCTATTCAGTTGGAACTTTCCATGGTGATTGTCGAACTGAGGTTTGCTGCAGCTTATTCTGCTTCGTAGGTGTTGTTTCCGAGGAAAAAGGATACCTTCTAGGGAATCTCGATGTCATAATATGGGCAAGCAATGCAAAAGTCATGATATATCCAAGCCCTCTCTGCAAGAATTCCCTCTCCAAGTCTGCCCAATTCCACTTAGACATATAACAATTCTCTCGGCTCACAATTACGCGCAAAATCAAAAAATAGGCTCTCTGAAATTAAAGTGTCTGAATGTGGGGTGGGGTGCCATATTTATAGCCTTTTTCAAATTCAAACCACTAGATTCCCTCCAAATATCCCTCATTAATGCATGTTTAGTGGCATATTTTCATAGATATGCTCCTTAAATGCATTTCCCCCATTGCTTTTAATGAAAAAATAGTTGTCAAATCAACTGTAGTTGTCCTAATGGTCACTTTATCGGTAGGTTGAGGGGGACACCTCCTTATGGTGCAACTACCTCGTCATAGCTTCCACCTGCACCATCTTCCTAAACGTCATGCAACACTCCTTCTTTGATCGAATTTTTCCTCGGCAGAGTAGTTTATAATCCAGTGCTCTATTTCAACTACAAGAAGCACTAAGACTTTCTTGCTATCATGTAGTCATTTCACAGGGGCAGGATTTTCCCTATAAACCTTCAACCTTCTCCTATTAATCTTGCAAAGAAACACTTCCCCATTCATCTTCATGAGATGAACTGCGTCACCATCAGAAATATCCTTAATCACATATGTGCCTAGCCAATGCATTTGAAACATCCTTGGAAATTTGGTAAACTTGTTGTCATACATTAGGACCAAATCTCGATTCTTGAAAGTACTGTGCTTAATGTGACGATCATGCCACACCTTTTCTCTAGCTTTCTGCACATGTTGATGAAAGGCAACCAAAAAGCGGTCTTCTTCTAATGTAAGTAGTTGCACGAGGCATTCCTCCATTACGTCGCGATCCGCCATCTCGGTTGTTGCTATGATCCTGAGGCTAGGCACTCTATATTCCATCGGGATCACTACTTATTTTCCATAAACTAGTCGAAATGGTGTTTTCCTAGTCAAATTCTTACAGGTCATCCTATATTCCCATAGAACTGTCGGTGTGCGCACATACTAATCATTCCTATTAAGATTTCATACCTTTGTGAGGGCATTCTCCAAGACCTTTTTGAAAGATTTTACAGTTCCATTCACCTGGGGATTTTACAGTGTACTCTTCTGATGGTACATCCGGAATTCTTCTGTTAAGACCGTAATTGTCTAATTCAGGAAGTGTGAACCTCTATCACTCATTAAAATATTCAGGCATCGAAACCTTGACATCATAAATTCGAATATAAACTTCGCATTAGTTTTCACGGTGTAATCCTTCACAAGTTGTGCCTCAACCCACCTCATTAAGTACTTTGTCGCAGTGATAATATAACGTTCTCTCGTCTTCTTCCCTGGTGACTAAATAGGTCCAACGCTGTTAATTTCCCATTTATCAAATTCTTGTAGTGTGACTTATGGATTTAACGGTAGTTCATCCCTTTGTGATGCCCTCCTTATCCTTTGACACACATTGCACACACTGCAGTACTCCTTAGAATATTTATATACCATAGGCCACCATACTCCTTCTTGGAGAATCTTCTTAGCAATTTCTTTACCTGCACAGTTTCCTTGAACGACACCACCACGTGCTTCAGCTAGAATATTGTGTCTTTCATATTCAAGCACATATCAACATAGAAATTCATCTGATCCCATCTCATATAAGTTTCTTGCAATCGAGGAAAAATCTACAGCTGTGACAACTAATTCCTTCTTTTGTTGTGTCATATAACCTCTAGGCGCTACTCTAGTAGATAAAAAATGAATAATGTCTCCAAAATGCTCATCTGCAACTCTGACAGGAAAGAGTTGTGTGTCAGGTTACCCTTCAACAATATTAGTGGACTCTTCACCATTCTTGATCTAAGAGAAGTGATCAGGTCCAACATTCAATCTCTTGGGCTTAACTATCACTTCAAAATCATGCTCCTGGAATAGAAGGAACCATCTATAGATTGCCCCCCCCCCCCAACATAGGCTTATTGACCAGGTACTTCAAATCAAAATGGTCCATGTACATTTTAAAGTATGAACCTAGCAAATAATGCCTGAATTGTTGTAGTGCATAAACCATGGCCTATCCTTCTCACTCTGTGGTCGAATAGTTCTTCTCTGCCTTAGATAGTTTTCGACTAGTGAAGGAAATCGAGTGATCAATATCTCCAGCCCCTGGTTGAGTTAAGACAACTCCCAATGCTATACAAGACACATCCACATGCACATGAAATTCCTTCTTCCAATCCATGTATACTATGGTTGGTGTCGTAACCATCTTCTTCTTTAGAATATCCAAGCTCTTTTATCAGTCGTTATCCCAACAGAACATAGAATCCTTCTTTATCAACTTCTCCATGGGCGGACTGATTTGCATGTATGCCTTAATAAACTTCCTGTAGTACCCGGTATGACCCAAAGTTGTGCGTAGATTCTTTACATTCTTGGGGGATCCAAATTGATCATTACAATAATATTAGCAGAGTCTACCATCAATCCCTACTTACAGACAACATGTCATAAAAGTATTCCATAATTTACACAAAAAATGCATTTATTCAAATTCAAGGAAATCTGATACTTTGTACATGTATCCACCATTAGGTGCAGACTAGAGACATTCTTCTTGACTAGCCCAAACATTGTCCAATCATCAAAGTAGACTTCCAAAAATTTATGAATGAATTCCTTGAACGCTGCGACTACCACTCTTGAGAATATTGCAGGAGAATTTTTTAGTCTGAAAGGCATGAATTTATATCGGAAAGGCCCCCATTCTGTAGTAAAGGTAGTCTTGCTTCTATCCTCTGGTGCAATCTTAATTTGGTGATATCCTGAAAATCCATCTGTGAATGAATAAGCTTCCTGCCCACCAAATTTTTCTAGAACTTCATTTGTAAAAGGCGGAGGAAATGGATCATGTACACATGGATCATTTAACTTCCGCAGATCAATGTAGATCCTTACATCACCCTTTGTTTTCTTCTCCTAGACCACCATAGGACTGACCCATTCTGCTTCTTCTATGGGCTCAATTATTCCTTTAGTGAGCATCTTATCAAGTTCCTCTCTTACCTTTTCCTTGTATTTTGGATTTAAGCAATATGGGCATTGCTTAAGAGGCTTCCCATCTAGGTTTAGAATGATCTTCATCATACCCAAATTTCCTACTATCCCCTTCAAGTCTTAGAACTTAGTTGGAAATAAATCCTGATATTCATGTAATAATTTAGCAACCTATCCACTGTGTCTTCATCTCAATAGTCACCAATGTTATCAAATTTCAGTTCTTCTTCTGAGCCAATATTTACCTATTTTGTGCGCACCAATTGTGAGATATCAAGGGTCTCCACATTAGGTCTAGAAACTTCACACAGTCCCTATGACTCAGAGATATTAATATTCCGTGGATCCTCATCGCCTTCTTATGTAGTAATATTGTAACATTCCAAAGCATGTTGTAGTTGCGTGCTCCAGCTAGGTTGTATCCAAATGATAGGCTCTCGGGTTTTTAAAACATTGCTTCTTAATCTCCTTAAGCACTTCATCAATGCATTCAAACTCGTCTTCAAAACTGAATGTTAGAAAGAAACTCTCATTCATTTCATCCCAATCAACAGTCCCATGTCACAGCTCCATCTCTAAATACCAGTTCCTTGGGATAACATCCAAGGTATGAATAAACATATGCACCCACACTAATTAAGGCACCTCACCCCACGCCTTAGTCCATTGAGCCAGATGTTCATGTAGATCATCCTTTCCTATGTACTTTTCAGTGAGTTGTGTGTTTGCGTAGCCAAATCTTAACCACATCATTCTATGATATTCCTTCGATTCAACAAAATTATCCTTGTACAAACCATACCATCTTGCAGTCGTACCTCTCAACGCTAGATATAACGCCTGGAACTAGTGTTCCTTTGGTACATCCCTTTCAAAATGGTCAAGAAACATATTGACATCATCCAAGGCATCATAATAAGCCAAATTACATGTCTTAGTAGATACAGAGTAGTGACTTTGTATTTTGATTACATCGCAGCATAGAGAACTCATGCGACTGATTCTGCGAGTTTTCTATCTCTTCATCTCAATCTGATTGGCAAGAACTATCCTTCTTCTAGTTGATCCTTCCATCCACAATGGGATTGATCCAATCTTCATTTCACACAGTTAACTTATATATGTGCTCAATTTCTTCATCTTCATAATAATCACATACTAGTTCCGTGTATCACACACCTTCTGTTAGATCCAATGGAACAATCACTCGAAGATCATTCTTTTCAAATACCCTGCTTCACTTATTTAAATTAATTATTACATTCATGTCGAATGCCCAATAAATCCCAAGCAAAGCTGGGTATGGATTACTATCATCTACTATCTCAATAACATCAAAATCTGACAATTCCCTTGCGCCTTCAATATCTACAATTACTCCATGCAAGCGACCCATTGGAATTATCTTTTGTTGGTTCGTCATCCGCATTTGAATTGGTGACCACTGTAACTAAGGCTTCCCCATTCATTCCCAAATTTTCTTTGGCAGTATGTTAGAATCAGAGCACAAGTCTAGGATTACCTGATCCATTTCATAATCACCAGTCTGCACGGTCAACCGCATCTCCCTACCAGTTCTCTTCTTACTTAGGTTACCCTTATTATCTGTAAATTGTTTTGGTAACGACTTATCCTTGCTGGTGCAATTATCTATTAGCTCTTGCAGTCCTTTAACTGAATTCTGATACCGTAATAACTTTATACGAGTCTGCAGAATCGATTTTAGCACCATGGGATCTGAATCCTACATCGCAGTAACTTCTTCAAGTTTATCCTTTCGTGGGAATAGTGACATTTGATTCTTAGACATAGAAGCACCTAGACCCATAAAACTTTTTCTTACGTCCATTAACCTCTCCTTTTCTCTATGCAAATCAAACCCAAATTTCTTTTGAACAAATCTTCGAAACCATAGATCTGATGCTGGTTGTTTTCCTTCGAACTTGTCTTCACTGCTGGCTATACCGCTTCGTGTTACTATGTTGATACTAGGATCATCTTCCCGCAGCTCAGATTTCATCATATGAATATTATGTGTCGTCTATTGGTTCTTCTTCTCCTCAAATTTTGCTATTAATACCGGGCAATCTTATATAACATGAACCATTTGTTGGCTTGAGGGACCTTGGACCCAGGTTAAGAGTTAGTCGCACTAACCAAAAAAACACTACACTACTGGCCCTTTCGAAAAAAAAGTCGCTTAGTAGGTTGGAGTCTCTCCTGAGGTAATATTGCGGGATGCTAGAACTAGGTTTATACATCCAGAAGTCTATGTCATCTTGGGGGAAGGTGTGTCTTCAATTTAAGGCTTGATCTAACGTTCGTGAACCCTTATCCTCGAAATCCACAAACTTAAAGCAATTTCCAATTAAACAGAGTTATGAGCTTCACCTAAGAGGTTAATCATGCATAAAATAACATATAACATTAGATCCATATCTTCACAATGTAATTAAGACAATCTTACAGATAAATGGCATTCAACTGAGCATAAATACGGAAAACACATAAGTATATAGTTAGGACACAAAATTGTTTCAAATACTCTTTATTATTATAGATCTTCGATACATATACTTTTCAAACCCTATGCACATAGCTGTAGGGGCCCACGCACTCAGCTGCAGACTTACCAAGGTCTCTACACACATGGCAACAAGAGCCTTCCCCTTCACCTGAATATAGAAAAGAACAATTCATACTGTAAGCATCAATCATAACATTAAAATTGCTTTCCTTAACTTCACTTCCTAATGACCCCTCAATGAATCCCTTTTATAGTGTTTATATTACATTACCATTGTTTGGGAACCATGGGAGGAGCTTAATAGGACTCATAATTTTACAAAATAAGGGTCTTTGACTTCCCTAAAAGCCCCTTTGACAACTGCAATGACTTCACAAGGCATATTTGAACTACTATTCATGCATAACAATCACCAATACCATGCATGCATAACAACTTCATATAGACATATAACACATGAGTGTAGGACCATGTACACACCATTCTAGCTAGATTCGAGTCATCAATGCGTGACCATATCAACTACACAAACCATGACCTCAGGTATGACAATGTCAACCACCTCGTGTGCATTTAATCACATGAGAACATGACATGCATAACCATGCATAATTAACCATACACACATGATGACATACTCCACGAGAACACCTTCAACCTCCACATGGTGACATCACTACAACCATGATCAATACCATGAAAATGCAACAAGCACATGCACTACATGCATAAGGAACACATATCCAACCAACATGATCAACACATAGCCCAAGGAGAGTGCAACCATGCCCTGATACCACTTTGTAACAATTGCCTCCCACATCTACCCAAGCAATCAGCCAGTTAGGAGTAAACATGTGACGAGAGGACACTATGATATGATTTGGCCTCCTAAGTCACATTAAAGAAGTGGAACCAAGGGAAACACACCATACATACATCCAATATCATCAAGAGAACCCTCATAAGATAAGTCCTCCACTAAAAAAACCTATCCTTAGGTCCCATTGTTTTTTTAGGTCTCTTGATCCATAGTCACTCTCATGCTATGGGCAAGGAAGGGACCAACAACCTAAAGTCTCTCTCACAGGCCTGCTTGTGAGAGACTGTGGACCAAAATTGTTAGTGTTGTGCCAGACACCCCAGGATTTAAGCCACATTCTCAGGCTCAGAGCCCAGGGCACTGCCCCAGAACTGATCCATCTCTTCAAATCAGTAAAATAACATGGAAATTAAAGTACTAAAGCAAATACTTGTTCAAGAACTTGACTGGATCCCTACTAGTCATGACAGGCATTTCATCAAACATATCATTGACATGTAATCTACATGTGTAAGCAACAAGATTAAGTGTAGGGATTTCATACTTACCTGAGAATCACTATGAACCATTGTTCCCTCATGCCATTTGCTACATTATCATATATTAGGTCATAGGCACATTATCCAATCACATATAAGTAAAAACATGCTAAGAGGAATACATAGTTATTGTCATAAATGTGAATATAACCAGCGTAATAGGAACAGAAATGCAATAAACATATCAGCCATCAAATCCATAATTACATTAGTATCTTTACACATGAAAATCAAGGGAATAGATTTATCATTAATGCATGAAATCAGCCAACTGGAGATGGGATTACCACATTCCATGTGACCATATAATGGTTGAGCCAAATGCCGTAGAATGGCTAAGACAAATCTATCTTTAGCCATTCCCTCTTGTGCCATATTATAAGCATGAATGTGGGATCTCATAGAACACATCAATCGAAACTCATCTAGGGCTTCCAGAGGCCATCCACTGCAACCCATTAAAAAATGATTCCACCTCACGGTCAGGCATCACCAAAACCATCACCAGATCAGTATCCATCCTAGCCATCCAGGGTTCTAGAGTGTTTGTTCCAACCAAGGCTCCAGGACTAGTAACTCAACCCAAAATTGTCGCTGAGCTCCAGAGTGTTTGTCCAACCAAGGCTCCAAGACTACTAAATCAACCCACCAAGGGCTCCAAAGTGTTTGTCCAACCAAGGCTCCAGGACTAGTAAATCAATCCAAGTTGTTATAGGGCTCCAAAGTGTTTGTCCAACCAAGGCTCCAGGAACTAATAACTTAACCCAAGCTAAGGAAACATGAGAACCAACCAAACAAAACAAGGAAATAAACCCACAACACCATGGATATCCATAAAATGGAAAGGCTAGGAAAATCCACTGTCAATCCAGGAAATCCTCCATGCCAGTGTAAGATCATAACCAAGAAACCCCATGCATATGCCATACATGCCAAAACTAGTGAAGAAATTATACATGCAACTCGGTACCTGCAACCAAATCTAATGTAGCTACTGATGTTAATGCATTCTTGCACTTTCCTACTCTTACTTTTCCTTCTTGCTCCAAAAATCCAAGTATGCCACACCCTCCAAGAGTTCTCCAAGAAAACTCTAAGTATCCAAGAGTATGAGAGAGAGAATAATGAGAGAGCTCCAATACTAGACTGACAAAATGTTACCAACTGATCTTCATAAGCCTTTTTATGAATGAGGCCTCTATTTTCTTCATTTTCCTCCTCACATGCAACCTGTGACCTTTCACCTCCTCTTTCTCCTAATTTCCATTATTTTAATAATTGTACCAAAATTCCTTTTAATGCCTTAGCCTTTGCCAATTTCCTTAGTTGTAAAAAATAAAATGAACACCCCCTAGGATGCCTTTCCCAACATTCAGCTTGAAATAAGTGTCCCAATCATCCGTGGTTATTATTTTTAACATTTATTACATGGAATTTTCACCAAAGTTGTTACACTTGTAATCAACCTACAAGACTAATACATGTAATCAAAACATTCAAGAATTCACCTGACATAGAAGGATGTAGTCAAGCAACATATAATCAACATGTAAGCAACATATAACCATATGAAACTAGTCCTAAACTTCTGACGATGCATCCCACAAAATAACATCAAGCTCCTCATGACAACCTTACTATAATCATGATCAACATGATGCAATGAAACAAGCACATGGAATTCCCATGTAAGGGACACATTTAACTGAAATGCATGCATGACCAAGCACCTTCACCCAAGTAGAGCGTAACCATGATCCAATACCAATATGTGATCGCCCCTCCTCCCAAGTCCACCCAAGCATCCTAGCAGTCAGGAAAACATATAATGAGAGAGGTTATTATAAGGGATTCAATCTTCTTGGTGACCTTAAGGAAATGGAATCGATAGAACACATCAAACAAACCCATCCACACCAATAATTACACCCCCAGGAGACATGTCAGCCACTCAGATATCTTGTCCCTAGGTCCCACTAATGCTTTAATCCTCTTAACCCAAAGTCGCTCTCATGCTATTGTGAAGACAATGACTAGCAGCTCAAAGTCACTCTCATAGGCCTCTATGCAAGCGACTATGCACTTTTCACAGTAGACCAGTGCTAGTGACCTTGAGATTTGATCTACTTTTCTAGTCCAAAATCCCGACCTCTTCCCAAAACTTCGCACAATTTAAAAAATCCATGTTGGGTCCCTATAATATTAGTGATTACCCCATTACTATTGTAGTTGTATCCCTTATTAATATTTTTGTGCCCATATTGTCCCCATAATGTTATTATTGTGCCCCATAGAATCCCTCTATTTTTATTTTTGTGGCTTTATATTATTATTGTTAGGTCGGCTGGGTTATATTGTGACTCCTTAGACTCATATATATAGAAAGGAGGTTTTGTCATTTGAATCATCCAAGAATTTCTCATTTTTGTAATGTAAAGAAGGTTTCCCCCTCAAAGAAGTTGAATTCTAAAGCATTGATCTCTCTTTTCTATCCTTTTGTGAGCTGGTTTCATAACATTTGGTATCAGAGCTTTGGATTCTAGGGTGTCGCTGCTCCAAACAGGTCATCGTGGCATTTTCACTATAACTTTTTTTCTACGACATTTCAGAAGCTAAAAACAAAAACCCATTTGAGAAGAAATCGCGTTGAATCTCGGGTCCAAATTTCAGAGCTTTTCGCGCTATATTTACAGAGATATGATCTGAGGAAGTTGGTATTTTTGCAGACTCCTGAATTACATTCCAAATAGGTGACCTGGGGAAAATCATCATAACCTTCTCTCTGAGCATTGGATTGAAATTTCATAAGAAGGTACAGAAAGAGGACAGATTTTAGTTTCTTGTATATATTTTTCAGAGCCAAAGTTTGAAACAGTGACTCGTGGCACGTCGTACAAGTTCGCTCTACTGAACTAGTCTATAATCAAGTCATCTTGGGAGATTGTGCATAAATCTTCCTTGGAGAATTTAATTTGGATCAGACTAGTGGAATTGGAAAGAGGACACAAAGGGCTACTACAGGTCGCAATTTCAGGACTGGATGATCCGAAATTGCAGAGATACACAAGATTCAATATCAAGCTTCAACAAAGTGAAAAAAGGTGTGTAGTTTTTTTTTAAATTTTTGCATAAGCTTGGTTTGAAAAATTAGTTTGAATTGGTAATTGATGCCCTAAGGAAAGAAAATGCAAACACCTAGTAAGCAACCTGAAATCTCTAGCATGACTCATGAAGAAGAGGAAGAAGTACAACATGATAGATCAAAATTACGAGACCAAGTGCAACAAGTGTCACTTGCACAAAATGTAATAGAATCTAAGATGAAAGGTTTAAGGAAAGATGTAGAAGCTAAGATGGATGGTTTAAAGAAAGGTGTAGAAGCTAAGATGGATTGTTTAAAGAAATATGTAGAAGCTAAGATGGATAGCATGGAAGCTAAAATGAATGGCATGGATGATAAGATGGAAGAATTGAAGATAAATATGAATAAGTTGCTACAAGAAATGGTCACTAATGGTGAAAGGGTAGTGTTGTGGTAAAAACACAACCCCCCCCCCCCCCATTTTTGACTTGTTCACTTTAAATAATGGGGACCCTTTCTAAAAAAATTTTGGCTAAACATCTTTTTGGATTTTTATTTAGTTGATTGCCCTACGCATTTGTTAATTTTTCATTTTCTTTGGATTCTTATTTTGATTGCTTTGTTAGAATCGATTTTTTATAAGCTTCACATTGACGCTTGTTTCGCCTCATTTGGTCAACTGGTTTGAAAATGACACTCCTTCGAAGTCTCATCATTTATCTAACCTGGGTTAAAAATGCATAAAATGTATAATATTGCATTTTGTAAATAAATTAGTTCAATAACACATTCATTTTAAATATTAACTCATAGCGAGTTTTTACTAACATTTTTCCATTTTTAGTTATGCGGCCAAATCATTAATTATCAGGATTTAAGAAATTTACTCCAATTTCCAAATCAAATCCTAATCTCGAAAACTCAAACATTCAAGTGGCTGTAGTTTAGATAATTTCACAACTTAACTAAATTTCATTAAAATAAAATCAAAACAAAAAATAATATTAAATCTTAATTTAATTAAATTTAATTAATATATAATTAATTTAATTAAATTAAAATTTAATATACATAAAAATATATATATATATATATATATATATATATATATATATATATATATTATATATATATATATATATATATATATATATATATCGCATCGGAAGTTTTGTTCGAAACATATTTTAAAAAGCCCCAACATTACACCATACCCTGATGCTGATATCGGATCGGGGATTTTGTATTGTATTAAGTTTAAAAGCCCGAAAGGCATATCCCCGATCACCGATTAACCAAAGGGCATTAACCAAACTTTAAAAATCCATCGGTTTGAATGAATCGCATCGGGGGTCTTCACTAAATACAAAGTTTGAAAACCCCGACATTTCAATATCGCCGATATGCCGACTACGAAAAGCACATGAGGCATTAACTTGTTCATCAACGTGTTTTGGGTTTAGTATAGTTTAATAAATATACTCATACGTATGAGCAATATGGACTAAGTAATATGGACTAGGTATGGAGTAAATAAAGGTAGTATAGCTTAGTTGGTTTTTATTTAAATTTTTTATTTTAAAAATTTAATAGTTAAATAATAAATTTTAACTTAATTAAGTTAATTAATATATAAAAATTAATTAATTTAATTAAATTAAAATTAAAGTATTATTTATATTAATTAGTTTATAAATAATTAATTACATATTAGTTAGTTAGATTAATATTAATTAATAATTAGTTTAGTTTGCAGTTAATAATTAAATTATAATTATAATTTAGGAGTAGATTTTTAATTAAAAATTATGATTTTTAGCCCAACAACAGAATTTCCAGATTTATGCCTGATTTCATCTATCAACTTTGGAAGCTCATAGATTAAGTTATACTTGGCCAAATAAGGCCCAGGACAGTTCGTTGGAAAGATAAAATCAAGGAGAGCATTTCTGAGGAGGATTCACTAACAAATTTGGTCATTTATTGTATAAAAAATCAGGCAGAAAATCAAGCTCCGAATTTTGAAAACAAAATCAATTTTCTGAGTTTATTTTCGTTTGTCCAAGCCTCTTCTAATTGTAGATTCACTCGTTAATGATATCCTTGGCCAATCAAACCATCCCAAACATCAATAGAGAGCTTATATTTTATTTTCAAATGTTTATTTAAATAGAATTTGATTGGATTTGATTTAATTGCCAAAAATGATATTTTGATTGCATCTTAATTTATTTTGATTTCTTTTTGCAGGAAAACAGTGGAAGAAATATGGAGAAAATGATCTCAATCAATGAGAATGCTCCAGCAAATGAAGATCAGGATTTTTGAGCAAATAAAATTGGATTTAACAGATATCTCTTCAACAAACTCTTCTCTCAAGAATTCCTTCACAAATATTATAAATAATAGATTGCAAAATGTAATAAGGGGCTGCTCTCCTCTACAATTTTAGACTTCTAAAAGCACTATTGTAATAGGAATTTAAGTTGTAGGAGGGAGGAGAGGAAATCTCAGATCTGGGGATTATTGAGGATTTTTCCTTTGTATCTTGAATTATGTATGAGGGGCAGAGTTTGCACTACTGTGGCTCTAGTTTTGAAGGCAGAAGTTTAAGAAATGTAAAGGACTGTTGGAGACTAAGGTCAGAGAAATGGATGCAATAAATTGGTATTTTTAATACTACTGTTTCAAATATCAATTTCATTTTTATGGTAACAGGAATGTGTCATTTTATTCATGTTTATGCACTATTGTCAATATGGGTAGTTTGTCTCAATGTTGTTATCATGTATCTCTGTTCTTATGGATTAATTTCTGATTTCTAAGTAACTATTTACTCAGAAATCTGCCTTATTAAAACTGATTTATTGAATGGTAATATGTTGTGAACTATTTCCACATATTATTGTTTAATTATTGGATTTGCTGATTTGAGAATCAATATCATTTATGTGAACTACTTCCTGAGTGTTGTTGGTTTATTATTTCAATTAATAGGTCTCAATAGGATGTGTTTTGATATCCATAATATCAGTTAATTGAACTACTTCATTAACTTGATATTCATTATAAACAAGACATGTTTAAATCCCAATATTTTAATTATCTTGCTCTTAGTTGGGTTAGATCTATATTTGCCTAATTAAGATAGGATTTAGATTAGTTTCTTTTGCTTGCATTATAGAATAAGCTTGCATTTAGAGTAAATTCTACATTCTTTTAAGTCCTCTCCTCAAAGAGGCAAATTTTAGTTGTGGCTTGGCTAAACCTAAATCAGCTTAAGGGTCATTCTCTTGCCTGATTAGCAAGAAGAAGTGATCTGATATCCCTGTCTATTGGTAGTTAAAGATACATCATAAACCAATAGTGATAGGGAGAAGGTAACTGGACCTAGTTAAACCAGTCGAAGCCACCAATCCAAATGGAAAAGGAGCTGCTTTAAGGTCCGGACCGGGTGGTTATCCCCCATTGTTGTTGCAGCGATTTTCGAGGCATCAACATTTTTGGCGCTAGAAGGAGGGCCTGAGACTTTTTGTCTATTGGAGTCTTTTCAATTTTAATATTTTATTTGTTGTGATGGCTCCTCTTAAACTTCCAATTTAGAGTTGTATCCATGGACGTGCATCTTCCAATACTCCACCCGAAGTGGTAAGACTCTTGTCTCTGGTAAAATTCAATGGTAAGAGAAATTCTTTTGTTTTTAAACATGTCTTTCAATTTATTCAAAATGTTTCAAAATATAATTTTCAAGGAATTAATGAATGCATTTTATGCAGAATTTTTACTCTCACATTTGCGGCAAAAGCCAGAAGCTGGTGTAGAACTCTTCTAGTTGCCTCAATCCACAGCTGGGATCAATTTGTTACAATTTTCATTTGTAAATTTGACGGTTATGATTATGAACAGGTATGTGAAGAAATTGAATATCTACAAAGGTTTGAAAATGTCTGTTAATGATTTTAATATTCGATTTCACTTGAATTGTTTAAGATTTAAGGATGAAGATAAACCTACCAAAGAAGAATCACTAGATTGGTTTGAATTTGTTATCTTCCTCCCATTCCCAATCCATATGAAATTAGTTCAAGTTTTGTTCTATCCCCTTCCAATATAAATGAGAATTCCAATATGGATGTCCAAATAAATTGTGATGAAGTGGTTTCACAAAGCTTGGAAAATATTTCCATTCAAATGCAAGAAGACAACAGTAGCAATTTTGGAGAAAAATCCGACTTGAAATCTAAAAGCTACTTTGAAGTAAATTCGGAAAATCAAATCGCAAATCAGAAAGTACAAGCAGCAATCAAAGTAAATAAAATGCAAACTGCTGTACAAATTTCTGAATTTCTCCATGATGAGCAAATGCTGAAATCACAGCAGCAAAACAGTCTTCTTCAAGAAAGCATGAGCATACAAAGGAATGATTTGCAATCTGAAATTTACAATGAGCATAATGCACAAGAGTTCTCAAACAGAGACAGTTTTAAATGCATTGTTTTAGGTTCACATTTTTCCTTTTATCCTGATATTTTAATGATTGTAATTTTTCCCCTCTTGGTATTAATGATATTTCAGAAAATACAGAGGCTGATCTAAATGAATTACCATTAAGTTTTTATCAAGATAGAGAAGCAATTATTGATCATTCTTTTGCCACTAATGAACATGAAATTCTTGTTCCGCTTTGTTTGGATATATTGGATGAAATAGAAGGGAATTGTAGAGAATATTGTGAAGTCATTTATGATAATTACTCTGACATTGAGGATGTTGATTTCTATTCCTCCCAAGAGAATCCTCATGAGGAAATTCAAATAACATCTGAGAATGAGGAACGCTTCAATTTAGGAATTATCCCAACTAGTCCTCATTTTAAAGCAGCAAATTATCTTCATGATTTCACCATTCAAGAAAACATTCCAATTTATGATTCATATCAGGATCAAACTCTCATTCCTATTCATAATCATAATTCGTTTTCTATTTCACAAGTTGGAATTCGAAATTACCCAAATTTCATAATTCTAGCCAATCCTTGTGAAAGAAAAATTATTTCAAAACAATCCCAATTGTGCTGTAACATTAGTTGTACAAATAATGATTTCATTTTAGCTTTTCTTTCATAGTTATTTTGTTTAAATTTGGATTTATTTTCTGATTTTATTTTGCAAAATTTTCACACTTTTCGCTGGCATATTGAACACCTTACTGTCAAATACTCAATTGATGAATTGCTTTATTGGGAAATTGAAGTTTCATGCTATAACCATGAACATCAAGAGCTGTTAACACGTTAATATCAATTGATGTTCATTTCTTATCAAAAGCTTCTATTTCCTCAAAGACAATCTCAACTAGAGGATATATTTTTACAATCTGGCCAGCATTTTAATTCAATTAATAATTCTCACTTGTATTTAACAATTTTCCATTCATTTTTCATTAACTCATTTGAAAAATATTTGGAAACTTTTCCTTCATGGAAGATCGTCAATAATTTAACATTTGCATATAACACTAATGATTTTTTCAAGGCCTTTGAATTTAAAAGTTCATCTTCACAATCTGGCCTGTTATCTCTTCCTTTGAACATTTCCCAATCATTACTAGAGATCCATCCAGATTTCTATGATCCAATTGGTATTCAATTGGAAAGGAAAGTTCAAGAGAAAGAGATTTTAAATAAGTTACTAACAATAAAAATAACTGTACATTCTGATTTCATATTTAATTTTCCTAGTTCAATAAGATTTCTATTTCTATTACTAACATTTGAACTGTACATACATGTAGGAATTAAAATGAAAAAATGGTTACACTGGAAATATGACTATACCTAGTCATTTTCATGTACATGGTTAGAATAGGAGTAGAATTAAATTAGTTAGTTTGTTTTATGTAGTTAATTTATTTTCAATAGTTATGTAGATTAAAAATAAAACAAAGCAATCAGCCATTCTCATACATGTTCAGTGAAAACATTTTTTTTCTTATCAGAAAATTTTAATTCTTGCTTTCCTTTTAAAAAAAATATATTTGCAACAATATCTCTACTCTGCCTATTTTGAATAATGTCTTGATTAAATTCAATTAATATTGCACTTGGCATCAATCGCCTCAAAACCACTGTTTTTCATTTCAGGATTTCCTTCTAAGATTTTCTTTTGAAATTTATATGATAAAGATTTTGAGGATATGAAAGCTTCATGATCCCATTATTCCATGAAATTTTTGACTGTCTATGATAAGCTTAATTCTAATTCAATCATTATTAGTCAGTCTAACCTTTCACGGTAATCATATGAAGTTCATATTGTCTTCCTCCGAATTTGTTAAAAGCTAAACTTAAGGATGTCCATTTTGCTAATTGCACACATTCAAATCTGTTTTGATATTTTTCCGCAATTAGTGGCTTAATCTCATTCTAAAATTTAGTTTATTATCTGATGCTACAAAACGCATCATCTTTATTTATTGAAGGCATTATTAAACAGTCACTATAACAATATAGATTTTTCTCAAGATTAATTCGGAATTAGCAGAGATAATAAATTGTTGTAGTAATTCAAAAGGGAAGCCTATTTTTATATTTATTTCTGGTAAATTCTATATTTCCTGAAATGAATAAACAGATTTTATTTAGGCTGATTGCACACTTATATTTAGAATAAATGATCAGATGATTTTGAACAAAGTCAAAATTTTGACAAATCGAAGGAAGAATTTGAAGATTCATAAGGTAATAATTACAGACAAATTCCTTCCAGGTATGCATTTACAAGTTCGTCCTCATCTCTTATTAGTTTTTCTTTTCCTCAGTTTATTTTTTATTCGTGTTCTGTTTTATTTACACGTTTTTCATTTGTTTTCAAAAACTTGAAGTAAGCAGTAAACCCATTTCAAATTTGCAACAGGTTCAGGGAAATTTTACTTTTGATTCATTAGAATTTAAGCATATTTTAACTTTGCTTTTATTCACTTAGAAAACCCAATCGAAATTTCAAGAAATATCATAAGACCATTAGCATCATAAGATTTCATCGGAAGTAGTTCTTAGCATTTCTTTTGATAACAAATTGTTCATCAAAGACCTCCGATGTATTATCTTACTCATATGCCATATCGCATTTCGCATATCGGAGCTTTGCAGTTGAAGTATATTTCCATTATCGTGAATCGTCGATCTTTGATAATCGACTTTACCAATATTGCGATGACCAAATAATTCCAAACCCGATATAAAATTCAAATCAAGTTTAAAAAATATCGCGTCTGTTTAATCGCAATAATGGTAGTAGAATAACTTTAAAATGGCCGATGTCTTGGATTCGATATGTTATTAAAATCCCATCATAAAAAGTTATCGGGTCCGCTCTTCATCACATATCGGCATCGCAAGAATCATATTGTGTTACATCGAGTACCCAAAGTTTGCCGATTGCCAATATTGGCATTTCCAGCATGATTATTCTCCGATATTCCGAAACGCCGATATCACAATCGCTTCATCACATTTTTATGGCCATATCACTATTCCAAATTTTCAATGTGCAATGTGCAATGTGCAAAATACAAATCGCGAGATGCAGTGTGTGATCTCCAAATTGCAGCATGACTGTCCATGATTCGCGGTATAACAGTTTTTCAATAGTGTGATCATATTTTCTTCGCATGATCTCATATCTGCAATTTGCTATTTCAATAGCCGATGAAATAGCTTCCAATGCATGCCTTTGAGCCATTAACATTTAATCGATATATGGCATAGCAATAAAGGTGAAGTCTTGCAAATTAAACTTGAAGCATGGTGAAGAAACATGTTATGTGAATCATCCGATACGGCAATGTTATTTTAAAAAGCGAGCTTGGGTAACCACTATGGTAAGACCCCGGATGCGGGTGTCATCGCGCCAGGTTATGGGGAGCCATATGCCCAGCATGTGCCGCCACGTGATAGACAAGGGATTTTAAATTCCCCTCGCCGCCGAGACGTTAAGACGGGAGGACCAGAGCAGGATCCTTAATGAGGACGCAGGGAACAATGGCGAGATTGCAGAGGGCAATCAATGCGGGAAAAATCCAAGGGACTGTCAGCTGGCTTAAGAGGTAAGGTATGTTGCTGTTCTGGGCTCAGAGTGCAGAGCAAGCAACTCAGATCTCTGCGAGAAAGCGTTGCACTATTGATGCTGAGAGCGAAGGCATTCATTCTGACGAAGATTGCTTCCTGCTTTTTTATCCTGGGTATTGTTTATGTAAGGTTGAGCTCTGCTTCGGGACAATTGGGGGACAGCACTCAATTGGGGGTGATCGCACTCATAACAGGCCCTCAAGCACTGTTCTGGAACAAGCTGTGGGCGTCGCTAAAACCATGGCGCGCCCGCGTGAAAGAATGCCGTGTAGAAGAGGTTCTGGGCGCGGTGAGTCTTCACGCCCCCCTGCAGCGGATGTCCACCATCACTGCTGTTGCTGCTATTGCCACAGAAGGGCGGGAGCCACACCAATTCCAGCCAGTCATTTCCTGGAGGCCGGCAGCTCCAATGATGGAGCGCCCATGCTTCCAGCGTTCGGCTCAGTCATTTTTACCCTTGGCAGCTCGCAGGATAATGCTGGCATTAACGCACACATCTCAGTTCCTTTTACAAAGGTTTCTGAGGAGAACGAAGAAGGAATGCAACCGGTCTCCGCTGAGGTACTTCCAGAGGGCAGTGGGGAGAAACGCCCAGTGGTGCAGCCGACAATTGCAGAGGGAAATCCAGAGAAGGAGCTTCAGCAGTCCCCTACCCGACTTCAAGAGCAGGAGACGCCGGCCACAGTGCAGGACCCTATGGCAATGTGGGCAGGCATCCCAGAAGGCCAAGGCTGGAGCAGAATTATCGAGGAAAATCCTGAAGATTAGTCCCCAGCGGCACACCATGTCATACATTTCTCTCTTTCAGGTCTGGTATAGATTTTGGGTCTCGGTCGAGGCCTGGATTAAGCTAAATATCTATGTTTGTATCTTTTCAGTTCTTGTTTATGTTCACGTTCACTATAGTATAGGCAGTAGGCCTTGCAAAGTCTGTTACGCGTCTGTCTGTTTGATGCCCCTGCGCGGGCCGTTTTGGTATGACCTGGAAACAACTCCGTGTTTTGTCATGTGGAAAGTGTTGCCCCTGCGAGGGCGAATTCTAAGTCAAGTAAAGCTATCCAAGGTGCCATAGTCGGCCCTGGGTAGCCTGTCTTTTTGAATGTAATGCTTACCTGTACATAATATAATAGATTAGATAGCTCTGCCGAGAAAAAAAAAAAAAACCACTATGGTAGGAAAGCAGTTAATGACCAATTTGCAGCATATTTAAACCATTTTGATTTCTCATACATTTAAGTTTTAAATATATAATTCCATAATTAAAAATGGAATTCGAGACTTCTCTATCTTCATATTTAAATTTTATTATCTTGGATTTGGTCTCGATTCTAGGCAATTTATAAAATCATGGAATTTATATGAAACTTATAATATTTTGAGAAACAGTCATTACTGCAAATTCTTATTCTCATTTTTGATGTATTTGTTTTAATTTCAACTCCCTTGAGCACTAAGCATTCTATTTCTACATTTTACTGCTTACTTTAATTTAAATAAAATAAATAATGATTTTGGGTTACAGGATTTCAGTTAGTTTGACTTCTTCATGTTTTAAATGTTAATTAAAATAAGAAGTCAGCTAGTTTGAAGAAACTAATATCTTTCAGGTAAAATCAAAAGCAATTATCCAATGGTAAGATTCATTTACCCACTTTCATTAATTTCCATTTCGTCAATTTACTCTCAGTTTTGTTTTTCTGATATATAAATCTGTTTTGCAGCTCTTCATAAAAGGCTTTCAATCCTCTGCCCGATCATATTTTCGAAGTCCTATACTTTTCTCCAGGCTTTATTTCAATATGCAGCGATAATCTTCATCGAAACAGCTACACCAGGAAGTTTCTGAACCTTTAGTTTCTTTCTTTAAGCATTTCTTTTATTAGAAAATGATCAAGATGATGCTTTGAAACAAGAAGATTAATATCAGACAGAAAATTTTCATTGTGGCTAAATTTTATCATCATTGCTATCCAAAAGGCCTAGAACACTTACAACCCTACAATGTATGATTTTTCTAAATCTCAACATAAGAAGGAATGATTACACGGTTATTTTCTTTTCTTCATATTGTTGAGACATTGGTATAATTTGAGTTTATCTTTTGAAACTTGGATTTTCTTTTCCACTTCTAAAATTTCTTCATTTTTATTTTTGTTTGTTAATTTCTTTCTCATTTTAGCATAAGAATTCTTTTCCTTTGGTTTTCAGTTTTGATTTTGGTGACTTTGCCATGATTTATATGGAAGGCCTACTTGTTACCTGACAATAGTCAGCATGCATGGAGAAAAATAGTTAATAGTCACCTATTAGCTTTTTCTTAAATCTCTTAGCAAAGTTTGATTTTCTTATTATAAAAGTAGACATACTTAAAGAAGAGATTACCAATTCAGAAAAGTTGACAAAGTATCATAAAATCTGCAAAAATTCATTTTTCATCAAAATTGTAATCATTTTGAGATTTCAAAATTTTATTAGGATCTTTCAAAGTTCTATTATCAGTCAAGAAAAGTTATTTTTAACCAAGTAAAGACACTTTACAGCAAAGCACCTTTAACTCTGAAATTGTCATTCTTAACTCTTAAGGAGTCAATGATTCTCCCTGTCCCAAAGAGTCTTATTTTTCTAGAGTATAATCTAGAAATATATTTAAACTTAAAAGATAAGAGGTCTCATCGTGAGCCTGCTTACCATGATCATAAGAGAAAAATAGGCTGACATTACCAACACTGTTAAACAAACCAGGGTAATGGCTTATGATTGCAAACAATTATAAGACAAGGGGTCTCATCACGAGCCAGCTTGTTCAGTCCAATTATAACCAGTGAATGGCATTGTCAACTATCTGAATACCAAACCAAGACAATGGCTTTTAAGAAAAATAAAAAAATAAAAATTCAAAGAAAATAAACATATAGAAATGGATTTATCTCTAGATCAATAATTCTTAAACAGATGGGATTTTGAATCATTTATGATTAAAAGGTAACCCTGTCGAAACTATAGATGTTTGCTGGCAACAGTGGCTCTACCTATGACAGAGGAGTATATTTTAATAGCTAAGCTGTAAAGTGACCCCTGCTTTATCTCTACAACTAATTAAGGACTGATGTAGAGTTTTGAAATATTTTAATGTATGAGGAATTTTAAGAAAAATTACAATTAGATGATTCTTTATTTAGACTAATGAACTTAGTCAAGCATTTCAAGCGTAATTTTATCTTCTTTAATTATTTTTACTTTAATTTTAGGAAAATCTTATTCATATCAAACAAAGATAACTGGTTCTTCTCCCGTGTGTCACAATTGTTGTGGTAAAAATACAACCCCCCCCCCCCCCATTTTTGACTTGTTCACTTCAAATAATGGGGACCCTTTCTATAAAATTTTTGGCTAAACACCTTTTTGGATTTTTATTTAGTTGATTGCCCTACGCATTTGTTAATTTTTCATTTTATTTGGATTCTTGTTTTGATTGATTTGTTAGAATCGATTTTTTATAAGCTTCACATTGATGCTTGTTTCACCTCATTTGGTCAACTGGTTTGAAAATGGCACTCCTTTGAAGTCTCATCATTTATCTAGCCTGGGTTAAAAATGCATAAAATGTACAATATTGCATTTTGTAAATAAATTAGTTCAATAACGCATTCATTTTAAATATTAACCCATAGTGAGTTTTTACTAACATTTTTCCATTTTTAGTTATGCGGCCAAATCATTAATTATTGGGATTTAAGAAATTTACTCCAATTTCCAAATCAAATCCTAATCTCAAAAACTCAAACATTCAAGTGGCTGTAGTTTAGATAATTTCACAACTTAACTAAATTTCATTAAAATAAAATCAAAACAAAAAATAATATTAAATCTTAATTTAATTAAATTAAAATTTAATATATATAAAAAAAATTAATATATAAAATAAATTTTAATCGCATCGGAGGTTTTGTTTGGAACATATTTTAAAAAGCCCTGACATTACACCATACCCCGGTGCCGATATTGGATCGGGGATTTTGTATTGTATTAAGTTTAAAAGCCCGAAAGGCATATCCCCAATCGCTGAAATATAAAAAGCCCGAAAGGCATATCCCTGATCACCGATTAACCAAAGGGCATTAACCAAACTTTAAAAATCCATCGGTTTAAATGAATCGCATCGGGGGTCTTCACTAAATACAAAGTTGGAAAACCCCGACATTTCAATATCGCCGATATGCCGACTATGAAAAGCACATGAGGCATTAACTTGTTCATCAACATGTTTTGGGTTTAGTATAGTTTAATAAATATACTCATACGTATGAGCAATATGGACTAAGTAATACTGACCTTCCTAGCCTTTTACAATGCCAAAATTATAGTGAACTCGGGAGGCTTCTCTCAAAGCTTTTTGAGCATAGGAATAAAATCTTAAATCAAAATAAATAATTTGTCTTTTAGGTCCGATAGATCATTATTTGGTCTCAGCGGACGTTAACCATCATCATCATCATCATCATCATCAATATGGACTAGGTATGGAGTAAATAAAGGTAGTATAGCTTAGTTTGTTTTTATTTAAATTTTTTATTTTAAAAATTTAATATTTAAATAATAAATTTTAACTTAATTAAGTTAATTAATATATAAAAATTAATTAATTAAATTAAATTAAAATTAAAGTATTATTTATATTAATTAGTTTATAAATAATTAATTACATATTAGTTAGTTAGATTAATGGTAATTAATAATTAGTTTAGTTTGCGGTTAATAATTAAATTAGAATTCTAATTTAGGAGTTGATTTTTAATTAAAAATTATGATTTTTAGCCCAGCAACAGAATTTCCAGATTTATGTCTGATTTCATCTATCAACTTTGGAAGCTTATAGATTAAGTTATACTTGGCCAAATAAGGCCCAGGACGGCTCATTGGAAAGATAAAATCAAGGAGAGTATTTCTGAGGAGGATTCACTAATAGATTTGGTCATTTATTGTATCAAAAATCAGGCAGAAAATCAAGCTCCGAATTTTGAAAACAAAATCAATTTTCTGAGTTTATTTTCATTTGTCCAAGCCTCTTCTAATTGCAGATTCACTTGTCAATGATATCCTTGGCCAATCAAACCACCCCAAACATCAATAGAGAGCTTATATTTTATTTTCAAATATTTATTTAAATAGAATTTGATTGGATTTGATTTAATTGCCGGAAATGATATTTTGATTGCATCTTAATTTATTTTGATTTATTTTTGGAGGAAAACAGTGAAAGAAATATGGAGAAAAGTATCTCAATCAATGAGAATGCTCCAACAATTGAAGATCATGATTTTTGAGCAAATAAAATTGGATTTAACAGATTTCTCTTCAACAAACTCTTCTCTCAAGAATTACTTCACAAATATTATAAATAATAGATTGCAGAATGTAATAAGGGGTTGCTCTCCTCTGCAATTTTAGACTTCTAAAAGCACTACTGTAATAGGAATTTAGAGTTGTAGGAGGGAGGAGAGAAAATCTCATATCTGGGGATTATTGAGGATTTTCCCTTTGTATCTTGAATTATGTATGAGGGGCAGAGTTTGCACTACTGTGGCTCTAGTTTTGAAGGCAGAAGTTTAAGCAATGTAAAGGACTGTTGGAGACCAAGGTCAGAGAAATGGATGCAATAAATTGGTATTTTTAATACTACTATTTCAAATATCAGTTTCATTTTTATGGTAACAGGAATGTGTCATTTTATTCATGTTTATGCACTATTGTCAATATGGGTAGTTTGTCTCAATGTTGCTATCATGTATCTCTGTTCTTATGGATTAATTTCTGATTTCTGAGTAACTATTTACTCAGAAATATGCCTTATTAAAACTGATTTATTGAATGGTAATATGTTGTGAACTATTTCCACATATTATTATTTAATTATTGGATTTTCTGATTTGATAATCAATATCATTTATTTGAACTACTTCCTGAGTGTTGTTGGTTTATTATTTTAGTTAATAGGTCTCAATAGGATGTGTTTTGATATCCATAATATTAGTTAATTGAACTACTTCATTAACTTGATATTCATTATAAACAAGACATGTTTAAATCCCAATATTTTAATTATCTTGCTCTTAGTTGGGTTAGATCTATATTTGCCTAATTAAGATAGGATTTAGATTAGTTTCTTTTGCTTGCATTATAGAATAAGCTTGCATTTAGAGTAAATTCTACATTCTTTTAAGTCCTCTTCTCAAAGAGGCAAAATTTTAGTTGTGGCTTGGCTGAACCCAAATCAGCTTAAGGGTCATTCTCTTGTCTGATCAACAAGAAGAAGTGATCTGATATCCCTGTCTATTGGTAGTTAAAGATACATCATAAACCAATAGCGATAGGGAAAAGGTAACTGGACCTAGTTAAACCAGTCGGAGCCACTAATCCAAACGGAAAAGGAGCTGCTTTAAGGTCCGGACCGGGTGGTTATCCCCCATTGTTGTTGCAGCGATTTTCGAGGCATCAACAGGTAGTAAAGGAAACTCATGACGAGAACAAAATAAATGTTAATCATAATTCCATAGACTCTAATGTTGGATCGAAGACCCACCATATTCCAAAAATTGATATGAGGAAGTTTGATGGCAAGGATCCCGCAACATGGATATTACAAATGGAGCAATTTTTCTATCTCAATAATGTGCAAAACGCACAAAAGGTACGTATTTCAACTTTATATTTGGAACCAAATCAGTTTGTATGGTATCAATGGCTTTGCTCTTGTAAACAAATTATCACTTGGGCAATTTTTACAGAAGAATTGACAGCACATTATGAGGATACAAAAAGCAACACTTTTTTTAGCCAATTGGTAAGTCTCAAACAAAAGGGTTCAATAATGGAGCACATTGAGGAGTTCCAAAAATTGAACATAAGGGTAAAAAATATTCCAGAGGAGCATAGGATTGATGTGTTCATAGGGACTTTAAAGGATAATATCCAACATGATGTTCACCTTTGGGAACCTGATTCATTAGAGAAGGCATTCATGTTAGAAAGAAAAATGGAAAGCAAAATTATGGCAACCAGGAAGCATACCACTCAAAACTATAAAGATGGAAGTGTTGTTGCCCCTAGTCTTCCACAACCTATAAGGTTGACACCACAACAATTGGAAGAAAAAAGAGCAAAAGGGCTTTGTTACAGTTGTGATAGCAAATACAGTAAAGGTCATAAGCGTGTTGAGAAGAAATTATTCTACATAGACTGTGAAGAGGAAGAAGAAAATGAGCAAGAAAGGTCAAAAGAAGAGGATATACTCTAGGAACAAAGCCTAGATGAAGAAGAAATGAATCCGATGATATCTTGTAATGCATTGGCGGGAATTACCACTCCTCAAACCATCAAGATAGAAGGACAAATCAAGAAGAAAAAGGTAATACTGTTGATTGATTCAGGAAGTACCCACATTTTTATTCATTGTAAGGTAGCAAAAGAATTGAATTGCTTCTTATATCCAGCACCAGAGTGTCAAGTGATGGTTGCAAATGGAGGAACAATAAATTGCTCTAGAAAGTGCCATAATATCAAGATATCCACGGGAGAATATGTATTGACTAGCCCAATGCTTTCCATTCTAATGGGAGGTGTTGATGTTGTACTAAGAGTCCAATGGCTACAATCCTTGGGTACAATAGCTTTTAATTTTCAATAACTTTTCATGAAATTTTCTATGGAAGGAAAGGAAGTTGAATTAAGGGGTATTGCAGCGAAACCGAGAAATATAATCAGCTCTAATGGTATGACAAAGCTTCTAAAAAAGGAACAAAGAGGTGTAATTGCACAATTATGTTCGCCAGATGCTTCCACATTGGAATCATCTATTTCTCCAAATCTCCAAAAAGTATTGGACAATCATTCCAAGGTATTTGAGACTCCCAAATGTCTCCCACCTATTCGTGATCATGATGATTCCATTCATCTGATTCTAGGAAGTGTTCCTCCAAACATCAGGTTGTATAGATATCCCTATGCCCAAAAGAGTGAAATTGAATGTATGGTTGCAGAAATGCTAGAGGCTGGTATAATTCAACCGAGTCAAAGTTCTTTCTCTGCTCCAGTAGTATTGGTGCACAAGAAGGATGGATCATGGCGTATGTGTCCGGACTATAGGGAGCTCAACAAGCTCACTATTAAAGATAAGTTTCCCATTCCTGTCATTGATGAATTACTGGATGAATTGCATGGATCAATTTACTTCACCAAGTTGGATCTTCGTTCAGGATATCATCAAATTAGAATGAAGACTGAAGACATTCTGAAAACAACATTTAGAACTCATGAGGGTCATTATGAATTTTTGGTCATGCCTTTTGGCCTTACCAATGCACCTTCAACATTTCAAGGTTTGATGAATTCCATTTTCAAACCATTCATTAGAAAATTTGTGTTAGTATTTTTTGATGATATACTAATCTACAGCAAATCTTGGAAGGATCATGTTGAACATGTTGATAGGATGCTACAACTATTGGAGGAGAAACAATTATATGCAAAAAGATCCAGATGTTTCTTTGGAGTACAAGAGGTGGAATATCTGGGTCATATTGTATCTCATGAAGGAGTTAAGGTAGACACTAGCAAAATTAAAGCCATTAAGGAATGGAAAATCCTCACATCCATAAAGAATTTGCGAGGATGTCTCGGGTTGACAGGGTATTATCGCAAGTTTGTTAAGAATTATGGGAGAATAGCAACACCTCTAACAACATTATTGAAGAAAGATGCATTTTCATGGACTCCAAAAGCAACAAAGGCCTTCGAGCATCTTAAAGAGGCAATGTGCCAAGCACCGGTCATAGCTACACCAGACTTCACAAAAACCTTTATTGTGGAATGTGATGCTTTAGGAAATGGAATTGGTGTTGTTTTAATGCAAGATGAAAGACCCATTTCTTTTGAAAGTCATCCAATCAAGGGAAAGTTTTTACACAAAGCTATTTATGAGAAGGAAATGTTGGCAATACTCTATGCACTTAAGAAATGTCGACCCTACCTAATGGGAAGACACTTCAAGGTAAAAATAGATCATGATAGCCTTAAATACTTTTTAGAACAAAGATTATCCTCTGAAGAGCAACAAAAGTGGGTCACAAAGATGTTGGGTTATGACTTTGAAATCATCTACAAAAAAGGGAAGAAAAATGTGGTGGCAGATGAACTCCAAAGAAAGGATGAGGATGTGGAAGCATTGTTGTGCGCCATTTATATTATCCAACTAGATTGGATAAACGAAGCAAGGGAGGAATGGAAGAATGACGAAGAAGTGTGGGCACTTATTCGAAAGTTACAACAAGACTCCAGTACATATGATACATTTAGCTAGCAAAATGATTCGTTATGGTACAAAGATCGCTTATACCTCTGTAAGAATTCCCAGCTAAAACAAAAAATTCTTATGGAATTGCACACTTCTCCCTTAGGAGGGCACTCAGGATTTTTAAAAACTTACCACGGGGTTAAGAAGGAATTTTTTTGGGAGGGCCTTAAATCATATATTCAAAAGTTTGTGGCAGAATGTTTGGTTTGCCAACAAAATAAAGTTGAAACAATTAAGACACCGGGTCTATTACAACCTTTATCCATTCCAAGCCAATGTTGGGAGGAGGTTTCAATGGATTTTATCACAGGTTTACCCAAGTCTAAGGGAAAGAGTGTCATCATGGTGGTAGTTGGCAGAATTACCAAGTATGCACACTTTTGTGCATTATCACGTCCATTCAAAGCCAATATAGTTTCTACTGAATTTATGGAAACAATTCAAAAGCTACATGGAAACCCAAAGATTATTTTAAGTGACAGAGATCCCATTTTCACTAGACATTTTTGGACAAAATTATTTTCTTGTCTTGGTACTCAGTTAGCTCATAGCTCATCTTATCATCCTCAATCTAATAGGCAAACTGAGATAGTAAACAAATGTTTGGAAGGATATCTTCATTGCTTTGTATCTGATAAACAGACACAATGGGTCAAATGGTTGCCTCTGGCTGAATGGTGGTATAACACTTCCTTTCATACAGCAACAAAAATTACCCCATTTATGGCACTTTATGGATATCAGCCACCAACCATCACATCATATTTAAGATAAAATTCTAAGGTTCAAGCAATGGAACATCAACAACAAGTCCTCCAACTTTTAAAGGATAACCTCGTGTTGGCACAGAATAGAATGAAACAACAGGCAGATCAACATCGCAGCGAAAGAAGTTTTGATGTAGGTGATTGGGTATTCCTACAGCTACAACCATATAAGAAAATGTCCCTCAAGCAAGCTAAGAAGAATAATAAATTACCAACAAATTATTATGGTCTGTACAAGGTGTTGCAAAATATTGGTACTATGGCATACAAATTGGAGCTTCTTGCAGCTTCTCGATTGCACCCGGTTTTCCATGTTTCATGTTTAAAGAAGGTTATAGGCAATAAGCTCCCAGTTCAAACAATATTGCCAGAACTTGACGAGGAAGGAATAATTATATTGGAACTAGAAGCAGTCACAGAAACAAGAACTCGACAGTTACGAAATCGATCAATTTTGGAGTATCTTATCAAGTGGAAGAACTTATCCGCTGAAGATTCCACATGGGAGGATGAGAATTTTATACAGAAGCATCCAAAACTACTCAAGCGTTGAGGACAACACTTTTTTGAAGGAGAGGGGCATGTTGGGTCCCTATAATACTAGTGATTACCCCATTACTATTGTAGTTGTATCCCTTATTAATATTGTGTTGCCCCTATTGTCCCCATATTGTTATTACTGTGCCCCATACAATCCCTCTCTTTTTATTTTTGTGGTTTTATATTATTATTGTTAGGTTGGCTGGGTTATATTGTGACTCCTTAGACTCTTATATATAGAAAGGAGGTTTTTTCATTTGAATCATCCAAGAATTTCTCATTTGTGTAATGTAAAGGAGGTTGGCCCCTCGAAGAGGCTGAATTCTAAGGCGTTGATCTCTCTTTTCTATCCTTTTGTGAGTTGTTTTCATAACAATCCATCAAAGACATGATAACAATGTTTATAAATCAAAAATCAACCTCAAGACTAGGCTTGAGCAATCCCAACCGAGACTAACATTCTGTCAAACACTTGGCATCAATGAAATCTACAGGTCTAAGATACAAGACAGAGCATAAATGACTGAAAGAGCTTATGAATCATAACTAGAAGGATCACCTCCTTCTCCATTGGATTATTGTGTCATCAATTAGGTCTTGCATTCATCCATTTAACAATTACAAGTAAATACATGATATAACCATGACATGAACCAGTCACATAACCATCCTTATAACAAACATTAAACCATATAAATATCAGAGAGATGACATCCATTAAATCCACATATAGACAAGTAAAAAATTAAGTGAACTTAAAATTTATTAGTCATAATAAAATACGGCCAGGTTTAGGACTTCCACGTACCACCTGACCATAGACATAGCTGGACCAAATCTCTCTTTGAGCTAGTCACCCCCATGCCATATTCCAAGCATGGATGTGGGATCTCATAGAACAACCAAGGGAATCCAGAAGTTAAACCACCTCCACCCTCACCAAACTGTGATCACACCAAAACCAGTGCTCTGATCACAACTGAACCGAACTTGGAATGCCATCCGAAATCTATCACTATCCTTGAGGAATTTTTCATCTCCGTGTCTCTCAGGCTTTACCACAATCCAATCCCGGATCACTAGGCCCTAAATAGAGACCAGTTTCTCAGGATTTACCACAATCTAAACCTATATCACTAGGCCCTAAACCAAGACTTCTCCCTTACGCTTTACTGTGTATCCCGCCAAAACCGGTCAAGTGATTCCTAGGCCTTTGGGAATGAGCCTTCAGACCACCTCCACCCTGGATTGTGAAATACATCCAACAAACCAAATCTCAAAACCGTAATAAACATCCCAACACCATGGCATCTAGAAAAAGGCAAGGCTAGGATGAAAACCATTGTCATAACCTGACAAAACCATCCCACTGACAACAAGAGAACCATACACCAACATGAAAAGACATGCATGTCCAAACCAACTAGGAAATTAGACATGTGAAATGTTGCCTGAAAGTATTCTTGCTGAAGCTACTTGATCCTGCTTTTATTCCTTTCCCTTTGCTTGTTTTTCCTTCCTTGATCCAAAGCTAGAGTGCTCCAAGAAAGCTCTAAGTGAGCAAGAGTGAGAGAGAGAGAGAGAGAGAGAATATTGAGAGAGCTCCAAACTTGAACTTGCAAAAGGTTACCAACTAATCCTCAGAAGCCTTTTTATTAATGGGGCCTCTATTTTCTTCATTTTTCGTTATTTTCCTTCAATTTACTCCTCACATGCAACCTGTGACCTTTCACCTGCCTTTTCTCCTACTTTCCTTTATTTTCATTAATAAATGTGCCAAAACTACCTTTTTCCATTCAATGCCTTTGCCTTAGCCTTCACCAATTTTCCTTAACCGAAACGCACATCTAGTGATGCCCACTAGGATATCTTTGCCCAACATTTAGGTTGGAGTAAGTGTCCCTTAACCGTGATCTTATTTTTCCTTTATTAACTTTTATTACATGAACTTTTCACCAGGGCTGCTACACAAAATTTATGCAAGTCCTTTTCCCTCAGTAGGCAATAAATGTTTTCTTCATATATCAATTTGCATTTTTTCTAAAAGCATAATTTCCACTTGAGTAACAGAGATTAAGTTGTCCTGCAGCTCTTGTTCATATTTGTAAATGAGTTATTAGTCCTTGCTAAGGAAATACTCTAGCAATTGATTTTCCTATTTTAGAAACCAATGCAACTTAAAATGTTTAACTTTGAAAAAAAAAATTATGTTTTGTTAATTGATTATTTTCTGTTACAAAAAGTTACATCTTCTCATCTCATTTCTCAAGTAATGGTTGGCCTCACTCTTACTAGATTTATTTTCCAACATCTACATGCCTACAAATACATCGTAAACTCCAAAAATGACAAATACTTACATAAGTTGACAGGAAAAAAGTGCCAGAACACCCAAAAAACCAAGATATAACCAACTAACATCAGGTATCATCAAAATTTATTGGAACAAGGTGATCAGAGTCTGAACTAGGAAATGGTGTGGGTTTGAATTCACAGTGAACATTCCCCACCATATGTGCCAATTGTGTCTCCAAACAATTCAACTACTCTTGGATGCATCGTAGCCCTCTCTAGAGGCTTACCAACCTATCATGCACCTCCCACATGTTCACCTAAATATGATTCATGAAGTCCATTACATCATTATGGTTATCCTACCTTGCTCGATTGATTTGGTCCAAGGTATTGCTAATATGCAATAGGAGCCTGTCATAGTTATTTTCCACAAAGCCATTATTAGCAAACTGAAATGGGGGAGAAGGCAGAGGATACAAAATCTCCCCTGCACCCTACTCATTTTATTGATGATGACCCTGTAAATTCCATCCTTCCAAAGCTAGCAAACCCATCCTCTTTGTGGAGGCATGATTATCTCCTAGTTTAGAAGTTGTTGACGCTAAGCAAACTCATACATCCACATCACCTTGAGTTCACCCCACTTATGAAATAGACCACCACAAACCTCCACAAGCACCACCCAAATTAGCCAAAGGAAAACCAATTTTCCTTTCCGCAATCGAGCTCCCACCAGATATATATTCCCCAAACTTCTCAAAAGAGACAAGGAGTGCACAACGTTAATGGTGTTGATACCTGAGCTTTCCACGACCCCACTAGTAGCCAACCAAATACTTAGAACCCTTTCCCAGCTACATCAAAGCCAGAAACCCCCTGAAACCATGGATCTCTCTTCCCACCAACGCTTGTAGAAATTATTTTCCTTGCCCCAACAAGGTATCAGGTGTATACATCTCCCTAATGTAAACAGATAAAACAACCTAAACTGCTCCTTTCCATCCAACTAGACTAGCCAAGTAAACTATCACTAAAGAAATCTAAACTAAAATAATTAACCACTATAAACAAAACAACCATACAGGGAGACTTCAGCCTATTATGAGTGACCCACAACAGCTCTGAGAACACATACTCAGATCCAACGAGAAAGGTTAAGCCTTTTCTCTCCCCATGGGTTCTCCCACCGTGCAACGTTTTACCATAATTCCACCTCTTTGCTCCCTAAAAATTATTTACACAAAGATGTACTCTATAAATTTCATAGAGGAAGCCTCCTTCTGCCTTTGGACTAAGGTGGAAATATTTACTTATACAAATCACCTCAAACCTCAACTCTCACATATGGAACTTGCCTTCCGATCCTACACTCCTTATGCTTAGTCGCATCAGACTGGATACTCTTGGTACACACTAATCACCACTGCAATACAACCATAAAACACAATTTTATCAACCAATCACTGAAACCCATCAACTCTAAAGCAAAAACTCAATTAATTAATCAATATGAACAGTCAGATCACTATCACCAGAACAGAAAGCTGGACTCATAACACTGCATCAACAACCAAAACCAACTGCAACCTCAAAAATCATATGTCAAAATGTACACGCCACTTTAATGAGGACAACCTACATGTATATGCTACCTTCTATAACTCAACCTACGTATACCTCTAAAGATACTGAATCATAAAACTTCTTAAGAAAACTATACTAACCAAAGACATTCTGAAGATATACTGTCAAATTACAGAGTTCTAAATAGATAGCAACAGAAGATCATCATTCTTGTTATAGACATTTTTGGGCACTGCAACCCCAATAATAAATGTCCATAAACCAAGGGATTTTAAGTCCCTAAAAGTCTTGTTCCAACCCCTAAAAGAACAAGGTCAGCTGATTACATCATCTCCTAGAAGTTCTCCATGAAAAACTACTCAAAACTTGTCAAAACTGGACCATCTCACCTGCTCCATGGTCAAAGTGTGTTGCATCCCACCTAAATGCACACGGGAGGTGCGATGCATACTGAAAATCCCTTCTATGGGGTGTGATGGGTGAGAGTGGACAAATGGCATGGTCAATCTGTGAGGTGGAGGATCATTGAATCTTCCAGAAACTTCTCCTGTGACACTTGCCTCTCTGCATTCGCCCAGGGATGAGTAAGAGATCATCAATCTCCAAGTGGAATCAAGAACTATCAGAGAGAGGACACTAATCAAATCTCAAAAGCTGACTCACCCCCCTTGCAAACATCTATATATGGATCCCTCATCCCAGAGATCCAGAGGCTGGAATTTTGTATCTTGTAAGGAAGTACTGCTGGTTTCTTGGTGTAACATCATAGTGTTGGGTGATCTAAGCTTTTCATGAGGTGAAGAAGGGCTTTCTTGAATCTTCAACCGGAGAATCCACAGTACGCGTATTTTTACACCAACGTTTCAAATCCCAAATGGGATCCATCATCAGGGTTATGAGAATGATGATAAAAGAAGAGCAGAATGGAAGAAATAAATATTCATGAGGGAAACAATTTTAAGGAACAGCACAGGTCGGCTTGAATAATTTTATTTTTATTCTTAAATTTAATTTTCAATTTTTTTTTATTTATTTATTTATTTATTTTTTTAAATTAATATCATTTATTTAATGGAAATTTAAAAAAAAAAAAAATTAATCTAGGATTAAAACCTATAGAATAAGAGGGATTAATACTAAAATCGAAAGACAGAACTAAACTATATTAATATCTATATTAATATCTATATTAAAATTAATATCTATATAACTTAATATCTATATTAATATTAATATCTAAACTATATTAATATCTATATTAATATCTAAACTATATTAATATCTATATAACTTAATATCTATATTAATATCTAAACTATATTAATATCTATATATAAATATAAATTAATTAATATATGAACCAGATTATATTAATAATTATAAATAATTAATATTTATAATTAATTAATATAATAATTGATATATTAATTAATCATTATGAAGGGATTAATATATTAAAGAATTCTAATGATAATAATTTTAATAATGAAATAAATAAAAAGTACTGGCCAATAATAATAGAAAAGGAAAGGAAGGGAAAAAACTAACCTGCTTGAAGGCTTACCTGGGGAAGGGTTGACGCTTTTTGATTTCACTGATCAGGGGAAGCCAGCTTCCGCTAATCTCCAAACCGTTGTCTCTGTTCAGATTACAAGGGTGCTTCAAAATTTCGAGGGCTTCTCTGATTTTCCGTCTCTGATGCTGCTCTTCTCTTGCGATAATTGATGCGCCTTCCAAGCAGATGTGGTGCTTAGTCTTCGAGGAGTGTTCTGCCAAGGCTGAGGTACGAGATCTTCCATTCCTGATGTCAGCGCCATGTTCCTTGAGTCTTGTCTGGAGGGAGCGACCAGTTTCACCTATGTAACTTTTTCCACAAGAACAGTCTATTTTATAGACTCCTTTAAGCTGTTGCTTGTCAATATCATCCTTAACAGATTTCAAACTTTGTCTGATAGTACCAGGAGCTGAGAATTGGGTTATAATGTTTTTCTTTATTAGGATTTTAGCCATTTTATCTGTAACCCCATGGATATAAGGAAGAAAAACCTTACCACATTGAGGTTGATCCTGATCATTAGGCTTGGGAGATGACAACCTCTTTTCAGCTTTCTCTATGGCTTTTTTAATCTCATGATCTTTGTAGCCTATATTTTTAAAAGTTAAAACCAAATGCCTCTTCTCTTCGCTTATATGCTCTGAGTCAGAAATTCGAAGGGCTCTAATGGCAAGAGTGTTCAGAACGCCAAGCTTTTGGGCTGGGTGATGGTGGGAGTCCGCATGGAGGTAACTTTCTGTGTGGGTTGTCTTCCTGAAAACCTTATGGCCCAAAGAGCCATCCTCTTTTCTGATGATAAGAATGTCCAAGAAAGGGATGCTCATGTTTTCTTCAAGCTCCATTGTGAATTTTATATCAGGGGAGATGGAGTTAAGATGAATGAAAAATTTTTCGAGTTCTGCTTTACCATGGGTCCATTTTATATTGGTGTCATCGACAAAACGCTTCCACCAAGCTGGCTTTAAAGGATAAGATTCCAAGGCCTTCTTCTCAAAATATTCCATGTATAAGTTGGCCACGATTGGCGAGAGGGGTGATCCCATTGCTACACCGGATGTCTGTTCATAAAATGTTCCTTAGAAGGTGAACACCATCGATCTTAAGCAGACTTCAGCCAGTTTTGCAGTCTCTGGATCAGTAACATCCCTTATAGCTTGAATGGCTTCATCAAGAGGAATCTTTGTGAATAAGGAAACCACGTCAAAGCTCACAAGGATGTCATCCCTTTCCATGTTTTCATTTTTAATAAGATTCACAAAGTCCTACGAATCTTTGATGAAGGAATCAGTACTTCCAACCAGGGGCTTTAGAATTTTGGCGACATATTTAGCAAGCTCATAGGTTGGGGAACCAATAGTATTAACTATCGGTCTAAGGGAGACCCCTTCCTTATGGATCTTGGGTAATCCATAGATTCTAGGGATGGTTTCACAAGAGGGGGTTAATTTCTTTTTCAATTTTTCATCAAGGTTGGAATCTAAGATAATCTTCTTTACATCCTTCATGATTTTGGGAATGGGATTACTGTCCAACTTCTTATAACTACCACATTTTAGGTGATCATTCATTTTCATAACATAGTCTTCTTTATCCAAGATAACCGCTGCTCCTCCTTTATCTGCTTTAAGAACTACTATCTTGTCATTATTCCGCAAGGACCTGAAAGCTTTTTGCTCTTCCTTACTCAAGTTGCTTTTGGGAGCTTTGGCTTTTCTCATGATGAGAGAAAACTCTTGCCTTAATGTTTCTTTGTCTTCAAGAGGGAGGTTGCTAATCCCATCTTCAATGCTACAGATCATCTTTTCAATGGGGAGGCTTTTAGGGGCCATTGCAAACCCCATACCCTTGCTGAGAACATTAACGGCCACCGGGTCAAGATCCTCTGAAGACAGGTTTACAACTTTTCTTTTTGATATTGACTCACGTGAGTTTTCTGAAGACTTCTCTGGATTATTAGCACGGTGGTTGATACTAATGTAATTTAAAGATTCTGCGCAGTTTCCAGGGAAATCTGTGCAGTCCCCCTTGCCTTCACTGCCTGAATTACCTGCGCTGCTTGATTTCGCCCTGTCCAATGAATTCTTATTATTTGTGCCGATATTAATCAACGTATCTGCGCTTTCACTAATCACCTCTGCGTTTTCACTAATCACCTCTGCGTTTTCATTTCCACCAACACTATTTTTATTCGAATTAATCTGATCATTAATCCGGAAGCCAATACATGATTCTGCATATTTTCCAGGTTCATCTGCGCAGTCTTCTGCACAGTCTTCAAGGCTTTTTCTGCTTGATTCAGCGTTGTTTGACATAAGTCCGCAGTCTTTTAGGTTAACAGCGATTGAATCTGCGTGGTATATCACGTTCGTTGCTGTAGCACCTGCGTAACTGGGGTTTACATCATTTAATTTACCGCAGCAGTCACCATTTTTGCTGGTTTTGCCACTGATTTGGATCGAACTTGGATCACCGCGTAACCAATCTCGACTTATATTGCTTGCGCATTCTTCAGAGTTTTCTATTAAATCTGAAACAGGAAGCGCTTCGATGTTAATATTTCTTGCGACCTTCCTAACGCTAATATCCTTACTGCTTCCATTCATTAGATTATTACTACGATCACCAACGCAGTTTTCAATTGAATTAGCACTGATGTTTTTTGCAGAGCTATTGGCGTGTTCCATATTGTTGAAAATCACCTGAGAATTTAAAAGCTTGGTTAGCTTCTTGTGCTGTCTTGCCTGAGCAGTCTGCCCCTCCTTTTCTGCTTTCAATGCAGTCCTACCATCAATAATGGCCCATAGATTTTTATCAATGCTGTTGGCAAGTTTAAGGTGGGATGAGAGGGCCAAACGACCAAGATATTCCAGGGAGGCTCTAACTCTTCTGATTTCTGACCGGATTAGAGAGAAGCTAAGATGGAGAAACGCCTTACTGTTGTATTTGTTATGCAATTTATGTTTAACCTGTGCAAATGGAGGAATGAGATTACTGCGCAAATGAACCTGGAAAATACGCAGAATCATGTATTGGCTTCCGGATTAATGATCAGATTAATTCGAATAAAAATAGTGTTGGTGGAAATGAAAACGCAGAGGTGATTAGTGAAAACGCAGAGGTGATTAGTGAAAGCGCAGATACGTTGATTAATATCGGCACAAATAATAAGAATTCATTGGACAGGGCGAAATCAAGCAGCGCAGGTAATTCAGGCAGTGAAAGCAAGGGGGACTGCGCAGATTTCCCTGGAAACTGCACAGAATCTTTAAATTACATTAGTATCAACCACCGTGCTAATAATCCAGAGAAGTCTTCAGAAAACTCACGTGAGTCAATATCAAAAAGAAAAGTTGTAAACCTGTCTTCAGAGGATCTTGACCCGGTGGCCGTTAATGTTCTCAACAAGGGTATGGGGTTTGCAATGGCCCCTAAAAGCCTCCCCATTGAAAAGATGATCTGTAGCATTGAAGATGGAATTAGCAACCTCCCTCTTGAAGACAAAGAAACATTAAGGCAAGAGTTTTCTCTCATCATGAGAAAAGCCAAAGCTCCCAAAAGCAACTTGAGTAAGGAAGAGCAAAAAGCTTTCAGGTCCTTGCGGAATAATGACAAGATAGTAGTTCTTAAAGCAGATAAAGGAGGAGAAGCGGTTATCTTGGATAAAGAAGACTATGTTATGAAAATGAATGATCACCTAAAATGTGGCAGTTATAAGAAGTTGGACAGTAATCCCATTCCCAAAATCATGAAGGATGTAAAGAAGATTATCTCAGATTCCAACCTTGACGAAAAATTGAAAAAGAAATTAACCCCCTCTTGTGAAACCATCCCTAGAATCTATGGATTACCCAAGATCCATAAGGAAGGGGTCCCCCTTAGACCGATAGTTAATACTATTGGTTCCCCAACCTATGAGCTTGCTAAATATGTCGCCAAAATTCTAAAGCCCCTGGTTGGAAGTACTGATTCCTTCATCAAAGATTCGCAGGACTTTGTGAATCTTATTAAAAATGAAAAGATGGAAAGGGATGACATCCTTGTGAGCTTTGACGTGGTTTCCTTATTCACAAAGATTCCTCTTGATGAAGCCATTCAAGTTATAAGGGATGTTACTGATCCAGAGACTGCAAAACTGGCTGAAGTCTGCTTAAGATCGACGGTGTTCACCTTCCAAGGAACATTTTATGAACAGACATCTGGTGTAGCAATGGGATCACCCCTCTCGCCAATCGTGGCCAACTTATACATGGAATATTTTGAGAAGAAGGCCTTGGAATCTTATCCTTTAAAGCCAGCTTGGTGGAAGCATTTTGTCGATGACACCAATATAAAATGGACCCATGGTAAAGCAGAACTCGAAAAAATTTTCATTCATCTTAACTCCATCTCCCCTGATATAAAATTCACAATGGAGCTTGAAGAAAACATGAGCATCCCTTTCTTGGACATTCTTATCATCAGAAAAGAGGATGGCTCTTTGGGCCATAAGGTTTTCAGGAAGACAACCCACACAGAAAGTTACCTCCATGCGGACTCCCACCATCACCCAGCCCAAAAGCTTGGCATTCTGAACACTCTTGCCATTAGAGCCCTTCGAATTTCTGACTCAGAGCATATAAGCGAAGAGAAGAGGCATTTGGTTTTAACTTTTAAAAATATAGGCTACAAAGATCATGAGATTAAAAAAGCCATAGAGAAAGCTGAAAAGAGGTTGTCATCTCCCAAGCCTAATGATCAGGATCAACCTCAATGTGGTAAGGTTTTTCTTCCTTATATCCATGGGGTTACAGATAAAATGGCTAAAATCCTAAGAAAGAAAAACATTATAACCCAATTCTCAGCTCCTGGTACTATCAGACAAAGTTTGAAATCTGTTAAGGATGATATTGACAAGCAGCAGCTTAAAGGAGTCTATAAAATAGACTGTTCTTGTGGAAAAAGTTACATAGGTGAAACTGGTCGCTCCCTCCAGACAAGACTCAAGGAACATGGCGTTGACATCAGGAATGGAAGATCTCGTACCTCAGCCTTGGCAGAACACTCCTCGAAGACTAAGCACCACATCTGCTTGGAAGGCGAATCAATTATCGCAAGAGAAGAGCAGCATCAGAGACAGAAAATCAGAGAAGCCCTCGAAATTTTGAAGCACCCTTGTAATCTGAACAGAGACAACGGTTTGGAGATTAGCAGAAGCTGGCTTCCCCTGATCAGTGAAATCAAAAAGCGTCAACCCTTCCCCAGGTAAGCCTTCAAGCAGGTTAGTTTTTTCCCTTCCTTTCCTTTTCTATTATTATTGGCCAGTACTTTTATTTATTTCATTATTAAAATTATTATCATTAGAATTCTTTAATATATTAATCCCTTCATAATGATTAATTAATATATCAATTATTATATTAATTAATTATAAATATTAATTATTTATAATTATTAATATAATCTGGTTCATATATTAATTTAATTTATATATAGATATTATATATTAATTATAATAGTATATATAGTTAAATTAATATAGATATTAATATAAGTATTAAGTTATATAGATATTAATATATATATTAAGTTATATAGTTATTAACATAGTTTAGATATTAATATAGATATTAATATAGATATTAAGTTGTATAGATATTAATATTAATATAGATATTAAGTTATATAGATATTAATATAGTTTAGTTCTGTCTTTCGATTTTAGTATTAATCCCTCTTATTCTATAGGTTTTAATCCTAGATTAAAAAAAATTTAAAAAATTTCCATTAAATAAAAAAAAAAAAAAATTGAAAATTAAATTTAAGAATAAAAATAAAATTATTCAAGCCGACCTGTGTTGTTCCTTAAAATTGTTTCCCTCATGAATATTTATTTCTTCCATTCTGCTCTTCTTTTATCATCATTCTCATAACCCTGATGATGGATCCCATTTGGGATTTGAAACGTTGGTGTAAAAATACGCGTACTGTGGATTCTCTGGTTGAAGATTCAAAAAGTACAAACCACAGATCTCTTAAATCCAAGGGCTTTCTTGCTGAGAGGATGACGCTGGGTCATAATAATTGGATGTAATCCTCTTTGCTATTCTTGATTATTAATAAAGCTATTCAAGTTTTCCTCCACATTCTTGTATGATTTATGATATATGCATTTGAGTGGTCAATATATATCTGGTCCTATATTGTTTATGATAGTAGATCTCTGTTCTTGGATAGTATTATACTGCTTTGATTCCACAGATGTTCTTTGAAGCTGGGTAGACGAGGAAGCGAGTGGCAAAGACATATCAGAAGGGAGAGGAATCAAGCAAGGGACCAAGCGCAAGACAGAGGTTTGTCTCCTTTATTCCCCTCTTATCTACTTCTCATAAAGGAAAACGAAAGTGGTTTTAGTTTGTTTGTTTCTAAGGTAGCTACTAGCCTTAGTGGGACTAGCAGCTCTGCATAGACACTAGATTTCCGATAGCAAAATGGTGACTCCACTGGGGAGCGAATAGATTGTTTTTTTGTCTATATTTATTTGCTTTATAAACTTACAGACGGAGCCTGAAGTCAAGCCAGCTAGCCTTCAAACTACATTTGCTATGCAAGTGCAAAGTAGATCAATGCTGCTTTAGTCTATCTCCGGGTTTTGTTTATAAACTGAACAATTGATTTGCAAGCTCTCTAATTTCCCTCGTGGTGGCTCTAGTAACCTCCTTAGATATACACCTGTGATTTATTTACTGATTACCACTTGCTCGGCCAAAATCCCTGAACTGTGCTGCAAACTGTGATCAAGAACTAGATCAAAAGTCTCGCACTATACCATCGCACCCTCTCTTCAAGGATATCAGTATGCATCGCACTTCCCGTGTGCTGTAGGTGGGATGCATACTGGAATCCTTGTGTAACAGGTGCGCTGATCAGAAAGGGCTAATTTTACCTCCAGACTTTTGTTTTTTCACTCTTTTCAGCTCTATTCAGGAGTTTTGTTGTCTGTAGTCAGTATACCTCTGTTACAAACCCCCTTCATTGCCATTATTCCGCCTCCATTGTGCAAAGAACTGTAAATTTTTTTTATGTATTGTGAGCCATTTTCAGTTCTCTTTTACAAAGAAGTAGCGTAATTGAACTGTCTTTTCTTGATTTGGAAGTGTCGCAAGTGTCGTTTTCAGTCATAGAAGAGAATGTGATTGTTCTTGATAGTCGATTACACTATTACTCTTGTATTTGATTTGGATTAGTAGTTTTTTAAGTGTCGAAAGCAAGTTTTCAATTCCAAATAACAAAGTGTCGTCGTTGTCTTCATTTTGTCTTGAAAAGAAACTTGTTAGTAATGTCGCTTTGAAAAATAATTCAGATTTGCGCTTAGCTTTCTTTCTATCATTCACACATTAAGAAGGCTGAAAACAAATACATGCATGTGCATTCGCATTTAGACTGTTTTTTGGTTTGATTTAGGACAGTTCATATAGTGTGTGCTCTCTGCTCTATGTTGAAAGAATATCGTCTGTCTTTCCTTAGTAGCTAGGATTTTCATTGCAAAAAGAAGATTAAACGATTGTTTGTCATCTTAGATTGCATTTTAGGAATTGTATATCTACATCACGCAGTGAACCTGAAAGGAAAATTTCTTAAGCAAGATCAACTGTAAAATAAATTTAATGAATCTAAAACCGCTTTGGAACCTAACGCACAACATTTAGAAGTCTAGGCTAGAAACGTATTCCGGCATCGTAAAGCCTGGTAACTGTTGTTTTCATTGTTTTTTGGGTGATTCCTCCACTTTGAGACGATAAGTGCCAGTACGGACTTTTGCTCCCACATACCGTCGAGTATATATTGGGAGACCACAATAGGCTTTATCCTTTATCCATAGGATGCTGTGTCTGCCGCCCTATCGATCGCAATGCACTGAACACAGTATTCGGGAAGATTGATTGTCGTACCGTAAAAAGTATTCTGCAGTTTTGCGATTGGTTTGGTAATCCCTCTGTCTAGATTTCCAGAGTAGTCTCTTTCATTCCTTTTTAGACTCCTTAAAGGAAAATGTCCATCTGAGCACTTGTCACTTCAAGCTCATTAAAAATCGAAGGCGACTAGAGTCATATTTTCTTTTTTCTTGACTCTTAAAAATTGAAAAAACAAGTTGTGTCAAAGCGTCTAAAATTTATTTTAATCGGAATAAACATCACCTTCCCTACGGTGGTCTTAGGTTGAGAAAAATGGAGTCCACCAACCAAGGATTTCCCCTTGGAGGAAATCCTAGTCCTTTCTCCTCTTGGGGAGATGTTGGTGCACCCCATATGGCCACATTGTCGCTTCCAGGATTGACAATTGGCTTGCCTGTATGGCTCTTCTCGACCTCTGTCGTTCAAAACACCGTGATTCCTGAACAATCAAGTCAGAAACTAAATGATACCAGGGTTACCCCCCAACCTTCTACTTCGTCCAATTCTCTCTCTCCTCCTTCCTCTCCGCTTGATGAAGCTGGTAAAGCCAAAAATCAAGTAATTGAGAAGAAGAAGAAGGAGCCGAAGGTGAAAAGGGGCAACCAGGCATCGTCTAGCGAAAATCCACACACTGCACCGTCCAGGCCTAAATCGCCATGTGTCATTTGCAAAGGAGACCACTATCATCGAGATTGTCCTTGCATCCCTCGGATCCTAAGGGACTGGTCTCCTCATTTGCACAATCTGGTGTCATCAACCTCTCACGATCATGTTGAGAATACACCGTCAACTAGTGAAAGTGAAGCCCCTCGACAAAAAGGAAAATGTAAATTTCCTTGTAAACTGTGTGAAGGTGATCACGCTGTCCACCGTTGTCCCTTCTTAGATGAGGCTAAAATAGTTTTGGACGACCATCTGGTTTCACCGTTACGGCTTCCTCCTGGATATAAGAAACTCTTGCCGTGTCCGTCACTAGTTGAAAATCCGGCTGACACGCCATTGTGGTCAACTGAAGCATCTATCATGGAAGATGAACCCTCTCAATCCACACCAGACGAAATTCAAAAGGTCGAGGTGGCAGTTGACCCGATCTTGCCTTCAGAAGGTCCATCTTCAGATGATACAGTCACCGGAGAGAATAAGAACAACACTGTTCAAATTCTCTTCATAAGCACAGACTCCGATGAACATGGGGGTAGTCTACCTGTTCCTTTACCGTAGGAAGGAAGTTCATTAGAGTCATATCCGGCCGTCTATTCGGTCCCACCTCCAAGCAACCTAGTTGTTTCCTTCGATTGGAATCTACTAGGGAGACCCCATTTACCGGCTAGTGTACCATTTCGAATCATTGCTCAAATATATAGAATGGTTATGGTTGGTACCATCATAGATGAAGGGGATTTTGTGAGTATCCTTTCCTCAACTGCTTGGAAAGCGCTTGGTTCACCATCGCTTTTGCCTGAAATGAGAAATCTAACAGGCTTTGACAAAGGAACCAGTCGACCGTTAGGGATCCTTCTCAATGTGCCGATAACATTGAGAAGGAAAACCATTCACATGAACGTAATGGTAGTCCAAGGACCCCTGGATTATAATCTACTCCTTGGATGCGACTATATTTGGGAGCCATTGTCTCCTCACTCTTTAGAGTAATGTGTTTTCCGCATGAAGGAAGAATGGTCAAGCTCGTAGACCAGCTTTCATTCCCCAGTTCCACTGAAACCCAGGGGGCATGCACCCTAGTATGTTTCGACAAGAAAACCTTGGGTATAGGGTAGGTTTCCGCGAAGGATATATGACTAGTTTATGAGATTAGACTGGAATAAGATTCCTTCGTCAAAGTTATGTGAGTGGAGCCAGTTGCGCCACTCACCTTTGTTTATTTCGGTAGACATCACCGAGGAAGTGTTTTGTCCGTAGTACGGATAGAACAATCTTTGGTAACTTGGAAATTTTTCGCTATACCCTGGGGCATGCAAACCTTTTGGTGTGCAAGCGAAGAGCGACCATTTATTTTTTAAATTTGTAGGTCCTCTAACCCTTTAAACTCGTAGGATTGGTCGTTTCCTAACTTGCATAAATAAAGGATGCGGGGCAAAGCTTTGAAAAAATGCCATTTTAAATGAGACATCCTTATTATACGATTGGATCGAACAGTTTTAACGCGAAATTTAATCTCGTTAAAAAATAAACATAAGCAATGAGCAAACATTCCCCCAGAGTTTAAGCTCATTAAAAAATGAACCAATTTCCGGTAAATAACCATCGTGAATGCATTATCATCAGCCTTTGAAGCCTTGGTTGTGTTCTCATCATCACCTCCATTCTGTATTGGCCGATCATTCACCTCCATTTGATTATTTACCCCTTTTGAGGAACAGATACAAAGAGTGATCCTGTTAGCCATCCTTGTGACACTGTCGTGATTGGAAAATTCCAAACCTTACCTGGAATTAGCTGCTACCCGAATTTATCACTTGTTCCTCAAAAAATGAGTCTCCTTTAAGCTCTTTTCATCTGACTCGTAAAATATGAAAAGATTGACGAGAAATTGGCCTCTCCTGCTCGTTAAAGTGACCGAAAGTGCTATCCCTCCTTTAGATTTTAATCTTTTTGGACCTGAGGGATTATTACACAAAAAGATCGAGCGCTTATTTTGTTCGGCTCGTTAAAATTACCGAAAATTCATCCCTTTTGTATTATTTTATACTTTTTCAGACTTAAGGGATTATATGACGAAAAAGGATTATTAGATTTTTCTTTACATCCCTTTTCAGACTCTCTAAAATTGAAAAGTACCAAGTTATCTTTGTCGTTAAACTCATTAAAACCAAATAGCGACAAACTTGTCCATACAGACAAGAACGAGTTTCACTATCGCTAGGCTCGTTAAAACATAGCGATGGGTTTGTCCGAAGGGAAAATTATAGAACAAGCATATGTTATCCTCAAGCTTGACAAAAATAAAGAGGTACTGGTCAGCAATGACTGGGGAAGAATTGGGAAGAAAACTTGAAGAAACTTTATTGGTAGCAAGTCGCTCTTGAACATGACACTTTCACTCCGCATCCGAGTCGGGTTGGGTTGTTTCGTTCATTGGTCATATCACCATTGGTCCATCACACCATCCATATTTGGGGTTAACGCTACCAATCCATCATGTCAGTGTTGCCGATATGTTCAAGAGAATTCGCTCAGAGAATTCACTTGTGTCTCATCCACTGCAATACATTTACTCTCCATTCTTTCATGACCGCCACCCTGAACCTTATGTCATCAAAACGTTTTCACCTCCATTAAAATCATTTGCTCCGTTCCGTGTCATTGATGTGGGATTCACTAAGGCCCTCCTATGACGGATCGCTTCTTGTCAACATCAGCTCATTATCCAGGAAGTCGATCTAGGAACAACCCTTTCAGTACTTTGAAGCTTGCATGCCTCAATGGCAAGTTTCTCACTTTCGGTGATAGGTTTACATCAATGGCCTTCGGCCGAAATATTTTGCGTGGTGTTTGACGCCAAGTCCCTTATTCACACCAAGTGAATTGTACTGTAGTACCTTGAGGGTCATCATCATTATCGGTGATTCCTCTCGCACCTGTTAACATCTTACATCATTGGCTGGTAATCAGGCGATGTCTTTCCATGTTCGACTCCAGAACATCTCTCACATGGATCGACTTGTACTTTGAGTGAAGATCGAACGAGATTGAAGACCCCGGATCTAGTTTCATCCATCCGGGCTGCGATATATATTCAGGAAAATAATGACATCAAATGTACATCATTACTGCATAGATAATCATCCAATCCAAGGGATGATGGCTCTACCAGAATCATCAGTTTGCACTCAGACAATTGTCTGTCTTATGTACATGAAAATGAATTTATAAAGCTGAGCATGGGAATGCCCACCTCAGCTAGATCATGAAAATGTTATGAAGATAATGTGTTGTATTGTATCTTATTACAGGTCGCCTTCCAGCTCGAAAAAACTTTGGATCCTCATGATAAAGAATTTCACCCGACATCAAAATATTAACGACCTAATGCTTTAGGGGGCAACTGTTATAGACATTTTTGGGCACTGCAACCCCAATCATAAATGTCCATAAACCAAGGGATCTTAAGTCCCTAAAAGTGTTGTTCCAACCCCTAAAAGAACAAGGTCAGCTGATTACATCATCTCCCAGAAGTTCTCCATGAAAACCTGCTCATAACTGCTCAGAACTAGACCATCTCACCTGCTCCATGGTAAAATTACGTTGCATCCTACCTAAATGCACATGGGAGGTGTGATGCATACTCAAAAACCCTTCTATGGAGTGCGATGGGCGAGAGTGGACAAATGGCAGGGTCAATCTGTGAGGTGGAGAATCATGGAATCTTCCAGAAACTTCTCCTGTGACACTTGCCTCTCTGCATTCGCCCAGGGATGAGTAAGAGATCATCAATCTCCAAGTGGAATCAAGAACTATCAGAGAGAGGGCACTAGTCAAATCTCTAAAGCTGACTCACCCCCCTTGCAAACATCTATATATGGATCCCTCATCCCAGAGATCCAGAGGCTGGAATTTTGTATCTTGTAAGGAAGTGTTGTTGGTTTCTTGGTGTAACATCATAGTGTTGGGTGATCTAAGCTTTTCATGAGGTGAAGAAGGGCTTTCTTGCTGAGAGGATGACGTTGGGTCAGAACAATTGGTTGTAATCCTCTTTGCTATTCTTGATTATTAATAAAGTTATTCAAGTTTTCCTCCACATTCTTGTATGATTAATGATATATGCATTTTTGTGGTCAATATATATCTGGTCCTATATTGTTTATGATAGTAGATCTCTGTTCTTGGATAGTATTATGTTGCTTTGATTCCACAGGTGCTCGTTGAATCTGGGTAAACGAGGAAGCGAGTGGCAAAGATCTATCAGAAGGGAGAGGAATCAAGCAAGGGACCAAGTGCAAGACAGAGGTTGGTCTCCTTTATTGCCCTCTTATCTACTTCTCATAAAGGAAAATGAAAGTGGTTTTAGTTTGTTTGTTTCTAAGGTAGCTACCAGCCTTAGTGGGACTAGCAGCTCTGCATAGACACTAGATTTCCCGATAACACTTCTTACTAAATAAATTAGTCAGGCAGACTCAATCTCCTTATACCATTAGTTTAACTTCAGATCTAGTAAGACATCATTGACAAACATCAGGACTGATCAGATAGATCAATAATTTCTGAACAACAAGCCCTTCCTCTACATACTCTGCTTGTAAGTCTCTAATCTGCATGTATACGCTCCTTCACCGAGGTGAAACTATGTGTAGATCTGAAAATAATGACTTATAACTTCACAACCTTTCAAGAGTTCATATATACGTAGTGTTATCACTCCTCTGGATCTCCAAGGCCGAGGAAGAGTCCAGCTAAGGTAACCATAGAACAATATTTTGACTTGGTAGCTAGCCCTACTAGGCTAGAGAGGGCTCTCTCCAAAGGATCACAACCAAGATGGCTAGATATATTATGAGTCTAGGCTATATATAAAGTGTAGAGGGTTGTTTTATTTGATTTTGATTGGGGTAGTCACTGGATGAGTGAATTAAGTCAGAGAGTGAACTAGGTCAGGGAAAAAAGAATCAGAATTGTAGACATCTGGTGGGGCAAGGTAATAAAGTTACTTTAATACTTTATAGTATAGTGATGAAATGTTTTAGACTAGTGAGGTGCTAAAAAGAGTATGAAAACCATGAATTCCTTTTAAACGGAAGAAATGAAACAATTTATGATGATTTTCCCAAAACAGAGCATAGAAGATGAAGTTTGCTTATCACACCTTGAAAATCAAACATATTTAAAGTGAAGTGGGTCATGAAAGGTATAAAACATTCACACATATGTAACTGAAGAGGAAACAATATCAAAATACCATGCCACAGGAATCCCACCAAAATAGTCGCAACTCATCCAATATATTTCATTCCAGAGTCTAAAACACTAATACAACATCCAATAGAGTCCAACCTATATAGTGACTGAAAAATTACATGATATAGGCCTCAAAACAAACTCCTCCTAGCCTGAGGGGTTGAATCCATGAGAGGAGGAGCAGTTCCACCAAAATTTGAACTGATAGCTAGAGTGTAGGGTGGTCAAAGTGACTCATCCCTAATTACAATGAACTGATTCATTACACCTCATAGAGTCTATTTACCTAGTTTATTTACCTCAAGTAATAGTAAAAATAACATAATTAAATTTACATGATCAATTGCATCAGTAAAAAGTTGATTTCCCAAGAGGAAAATCCAATCTGGAGAAAAATAGTGAAAAATTAGACAACTGATCAAACACATAGAACCATCTTCAAGCCCATGTTTTCCTCCCTTCTCAGTGTCCAAATTGAGTCCATGATATCTCTGTGTAAATTTTAGCCTGTCTAGTCTCTCAATATTCCTTTATATTTCAAAATAGACCTGATTTGACCCTCCAAAACTTCATTCTCCCAAGACTAGTCAAAATGTGCAGGATGAGGGTGAAAAAATAAAGACTGATCTTGTAGGAAACTTTTGGAGCTCTTCCTCAACTCCAAATTGAATTCCCGATATATCATTAGAAATATATTTATGTCTAGTAATCATTTGACTCGTCAAGAAAGTCATGTGGAGACTCTAGCTAGGAGACAAAATGATTTTCCCAAGGTCACTTGAGAAGTGCAACAACTCTCTTGTAGCAATGGTAGTTTTGACATTACTCCCAAAACATAAAACATGTGTAACACCTGAAAAAGGTTTTTGTTCTTCACCTATGATGGAAAAACACCTCTCTCACGTTTGTAAAGTTCATCTCAGTTTGGTCATAAACATACTTTGAAGAAAAATTAGCCTTATGTGTGGCAAATGATTTGTCTGTTGGAATGACTTCTTGAAAAATGATGGAGACATGATGTTTATGAAGTGGAGTGGCCTCATACTTTCTTATATGACCTCCCTTAGGCCTCCTCTACTCATATGTCTCTGATTCCATAGCCAACCCTAGCTTAGTGGGAGAGGAAATTAGGGTTTAGTGTAGGCAAAACTGGGGATTTGGGAAATTTATAAGAATGAAGGGAAATAAAGGGGATCGGAGGCTTCTAAATTCTTAGGAAAAAATCGGGAGGTAAGGAGGGATGTTAGGAAGTAAAGGAAATTGGAATTTTAAGGATTGAGTGAGGGGAAGGGTTCCAAAAGGGCGAAACACAGGCCTAGTCTAGAAAAGTGTCAAAAGCGTAGCAATAAGCTAGGGTTTGTAGAAAAATGATGATTTTGATGGATAGGAGTGATGGGAAGTGTTTAGGAAGGTATATTAAGGATAAGGGAAGGTGTAAGAGCATCAAGATACAATTTTTGTTGATGATTTAACCATGGAGGTCATGAAACCAAGAAAAATGTCCTCAAAACCCTGGGAGAAGGAAATGAGAGGAATGGGCATGGGAAAAGGTCAAGGGAGGTAGATGGAGCATAGGTGAGTGAGCTTTTTTTACTAGGACTACCATTAGTGAGTAAATTTTTGAATGAGGACCTAAGTGGAATGACAAAAATTTCTGAGCGAGACCCTAATATGAATATGAAAAGAGGAGTTTTGATCACTGATGGCAGTATGAAAATACTGACACTAACACCCAGATCATAGCATTTGAAGGATAAAACATGCATTAGCACTCAGATCTAGCCTATCCATTATCAATTCATACAATGATAAGTCATTTCAGGTCTCATTATCCTGATCCAACATTGTATCCAAGGGTGCACAAGATGTTTCATATCTATATCATAACCATAGCCCTTACAACACAAAATATACTTCAAATAGAAGTATTCATGAAAAACATTTTCACTTGCCTCACTAGCCCTTTGATTTTCTCCTCCTTATATACTTAGAGCCTTTGTCAATACCATGGACCAAAACAACACTTAGAACCGATGGTATTCTTAGACGGGATCAAGTAACCATTATTCCACTCTATATTGTGGGTTAATACCATGGTATGGACCCTCGGTATTCTTTAACCTTAATTTTCCATCCCATACACACTTTTCATTTTGTGAAACTTCATGCATACGTATACGCGCCTTTTATTATGTGTACCCGCATGTATACACGACTTGGACTAGGTTAAACAGCATGTATAACTTAAAACATTCTCTTTCCTCAATTTCTTGATTATGTTCTATAATCCTTAGTTCTGTCATCCTATTCTTCTGTGCCATTACATTGTTACCTATTCTTCTGTGCCATTACTATGTTACCTCTGAATTGACCTATTACAATGTGAGTTTCCATCATACATCAGTTTATCATTTCTGAACTCACCTGTGGATAAATTTGTTTATCATATATGTGAGTTTCCATCAAGGACAACACATGTACCATAATTCCAATGAGTTGTGTAGTGATTTTTCATTGTGAAGCATTATAGAAAAACTACCCAAAATTAAAATCTTTGAATATAGTTCATCTCACATAAATAACATATTTACCATAGGTTACTTCCCACCATAATTTAAGCAAGTATTTGCATGAAAAATGGATAAGAACAAGAGGTGAATAAATATATTTATAAGGAGATAATTTCTCACCATTATTTATGTGTTTGTTAGAACTTTAATAAGTAGGAGTAAAAATGTAAATGTTCTTACTAGTGATTACTACCCACCAAAATTTATGCAAATCATTGCCCTCAATATGTAATTAATTTTTCCACTTAATATATCAATTTGCAATTTTATGAAATAATAATTTCCACTTGAATGGCAGGGACTAAGCGGCCATGCAACAATTGTTTTAGTTGTCATTTATATTAGACAGGGAAGTCACAATTATTAGCACATATCAATTTGCAATTTTTATGAAAGCATAATTTCCAATTGAGTGGTGGGGACTAACTGACCATGCAACACTTCTTAATATATTTTAACTTGACAAAGTTTAATTTAAGATTTTTATTTTTTTTAAATATGTCATTAATTTGTTTTAGATGATATCTTAATTTTAATTTTAAAATGTTTAGGTTAAGATTAAGTCATTTAAAACTTTAATGTATTATATCTTAACAAGCCTATATCCATCTTAAATTTGGATCTATCAACCACGGGCAGGGATCAAACCTCTTTTCAGTATAAAATAGGTTTTCATCTCAAGAGATTTGATCCCTCTGATCGTTTGGTAGATCTAGAGTTAAGATGGATATAGGATAGTTAATTATAATTATAATTATTAATTTTATGTTTTTTTTTTAGTTTTTGTTTCATGTAATTTGACTTAGTCAAAATTTTAAATAGGACATTACATTACAACATCTCTACCATATTTGGCAAGAGCAAAACTCTCGGCACAATAAATAAATTGGTTCCACGTTAAAAAGTAGTTATTTTCAAAGCTTTTTAAGTTCACAATAATTTTTTTGTAAATTTAAAAACTTTGTATTGACATAAAAATGTTGGTATTACATAGATGAAAATATTGGGACTATCAGAAGACCACTGTTAACTTCCAAAGTAACTGGGTGATTCAAATTTTAAACTAAGCTCCATTTACTAAAAGATACAAAATATAATAGCACCTCCAGCTGGTCATTCAAGCCTAACAATTAGATTGTTGATATAGTATTACAAAACATCTCAAAATATCATCCATAACTAGTAGAGATAATCATGATTAATCAAATAAATAGATAGGTGTAGGATCCTTGGCACTCTATCTAGGAGGAGCATCATTATCCGAGTGGCGCTATAAGTGTCCATCCATGTGAGCTAGTCTTGAATCAAGCCTATCCATAGTCAAGTGATGGTTATGTAACATCCTCTTAATGTCCTCTAGTGATGCAAATAAATTGTAGCATTATACCTGTTTATCCTTTAAAAGTAAGCGAGCAAAGTCTTCATCTGCTAGTGATGGGCCACAAATTTAGATATCGTTTCTTCCATACCCTAATATGCCTATGGTCTAGCACCCAACAAGAAATCTCATCCATGAGCTCTGTATTAGAGAAATATTGTCTCTCTGATCCCACTTGATTTTATAGCCTCCTAATTTCTCTCCTCGTCTCTAGAGGGATTGCATTGAAATATGTGGCAACATAGTCCTGAGAAGAGAGTCACACCCCTCATTTACCTAGCGTAAAACTATTGACACCATCACTTTTGCACTAACACATTTTCTTGGTGGCTTGGTGGACATGAGTGGATAACACTTAAAAACAAAATGACCACTACCAGGGAAGTGACAAGAGAAGAGCCCATATTGAACCCAATTAATGACTGAGACCAGCAAGACATCCACATTGTCATTGGAAATAAACCATAATGTAACATACTTATAAGGCCTATGTGCATGTACTCTATGACTGTTAAAAATCCCTAAGAGCCCATTAATTTCCAAGGCTAAAAGACAAATAGTAAAACTCAAACCCCACAATATACCCAACAAATGGTAATTGCACCAACTTGCATGATTTCTAGAGGGTGCAAGAAGGTTAACTTGCCACAGACTCAAAATTCAATTTCCTTTTCCCATAATTAATATAAACTCAATGTTCCCTCCCCATACTAGACCAAACCCTAGACTCAACAAGAGTATATAAACCACAACAAAATTAGAATTGACAAAGCCTGAACCCACATTGTTACACAAAATGCAGAGAATAATATTGTGAAGTTGAAGGGACAATACCAACTCACCAGTTTTCGAGAGCTCAATCCAAGGCCACTACTAACCTCCACAACCAAGCTCAAGAGAAACCAACTAGTTTTCTCCGCCGCAATTGAAATTCTTCCCTCTTCTCCATGTTAGGTCCCTATAATACTAGTGTATCCTCCTTATTGTTATTCTTAATGTAGCCCCCTTATTGTTATTGTTGTGCCCCATAGAAGCCCACTATTTTTATTGTTGTTCCATATTGATGGTTGAAAATGACCTCATTAACATGTGAGAGATAACACCCGGTTAGAGCTCCAACTAAGCCTTTCTCTGTTTGATGTAGTGGTTCTGACTGGTTCAATTGGGCCTAGTTACCCTCTCTCTTTCTCTCTGTTGGCTTATAGTATATCTATTATTTAATATAAAGAGAGAAATTAGATATTCCCTCTTGTTATGAACATGCAAGCAAGCGGATCCTTAAGTTGAATTTTTGGCTCATCCAAGCCACAACTAGGGATCCTATCTCGAATTTGAAAAGGATAACCATTTATCAATTCGAGAGCAGATGAACTAAGTAATCAAGGGAAGAGGGTTGTTTATAAAATGACTGAATTCATTATATCTTTTTCATTAATTAAAGAAGTAGTTAAGAGAAAAAAAAAAAGGAATGTATTTAAACAATAAATATTTACTGATTAGTACATTCCCATTTCAATGAATTCACATTATTTCTAATTATATTCTTCTCTTCATAAATGGGTCATATAGAACTTCAATAGCATAAAACATTTCGATATGACAATAGTGCTCAATATCAGAATCCAATACACCATTTAGAACATAAATTAACACCAATTAGAGAAATTTTGGCAATAGCAAATTAACTCACATTTCAAACAATAGTGCATTGAAATGAAAATTCATTAAAATCATACCAGAACCTCATGACAATTTTGCATTCCATGAGTATCTTCAGCTCTTTGAAGAAATTTCTTACAGTAGTCAAAAACAATCTTCTCTTTCAAATTCAAAATGTTCTCTCTCCATAATTCAACTCACAGTACATTACAAAAATGCAAATTCACAACAAGAAAAATACATAATTTTCCCCTAACACCTCATATGTGAAGTTTTCCTCTCACCTACATCTATCTCCTATACAATAGTGCTTTCAGAGCCTCTAGTTTCAGAGAAGAATAACCCCTTGCTAATTCTCAAAACTAATATTTAATAATTACAAGAATCTCCAACAATGGAGAACTGTTGAGAGTAGTTTTCAAAATCCTAAATTAGAGTTGTAAATTCCCCATTTTTTTCTCTATTTGTCTCTATCCATTGCTCCAAAGTATCTCATATCTAAACTTCTCCAACTAATCTCCTACTACAAACCAATCAAAAACAAAATAAATTAAATTAAATTACATAGTACAAATCAAAGAAACAAAAGAACTCTCAATATATTTCTAAATTAAAATAAATAGAATCCAAATAAACGTCCATGCTACGATTTCTTCAAATGGATCTAATTATATTTTTAGCAATGTTGGAAGATGAACTAGTGATAGGAGTTTATTACATAGTACAAATCAGAGAAAAAAACTCTCAATATATTTCTAAATTAAAATAAATAGAATCCAAATAAACGTTCATGCTACAATTTCTTCAAACGGATGTAATTATATTTTTAGCAATGTTGGCAGATGAATTAGTGATAGGAGTTTTCTCAAGCTAATGAAATTTTCTCAAATCAAATCGAGAAAAACCAATTGTTGTTGCAAATTCTTCACTTTGTCTTCTGTTGAATTTTTGGGTCATTAAACCTACTAAATTTATCATTCATAGATTATTCTCCTCTGTTTTGGCGTTATAACGAACTATTGTGAGCTTCATTTCGGCAAGTAAATCTTGCGACATGCCTCTCCAAAGATGAAGCGTCAAAATTACCAAAATTCTGGAAAAATGCATGCCTGCGCCAAAATTAAGAAATTTTAATTAAAAATTATAATTTAAACTAAATTAATAATTGTAATTAACTGTATAATTATAATTAAAAAATTAATTAATCACAAGTAATAAATTAATTAATTATATACCAATTAAATTAATTAATGAAATAAATTACAAATTAATTAAAAAATTAAATTATTAAAACAAATATTAATAAACTATTAAAATTGGGTGAGTAGGTTAAATGGGTGAGTAGCTTTTTGGGAGCTCTTTTTTAGTAGTCCCAAAATTAATGAGAAGGAGGTATTTATTGTATGTATGAAGTGGGAGACATAAGGAGGTTTGGAGGAAAAGAAATAGAAGTTACGAAATTGAAAGCCCAAAAATGGTGTGAGGTGAGGTGTGGTGAGGGAAGAGGTAGAATGATTTCGGAAGTTGGAGGTGATGGATTTTGGGATCAGGAGAATTTCAGAAGTTTTTATTTTTTTAAAACCTAAAATATCGAGGAAGAGGGAGGATAGATAAAGGATATCAAGGAGGGAGTTATAATGGGAATTTCGGGGGTGGACATTTCGGGACTCGGGGAATAAGGGTTTGAGGGAATAATAAAAATGAAATTGCGATAAGAAAGGGTCCCGAAATGGGAAGGGATTGAGTTATGGAGGAGATAATTAAAGGTGAGGTGGAGGTGGTTCCTCCGAAATAAAAACTAAAGCCACTACTATAATTCCTGACTACAAAACTACAACCATTTTTATAATATATTCGGGATCTCGGGAATATTTGAGAAATGAATATTTAAGTTTTCTTTCGATATATATATATATATATATATACTTTATGATAAAGTTATGTTACGATATATATAAGTTCGGTAGTTCTGTAGGACCATTAGCAAAATAAAATAATAATTAATTAAAAATCAATATTACAACTTAAAACTAATTAATTTGCAAAAATTAAAATATATAAATTTTGTACATTTTATCAACATGGTAAAAATACCAAAATTTGGATGAGTGTTATTTTCTAACTGTGCATCCAAATGAGATGAAATGAGAACTGATAGAAAGCTAGCGAAAAATCGAGCATAATGAAGCAATCATAAGTAAAATTCAAACAAAACAAAAATATCACAAAATTGTCACACACTTAACCAAAAAAAAAATACTAAAAGGAGATTTAGCCAAAAATTTCAAAAATGGTTCCCATTGTTATTATGAAATAATAAATTAAAAATGGGGGGGGGTGGGAGGATTGTGATTTCACCACAACAATGGTGACACACAAGGAATAACCAGTTATCTCTAGTTAAAAGGTAACGAACTTAACTTTACCCAAAGGTTAAAGTGAAGAATTCTATTAAACCATGAGAGAGTAAAACATTTTCCAAGGGTCCCACATTAGTGATTACAACAATATAAGTTCAAAAAAATAAGTACTCAAACCAGACATAATCTAAAATCATGAATCCAAATTTTGGGGAATACTTAATATTTAAGATTACCTCATATGAGAAATAGAAGAAGGTATAGATAGGAAGTTTTTTGATAAAGCATATATCCATCGATATGAATGGTCTCTGACATTGCTTTGTTGTCAGTGAACCTAATCAGTACCCCAATGAAGTTGTCTTTAATTCCATACAAGCATGTCCCTGCTCCTAGCGAGTCTCCATAGCCCCGACGAGTTTACTTGTATTTCCCATGCTTCCCCTTTTTATCACCCTTTTGATAAGCACATTTGTGAGCTATGTTTATGATGTAGCTGAGTGAAAGAGGTGGGATGGTAAAAGAGACTTAAGAAAATGGATATAATACTTCCATAATGTTGACTCCAAATATTTCCCCGCAACTATTCATTCATAGGTTTTTATAAAGTGGAAGGATGGGAGGGATCTACTGAGTTAAACTCAAAGTCAGTTATTTCCTTGAAAATATGAACTCTATCACTTAGAAATGATACATGTTCCTCCATAATAATAATAATAATAAAAATAAGAAAACAAGAGGGCTTTAGGATTCCATAAAAATATCCCTTAAAGGTAAATGAAAACCCATGAAATAGACAGAGTAAAAATTTCCCATGTCTACCAACCAATGTTGGGTAAAAAAATTCCTTTCAAATAAATCTTGATGTAATCACCAAATCAAACCATGACCAACAACAAAAAGAAAAATAAATCCAAACTGAAATAAAAGCATATTCAAAAAATTTCAAACAAAGGGAGGGAAAACTAAAAGAAAATCCCAAATTAAAAGACTAACTATAAAAATGTCTCAAAAAAAGACTAAAATAAGACAAGAATGTGTGTGTTCATCTTATGTTGAGGTTTTATGAATTCTATCTTGTAGAGTTATAAGCAATTAGGATTTCAAACCATAAAGTGAATAACACTCATGAGGTAAAATGAAACCAAATGAGAAGTGTCTGCCCTTTGCAAATTTTTAGTTTCACAACAAACGTGCATAAGAACATATTAACAGTTTTCTAATAAGAGCAATGCTTGTAAAACAAATTGAAGGTTCAGGGACTCCCCAATTTAGCTGAATTGATAAGCATCATAACTACTCTTCCAAAACTTAGTAGCAAACAATAAGGAGAAGGAATTCCAAATATGAGTTGGTAGGGGCGTAAAACGATTCTTGGAAACCTGCAAAACAAAATTTTATATCAGCAAAATTAAAGACAAACTTGAAACAAAAATGTAAAGAAATAGAAAAAGGATTAAAATGGGCATATGAAACTTACCATTGAAAAATTTTGTTTAATTTTACCAGAAATACGTCGATTTTCTCTAACAAAAGATAACCTCTTCTTTTGATTAGAATTAGAAAAATAAAGAAGGTGTACTCTTAGAAGTTTTTATTGGCCCAAACTCATCACTTAAAACCAAAGCAAGCAGTAAATCTAGAAAAACAAATGATTCATGTTAAGGGAATCTGTAGTAAATAAAAGTAATCAAAAATGAATATAAAAATGTGCTCCTCTATGAATTGGAGCGACAATTGTTCTCTTTGTATTTGATATTTCATATCAACTCCAAGGTTTACATAAATTTTCAAAAATCAAGACCAAATCCCAACCTATGTAACTCTTATGTGTATATGGAGAGGACTTGAATTTTGTATAATAAATATGAAGCAATATATAAAAAATAAGAAAACCACCGGAGAATTCAATCATAGATTTACCATGATCCATTGCCTTTGCGTGCTCCAAATTTACCCACCAATTGGATGTATTGTTATAATGGCTACTCAAGAATGCCTTAAGAAACTGAGGATGCACACTAAAATATTACCAGGATGATGAGATGAGCACTGAATAATGAGACAAAGACCAAAAACGTAAGCAAGCCACAGGTGATGAACTTTTCATTAGTTAGGAAGATTGTCATGTAGAGTAAAAAGAGACCCAACAATGCATGTGAGGATGCATGTCCAATGAAGGCACAAAGATAAGATCCATGTGCACACACCATGAAGAATGGATGTCCTTGAAGTCACTTAGTCATCCAAAAGAATAATGCTTGAAATTTCGACTGAATATAATTAAAGACACATCCAAACTCTTGCATACAATGATAACATGGAAGTCGACATTGAATAAAGCTTCATGACATAAAAAAGCAATCAATAAGGATTTCCACATGAGCACAGTGATAGGTTAGACTGTCTAATAAGGGATGAATTGGTCATGGGCATATGAAATGACATTATTCTAATATCTTACTAGTTCAATATATTAAGAAAATTAGTAAAGAGGGAAATGAAAATCTCGGAGAAATATTGTAAGCACTCTTCCAGCTCCTGGGTTTTTCTCATCCATGTCTTCCACATATGGATCCACAAGTTGCTGTTGTTGATCCGCATTCTCTCCACTACCAGAATTAACCAAGATCTTTTACTTCTATGATGTCAATAGAATTGCATGTGAGAGAGTATGAAAAACCACATGTGCATACTTTAAAGAAAAGGAAACATAATGACAACTATCATATCAAAGAACACGTGCAAGTTGATAACGAAGTTCACCCAGTGTGGGTTACGTCTTTGTGCCCGATGTCAAGAGTGGGTATGTCGCTTCCTTAAATTCTGCAAAATGATGATTCGTACATGGTGTATTCTTTATCATTATAAGGATAAACTCCCTCAACTAGAGTGGCATGTCTCTCGAGAAGATGTTCTCCTATAGGTACTCTCACTCATATGTTTCCTCCTTTAGTATGACAAGCTATCAAATTCTCACATGAAGTGGAAAACAGGTATCCTCCAACAAAATGGTAAACAAGGATCTCAACATCAAAATCATCACCTCAGAAAATCAAAAGAAAGACATGGCATCACTGCATCACATACCTCCACTTCTGGGGATGGCCTGAAGATTCAAAACTCTGCTGAATAAATGGACTGCGTCATTGAATTCGTGGCATAAAATTGTGGGCCCTTGGGAATATCAAAGATTCCCCAAAGATTCTTTCTCATTGGATGACTGGAATTCCACTACAAAAATGAAAATTACAACTTCACCATTGTGCGTCTTACGAAAAACTGAGTAAAATGAGTATAAACTCACCCTGGTTCTGAAACTGTCAAAATTCGGCCCTTAGGGAATATTTTAAATTCCTCATGATTCTGCAAAGATTCTTCTCAACAAATTGACTGCAAATTTGTTGATCATATCCAAAAACCGACCACGCCATCAAACTCTTGGTGAAATTCTGGTTCATTTGAGTATAAAGTTGACATGATTATGTCAATGTGAAAATTTGGCCCCAAGGGAATATTTTAGATTCCTCAATATTCCTCACTGCAAGTTGACTGAAGATATGTTGCTTAGACGAGGAAAATGATTACACCATCGAATTACTTGTAGAAAAATGAGTAAAATGAATATATAGTTGATATGCTTCTGCCTCTGTAAAAAATCAGCCTCCCAGGGAATCTTTCAGACTCCTCATGATTCCCCTACGTCAAGGTTCTGCCTCGATTTGCATGCAGCTCAAGGTTTCATTCCATTGTTTTATGTTCTCGGCACTCCTCCCATGTTGGCAAATTGTAAAACTCGTTTATATATATTTCTTTGGGTGTTAATAACAAAGTTTGCCACTTGATTCGTTGATGGCCACCAAAACTGGCAACGGGGTGGTGAGTGGTTCCAACCCCACCAACCCCCATAGGTAACCATGTTTTTTTTAAGCATGTTTTGTTTCAATGTGGTTGGTATCATGTCAAAAATGGTTAGAGGAACTTATTAATAGTGCATTGTTTGATGGAGTGGTGTGGAGCCACTGTGGGTTTGATCCTCATTGACTTTGTCATGTATTTATATATGGTAATGGTTCGGTTGGCGCGGCGGGTCTGCCAATGGTCACCCGCCCCAATATATATATATATATATTCAAACAATGTTAAAAAAAATCGACCGATTTTTTTGGGTTTACCGAACAAATTAAAGAGGCGAAAAAATCACCTGTTCCGGCTGCCAGAATTTGTCACTGATAAGTGCCAAATTTAGCATCTTTGACCAAATTTAGCTAATGGACCTAGTTTTACCAAAATTTTGACTGGCCATAACCTTCACATATGAAATTGAATTGAGGTGTCAATTTTGTCATTGGAAATCTTGCGATGAGCTCTTCAATTTGAACCTGGTTTCACCACAATCCAAGAACTTTGTTTTTTGAGCTTTCCCTGAGCCCTCTTGAATCTTTGAGTGTTTATGGAGCCACCTAGATCAGCTGTGGAGCATTTTTATTTGCCTTTACACCTTTCTTCATTTCTTCACAATGCCAAGAATCAGAGTTTACGATATTGCAATTCTCTGATATGGAAAGATCTGAAGTATGATGTGCCAAAGGTAAGAGCTCTGATAAACAAGGCTTCCGAAATAAAAATTCCCCAATGGAAAAAACTATGATAAACAAAGCCTTTGCTATTAAAATATTTTCGGTAGAATTCATTTTTAGAGGTTTAATTGAATCTCACTTACGATATCGGAAGTCCCAATATATAAGGAAAGCATCATGAAGTAAGACCTCAGGATAAAAACATTTCGTAATTTCATAAATAAAAGTTACGATATGAAAACTTACCTTTTCGAAATATTATCACATGGGAATATTACCTTTTCGGTACATCGAGAATTCAAATATCAGAGATAAACAATTTCATAATATTTTATAAAATAACCCTGATAATGTTTTTTCTGATAAGGAGATAAATTAAAGTTTTTTGAAAATGATTTCAAGAGCGCTTACATTTGTCTATAAAACAAGCTTCCTAGATTTACCAAATATGAATGAGGGGCTTGGAATCTTATATCTAAAATCTCGGAAACCATTTTAACAACTTCAAGAAAAATGACAAAGTGGGACCATTTCCTTTACTAAACATTTTATTGAGAAAACAGAGAGATTGGGCATGATGATTAAGAAAATGGCCACATGGATCTTGGGCTAGAAATTTTGGAACATATTTTAAAATACTTCCAATATAATATATACTAGGGAATCTAATAAGCCTAAAGGTTAGAAGTCTTGAGGAAAAGATATCAGAAAGGTTATTTTCTTAAAAATGAAACAAAAAGTAGAGGATTGAGATTCTGATATTTGCAAGAAAGAGGCTCTGAATCATCTTGGAAGAAAGAAATGTGACTAAAATGGATGCAAGATGAATGAGTGTAGTGCAAAGGCTCAAATCAACCCGACAAATGTAAGATTTAGAATAGGCAGAGGTAAATTCATGGACAGGAGTACTTGCTGCAATATTTTTGTGATTTTCCTTTGCTTATGGGCCCTTTTTAATTAATTATTTAAATTGTAGGAAGCTACAGGCCCGTGACAAATTCGAATGAAAAATTCAAACATTTCATTTAAAATTTATCCATGAGAAAGAAAAATATGATGGTGACTCATCTCACAATTCTTGAAAGAAAAGGAAATGTAGAGCACCAAAATACTAATTCTAATGAAAAAGAAATACTTCCTTGAACATGTTGTGATCTGGAAAAGACTAGTTGCTCGCTTTACCTTAAAGTTAATTTAATTTACTAGTGAAAATCAAGTCTCCAATTGAAACCAATGAAGACCTGCAAAGAAGAAAAACAAAAATAAGAATTAAACTATGAAAAAGAGGAAATTAATGACAGATGAAGATGAAAATGTCTATGCATACATCAAAGAGTCCAATTGTAAATTTACCTTATAGATCTCGACATTCTCTTGTGTATTACCTTCAATTTTTCATATGTTCCAATATCATCTACTTATTTGATTTAAATTAACTACTAAGTAAATGAGATATTGATTTTCATTTGATTCACATTTATATTAAAGAAAAAATTGGTAAATGTGACCATCTTTAAACGCTTGTCAATTTAGGAAATTAATATGTTCAGTTGAAACAATTTTTTTAAATTTCATCATTCATGATTTTGTTTGCAAAAATTAATTTCAGCCTTATGATGAAATTTTGTGAAAAGGGATAATAAAGAGCAGAATATGTGTCTATGATCCAAAATTCTCTAACCCACTCTTTGCCAAAAGTGAAGTAAATAACAGGGGAAATATTTGGGCCCATTACTTGTTTATTAAAAATATGCAATATTGAAATGAATACAAACATGAAAGGAATCTAAATCTAAAATAATCTATTCATAATCCTAATCTAAAAAGAAAACTAATATTGGTGAAATCATACTTCTAATGTAACCATTCTCTTAGTTTTATTTCTACACATATGAAAATATTAAGAATTAAAAATAGAAATAAAACTATAACTAAATCATCCCAAAAAATAATCAACCTACTATGTACATCTAAAAAGTTCAGCAAAATGAATTTATTTACAAAATTCTTTCCTTGAAATTCTTTCAACCATACGTTTATGGGATCATAAAAATCAATATGTATTTCTACTAATGATTGAAAGGAATTCAAAGTATAAAACATAACATATTTAAATGATGGATCTCCAAATGTTGATGCCTGTGTATCATGTGCAAAAGAAAGGGCATGGAAAGAAATCTTCCCTTGCTTGTTAGAATGTAATGATGCCTTCTCAAGTACTTGGGTTTGTGAAGAAATCATTTGAAAATCAGACATAAATTGGCCAAACATGAACAAATAATATTTCATCATAAGAAGTAGTTGATGTTCATGCTTGAAATTCTGGAATTTATTTTCATATGTACTCATTAATGCAATTGATGAGATTCTAGAGTTATAATGCTCAAAGTGCCAACGTAATATGTTTAAAAGTTCAAAAATGACTTTTGAAAGAAAAACAAACTCAAATCGAAGAGAATGAGAAAAGGAAAATTATAATATACATTAATATTACAAATAATGATACAAAACAGTTGGGATTTATTGGCAAAAATTTCCTTCCCACAAGTGTCAACAAAAATTATGAAGTTAAAACCATTGTTTGAGTTCACTTGCGAGATGAGAAAATTTCAGGCTTATGATTCAAAAAGGTTATTTCGTCGTTGTATTAATCATAAATTGGAATTGATTCATGACCACTGAAATCACTATGATGATTGAATGATTGAGAATTAACTAAAAAATTGAAAATAATATTCTTTTCATCTTCAAAAATAGATTCACTTAAGGAATTGGGAAAATGGGAATTAGTTAAAACCATTTTTGCAAAACAAGGTTCAGTATTTTCAGTCTTCAATTCATCATCATTAATAATTTCATTAGTATCTTTTTTCTCTGAATAAGGTGAATCAGAACTAGGCAGGTAATTAAATTCCATATTAAGAGAATCTCCAGGATAATTGAAATATTATTGATTGAATTTTCTCTACCCATATCAGAAGTAGACAATAATTTCTTATTAATGGCAGTTCCTCTATTTTCTAGAATTAAATTTGTGTTCATGGGGTCCATTGATTGATTATCAATTAAATTATTGTTACTAAAAATATTGAGATAGAGAGTAAAATATGAGGTTGAAGATATATACCTGAAAGTTTCTCTATGTACAAAGGATTTATCAATTTTCACAATAGATTTTTCCACATTTGTACCATTGCAAAATTTGGATTGTTGATTAATGTCTTGACAAAAAACAAATTTACCATATGTTTGATTGGTCTACAAATTGTTTCTAGGATACCACCTAACTTGAGACTTATTATCGTCAAAAGAAGATTCTAAATTAATTGCAATTGTTTGTATATTACTACAATTCTCTAGTTGATTTGTTTGTTGTTGAATTAATTGTTTTTTATTGTTGCCAGTGTATTCTACATCTTGTTAATTTTCCATTTCAATAGATATATCAGCATTATTCAAAAATAGATATGAAATGAACATCATTTATTTGAGCAGCAACAACCTCTGGTTGAGATTGATGATTAGTAGTATTTGCAATTGTAATTTGTGGAGGATCAAAATTGTCATTTTTGAGCAATTGATTCTTCATTAGTAGAACATATACTTTCTGGTTCTTGATAAGAAATGGAAGGAAGAGATAATAAATGTTTTAACCATTCTATTAGCTAAAATTTGGGAGGTAAATCTTCAGAATGAAGTTGCATTATTATTAATTTAAACCTTATAAAAAAATCATCTAAAGACTCACCTTCCATCCTACACAATTCTTATAATTGATCATACACCTTTTCATAGTCATATTCCTGAAAAACATGAAGGAAAATTTTTGAAATGTGATCCCACCTATGTACAAAGGCAACTGGCATGGATTAGCACCAGTGTTTAGCTGGACCTGTCAGTGTAAGATTGAAGATCATGTAAATAACACCTTTGTCAATATTGAAATTATTACAATTTAAAATAAACTAAAGGAGATAATCAAAATCAAAAGTCTTACCATCAAATTTGTTCTTAGGCATAGTCTCAACTACCTTTATCGGAGTGGAAGTTGGTGGAGCCTAGTAAAGCAACTCCAAGGTGATATTTTAAGTGGGGCCATAGTAATAAGATAAAATCTTAAAGAACAAAATATTCAAACAAACAATTTACTGTGGCCCTCCTTTTAGTGCCAAAAATGTTGATGGTCGAAAATGACCTCATCAACATGTGAGGGAGACCACCCGGTCAGAGCCCCAACTAAGACCTTTTTTGTTTGATGTAGTGGTTCTGAATGGTTCAATTTGGTCTCATTACCCTCGCTCTCTCTCTTTGTTGGCTTATAATATATCTATTATTTACCAATAGAAAGAGAGAAATCATATCTGTCATCTTGATGTGCACATGCAAGAAAGAAAATCCTTAAGATAACTTTTTGGATCAGCCAAGCCACAACTAAGGTTTTCCCATGTGTGAGGGGACTTATATAACATGCAATTAAATCTAAATGTAGATCTACTCTAATATGCAAGAAAAATCTAATCCTATCTCGAATTGGAAAAGGACATTCTTTTATCAATTCGAGAGTATATGAACTAAATAATCAAGGGAAGAGGATTGTTTATATAATGATTGAATTCATTATATGTTTTTCATTAATTAAAGTAGTTTTTTCAACTAATGAAAGAGAAAACAAAACAAGAATGTATTTAAACAATAAATAGTTACTGCTTAGTACATTCCTATTTCAATGAATTCATATTAATTCTAATTCTGTTCTGCTCTTTAGAAAAAACTCATATAGAAATTCAATAGCATAAAACAATTCGATACTACAATAGGGCTCAATATCAAAATGCAATACACTATTTAGAACATAAATTAAAACCAATTACAGAAATTCTGGCAATCACAGATTAACTCACGTTTCAGACAATAGTGCATTGAAATGAAAATTTATTAAAATCATACCAAAACCGCATTACAATTTTGCAGTCCATGAGCAACTTCAGCTCTTTGAAGAAATTTCTTACAGTAGTGAAAAAAAACCTTCTCTTTTAGAACTCAAAATTCCCTATCTCTCCATAATTCATCTCACAGTACATTACAAAAATGCAAATGCACAGCAAAAAAAATACAAAATTTTCCCCTAAGACCTTAAATCTGAAGTTTTCCTCTCACCTAAAGCTATAATCTCCTATACAATAGTGATTTCAGATCCTCTAGTTGCAAAGAGGAACCCATTCCTAATTCTCAAAACTAAAATTTAATAATTAAAAGAATTTCCAATAATGGAGAATTGTTGAGAGTAGTTTTCCATATCCTAAATTAGAGTTGCAAATTCTCAATTTTTCTCTTTGCTAGTCTCTTTCCATTGCTTCAAAATGCCTCAAATATGAACTTCTCCGACGGATCTCTTGCTACAAACCAATAATATATGTATAATTTAATAATAATAATAATTGCATATTAGAAATCAGAAAAAATAAAAAATAAAATAAAATAAATAAAATCCAAAGAAATTTCCATGATACGATTAATTCAAATGGATCTGATTATCTTTTGAACAATACTAGAGGATAAATTAGTGACGATAGTTTTCTCAAGCCAATGAAATTTGCCCAAATCAAATAAAGAAAAACTAATTATTGTTGCAAATTCATCAATGTCTTATGCTAAATTTTTGGGTAATTGAATGATTAAATATAGTAAACTTATCACTCTCATATTATTATCCTTAGTCTTAGCTTTCTAACGAGCTATATTGAGCTTCATTCGGCCAAGTAAATCTTGAGATATGCCTCTCCAAAGATGAAGTGTCAAAATTACCAGAATTTTAGAAAAATGCATGCCTCAGACAAAATTAAGAAATTTTAATTAAAAATTATAATCTAAACTAAATTAATAATTGTAATTAACTGTATAATTATAATTAAAAAATAATCAATTAATTACAATCATTATCTTAATTAATTAATTTAATTACAAATTAATTAAAAAATTAAATTATTAAAACACATTAAAAAAATGGGTGAGTGGCTTTTTTGGGAACTCCTTTTAAGAGTCCCAAAATTAATGAAGAGGAAGGATTATCATATGTATGAAGTGGGAGATATAAGGATTTCAAGAGGATGGATTTCGGGAGGAAAAGAAATAGAAGTTACAAAATCGAAAGCCCCGAAGTGGTGTGAGGTGAGGTGTGGTGAGGGAAGAGGTAGAATGATTTGGAAGTGGGAGGCGAGGGATTTCGGGAGGAAAAAGTGTTTGAAAACCACCCGAAATCCTAAGGAAGAGGGAGGAGAGATAAGGGATATCAAAGGCGGAGTTATAAGGAGAACTTTGGGGGTGGACATTTCGGGGCTCAAAGGAATAATACAAATGAATTTATGATATGGAAGGGTCCCGAAATGGGAAGGAGATATGGAAAGGAGAGTTGGAGGTGGTTCCTTCGAAACAAAAACTAAAACCACTAATATAATTCCCAACTACAAAACTACAACCATTTTTATAATATCTTTGGGATCCCGGGAGTATTTGAAACATGAAAATTTAAGTTTTCTTTCGAGATCCCAGATTTTTTTTTAAATATATATTTAGAATCTTATTATAAAGATTTTTTGTGATATATATAAGTTCTTAATTGCGGTGGTTCTGTAGGACCGTTAGAAAAATAAAATAATAATTAATAATAATTAATTAAAAATAAATATTTGCAATTTAAAACTAATTACTTTGAAAAAATTAAAATAATATACATTTTATACATTTTTAGCCTAGGCAATAAAAATCACTGAACTTCGGATGAGTGTTGTTTGAAAATCATGTATCCAAATGAGATGAAACGAGAACCGATGTAAAGCTAGCAAAAAATCAAACATGATGAAGCAATCCGAAAGGAAATTTGAAGAAAACAAAAAATCTCACAAAATTGTCTCACTTAACCAAAAGAAAAATATTAAAAGGTGATTTAGGCAAAATTTATGAAAAGGATCCCCATTGTTATTATGAAAATAATAAACTAAAATTGGGTGGAGGGTGGTTGTGATGTCACCAAAACATGCCCTTATACTATTACTTTTTTGTGGGCTCTGATTATATTGTGACCCCTTGGACTCCTATATATGCCAAGGAGGTCTTGTCATTTGTACAATCTAAGAATTATTCATTTATGGGATGTAAAGGAGGCTTCCCCCTTGAAGAGCCTGATTTTCAAGTTGTTGATCTATCTTTTCGTCTCTTTTGTGATTTGGGCATAACATTTGGTATGAGAGCTTTGGATTCTAGGGTTTAGCTGCTTCAAACAGGTAATCTTGGAATTTTCACTATATCATTTTTTCTACGAATCTTCAAAAGCTAACTTTCAAACACATGGAGCCAAAATCCAAGTGAGCATCACGTAGAAATTTAAAATATTTATTCGCTATAGTTTCTCATATATGGTCCTAATAAGTTAGGGTTTCTACATGCTCCAAAATTTAGTCTCAAACAGGTCACCTTTGGAAAATCATCATAAATTTATCTATAGGCTTGAGATTTGAATTTTGTAAAATGTAACTAAAAGTGCACAAGCTATAGTTTGTCGTGTATTATTTTTAGGGTTAACATTGGAAATAGTGACACGTGGAATTCCATACAAGTTTTCTCTACTGAACCAGTCCTTAATCATGTTATTGTGGGAGATTGGACAGAGATTCATCTTGAAAATTCTATTATTGGTCTGGCTTGTTGTGTTAGAAACAAGATTTAAAGGGTTACCACAAGATTAAATTTCAGACTTCAAAGAGCTGAAATTACATGTATATAACAATTTCAAGATTAAGCTCCTAAAAGTAAGAAAAAAATGTGTATTTTTATTTAAATTTTGCATAATGTTTGTTTGAAAAATCAGTTTGAAGTGATTCAAAGGGCATAGTGAAGAATACATACTGTTTTTTGATTCCACAATACCTCCAAATAAAAAAATGGATACTTCTAGTAAGAAATCAGAAAGCTCTACTATGACACATGAAGAAGAGGAAGAAATGTAGCATGATATATCAAAATTACCAAACCAAGTGCAATAAATTTCGCTCTCGTAAAAAATAACAAAAATTGAATTGGAAGCCATGATGAATGTTAAGATAGATTAATCTATCTGCTCCATTCCAGATCCTGATGAGGCTCATCTCTGGCAAAACTCTGCTATAATGGGTGAGCACGTCGGATCAAGTGAAAGACATCAAGCATGCTCTGAATCTCAAGTTGGGGATTCCCTCTACAGCTCAACGACTTCTCCACGAAGGTAAACAACTCGAGGATCTTCACCCCATGTCTTTTTACAGCATTAAGAGAAATGCCTCCATTGCTTTTACCCTTCATTTGCAAGGGGGAGCTACAGGACAGTCATCCTCAGCTGAGGCGTTTTCATATAAGGACGTTGTCCATGCTCAGTTGCCTAAGAGAACAACTCCACCAGTTCAGGATCCCAAACCTTTTTTGGTGGATAAACTAGAGGAAACCCCCTCCATTGAAATAAAGCATCCAACGTTGGATGAGCAAGCCCAAAAGTTTGCAGATCATGCCATTATTTGCAGGTTCAATGGGTTATGGCCACGCACAACAGACCTCTACCAATGGATTCACTCTAACTGGACCAACAATTGCAAGGTTCTGTTATGCTCAAAGGGCTTCTTCGTTGTAGTGTTTTCTCTCGATGAGGACTATTAAAAAGCCTTAACTGAAGGCCCATGGTTCTGGGGTGCAGCTGGTTTATTCCTCACCCCTTGGTTCCCAGATTTCGATCCCTCTACAACAGTCATCACCAAACTCCCAATTTGGGTCAGACTTCCAAACCTCCCGGCGCATCTATGGCACTTTGATGTATTCCAAGGGATTGGCAATACTCTAGGCCGCTTTTTAGACATAGACATCTCTAGAGGGGAAAATACACCTTTGCCAGAATCTATGCAGAAATAGACATGAGCAAAGGTCTCCCGGACCAGATCAATCTCAAAATTGGAGACTTCTATTGGACTCAAACCTTGGATTACGAGAACACAGCCTTTTGCTACTGAAACTGCCATCATACAGGACACCTTCAAAGCTCTTGTCCCACGATGCCTACCCAAAATAAGAAATCCAATCCTAATCAGAAATCCAAAAGCTGGAAGCCTCATGATCCTCCCCCGCATGGACGATTTTGATTTCATCTCAGATGAAGAGGAAGAGAATGAGGAAGGAATGGCAGCAGAACCGGTACAAGATCCGCCCTCAACTGGTCCTATGGATTCTTCTGCCCTACCAGTCTCACAGAAAAGGAATCATGAATCCTCCACCTCGGATTTAGACAAGGAGACCTCTCCATCAGCACAACTCAGTTTGAAAATCATGCCAGCTCAGCAGGATCCTCTTGATTGGGTCAAAGTTGGTAAAAAGAAAGGGAAAAAATGCCGAATAGTTGATTCTACACATGTTGGGTAGAATCCTCTATTCTGCTCTTGCTCCTTTGTTCATCTTGCCTCTTCTTGCTCAGCCTGCTCTCTTCTCTATTTCTCTTAGGGGCCGAGGTGGATAGCCTATCCTTTCCGGCTTCCTGTGTTCTTGCTTCTCTTGGTTGTAATTTCTTATTGTATCATACGTTCTCTTAATAGAATTAGTTCTTACTGAGAAAAAAAAATGTTAAGATAGATCATATAAAAAGGGACATGGGAGTTTTAAATCATTGTTTAAAAGAGGACATGGAAGCAATGATGAATGTCAATATAGAAGGGTTGAAGGAAGGTTTGGAAAAGTTGCTAGAAGAAAGGCTTCCCAATGGTGACAAGGTAATCCATGAAAATCATGATGAGGAAAAAAGAATATGAATTATGATTTTAGAGACTCAAATGTTGGGTTTAATACCCACCACATTCCAAAGATCAATATGAGGAATTTTTATGGCAAGGATCTTGTAACATGGATACTATAGATGGAGAAATATTTTTATCTACATGATGCGCAACACACACAAAAGGTGTGCATTACATCTTTATATTTTGAACCCAATTAGTTTGTATGGTATAGATGGATTTGTTCTCATAAACCACTTGTCACTTAATTAATTTTTACGAAGGAAATTATAGCACATTATGAGGATACAAAGAGAAACACCTTCTTTAGCCAATTGTTAACTCTTAAACAAAAGGGTTCAATGGAGGAGCACATTCAAGACTTCCAAAAATTGAATATCAAGGTAACTGATATTAGAGAGGAGCACAAGATTGATGTCTTCATAGGGAGTTTAAAGGATAACATCCAACATGAGGTGTTCCTTTCAGTACCAGATCCATTGGAAAATGAATTCAGGGTGGTAAGAAACATTGAAAGATAAATTGTGGCAACATGGAAGTCTACCACTCACAACTATAAATATAGAAGTGTTGTTACTCCTAGGCTTCCACAACATACAAGGTTGACACCACAACAATTATAGGAAAAAATAAAAAATGGGATTTGTTATAGTTGTGATTGAAAATACAATAAAGGTCATAAGTGTGTTAAGAAGAAATTATTTTACATAGATTGTGAAGAGGAGGAAGAAAAGGAACAAGAAACATCAAAATATGATGATATACACTGAAACCAACCTAGAGAAAGAAGAAATTAATCCAACCATATCTTGTAATGCATTGACAGGAATTACCACTTCTAAAACTCTCAAGATAGAAGGATATATCAACAAGAAAAGGTAATAATGTTGATTGATTCAGGTAGTACCCTTAATTTTATTCATTATAGGATAGCAAAGGAATTGGATTTATTTCTACATCCTGCACTAGAGTGTCAAGTGATGGTTGGAAATGGAGGAACTATAAATTGCAATGGAAAGTTCCATAATATCAAGCTAACCATGGGGTAATATCTATTGAGTATTCCAGTTATTTCCATTTCGATGGGTGGTGCCGATGTTGTATTAGGAGTCAAATGGTTATAATATTTGGGGAAGACAAATTTTAATTTTCAAGAACTTTTCTTGAATTTTTTCTAGGAAGGAAAAGAAATTAAATTAAGATGTATCACAGGGAAACTAGGGAATATAATTAGGTCTAGTTGCATGAAAAATATTTTTAAGAAAGAACAATGGGGTTTAATTACACAATTATTATTCTCACTAAAGGTTCAAACATCAAAATCATCCATTTCGCTAGATCTCCAAAAAGTCCTGGACAATCATATAAGGTATCTGAGACTCCCAAAGGCCTCCCACCTATTCGGGATTATGATAATCTTATTCACTTGATTCTAGGAAGTGTTCCTCCAAACATTAGGCCTTATAGATATCCCTATGCCCAAAGGAGTGAAATTGAACATATGGTTGTAGAAATGCTAGAGGCTGGTATAATTCAGCCTAGCCAAAGTTCTTTCTATTCTCTAGTCGTATTGGTGCATAAGAAGGATGGATCATGGCATATATGTCTAGATTGTAGAGAGATCAACAATCTTACAATTAAAGATAAATTCCCCATTCCTGTCATTGATGAATTGTTGAATGAATTATATTAAGAAATTTTCTTTACCAACCTGGATCTTCATTTTGGATATCATCAAATTAGAATAAAGACTGAACACATTATGAAAACAACATTCAGAACTCATGAAGGTCATTATGAATTTTTGGTCATGCCTTTTGGCCTTACTACAACTTCCACATTTCAAGGTTTGATGAATTCCATTTTTATGTCCGTCCTTATAAAATTTGTGTTAGTATTTTTTGATGATATGCTAATCTATAGCAAGTCTTCGAAGGATCATCTTGAACATGATGATACAGTGCTCAAAATATTGGAAGAGAAACAATTATATGAAAAAACCTCCAAATGTTTCTTTGAAGTACACGAGGTGGAGTATTTGGGTCATATTGTATCTCATGAGGGTGTTAAGGTAGACCCTAACAAAATTAAATCCATTAAGGAATGGAAAATCCTGACAACATTAAGCATCTTCAAGGATTTTTTGGGTTGATAGGGTATTATCAAAACTTTGTTAAGGATTATGGGAGAATAGCAACACCTCTAACAACATTACTGAAGAAAAATGCATTTTCTTGGACTTGAGAAGAAACTAAGGACTTTGAACATCTTAAAGGGGCCATGTACCAAGCACTGGTCTTAGCTACACCAGACTTCACAAAAACCTTTACTGTGGAATGTGATGCCTGAGGAAATGGAATTGGTGTTGTTTAAATGCAAGAAGGAAGACCCATTTCTTTTGAAATCCATCCAATCAAGGGAAAGTATTTACAGAAACCTATTTATGAGAAGGAAATGTTGGCAATACTACATGCATTAAAGAAATGGTCACCTTACCTAATGGGAAGAAACTTCAAGGTAAAAATATATCATGATAGCCTTAAATAATTTTTCGAACAAACATTGTCTTCAGAAGAACAACAAAAATGGGTCATAAAGATGTTAGGATATGGCCTTGAAATCATCTACAAAAAAGGGAAGAAAAATGTTGTTGCAGATGCACTCTCAAAAAAGGATGACGATGTGGAAACATTTCTTTGTGTCATTTCTATTATCCAACCTGATTGGTGTTGTAGTAGCTACAACCACCCACCAAAATTTTGGCATACACCCAATTTCAAAGCCTCCTTTGAAAGTTTCACTTGATGACTACACACACTCAGGTTCACTCCATGAGCTCGTGTGATTATTCACACCCACCTTGCTTGATCATTTCACCCAAGATTTTTCATGTTTAGGTCAATGTCATGCTGTGACCATGTTCTAGTCATGCTCAAGGTCGTCGCTTCGTGTGTGCATGTTGTGTTCACTATGAAAACATTTGTCGCACTCAAGCATGGAGTCACAGGCACTGTCGCGCAAGAGTCATCGTAGTTGACCAATGATCAATCATAATTGTCGCGCTTGTCGTTCACACCTTCGGTCAGTCATGTTGAGCATATGTGTCTGGATGGTTTGAGTCATCTCATCGTCAAGTAATGTAAGTGTGTGTTTTCAAGACCACATAAGCATCTTTTCACTCATTCGCACACTTAGTCATTTTGCTAAAGTTTTGATGACCGGATTCCCTTATGATAGATGGACCATAACCCCATCATTGAATCGATCAATTGTCACCCAGAATAGTGTAGAAGAAACAAGAAAGCATTTTCAAGATGTGCTACCTGCAATAAAATCAATCAATCTTCATGCTAGTCAACTGGAGAGTTTGACCCGGCAGCCACCCTGGGACTCACTCCCCTCAAAAATTGTGCAGAGGATGCAGACCTTTCCCGTTATGCTGAATTTGAAAATTGAATAGACAAGCCAGATAGACACCCAATGCCCATCCTTGTCTCCCTCAAAAAATTGAGCAGTTTTTCCAGCCAGCCCTCCCAACAATCGACCGGCTGCTCAGCAAGAAAATTGTGCATTTTTCATGAGAAAGTCTACTGCTTCCCAGTAGTCCGCTCAGCTCAGAAACTGCACAAAGGTGATCAGAAGGCCAGCCTCCCAGCATCAGTGCATTTTTTCCCACCAGTAGTTGGCTACCATTTCCCTCCAAGAATTGCGCAGTTTTGGCTGCCAAGCTCCAGCAGTTGACTGCTAGTTCCCCTCAAGAATTGTGCAATTTTTGTTGCCAGTAACCCAGCATCTAACTACAAATTACCCTAAGGAATTGCGCAATTTTTGCTACCAATGTCCCGAAAAAAAGCTACCAGTTCCCTCCAGGAATTGCATACTACCAAGCTCCTGTTGCCCGCTCATTCTGGAAATTGCGCAGATTTTTCCTACTGAGCCTTCCCGCAGCCTGCATTGTTCCTCCCAAAAATTTTGCAGTTTTGTCTTCTAGTTGAGCCAAACCCTGCGGACAGTCACAGTCAATCTGGATTTCCCATCTTCATCACCCAGTGACTCCTATGTAGTTTTCATCAGAGTTCTAGGAGCCTCCATCCCGCCTCACAACCTTGTCACCTCTCCTAGTCACCTACATTCAAAATGATCATGCATCATGGTAGACTAGGAGGTTTTTGGATTTGATGTCGTATCGTCATGAGTGACTGTAGATATAGGTAAACAAACAAACATGACGTGACGATGAATAGGATGAATGAAGGGAGCACATGCAGAAGGCCAGGTTCACCAACAAATGAACAGATAATGCATGCAAAGAGATATGCTCATCAATGGATTATCATGCAAAGATGTGTTCACAAATGGACGGACGATCAAACATGCAAGATGTGTTCATGGATAGATGGACAGAAAATCATGCATCTTTCGCAAATAGACGACCCTGTCAACCTTACCAACATACAAGCAAGGAGCAATGTGTGAATGCAACATCAAGCGAACCAACGACCATCGAAGACTCTGTGAACTTTGCCATGCAGAGGTGAAGCTGTGACACACCATGAGGACATCCATCATGCAACAAAATTGCAACTCGACATTCACACCAGTAGCAACATGAATGTATCAATACTGTCATGTTGAGTCATGTCATCCACATCTCTAATGTGGGCCATACGGTCAATCAATGTAATATAATGTGGAAGTCCAAGAGACCCACTTGTTGTATGAAGAGTCATGTAAAGTAAAAAATTCATGGAAGTCAAACAGTTGTGAGAGTATTCGAACAACCACAAGGGTCAGTTTCACCCTTGGCTATAAATACCCCCTCATTTGTACATACAAAGGACTTTTCACCTCAGCTCCTCCCATATAGCCTTAAGAGTCTGTAATCTTTTCTTTGAAGAGTAAGTAGTGGCTCCAACACCCTACACATGGGGTTATTGATGTATGGTATAACGATGTGTCTTAGAACTTTCGCTTAATTCAGAACCCTACTCAACGTTTTCACACATGTATTGTAACTGTTGTAAGACTAATATTTCACACTTGTAATGCATTTTGTTTTAACCTGTGTTTAACACTTGAAATTAATTCACTTGTTATAATACATATATGTTAATGAAAATGTGTTGTATATGTTGTTAATGTTGTCTCGCCTATGTAGACTACTCTCCTGGACAACAAACAGGCCTTTCACATAAAACTTGTTATAACAATCGTTGTACTGATGCAAACTAAAATGTTGAATGATATATGTGTTATCTTCCCTTGTGTGTTGTGACTACCACATCCATGTGGACTATTGCGCTAGAAGCCGTGCACGTCCTATTGTGTTGTCTGTTCCTAGCGGAGTTGGGACTTATCCCAACCGACTTGGGACTCACTCCCACCCTCTCCCTCTATAGTGAAAGAACCATTGACACAAGAGACACTTACAATCACTAGGCACACGAACCTCACTTATCAAAATACAAAGCAGACAACTCTCCTGTGCTGATAAGAAAGAGTTGAGGAAAATATTTAAGATAATGGAAACCAGGCCATCATACCAGATTTGGACTCCCACACCAAATGGTGTGAGGTATAGTTGGGACGTCATACTGGGGTGATACCCTGAATGTTGGCGGGTCCAGCACCATCAACATTTCTAGTGCTAGAAGGAGGGCAGTCAGTCGTATATGGTTGAACATCCTCTCACACTCACTCATCAACCATCTAGTCAAGAAAGTAACTCGCACTCCCTCTCACCTACGCGTGACTCTACATTTGGTTACTTCTCACCTCCCAGGACTGAGCACAAGATCCCATATCATCAACTTCGTTCCATCTGTCCCATCACTGACTAGTTCGTGAAAGCATTCAGACTTATCTCAGGCATACACCATCTCCTGTACGCATCAAGGAAGCCAAAATCCACTCCCACAAGGGTTGTTGTATCATCCGTAGAAGAAGAAGTTCTTGCCATCCTTGAAGGTTTGGAAGAAGCTATTGAAGATGGAGAGGAACCTATGGTCTTCTGACAGGGGGAACAAGACACCCTTGTGATCTTGGGATCAAACTCTAGTACAAGAGGTAGAGGGGAAGGCAGTGGAGGAGGTGGAGGTGGAGACAAACCAACGGACTCAAAGTCGGAATCATCAGACTCTAAAAGAGAGGAGGAGGACGATGAAGAATAAGAGATGGCTGACCCAAATCTGGAGTAGATGACTCATGAACCATTGGCTCTCCCAACTGTTTTGCACAAGATGTTGAATCGAGTGGAGAGAATGAATATCAAGTTCAACCCTGACAACACAGTGAAGGCAGAAGACCATCTCGATAACTTCTACCTGCAGTTGCAGACCCTTGAGGTACGACATGATGACGTAGCTTGTAGATTGTTTCCATGTACCTTCGACGGTCATGCAGCTGCATGGTATCACAACCTTCCACCAAACTACATACAGAAATGGGGTGCATTCAAATGCATGTTCCTTGAAAAGTTTTTCGATGACAAGACCCTAGCTATGTTACTCAAACAATTGGGAAGCTTGAAGATGGAGGGGAAAGAAAAGGTAAAAGACTTCAACTAGAGGTTTACACGCATATTGAAAAAAAATTCAGCCGACACTAAACCTCATGACTCCATCACTATTTATTACTACATGTCCACACTGTCGACCAGCGTTATGTAGTTTGTCAAGCGAGCTGCAAAACCAACACTTTTGGAAAACTGCGAAGAGGCTATTGCTATAGAGAAATACCTGCGCACGATTGGGGTCATCAATGATGATGAATCAACAAATGACTCCAAAGATGCAAGCAGGAGGTCCCAAGCGATGGCGAGCAAGGGTTGAGACAAGGAAGCAAATGATATTGAAACCCTCACTCGCCTCATCAAGAACTTGACAATAGAAGTGCCTAAGCTAACAACGGAAAATGGACACATCCGTAAGGACCCATCCACCCAGATAGAGACAAGGAAGAAACTCATCAGGAAGCAACTAGTTCACTCCAAAAGCTGCACAGAGCTCTGGGTTCAATGTCAAACAAGGCATAGATCTGAGGTTTTATTCATTCCATGAAGAAAATCACCCCGAGAACTCCTATTCGACTGGAAGTGAGTCGCAAACTCGGTATACAACCATACATTCGATGCAGAAGACAATATGCAGGAGCAGCCGGATGATAGAGATAATGAAAAAGGTATTACACCTGATGAAACATCAAGTTCTGGGCATGTGCTAAATGCATATCAGTGCTCATAAGAAATATAGAAGATGAACACTGAGAAGTAGCCCCAAAAGAAAAATGATCATTACAATATTAGGAGCAAAGGTGTTGCCCTTTCACTTGGGGAAGTACAAGAAAAGATGACGTTGTTGATGAGGAAGTCTGATCCACCAGCCGCCTCAAAGAAGAAAACACAAAACAAGTTTGGAAATACAATGGTAGACAAGAGTACGTTGATGACAAGAAACCGCGAACACTCCACGGGATGACACGAACATTAGTACTACCTCGGACACCTCGGTGAGTCTTCCACCTGTGGAATAAAACATTGTAGATGACATGAAGAAAACTCGAGCGAACATCAGATTGTTCAAGTTAGGTAAGATCCAAAGTCAGTGAGCCATATTTTTGTGTGCATTGGGACAGACAACAATAGGCATCACAACCTCTACCAGCAAGGGAGCAAGAAAACCTCCCAGATCACTTTCTACTGTGCTCAACACACTCCTGATGGAAGATGAAAATTCAAGTTTCCCTCCGTTCCTGCTATCATTCGAAATATTTAACTGCAATGTTCACAACTACTTGGTTGATTCTGGCACAAAAGCCAACATCATGCCGCTCTCCATTGTGAAAAAGATCAATGCACAATGGAGCGAGACATCTGCATGAATCATCCAACTTGATTGATCATCGGTACCAACCATTGGTGAGCTACGAGATGTGATCATCCAACCATCTCATGAAGGTCGAGTGCACCAATTCATCAACATAGTTGTTGTGAACATACCGGAAGCATACAATCTACTACTCAACAGAGACTGGTCCAACAAGCTGGACGAATGTTTTGCTACAGAATGGTCACACATGTGGCTTTCGTACAAGGGAAAATACAACCAAATATAGGTATTGTCTGAGAGGTATATGAAGCACAATTTCACTCCCCTTAATGACAAGAATGAACCATTGGTCATCGCAGAACCCATGTTTGGTAACTACCTCCTGGAGACAGCATTCGGGTGTTATCCTGCACAGCTAGCTCCAACCCTAGCAGACACACAATTGGGACCCCTTCCTTGTCCAACTGATGGTATTGAAACATGTACAATGCATTGTACCCATAATATCAGTAGCAGTAGGAGCATTAGTAGCAGTAGTACTAGGAAATCAAGTGGTTTGTATACAACCAAGTTGTGGACCTTGTACTTTGACGAATCAAAGACACAGGATGGCTCAAGAGTCGGGTGTGTCTCGAGCGACCCATACAACACGAAGCATCTGGTTTCAAGTCTCTTGGAGTTCAAGTGCATGAAAAACATTGCTGAGTATGAAGCACTCATGTTGGGCTTGGAGAAATCCACCAGCTTCAACATGGTCGCACTCAAAGTGGTAGTTGATTCAAAGATAGTGGTACGATAGGTACATAACACCATTCACTGTTTTTCACCGCATCTCAAAAGTTATCAGCAAGAGGTATGGTGGCTAATCTCTAACTTGCAAGCATTTAACATCATTATTGTACCACATATGCGTAATGCAATTGCCAATGCTCTAGAAAAAGTAGCTTCAAGAATGTCACCGATTAGGGAAAGATTTACTATTGCAATTTTGTACAAACCATCTATCTGGAATAACATAACTAAATTACACATGTTTAATGAGGATCAACAGATACTACATTTTATGGCCAATGTTGGCATCTTCAAAGATGTCGCGGTAGATGATGATGAAAATGAGCGCTCTCTGCAAGCAGGAGATGGTAGCATGAAAGGCCACCATATCACAAAGAGTGTGGCAACATTAGAAAATTTTTATGACTTGAAAGAATGTTTTCAAGGGCCTAGGAACAGCAAGACCCACAATTCCACCATGATGCACGAACTGATCAACTTGGGAATAGAACAAGATCTAAAGTTTGTCAATCTTAGTACATGTTGCACACAACAAGAGTGGAAAGCCTTTGTCTGCTTGTTCAAATAGTATCGAGATGCGTTCACGTGGACATATGATGATCTAAAAACCTATGACACGCTAATCATCCAACACGTTATTCTGATCAAAGAAGGGGTCAAGCCATATTAGCAAAAGTCGAGGAAAGTCCATCCTTCACTTGAACCCCTCATACAGAAAGAGCTCACTAAGTTTTTGGATGCATGGACCATATACAAAGTTCGTCATTCCATGTGGGTTTCAAACCTTTCTCCTGTATGCAAGAAGTCTGGGGAAATCCACTTGTGTGTTGATTTTTGGAACATGAACCGCGTCTCGGACAAAGACAACTACCTCATGGCGTCCATGGACCACATTCTACAAACAATATCTGGGGCATAGATGTTTTATCTTCTCGATGGATTGTGAGGATACAATCAAGTTCTAGTAGCAGAACCTGACAAAGTTAAGACTACCTTCCATACCAAGTGGGGTACATTTTCTTATAGACGAATTCCATTTGGGCTTCTGAATCTAGGTGCAACCTTTTAGCATGCCATGGACATTGCTTTTCGCAGACTCATCGAATAGAGCATAGTGATATAAATCGATGACGTGAATGTGTTCTCAAGAATATGAGAGGAACACATACGCCATCTGAATAAAATCTTTGAGCTATGTCGGAGATATGGGATTTCCTTGAATCCCAAAAAGACCATATTCGTAGTGTCTGAGGGGAATCTTTTTAGACATATTGTAGCCAAAAGTGGGATCAAGTTGGACCTAGACTAGGTTTAGAATATCACACATATCCCTTACCCAATTAACAAGAAAGCTATGAAGGGACCAAAACTCAACTACCCCACTATTGACAAGCAAGCATATGCAGTCTACATGGCAGTGAAACACTTCAGGCCCTACTTGCTGAAGAACCACTGCACAGTCTTCGTCCCTCACCCAGCGGTCCGCACATTGCTTGTACATCAAGAACTAGGTGAATGACATGTGAACTGGATGACAAGCTTGCAAGAGTATGATATTGAAATCAATCCAGTTCACATGATCAAAGAACATGGTCTTTGCAGACTTGTAACTGAAGCAGTACACGCATTAGAGAGTGAAGAAGAGCTCGTCGGCTGGGAGCAAGAAATTGATATGGATGATATAAGGCAAGCAACACCCATTGAAGAGAAAACCTCTTGGTACATAGATGTGCACCATTACCTTGATCACAACATCGTACCCTCTCCTTTTTCCATCAGACAGAAGAGGGCATCATGCCTCAAAGCCTTAGCATATCAGTCGGTGCACGGAGTGCTTTATAGGAAGCATAGTAACGGAGTTTTTCTCAAGTTCCTAGAGGCACATGAATCATAGAAGCTAATACAAGATCTGCATGATGGAATGTGACACAAGCAAGTTCCCTCTACGGACAGAGGCAACCCCTCTAGCCCTATAGTGGGCCTAGTCATTGCAAAGACAATACCAAAGAAAATCTTGTTAGAAAGATGGTGTTATGAAGGCTTACCTTCAGCTCGACGTTCTATGAAGTCCTCTTCATGCCGCTCCATCTCTTGTTCTTCTAATCACTTGTACCTGAAAAAAAAATGTAGAGAAACACCACAAACATAATAAGAAACAACCAAAAAATCTACTTAAAGAGTCAAGGAACCTCAAGCTATCGATATACAATTTCAACATGTGATATAGGAAACAAGCTATTGATTTGTATTAATATAAATCAAAGTAAAACTTAAAACTGAGCCTTGACATCGTAAATCTCCTCGAAGGGTCTCGTCAGCATATCTCCATAAGCATTTACTTGTGAACCATCTCCCAATGGAATAAATGACTCTCTCTCTCGTTCAAAAGATTGATGCTAGAAAATTCTCAAACCAACTCTACTCAAACATCTCTCAAGCCAAAATACATTTGAGGCTACTTCCACATTCCAATAACACTCTCTACCTCTACTCCTCTCTTAGAAACCTGAAGCTACCAAATTAAATCTAGCTATCATCTTGTTACATCCAAGCTAGTTGATATCATTAATGGAGGAGACATTTATAGGAGGGAGAGGTTCTATAAGAGATGGGAGGAAGAGCATATCTCTTAGGGAGGTTGCAGAAAAGGTGGAACAACTATCCCAAAGGAGAGAGGTGAGCTCATCCGACCCAACAACTAGCCCTAGGACCACCCATGAAGCAGTTTCATCTCGATGCTTCGTCGAGTTGTTGAAAAACTTGCCAAAAGTAGATCTTCACGAGTGAAACACAGGGATATAGTGATGACTTCACTTGGGCTAGTGCAAACTTGACCACCTTCATGGGTAGGAAAAATTCTGACCTGTGATGACACAGAAACTTAGGTAAAAAGGGGTCTGCTTCAAGAATAATGAATTGATACATTCTTCCTGAGATCACAAGGAAGGTATTGACACATAATTGGCAACATGACACAAAATAGATGTCAGTAATATGGACCGGTAGTATCCGGGATCAGGGAATGTGGGGTTGGTGAAAAATTGTTGTGTAATAGATGCCTCCTAAAGCATGAAGGCCAAGAAAGTGGGAGGGGTGAAATGCTTTATGAATCCATAATTGAAACAAAACATCCTCGCGGAGAACCTACAGATGCAAGTACAACTGATATCTTTGATAGATGAGTACATAGTGAAAGTAAATACATGTTTATAAGGCATGGATGCAACCATCCAACCAGAAAGACCACAAAAAAGACTCAGGTATGGTCGCAACCATCCAATCAAAAGAGTCATGTATGAATCAATCCATGCAACCTGGACTTGTGTAATCCGAGCCCAGGGTCTTGAATCCCAACTTGACCATGGTACAATTTTTAATATGTGAATAGATGTGTTGAAGTTGAGCATACTAGAAAATCACTTGATTACCGACCAATGATGTAAACCATTAACAAGCGCGAGAGAGACCACAGTAATGTCAATGGTTCTCAAGGTACTGCTAGTACAATCCACAAAGTGTGAATAATGATCTGAAGTCGAACACTTGTGAAATCACTTGACCAAAGACCAATGATGAAATCCTGTTGTCAAATGCGAAGAACTTTCCATTAAGGCATGTAAGCTCTAAGGTATTGGAAAAGATAGATCAACTTCCCGGATAATGAGCTAAAATCGACAAGAAGCGACCGATCGAAGGAGGGCCATAATGTTTCCCACATCATCGACACGAGACAAAGGAACAAGATGAATGTGGATGAGATAGAGAATCTGAGGAAGGTTTGTAAGGCTACAAACTGCAGAAGGATTAAGCTCTTGAACATATCGGCGACACGACTCCAGAATTTGGCAGCATTTTGGTACCAAGGGATCAAAGGTCATGATGATGCAGCAAGGATCAGATGGAATGAGGCAAAATGAATAACCCAAAACCCAGAAGGCCAATGATAGAATGAGGATATCCCAACCTGACATGAAGCAGAAAGAGTGTCGATGTCCAAGAGCGACAAGCTGCTGTAACAACCAACAGAATGTTTCCAATTTTCCCCCACCATTTCTGGCGAGTACCCCAATTATTTTTGAAACACAAGATTGAAGGGGATAGCATATGCTTGTAATGTAATTTCATCCTTTGGACGAATCCGACCTATTGATTTTTAACGAGCCCTAGGAAAGAGAATCTCGGTCTCGTCGTGGTGAAAAGTCCAATGCTGTCAGAGTTTAATGAATCTGACATAGGTAAAACTCAGTCTTTTTCATGTTTAGAGTGTTTGAAAAAGACAGGGAAAAGAAAACTCCAAAGGTCCCCTTTTGTAAGTTTGTCCCTCGAATCCAAAAAGCTAGAAAAAAATACCTAAGGGAACCTATTGACCATGAGAGATCAACGTATACCTTTTTCGTAAGTAATCTATCCCAGTCCGTAAAAGGGGTAAACTTATACTTGGTAGATGAGGCTTTGCAGCCTTTAACAAGTTCAAAGAAACAAGAGCTCGGTGATCTTTTTGTTTTTAAAGGTCGGAAAAGAGCTGAAAGTGAACCCCCATTTTTATTCTCTTTAATGAGTCAAAAAGGGAAAAATACTCAGAAATCTTTTCATATTTTACGAGTCAGAAAAGAGCTTAAAGGTGACTCCAAACGAGATTTTTTCGTGTTTTTACCGAGTCCGAAAAAGTATAAAATATAATTGGCAAGTTCATCACCAGAGTTCGCGGAAACCTGTCATTGCACAAAAATGAGTGTAAGATCTGTTTTCGATATAAAAATACATGAAATATTCAAAAATAAATAAAAAACCCTAATTTACAAACCCTAATTTTTACAAAAGGTTTTATAAAAGAGTCATTAGGTAAAAATCAATTTACTTTTCACTGTTTTACCTCAGAGTGAAAATTTTACCCTTGCACATTTGGAATTTCAACGGTCGACTGGAAGAAGATCAACACCTTGTCAGCAAATTCATCCGGTCTAGGTAGGCACTACATGATTTCCTAAATATTTAGATAGATTGTGATTCGTTTTTGGTGGTATGAGCCGCCATTTAGGAAGGTTTTAGGGCAAGCATATTCGCGGCAATCTACGCGGGTCACCAGCTTGTGACCACGACGACCCAAAATCTTCAACAGGGAGAAAACAAGGTCTTCGTGACTATACATGGAAAAGTCACAAAGATCCTAAATTTTCTGAACAGTGGACTTTTTCTCAGCGAACATGTTAGAAAAATAGGCACGACGAGCATCGATAGTTAAAATTTCCCAAAACCTAAGCAGTTTCACTAGATTTAAAGCACAAATGGACCATTTATGATCACCTATGAGTGTATGAAAGATAAAACCATGGTGATTGAGTGAAAGGAATGGGAGAAAAGCAGTGATGATGAATTATCCATGGGAGATCAAAACTGCCTGGACGTGCTCCAGAATTGCGGGCTTCTGAAATTCTTCATGGTGCCTTGTCTGAGGGCACAATCGGACCTACTCCAATATTTGGTTGGAGCATGGCATTCGAATGAGGGTAAATTCAACATCCAAGGGCAAGAGCTGGCGATTGAGGTAATAGACATTTATTTCCTGACAGGGTTGTCACGGAGGGGGAAAGGCCTTGCATGACTGGGACTCATATCACTGGAGAAACCATGGATATTCTTATGGGAATACTATGTCCAGAGGCAGATAAATCAGATAAGGGTGGAAAACTCAATATCACAACGGTTAGGGACTTTTCTCTTCAATTTCTCCTCTCTACCATCACTAGAGTAGCTGGCTCATAGGCCCCACACGAGGCCACCAAAACCAAACTCTGGCTAGCAGCCAACTGTATGGATCCCACCGTCTTCAACTGGGCTGAGGCCATAGCAGAAAAATTAAAACGGAAATTAACAAATTTCCGGCGGGGGGATGTCAAATAGTTTTGGTATGGGTCTATTCTCGTATCATTCATCCTTGAGTGTCTTCCTATCTTCCAGAGATAGGAAGCAGTCATGGCATGGCCAACTCCGCTAGAGCCACAAATGACTCGGTGGGCGATGCTAATGCCCCGAGGAGGCGGCGGTCAACATATGTCATGGAGACCAGAGTTTTTTTAATGGCTAGATCACTAACTAGTTGTTGCCGAGGACTAGCCATATGCCGAGATAGAATTCAAGGGTGATCCAGATTTAGTATTCACCCCTGGGGAAGACTGGGATAACAGAGGTAACAAATCCATTTGTTGAATTTTAAAAGATTTTGTAATTTTTATCATTTTTCACATATATGTTCTGATCATTATGTTTCAATTTTTCAGATGTTGGGCCAGAAAGGCTTGCCAGTTTGTCTCCAATTGCTCGGAGATCTGAGTGGGAGTTCGAAATTCCTCCCCTCGATGGAGATGTAGAGGATGCGATTGCTCGTGACTTGGAGGGGTTAATGGAGGGGTTCCATGACTATGTGAGATTCAAGGATGTCCCTCGACATTACCGATGACACGCAATAGGGGTGTCAGGAAGGATTCATCGACTACTCAAACGTGTCATCAGAGCAGTCATGTGCTATAGAGAGCGCCACATAGGTTAGACTCCCAGGTTTAATTTCTGCAATTTTGAAAGACATGTTGTCTTGCGATGTAACCCAAACATATATTTTTTGAGCACTGCGATGTGCAACACTTGATATATATCTATATCTATATATATATATATATATATATATATATATATATATATAGATATATATATATATATACCTATGTTTTTCTATACCGACTTATTATGTCTTTAATGTTTATTTTTTACAAATGTCGCAAATGTCTATCTAATACATGATTTTCCAATGCATCAGTTAATGTATTTAGTCTTCTAGGAATATGTCGATATGTAATATAATCAAAATTCCTTTCTAGTAAACAAACACGTAAATACAACCTTAAAATTTGAGGGTTTCTAATGGAATAACGCCCGTTGAGTTGAAGAACAACAAGTTTGAATCTAGATTCAAGATCAATGTGCAAATATGGAGGGCAACAACCTCATTCAGTAATTCAATGACTGCACTATATTCAACGACATTGTTCATAGTACATCCTAGACAAACACCTTGAAGCTCTACCACCTCACCATGACGATTGTAGGTAACCCATGTCGCTAAGGAAAGATTCTAAGTACTGGGACAGGCACCATCAACAAAACCAACATAAGGTGTGACAGACATCCGCATAAGAAGCAAAAAGGACACAATAAGCGGCAAATGCTTACACACCAAGCCAAACATGTTCAAAATGAAAAACACACTTATGTACACATAAATGCACGAAAGACTCATGCATAGTATTTCTTGAGATAAAGCCCATTCTGGGGCTTATCTAAAGGGTTTCCTTCATAATAAATTAGGTCATAGGCCCCTTTTTGCAAAACACGTTTGACAATATAGGGCCCATGCCACATGGGTTCAAATTTTCCTACCCTAGCTTGTCATTAGCTTGATCATATAGGAGGACTAAATCCCCCTCAGTGAAAGAATGTTGGTTGATTGTCTGATCAAAGGGAGTTTTCACTCTCTTCTTCTGTGTTTCAATGACTAAAGAAGCAATTCGATGATTCTCGTCAAGTCGTGCTAGATAAAGAAGGTGTTCTTCCACTGGAGTAGTATATGGTAGCAATTCGATAGCTAATTTGAGAGAAGGGATTTCACATTCAATCGGAAGGGTAGTTTCCAGACCATAAACAAGTTGAATCTGGTCGCATCCTTAACCAAGGTATGGTAGGCTTATAGAGCGGAAAACAACATCAAATTCTAGTTGGACTTGTGCATTCCAATGGTACGTTGAAGCATAGTAACTAACACTTTGTTTATTTCCTCAACTTGGCCATTAACCTGAGGGTAATATGCCATCGAACTATCATGACGCAAGCCTAACTGGGTTGTCAACTCAGTCATCATATAACCACAGAAATGGGAACCATGATCAATGACTATAGCCTGAGGGACTCTGAACCGAGTAATTACGTGATTAAACATAAATTGTGCAGCTATCTTACCGTTGTTAGACAATGTAGGCATTGCTTTGGCCCATTTTGTAAAATAATCAGTGGCAACGATGATATACCCATGCCCCCTAGCCGAGCGAGGGTTACATGTCATAAAATCAATGCCACATTTAGAAAAATGGCCTATGGTAATGACAGGATGTAAAATAGAAGGTGGCGCACGCATCTTCCGCTAGTAAATTTGACACGCATGACAGGAGCGGACAACTAGAATGTAATCCTTCAATATGGATGGCCAAAAGTAACCAGCACAAAGAATCTTTTGGGTAGTAGCATAAATAGACATATGACCACCATAGGCGCCAGAGTGGCGATCATTTAAGACTTTTTTAGCTTCCTCGAAAGTCAGACAACAATGGAGAATTGAATCAACACCGAGACGGTATAAAGTGTCTCCAACAATATGATATGGATGAGAATGGTGGTGAATGGATCGTCGAGCATCCTTAGACAAATCAGGGTGGAATGAAGACATCTGGAGGTAAAAAATAATGTCACCGTACCAGGGATCGAGGGTACTGATTAAGAAAAGCGTGTCGTCCGGAATGCGGTCCTCTATCCGAGAGGGAGCAGAAGTAGACAGTAATGGGAAAATCAACTCAGTGAAGACCAGTGACTTCTTAGACTTGGCAATAGTAAACTCCAAATCAAACTCTTGAAGGATAACAATCCATTTTGAGTATTTTTCCACCAGCAACTGACGTGACAGAATGTATGACATTGGGTTGCAATCTGAAATAACGGTCGTAGTGCGCAACAAAATGTAATGATGAAAATGTTGGGTAGCCTGAATAGCTACCAAGGCTAACTTCTCGACATAAGCGTAGCGAGTTTCGGTGTTAAGAAGGTTGTGGCTAAGATAATATATGACATGCTCAGAACCATCGTCATCGTCTTGGATCAGAACCATACTAATGGTACTATCAGCGGCAACCAGATAAAGTGAATAATCACGATGATAGTTGGGTGGACACAACAAGGGAGTAGAAACAAGAAGTGTCTTGAGATGCTCGAATGACCTTTGGGCGATGTCATCCCAAATAAATGGAGTGTCACGCTTAAGGAGACGTGTGTAACCTTTAGAAACCTCGGCATAGTTAGGGATAAAACAACGTAGGAAATTAGGCTTCCCCTGCAAACTCTAAAACTGATGCAAAGAAGCAGGAGGCAAGAGATTCAGAATAGCTTCGATCTTGAGTGGATCGTGATGAATACCCTCCTTAGAAATAGCAAACCCAAGGAGTCTGTTGGATTTGATGCAGAAGAAACACTTATGCGGATTGAGACAAATACGGTAATGTCTATAGCGAAGAAAAATCTGGCGGAGGTGGTTTGGATGGTTTGTTCATTTAGCTGAATGAGCCGAAAGATCATCTAGATAAGGCTTAACAATGTGTCTGATGTCATGAAAAGCATAGGAGATTGCTCGTTGGATGGCACCGGAATTCTTCAGACCAAAAGGGAGCTTTTTGTAAGCAAAATTACCCCATGGATAGATAAAGGCATTTTTGTGTTGATCTGCAGGCGAAATATTGATCTAGTTGTAGCCATAAAAGCCATCCATAAAAGAGAATATCTCACTCCCAACACAGTCGTCGATAAGTTGGTCAATAAAGGGAGTAGGATAGTTATCTTTCGGACATGCGCGATTGATGTCACGATAATCAACACAAACCCTAATAGTGCCTTGCTTTTTGGTCACATGGACAATGTTAGATACCCAGTCTGTCAGTGGAATAGGGTAAATGAACCCAGCCTTGAGAAGTTTTTCAACCTCTCCCTTAATGGCAGCGACCTTTCGAATTTTTCTCTGTCGTCGTCGACTGAACAACATTAACTTCTGAGGTTTTCCCAGTATTAGATGAAGACTGAGAAGCATTTTCAACAGGAGCAGTAGATTTTTGCTTCGTAGGAGTCATGGAAGACTTTCAGGAAGATTAAGCACTAGAACTAATAACACCATCGACAGAAGGCGTTGATGGGGCTTTAGAAGTTCCAGGTTTCAGAGCATCAGGTAGGACATCATAAAGCGTGCCAGATTGGGAATTTACCAAATCAAGATACTGAGCACGCACGATGGCTTTCTCTTCAATAACACATGCCCCCATAGCAATATCTCGGGCTATCAGACCGACAAAAGAGGTAGTAAACTAGTTAGTAGTTGATCAGGGATCTAGAACTTAATCAAATGACATTGTCTTCTCCATTCATGAATATGATCGAAGATGTGGGTGGCCATGTCTTGTTTCAGAGAAGTGAGGGGATGCGTTCCCGTTTCATAGGGAATTGGTAACTGAAAATGGGTAATAAATGCCATCGCAAGAGAGTTAAATTCTTGGAAAGTTCCATGAGTGAGTTCAATATACCATTTCGTAGCAAAACTAGTAAGAGTCCTTTGAAAAAGACGAAGACGGATAGAATCATCAGGCCAAGAATTAGATGAACACCAAAGGTGATAAGTCATAACATGTGCTTGGGGATCCTCTCCAGATTTACCGTCAAATTTAGGACAATCACCGGGAATCTTGGTTGGAACTGGTGGCCAATATGGATTATGAAGTATAGGGTCATTTTTCAACTTCGACACATCAGGCAGTTCCAAAGTCACAAGAAAAGGTAATTGAGGGTTGAAAGACATCATGGGCCTTTGATAAGGGCTAGTGTTAGGGTTCCAACCAGAGCCTTGTTGCCCCCATGGATTTTTTCCATAAGGATTTTGTCCATAAGGGTTATAGTTGGGCAGATTAATGCCATAACTTGGTTGTTGACCCAAATTTTGACCGCTAGCAAACCATTGGTTACCAACTTGACCAACAGGGGCAGCATATGGTTGCTGAAAATTTTGATAAGGATTAACATGAGGTTTTTGATAGTTCTCGATATGGAGTACCCTGAGGTTGCCCTTGGGGTTGCTAAGATACTTGGAGACTGTATTGCGGCTGAGGTCCAAACTGTGCCTGGGGCCCAGGTTGCATCTAATAAACAGATTGGGCTTGGAATCCAACCTGGGTCTATGGATTGAGTTGAGTTTGGGGTCCAGCCTGAGTCTGGAGACTAGGTTGAACTTGGGAACCAGCTTGTGTTTGAGTGCTAGTTTGACTAAGATTTGGATTGACTTGACCACACTGATGTCCTTATTGGAACTGGGGCTAACCCAACTGACCAGAAGGTTGGCCTTGTTGGAACTGAGGTTGACCTATCTGACTAGAAGGTTGGCCTTGCTGAAACTGAGGCTATCCTACCTGACCAGAGGGTTGTCCTTGTTGGACAACAAGTTGGCCTTGTTGGAATTGAGGCTGACCTGGTTGATCAGAAGGTTGCCCTGAATAAAGAAAGGAGGAACCTATGGAGGCCAAAGGATGTCCTTGAAAGGGTTGTCTTTGCAAGCCCAAAGGTTGCCCTGCAAACCCGAAGGTTGTCCTTGCGTGTCATGGTAAGTAGTGTGATTCCAGGCAACCGAAAGCAGAGGGTTATGCGGAATGGACAACAGTTGAGAACCTAGAGGGTTATGAGTCGGATTTTGAAGAGCAAATAAATACTACTCATATGAAAATCCTGCTAGAATGGAATTTGAAGAGATCGGTAAATTACTTGTAGGTTGACTGACTCCAGAAACCAGAGGCGAAGGACTGCTGCCAGTGGGTCCGGAAGATATCCCAGTAATAGTAGTAACTATTGAAGATGCGGTAACCGCACTAACAGAAGGAGCTGTAGATGCCACACACACAGTGGGTATTGATGGAATGGACGTAACTAATGTAACCTGCATCTGAGGAATGGAATTCAAAGCCGACTGAGTAGACATGAAAGGTCCTAAAGTTGGAATTGTAGTACGAGACCATACAGAGCTCTGATGTAGAGATGTAGAACCAAGTATGTCAGCCAGAGCACGATAGTGAAGTGGTAACGACACATTTGGAGTGGTGTGGAAAGGGAAACCTTCCAGAGGAAACTGATGTTCCCCAGTCGACACAAGGCTCTCTTGACTGCTAATGGGACTTGACTCATCCATGTCAGAAGTGGCCATCGGAATCGAAGCACCAGGAGGAGTAGATGGGAGGTCCTCGTCTAAGAATTCCCAAATGTTAGGAGGAGTCCAATTGATATCAAAAGGTTCCTCACCCGGAGCTCGAGAGGTAAGAGGCTGAACACTCGAAACAATAGGAAGAGTACCAGTAATAGATGATACCTCTGAACATACAGGAGAAAGGGGATCTCTATCACCTGGTAAGGACGACAGATTCGGTGAGTCTGCCAGGATGACCTAAACTCAAAGGTATGGGAGAAAAGATATAATCAATAGGGTTGGAAAAACCTTTCAAGATAATATTTAGGATGTGGCCAAGATTAACAGGTAAGATGTTATCGTGGACAAATAAATTTTATGAAATTGGAACGAAACTCTGCCTTTTTATGTTTAAGGAGTCGAGAAAAAGGACAAAAGATGACTCTAGTATCCTTCGAAGTTTAATAAGCCTGAAAGGGCAAGTGCTCAAACGATCCTTTTACTTTTAAAGAGTCGAAAAGGAATGAAAGTGACTACTCTGGAATTCTAGGCAAAAGGTTTACCAAACAAATCGTAAAACTACATATACACCTTGGTAATAAAATGAAAGAGAAATGACCAAGGACTTCCCGTATGATAGTCAATCTTCCCAAATGATGTGTTATGTGCGTTACGATTCGTAAGGTGGTAGACTCAGCTTCCTATGGATAATAGGATGATAACCTAGTGGGGTCTCCCAACATATACTCGACGGTACAGGGAGCACAAATCTGTACTAGTATATGTTGAATCACAAAAGGAGGAATCACCCAACCCTAGTGAAGACAATAGCAACTAGTTTTAACGACGCTGGAACATGTCTCTAGCCTAGACCTCCAGATATGTGAGCATCAGGTTCCAATGCATTTTTAAGTTTATTCAATAAGTTTTAACAGTTAATCTTGAATTAATTCTTGGTTTTAAGGCCCTACCAAATGTATCTTCAAAACTCCCAAAATGCAACTAAATGAGCAAAAAGACCATTCTCATTGGATGAACAACTAGCTAAGGAAGAGTGATAGGTTCAGTGCACAACAACTGAATGGAAAGAAAGAAAACCAGTCAAGGAAAAAGGAATACTTGTACCATTTACTCAAACTTGCAAGTAATCTAAATAAGAAAATGGAAAACAAACTTTTTTGTTTTCAATGTCTTAATCTCCAGAATCTACTAATGCAAAAAATCATCTTTCAAATATTAATACAAGATCAATGAAATTTTTTATTTTTTCAAATAAATGATAAGAAACTAAATGCAAAATGGATCAAAGACTCAAAACTAAGGAGATATTTCTTTTACAAAATTGGAAAGATGTCTCACTGACTGGGAAGCAATGTGATCTATGCCAAGTGAAGGAAGGAAACCGCACAAACAAAACATGAAATTTCAGTAACCGAACACCACATACCAACTAGGAAGATGACAAACAACAAATAAGAAGAAGCTTAAAACAAAGTCAGATATTATGCCAAGTAGAGTCTAAAGATCCCAATGAATGAGTGACCCAAGCAAACCAATCATTCAAGAAACCCTAAGGTAATTAGGTCACCCGGTTCAAGAGGAAGGATTTCAAAAGACTTGAAACCTGGAATCGAAAATCTTAACAACCAACAGTTCTGATACAATAAAGAGGCAAAAAAAAAAGCTCAGAGGATAGAACAAACTGGCCAATCAACCAACAAACTTCAAAATTTGAAACTTACAAGAATCGTCACAAGTATAAAACTAGCAACATGCGCCGACAACAAATCGCCACACCCCTATAACTAAGCACTTTGCGACATTGTCACGAAAGTACATCAGTTAGCTACACTGAGCCGATTTTAGGACTCATTGCGACTGTTAGGCAATTTAATCATGCCAGACAGTAAAAGGCACAACCCAGAAGACAACGCAGATGTGACTACTTCGTGTCTGTCAGAAAAATAACAGTGACGACCTCAAATGAAAGGTAAAAAACAAAAGTTGGGCTGAGGTAAGGCCATATCCATCACCCATGAGAGTGGGAAGACTACATGAGTAGTCCAACAACTTCCAGAATAGAGCATGATACCCAAACAATAAGGAAGACAATAAACAATAAAAACCAATCAACAAAAAAGACAAAAGACAAGATCCCCAATATGGTCACCAACTTGTGACACAGACAATTTCCCTCTGCGCACAGAGGTAACCCCTCTAGCCCTAGAGTGGGTCTAGTCACCGCAAAGACAATACCAAAGCAAATCTCCTTAGAAAAATGGTGTTATGAAGGCCTACCTTCAGATTGACGTTCGATGAAGTCCTCGTCGCGTCACTCCAGCTCTTGTTATTCTAATCACTTGTACCTGAAAATAACATGTAGATAAACACCACAAACGTAATAGGAAACAACCAAAAAATCTACTTGAAAATTCAAGGAACCTCAAGCTATCGATATACAATTTCAACATGCTACATAGGAAACAAGCTATTTATTTGTATTAATATAAATCAAAGTAAAACTTACAACCAAGCCTTGACGTCAAAAGTCTCCTAGAAGGGTCCCGTCGACATGTCTCCGTAAGCATTTACTTGTGAATCATCTCCCAAGGGAACAAATGGCTCTCTCTCTCTCATTCAAAAGATTGATGCTAGAAAGTTCTAAAACCAACTTGACTCAAACATCTCTCAAGCCAAAATACATGTGAGGCTACTTCCACATTCCAATAACACTCTCTACCTCTAATCCTCACTTAGAAACCTGAAGCTACCAAATTACATCTACCTATCATCCACTTACATCCAAGCTAGCTGATCTCATTCATGGAGGAGACATTTATAGGAGGGAGAGGTTCCATAAGAGATGGGAGGAAGAGATTATCTCTTAGGTAGGTTGCACAAAAGGTGGAACAACTATCCCAAAGGAGAGAGGTGAGCTCATTTGACCCAAAAACCAGCCCGAGGACCGTCCATGAAGCAGTTTCATCTCGAAGCTTCATCGAGTTGTTGAAAAACCTGCCAAAATTAGATCTTCGTAGGTGAAACACAGGGACAGAGCGACGACTCTGCTAGGGCTAGTGCAAACTTGACCATCTTCACAGGTAGGACAACTTCTAACTCACGACGACCCAAAAACTTAGGTAAAAAGGGGTCTTCTTTAGGGATAATGAACTGAGACATTATGGTTGAGAACACAAGGAAGGTATTGACACATAATTGGCAACATGACACAAAATAGATGCCAATAATATGGACCAATAGTATTCGAGATCAGGGAATGTGGGGTCAGTGACAAATTATTGTGTAACACAGACCCACCAGGGGTAACTTTGTGGGAAACACCACTGCACACAAAGTTATACAAGCCAGTTTCTACTGGACCACATTATTCAAGGATTCACATGCTTATGCCCACAAGTGTTCGGTCTACCAGTGACGTGTCAATAGGACATGAAGATCAGCAACCCCACTGTACACTGTTGCAGTGACCAAACTGTTTCAACAATGGGGCTGGACATCAATAAGGAAATCTTCCCACATTCGTCAAAGCAACACCGCTACATTCTAACAGCAACTGATTACTTCATGCAGTGGATAGAAGTAGTTCTACTAAAACAAGTTAATGACCAGGAGGTCATCAACTTCCTCCAGCAGAACATCATCTCACGCTTCGGTGTTCCAGTATCACTTGTTTTTTATAATGCAATGTAATTTTCCTCTTTGAAACTTTATGCTTTTTCATTACGGAATGGTATTGTGCTGAAATACTCATCTAACTATTACCTGTAAGGAAATGGTCTAGTAGAATCCATGAATAAAAACCTCATCCGCATAATCAAAAAGACTATTTTCTCTAAACAACGCAATTGGCAAACCACCTTGACAAATGCATTATGGGTTGAACATGTAACACTCAAGCCCTCTCTAAATACCTTCATGTACTTCTTGGTCTATGGTAAAGAATCCATCCTTCCACCTAATATCTACTTGCCTACACTTCAACTTTCCAAAGACTCCCAAGGCAATCCTTTCCAGTTAGCTCAACGTAGGATGGATGATCTCCATAAGCTCTAGGAAGAAAGGATGAAAGCAAAAGAAAACTTCACACTCCACCAGAACCATATCAAGAGATGGTTCGATAAGAAGTCTGCAGGGAAAGATAACTTCAGTGTTGGTGACTTGGTTCTGAATGGGATAAGTCCCATGAAGACAAAGGAAAACATACGAAGTTCCAGTCCCTATGGATTGGTCCTTACACAGTCCAAGAGAAGCTTGGCCCAAACACATACCGTCTGAAATCACTTGATGGGAGGGTTGACAACCTTCTTGTCAACGGACAAGATATCAAGCATTATTTCCAGTAGGTCGGACCACTCCCCGTGCCATGTACATAGTCTGCTTTCTTCTTGTTGTTTTCATTTTGTTTCCCTTGCTTACTATGTTTTTTTTATTTGGTTTGTTTTGCTTACTATTTTTGTTTACATTTTTTTTTGTTTTCTTGATACCTTACTATTTTTTATTCCGGAAATAAGTGCTGCCAACTACTGCATTCTGGCTTTTGAATAGAGTATGTGGCTAAGATTTGAAGAGACTTGTGGCATACGAAAAATATGAGCCGTCTGCAAGGGAATTTTTGGTCCAACCATGAACCTGTGTCGACACTGGGAAGCCCCATGCCTACACTCATATTTCTGCTCTGTGTGTTCAAGCTCATCCAACTAGTAGAAATGAAGAAGCGGAAAATATAAATGAGAAAACCTTTGTCAGAGGTCTTACACGCTACTCTGAAGGAACAACCACTTCTCTCAATACGTCATGATCCCTCTTCCGCCCCAAAAACAAATAAGTGTCTATGCACAGTCTTCTTGAAAAAATACAAAGGCGAAGGAAGAGAAAGGCTTCCTATGCAGAGAGGTGAAGCATGCAACTCCACAGGGGTACTAAGCAAGCTCATTGGAAGTGGAGCAATGCATGTGTTCCTGCGTGACTCTGTCAGGGTACTGTCCAGACTTGCTGGTAACGTAGCAACACCAAAGATGAAAACTTATACTCTGAAAATCCTCAACTCACGAGCTAAATTACCCTTCCCAAATTTGAAACATTGTAATCAAGCTGAACTTTTATTTTGTTTGACTAAGTTGGCAAAAGGTGGACCATGCATGTCCATGAGGTAAGTGGGTAAGCCGAAGTAAACCACACAGTGATTCAATACTTCCAAAAAGACCAAGGCCCAGTGCTAGCAATGAACCAAAACAGAGAAGCTGGAGTTCTACCAGTGTGTCACCAACTGTTGTAGCACTACAACCACCCTCCAAAATTTTGGCCTGCACCCAATTTCGGAGCCTCCTTTGAGAGTTACAATTGATGACTACACTCACTCGGATTCACTTCGTGAGCTTGTGTGAGCCTTCACACCCACCTTTCTTGATCATTTCACCCAAGATTTTGCATGTTGATGTCAATTTCATGCTTGCGACCATGTTCTGTTCATGTTCAAGGTCTTTGCTTCATGTGTGAATGTTGTGTTCGCTATGAAAACATCTGTCGTACTCACACACAGAGTCACATACACTGTCGTGCAAGTGTCATTACGGTCGACCAACAATCAATCACAATTGTCACGCTTGTTTCTCACACTGTCGGTCAATCATGTTGAGCATGTGTGTCTGGATGGTTTGACTCATCTCATCATCAAGTCATGTAAGTGTGTGTTTGCAAGATCACATAGGCATCTTTTTAGTCATTCACACACTTAGTCATTTTGCTGAAGTTCTGACGATCAGATTCCCCTCTGACATCTGGATGATCACCTTGTCATCGACTTGATGGACTATCACCTAGAACAACACAGAAGCACCAAGCAAGCCTTTTCAAGTTGTGCTTCCCAAAATCAAATCGATCAACCTTCATGCTAGTTAATAGGAGAGTTTGACCTAGCAGCCACCCTGGGACTCACTCCCCTAAAAGATTGTGTAGAGGCAGCAGACCTTGCCTGTTCTTCCAACTAAGAAAATTGTGCAGACAAGTTGGACAAACACCCAGTGCCCATCCCTGTCTCCCTCATAAAATTGTGTAGTTTTTCCAGCTAGCCCTCCCAGCAGTCGACCAGCTACTCAATAATAAAATTGCACAGTTTTCATGAGAAAGTCCTCTGCTTCCCAGAAGTCCACTCAGGTCAGACACTGTGCAAAGGTGATCAGCAAGCCAGCCTCCTAGCATCAGCATAGTTTTCCCGCTAGCAGCTGACTGCCAGTTCCCTCTAGGAATTCCACAATTTTGGCTGCCAAGCTTTAGCAACTGACTATTAGTTCCCCTTAGGAATTGTGCAGTTTTTGCTACCAGTGACCTAGCAGTTGACTGCCAAGTCCCCTCAGGAATTGTGAAATTTTTGTTGCCAGTGTCCTAGTAGCCAGCTGCCAATTCTCTCTAGGAATTGCACAGTTTTGGCTGCCAAGCTTCCGCTGCTAGCTCATTCTATAAATTGTGCAGATTTTGCCTGCCTAGCCTTCCCACAACCCGCACTATTCCTCCTAAAAACTGCGCAGTTTTGTCCTCCAGCTGAGCCAGACCCTGTGGACAGTCACTGTCAATCTAGATTGCCCATCTTCATCACCCAATGACTCCTATACAGTTTTCGTCAGCAGTTCCCGAACCCTCCATCCTACCTCATAACCTTGTCACCTCTCCTGGTCACCTACATCTGAAATGATCATGCATCATGGTAGAATAGGAGGTTTTTGGATTTGATGGCGTCTCATCATGAGCGACTATAGATACAGGTACATAAACAAACATGGTACGATGAAGGATGGGTTGAAAGAAGGGAGAACATGCAGAAGGACAGGTTCACCAACAGATGAACAAATGATGCATGCAAAGATATATGCTCGCGAATGGATGATCATGCAAAGATGTGTTTGCAGATGGATGGATGGGAAAAATTGCAAGATGTGTTCATGGACGGGCGGACAGACGAACATGCACCTTTTGGTGAACGAACGAACCTATCAAGCTTACCAACATACAAGCAATGAGAAATATGTGAGTGCAACATCAAGCAAACCAACAACCATCGAAGACTCTGCGCATTTTTCCATGCGAAGGTGAAGTTGTGACACACCATGAGGACATCCATCACCCAATAGCACTGCAGCTCGATATGCACACCAATAGCAACACGAATGTATCAGCATTGTCATGTCGAGTCATGTCATGAGTCATGTCATCCACATCTCTCTTATAGGCCATACGATCAATCAATGTAATGTAACGTGGAAGTCTAAGAGACTCACTTGTTGTATGAAGAGTCATGTAAAGTGAAAACGTCATGGAAGTCAAACGGTTATGAGGGTAGTCGAACAACCACAAAGGTTATTTTCACCCTTGGCTATAAATAACCCCTCACTTGTACATACAAAGGACATTTCACCTCAACTACTCCCACATAGCCTTAAGAGTCTGTAATCTTTTCTTTTTGGAGTAAGTAATGGCTCCAATGCCTCGCACGTGGGGTTAGTGATGTATAGTGTAATGATGTGTCTTGTAACTTTCGCTTAATTTAGAAGCCTCCTCACAGGACATCACGCTTTCACACATGTATTGTAACAGTTGTAAGATTAATATTTAACACTTGTAATGCATGTTGCTTTAACCTGTGTTTAACACTTGAACTAATCCACTTGTTGTAATACATATATGTTAATAAAAATGTGTTTCATATGTTGTTAATGTTGTCTTGCTCGTGTAGACTACTCTCCCGGACACCAGATATACCTTTCACATAAAACTTGATATAAAAACCATTGTACTCATGTGGACTAATCCGTTGAGGGTTATACGTGTTATATTCCATTGTGTGTTGTGACTTCCGCATCTGTGTGGAATGTCCACCAAATTTGTGCACGTCCTGTTAAGTTGTATGTTCCTAGTAGAGTTAGGACTTCTCCCAACTGACTTGGGACTCATTCCCACCCTCTCCCTCTACGGTAAAAGAACCATTGACACAATAGACACTTACAATCACTAGGCACACAAACCTCACTTCTCGAAAGACAAAGAAGACCACTCTCCTATGTTGACAAGCAAGAGTTGAGGCAAATCTTTAAGATAATGGAAACCTGGCCATCATACCGGATGGGACTTCCACACCAAACGATGTGAAGTATAGTTGGGACTTCATACTGGGGTGATCCCCTGAATATTGGTAGGTCCAACACTGTCAACAATTGGATAATTGAATCAAGGGAGGAATGGAAGAATGACGAAGAGGTATAGACACTCATTCAAAAATTACGAGAAGATCCTAGTGCATCTGATACATTTATCTGAAAATATTATTAATTTTGGTACAAATATCACTTATATCTATGTAAGAATTACCAAATAAAACAAAATATTCTTTTTGAATTGCACACCTCCCACTTGGGAGGGTACTAAGGATTTTTTAAAACTTACCACAGGGTCAAGAAGGAATTTTTTTGGGATGGCATTAAATATGATATTCAAAAGTTTGTGGGAGAAAGTTTGGTTTTCCAATAAAATAAAGTTGAGATAATTAAGACCCCAGGTCTGTTACAACCTTTAGTCATTCCAAGTCAGTGTTGGGAGGAGGTCTCAATGGATTTTATCATAGGTTTACCCAAGTCTGAAGGAAATAGTGTCATCATGGTGGTAGTAGATAGACTTACCAACTATGTACACTTTTGTGCATTATCTTATCCTTTTAAATCTAGTACAGTTGCTACAGCATTTATGGAAACAATTCACAAGCTACATGGAAACCCAAAGATTATTGTAAGTGACAAAGATCCCATTTTCACTGGAAATTTTTGGACGGAGTTATTTTCTTGTCTTGGTACTCAATTAGTTCATAACCCATCTTATCATCCTCATTTTGACAAGAAAACTGAGATAGTGAACAAATGTTTAGAACGATCTCTTCATTGCTTTGTATTTAATAAAAAAACACAATGGGTTAAGTGGTTACCTCTGGCTGAATGGTGGTATAACACTTCCTTCCGTACCGCAACAAAAATGACCCTATTTATGGCACTTAATGGATATCATCCATTGTCTATCACATCATATTTATGACAAAAATTTAAGGTTCAAGTAGTGGAAGATCATATCGAACATAAACAATAGTTTATCCAACTCTTAAAGGATAACCTCACTCTGGCACAAAATCGAATGAAACAACGAGCATATCAACATCGCAGTGAAATAAGTTTTGACATAGGTGATTGGGTATTTTTACAGCTACAACCATACAAACATATGTCCCTCAAGCGAGCTAAGAAGGATAATAAATTATCACCCAAGTAGTATGGTCCTTAAAAAGTGTTGCAAAATATTGGTACTGTGGCATAAAAATTGGAATTGCATGCATCTTCTGGAGCACACCTAGATTTCAATGTTTCATGCCTAAAGAAGGTTATTGGTGATAAGCTCCTAGTTCAAACAATATTTCCAGAACTTGATGAAGAAAGAAAATCATATTGGATCCTAAAGTAGTCACAAAAACAAGAACTTGACAACTACGGAATCGATCAATTTCAGAGTATCTCATTAAGTAAAAGAACTTACCCACTTAAGATTCCACATGGGAGGGATAGAAGCATTCATAACTACTAAAGCATTGAGGACAATACTTTTTTTGGAGGAGATGGGCATGCTAGGTCCCTATAATACTAGTGTATCCCCCTTATTGTTATTATTTGTGTATCCCCCTTATTGTTATTGTTAGTATATCCCCCTTATTATTATTATTGTTCCCCATAGAAGCCCTCTATTTTCATTATTGTTCCCTTACATTATTATTGTTATGTAGGCTCTGAGTATATTGCGACCCCTTACACTCCTATATAGACCAAGGAGGTTTTGTCATTTTTATAATCCAATAATTTTTCATTTATGTGATGTAAGGAGGTTTCCCCCTCGAAGAGGTTAATTTTCAAGTCATTGATCTATCTTTTCTTCTCTTTTGTGATATGGTTGCATAATACTCCACTTGCCTAATGTTTGCTGAAAATTTCTCTCTTGTTGATTATCATAAGACTATTGGGGTTGCCTAATGACACTAGAAGCCCATCACCAAATAACCTTCAACACCCAGTTCCTCTATTGCCACCGGAAAGATACACCTTTCTTCACTTCTCCAATTTTAGGAAAGACAACTCTTCACCAAGCACACTCTAAAGATGAGACTATACTAGGATTCCAAAACACTGTTATCATTCAAGGGCATAGGAAGCGGGGAGGTCAAAACCTTACTCCTATGGTAGCCATTCAACCTCACCACCGAAACAAAAATAAAAAAAATAGAGTTGCACATGTATTTAATTCCATCCCATTGGCTACATGCAACAACATGCCATGGATGTGTCACATTGTCCTCATTTACTTGCGGTCATGTGAGAAAGGTGGTGGACACATTCCCTAAGGCCCCTCCTCAAATATTATGCTTACCTATATCAAGGATTAAATTCACTATAATTAAAAAAAAACAATATGTGATTCCTTTTTTAAATCACTATAACTAAAAAATGGAGTAACATATTTTTATTTTTATTTTGATTTTTTGGGTATTATTTCACATTATTATATTTATGTATTAACTTTTTCTTTTAATCAATTTTAGTTTTAGTCAGCATTAATATTTTATACTTATGATTTAATTTTCCATGCGATTCATTAAATAGTTCTATTAGCACTTTTAATATGTATAATTCATATTTTTTCTGCATTCTTTTGGCCTAGAAAATGACAAATTTTCAATCCTATATAATTCTTCTATTATTGGTCCTAGAGTATCTAAAAGAGATATCATAGCTTAATGCTTATGGAGGATATTCACAAAGTACAGATGATGTATACTTGTAATTCATTTGGATATATTATTTCTCCTAAATCTCATCATTTATTGTACTTATCTCCACCTTGAGAATAAATCTATTATCACTCCATGATATTTTTTGGTGCAAACTCTCTGATAGCCTTCATGTTTATTTTATGCAATTCAACATTTTTTCTCACTAGATAAGTATGGAAACTAAACACCACATACCTCATTATTAACATAATGGAATATACATAACAAGGAATGTGACTCAGAAAAATACTTCATTTTCTCTTATTAAACCTATTATAAGTTGCATTAAATTTTATTACCTATTAAGAGATCATCACACTTTGAGATCATGGATTAATTATGAAGAATAGAAGTATATTTCACTTTTATTTAGAGAGATTAATTAGTATCAAAGTAAGATATTACATATCCTTAGATCCATTGAAGACCTATTTCCTTACATGCCTATCATGCCTATCATTTTGGTAGAATGGGAGGAACACATGGGTCATATTGGCTTTTAAAGGATCGCTTGATGTTGGATACCTTGTACAACTTTAATTCAAGTTGCAATTAGAGTACAAGGTTATTATGGTGTGTTGCCTCAAATTTTTAACCCAATATCACTCTTTCCATATTTTCGCATAGGCTTCTAATCAAGTTCAACCACGTGTCCTCTATCTCACCTCTCCCAATCTTTCTCAAATTCCTTATCAAGAGAAGTCTTGACATGCTTACTTTCCTCTTTTCAAAATCAATTCAGGGAATCTCATTCTTCTCAGAGGAATCTAATCAAGTTCAATCACATGTCTTCTTTCTTCATATCATTATTTCCCTCTTTTGAAATCAATTTAGGGACTCTCTTTCTTTATTTTTAATGGATTTTTTCTTGAATTCCACTAATTGATCTTGGTCACCAATGAAATTTTACTAGAAGATAAAATTAATTTTATTTATAGTATACTCCCCTATTTCAAGGGAACCAAGTATAATTTGAAGACAATGGAATGCTTCCAAAAGTAGGTAAGTTTTCAATTGAAATAATCATTGTTATCATTATAAAAACTATCATAATAATTAAAGATACAAAATTGTATATTTTCCCCATAACATAGGAATAAAAATTATATATTTAAACCAAATGTTAATGTAACATATGTATGATTCTTTTATAGCAACGACATAAGCTTTGATAAACCATGATACTTAGGCCAATGGGAGAAAAAAAAAGAAAGTGGTGCTTTCTAATAGTGATTTGGATTGGATAATCATATTGTTTGTGATATATCACAATTATTTTAGGGTGGAAAAATTAGAGGAATCAACTTGCAATTTCGTTTTTACTAGTGCGTTCCAGTTTGGACAGTTGGGGTCCAAAACCTTTCAGAGCCATTTTGAGGCATTAAATGACATTTTTTGGGGTCAAAACTTTCCCAATTAAGATTATAAACTTGGGACACTATTATACACAGATACCTTTCTAATAGTGTGATAATCACATCAACCGAAGTTTGTATGAAAAATTTATTCCTACTGCAACTTAACCGATCATGTTTGACCACCATGGTTTGGGTGGATGTCATGTTAATCCCCATTAGTCATGCATGCAGGGCTAGCCACGTGGGGAATTTAAAGAAAAATATAGAAGTTCTGAAATTATAACTCTAATGGATAGTTGAGGGAGTAAAATCTAATCCCTATTGGTTATTGGGCTATGTTATATAACCAACTACCAGGAGGGGTAGGGGCTCCATTCTATGCTATTGTATTTTGTTCCATTGAAAGTTGAGAAATTGGAGTGTAATAGATGGTTTTGATGCTCTATGACATCCGTCTAGGCCATAAGTCTTAGGTAAATCCATAAAGAGAACCTTTTCCTTTGTACTTTCATATTTTCGTAACATAGAAAAGAGAGTAGAGTAGCTTCACATTCTAGCTAGGTTTTATAATATAAGGGTTTCCCATGGAAAATATTTGTGTCCATTTTGGATGGTGTGTGTATTACTTTATGTTTCATATTTCTTACATTTTATTTTATTTTATTAATTAAGTGGGAAAAACGTCACTATAAAGAATATAAAATCTAATGAAAAATTAGTAGTAAATATTTCAATAATATTATTAGACATGTTGTGATGAAATACTCCAGTGCAATATCCATGGAATTTTACAAATCATATTGTTATCAAAGTAGGTTTTAGGGGAATTTCATGGGAAGTTGTAGAGGATCGAAGAATTAATTTAAGTAGAACTATAGCCATGGCCAACAAGTCTATTTATATTAATTATAATTCAGTAGAAGAGAGATTCACGCGGATGGAAGCATAGGTCCATGACATTAGCCACAATATGAACCTCCTTATGGAGGCTATAGAAAACAAGCATGGAATCAGAGAATACGGAGGTTATAACTCAAAGGTTATAATAGAGGGGTAATTAGGAGATTTTGAAGACCTGGTAAAGGACTCAAGGAAAGAGCCTAAGAAAGTATAGTCAACTTAAAGTGCCTTCAACCATTCATAGGCCATATTTAAGATGAAGGCGAGGTCAACATAAGGCCATACCGAGGTGGTATTTATGTGTTAAAACTGAATGGCTAGTTGCAACAATTAGAAGTTTATTTTGGCATACACTATATAAATGAAGAGAAGAAAATATCATTTTCTAGACTGGAGTTGGAGGGTCATGCTTTGAGCTAGTGGGAAAACCATACAAAAGCACTTATTCTAGATCACGATCCACCAATAATTTAGTGGGAGGGCTTCAAAATTATAATAAAGTCCTAGTTCAACCCTCCTAGGTATGTAGAGGACCAATGGATCCAATTACACTACTTTAGGAAGAGGCGGGGGAACTGTAAAGGAGTATACCAATGAGGTTAGGAATATGGCCATCATAATAAGTGTATATCCCAAGAGCCTAGATGTACTCCTCAAGTATCTTGGGAGTCTACACAACCATATATGAAAGTGACTGATTCTTTTTAATAAAAAAATAGTTGAAAAGGCATGTGCATAGGCACAGTACCTAGAAAACATAAAACAAAAGAAATGGAAGTTAAGTGGTTCAAACTATAAATAACACCATGAAGCTTCCAAGGAGGGGAAGAAGAATTAGAAATGGGGAAAGGATAAGAAGACAACAACTAGTGCACATTGTTGCAAGGATATTAGCAATAATTGCAACCATGTAACATTGATAGTCATATTGAGGAGAATATTTGAAAATTGCATCTAGAATTGAACTCAAAGAACTATAAGAAGGATGGAAAATGAATATTCTAGCTGCAGATTTGAGTAATCATGTAGAAATAAAATCTAATGTGGACAAGAAGATTGTTTGCACCTCAATGTAGAAGGAAGTGAATATAAGTATCCTTCACCAATAGGAAGAGAATTCGATGAAAAAACTCTTCCACATTAAGACGTAGGTCAAAAATACCAAGATTAATGCCCTATTCAACTTAGTTTCATAAGCTAATCTCATAGAATTATATTTGGTCCAAAAAATTCGATTGGAATTTTGTGACCATCCTAGCATATCACTTGGGATGGGTAAATGAGGTGCAAAAATTAAGGTAACAAAACAATGTAAGATAAAATTTGCTACAAATGATGACTATATTAATGAATTAAAATTGGATGTAGTACCATTTGATGTATATAGAGCTGTGTTTGGGAGCCCCTACATCTACATGAAATATGCAATATTCATGCAGAGAACCCACCAATATCTCCTCATAAAGGATGGAAAATCATTCATCATCAAATCACGCAAAGACAAGCCCAAGATTTCATTAGTAAGTGACAACCAAGTCAAGACATTGATTAGTTCCATTAAAGGTATGTTCTACTTTTCTTAATAGAAAATCAATTTAGTGATGAGTCTATAAGGGAAAATGTATCCTTGGAGGGGTGTAATATAAAACATAAAGAATAACTAGAAGGGTTCATATAGGGATATAGGGGAGTGTTCCAAGAGTATAACGGGTTACCACCCAAGAGGGAAGTGGAGCACAAAATCAAATTATTTCTAGAATATTCATTGTTGAAATTTTGGTTGTATAGATAGTTCATTATGGAATAACACAAAGTGAAGATGTAGTTGTAGTAGTTGTTGGAGCAGGGTGTGATTCAACCAAGTGCATCACCTTGTGGGTCACATGTCATAATTGTGCTAAAGAAGGATATGAGTTAGCAAATATGTATTGATTATAAAGTGTTAAACAAGATTATTCTCAAGAATTGATCTATAAACTTACGTAGATATTCCAATATATAGTTTGTCATAATATATTTGATAAAGAATTACTGAAATCCAAAGCTATATATTATGAGGATTAATCTTCCTTACAATTTTTGGATTTATCAAATTATTGTTTATTCTTACAAATGCAAGAAAAAGTGGAACTATCACTCACAAAACCAAAATAACACAAGATATGACCCTGGGAACCCTTTCGAGAAAAATCCCAATCAAAAATTGAGGCCTCCCTACTCTCTCTATATCTAAATGAAAATGGTACAAATACAAAGGAGTGAGACACGTGACCCATGGGATGCTAACAAATGCAAACCATCTATATTTTTCTCATTATTTAACCATTATCAACTAATATTATCTACTATGGTACAAAATGTATTAGAATAAAATCAAACCCTCTTTCGTCCTAGTGGTTCAGTTCTAACACAATCGGATAGACAACTAAGGTTTAAATTTGACATATTCAACCCACAATATGATCTAGGTGGATATTAGTGCCCACCCACCTATTCCACTTAGACCACCACCATTTTTTCTTTTATTTTCCTTAATTGCAACACAATTTACTATTTTTGGTAGTTTTTCGGGTCTTGAACTTCCGGAGTTGTTTTGAGGCCCTAAAAGATATTTTTTTGGAAACCTAACAAACATTAATTTTTTTGTAGTTGAAATTTGTAGTGCTCGGATAGATCTTTCTAGTGAGGTAGCATTCACATCAAGAAACGATCGTATGCCAAAATTACGACCTCGGGAAGTTGACATACCAATTTATCCCAATGGGTCCACAGTTTTGACACTTCACCTCCTAGGTTTAGGTTTTCTTATTTTTAGAGTTTTCCTTCGTTTCTCAATAATAAATAAGCCTTCGAGACTCATTCTAAAAGAGTTCAGAAGCATGTAGCCACCACATCTCTTCTCAGATATAAGATACCATCACCTGAGCTAGTTTATTTCCATTTTGTATGTAAACATATTTTAGTTCTTTGATGTTAACAAAATGAATTTGTATTTTTGCTGCATCTATGTGTTTATGTTTATTTCTATGTTATTTTGCGTTTCTGCATAAGTTTGAGTTAGTGGTATCAGAGCGGTCTCCCCTTTCTCTATTTTTCTTTGCATGTCCCCAACGAGGTCAAGGTACAAGGAGTTAGGGCTAGAACTTGTTGAACCTTTGCAAGACTAACATTGCAAAACCCGATGGCCTTGCATGGTGGAAGAAAAGAAGGACGAGGGAGTAGGAGATCCTTTCAAAATATTGCTCAACGAAGCCCTTGAGAGACAAAGGAACGTGATGATGGATAAATTTTCCTAGATCCTTCGACCGCTATCCACAGGCGACGCATATTCATCCAGCAGCCACTCTAGAGATTCCACTCACTTTAAGGTACAAGTCAACTTTGACATTCCCATATTTGAAGGGCAGATAGATGCAGATGACGTAGATAGATGGTTAAATTTGTTGGAATGATATTTTTCGGTTCATGACTTTTCCAATCGGTAATATATTACTTTTTCACTCCTCAAAGCCACCCCCTATGTCCAGGACTACTGGGAAACATACTTTGAATAGAAGTACGAGAGGGAACCCTCATTGTTTTCAACTACACCCACTTGGAATTCTTTATGAGATGCAATCAAGGAACAATGTTACCCTGTCGGGAGCTATGAAGTTAAATACATAAAATGGAACATGTTGCAGCAGGCAAAGGACCAAGGCCTGTCATAGTTCACAGATATTTTTCATACCCTTCGCACAAAGTTAGGTATCAAATATTTTGAGCTATATTTGTTACTCAAGCATCATGGTTTCCTACATAAGTACATCCACGATGAGATGGATTTAGTGGACATCTCCTCTCTTGGCATCATCTATTGATATGCTATCAAGATCGAGCAGAAACTTAAACATAAGAAGTGAGACTTTGGATTTTCAAATTCAAAGCAAGGGAAAGGCACCCCCAAAGCACAAAAAAAGGACAAAGTGAAGGTGGGTTGACCCAAGAAAACCCGCCAAAGCGGAAAGCAAAGAAAAACACCACAAAGACAAATAACAACATAGGAAAATGGTGTGAGTTCCATAACAACCCCACTCACAACACAAGTGCGTGTCGAGCCAAGTAGTCACTAGTGGACGAGCTGAAGGCTTCTGAATTAGATGTATGTTTCGACCCTAAGTTAGAACCTAACAAGGGGAATGACAAAGGGAAGAAGATTATTGATGCAGAGCTGAGTGCCAAAGTTGCCACCACCAATATCCATAAGATGGAGCCCGAAGATCCAGAGGAGGGGAAGCGACACTTCCACCCATAGATGTGAGTGATGAGTTCTTAGTTGTAGTTCATTGTCAATTGTGGAAGCCAAAATAAGCTCATTTATGTATAGGTCATGAAGTAGTTGGGGCTACCGACCGCACCACACTTGCTACTATACACCATCGAGTGGCTTCACTAAGGACGATATCTCCATGTCAGCCATCAGTGTCACACTCCTTATAACATCAAGCCCTTCACATATGAAGTACTATGTGATGTTTCTCCTCTTGAAGTTTGTGATGTATTATTAGGCTAACTATACTCGTGGACGAATCATGTTGTGTATGAGTTTAGGCCTTGCAATGTTATTATTACTTTGGGAAATAAGTTATACAGGATATCAGAGGTAGCACTACCTACTACCATCTCTTTGATCTCTTCGAGGAAATGTAGTAATATCATTTCGCAAACTGCGAAATTTGTCTTCCTTTTCATTTTCTCTTAGGGAAAGTAGAAGATTGTGGCCACATCCACGACCTCTAGATAGGGTTCCTTGACACGACAGCAGTAGATGGATAAGGTCGTGGAGGATTACAGGGACACATTCACCTCACCCACAGGGGTACCCCTACACTGTCAGGTCAAGCACTCCATCGATCTAACCCTAGGCGCATTGCTACCCAATGAAATGCTCTATCAAAACCTATTCTGGAAAATGAAGAAATCAAGAGGTAGATTTAGGAGCTATTTCAAAAAGGGCACATCAGGCCAAGTTCATCACCCTATGGGAGTCTGATCATGTTGGTACAGAAGAAGGATGGGATCTAGAGACTCTGTATTGGCTATCAGGAGTTGAATAAGATCACTTTCTGGAATAGGTATCCAATCCCACAGATTGATGACCTTCTGGACCAGCTCAAGGGGGCCAAATATTTTAGCAAGATTGAATTGAAGTTCGATTATCACCAAGTACCATCGAACCCTCCAATCTATGGAATTTGACCTTCAAATCCAAGGAGGGCATTTTCGAATGGTTGGCCATGCCTTTCATGTTGGTGAATGCCCTTGAAACATTCATGAGGCTGATTGACGACATCTTGCGGCCCTTCACCAACTCATCCGTGGTATTATATTTGGAAGACATCCTGATCTTCATCCAGAATGGGGAAGAGCACCTTCACCATATTCAACAAGTCCTCCAAATCCTTCGTCAACATAAATTGTGTGCTAATTTGGAGATATGTGCTTTTGGTATGAACTAGGTTCAATATCTTGGGTACATAATTGATGACTGGGGGTGTGCATATGGACCTAGCCTAGATTCAAGTTATTCAGGATTGGTCAGCTCCAACCACTCTAATAAAGCTATTCAACTTTCTGGGTCTTGCCAATTTATACAACAATTTTGTGTTGGGTTTCTCTCATATCGCTTGGCCTTTGAGTTAAGTCACCAAGGGTGGAGAAAAGAAAATTTCTTTTGTTCTAAATCCCAAAAGAAAGTGTTTACTCAGTTGAATTATTTCCTCTTCATCGCACTAGTGCTCACATTACTCGACCTGCAATAACCATTTGAGGTTGAGACAAATGCCTCCGACTATGCTATTGGTGTAGTTCTTACTTAGTAGGGACATCCGGTGGCATATCATAGTAAGACACATTCCGACAAAGTTTGAAAGCATCCCACCTATGAAAAAGAGATGTATTCAATTGTGTAGGCTTGTTGATAATGGAAGCATTACATTCAGGGAAAGGAAATGGTCATGTCAGGCAGATAAATCGTTCTTGCGGACAAGACCAATCTCCCTAGTATCTATGGATATCTAGCGACAAGCAAACCAAACAAATTCTATCTTTCTCTAAATATGTAATTTATAAATAAAAGCCAATAGATGTTTTAGGCCTACCTCGAGTCCAGTGCTAGTTTGTGGAAGCCACACTCCGTTTGTCCAAAGGAGCTCCCTTTTAAAGAATCTGCAAACACAAACAGGCACACATATCAAATAACACCTGTATAGCCAATATAATAAACCATATTTATCATGATGATCAAGGAATTCATGAAATAAACCATAGAAGACAATTTATTGAGAAAAATGAATCTGATTGTATTAACTTTAATCAAAGAAGAACTTTACAACCTTGGTGCCTTGATGTTGTACAAGCTCCTCCCAGGGTCCAGCAAGAATCTCCTCTACTTTGACAAGTTTCACTTTCTTCCCAATGAAGCCAAAAGGTATGTAATCTCTCCTCTCAAGCTCAACTAGGAAGTCTCAATTACAACAACATTTATCCTCAAAAATGTTCAGCTTTCAACCTCCATAGCAACCAGCCCAATGCCTCAATTTATAGTGCAGAGGAGGGAAGTTACCAGGTCCACCTTCAAAGGGATAAAGTCCTCCTTCAAAGGGATAAGCTCCTCTCATCAAGGGGTTAGCTCCTTTAGTTATGGGATGCATGAACCACCTAGGAGCGAACCAACCACGTCAATATTCTTTCTAGAAGCATCCAAAATTAACCCAAAGTGAGTTTTTAAGAATAAACTTGCACCTTTTTTACTTTTACAGGGGTCCGCACCCACTCCTTTAGAGACAGAGTGGGCAGGTCCACAGGTAACATGACCAAGGGGTGCGGGACCGCAGGTAATGGTAAGAGAAAGTGTGGAACCATAGTTTTAGAGATTTTCAAAGACTTTCTCTCATTTTTAAGGCTTGACATGAAGAGCTGAGGTTAGAGACTTGCAAAGGAGGACAATATGAGTGGTGATAGACTCACACTGACTACAGAAAGTCATGGTGACAATATTTTGTGTAACAGATTGCCCTCTAAAGTGCGAAGTCTGTAGTAGATGAGGATTTCATTTATCATCTAAGAAGAGTGAATTAATTTATCATTTCGAGGATCATCTTGTGGAGAGCCTGGTTGGAACTTGTAAAAACATTCAATGCAAAACATATATATGAGATCATATCATCACTGTGGTAGGCATTCCCATAGTCAGATCAAAATTGACTAGAAAACTAACTAAATTGCTCTGATATAGGAATGGTCTTGTAATACAACACAAGTATAGACACATGTAGACACAGTATGGGCACAACCATTTGTTTATGAATAGTCCACTGTATAATGAATAACAAAATTCCTCGCAGCCTGGATGGTGGAAACTAGATCCAGGGTCTTGATTTCTACTTCCCGAAACAGTACAATTCTATCCTTGTGAATGAATGTATCGAAGTCAAACATGGTATAAACCACTTGATTACCAGTCAATGATGTAAATTGTTAACAAGTGTGAGAGAAACCACCATTAATGTCAATGGCTCTCAAAGTACTCAGTACAATCCATGAAATGTGAATAGATGAGTTGATGTCGAACATGTCACGGAATCCTTTGATTGAAGGTCAAATGATGCAACCTATCATCGAAGGCGAGAAACCTGCCATTGAGGCATGAAGATCCCAAGGTACTAATGATTTCTGGATCATCTTTCTACATAATGAGCTGAAGTCGATAGAAAGCGATCCGTCGTAGGCAAGCCCACAACATGAAATCATAGATCAAGTTTGAAGAAATATAGTTGCAAGGACTGACTCAGGGATGGTCAAGATGGATGACAGATATTTTGCAGATGAATGGTTTATTTGCACTTTCCTCTTGAACACATAATGACACAGAAGATGGTTTGGTGACAATTGACCCAAAGCTAATACCCAAAAACCGGCTGAAGACTTTCAATATGGTTTGATTAACTGTTAGGCAAAGGATTTCCCAACCCAGGTGAACAAAAAGTGTCATGTTCAAGAGTGGTTAAATGTTTTTCTAAGACACAAAGAATGACAAAGAGGTTCATTTTTCTCTCTTTTCCCCCACCATTTTTAGCAAGTACCTCTTTATTTTTTGACAAGCTTGAGGAGGATAACATTTGCTTGATTATAAGGTCATCCTTTGGATGAGTCCAACTTAGTTTAAATTCGAACCCTAAGAAGGAGTGGTCTGTTCCCATTTGTAATTGAATAGGCCCTTTACTATTAAATTTTAATGAGTCCAGTATAGGAGAAACTCGGCGTTTTTCAATTTTAGGGAGTCAGAAGAAAAACTTAAGAAAACTCCATGGTTGTCCTTTTTCATAAATTTGTGTCTCCCAAGCCTGAAAAAGTATAAAATAATACTTGAGAGAACTGCTTGACCATTATGATCAAGGAGTAATTTTCATAATTAGTGTCTCTGATATGAAAAAGTAAAAAAAAGATCAATGACGCATCGTTTTATAACCAGTGTCGAATTTCAAACGACAAAAATCCGGCAATCTTTTCATGTTTTTACGGTCAGAAAAGAGCTGTAAGTGGACCGTCTTTTTAATTCCGTTTTAAAAAGCTTAAAAAGAAAAACATGGCAACATTTTCATATTTTACGAGTCAGAAAAGAGCTTAAAGGTGACTCTAATGTTTTTTGTTGAAAATGATCAATTTTTCCTGAAAAATCCGTTATTCTGCAGAAAAACTCAAACATTACTCATACTTGTTTAAAATAATAAAAATGCTTCAAAATTTATCTCTTTAAAGTGAAAAATAAACAAATTAAAAATTCATTTATTCAAAAAATCTTATAAAAAGGGCTTTTGTAAATTCATTTTTACCATTTAACTTCTGAGTGAGAAAGAGAGCTTTTCGGTAAGAAACTTCCCGTGAAGATTGCGGAAAATCCGTCCGTTGGAATCGAACACCGTCACCTCCAGGTAATCCACATCATCTTACTCTTGCATTTCAACTGTTTGAAATTTGTTTTTAGGGTTTTATTTTGATTTTTAGGAAGAATTGTGGTTTAAAAGTTCGCTCGCGGGGGTCTGCAGGCGCAGAACGAAAAACCTGCGGACCCCGACTTTTTCGTATGCAAAAAGAAGTCAGGGGCACGCACCCGCTGTATAGGCAGAGTGCGGACCTATGCACTGTCTCTAACTTAGAGGATGCAGTCCCCACGGCATATGTTCTAAAATTCCAAGTTCTTCAAATTTTGCCCAAAAACTTCAATTTAAAATGTTCTAATCTGCCTTTTCTTTCAATGTAGGGTATACATTATGCTTAGCTGGCAGGAACGGGAGCACGAGGATGTGGACCTCGCCGCAATCAATCATCAACCTTCAATTGATGCATTAAAGGCATGTAGTTTATTTAAATTTTGGGCCATACCTGGCATGAGGGCCCAAGTGGACTTTCTGCAGTGGCTGGTAGACGGGTGGAATGTGCAGGACCAATGTTTCATTATTGGTGGCCACCAGCTCGAAATGGAGCTGGAAGAAATTTAATTTTTGACTGGTTTGCCCAAGAGAGGTGAACAATTGACTCTATTCGGGACTAGGCCAGGTTGCCAGTCTGTCGATAGTCTCTGGCTAGAGTTTTGTAACGACCAAACCAAGGACAAAGGGATTGATATCAAAACCATCTCATGTCCTGAACTCAAAGTGATTGCATTTACTGTCACCAAACTTTGCGGAAGCGCATCACTGCATATGGCCACTAGATCCCAAATGCGGATGGCAGTAGACTACTTTCGAGGCACCGTCTTCAACTGGTGCGAAGCTGTGTTGGCTAATGTAAAATGCCAACTGACTAGAGCAAAGAACGGAAAAATGAAAAACTTTGGATATGGTTTCTTAGTTGTGAGTTTTGGCCTAGAGAGGGTCCCAACGTTGGTCCCACAACATCTTTTCATTGAAGTTGGACTTCCCCGAGAGCCCAAACTGATGCGTTGGGTTGCAGTTATGGCCCGTCATCCTGAGGGTTCAGAGGTTGTTCGATTTCCTCTTGAGTATTCTCATTGGTTGGAGAACCAAGTTTTTGCTATTCAGGATTTTCCTTATGCTAGGATGGATTATCGTGGTGACCCAGACATGGCTCTTCCACCAGGAGAGCAATGGGATGACTCAGGTAAAATCATTTTCAACATTTTATAATTTAATGTTTTTTTGTTTTTTAAATCGTCTCAAAACTGATAGTAAAAAGTTTCGAATGCATATGTAGGTCCACGGCGACCAGCCACTCTCCGGCCTTATGAGAGGAAACAACCAGCTGTAGCAGCACCAACTCCACGGGACAAATCTACAGAGACCCTGGCCGAATTGGAAAACCATCTAGAATGTTTGACAGCAGACATTCCAGAGACTAGCATAGATGACATTCATCTTAGGCTACAACGCTATGTGATTGGGGTCCCAAGACCTTTCAGGAGGTTCCTTTGTAGGGTGGCCCGTACAGTGGTTTCTTATCGTGATAATCACCAGTGATAGGATGATCGCCTGTTGTAGACTCATATGACATTTTTGCTTTCTGTACTATCATTTTGCCGATCATAAGGTGTCTTTCAACCTATGATGGAAGACGATGTATATATGACACACTTCTATACTATGCTATATCACTATTACTGGCTATCTTGTAAAACATGTTATGGAATGTTTTTAAATTTACTGTTTGATTATTGCAAATGTCTACTTAACATTCGAGAAGCAATTGCATCTGCTAATGTATTTAAATATCTTGGAATATGATGATATTCAATATAGTCAAATTCACGTTCCAAGAGGCGAACTCTAAAAAATAATCTCAATAACACTGGATTTCTAATGGCATAAACTCTATTAAGCTGCAATACAACGAGTTCAGAATCTAACCTCACAATCAAACTCCGAATCCCAAATGAGATGGATTCAGATAATAACTCAATCACTACACTATACTCTGCAATGTTGTTCATTGTTTGACCGAGGCTTACCCCATGCATAGATACTAACTCATCAGAGGGCGAATAGATAACCCAAGCTGTGGAAGAAATGTTCCGTGTATTACGACAAGCACCATCAGCAAAACCAATGTATGTTTGGAGAGACGCCGACATCTGCAATATCAAGAGTAAAATCAAGATAAGCAGGAATAATGACAAAAACACTCTAAACTAAGCACACTTTTCTAATCTAAAACACACCAGCTAGAAAGAAAACTACCCTAACTAAAATCTTCACGCCCAGATTTAAGCATAATATCTCTTCTGGTAAAGACCATTTCTGGGTTTACCTAAAGAGACTCTGTCAAAGTCTACCAATTCATAGGCCCCTTTTTCCAGCTTTCACTTAACAACATAAGGACCAAGCCACATGGGTACGAATTTTCCAGTGCCTAACTTATCATTTGCTTGATCGTACAGTAAGACTAGGTCTCCTTCCGAAAAATTACGAGGTGCAACATTTCGATCATACTGAGCTTTAATACATTTGGCATGAGCTTCGATTGCTAGTGCAGCATCACATCGATTCTCATCTAGCTGAGCCAAGTACAACAAACGTTTCTCCTCTTCAGAAGTGGTTGGAAGTAATTCTATGGCCATTTGCAATGACGGGATTTCGCATTTAATGGGTAATAGCTTCCAAACCGTGAACTAGTTGGAAAGGAGTGAAACCAGTTGATGTTTTTACTGAGGTTCGATACACCCAAAGCGCTGAAAATAACATGTTATGCCAATTCGACCTATGAATCCCAATGATTCGTCGGATCATAATGACTAGAACTTTGTTGACGGCTTCAACCAGACCATTAGCCTGTGGGTAATATGGAGTAGAACTATCGTGACGCATGCCAAGTTGATCTGTTAGTTCAGTCATCATAATGTTTCGAAAATGACGCCCACGATTAGTGATAATCGCTTGTGGAACACCGAACCTAGCAATTATATGATTGAAAATGAAAATCGCAGCAATTTTATCGTCTGCCGAAAATGTAGGCATCACCTCGGTCCACTTGGTAAAATAATCTACCGCAAGGATGATATACACATGCCCCCGGCTGAGTGAGGGTTACATGTAATAAAATCGATACCCCATTTCGCAAAAGGACCGACAGAAATTATAGGGTGGAGAGGAGCAAGTGGAGTGCGCATCTTTCGATCAAAAATTTGGTAGTTGTGGCATTTTCGGACCGCATTAATACAATCTTTAAACAAAGACGACCAGAAATAGCCAGCGCACAATATCTTTTGGGCTGTGTCAAACGCAGACATATGACCGCCACATGCTCCAGAGTGACAGTCATTTAGAACCCTTTCAGCTTCCTCATGAGTTAAACAACGTCGGAAAATAGAGTCCGCCCCACGACGATAAAGTGTATCTCCAATAATTTTGAATTGTTGGGATTGGAATCGTATTTTTCGACACTGAGATCTTGAAATTTCAGGCCGAAAGGATTGGGTTTGGAGATAAACTATGATATCTCCATACCATGGATTGAGAGTGCTGATTAGAAATAAGGATTCGTCCGCAATGGGCTCTTCCGCCACAGTTTCAGTATCAGCACGCAGGAAGTCACACATCAACTCCGCAAAAACTAAAGATTTCTTTGACTTATATTTTTCAAACTCTAAGTCAAATTCCTGCAGGATTACAATCCATTTGGAATACTTGCCCCCTAGCAATTGTTTTGTCAAAATATAGATCATAGGGTTACAGTCGGAAATTACAGTAGTTTTGCGTAGTAAAATGTAATGATGAAAATGTTGGACAGCTTGAACAGCTGCCAAGGCCAATTTCTCCACATGTGAATATTTTAGCTCAGTCAGATTTAAAGTTCGACTAAGGTAATAAATCACATGTTCACTACTGAATTCATCTTCCTGAACTAATACCATTCCAATGGTGGAATGAGAGGCGGCAAGATACAAGAAGTAATCCTGGTTGTAGTTGGGAGGATGCAATAACGGTGCATGGGTCAATGCGTGTTTTAGTGCATCAAAAGATTTGTCATCTATCTCATCCCAAAAGAATGGAGTAAAACCCTTTGTGATCTCGGTGTAGTTAGGAATGAATCGACGTAAAAAGTTTGCTTTCCCTTGCAAACTTTGGAGTTGGCGAAGACTCAAAGGAGGAGGCAATTTGACAATAGTTTTAACCTTCGAGGGATCGACACGAATGCTGGCTTTTGAAACAACAAATCCCAGTAACCGACCTGTTTCTATACAGAAAACACATTTGTGTGGATTCAACCTAATTCATAATGCCTACATCTCATAAATATTTCTCGTAAATGGATGAGATGATCGGCTCTACGTAATGAATGAGCAGGTAAATCATCGAGATAGGGTTGCACAATGTGCTTGATGTCATAAAACGCGTAAGACATGGCCCTTTGAAAAGTTGCACCAGCGTTCTTAAGCCCAAAAGGTAATTTGCAATAAGCAAATTTTCCCCATGGACAAATGAAATCCGTTTTTGGTTGATTAGCAGGTAGAATATTGATTTGATTATAACCAGAAAAACCATCCATAAAGGAGAATATTTCACTGCCGACACAATCATCAATGATTTGATAAATATAGGGAGTTGGGTAATTGTCTTTTGGACAGGCTCAATTAATATCCCTATAATAGATACATATTCTTATTGTTCCTTTCTTTTTATTAACATGAACAATATTCAATACCCAATCCGTCAAGGGAATTGGATAAATGAAACCTGCTTTAAGTAATTTTTCAACTTCTGCTTTAATATCAGCAGCTTTTCATGAGTGAATCTAACGCAAACGTTGCAGGATGGGTTTAGCATCCGGGTAAGTTTTGATTTCATGAAAAACAATTGCTGGGTCAATTCCTGGCATTTCCTCATATGACCAAGCAAACACGTTGTGGAATTCTTGAAATAGGGCCTTATATGTTTGAATTTCATCTTTCGTACAAGAGGCACCTATATGAATGTTTTCAACAATTCCAGGCTTAACTGAAATGTCAATAGGAACTGTCCGAGAAATATTTCCCAAATTCAACTCAGAATCAGGATTTTGCAATGGATTCTGAGGTTCCTTGACATAATCAGTCGTAAAAATAGATGAAAAATCATTTTCAAAATGATCAATCTTAGGTAAGAATGAAGATCTATGATGAAGATCTTCCCATGGTAAATCATCAACAGACAAGATTTCACAAATCTGCTCATCTGTATGAACAAGTTTGGAAAATGTCGTTGAATCTGAGTTTGATGTTGAAAGTGATTCTTCATGGACTACATTCATTAAGTCAATTTCAGTTGAAGAAGGGTCGGAAAACGACTGTACGGCCTGATACGCAATTTCATATGGACTCAAAGGCATAACATCACCAAATGAATCTATCTCAGATTCGGAAGGTACGATCTAAGGATCATCATAAACAATAGTGTCTGATGAAATCATATGAATGGTTGCAGTAGAAGGCGATACGTTAGGAGGAGGAAAGGAAAAATTACCTAGTAAACCAGAATCTTTAACTAGTCCTACTCCAACATCCTTATAAGGGATAGTTGTTTTACCGACATGCTGGATACTTTTAGAAGAGGTTGGGTTGGATGAAAAGCAAGTTATCTGGTCTATAGTTACGTTCTTTCCATTATGATGAAACTTTATAAGCTGAAAGACCGATGAAACAATAGCAGTCATAGCGTAAGACCAACTACGACCCAAGAGAAGGCTGTAATCTAGAGGGGCATCAACCACTTCCACATCTAGATTGACAGTTTTACCTTCAACCCCTATAGGTAAATCCTGTAGAATTCCAAAAGGATGGAACCCATGGCCATCAAAAGCCTTTAGAATTGTTGGGGATTGATTGAGTGTAGGAGAACCAAGCAATATCCAACACTGGATCGACATAATACACGTTGAAGCTCCCTCATCAATTACAGTCCTATAGCAAGGTCTGTTTTTGACTAACACTAGAATTTGGAAAGCCATCTGATGAGGTAAATGAGGTGTACTATTTTCTAAATAGAAAATTATAAGGTTTGAGTCCTGAATATCAACAACTCCTATAGCCGACAATAGCAATTTACACTGTGCTGGACATGATTGCAGCACCTCTAAAGCCGACATTGCTGAAGGTGAAATAGCTAGATCTTCAACAATGTTATAGTTCTGAGCAGCTCTCGCATGTGGATTGAAAGCTAACTTTCGAAGTATACCCTTGGTGGGCAGTTTGATTACTAATTCTTTGTTAGGTTTCTCGATCTGTAGCGGATCAGAACCGGGAGTTGAAGTTGATGGGTTTGAATTAGAAGATTCTACTTCCTTACCACCATCATGACTTTTACTTCCATAATCTTGTGATCATGTCGCAATCCTAACATGGGACATCATCATTATGGGTTATTCTGAGGCATTTGAGGAAGAACCTATCATCTTACTGTCTTGATTAGGAAAAGGATCCTTCAAAACAGCAGGCGTTTGAGAACCTTTGACGATTTTCGCAACCTCAGCACGATGAGGGTAGTGTCTTATAAAATGCTCTTCGTCACAAATGGGACAAGGATAACGAGGTTTACGTTTTTCATCAGTAGATTCCATTTTTTCTGGTTTCTCTTTCAAATTTTTATCTGATTTATTTTTCTTCTTCCCATTCTCTTTATCGTCGAATTTTGATTTGGCCATAAATGATTCTATGACATGAATATTGGAAAAAATTTCCACGGAAGAGTCTCCTGTCAGGGAATCTGGTAAAGTTATGATAGGAGAAGAATTCTTGGAAGATTTCTTCTTACTTTTGGTGTTAACTGTACCAATCATACCATCAGCGGCATGAGACCCTGAAGGAGCTGCAGTTATTTGATTTTGTTTAGGAAGGTCGGGGATTTTCTCGTGTAACGTACCTGACTGCGTATAAATGAGGTCAAGGTACTGAGCTTGAGCAATTACTTGCTCTTCAGTAACGACTCCTGCCTTAGCTACATCCTCAGGGATTTTAGGTAATAATGATTTAACAAACCATTCTGCTAAGATCTGATCTGGAATAAAAACTTTCACTAAACGTTGTCGACATCTCCATTCATGAATGTGATCTGAAATATAAGTGGACGTTGACTGTTTTAATGAAGTTAATAATTTCGTGCTGTCATGAGGAAAGAGTCAATTTTGTGGGCAAAACCGACCTCCCTAGAAGCTAAGGCTTTCTAGTGACAAACAAGACAAGTAAACACTACCTTTCTCTAAATATGCATTTAGAATACAAGTAAACAGGTGTTTATAACATACCTTTAGTCCAACGCTTTGTAGTAGTCCAGCCTCGCCGATCCGGATGAGCTCCTCCTTCTCTTCGAAATCTGCATTCACTAACAAGCCAAAAGATTACATAGCACCTGATAAACTTATAAAATAACACATATTCATCATACAGACCAAGGAGTATATGAAACAAATCATGAATAACAATTTGTTGAGAAAAATGAGTTTATTTGTATTAAGTGGAAACAAAAGAAACCATTACAACCTGAGCCTTGGTGTTGTGCAGGTCCCTCCTAGGGTCCAGCAAGAGTTTTCCTTTACTTTGATCAGCTCACCCACTTCCAAATAAGGCTAGGAAAGGATGGGAATCTCTCCTCTCAAGCTCTATAAGGGAGTCCTAATTCCAGCAGCATCTACCCTTAGGAATGTTCAGCTTTCAACCTCCCCTCCTTCTGGCCCAATGCCTGTATTTATAGTGCTCTAGAGGAAGTTAATCAGGTCCACCATCAATGGGATAAGCCCCTCTTTGGATGGGATAGCTCCCCTCTTGATGGGATAAGTTCCTCTTTCATAGGGATACATGAACCATCTGGAGGCGCTCAATACACGTCAAAAAAGCTTCTAGAATGCTCTAGAAATGACCACAAGTAACTTTTTTGAAGTGAAACTTGCGCCTTTTGACCTTTACAGGAGTACGCACCCACCCCTTTACAGACAAAGCGTACAAGTACGCAGGTATTGTGAACTTGAGGTGCGTACACGCAGGTAAGGCTAAGAGAAACTGCGTACCTAGAGATATATAGATTTTTAAAGACCTTCTCTCTTTCTTGGAGTTTGACATGAAGAGCAGAGGTATGAGACTTGCCAAGGAGGATAGTATGACAGTTGATGGAGCCATACTAACTGCAAATAGTCATGGTGACAAATTTTAGTGTAATAGATTGCCCCCTAAAGTGCGAAGCCTGTAGTAGATTAGGGTTTCATATCATCTAGGAAGGGTGAAGTACTTTATCATTTCAAGGATTATCTTGTGGAGAGCCCAGTCGGAACCTGCAAATATTCAACACAAAATACATATATAAGATCATATCATCGTTGTGGTAGGCATTCCCATACTCAGATTGAAAACTTTAACTAACAAACTAACTACTGCTCTGATACAGGAATGATTTTGCAGTACATCATAATCATAGACTTGTGTAGACACAGTATGGACGCAGCCATCTGTTTATAGTCAGTCTAGTATACAATGAATACAAAACTCCTCGCAGCCTGGATGGTGGAAACTAGATCCAGGGTCTTCATTTCTACTTCCCGAAATAGTACAATTCTATCCATGCGAATAAATGAGTTGATGTCAAACATGGTAGAAACCACTTGATTACCAGTCAATGATGTAAACTGTTAACAAGTGTGAGAGAGACCACCAGTGATGTCAATGGTTCTCAAAGTACCCAGTACAATCCATGAGATGTGAATGAATGAGTTGATGTCGAACATTTCACGGAATCCTTTGATCGAAAGCCAATGATGTAAACCGTCGTCAAAGGCGAGAAACCTGCCATTGATGCATGCAGATTTCAAGGTACTGACGATTTCTAGGTCATCTTTCTAGATAATGTGCTGATGTCGATAGAAAGCGACCCGTTGCAGGCAAGCCCACAACACGAAATCATAGATCAAGTTGAAGAAATGTAGTTGTAAGGATTGACTCAGGGATGGTCGAGATGGATGACGGGTATTTTGCAGATGAATGGTTTATTTGCAGTGACCTCTTGAACAGATAACGACACAACAGATGGCTTGGTGACATTTGACCCAAGTTAATACCCGGCTGAAGACTTTCAATGTGGTTTGATCAACTGTGAGGCAAAGGATTTCCCAACCCAGGTGAATGAAAAGTGTCGTGTTCAAGAGTGGTGATAAGGCTTCTTCTGAGACAAAGGATAACAAATAGGCTCATTTTTCTCTCTTTCCCCCCACCATTTCTGGCAAGTACCTCTTTATTTTTTACAAGATTGAGGAGGATAACATATGCTTGATTATAAGCTCATCCTTCGGATGAGTCCAACTGAGTTTTGATTCAAACCCTAAGAAGGAGTGGTCCGTTCCTGTTTGTAATCGAACAGGTCCTTTACTGTGAAATTTTAACGAGTCCAGTATAGGAGAAACTCGGCGTTTTTCAATTTTAGAGAGTCTGAAGAAACTTAAGAAGACTCCAGGGTTGAACTTTTTCGTAAATTTGTGTCTCCCAAGCCCGAAAAAGTATAAAATAATACTTGAGAGAACCGCTTGATCTTGCGACCAAGGAGTACTTTCACGATTAGTGTCTTTGACCTGAAAAGTAAAAAGCGATCAAGGACACGTCGTTTTATTTCCAGTATCGAATTTGAAACGACAAAAATCCGGCAATCTTTTCCTGTTTTTACGGTCAGAAAAGGGCTATAAGGGGACCGTCTTTTAATTCCGTTTTAACGAGTGTAAAAGAAACGCTCGTCAATCTTTTCATGTTTTAGGAGTCAGAAAAGGGCTTAAAAGATGACTCTGATTTTTTTGTTTGTGAAAAATGACAATTTTCCCTGAAAATCCTTTTATCCTGCACAAAAACCAACACATTACTCATACCTGTTTAAAGATAGATAAAAATGCTTTGAAAATACCTTTTCATGGTGGAAAACAAACAAATTTGACATTCATTTACTCAAAAAACCTATAAAAAGGGCTTTTACGATTTCATTTTTACCATTTTACTGTTGAGGAGAGAAAAAGGGCTTTTGGCAAGAAACTTCCCGTGGACATTGCGGAGAATCCGACTGTCGAAACCGAACGCCGTCTCATCAAGTATTCTACAACATCCTCCCTTGCATTTCCATCCATTTAGAATTTGTTTTTAAGCTTTAGTTTCATTTTTTGGAGGCCTTGGAGGTTTCAAGATCCACTTTTCGGGGTACGCAGGTGCTCCATGGGTGACCTGCGTACCCCGACATTTTCTCAGTTGGGAAAATGCCGGGAGTACGCAGCTTGCCTTAAGAGAACCTGCGTACATACGCCCTGTCTCTAAAGGCGGGCTGCGTACACCGCGGAAAGGATTTTGAAACTCTCATTTCTCCAAAATGAACCAAAAACTTTCAATTTTATGGACTCTAACAGACGTTTTATGGTGTGTAGATTGCCCACCATTCTTGATTGGCGCGAGAGAGAACACGAAGATGTTGATTTGGCCGCGATTAATCACAAACCTTCCATTGATGCTTTGAAGGCATGTGGTCTTTACAAATACTGGGCCATACCTGGCATGAGGGCCCAGGTACACTTTCTTGAGTGGCTGGTTGAAAGGTGGAACGTTCAGGATCAGTGTTTTTACATTGGAGGGCACCAGCTCGAGATAGAGCCCTCAGATATTTACTTTCTCACTAGTTTGCCCAAGAGGGGCGAGAAATTGACTCTGTCCGGGACTAAGCCGGGTGGCCAGTCCATTGCTAGTCTTCGACTAGAGTGGTGCAATAATCAAAACCAGGATAAATAGAAATCAAAAAGATATCCTGACCTGAACTTATGGTAATTGCCTTTACAGTTACCAGACTTTGCAGGGCTGCCGCTTTGCACATTGCTACTGGATCCCAGATGCGGATGGCGATTGATTGCTATCGGGGCACCATTTCAACTGGTGTGATGCTGTGTTGGCCAACTTAAAGGGCCAACTGACTAGGACCAAAAACGGACAGCTGAAGACTTTTGGTTATGGGCCTTTAGTTGTGAGTTTTGCCCTAGAGAGGGTTCTGATGCTGATCCCACAGCAGCTCACTGTTGAGGTTGGGCCTCCCCGAGAGCCTAAGTTGATGCGATGGGTTGCGGTGATGGCTCGTCATCCTGACGAGGGCACGGAGGTTTTCCGATTTAGACCGGAGTATTTTCACTGGTTAGAGAACCAGGTCTTCTCGATACAGGATTTTCCGTATGCTGGAGTTGATTTTCGTGGAGATCCGGACATGATTCTTCCACCGGGAGAACAGTGGGATGACACAGGTACTTCATTTTTCACAAGTTTTTAAATTATCTATTTTTTTTGTTTTTATATCGTCTCAAAACTAACAGTGACAATTTTCAAAATGCAGATGTAGGCCCACAACGTCCAGCCAATCTCCGGCCTTTCGAGAGGAGAGTACCAGTTGCACCAGCACCGGCCCCACAGGACGTGGCCGCAGAGACCTTAGCTGAGTTGGAACAGGACCTAGAGCGTCTTACGGCAGACATACCATAGACGACTATAGATGATATTCCTATCAGACTTCAGCGCTATGTGGTCGCAGTCCCAGGACCTTTTAGAAGGTTCTTGTGTAGGGTAGCCCATGCAGCGGTGTCGTATAAAGAGCACCACCAGTGATTGGATGGTCACTTTGTAGACACATGTGACATTTTGGTTTTTTGTACTTATCATTTTTGCCGATCATAAGGTGTTTTTCAACCTATGATCGAAGACTATGTATTTTTTGATACACTTCTATCTATATATATCATTATTACCGGCTTATCTTGTTAAACATGTGTGATGAAATGTTTTTAATATTTACATGTATGATTATCGCAAATGTCTGTCTAACATTAGAGAAGCAATTGCATCTGCTAATGTATTTAAAGACCTTGGAATATGCTGATATTCAATGTAATGAAATTCACGTTCCAAGAGACGCACTCTCAAAAATAACACTGGATTTCTAATAGCATATACTCTATTAAGCTGTAATACAACGAGTTCAGAATCTAACCTCACTATCAAACTCCGAATCCCAAACGAAATAGATTCAGACAATAACTCAATCACTGCACTGTATTCTGCAATGTTGTTTGTTGTTTGACCGAGGCTCACCCCATGCATAGAAACTAACTCGTCAGAGGGCGAATAGATAACCCAAGCTGCGGAAGAGATATTCCGTGTACTACGACAAGCACCATCGGCCAATCCAATGTACGTTTGAAGAGGCGTTGACATCTGCAATATCAAGAGTAAAACCAAGATAAGCCAAAATAACGACGAAAAACTCTTTCTAAGCTAAGCACACTGTCTATACTAACAAACACACCAGCTAGAAAGAAAAACCTAACCTAACTAACATCTCCATACCCATCATTTAAGCATAATATATCTTTAGGTAAAGTCCATTTCTGGGTTTACCCAAAGAGTCCCCGTCAAAATCTACTAGCTCATAGGCCCCTTTTGCTAGCTTTTGCTTAACAATGTAGGGCCCATGCCACATAGGAACGAATTTTCCAGCACCTAATTTATCGTTAGCTTGATCATATAATAGCACTAGGTCTCCTTCTGAAAAATTTCGAGGGGTCACGTTTCGATCATACTGAGCTTTCATACGTTTTGCGTGAGTCTCGATTGCCAATGCAGCGTCACATCGAGTCTCATCTAATTGAGCTAAGTATAATAAACGCTTCTCCTCTTCAGAAGTAGCTGGAAGTAATTCGACAGCCATTTGAAGTGACGGCATTTCGCATTCAATGGGCAGCACTGCTTCCAAACCATAAACTAGTTGGAAAGGAGTGAACCTTGTTGATGTTTTCACTGAGGTTCGGTATACCCAAAGCACGAAAAATAACATGTTGTGCCAATTCGACCGATGAATACCAATGATTCGTCAGATCATGATAACTAAAACTTTGTTGATGGACTCAACCAGGCCATTCGCTTGTGGGTAATAAGGAGTTGAGCTATCATGACGCAAACCAAGCTGGCATGTAAGTTCTGTCATCATAATGTTTCGAAAATGGCGCCCATGGTCAGTGATTATCACTTGTGGGACACCAAACCTAGCAATAATGTGATTGAATATGAAAATTGCAACTGTCTTGCTGTCTGCCTCGAATGTAGGCATCGCCTCGGCCCACTTAGTAAAATAATCAACTGCAAGGATGATATACGCATGCCCCCCAGCCGAGTGAGGGTTACATGTAATAAAATCGATACCCCATTTGGCAAAAGGACCAACAAAAATTATAGGGTGGAGAGGAGCAGGTGGTGCGCGCATCTTGCGATCAAACACTTGACAGTTGTGGCATTTCCGGACCGCAATAATACAGTCTTTAAACAAGGACGGCCAGAAGTAGCCAGCGCGCAATATCTTTTGGGCTGTGGCATACCCAGACATATGACCGCCACACGCTCCAGAGTGACAGTCATTCAAAACCCTTTCAGCTTCCTCGTGAGTTAAGCAACGTTGGAAAACCAAGTCTGCCCCATGGCGATAAAGAGTATCTCCAATAATTTTGTACTGTTGGGACTGGAATCGAATTTTCCGACGTTCCGACTTTGAAACTTCGGGCAGAAAGGATTGGGTCTGGAGATAGACGATTATATCTCCATACCACAGATCTAAAGTGCTGATGAGAAACAAAGATTCGTCCGCAATGGGTTCCTCTGCCATAGTTTCCGTGTCAGCACGTGGGAAATCACACATCAACTCTGCAAAAACTAAAGATTTCTTAGACTTAGATTTTTCAAATTCCAAGTCAAACTCCTACAGGATAACGATCCATTTAGAGTACTTGCCCCCTAGAAATTGTTTAGTCAAAATGTAGATCATAGGGTTGCAATCCGAAATGATTGTAGTTTTACGGAGAAGAATGTAGTGACGAAAACGTTGGACAACCTGAACGGCTGCCAGGGCCAATTTCTCCACATGTGAATATTTGAGCTCAGTGGGATTTCACGTCCGACTAAGGCAATAGATCACATGTTCCGTTCCGAATTCATCTTCCTGGACTAAGACCATTCCAATGGTGGAATGAGCGGCGACGAGGTACAAAAAGTAATCCTGGTTGTAGTTGGGAGGATGCAGCAACGGTGCATGGGTCAACGCGTGCTTGAGTGCATCAAAAGATTTTTGAGCTATCTCATCCCAAGAGAATTGAGCGTTCTGTTTCAAAAACCGGGTAAAACCCTTGGTAATCTCGGCGTAGTTAGGAATGAATCGGTGTAAAAAGTTTGCTTTCCCCTGCAAACTTTAGAGTTGGCGAAGACTCGAAGGAGGAGGAAATTTGATGATAGCTTCTACCTTCGAGGGATCGACGCGGATGCCTACTTTTGAAACTACAAATCCCAGCAATCGTCCCACTTATATACAGAAGAAACATTTGTGTGGGTTCAACCAAATCCGATAATACCTACACCTCATGAAGATTGCTCGTAAATGGACAAGGTGATCAGCTCGATGTAAGGAGTGAGCGGGCAAATCATCGAGATACGGTTGCACAATGTGTTTGATGTCATGAAATGCATAAGACATCGCCCTTTGAAAAGTGGCTCCGGCATTCTTAAGCCCAAAAGGTAATTTGCAATAAGCAAATGTCCCCCATGGACAAATGAAAGCCGTTTTTGGTTGATCGGCAGGTAGAATATTGATTTGGTTGTAACCGGAAAAACTGTCCATAAAGGAAAATATTTCACTGTCGGCACAATCATCAATTATTTGATCGATATATGGTGTTGGATAATTGTCCTTGGGACAAGCACGATTGATATCCCTATAGTCGATACATATTCTTATTGTTCCCTGTTTTTTGTTAACCGGAACAATACTCGATACCCAATCCGTTAACGAGATCGGATAAATGAAACCTACTTTCAACAGCTTCTCAACTTCTGCTTTAATTGTAGCCGCTTTTCGTGGGTGAATCTGACGCAAACGTTGCCGGACGGGTTTAGCATCCGGGTAAGTCTTGATCTCATGGACAACAATTGCGGGATCAATTCCTGGCATTTCCTCATAGGACCAGGCAAACACATCGCGGAATTCTTGAAATAGGGCCTTGTATGTCTAAATTTCATCATCTGAACACGAGGCACCTATATGAATGTGCTCAACAATTCCGGGCTTGACTGAAATATCAATGGGAATAGTGCGAGAAATGTTTCCCAAATTCAGCTCTGAATCAGGATGTTTCATTGGACTCTGAGCTTCTTTGACATATTCAGCTGTAAATATTGATGAGAAATCGTTTTCAAAACGATCATCCTCAGGTAAAAATGAAGATCTATGATGGAGATCTTCCCATGGTAAATCGTCTACGCACAGGACCTCACAAAGTTGTTCGTCAGATGACACAACTTCGGGAAACGTTATTAACTCCGAGGTTAACGCGAAAATGGATTCCTCACGGACCACATTCATTTGGTCGATTTTGGTTGAACTCGGGTCGGTAAAACACTGCACGGATTCATAGGCAATTTCATATGGACTCAAAGGCATTGCGTCACCAAATGAGTCTATCTCAGATTCAGAAGGAACGATCCAAGGCTCGTCATAAACAATGGTGTCTGAAGTAATCATATGAATAGATGCAAACGAAGACATGGCGTTGATTGGAGGAAAAGGAAAAGTTCCCAGTAAACCGGCATCTTTAACTAATCCTACACCAACATCCTTGTAAGGGATAGTCGTTTTACTGACATGCTGGATACTCTCTGAAGAGGCTGGGTCGGATGAAAAGTAAGCCAACTGGTCTATGGTTACGATCTTGCCATTATGTGGAAATTTTATTACTCTGAAGACCGATGAAACGATCGCTGTCATAGCGTAAGACCAACTTTGACCCAAAAGAAGGTTGTAGTCTAGAGGGGCATCAACCACCTCCACATCCAGACTAACGGTTTTTCCTTCAACCCCTATAGGCAAATCCTGTAGAATGCCAAACGGATGGAACCCACGGCCATCAAAGGCCTTAAGAATTGTTGGGGATTGATTTAGTGAAGGAGAACCTGGAAGCGATCTCCAGCACTGTATCGACATAATACACGTGGAAGCTCCCTCATCAATTACAGTCCGATGAATAGGCCTGTTTTTGACTATCACTGGGATCTGGAAAGCCATCTGATGAGGAAAACGTGGTGTACTATTTTCTAGATCAAAGATTATTAGGTTCGGGTCCTGAACATCAACAACTCCTATAGCTGACAAAAGTAATTTTCGCTGTGCTGGGCATGATTGCAGCACTTCTAAAGCCGACATTGCTGAGGGTGAAACAGCTAAATCCTCAACAATGTTGTAATTCTGGGCCGCTCTCGCATGTGGATTGAAAGCAGACCTTCGAAGTACACCCTTGGCGGGCGGTTTGATTACTAAGTCAGGGTTAGGTTTCTCGATCTGTAGTGTATCGGAACCGGGAGCTGAGGTTGATGGATTTGAATGAGAAGATTCTGCTTCTTTCGATCCACCAACAGGACTTTTACTACCATAATCTTGCGATCGAGTCGCAATCCTTACATGAGACATCATCAATATGGGTTCTTCACTGGCACTCGAGGAAGAACCTATCATCTTACTCTCCTGCTTTGGAAATGGATCTTTCAAAACAGCAGGATTTGGAGAACCCTTGACGATTTTCACAACCTCGGCCCGATGAGGGCAATCTCTTGTAAAATGATCCTCTTCACAAATAAGAAAAGGATATCGAGGTTTGCGCTTTTCGTCATTGGTTTCCGACTTTTCTGTTTTCTCCTTTGGAGTCTTGTCTGCTTTATTCTTCTTCTTACCTTTCTTCTTCCCACCGTTTTTTGATTTAGCCATAGATGACTCTACAGCGTGAATATCGGTGGAAACTTCAGCAAAAGATTCTCCTGTCGGGGAGTCTGGTAAGGTTATAATGGGCGAAGAATTCTTTGAAGACTTCTTCTTGCTTTTAGTATTCACCGTACCAATCATGCCATCAGCAGCATGAGATCCCGAAGGAGCAGCAGCGATTTGATTTGACTTTGGAAGATCTGGGATCTTTTCGTGTAACGTACCTGACTGAGTGTAAACTAAGTCAAGGTACTGCGCTTGAGCAATCACTTGCTCCTCAGTAACTACTCCGGCCTTAGCTACGTCTTCAGTAATCTTCGGTAATAATGATTTAACAAACCATTCAGCTAAGATTTGGTCTGGGATAAAAACTTTCACTAATCGCCTTCGACATCTCCATTCATGTATATGATCGGAAATATAAGTGGACGTCGACTGTTTTAATGAAGTTAGTAGCTCCATGCCATTATCATATCTGATCGGCAACTGAAAATGAGTTAGGAACGAGGTAGCTAACTGACTAAAATTATAAAAAGAGGCCCGTGGTAACTCAATGTACCACTTGGCCACGAGACCAATGAGCGTACGCTGGAAAAGACGTAAGCGGATCGAATCATCTGAGATAGAATTTGAAGCACACCAGAGGTGGTAAGTCATCACATGATTTGACGGATCCTCTCCAGGCTTACCTTCGAACTTGGGTATGTCACTGGGCAACTTATTTGGCATTGGCGGCCAAAACGGAAGATAATTTATTGGATCGTTCGTTAGGCGCGACAAGTCCGGTAAATCCAAAGTTGCGATAAATGGTAATTGCCGATTAGGATCCCTAAAAATCTGGGTCACAAGACCAGTCCCAGGAGGAGGATATCCAGGATAACGTGGAATAGGAATCGCATTCGGGATATTGTATCCTCCCAGAAAACCAGGATTAACCAGACCGTACTGGGGTTGCTGAGGTTGTTGATAAGTGTACCCAGGATACAGTTGATACTGGTAAACTGGCTGCTGGACAGCAGGCCCGTATTGGTACTGTCCCTAGTACGGTTGATAAGTGAATTGTGGTTGACTAGTGACAACCGTACTTAAACCAGGCTGTCCTACAGGAATCTGAACCGTATTTTGAATCGTGGATCCAGACAAGGGTAAAGATGTCTGAGGAGTAGTTGCAGAGACAGTAGAAACCAGAGCTGTCGATGCTCCAGAAGTAAGTGTGGTGGAAGGAACAGATGTTGCGGTAGTTGCAGCAGTCGTTTGAGATGGAGTACTAGGTGCAATGGGCGACTGAGTAACTACCGAGGGTACAGAAGTTTGAACATTAGACTGGACTGGTTGCTGGGGTGAACCAGAAACTAAGGGTTGTCCAGCTTGAGATGAAAACTGTACACTTGGCTGCAATACCTGTTGAACTTGCGATGGATCCCACACTATGTTCATTTCGGGGTATTGACCCATGACAGGTTGAGGATATTGAGATCCATAACCGGATTGAGGGTAGGATTGATAATTGAAAGGTACATTTCCCGTACCTTGAACATAAGATTGACCTTGGGGTGGTTGATAACCTTGACTCGAGTACTGACCTTGAGGTAGATACCCTTGAGGTAAATACGGATACTAGGGTTGACCTTGAGCTATAAATTGATACTGAGGTTGACCTTGGGGTACATATTGAGTCTGGGGTTGACCTTGAGGAATGTATTGTACTATGGGTACATACTGTCCTTGAGGTTGCCCCCCAGACGTAATTTGTGTACCTTGAGGTTGCCCCCCAGGCGTTAATTGAGGCTGCCCCCCAGGCGGTAACTGGCCACCTTGAGGTTGAGAACCGGGAACTGAACCTGACATCATGTATATGTCTCCTACACCCAATGGTTTATTACCATTGTTTCCAGCTAATAACCCATGTTCAATGGGTTGAGGAGATGCTCCCGCAAAATTACCAGAAAGTGACTAATACCCAGAGGGAACAGAAGGACCGCCGTACAAGAAAGATTCAGGAGATTGAGTGAACACGGACGACTGAGCAGACATATTTACAGGAGTATAAATACCTCCGGGTGGATAAGGAGTACGAGGTGGAGAAAAACTTGACCCTGAGTTGTCCAAATAATTAGTTAACGAAAGATACCAAGTAGTACTTCTAGCAGGACTGTAAAAGATGGATTCACGCTCCCGTAGATCAATAGTAGGTTGATCTTCAAGGATAGAGACGCCTATTTCTTCTTCTGGAGCAAGTTCTTCAATAGCTATCAAACCAGCAGGAAGATTTTCGGTGATGACTCTTTCTACCCTAGGTGAATCAGGAGCACTAGAAGTTGGAGTAACAGGTTCAGATATTTTAGGTTCTTCGCCTATATCACTAGTAGATGAAAAACTACCAGCAATCTCGGAAACTGCAACATCTTCGGGATTATAACCTGTTTCTAGACCTTGGTAATCTGGATGGACTACCAACGACGACTCTCCTTCTTCAGGTGAACCTACTTTACTGCCACTAGGAGTTACAAGGACTTTCAAACCTTCGTAATGACCCGGGACGTCTTCAGGAGGTTCGCCCCGAAGTCTACAGGACTTCCTCAACAAATCGGCCACGGTAACAATCTCAGGAGACTGGCCCCGAAGTCTACGGGACTGTCTCGGTAATTAAGCCACAGTTAAAAGCTTTTAACTACTGCACACGCAAAATAGTAAAATCTCAAAGCAAACCGCCTAAAGTCTCTAAAGAACCAAATAAATTCGAATCACACGCCTAAAGAATCTAGGGCGTCAAACCATACACAAACAGTAGCCTTCCGGACCGAAAACACTAGTTGGAGATGAAACCCAACATCGCCGAATTCAGTACAGAAGTGGTGGGTGGAACAGTTACCCCGGCAACCTGCTTAATGAATAGACCGGCACAAGTTCCTCCACTTTAACCGTCTCGAGTGAAGTGAACCCCCCAAAAAATCCAAGTGAATCTAGCCGACGTCTGCTCCAGGTACAGTGGGATCTTCCCTCCACCATCACCTCGGTAGAATCCTAAAGATAATGGTCACTAAGGTTACCAACAGCAACAAATATACCTGGGGGAACAGTCTACGACCCGATAGCATGCAAGGGCAGAGTAACAAGCTCAATCCCCTTGCCGGCTCATTGACAATAATCCAAGGTTTACCGACAAGTGACCCCAGGCTCCTCGACAATAATCTGAGGTTTACCGTTTGTAGTATGTGCGTATCTGGCGTCTTTCCCAATGAAGGAGGATTGATCCCCTCACTGGTTCGGACACGGTCTCGTGCTCCTCCTTTAAGAGGAGCTTTCCCAGAGTACAAATGAAACAGTTGGATTTATCCTACCACAAGATGAGCTACTTTTTTGGTTTTACTGTCTTGGAGAGTTAATTACTCTCCTACTCCAAGACACTAGCCTGATCTATATTGGTGTTTCAGAGCCCTAGTAAATAAAAAGTTACTAAGTTGATTTTACTTTAAGCGTTAATTTTTATGGATTTTCTTTAGGACAAAAGGTAGTGGAGATGAAACTGATGGTGTGTAGACTCGACTGAAATCCACTAAAAAGATGCACTTAGGATGATTTATACTAATTTTCTTTTTCAATGAATTCCCTAGCTAAGAGAGTTGGAGAATGCAAAATTGATACAAAAGCAACTTTCTTGGCAATGAAAATCAAAGAAACAAACTCTTTATCTTTTCCAAAGCATACAACACATGACCACTAATTACTTCACGAAAATTCCTTTTCTTTTCAAAGACTCAAATGCTACTAAAGCAAACTTTTCTTCAAAAGAGACTTTTTTTGTACTTTTCCCTATATTAATAAAGCATGTAAAACTTACTTTAACAAAAATCTATGGCAATCAAATCAACTCAATTTCACACAAAAGCAAATCTAAGAGAAATGCACCTAAAAGTAAATCTAATGAGGCAAAAGCCTACCAAGTATGATTCCAGGATGTTTTACTCAGTCAAAATTTAACGAAGGACTAGTTAATGCAGAATCAAAAACCAGTCAAAAACAAAAATCAAAATCTTTTGTTATTTTTCTTAAGAATATAATTCAAAGTTCAATCAACAAACTTTTTCGAGATTCGACAAAGAGACAACACAAAGGTAGGTTTCTCACAAGGGTGGATTCTATGAAAGGTCCGACTCCTAAGAAGACTGAAAAGACCAGGGAGATCCAAGGTTTTACAACTTCTAAAGCCAAAGTCACTACAGGACCAGTGCAAAAATCAAACCCTAGGGCAAAATCTCGATGAATTTCACTAAAACTCTTGACACTGATGAAACAAGCTTAGGTGAAGATTTATGACAGGTAACTAGTGGATTTGGGCAGAAAAAACAAATTAAAAACAAAATCTAAAAGGCAGAAAAATTGAAATTTTCTCAATTTTGATAGGGTACGCAAGCAACCTGTTTGCACAAGTGCGTGTACGCTCTGTGCACAAATCTGCAGTGCGTACAGGTACGCACTGTGCTTAACTCAGAGGGTGCGTACTGCTAGCAAAACCAAGAAAAACTAAAATCTAATTTAACCCTAAGCTATCCCACCCAAATACACAGTCAAACAACCAAAAACCAGAAAACAAACGACTTTTCTTAGATCAAAGTTTCACACAAAGGAAAAATCATTCACATCAATGGAGTTCCCCAGCGGAGTCGCCATTTTGTCATGCGGAATGAGTCAATTTTGCGGACAAAACCGACCTCCCTAGAAGCTAAGGCTTTCTAGTGACAAACAAGACAAGTAAACACTACCTTTCTCTAAAGATGCATTTAGAATACAAGTAAACAGGTGTTTATAACATACCTTTAGTCCAACGCTTTGTAGTAGTCCAGCCTCGCCGATCCGGATGAGCTCCTCCTTCTCTTCGAAACCTGCATTCACTAACAAGCCAAAAGATTACATAGCACTTGATAAACTTATAAAATAACACATATTCATCATACAGACCAAGGAGTATATGAAACAAATCATGAATAACAATCTGTTGAGAAAAATGAGTTTATTTGTATTAAGTGGAAACAAAAGAAACCATTACAACCCGAGCCTTGGTGTTGTGCAGGTCCCTCCTAGGGTCCAGCAAGAGTTTTCCTTTACTTTGATCAGCTCACCCACTTCCAAATAAGGCTAGGAAAGGATGGGAATCTCTCCTCTCAAGCTCTACAAAGGAAGTTCTAATTCCAGCAGCATCTACCCTTAGGAATGTTCAGCTTTCAACCTCCCCTCCTTCTGGCCCAATGCCTATATTTATAGTTCTCTAGAGGAAGTTAATCAGGTCCACCATCATTGGGATAAGCCCCTCTTTGGATGGGATAACTCCCCTCTTGATGGGATAAGTTCCTCTTTCATAGGGATACATGAACCATTTGGAGGCGCTCAATACACGTCAAACAAGCTTCTAGAATGCTCTAGAAATGACCACAAGTAACTTTTTTGAAGTGAAACTTGCGCCTTTTGACCTTTACAGGAGTACGCACCCACCCCTTTACAGACAGAGCGTACAAGTACGCAGGTATTGTGAACTTGAGGTGCGTACACGCAGGTAAGGCTAAGAGAAACTGCGTACCCAGAGATATATAGATTTTTAAAGACCTTCTCTCTTTCTTGGAGTTTGACATGAAGAGCAGAGGTATGAGACTTGCCAAGGAGGATAGTATGACAGTTGATGGAGCCATACTAACTGCAAATAGTCATGGTGACAAATTTTAGTGTAACACGTGCCATTGTCATATCTGACAGGCAACTGAAAATGAGTTAAAAACAAATTAGCTAACTAACTAAAGTTATAAAAAGTGGCTCGCGGTAACTCAATGTACCACTTGGCCGCAAGACCAATTAGAGTGCATTGAAAATGCCGTAAATGAATTGAATCATCTGAAATGAAGTTAGATGCACACCAGAGGTGATAAATCATCACATGGTTCGACGGATCCTCTCCTGATTTACCTTCAAAGTTTGGGATGTCACTGGGCAACTTATTCGGCATTGGAGGCCAAAATGGAAGATAATGTATTGTCCCTGGTACGGTTGATAAGTAAATTGAGGTTGATTTGTGACAACCATACTTGGACCAGGTTGTCCTACAAGCATTTGAACCGAAGTCTGAATTGTAGGTCTAGACTGAGGTAAAGATGCTTGAGGAATTGATGCAGGAATAATAGAAACCAGAGCTATCGATACTCTAGAAGTAGGTGGGGTAGATGGAACAGATGTTGCTACAGTTGCCGCAGTCGCTTGAGGCAAAGTTCGAGGTGAACTAGGCCCGGGCTGAGAAACTACAGAAGGTGCAGAAGTTTGAATAGTAGTCTGGACAGGTTTTTGGGTTGAACCAGAAACCAAGGGTTGTCCAGATTGAGATGACAACTGCACGTTCGGTTGCAAGATTTGTTGAGATTGAGATGGATCCCACACTAAGTTCATTGCGGGGTATGGACCCATAAAAAGTTTGAGCATATTGAGGACCATAACCGGGTTGAGGGTAGGCTTGATAATTCAAAGGTACATTTCCAGCTCCTTGGACAAATGATTGACCTGAAGGTGGTTGGAAACCTTGGATTGGGTACTGACCTTGAGGTTGATAACCTTGAGGCACGTACTAATACTGGGGTTGACTTTGAGGTACATATTGAACTGGGGTTGGCCTTGAGGTACATACTGAGTCTGGGGTTGACCTTGAGGAATGTATTGTCCCAAAGGTATGTACTGTCCTTGAGGTTGCCCCCTAGGCGGTAACTGGGTACCTTGAGGTTGCCCCCCAGGCGGTAATTGAGGACCTTGAGGTTGCCCCCCAGGCGGTAACTGACTACCTTGAGGTTGCGGATTTGGAATAGTACCTGACATCATAAGAATATCTTCTACACTCAATGACTTAGTTCCATTATTACCAGTTAATAACCCTTGTTCAACAGGTTGAGGAGATGCTCCCGAAAAAGTACCAGTAAGTGACTAATACCCAGAGGGAACAGAAAGACCGCCATATAAAAATGTTTCTGGAGATTGAGAAAACATGGATGACTGTCTCGACATATTCAAAGGAGGATAATAACCCCTAGGTGTTGGATGAAAAGGAATGCAAGGTGGTGAAAAACTTAGTCCCGAGTTTTCCAAAAAATTGGTCAATGAAAGATACCAAGCATCTCTCCTAGGTGGACTGTAAAAGATCGATTCACACTCCCTAAGTTCTATAACTGGTTGATTTTCAAGGATAGATATACCTTCTTCCGGAGTAATAAGTTCTTCAATAGCAATTAGTCCAGAAGGAATATTTTGGGTAATGACTCTTTCCACCCTGGGTGAACCAAGACCACTGGAAGTTGGAGAGGCAAATCTTGATGATGGAGTAGCAGCAGGTTTAGTTTCAGGTTCAGAAATTTCAGGTTCCTCGGCTAATTCACTAGTAGAAGAAAAACTACCAGTAACTTCGGAAAATGAAACAGGTTCAATAATATACTCTGGTGCTTGAACTTGATAATCAAGATGTACAACTAAATAATATTATCCTTCTTCGGGTGACCCAACTCTACTCTCACTAGGAGTTACAAGGGCTCGTAGCCGTTCAAGCTGGCTTGGTGAAAACTCAGGAGGTTGGCCCTGAAGTCTATAGGACTGCCTTGGTAATTCAGCCACGATTAAATATTTTAATTACTTCACATGAAAACAAAGAAAAATCTCAATAAAAACCACCTAAAGTCTCTAAAGAACCAAACAATTTTGAATCACACGCCTAAAGAATCTAGGAGGTCAAACCACACACAAACAGTAACTTTCCATACTGAAAACACTAGTTGTTGATGAAATCCAACGTCACAGAATTCAATACAGAAATGGTGATTGGAACAGTTACCCCGACAACCTGCTTAATGAATATACTGGCACAAGTTTCTCCACTAAACTGTCTTGAGTGAAGAGAACCCCCAGAAAATCCAAGTGAGTCTAGTTGATGTCTGCTCCAAGTACAATGGGATCTTCCCTCCACCGTCACCTTAGGAAAGAATCTTATAGATTATGGTCACTATGGTTACCAACAGAAACAAATATACATGGGGGAACAGTCTGTGATCCGATACACACGCAAGGGAAAAGTAGCAAGCTCAATCCCCTTGAAGGCTCCTTGACATAATCCAAGGTTTACGAACAAGTGACCCCAGGCTCCTCGACAATGGTTAATCCGAGGTTTACCATTTTTAATACGTGTATATCTGCTATTGTTCCCAATGAGGAAGGATTTATTACCCCACTGGTTCGGATATGACCTCGTGCTTGACTCCTTTAAGAGGAGCTTCCCAGAGTATAGATGTAACAATTGGAATTTATCTCCTACCACAAGATATAGCTACTTGTTTGTTTTTACTATCTTGGAGAGTTAATTACTCCCTACTCCAAGATACTAGCCTAAGCTATGTTGGTGATAAAGAGCCCTAGAAATAAAAATATTACTAGATAGATTTTACTTTAAGTGTTATTTTTATTGGTTTTTTCTTAAGTCAAAAGGTGCGGAGATGAAACTTTATGGTGTGAGGACTCGACTCCAAAACACTAAAAATGAACCTAAGATGATAAACAATCCTTTTTCTTCAATGAATTTCTAGCTAAAGAAAGAGTTAAGAATGCAATTTCTTGAAAAAACAAATCTTTCCTTAACAAACTAATGTAAAGAAAAACTTTTTTGTCTTTTTCAATAAACTCAAAAATGAGACCACTAATTATGCTCACGAAAAAATCCTTTTTCTTTTTCAACAATCAAAAACTACAAAAACAAATTTTTCAAAAGAGATTTTTTTTTTAAATTTTATAAAACACTCAAAACTATTAAAAAATCTAATCTTGAGATATATAAATTCTAAAAATCTAATTGAAGTAAAAGATTACAAAATTTCTTTTCAAGGATGTTTTACTTAGGTATCAGCAAACTAAGGACTAACTTGTTCAGAATAACAAATTAATAAAAAAACAACCAGCTTTTGTTTTCTTTTTTAAAAATAAAATCCAAAACTTTCAAAACAAGTTCTTTCGAAGCTTTGCAAAGAGAAAAATGAGATGTATTCCTCAACAAAGGCAGATTTTACTAATCGGTCAGACTCATAAGAAGACCAGCAAAAACTAGGGTGATCTGAGGTTTCTAAGGCTTCTAAGCTCTGAGTTACTAAAAAGACCAAACGAAAATGAAGCCAGACACACAAAGCTTCTAGAAATTCACCTAAAACTTAAATGCCAATGGAATTAACCTACAAAAAGTTTCTGACAAGACACGTGCAGATCTGGGCAGAGGCTAAAACACATAAACAAATCCTAAGCTTAACGGAATGAAAATATTTTATTTTTTTTTTAATTTTGACAGGGTCCGCAAGCCCCCAGCATAACCAGGTGCGGTACCGCTCTATGTGTAAAGAAAAAGTGTGGCGATGTCCGCACTATTTTATAACCAGAGCATGCAGTCCTCTTCCAAAAGCATGAAAAACAAAAAACAATTCAAGATCTAATGAAATTACCCAATCCCACACACATCAAGCAAAAACCAGAAACAAAGAAACAATTTCTCAATTCAAAGTAAAAACAAAGGCAAAAACCAAAAATTCAAGTCCCCAGTGGAGTCGCCATTTTTTCAGGTGGATAAATCGTTCTTGCGGACAAGACCGATCTCCCTAGTATCTATGGATATCTAGCAACAAGCAAACCAAACAAATTCTATCTTTCTCTAAATATGCAATTTATAAATAACAGCCAATAGATGTTTTAGGCCTACCTCGAGTCTAGTGCTAGTTTGTGGAAGCCATGCTCTGTTTGTCCAAATGAGCTCCCTTTTAAAGAATATGCAAACACAAACAGGCACACATATCAAATAACACCTTTATATCCAATATAATAAACCATATTTATCATGATGATCAAGGAATTCATGAAATAAACCATAGAAGACAATTTATTGAGAAAAATGAATCTGATTGTATTAACTTTAATCAAAGAAGAACTTTACAACCTTGGTGCCTTGATGCTGTACAAGCTCCTCCCAGGGTCCAGCAAGAATCTCCTCTACTTTGACAAGTTTCACTCTCTTCCCAATGAAGCCAAAAGGTATGTAATCTCTCCTCTCAAGCTCAACTAGGAAGTCTCAATTCCAACAGCATTTATCCTAAAAAATGTTCAGCTTTCAACCTCCCTAGCAACTAGCCCAATGCCTCAATTTATAGTGCAGAGGAGGGAAGTTACCAGGTCCACCTTCAAAGGGATAAGCTCCTCTCATCGAGGGTTAGCTCCTTTAGTTATGGGATGCGTGAACCACCTAGGAGCGAACCAACAACATCAAGATTCCTTCTAGAAGCGTCCAAAATTAACCCAAAGTGAGTTTTTAAGAATAAACTTGTGCCTTTTTTACTTTTACAGGGGTCCGCAGCCACTCATTTAGAGACAAAGCGGGCAGGTCCGCAGGTAACATGACCAAGGGGTGCGGGACAGTAGGTAATGGTAAGAGAAAGTGCGGAACCAGAGTTTTAGAGATTTTCAAAGACTTTCTCTCATTTTTAAGGCTTGACATGAAGAGTTGAGGTTTGAGACTTGCAAAGGAGGACGGTATGAGTGGTGATAGACTCACACTGACTGCAGAAAGTCATGGTGACAATATTTTGTGTAACAGGTCATCCACATAGACCACTGACCCCTGTAGTTCATACAAACACAAGGAAAGTTGCAGACTATCACCATTATAAGTGGTCCACATACTTGCAACAATTCCATTTGAACATTAAGTAGAAGAAGGGAAGAACCAATAATTTTGCAGACTGCCTTAGTCGACCACAAGTCATGGTGCTGACCAGTGTGCTCAACTCTAATGGATATGAGGTTTTTGAATGGCCACATCTTTACAAGAGTGATCTAGAAGTAGGTACCACATATTAGATTCTCCTGGAAGGTAAGCAAGTTCCAGACTTTCACCTCTAGGACATGCTATTATTCCACTTGGGAAACCTCTTTGTACAATCAAGTGAGTGTGCCAAGATGATTTTGGAGGTGAACTATAGTTGAGTTGATGGATATTTTTGGGTAGAAAAGACAGTGGCATTACTGCAAAAATAATTTTATTTGCCAAACCTTTGACAGGATGTTGGGAAGTACATTAGATATTTCACTTCTTGTGCCATTACCAAACCTATAATCAAGAAGCAAGGCATGTATTTTCCTCTTCATACTCATAATGAGACCTGGTAATCCATCTCCATGGATTATATGTCGATCCTTCCTTCTAGAAAGCATGGAAACAACTGTGTTTTGGTGGTCATCGACAGTTTCTCTAAGATGGCCATTCTGGTCGCTTGCAAGAAGAGTATATCAGTAGAAGCCACTTACATCTTCTTTGAGTGAGTATGGGTACACTTTTGGATCCCATAGTCCATTATCTTAGATCGAGATAGTTGGTTCCTAAGTTCATTATGGTCAAGCCTCTAGTCATTATTGGATAACAAGCTTACTAATTCCACGACCTTTCACCCCCAAACTGATGTCCAAACAAAGGTCATGAATAGGATGATCATGGACATCCAATGCATGTACAACTCGAAGTACCCATGCACATGGGATGAGAACCTCCCTTATGTCCAACATAGCTACAAAAAGGCTCTCCACAACTCAACTGGCCACATCCCTTTTCAAGTGGGACTGGGATTCCAACCATTATGTCTCATTGATGTTGCCATCCCATTTGCATTTATTCACGCATATTCGACTCATGTCCAGTCCGAATTTGATAGGGCTAACAACTTCATTAAGAACATTTAGCACATATTCCAACAAGTCCATAACATATCAAACAGAGAAAATGCAAAGTACAAGCAGCGTCATGTTCAACATTAGGTGCTACACAAGTTCCAATTGGGCGACAATGTTTGGTTACATTTGCAGAAGGATCACTTCGCTGGGGCTCGCTGCAAGCTTCACCCAATCCAATGTGGGCCTTACACCCTAACTAAGACTATAGGAGACAATCCTTTCAATCTTATCATAACACTGGTCCTTTGCTTGCACCCGGTGTTCAATGTGGACCGCCTTCAACCATACTTTCTGCCATTACTAGACACATTAGACATTGCAGAACAACTCACACCAATAGATTTAAACCAAGAATATATGGAACAAGCCACAACTTATCGAATCATGGACACACAGATACACACCACTCACCAATATAAGATCCAACTATATCAAGTTATTAAAGTTGGCCAACTCCTGCACTAAGGCAAGTGGCTCACCAGGGACCAAGTTTAGCAGAATTTTCCCCATCTCATGGAGGCACTCAACGCAATGGGGACCATTGCTTCCTAAGGGGGTAGGATTGATAAAGGTGTATATTGGTTCCCACCCTCCTATTCCACTTGAAACCCCACCATTTTTCTTTCGGTTTCCTTAATTACAACACAATTTACTATTTTTGGCAGTTTTTTGGGACCTGAACTTCCAAAGCAATTTTGAGGCCCTAAATGACATTTTTTTGGAAAACTAGCAAATGTGAATCTTTGGCTCACATTTTTAGTTTAAACTTGTATTCCTCTCATAGATATTTCTAATTCGGTATCATGCACATCAAACGAAGATCATATGCCAAAGTTATGACCCCGAGAAGTTGATGTACCAATTTACTCCAATAGGCCCACAATTTTTTCGTTTCATCTCCTAGTGTTAGGTTTTTTGATGTTTAGGGTTTCTCATTATTTCTCAATAATAAATGGGCCTTATAGCCTCATCATAATAGATTTCAGAGGCATCTAGCCACCACATCTCTTCTCAAAGATAAACTACCATCGCCCAAGCTAGTTTATTTCCATCCTGTATGTAAGATATTTCAGTTCTTTGATGTTAATGAAATGAAGTTGTATTTATGTTGCATCTCTGTGTTTATGTTTGTATATGTGTTCTATTGCATTCTTGCATAATTCTAGATCACAATATGAGTTACAAATCAACCCTTCTAGAGCCTCCTACATAGCTCCCATGTGTCTAGCCCCTTTTCCATGAGTAATGGGGCTAACATGGCATCCTCTTTATTCATCGTGGAAAAAACATGAAGGTCAACTTCCAGGTGACATAACTTTTGTATATGGACTTTATTTGAGGTATCTCTTGCATCATTAGAAAGGTGGCTAAGAATAGAATTGTGTCAGGGTATTTGGAACAAGCAAAAGTTGTTTGACCCCAAAAATATTCATTAAATTCATCAAACTACCTCTAGAAGGTTTTAAACTCCAACTTGCCAAACCACGACCCCCTGCTAAAAATGGTCTTATGAGATTATTCCTCCCATTTTTTCACTTTAAAAACATCAATATGGATGAAAAATAACATAATGATCCAATTTAAAATTGGATCAAGGATAGGTATGCAATGCCTAGAATTAATGATTTATTATATTAATTGTAGCATACAAAATACTTCACGTCAATGGATTTAAAATTGAGATACCACTAGGTGTGAATAGAAAAGGAAGACACCTAGAAGACTTCCTTCAAAACTATACAAGGTTTGTATGAGTGGTAGGTCATGTCATTTGGTTTATGTAATGCACCAACTATGTTTATGAAATTAAAGAATGATGTATTATTCCTCTATCTAGATTATTTTGTTATTGTTTATTTCAATGGTATACTCATTTACAATGCTTCCTAGGAGGAACAAATATAACACTTGATTTTGGTGCTAGAGGCTTTGAAGAAGCACCATATACTAGAAAATATCAAGAATTTTCACAACAATATTTGGTGTATTTTGGGTAGGTGATTGGTGGAGGGGAGCTTTGGATAAATCCTATGAAGATGGATACCATCATGAAGTGGTTGGTGCCTACAAATGTCTCTATTGATAAGAGTTTTGTTATGGTAGCATAACACTTAAGGAAATTCATAACTTCATTTTTATAAGAAATTGCACCTTTCCACACCATAACAATGTGTGACAGTATTTTCCAATGGGGGAGGGGTCAACAAAAATCCTTTGAAGAGTTGAAAAAGAAAATCAGACAATCACTAGTTCTTGCATTACTAAAATTTAAAAATTCATTCAAAGTGCATATATATCTTTGTTGACATGCCATGGGAGTGGTCTTGATGCAAGGAGAAAGGCATGTATGCTCCCATTCTGAAGTATTCCATGGGGAAATTATCAACCACCCTCCCTATGACAAGGAATGTTATGCCTTGGTACAAGCTATGAAAAAATGGAAGAATTTTCTAATGGAAATGGGTACCACCACCCACACAGATCACCAACTTTTATAGTATCTACTAGCCTAGAATAAACTATAATAGGCTATACATTACAAATGCACAAGGTTTCTACAATAATTTTATCTAGTTGTTAAGTACAAGAAGGGAAACACAAATAGGTTATCAAACATGCTTTTAAGAAAAACCACATAAAAAAATATAGCTTTGGGAACTATGCTAATAAGTCCCCCTTTGAAACTTGATTTTGGATATTTTCCACCTTGACCCTTGGATCTTGTGTGTGCACAAAAAGGAAGAGTGAGGGAGTATCCCATTGGAGATTCTTTAAGAGAAGAAAATTTTGTTGAGAATATTAACCATATTCATTTGCAAGTATAGGAGATGTTGAAGAAGTTGTAAAAAAAATACAAGGTTAGTCATGATCAACATAGAACAAAGAATTAATTTATAATGGAAGAAAAAATATGGCTACAATTGAACAAGGAAAGAATATAAGGTCCTAGTAATAATATAGAGACCCTACAATATGGCCCTTTTGAGATATTAAAAAAGTTGGAAAATATGACAACCAACTCATTCTACCCTCGGACATGTGCATTTACTTAGTGGTGAATGTAGATAATCTCAAACTCTATGAGGTTTCCATGGTGTATTAGGAGGATGGGTAGATTAATTAGCACAAAATTCTTAAGAAGAGTTAGTAGATAACATTGTTTTGAAAAATGAGTATAGAACTACAAGATAGGGGTAGTATGGCCTTTGGTATATTGGGTTGAAAAGACAACTTCCAATCAAAGAAAAATGGTACTTTGGGGAGAAGGTAGAGGAAACTTTTCCTCACCTCATTCAATAAATATTTTGGGAGCCAAAAACCTCCAAAAATGGGAATGCATGTATGGATTGGATCATTATATTTCCTTACAACTATATCGATGCTTTCATGGTAGAAAAATTTTAGGCATCAACTTACATGGTCATTTTTATCAATGGGTCCCAGTTTGGAGAATAGGGGTCTAAAACCTTGCTATTACAGAATTAAACAACATTTTTTGGGGTCAAAATTTTCTTGCTTCATTACAAGACCTTGAGGCACTATTGTACACCCAAATACCTTTCGAACAGTGTAAGATCATGTAAATCAGATTTTATATGAAAACATTATGCCTCTCACAAGTTGACCTATTATGTTTGACCACTTAGTATGAGTGGATTCCATGTCAACCATTGTTACACATGAATGCAGGCCTAGCCATGTGGGGACCTTGAAGAGTACTCTAGAAAATCCAAAATCACAACTCTAGTTGATATTTGTGGGAATGAAATCTATCCTCTAATTAGTTATCAAGTTATGTTATATATTGGGCCACTAGGAGGAGTAGGGGTTTCATTCTACGCTATTGTACTTTTTTCATAAAGAGGAGAGAAACTAGGAGTGGGAAATTAGAGATCATAACAAAGGGGGTTAATTTTTTGTAGAAACCTTATAATCCACATGTATCGCGTAATTGTATAGATAGTACCTCTTGTTGAAGAATGCAGCAAGAAATTCTCAATTTGATTTTTCCTTGATTAGATTGAGAAAATTCAAATTTCCACATCAACAGACAACTTGGATGATGTTAACTTGTGTGACATGTCTTGTGTCACCAGTTTACTTAGTAAATTTGAGTTCGAGGAGTTGGATTTCAGTTCAGCATGTGTGATTTCTAATTTGCAACAATCAAGGTCAATTATCTTAGGTTGTTTTCAACTAAACTAGTTCCAACTTTTGGAGGAACTAGTGCAAGGTTAGTTAAGTAGTGGGACTTCAGTAAAACTTAGTGATAATCTAGTTAAATGATCAATTAGCCAAAAATAGCTAGTGCATGCAGAGAATTCAAGTTACCCAGTTGAGGTGGAGATTCCAAGACAATGTAACATCAGTTGTAGACTAGTCTTGAGTGTACACGTGTTACATGTAGTCAGATGACCAACCTAAGGAATTTCACAATTCAATTAGAGGAATTTCCTAAATAATAGGGGCCTAATTCCTTAAGGAACAATGCAAGGAAATAGGATCTCAAGTAGAGATATAGGTTATGAACACGCTGGGTCAGAGGCCTTCGGTGAGCAGAGAGATAGTTTATGAACTTGCAAGGTGTGCTCAATTGAGAAAAGCAATTGTAGTACATCTATATTCATTTAATTAATGCAAGTAGGCATTGGGGTTTTCTGTAGATTTTTTCCCCTGATAAAAATACTTGTTACATGTGTGTTATCTCTACTTGCATTTCTAAGATTTTGTTCTAGATTGTGAATTAATGTCTGTAGAGTAGTAGAGTAGGTTTGTGTCTTATGATCTTGATTAAAAATTCATGAGAAGTTGAAAATATGCAACCTAATTTCTACATGGTATCAGAGCAGGATTCACATTAGAGCATGAAATTCAAAGTTGTTTCTCAGAGGTACGAATTTGAAGATCGGTGTAGTGGGATTTATTTAGAGTAGGGAAGATGGCTTTCAATGGACTAAGGCTAGAGTATGCCTTGGAAGGTACCTCAAATTTTGTTTCATGGAAGGACTGCATGGAGGTAGTATTGGATGGCAATGGATTGCTTGAATATGTCAAGACATATATTTTAAGACCACCAACAATTGATGTCCAGGACCTTGCACAATGGAAGAAAGATGTACCCAAGGTAAGGAGAATAATATTGGAGGGAGTACAAGATCATATTGTCTCGAATATCCATTGAAAATAATCTTTGCTCACAATAGGAAATCAATGATACAATTGTTCGAGAATAGTAGTGACCACTGAAAGCTGGTGCTCAAGGATAAACTTTAAAGTATCAAGATGAAAAATAATGACATTATACCACAATATATGAGAAGGTTCACACATTGTCTTGATGAAATGGGTGAGGTCAATGTTACTATCCCTAAAGAAGACTTGATAAGCCTAACCCTTTTGGGCCTTCCCAAGAGATGGAATAGCTATCAAGATTTAGTGAAGGGAGAAACTAATAAATTGGGAGCCCTTATTGTCCAATTTGGTACAGGAGGAAATAAGGTGGAATACCAAATATAGGACTTCATCCAAGGGTGAGGATGAAGAAAAATTGCATTGGTTGGAAAGGAAAACAAGGGAAAAGGGAAGAATTCCCAATCCAAACTAGAATCCAGTCAAGGGGGATAAAAGAAAGACTTGTCCAAAATTAAATTCTTCCATTTTCATGAATTCAGAAACTATGCCACAAAGTTTACATGCAAGAAGGAAGTCAAGAAGACCTCAGGAGGATGAGTAGGTGAAGCCTTGTCTTCACAATTCAAGCTTTAATTTACCCTCATTGCATGTATGGCCAACATAGTGATGGGGAGTTTTGGTACTTGCACTCAAGTGTGTCATTCCAGATGTAAGGGTGTAGAGACTTTTTTAGTGACTTGAAAGAAAAATATTTGCAGATGCATATCGAAATGGGGGATGACGAAAGATATAGCATGACCGATATTGGTACAATAACCTTTGAGAGGGATTCAGGCTCCCCTCTTAGGCTCAAGGATGTCATGTTCATTCTGCGGCTAAAGAAAAATATCATCTATGTTGTAGTTTTAGAAGACCACAGTTCTGATGTGATCTTCAACAAAGGAAAAGAATTCCTGAGACACATAGAAATGGGACAGGTGAAACAGATCGAGGTTCATGTGAAGAACCTGTACAAGATAGAAGTGGAGGATTGTATTACATTGAGCATAAAGGAAGAGAAGGTATAGAGACACGATGTCATTGAACTTTGGCAATAAGGCTTGGCCATTTGCATCATGGCGCTTTGAAGATCATGCAACAAATAACCATAGGCCTCCCCAAAGGAGCTCTTGAGCAGCATGATGTACTTTGAGGAAGTACAAAAAATCCACATTCCATGATCTGGACAACAAACCACATGCAATCTTAGAAAGGATCCACTTTGATGTCTCTGGACCTTTATCAAAAACATCCATTGCTAGGCACAAATATTTTATCCTTTTTATTGATGACTTATCACATAAGTGTTGGATCTTCTTCATGCGGAAGAAGGATTTAAAATTCTCCAAGTTTGTATAATTCAAGGCACTGGTTGAGAAAGAAATAGGAAAGAAGGTGAAGGCTCTTAAGATCTATAATGGAGGTGAGTACGCATTGAATGAATTTAAAAATTTATGTATAAAACAAGGCATTCGACGAGATTTGACAACACCCCACAACCCACAACAGAATGGGGTGGTTGAGAGAAAGAAGCGTATAATTGTGGGAGCAACGAGGGCGATGATGCATGATCAAGACCACCTTTGCATTTATGGGTTGATGTATAAAACACAACAATCTATTTGCAGAACTAGAGTCATCATTAGATTCTGAGCATGATTACACCAGAGGAGGCTTTCTCAGGGAGAAAGCCGGATGTGTCACACTTTATCAATTTTGGAGCCTATGTTCACTGCCATGTCTCCAAAGAATCAAGGAAGAAGCTAGATATGATAGTAGAATTGGGGGTATTTGTGGGTTACATAGAAACTCACCACAACTACCATGTATACTTGTCACCCCTCAGAATGACAGTTGTGCAAACTGATGTAAAATTTGATGAAGATAAAGAGATACGGTGCTCTCTTGAGAGGGAGCTCTGGATCCCACTAGAAAAGGAGATTTTAGCTTCAAAGGAGGAGCCTCAAGAAGTTGTGGAGCAACCACAAATTGAGTAGTAGAGTGTGGAAACAACCATGCAAAAAAAACCATCCATAGAAGGAATAAATAGGACCAGGGAAGTTGAGGTACTTGTGCAGGATGCGACGGAGAATGTTGGTGCTCCTTAAAATCAATGCAGGCAGAGAAGGTCACCACACTGGTACACAAGCTACATGGATCTAATGACTAAGCTTGTAGAGGTTGAGCTATCCTCTTTCGAGGAAGAAATAGATAAACTTGTATGTGTTGATGTAATGGTGGAGGAATATAAATCCATTGTAAAGAATAATGTTTGGGAAGTGGTCCCAAGACCAATAGAAAAATCATTTGTGGGTTCAAGATGGATCTTCAACATAAAGCATGCAGCAGGCAAAAGCATAGAAAAGTAGAAGACTGATATGTGACCAAGGGTTACTTTCAAGTTGAGGGGACTGACTATGAGGAGACATTTTTTCGTGTAGCAAGGTACTCATCCATTAGATCAATTCTTGCTTTGGTTGCACAGATGGGTGGAATATCCACCAGATGGATGTAAAAACAACATTCGTCAATGGAGTTATTGAGGAGGAGGTGTATATCGCAAAAACAAAAGGCTTTGAGACTTTTGATTGGGATTCTCATGTGTGTAGACTCAAGAAAGTGTTGTACAGTCTCAAGCAAGCACACCATGCTTGTTACACTAGGATCGATAGCTATGTCACTTGTTTAGGCTTCACAAAAAGTGAAGAAGATGTAAACCTCTAACATATTTTGATAGAAGATAATTTTTTATTATTCTCTCATATGTTGATGATTTTATTTTAACTAGTGATGAGAAGTTGTTCATATCTTGCAAGGAGGACCTTGAAAGAGAGTTTGAAATGAAGGACATGGGTATCATGCACTAATTCCTTGGATTTGAAGTATGGAAAGATGATGGGGAATTGTTTGTATCTCGGGGTAAGTATGCTAACAAGATACTTCAGAGGTTCTGAATGGATAGTTGCAAATTGAAGGATACACCTCTAGCAACTAGTTGGAGGAAGGAGGATGCCACTTCAGGTGATGAAGTGGATGCCACTATTTACTGGTAGTTGGTGGGTTCACTAATGTATCTTGTGAACACACTACAAGATATGTGCTATGTAGTTAACCATCTGAGCCAAGCTATGGATAGGTCAACAAAATTATTTTGGAAGGAAACCAAGCATATTCTATGGTACCTTAGAGGCACTACCTAGTTTAGACTATGGTACAAACGAACAAAGGGAGTGAAGCTATGTGGCTTCAAATATTCAGATTTGGTGGGGAGTCCATCAAACCAAAATAGTACATCAGGTGGAATTTTCAGTTTTGGGTCCGCAATGATTTCTTGGTATAAGAGGAAACAAAGATTTGTGTTACTCAGCTCAGCAAAAGTAGAATACATGGTTGTTAGTCAAGCAACATGTGAGGTGATCTGGATGAGAAAGATACTTTATATATTTTTTGGTAAAATGATGGATCTAATTGTGATAATCATAGTTTCATCAAGATCTTCGAAAATAATGTTTTTCACGATCGATCCAAGGATATGGATATCTGGTATCACAATTTATGGGATTTTCTATAGAGGTGGATAATGTTGTTGCACTACATTCTGACAAAGAAACAAGATGTTAACATTTTGACATAGGCCTTGTCAGGAGAGAAGTTCAAGTTCCATATGTGTAGGATAGGGGTGGTTGATAATCCCTTTCTTACTGAGAGGGAGTGTTGAAAAATGCAACAAGAAATTTGCAATTCGATTTTTCCTTTGATTAAATTGGGAAATTCGAATTTCCTCATCAGCAAACAACTTGGATGAAGTTAACTTGTGTGACATGGCTTGTATCACCCAGTTTACTTAGTAAATTCAATTTGGAAGAGTTAGAGTTCGTTTCAGCATGTGTGATTGCTAATTTTTATCAATCAAGGTCAGTTATCTTAGATTATTTTCAATTAAACTAGTTCCAAATTTTGGAGGAAACTAGTGGAAGGTCTGTTAAGCAGTGGGACTTCAGTAAACTCAGTGATCATCTAGTTACATGATCAAGAAGGCAAAACTATCTAGTGCATACAAAGAATTCGATTTACCCAGTTGAGGTGGAGATTCCAAGGCAGTGTAACATCATTTTTACACTACTCTTGAGTTTACAAGTGTTGCATGTAGTCAAATGATCAGCCTAATGAATTGCGTAATTCAATTAGAGGAATTTCCTAAATAATAGGGGCCTAATTCCTCAAGAAAATAGGAGCTCAAGAAAAGGAAAAGATTGATTAAGTCTGGGTTAGAGGCCTTAAATGAGCAGAGAGATAGGTTATGCACTTGCAAAGTGTGCTCAATTGAGCAAAGCAATTGTAATACATGTCTATTCATTTGATCAATGCAAGTAGGCATTGGGGTTTTTATCATATTTTATTCCCAAGATAAAAATACTTGTTGCATGTGTGTTATTTCTCCTTGCATGTCTGAGATTTTTGTTATAAATTGTGAATTAATATCTTGTTGACGGTGTTGGAAATCCGTCAACCAAGGGGATCTCCCCGATATGAAGTCCCAATTAGACCTCACACCGTTTGGTGTAGAAGTCCCATCCGTTATAAAGGTTTGGTTACCAAATCCTCAAAGATTTGTCTTGGCTCTAGCTATAAGCACAGGAGAGTAATGCAATGGTGGCTTCGAACAGCAAGGTGAGTGTGCACCCCAATTGTGTCTCGATTTTCTTATTACAAAAGGGGGGAAGTGAACCTCTAAGTGAGACGTCATAATACCACCCAGGAAGAGACACACATGAAACATAAAGGCCTATCCAACATCTAGCGGAATAGTCCATGGAAGATGTGATAGTTGTTACAACTAATGAACAAGGGAAGGTCAGTGTAACATCCAACGGAATAGTCCACAGCGGATGTGAAGGTCATTATAATCGATAAGTAATGAAAGTTTTGTCTAGTATCCTACGGAATAGTCCATAAGGATGAGACAATTGTGCCAACCATTACAGAACATTCCCAACAAGATAAGCATTAAATCAACCAAAATAGTTCAACTATCTTAGTGCATGTGAAAACAAATATGAAAAATAAATGTTCACAGAATAGTCTTACAAACATCCATAAGTCATTCATGGAAATGTGCTAGCCTGAAAAGGCTTCTGTAATTAAGTAAAAGTTCCAAGACACATATTTACATCCTACATCACTAGCCCCAGTAGTTAGATATTAGAGCCACTCCTTGCTCCTTAAAGAACTAACTGAAACTCTATATGCTTCGTGGGAGGATCCAAGGTGAAAAGTCCTTTGCTCATACAGTGAGGAGGTATATATAACCAAGGGGTGATGCTTGAACCTTGCGACTCTTTGACTTACCTCATGATTTTTCAACTTCCTATGACTTTTCAACTAACATGACTCTGCATATTCATGTCTGTCCATTGGACTTCCACTTTACATTATATTTGATTTACAATATACATGGCTCATAATAGTGATGTGTCGTTTGACAACTCATGAACGAATTGGCATGACACTGCTAACATGGACTGGCTTGATGAGTTGGCAATGTCAAGCTGTTGTTTTTGCTGAGTGATAGATGTGTTCTTGGATGTGCTTTCTCTTCTCCTCCATCTAGCTTTGTGGTACGGGGTCTTCAATGATCTTTGGTCTTGATATGTAGATGCATATATGTGCTCCTTTTTCTTGCTCTTGATAGGTTTCTTTGTCCATCTATCTGTAAATGAGTCTTCAAGCATGTTTCCTCCTTCTTCTCCTTCTTCATCATCTCGCCATAATCTAACAATGTACCTATTCTTGCAATTCAATCATGATGAAATGAAATTAATCCAAAAACTCCCTATTCTAAGATGATGCATTTTTATCTATGGACTGAGCTCGGAACATGTGCTAGGCTGAGAAAAAGGGCCCATTATCTATGCATTGTGTAGTTCCATGTGACAGGAAAAGGGCTTGATATCGGAGACAACACAGAGCACAGCTCAAGCTTGACTAAGGAACCTTTCTAGCATGGATCCCACTGGGGAGATAAATTATGCAGTGACAACTAGGAGTCAAGATTACATAGTTCAGGTAGATAGTGGTTAATGTGGGATGATATCCCGAGAGATAGATTTGTGCATCTTCCAGAGGCAATGAGGACTAGTCAGTAGTGAGGGTTGGAGGACAAATCTTCGCAGTCCTTGAGAAAAATGAGCTCCAGCTGAGGGAGGACACTAAGGGACACCTCTGTGTAGTTCTGGAGGCCAAGGAAGGTTGGGCTCACTGTGAACTACAAGATTCCAATAGGAAATGGAAAAGCATGAGGGCTGAAAGTGAGAAATGTAAAGTTCAAGCCGAACTGGAAGGGACTACTACGCAATTCTGGGAGTCAAGGGAGCTTGCTGAACTTTAGAATTGCATAGTGCAACTGCCCTGGAGGATGGTTACTATGCATTTTGAAGTTCTAGTTAGAAAGGTCACATCAATGAGGGATACTGTGTAGTGTGCAACTTAGTTAGGGTCTAGTGAAGCTGAGTTGGTCGGTAGGGAAGATTGTTTGAAAATGGCTAAGTGCGGGAGGAAGGTGAACTTGTGATCACACACTTAGTACACTTTGACGATGCGATAATAAGACCACTGGAAAAAGAAGATAAATAATTACCCTTTCAATGACTGTCCTTTACATTAAGTGACAAGTACGACACTTGAGATAGGCTTTAGGACAATTGTGGCGACACTTGTGCAATAGTGTTTAACACTTTGTGTATGAGTGCGACGGATGTTTACATAGCTAGGACAACTCGAATACACAAAGACCAACCTTCAAAACCACCAGAAAAAGTTTGCAAAAATGAAAAAACAGTCAATAATGCTAAAAGGCAATAGTTGGTCCAACAAGCAAAAGGAGGAAAAACTCTTATAGGAAACACATTGAATGACTTTCATAGCTTGCAATCATGCATGTCTCTGAAGACATAATGATGTGAAAATGATAAGTGCTCCTTCATGCTACACTAAGAGGTGTATTTCAAAAGATATGCTTTGTTTTCCATACCTACCCTCGAAAGGGTTAAGCATCAGATGGAGTCTTCATGCGGTCCCGATCTTCCATCATAACCTGGGTTCCTTGGTCTTTTTATCTGATGGCTATATTTTTCCTCAGCTCTTTGAGTGTTATGTAGCAAGTCATCCTTCTCATCTTCTCATAGCCTGATATAATCCCTATGTTTGTAATCCACTCATGATAAGACGACATCAATATGATCAACCCCTAGTTAAAAATCGAGCACTTGGATTCATGAACTAGGTTGGGACTAGTGGCAGGTTAGGGGTTAAGGCCGAGCGACTATGCAGTTCAAGCAGCCAAGGGTCAAGCTTGATCACTAGACTTTGTAGTGTGCAACGCAAGCCAGATTGAGGTAATTTTTTGTACATTCCTCACTGAGGGCTTAAATTGCGTAGTTTAAGCTAGCAGTGACTGTTATGGGATAAGGCCCTTGGAGAAAAAATATTCATAGTTTCAGGAGGCAAGGTGGACTGGGTAGTTGAGATGCTTGAGGGAAAAATTTGCACAATTTCTAGAGACAACGGGTTCCATCTAAGAGAAAGACATTGGAGGAAGCCGCTGTGTAGTTTTGGATTGCAAGAGAGGTTGGGCTTCCTTTTCATTATGCGGTTCCAGCAAGAAAGGGAAACACTTGAGGGTTGTAGAAGCAAACTGTGTAGTTCAGGAAAGCTGGATGAGGCTAGGTTGCTAGGAAAACTCAGGAATTTGGCTAAGTGTGGGATGAGTGGAATCAATGTGAATAGTGATAGAACTTGACTATAATCACACACTTGAATACTTAGTGATACAACATCAATCATCCAAAACATATGAAAACATACTTCACTTAATGCAACTACCTTTGTGGAAGCTTACGACAAGTGCAGCTCTGATGATAGACTTTGTGAGGATAATGGTGAAACATGTGCAATAGTGCGTGAAAATTTGGAAATGAGTGCGAAACATGTCTATATGATGAGAACAACCCATTTTCACAAATATTTCCTCTTCAAGCAAAACAAGCTTCCCTTTGCATGACAAACGATAATCCCCATACTCAAAGATGACACATACTATATAAAGATAAAAGTGTGAATGAATCTTAAGATCGAAGAAGGGAGCTTGAAATCATCAGCTCACCAATAAGTGAATGATGGGCCTCTAAATTAGACATAAATTAAGGCCCATCTAACCATCCTTCAACACATTAAACCTATCTTTTTGCATTAGATAATATATTTTTAAATTTAATATGTTCATTAGGAATGTTTATGTATAACTGCATATTTGTGCCTAATATTATTTATTTTTGTGGAATATTGTGAGAATATTAGGCAGATTATGGAGATTTAGAGGAGGAGATAATCTAGGGACCTGCTCCATACTACAGGAGGATCAATATTAAATAATAAATCAACAAAATATTCTGCAATTATGGAACATATTGTGGAGCTCCAATGACTGAGAAAATCTAGGAATGTGTTCCCTGCCATTTAATGAAGATTCCTAGTATTGGGAACCAGATCCATTAATCAACGGATTTCTGTGGGGAAAATTTCCTCCTTTCTTGGGGAATGATTCCTAATAATTTTGTATAAGTGCCAAGTCGAATTTTCCTCTAGGGGTTTATTTTTATTAGTCTTCTTGTCAAGAGAACTCCTATTTTTGTAGCTCCACTGTCATTTCTTGAATGGATGTAATTGTATTGATGGAAATAATGAAGATTGGTGCCATGTTCAGCTTCTAAATCTTGGTCTCCTCCGTAGGAATCTGAGTTTCCTTGGGCTTGCCTATCCTAGAAGCTTCAGAGCCCTTTCTTACTATTTTATTTTCTTCCTTTCACTTCTTATTCACATGCATCTCTTGTTCTTGTCTTTTTTTCTATTTCTGCATTTAGTTTTAATGATTTCTTGTTGTAATATTGGGTTAAATGGTTGAAGTTATTTTTAAGGATCAAAAGAATAATTTCATCATTGGAACAACTTTGGAAGGTCATAATAATCATTAAGATACCTGGATTAGTTTGTTTATTCCCAAATCTAGATTTTTGGAAGTCCTTTGTGGCAAATAACATCAAATTTATTCTATTTTTTAGAGCATGATAAAGAGTTTCAATAGATTTTATTCCACTTTAATTATATCAAAACACATTCTAGTTAATAACAAAAATCACCCCATTGAATTTGCACCTGATTAGGTTAGGAATTTGATAGATTTACTAGCTCACTAGTTCTCGAATTTCTAGATTTTAGACTAGTAATTTTCTGTCATTTTTTAGCATGGGTTACATAGGTATTTTTGAGTGATTCGACTTGTAATTGAGACCTAATAAATCCTATTCAATAACCAAAATTGTCCCATCTATTTTTTTATTTTATTTGGGTGGTGATTCAGTGAATTATAACTCCCTATAGAAAATTTGTTGTTTCCTATTGTAAAGAATAGGAAACCCTGTAGTAGCATTCCAACATGCATATACTTGCCCAAATTCACTCAAGAATCTTGGTTATTGTCACTTGGGGTTGAATCAATACCCCTAGGATCTAAATCAATGATTAGTGAAGACTAAATACCACTTAGGACTTTCCTCTTTACCCATGCAAAACATTTCAACGATTTTGGCTAATGGGCAGATTTAAGAAATGGATAATACAATGATGATTGCCACATCCAACGAACTCTGTTGATGGAACTAAACTCTTTGAAATGTAATTATTGACATTTAATTCATGATATTTACTTTATGCAATTAGAAAAGGTTTCTTTCCTTGTACTTTATTTCTTGCAATAGGTTAAGATTTCCATTTCGAGCATTTAATTTTCTGCAATTAGTTTAGGATTTGATTTCAGTACATGCACTCCATTACATCATGGCAGCAAAGTAAGGACACATTGTATGTTTCACATATAGTTCCAATACCTCTTAAGTTTTTAACAACCCCGAGTTGATAATTAAATATAGTAGCCTTGGGAGTTGCAACATTCTTATTGCAATACCGAGGCTCATCACCTTTTGGCACCATTGCGACGGAGGTGTCAAAGTATGCATTGTTTTATTCCCTAGTTGATTAGTTTCCTTTTAATTTTTGTAAAAACAAAAAATATTTTCATTAGGCATATTTCATTTCAAAAATAGAAAAGTGCATTGCATTATTGTTTTCATTAAATCATAAAAACAAAAAAAATCTCCAACACCAACCCACCCCCCCATTTGATCACATGGTGCAGTAAGAGCCACATCACCATCCACTTTTATAGTGGTATTATCATCCATAATATCCCAAGGCTGAGAAGGGAGATCAAATGAGGTAACCTCAAACCACTTACGGTTCTGAAGCTAGCCCTGCTAATCGAGAGAGGGATCTCTCTATGGATTCACAGCCATTGATGGCTGGAATGGGAAAGGATTTTAGGCGAGATATGTTAGGCTCAGTTAGGGTTTTGAAATTTTTAGGTTTTGATTATGGATAAGGGATGAAAACCAAGTAGCTAGGTCAAAGAATCAAAGGGTTACAGTAGCAAATATATAGAGGAGCAAGGTAGAAATGCTTTTGTGATGGATTTAGGGTTTGTCGGTGTAGTGTAGTGTTTGGAAGAAGAAAAAGGTCTTAATGAGCATGAAAACCATTTATTCATTACATTAATTAAGAAGGAAAATTAAACAACATGATATTCCCATAAAAACAGAGATTTATGCGAAGAATTATGTTTATAAACTTTAAGGAAAACACCTGAATAAACAAGATATGAAAGGAGAGATGTATATCATTCAAATAAAATTAAAAACATAGAAAATACATTATCACAAGCTCACTGCACATGAATTCTTAGATAATAGTTTCAAACTGCTCCTTTGGTTTCCTGAATGAAGTGTCCAAGTACAAGCTACAAGTGTTCTCTTCCCTGATGTCCAACCTGTTTGGTGATTGAGGAAATGATACATATAGACCAAAACAACACCTCCCTGCTCTTAGGGGTTGAATCCATGAGTTTAGGAACCACTACATGAGGTTTTCCAACCAAACCCTAATGTCTAGGGAGGTTAAAACAACTCCTCCAATTAAACTTTGAATCAAACCACTCTCTTTAATGAAGCCTACCTTTACATAAAACAACATTAAAAAGACTATTTACCCATCATTACATCAAGGTTAATCAATTACTCCATAAAAATTTGAATCCAATTGACAGAACTGAAGAAAAGTTATCACAGGAAAAAATGCAGCGAAATCAGCCAAAAATGCAGCGAACATGGAGAAAACGCGATGAATTTCGGAGAATTGGTTTTTGAAGGCCTTCCTGAAGTCCAAATTCTAATCTTGATGGCTCATTGGAAAGCTATGTATGTCTACTACATGATGAACACTTCAGGATCTGAAAAAGGTTACTTCTATCCCCTCAAAATTTCATTCTCCCAAATATACTCTCAGAAACGTAGTGTGGTCTTCAACAGGAGGGCAAAAAGGTGGTTTTTGGCCATTTTCACCTGTCAAAACCTGCTAAAAGTCTGCTCCCTCAGGCTAAACGTGATATATATGTCATGAAGAATCTAAATATGCAAACAAAAAATCATTTGGAGCTCCCCATCAAAAGCGCAGCGTGAGGCACACTATGTTTTATACCCTTTGACTGTCTCAAAATTGCCAAAACATTCTGTTTTTTTACACAAATAGGGCTCAACAATGGAGCCGTATCTCTCTAACCATAACGAGTTTTGGAAAAATGAGAGATTTTTTTGTTCTTTTCTATGTTAGGAATACAAACCTCCTCCAATGTTCCCAAATAGTTTCCCATTTGTTCATAATCGAAGTTTGAATTTGGTCACTTAAAATTGGAAAAGCGCAGCGTGCTCATAGCAAAAACGCAGCGACAAGTTTGGAGAGTGATTTGGAGGTATCCACATAGTAGGTTTGGGTTGAAATTGGTATGGTGGTAAATATCGGTATGTCTGATACACAATAGAGTCATCAAGCACTACAAAAACCTGCTCCAAGACACCTAAAAATTCAATATCCCAGGACTACTCCAGAAGTGAAACAACTCTCCTGTGGCAACTATAGTTAGGCCATTTATCCAAAATCATAAAACTTGTGCATAAAATGAAGGAATTTTTTGTTCCTTGGTCTATTATTGCAAAATATCTTTCATTTTTGTAAAATTCATCTCCATTTGGTCATAAACATACTTTAAAGAAAAACAGTCCCTATGTGTAGCAAATGATTTGTCTCTTCGAATGATTTCTTGAGAAATGGTGAAGACATTATCTATTGTGTTGAAGTTGGCTCATATCTACTTATATAAACTCCTTTTGGCCTCTTTTTTTCATATTATTTAGACTCCATGGAAAACCCTAGCTCAATGGGAGAGGAATTAGGGTTTTAGTTGTAGGGAAAAACAGGGGATTTGGGTAGTTTGAGGAAATTGAGGGACATGAAAGGGATAGGGAGCTTGTAAATTATTGGGAAGATTTTTGGAGCTAGTGAGGGAAGTTAGGTAGTTGGAGAAAGTGAAATTTTAGGATTTAAGTGAGGCAAAGGGCTTCAAAGAGGGAAAACATAGTCCTAGCCTAGGAAAGTGTATTCTAGGCTAGGGTTTGTGGGAAAATAATGAAATTGAGGGATGGGATTTATGGGGAGTGTTTAGGAATGTATAATAAGTATAGAGAGATGTGTAAGAGCTTAAAAATAAGATTTGTTTTATCAATTCATCATGGATTTCATGAAACTAAGCAAAATGAACTCAAAACCCTAGGAGAGGGAAATGAATTTTCCAAGCACAATTGAAGCACAAACAAGGTGAAATTGAGGCCACTTATTTGAATTTGATGAGATAAAACCTGAATTTTATGATGGAAACTGCTGAAACATTTGGAGCTCCTTTTGGAAAAACATAGCACTTCTGGCGAAAGCGCAGCACAACAAGAGAAAAGTGCAACACAACAAAAGAAATCCACTTTTGGATGGCAAGAAATGGTATTTGGTGAGTGTGAGTGAGTTTTCTTGGTAGAGTGATGTCTCTTGAAAGTGGAATGAGAAAATGGACTTTAGTTTTGCTCCTTTATAGCTTGCAAAAATCAATTTTCCTTTGCATGGTGTAGTGGACCCATCATAGACTTTTCACAATCTAATTTGTTGTATCTTCAAAATTGCAACCTTATCACTTTATGAAACTATTATATTATGATTAAGATAAAAACATGCTTTAAAACCTTTATTGAAAAATTGAATTTCACTACTCCTTTATAAAATGATTTTAATGGTGACATGACCAATTTTCTAGAAACTAACCCTATGACCCAGTGGTGAGCCAACATTGACTTATGAGATGAATTATGACCATAATGAGTATGGGATTCTTCCAACTGTAATTTGACTTGACCATGATGGTGTCGATTGACCATGGAATTGAAAGGAGTATTAAATGTTGAACCTCCCTAACCAGTGACCAAATTTTTATTGAAAATTTATTTGAAACCATAAAAGTTTGACCTGAGACCCTAGTAAAAAGAAAAATTTGTAAGAGCACATTTGATCACCGTTGACTGACAAGACTGACAGGTAATAACAAGTAGAAGAAGAAGAGATGGAAAAGAATGTATAAGAAATGGATAGAGATGATAACAATGAGGAAGATACTCTCAGATTTCTCATTCAAGATACTAATGGTAGTGTGCACATGAAGAACATCCCTCCATATTTTCTTCCAAAATTTCATGGTCTAAGGTCATGTTGTACTATTAAACAACCCCCCATTTATTTATTTAATAGTTAATATTCTATTGATAAATGGGGACCCTTTATAAATATTCTCCAAAAAACTTAGCACTTAAGTGATTCCGTTTTGAATTATTAGAAATAAATTTCTAAATAAACATAAGGTATCAAGTCAAAATCCCTTTGTGACTAGCTATTCTTGCTTTATCACATATCGTTGGACCATGGGTGTCAAAGGTTAATCAACAACTATGATCTATGGATTGCGATAAGAGGGAACACTGTAATAGACTTATGGTAACATTAAACTTTTAATTAAAATTAAGGCTTAAAAGCATTTCTTACAAAATAAAATACCTATCAGAATTGCATAGCGGCATTCATAAAAGCGCAAACAAGCAAAACCCTTAGAATTGTGATTAACGATATTGCAACATAATAAGCCAAACACTCATCGCATCACAACTTTTACACAAAGGCCAGTCTCGTGAACCATGAAAAGTTATGAAATGTGATATAACCCGAACCTGACGGAGGTATGCGAAAAATTGTTATAACTGAGATAACGTCTAGCGCATAGTAAAAAGTCACTTTATGCAATAATTATTCATTCAAATGAAATACACTCAAAAAGATAGAAGGTACGTGTTATGCGTAATTTGGTATCTACAGATAAATATTAACTCCCTAGGTAGGTAGCTATACCTAGAACAACAGATTTAAAGCGCTTATTCTTTTTCTATAAATGATAAATAAGACAAAGGGATCAAAGGACCTACTTGTTCTTTCGCTTTCCTTTTGTCTCCTTTGTTTGACTCTTGTCTCTCCTTCTCGAACTTAACTCGCTCTAAAAGTACCTACAAGCATAAACATAAGACAGAGAACCAATCAAAGAAAGAGTTCTATAGAATACAAGTAAATGAAATCAAATACATTCACACATATAAACATCATATATCAAGATAAGCATATGGAAAAAAATGTAAACAACTTTATTAAGTAGAAGGAAAAATTACAACCATGAAGTCCAATCCATTGTCACTCTTCTAGCTTGGGTTCCAACCAACATCACATCAATAGCACAACACTCTGGCAGCATAAGAACACTTGCTTATACTCTCAATTCTCACACCAACAATGTCTCCTTACAAATTCTCAAAGTCCAGCCCCTGATCACTTAGATGAGTGATCAATTTATAGGAAGATGGAGGAGGTTTTGTCATAAATGAGGGTATTGAATGGCCTTCCATACTTATATTTAGTTTCCATGGAGGAAGGGATGAGAGGATAGGAGGTTACTTAACTCATTCCTCATCCATTTTCAAGTTCATAGGAGGTGATAAGTGTGGGAATCTTCTAGATGACTCTATGGGATAAGAATATTCCCTGAACCCTATGTGAATTTCGCTCAATCTCGCCCAGCATAGGCCAAACTGGGCCTAGGTGCTTTGCAAAGCACCTTAACATGGGCCTACCTGCACTGAAGCGCACTTACCCCTGTCCAAGGCTGCACTGGTCCCTCAAGGAGGCAATTCTAGAGGGTTTCAGGCCAAGAAACTCTCAGGGAAGGAGGCATTCAAAATGGTGACTTGTCTAGGGCATGTAGCAACTAAATCAAGGTTTGATGAGTCCTAATGGTACTGATCTGAATGATGGGAGTGATGTGCCCAAATGGATCTGTAGCAACTACCCCCTAAAGCATGAAGTCGAAAATAATGATGTCGAGTGATATGCTTTACAATGTGATGAGGAGGTTCCAAAGTGGTTGGTGACCTGCATTGATTACAATACATAATATCATGATATTTTGATTTTTTTTTCACATGAATCATTAAGGGAAGGAATACCCATGCTCAACATATAAAATTTCATTACAATTACATAGACAATTGTTTACAAATATAGACCCATGATAGGATGACCATCAATGTAAAGCCATCATACAAGTGATTTTGTATATTTCCAGAAATCGCAGCCCAGATGGATGAAACTAGATCCGGGGTCTTCTATGTCGTTCAATCTTTCGCTCAAGTACAAGTCTAACCATGTGAATATGTGATTTGAAGTTGAACATGGGAAGACACCATCTAATTACCTGCCAATGATGTAATCTGTTAACAGAAGCGAGAGAAATCACCGATAATGATAATGATCCTCAAGGTACTGCAGTACATTCTGCATGGTGTGAATGGATGTTTTGATTTTGAACACCATACAAAGTCTTTTAGTCAAAGGCCAGTGATGTCAACCTATTGCCGGAAGCGAGAAACTTGCCATTGATGTATGCAAGCCTCAAGGTACTGAAGGGGTGTTTCTAGATGAACTTCTTGGATAATGTGTTGATGTCGACAAGAAGCGACTCATCGCAAGAGGGCCTTGATGTATCCCACATCAATGACACAAAACGAGTGTAATGATTTTGGAGATGGAATTTGACTGACGACACAAGGTTCAGGAATGGATGTCATGAAAATGAAGATTTATGGTATTGCAAAGGATGAATTTTAATTGAGTGACTTCTCTTGAACATGTCAGCGACACTGAATAGATTGGTAGCATTGACCCAAAACAAAAGTAATGGATGGTATGATAGACCAAGGTATGATGACCATCAAGTAGATAACCCAACCCAAATAGTCATAATGATGAAGTGAAAGTGTCATGTTCAAGAGCGACCTGCTGCCATAAAGTGGTTTACCCCCTTTCCCATTCTCTCCAGTTATTGCTGACTAGTACCTCTTTATTTTTATCAATCTTGAGGAGGATAAAATATGCTTGTTGTATAATTCCACCCTTCAGGTGAATCCATCACTATGTGATGTTTTAACAAGTCTAGCGAAGGTGAAACTTGGTCTTGTCATGATGGAAATGTTTGTCGCTATTTGATGTTTTAACGACTCTCAAGTTCGAAAAAGCATAAAACAATACAAGAGAGAACCTATTGACCATGTTCAATCAATGTATTCCTTTTACGTAAATAATCTATCTCAGTCCAGAAAAGGGTTAAACTTATACTGAGTAGATTTCATTTCCAATCTGTTAACGAGCTGAAAAGGACAAGCACTCGACAACCTTTTCATATTTCTAGAGTCTAAAAAGAGCTTAAAGAGGACTCCAATTAGAGGAACGAGTGGTGTCTAGGATAGCAACTGGTTACTGTGATGTTTGAACTTCTCAAAACATGTTGATTTATGTGAAGAGCCTGGCTAATAAGACTACTCATTGCAACGGTTCCTCAAAAGGGTAAAACAACCATGTGAAATCATATGACCAGTCAACCAGATAGTGACGATGGAAGAAGAAAAACCAAGGCTCTTCTAACGGAAGAGGCCAATAGAATGGAAATCATGAGGGTTAAAATGGAGATGGGTTCATTTTTACACAAGATTGAACCATAGGGAACTATGCTTGGATTCAGTTTCATGTTTACACAAGCTTGAAACAAAAAACTATGCTTGGATTCAGTTTCATTTTTACACAAGCTTGAAATGAAAAACTATGCTTGGATTCAGTTTCATTTTTACACAAGCTTGAAATGAAAAACTATGCTTGGATTCAGTTTCATTTTTACACAAGCTTGAAATGAAAAACTATGCTTGGATTCAGTTTAATTTTTACACAAGCTTGAAACAAAAAACTATGCTTGGATTCAATTTTATTTTTACATAAGCTTGAAATGAAAAACTATGCTTGGATTCATTTTCATTTTTACACAATCTTGAAATGAAAAACTATGCTTGGATTCAGTTTCATTTTTACAAAAGCTTGAAATGAAAAACTATGCTTGAGATTGGTTTACATGCCCCTAGCATGATGACTCGATTCTAGGTGCATGCCCCCCAAGCTTCATTGCATTCACCTAAGTAGACTATTAGTGGCTCTCAGGTGGATGGAATGAAGGTTCATTTAATTTTACGAGATCTAATCAAAGAATCAAGTTGGAACTTTGCTCCAAGGGACCTTGTTTCATTTTTTTTAATGAGCTTGACACAAGACAAGGAACTCTGCTCAAGAACCCGTTTCATTTTTTAATGAGGTTGACACAGTAAAATAACTATCCTTATGTTCCTTGTTTCATTTTTTAACGAGGTTGACACAAGACAAGGAACTATCCTAATATTCCTTGTTTCATTTTTTAACGAGCTTGAAACAAGACAAGGAACTATGCTCATGCCCTTTGTTTCACTTTTTAACGAGGTTGACACAAGACCAGGAACTATCCTCATATTCCTTGTTTGATTTTTTAACGAGGTTGACACAAGACAAGGAACTATCCTCATAAGCTTATCATGGACCATAAGAGGTCATGACTTCCAATAGGTTCTCATCAGATGGGAGAACAATGCTCTGGAAGGAGAGATCTGGTTCCAATGCCCCCAGTACATAATGTACAACATCACATAATTGATTGTCTCTTGATGTAGGCATGGAATGGGTTGCCACATAATTGACCCGTGCCGGGGAAGATACCATTGGGACAAAAGGACCATTTAGGGAATATGGCTCACTGGAAGCCGTATTTGGACCGAGAAATGAGAGATGGTTAACAGTGACAATTTTGCCTTCATGTGGGAAACACATCACTCGAAAGAGTGTTGAAACAATAGCTCCCATTTCATAAACATAGTCGGGCCCAAGAATTAAATTGTAATCTAAAGGGCTTGGAACTACCATCAAATTAAGATAAACAATTTTTCCTCCCAAAGTAATAGGCAATTGAGGTAGGATCCCTAATGGTTGACTGGTTCCACTGTTAAAAGCCAACGTATTCTGGGTAACAGGCACAAATGGCGGCGAACCGAGTGCTTGCAAAGTAGTGGAGGAAAGGATACTCACTGATGCAACTTGATCAATAATAGCTCCAGGTACGACCATATTACAAACCTATGCTATGATCTGGAAAGGCACATAAGAAGGAAGACGGGATCCTGATAGTTGATTCCAATCAAAGGAAGTGACCAGAATACTTGGAGGGGGTACCGTAAGAATGGGAGAATTAACCCATTGAGTTACGAGAGCAGGAGGATTTTCCTCATGTCTTGATGGAACATGAGGATTACCCCCAAGCTCATTGGAATCTGAAGAAACCAAAAGAACCTGAGTGGTATCGTATTCACTCTCTTCCAAAAAGGTATGGTTTACTGAAGGTGAAATCAGGTCAACTATTTCCTCGACCTGTGATTTGTCAGGTATAGACTCATGGGATTCACATTCAAAGAGAGTGGGTTTGAGCAATGGTTGATTTGGGATAGTCACTTTATCAACTAGTGATTCAAGATTAAGGGAGAGTCTCTTGTAACCAGATGGAAGTTTTTGCGTTGAAGCAGGACGGTTTTCCAACACTTTTTTGGCTTCATCCAGATAGGGACAAAGGTGAATGGGGTGATTCCCTTCACATAACCTACAGGGAAACTTAACTTTACCCTTCTTTCCATGAACTTTACTACCACTAGTTGATGGTGTGTCACCAGCATGATCTCCAGAAGTTTATGACACAAGATGATGTGAACAAGAATACCATTCTTCTAAGATCTTAGGAATATCAGGACAATTTCGAATAATATGGTCTCCCGTACAAATTTTGCATGGATATCAAACTTTGTGAGGTTTATCAAATGATTTCTCATCAAAACTTGCATTCAAAGCAATGGTTGCTTTGTTGCTCCCCTGCTAAATTTTCTTCTTCTTCTTCTTCTTCTTCTTCCATTTCTTCTTCTTCTTAGCCACCTGGTTACCAGTACCAATACTTTCACCAAGTGAAAAGGAAGAAGGGGAGGAAGAAACAACTGAGGAAGAAGGCAAAGGGTCAACTTTAGGATCAATTGGAGGTTGATTTTGTCCAGTTGGAGGAGTACTCGATTGCGGAGAAATCACGACATTTTGAACCAAGAAGGTTGAAAACAACCATACTGGAAATCCAATGGTATATCCCGGAAGGGATAATGTAGCCATATGAGGAGCACCAATATTTCCAAGAGCAAAGGGACTAGGATTCCCATCAAAAGGAATTTCTTGATCAGTGGACTCCAGATTTGTCACCATATGTCTCAACCTAAGATCAACTAAGGAGCGAGCATGGAGGATGTTATCTACAGTGAATTAATTTTATTTTAATAAAAATACCATAACAAAACAAAAGAGGGATGATCTAGGAAAAAGGATTACCAAGCAACTATGAACTGCATAATCCCTCACGACAAACCGAGAAGTACGGGTAGGAAATCTCCCTGAATGATGTGTTCGGTGTATCACAGTGTACAAGGCAGCTGACTTAGTTACCTAAGGATGGATAGAAGCCTAGTGTCATCCTCCCATATATACCTAGAAGTACGTGGAGTCCCAATTCGTATTAGCATTGTCTAATGCGAAACCGCACAGTGAGAGCATTCATTTATACTTTACGTACTGTATTACCGCCCTATATACCCGAAGGTACGTGGACGAGCTACGATATACTTACATACGTGGAATGAGGTATCACACTCGGAATGTATCGTAGACAAGTTAGCAACAGTTGCTATGTTTTACGATGCTGGAACGCATCTCTAGCCTAGAACCTCCAAATGTTATGCGTTAAGTTACAATGATCCATTAGGTTAATTCAGATGAATTTTAAGTTGATCTTCTTTAGAATTTTCCTTTCAAGGTTCACCGCCTGATGTATGTTTTCAATTCCTAGAATGAAAATATTATGATAACATACTTTTCATTCAATTTGAACAATGAAAACCTTAGCTAGAAAGGGATAGAGAAATCAGATCTTTGATAAAGAGCAAAGAGCACATCTAATGCAATTTCCCTAACTATTCCTATCAAGCATTCACAAACTACAATATGCACAATGCAAATTTTTCTTTTCAATTCCCTTAATGTTGAAATGAACAAAAGAAAACTAATGCACATACAATCAATCAATATTTTTTCAAGAACGAAGACTTTACGGCAGTTCCTTTTCGTAAGAAATGAAGACTTTTATGGCACTTTCTTTTGAACAAATATTAATCGACTATAATCTAACTTTGACAATGAATCGATAATGATAAAGAAATCATTTAAGAAACATTAATCAATCAAGTCAAAGTAGGGCTAGTAAAGGAAATACAATGTTGAGTTCAGAGACATAACATTCATTGATCATTCAGAAAGCAGAAACAGAAGGAAATTTGGTGAGAAAACACAATCCAAAGGTGGAAATTTGACCTAAGGTGGATCAGCGCAGGTTTGAATGGGAGAGAGTGCATTGAAATGCACTGTCTCTAAGCCAAGGGTGGATTGATCAGTGCACTGTCTCTAAGCCAAGGGTGCACTGAGCAGCGCACTATACCCTGACCAAGGGTGCACTGTCTCTAAGCCAAGGGTGCACTAATCAGCGCACTATACCCTGACCAAGGGCGAACTGATTCTAGCACATTCCTAAAGTAGGCATTCTAGTGCAAATTTTTACTAAAAAGCTTCAAAAAGGCTGAAATAAGATCAATGAAAGCAAGTAAAGTCTACTAGGTTGTACTAGGATGAAGGTAAACTACCTGGAACGATGATCGTTCCCCAGTGGAGTCACCAATTTGTTATGAGGAATTTGGTATCTACAGATAAATACTAATTCCCTAGGTAGGTAGCTATACCTAGAACAACAAATTTAAAGTTCTTATCCTTTTTCTATAAACGATAAATAAGACAAAGGGATCAAAGGACCTACTTGTTCTTTTTCTTTCCTTTTGTCCCCTTTGTTTGACTCTTGTCACTCCTTGAACTTAACTCGCTCCAAAAGTACCTGCAAGCATAAACAGAAGATAGAGAACTAATCAAAGCAAGAGATCTATCGAATACAAGTAAATGGAATCAGATACATTCACACATATAAACATCATATATCAAGATAAGCATATGGAAAAAGGTGTAAATAGCTTTATTAAGTAGAAGGAAGAATTACAACCATGAAGTCTGATCCATTGTCACTCTTCTAGCTTGGTTTCCAACCAACATCACATCAATAGCACATCACTTCGGTAGCATAACAACACTTTCTTATACTCTCAATTCTCACATCAATAGTATATCCTTATAAATTCTCAAAGTCCAACCCCTGATCACTTAGATGAATGCTCAATTTATAGGCAGATGGAGGAGGTTTTGCCATAAATGAGTGTATTGAATGGCCTTCCATACTTAGAGTTAGTTTCCATGGAAGAAGGGATGAGAGGATAAGAGGTTACTTAACTCATTCCTCATCCATTTTCGAGCTCATGAGAGGTGATAAGTGTGGGAATCTTCTAGATGACTCCAGAGGATAAGAATATTCCTAGAACCCTATGTGAATTTCACTTAATCTTGCCCAGCATAGGTCAAAGTGGGCCTAGGTGCTCTGCAAAGCACCCTGACATGGGCCTACCTGCACTAATGTGAACTTACCCCTATCTAAGGCTATGCTAGTTCCTCAAGGAGGCAATTATGGAGGGTTTCAGGCCAAGAAACTCTCAAGGAAGGAGGCATTCAATATGGTGACTTGTCTAGGGCATGTAGCAACTGAATTAGGGTTTGATAAGCCCTAATGGGACTGATCTAAATGATGGGATTGATGTACCCAAATGGATCTGTAACAATACGTCGCTTACATCGCATGTCGCAAAACACTAAATAACTTCAAGATAATGCATAACCGGAAGTGTGATTTTGCGATTTGTGATATTGCGATAATGTTTATCGTAATCGCATAATCAGCATCACACACTTTAACTCATAAACTTGAAGTATTTCTTACCCATTTGCAATGTGATGGTTTAAATGAGTAATAAAGGAAATAATGAAAAGATATTACTGCGTATTCAATGAGTTTTAATGGCATTTATGTTCAAAACGGCTCGACGTTATTTGATATCTTTTCATCTGTATTTTCGAATAAAAGCTTCTTCCTTGTCATGTTTCGAAATTAATTGTATCATTGCATTTTCACTGTCATTTTCACTCTGTGTTTATCCAATAATCTCCATTTCTTAATTTTAGGGAATCTTTGAAGGAAACAACACTTAAAAATATGGTGAAGAAGGGAAAAGCTACCACATCTGAGAAATCATACATGACACCACTCTTCTCTGATACCACCTACAGCAAAGACGAAGGAACCACATCATGGGAATCCATGTATAACCTTCTGGAAGAAGAGAAACCCAGGCGACTGGAAACTAAGGCAAAAACTGATGCCGAAGTATCATCTGATGCTTCCTACTTTAAGGCAACGTGTTCGTTTTTACATAGAATAGCTATAAGGCCCAAGATATTACCATATATAGATATGGTGAAATGGGTAATTGACAATGTGAATGTCTCAGATAGAACTTTCAGAAATGCAAGACATGAGGTCATGGGAACTTTCACACCAAACAACTTGCACCAGATGTACCATCTACCAAAGCCTCAAAAGCTCTACGATAAAGATTTTCTTGAGCATTTTCCCAAAGAGAACGAGGACTCATTGGACATTACATAGACGTGGAAGTTAGGCTCAGGAAAATTCGAATGGGAGAAATCTAGTATGTACCCAATTTCATCCCTCTCGACTCCACATAATTTCGTAGTTGCGATGATGTGTAGATTATTTGGGAAAGATGATAGTACCAAATTTTCTATGGAGTGGCTTCCATTAATTGATGCAGTGGTTAACGCAATGATTATGAATTGAAGTCAAATTTTATCAGACAATTTATCTCTGGCTATTATGGAATATAGGCAAAAGAGAATTATTTCCTCGTGAACTATTCCCCCATTTTATATGAGAGCTTATGTAATGGACGCCATTTTTTCTCTCGATTTCAAAACATGGGTTGGAGGTGGACTGTATAGAACCCTCTCCCCATCCATGTGTATCATAAAATCTTGTGGAAATACTGATTCAGTTCGCATTTTTACAAAAACTTTCATGGTATTATGTTTCCTATTTATAAAACTGTTTTTTGATAAAATGGCCCCTAGGCTTTCCGAAGAATCCAAGATAGACATCTTGCGAGTCACAAGATGGTTCGGTGAAGAAACATTCACTTATATCAGAGTTTTTGGGAGCATTGCAGCTCCACATGTCTTTGCATATTATGTTCCAAACAAGCTATTGGCAAGAGAGATAGCTTACCAGACAATAGGGGATGGTTTAACCAAATCCCTGAAGGAAATGAAAAGCTTATTTGGCCAACCTTTCCACTACAGTGTGGAACTTTCACACTGCACAACTATGGGCACACAACAAGAGAAATAGAGAATATCACATCTCTAAAATTGGAGAAATGATAACAGGGTGACAGTATGACCGAAATCAAGTTGCTAAAGACTTCATCACCATGGTTAAAGTCAGACAGTTTACTCATGAAGAGGATCTATTTGATGAGCTCTTTCAAGGAGCTGAGTCATTTGCACAGGTCCTACATTTAGCATCACTACAGTTAAGCCTAGATGATATTAATGTTTTTCATGTATATAGGAATAAAATATTGTTAAAGATCCCATTGGACCTAATACAAATTGAGAAAATAAGAGAAACGACTCCTAGCATGAGCCTGGAGGGAAGTTCAAAGGAAAATTCTGATGAGGAAATGCAATAAAAATCAACTCGCAAGTCAGAACAGTCAAAGAAACAATCTTAGAATGGAGAAGGGAGTCCTAATAAAGGTTCTAAAAAAGATACAGAAGGAAATACTGAGGAAACAACCGAACAGGCCTTAGCCAAGAAACAGACAGGGGCCGGCTCCACTTCAACTCAAACATGGAAGATTCTAGTCGTTTACCTAAACAAGGAATGGGAGAAATTCAATCAGAAGCTCAAAACAGGTGTTTGATTAGGGGGCTCCTAACCCAGGTTCAGAGTTTGTTGCACCAACCAAAAAAACCCTACACTACTAGCCCTTTCAGCAACAACCCACGTAGTGCAAGCTGCAGTCTCACCCGAAGCAGTATGGGGGGATGCTAGAACCAAGTTTTTGCATCCAGAGAGGAGTGTGATGTCTTTTATCACCCTATATATACCTTCACACAGATCTATAAGCCCCTAGGGCTCAGTAATGGAACTCCATTTAAACAACCCTTAGACCTTTGTGAAGGTCTATGATTGGTCTTTGCATACCCTTAAAAGTCAACTTATCCACTTACGCACACCAGAAAAAAACCCTGAATTAGTGTTCATGTGAATCTTCTTAGGTTATTATTAAACATAACATAATTCATCACAGTATTCACGAAAAAATTGACATGCATTGCGTACATCCATTAAGACTTATTTAAGTGATTCAAGCATCATTGGATCAATATTTCATAAACACATTATTCATCCACAACATATATCGTAAACAAAAATAAACAGATATACACAGGAATTCTTCAATAATCTTCTTTATTGATCTTTAGTTCAGGTTTACAAACACAAAACTACCCTGCACACTCAGCTGCAGGGGTCCGCGCACTCAACTACAGACTCTACCTAGGCCTTTGTGCACTCAACTACAGAGCCTTTCTCTCCTATCTAACCCACTTCTCTACGCTATCACTTCTAAGACTCCATTCGTCCTCCACCTAGATTATGCCTTAGACTCTCTAAGACACACCTATTTATACCCTTTTTCATGCAATCCCATGGTGCGTGGACCATGGGTGGGTCTCAAAGCCGACTCAACCTTTACATAATAAGGGGATAAAACCCCTTTGACTCCTAATCATCTACATGCTCTGTATCCACAAATCGTGGAGACTTTACATCATTTACAAAAAATACATCAAAACTTGGGTTATTTTAACCCCAAAACTGACCCAAGGGACCCCATCCCAACAAGCCCCCAACACAAAGATCGTGACTCGCCCTCGAGTCACTCGGCTGGTGCTGCTATCTTGCTACAAAGATCCCCAGCTCTACCTATATCATAGAGACTTTTGGCAGCGCTCTAAGCGGCTGCCCGCTTCAAATCCTCAACTGACTTCTCCGTAGTTGGTCCTTCTACGGCCATCTTCATTGTCTGCTGCAAGCCCGTTAGCTTCTCCTGAATATTGATTGTGACCTGGTAAGCCTCCTTCTTCTGTGTTGCCTCTACCCGCGTGAGGAGCTACTTCCCCTCCTGTAATTTAGCTAGGCATTGCGCTGGTGCAATGGAATGCGTCATCGCCACTTCGTCACACTACCACTGCAGTTCTCTGACCTCTGTATTAAGTGTCTGCAGGTTTGGATCTTCCTGCAAAGTTTTCACCAACTCCATTTCTTGTTCAAATAATGTCAAAAAGTCAGAAACTGTGGCATCCACGGTGGTCATTCATTCTCTGATGGTGGCTCCACACTACTCCGGGACCTTATGTGGAGTCATGGGCTACAATTTTAACTACAGCTCTGTGATCTTCATACTGAGTTAAAATTGAGCTCGGTAAACCTTTGACTTGTCTTCGTGCAAACCAGTGGCTAACTTCCTAATCTTCACTTTTGGATGTGTGTCTTCAGGGATTTGAAGCTCAAGCATTGTTCTGCATGCCTCTGTGACTGCGGACTCCAGTCAAGAACTTTGTGCATGCAGCATCTCATTTTCTTTCAAGCCCTGCATCTTCTCCATGAGCGTCTGCTCATTTTTCACCCTTTATTCACTGATGAGGTTGAGAGTGTGTTTCTCTCTATCTCCCAATTCCTCTGTCACTCCTACATGCAACGCGTGGAGGATCTCGTTAGGGAGTGTTGTTATGTTCATCCCGACATTCTTGAGTTTTCTTAAGATGATGTGATCATCGGTTGACTCCACATGAAGGGACCCATCTGGAAATGCAAAATTCCTAAGATCTAGGGTCCTTACCAATTCCGCTGCTTGACTCATCCCAAGTGCCAAGCTCGTCTATTCTACGCTCGCTTGACTGGTGCCGAATTGTATTCTTCTGGCCTGGATCTACAACTCACGCAGATCCTTTTGGACGCTTCCCAACGTCTGCATATATTGCTGCTCGAACTATTGCAGCACTTTAGTCGTAATGTCCCTTATTTTATCCTTGATCTCATTGAGATGACCCTCCATCAAGACTATGGGATCACCCTACTACTTGTTCGATTTCTGCTTCTTCCTAGAACCTCCCTGTTGTTCCTTGTTGCGCTTCTTCAGAATGAAGGGGGTTCTCTGCCCCTCATCTCCTCCGTTGCCTTACTCTAACAGTTCCTCCTCCTCAGTCTGTAGTGAAGGTGACTTGCCACTTCTTTCTGACTCACGCTGCTCTTGTTCTACCTGCTCCTTAACAGTGCGCTCTTTCTCCATTCAAGCCTTCTTGGCAACTTCCTTCTTTCTCTATGCGGCCAGGTTCTGCGCAACCTTCTTAATTGCTTCCTTTCTCTTCTACAATGTCAAACTTCCTGCGCCATTATTTTTTCTAGCATCTAAGTTTAAGGGAGCGTGCCACTCTACTAGCCATCACGCAATCACCTCTTGCACATTTGTCTCTATCACCAAATATGGCAATTCATACCATTTCTGTTGTGGATCCTTCCATGATTGAATGTAAACTCTGTGGAAGTCAGCTTTGAATGCTGCGTAGGCTGACAGCTATGTATACAAGGTTGTGGACAACCTTGGCTGCTAGTGGCCATGCGGAGACTCATTTCCATCAGGACCCAAAAGATCTTTGCCTCTATGATCCACGCAGGGTCCTTTGTAGCCCATAGAGATGCAAACTGCACTACTTTTGGTAGTCCTTGTTTAAGTAGAGGAAATTGTCTATCCTCTGGAAGTTCCCATGCAACCAACACAATAGACAGTAGCAACCAAGCATAATGAAATGACTTGGTTTCATCCTGGGCCTCACGGCAGTTTTCCGGGAACTCATGACAGACATACCTGGACCAATTGAACTGCATGCCCTTCATGCACTCTGCAACTAGGGATACTACTGGCGCCAGAATTTCATCCGTGTGACAATACCTCTTCACCTTTCCTGACAAGATTTGTGTGGCAATTTGAACTGTGGGGTTGTGTATATAGGTGATGGAATAGCCTCATGCCTTCTTCACGAGGTCAAATTCTTTCTTCATTCTTTCTGCCAGATCCTTTTCTCCTTTATTTCCGCTAAACTCCTTGGCCAGATTCAATCCCTCATATGGCAAGTGTGTGATCCTTTGAATGAGCATGTCAGTGATGGGGATATGCCCTCCTATCCATAAGCACCCATCGTGCACCAAAGTGAGCATCTGGAGCACACAAATTGTGTTGATAGGGGTGCGGTGATAATGGGGCACCCACAATAGATTAAGTAACCCTGAATTCTCCACACTACGGATCCATTCCACCTTCTCTAGTGTGGTAACACCTGACTCTGCATAGTATATGTGCTTCATATATTTATCTATTGCTAAGTATGGAAACCTAGAATGATCTACAATGTCCCAATTGTCCATCTTTAGCAGTGGGATCCATGCAATCCGTAGATTTTCAAAGGGAACTTGCTTAGGTAGCAGGGGCGTAGAAATGGAAAAAATGTTTGAATCTGGGTCCTTTGTGACCTTCGCCTTCCCCTTCCATGGAGGGATATAGTGAGGTATCATTGTGATGGGCTTCACTCCCTCAGCATCTATGACTTCTATGCCCTGGCCTTCCTCCGCCTCTAGGTCGACTACCTTGTCTTTCTTTTGTTTTTGTGCTGCAGAATGCTTTCGATGGGACTTGCGCACTGGTACCAAATTTTTCTGCTTATCCTTATTTGGTTTAGCTATAAGGGTTTCTCTTGTAGGGGTAAGCTTCAGCCTAGGCAACCTTGACGTCATAAGCATAGGAGCTATAGCTTCCATACTCACCACTTCCGAGGCTACAGACAACAAAGCTCAATAAAAACTCTAAGGGCACAAAGTGTTCTCTACTGGACCAACATGCATAATTTATAGGGGGTTTTGAATTTGAGTTCGACCGTTCCCCAAAAATTCTGACAATTAATGTTTTTTTGGCGATAGAACTTTAAATATTTTTGCCTTATATTCCACTAGCCTGCTCCTCTTAACCATCTTCTGGCTATCAAGTCATGAACAGTGACTCCAACGGTCACTTTTCTATTGTGTTGCGCGGTACTTCCCTCCCTAGCGTAGCTTCATAGGTTGCATCTTCATCATCTTCTGCGCAGCCTGCCTACTGTGTAGTTATCCAACCTTGGAAGTGTAGTTTATAGTCCCGTTCCCCCTTGCAACTTCCTGTAGCACTAAGACCGTCCTGCCGCCATATAGTCATTGCGTAGGATCCCTTGTATACAGCTTCAATCAGCCTCAATTCACTCTTCCTTTAAAAGGTTCTCCATTCAGCTTCATGAGTTGAACTGCACCTCCATCTATAATTTCTTTGATAATATATGGATCTAGCCAATGCATCTGAAATTTACCCGGAAATTTAGTGAACTTACTATCATATAACAAGACCATATAGTTTACCTTGAATGTGTAAAGCTTGACGTGTGGATCGTACCATGATTTTTCACATTCCTTCTATACTCGATAATGGAATCCAGCCAAGAATCGGTCCTCTTCAAGCTCCATCAGCTGCACAAGGCGTTCCTCGAAGGCATCTCTATCTGGCATAATTGTGAGAGCTACTATGCGCAAACTAGGCATAATATACTCCATCTAAATTACAACTTCGACACCATATACCAATCTGAATGGTGTTTGTCTTGTCAGGTTCTCGCAAGTAGTTCTATATGCCCATAATATTGTAGGTACATGCACATCCCAGTCATTTCTCTGTGTTGCAGATTATTTTCAATGTGTTCTCCAAAATCTTTCTGAAGGCCTCAATAGTTCCATTGGCCTGTGTGTGATACAGTGTACTCTTCTAGTGGTAGACTTGAAATTATTTAGCCAACACGTTGATTATGTCATTCAGGAAGTGTGTACCTTTGTCGCTCATTAACACTTTCGGGCAACCAAATCTAGTTAAAACATACTCAAACAAAAACTTTGTTGTTGTATCCCATATACAATCCTTAACCAGCTGTGCCTCTACCAATCTAGTTAGATATTCCATCGTAGTAATGATATAGCACAAACCAGTTTTCTTCCTTGGGGGCTAAACTAGCCCAACAAAAGCAATCACCTATTTTTCAAATGGCTGTAAGGATACTTGAGGTTGTATTTTTAATTCATCTCTCCGCGATGGTCTGCCCGTTCTTTGACATGCATCGCATGCTTTACAATATGCTTCGGAATCTTTGTGTAGTGTTGGCCACAATAGACCTGTGCGTAAAATCTTTTGCGCAGTCACCTTTCCTGCATAATGTTCTCCCGCATCCCTTCCTTGAGCTTTAGCAAGAATGATATCCTTCTGAAAATCTAGCACTTATCCTCATAATATTTCATCAGTACCCATCTTATACAAATGTCCCGCAATCACCGAAAATTCCGTCGTGCACAATATGAGTTCCTTCTTCTGCTGACTAGTATACCCTTCTGGTGCCATCTCCATAGTCAAAAAGTGAATAATATCTGCAAAATGATTGTCAGTTGTGCACACCACAAAGAGTTGCGATCTCACAACCCTTCCTCCAAATTAGTAGGCTCCTCTCCTGTTTTGATCTACGACAGATGTGTAGGTCCTACGTTTTACCTTCCTGGCTTCACAATTACTTCAAAGTCATACTCCTGGAATAGTAGCAACCATCTGCATATCTTCCCTCGTGGCATAGGTTTATTGACCAGGTATTTCAAAGTAGAATGATCTGTGTACATCTTGAAATTCCCTCCTAAAAGATAGTGCCTAAACTTCTATAGCATGTATACCATAGCCAATCCTTCGCACTCAGTCGTTGAGTAATTCTTCTTAGCCTTCGATAATTTCCTACTTGTGAAGGCTATAGGGTGGTCCATTTCTCCCTCACTGGCTTGCTTTAACACTACACCCAACGCAATGCAAGAAGCATCGACATGTACGTCAAATTCTTTCTTCCAATCTGAGAATACCAAGATCAGCGCAGTGACCATCTTTTATTTCAAGACATCTAAGTTTCACTGACATTATTCGTCCCAACAGAATGTTGTGTCCTTCTTCAATAGTTTCTCCATAGGCACGGTAATCTAAGCATATGCTTTGAAAAATTTTCTTTAATATCTGATATGTCCTATTGTTGCATGCAATTTCTTAATGCTCCTCGAGGCCTCTAGATTCACTATCACCATAATCTTGGCAAGGTCCACCATTAGCCCTTACTAGGACACCACATGACCTAGAAAAATTCTAAAGGGAACATAGAATAGGAATTTCTTCAAATTCAGTACGATCTGATATCTGCGACACATATCCAACATCAGGAGACTTGCTACATGGTGCTTCAATAAACTAAACACCGTCCAATCATCAAAGTATACTTCCAAGAACTTATTGATGAACTCCTTAAAAGATGTCATAACTACGCGAGAGAATATCGCAGGCGCCTTCTTGATTCCAAATGGAATCTCAGTATACTAGAAACAACTCCATTATGTCGCGAAGGTTATTTTTATCCTATCCTCTAGTGCAATCTTCATCTAATGATACCTTGAAAACCCTTCGGTGAATGAGTAGGCCTCCTGGCCTCCAACATTGTCTAATACTTCATCGGAAAATGGTGTCGGGAATGGATCATGGACACAGGCATTATTAATCTTCCTCAAATTTACGCAAATCCTTATTTCACCCTTCTATTTCTTCTCCTCAACCACCATCAGACTCACCCAATCAGATTCCTCCACATGTTCTATGATTCCTGCCTCCAGCATCTTATCCAACTCCTGACAAACCTTGTCCTTGTATTTGGGATTAAGATGATACGACCTCTGCGTAATAGGCTTCACATTTGGCTTCAGAGTAATCTTCATGACACCCAAGTCGCCTAGTATGCCCTTCAGGACCAAAAACTTGGTAGAAAAAATATCGTGGTACTCGCTAAGTAGCTCAGTAACTTTATCCACAGTGGCATCGTCCCAATAATCCCCAATTTTTGCAAACTTTGGTTCTTCTTCCATACCAATGTTTACTTGCTTATCTTCAATAGGCTGGTGATGTCTGGGTTCTCTATTTTTAGACCTTCGACTTCGCGATACCTTTCTGCTTCTGATATATTAATGTTCCTTGAATCCTCATCATCTTCTTCAGGGGTCACATTATAGAATTCTAGCGCAGGGTGCAGCTGGGTGCTCCAATCAAGATGGACCCATTCCAGAGGTTCTTGCGGCGTTCTGAAGATAACTGCCTTAATCTCCTGTAGGGCTTCCTTTATGCTCGTACATCCATCTTCAAAACTGAAGGTCAATAAGGACCCTTCCCTCAATATATCCCACTCCGCGGTGCATGGCAGAGCTCCGTTTCTAGATACCAGTTCATGGGAATTGTATCCAAAGTATGGAAAAATAGGTGTACCCACTCCATTTAGTCCATTCTCTAGGTGATCATGTAGATCATCCTTCCCACTATATTTCTCAACCAATCTAGTATTAGGCCACCCAAACCATAACCTCATCATTCTTTTGTAATGCTACCATCCATCAAAGTTATCCTTATGCGTACGCCCCATCGTACGGGTGTAGTAAGTAGTGCCAAATATAATGTTTGGAAGCACTGATCCTTGGGGACTTCACGCTAAAATGAATCAAAAAATTTATCCACATCAGTTAAACCATCATAATAAGGTAAATTCCTTACCTCCGAGGAAACATAGTGCAGCAATTTCGTCATCATATTGCAGCGCAGTGTAGATACTTCATGAAAATGATTATGCCAATGCTCCAACTCTTCATTTCAATAAGAGGTATAGGAACTCTTCCGGTCCCATGCAATCCATCCATATGTCGTCGAATTGATCCAGTCCTGGTGTCGCGTTGTTATTTTGTAGATTTGATCCAATTCATCCTTACTCTCTTCATAATCACAGACCAGTTCAGTGTAGTGCGCCACTTTTGCAGGGTCCAACGACACTACAACCCGAAGCAATTTCCTTTCAAATGGCATTGTCCTCTTCTTCAAGTTGATGACCCCATTCTTTTCAATGGTCCAGTAAATTCCCAAGAGTGTGGGGTATGGATTAATTCCATCAATGATCTCTATTACTTCAAAGTCAGCCATTACGCTCGCACCTTTGATATCAATAGTTACTCCATATAGTCATCCCATAGGGATGATCTTATGTTGGTTCCCCATTCTGAGTTGAATCGGAGACCACTACAATGTAGGTCTCCCCATTCTTTCCCATGTTTGTTTTGGAAAAACATTTGCTTCAGACACCAAATCCAAGATGACCTGGTCCATCTCATAATCTCCTATCTGTGCGGTGAGCCTCATCTCGCACCCTGTTCTTGCCTTATGTTTTCCAATTTTTCTAACTACGTGGTGTCCATCAAGGGAATTCTCTTTTCTGGCACATTTTCTTAGTGTCTCCTCCAGGCCTTTCATAGCGTTGTTGTCACGCAACAGTTTCATGCAGGTCTCCAAGAACTTGGTAAGCATAGAGGTATCAACCTCTGTAGGTGCACTTGTTTCTTGCACTTTTTTCTAGCTTCCTAACGTAGAGGCCTCGGTGAAGCTCTTCTTAGCTTCCATAAAAGTTTCCTTAGCATGCTCCAGATCAAAACCGGCTTCCTTTTTTGGGGCCTTGTGGACCCATCCATCTTCTTTAGGTTGTTTACCCTTATCGTCGCCAGTCGTTATTCCACTCCTTAGCACTATATTCACACTTTGATCCTCTTTGCAAGGCTCAGCTTTCATCATCTGTAAATTCTACATAGGATGTTGAGGTTGCTCCTTCTTTTCCTACATCTTAGCTATTAGCACTGAGCATTTTTCTATAGTATGGCCAAACTAGTTGCAGTATTGACATGACAGGCATGTCTGATTTTGACGCTCCCGTGCATAGTGCCCTGGTGTTCTGCAGTGATAAAGATAAAATGTCTGCGACCTCTACTAGGTCCTCCTCCTCTGCCGCTTCCTTCTCTTCCCTGATAACCTCCACATGCTCCTCCATTGCATTGATCTGGAGGTCGATTTTCTGCTTGCATCCAGTGTGTAGGTGTTCTTTCCATCATCAACTCATAGATGCGACAGTGGCACTCATCGTGGGCCATTGATTTGCAGAAGTCATAGAACAATTGTTGGGGTGTCTAAACAAACTTTTTAAGCAAATGACAGTTATTCGTTGGGAGTTTTCCAACAACCTAAAAAATAGCGCACCATAGCGCAACTCCCATGCTTGGCCCTGATGGCGGTTCCATCTTTAGGAGAATTGCTCCCCCTCCCGTAATATAAGTTGCGAATATGGGATAGTGGTCTTTATCGTGCCCCTGGATCTTACACTTAGACACTAGACTTCCATGTGTACCTATGGTTTAGCCTCCTTGTCTTTCTTCAAGCTTTATAATTCTAAGCAGAGGCTCTCTAGCTGACAGTGAATCTGTTGTACCCCCAAGGTCGCATCCTGAATGGGCGTTGCATGCAACCTCATCGCAATTTCCAAGGCCTTTGCCTAAGTTCCTATCTTTTGTTGTGATAGATAAATTCTCCAGTGGGGAATCAAATCTATAAAACATTCACGATGTTTACCATCTGTGAGATGCATGTTAGCTTCTTGAATCACACATTTCAACCTTTGATCTAATTCCCAAGGTGTCTCATCAACCCTCATCATGATTTCCTTAAATCCAACTACTAACTGCAAGTCAGACTTGGGCTTACTAAACTTTTTGTTTAAAGTAGCCTTAGTATCCTCTAGTGATGCTAGAGGATTATCAGAACAATACTTAATATATCAAGTCAATGCGTGATCCTAGAAGGTGGTAACAAATTGTGCCTTATTTATATTGTCATCAGAAATCTACTGCGTTGTCCACACAGCATTCGCAACAAACCATAGTTTCTTTGTATCTTCACTCCTAATGCCTTTGAATATTGGCAGCTTCATCGTATTTTCCATGGCAGATGGTGGTGGTGGAGGTGGAGGTGTGGGCGAAGGTGTATGCAGTGGGGGTGGAGGCGAAGGTGGAGTGGATGGATGATTTATTCAAGGGAACCCCTAAGTAATTAGCTGAACAATGCTTCACAGCAGAGTCCGTTACACCCCTTTGTTGTCACTTACAGGAGGTCCAATCAGAGGACTATACTCTGGTCCTTCTCTTTCTCGATCTCTAAATAATCATCCACTTCGCATAGATCCGAGCATCAAGGCAATGGCATAACCCATTTTTCACACATCATTTTAATCCAAGTATTCAAAGATATTAAATACTTACCCCGCGGCCCTTTGAAAACTCATCACTCTGCTTCGCTATAGCTGACCAAGGTATCAAATGTGAATTCTGTAACAAACCATCCTATAATTCGATTGAGCCAATGATCAACAACCCGTGTGATCTAGTTTTCAGAGGCTTCTAATGTCGCACTAATTCAAGAGTCCACACTATAGGATTATCAAGCTTCCACCTTCCTTGGCTGGCTGTCAATTTGGCTAACCAATCATACAATTCAATGGGAAAAGTGCAGAAGAAGATCGCGTGTATCTCGGTATACAAGTATCTATCCAACCTCTACTCCTTCAATAGGCACGGATTCCTATTTTCTTATGCCACAAACTCGTGAATCTTCTGATCCATCCACTTTTCAATTTCCTTCTTGGTAAGATTCTAGTGATGCGACATCACACATCTCTTTCAAGTAGATTTTGGTCCTAACAACAGAACCATTTGTTGGCTTAGGGGGGTCCTGACTCAAGTTCAAAGTTAGTTGTGCCAACCAACAAAAACCTACACTACTAGCCCTTTCGGCAAAAGCCCATGTAGTACAGGTTGCGGTCTCACCCGAAACTATATGGGGGGATTCTAGAACCAAGTTTCTACATCTAGAGAGGAGTGTGATGTCTTTTAGCACCCTAGATCTGCCTTCACGCAGATCTACAAGCCCCTAGGGCTTGGTACTGGAACTCCATTTAAATAGCCTTTAGACCTTTGTGGAGGTCTACGATTAGTCTTTTTGGACCCTTAACAGTCAACTAATCCACTTACACACACCAGAAAACAACCCTAAACTACTGTTCACATGAATCTACTTAGGTTATTATTAAACATAGCATAATTCATCACAGTCTTCGCGAAAGTACTTGACATGCATTGCGTAAATCTATTAAGACGTATTCAAGTGATTCACGCATCATTAGACCAATATTTCATAAACACATTATTCATCCACAACATATATCATAAACAGTAGTAAACAAAAATAAACATATATACATAGGAATTCTTCAATAATCTTCTTTATTGATCTTCAGTTCAGGTTTACAGACACAAAACTACCCTACACACTTAGCTGCAGGGGTTCATGCACTTAGCTGCAGACTCTACCTAGGCCTCTGTGCACTCAGCTCTAGAGCCTTTCTCTCCTATCTGACCCACTTCTCTATGCTATCACTTCTAAGACTCCGTTCGTCCTCCACCTAGATTATGCCTTAGACTCTCTAAGACACACCTATTTATACCCTTTTTCATACAATCCCATGGTCCATGGACCATGGGTGGGTCTCAAAGCTGACTCAACCTTTACATAACAAGGGGCTAAAATCCCTTTGACTCCTAATCATCTACGTGCTCTATATCCACAAATCTCGGATACTTTACATCATTTACAAAAAATACGTCAAAACTTGGGTTATTTTAACCCCAAAACTGACCCAAGGGAGCCCATCCCAATAACAGGCACAAGTCTTGAGGAAACATCTGGATTCCAGACCCCCAAATAGACTCTGCACAGAGAAAATCCAAAAACAATAGAGCAAGAGGCTACAAACACTCAATATATTGAGGTTTTTTTGACTTCTCCCACTTCTAAAATTGTCTTAAAAATTGAAGATACACCTCCACTTGACATTTTCTACATCCCTACACATAAGGCTATGGTTTAAAGACAAAGAAATAAGAGGAAATTAGTCACCACAGTTGTTGCAACTCTAGAGAATGAATCAATGGAAGTTGTGTGGAAAGACACTCCTATTAACCCATCAGAGAACCTTATGAAGTTGTCACAGTTTGCAGGTGCCTATGCCACAATGACCATTGATAAAGAAACATAATTCCACCTGTTGCTAAAAGAGAAAGAACGGAGAATTCAACTGCTTGAACAACAATTGGAACAAGAGAAACAAAGTACCAATCAGCAAGCAGAACAATAGGTAGCTCATCTTCAAAGGGAATTCGAGCAAATGAGGTTACAACACCAAGAAAGCATGTTAGAAAAAGACTCACAGATTTTCCAAATGCAAGCCATGGTAGACAGATTTAAAGATAACCCTCAAATAGATGAGTTCATCAAAGAAGCAATCAAGCTAAATTCACTATTGATACAACAACAGGATATGTTCTATCGGTAAATCTCACAGAGAAATCCTTACTGTGAGACAAGTAATAAATCGACAAACCAAGTGATTGATTTGAGGTTTTAATATGAAGAAATCCATCAAAATAATTACCTGGCAGGAATCTAATGAGGGAATAAAGGTTGATCTACCAAAAATAGAAGAATCCCACAAAGACATTATATTTTCATATTGGGATACATAGTTGCAGGCAGAAAGGGAAATAATGACAGCAGTAGGTGCAGCAAATTGCATAATTGAGGTCGTTAATGAAAATCTCCACAATGCCAACCTTGTCAAAGAATGCATACTAGGGGCTCTCCTAGATATCAAACAACTAGAACAACAATGGAAATAAAAAACTCAGAACAAAGAGGATGTAATCAAAATATTGACCAAACTGGATTGGGAGACATACTAGCAGTATTTGGTAAAACCACATAGCCAGTGGATGACTCTGCGATGCTTAACTACCTCTGCACAAAAATTGGTGCCATCTCCATCAGATGCCATATTTGTAGGACAGTTAAAATCCACAATCGCAAGCCACCCTAGGTCAAACCAATGATTGATATTTGCAATCTCAAAGATCAAGTAACCGACTAAGATAATTCAAGTTGAAAGAAGCTTGTGATTAGTTTTATTCTATTTTTAGTTTTATTTTTGCTTACTCTGAGGAAGGTTGTTTGAAACCTCCTCAATTTTTTTATAATAATATATTTTTGAGGCATGTATTATAGTATTTAAACCCCTCTCACGCATTTAGAGAGGGGTCTAGGATTTTATCCAAAACAATTTGCAAGACATTACACTTCTGTATTTTTGTGAAGGTTTTGATGAAATTATTGGAACAAGATCTAATTTTCTTGAATATCAAGCACGTTCTATTGGAATTGCACTTCTATACTCTTAGAGTGTATTTGATTGGATGAAATTGGATCAATATTGTTGAGCCCATGAGAAGGACCTTTCATATATGGTACTTTTATCATATGATCATGTTTTATTTATGCATTAGCAATACTCTTTCTCTAATGGTCTTATGTATGAAAATTTGAGTTATAGTTCTACATTATTTCACTTTTGTATGATATTTCAGCTCTAATTCATTATTAAATACATGAACAATTACTATATGCGATAAAGTTTTCTAAATTATTTTGTCTAACTATTTATGCAAAACAATTATCATTCACGATTTCATTTCTTTTAGTAGTTGAATAATCTTCATTACTAGTTACCTTTGAGACATCTCTGTAGATCGCATATCTTAGTTTACTCTCGGGTATATTTATAGTAAGACAATGTTAGAATAAAATAGATGCATGTGTTTATTGTTTAGATTAGATCATTCTTAGTTGAATCATTCTTTGTTATATCTTATATCACCCCAACAACATTATCAAATCAATCCTTTCTAGGAAAATGGTCCCATTATCCCTAGTTGGAGCCACTATACCAAATGTAAAAGGAGTTTCTCTTAAGGTCTAGACTAGGTGGTTATCCCCCATGTTGTCGCAGTGAATTTCGAGGCTTCAACATTTTGGCTTTAGAAGGAGGGCCTAACTATGAATGGCAAGAAAATATAAATCAAAAAGCCATTCTAAGAGTAAAACTCCCTCACCATCACCTTTGACTTCTCTATCACATTCCAAATCCCCAAATGCTAAACATGAAGTTGTGAAAAACTATTTACAATCCACTAGTGTTTCTCCAAGGAAATCATATCAACCTACTTCTACAGAAACTCCTAAAGTTCAGTCTTTAATCCACAAGCTACAAGGGATTTCTCTATCTCAAGAAGAATCTGAACTATATCAAGCCATTGTTTCTTCACATTTTCCTTCATCGTGAAGATTAACTAGATCACAGAGTGAGAAATTTGGAATTTCTCCATTTGAATTTCCTCTTCCTCCTCCTCGAAGGAAAACTAAGAAATCAGAGTCTGAAACTCATAGTAAGATTCTTTCATCATCACCACAAACTCCCTCATTCATTTCATCATCTTCATCACAAATTCAATCATCCACCCCACCATCTCAGATCTTGATTTACACTAGTATAGTAGCACAATCCTCCTCTACCTAATCACCTTCAACCATTGGTGCATCTTCTTCCACACAAATAGCCATAATGGATCAAAGACCATGGAAAAATCCTGGAGTTGTTCAGATGGAAAGATCATTGCATCCATTACCTTCTCATCCATTGAAATGGTTGACAAAATTCAATCTCGATGATGGTCTTCTTACTGAAGAATAGATAAAAAACTTCATGTTGTCAATAAATCTAAATGGATTTGTAGAGGAAGATGCAGTTGTACAATTATTCCCTTATACTTTACAATGATCATCAAGATCCTGGTACTTTTCATTACTATCTAGTTCCATTGATAGTTGGAATGCATTTTAGGAATAATTCCTAACCAAGTTTGGAGATGACCGCTCAACCGCTACTCTTCTTAATGATCTCTTCAACTTGAAAGTTGAATCTAAAGAACCAATCACGAACTTTAATTCTTGTTTTAACAAATTATTAAATAAAATTCCAATGGCATCCAGACCAAGTATTGAAGTTCAAAATGAATGGTACATTTATGCTCTTCCCTTAAATGCAACTATTTTTTTCAATAGGGTTGCCAAACCAACTTTGGCTGAAAAAATGAAAGAAGCCATAGCTATTGAAAAATATTTTTTATCCTTAGAAAAGAAGAATGCATTAGAATAAACGAAATCCAAAAAGGTCACCTTCAAGGACGAATCCAAGAAGAAATAACCTAATGATCCTTTCGATCTTGAAGGTTTGCAAAAGGTATTTAAAACCATGTCCAATGAAATGGTCGACATTAAAAAGCAGGCAGCTGAAACTTCTTCTAGGAAATATTTTGGACCTTACAAAATAAATACCCCATCTAATCCTAAACCTCCAAATATAATATCAAATGTTGAATCAGATGTGGAGGAAGAAGAAGTATCAACAGCTGAATAACAAATCGATGATGAAGAGGTAGTTGAAGTATAAGGAATGTGGCATTTTATTCTTCATGTGTCAGATAATGAAGAATTAGAAGAAGCTTTACCTGTTGCTACTAGAAGAAAGAGCATTGTTGATTCATCACAAAAAATTGAAAACAGAAATCATCAACTCATACTCTCAAAGATAACGAAATAGGTAAGAAATCTTCTCCCAAATCTACTGAAACGTATCCTCCTCAATCCAATTCCTCACCTCCAGCCAAAACCTTGCCAGTATCTGATGAGATGGAATACATCATTTTTGAAAACATGAAGAATACTAGAGTTAATATCATGTTCCATGAGCTTAGCAAGCTAAAACATCAGCAAAAGTTATTGCTCAAAGAATTAAAAGCAGTCCCCACTTCTCCTCTTCTTGTTGCTGTAATTTCCTAGGCTGCTCAAGAAATGTGTAGGCCTCCCAGTACTTCATCAGGAAAAATGAGTTCAACTAATGTTGCTTTAATAGGTGGTAGATCTAAACCCTATACACATTTTCTTTTGACTTTTGAAGTCTTTAATAAAATTTTGCACAATTGTTTAGTTGACTTTGGAACCTCATCCAACATTTTTCCAAAAACGGTTTGTGCAAAATTGAATGTTGAACCCCAGAAATTTGTTGTTCACATTGTACAGTTAGATCGATCTCAAGTTGAATTCATAGGAGAAATCAATCAGGTTATGTTTTCGGGAAATCTAGTGTCCACTCGGAGCTGCTAGTCCCACTAAGACTGGTAGCTATCTTAGAAACAAACAAACTAAAACTACTTTTGCTTTCCTTTATGAGAAGTAGATAAGAGGGGAACAAAGGACACCAACCTCAGTCTTGTGCTTGGTTCCTTGCTTGGTTCCTCTCCCTTCTGATAGATCCTTGTCGCTTTTCCTTCGTCTACCCAGCTTCAAAGAGCACCTGTGGAATCAAAGCAGCATAATACTATTGAAGAATAGAGATCTACAATCATAAACAATACAGCACCAGATATATATTGACCACACAAATGCATATATCATCAAACATACAAGAATTTGGAGGAAAACTTGAATAGCTTTATTAATATCAAGAATAGCAAAGAGGATTACAACCAATTGTTCTGACCCAACATCATCCTCCCAGCATGAAAGCCCTTCTTCACCTCATGAAAATCTTAGATCACCCAACACTATGATATTCCACCAAGAAACCAACAACACTTCCTTACAAGATACAAAATTCCAGCCTCTGGATCTCAGAGATGAGGGATCCATATATAGATGATTGCAGGGGGGTGATTCAGCTTCTGGGATTTTGATTAGTGTCCTCTCTCTGATAGTTCTTGATTCCACTTGGAGATTGATGATATCTTACTCATCTCTGGGCGAATTCAGAGAGGAAAGTGTCACAGGAGAAGTTTCTGGAAGATTCCATGACGATCCACCTTGCAAACTGTCTCTGCCATTTGTCTACTCTCGCCCATCGCACCCTACAGAAGGGATTTCTAGTATGCATCACACCTTTTACACTGAGTAGGTGGGATGCATCGCACCCTCTGCACTGGGCAGCCTGTATGGTCCTGCTTTGACCAGTTTTGAGCAGTTTTCTATGGAGAACTTCTGGGAGATGATGTAATTAGCTAACCTTATTCCTTTTGGGTGTGAAGCAACACTTTTAGGGACTTAGGAGCCCTTGGTTTATGGACATGAATGATTGGGGTTGTAGTGCCCAAAAATGTCTATAACAGTTGCCCCCTAAAGCATGAGGTCATTAATCTTTTGATGTCGGGTGAAATGCTTTATCATGAGGATCTGAAGTTTTTTCGAGTTGGAAGGCGACCTGTAATAAGATACAATACAATACATTATCTTCATAATATTTTTCATGATATAGTTGAGGCAAGCATTCCCATTCTCAGCTTTATAAATTCATTTTCATGTACATAAGACAGACAACCGTCTGTGTGGTAGACTGATGATTCTGATGGAGCCATCATCCTTTGATTCGGATGATCATTTGTACATCAATGATGTACATTTGATGTCTTTATTTTCCTAAATATATCGCAGCTCAGATGGATGAAACTAGATCCGGGGTCTTCAAACTCATCCAATCTTCACTCAGAGTACAAGTCGATCCATGTGAAAGATGTTGTGGAGTCGAACATGGAAAGACATCGCCTAATTACCAGCCAATGATGTAAGTTGTTAACAGGTGCGAGAGGAATCACCGATAATGATGATGACCCTCAAGGTACTATAGTACAATTCACGTGGTGTGAAAAATGGGCTTGGCGTCGAACACCATGCAAAATCTTTTGGTTGAAGGCCATTGATGTAAACCTATCGCCGGAAGTGAGAAACTTGCCATTGAGGCATGCAAGCTTCAAAGTACTGAAAGGGTTGTTCCTAAGTCAACTTCTTGGATAATGAGCTAATGTGGAGAAGAAGTGGCTCATCATAGGAGGGCCTTAATGAATCCCACATCTACGACGCAGAACAGAGTAAATGATTTTGCAGGTGAAAACGATCTGATGATACAGGGTTCAGGTTGGCGGTCATGGAAGAATAGAGCGTGAATGTATTGCAGAAGATGAGACACAGGTGAATTCTCTGAGCGACTTCTCTTGAACATACCGGCGACACTGACATGAATTGGTAGCGTTAACCCCAAATATGGATGGTGCGATGGACCAATGGTGATATGACCGTTGAACAGAATAACCCAACCCGACTCGGACGTGGAGTGAAAGTGTCATGTTCAAGAGCGACCTTGCTACCAATAAAGTTTCTTCAAGTTTTCTTCCCAATTTTTCCCCAGTCATTGCTGACCAGTACCTCTTTATTTTTATCAAGCTTGAGGAGGATAACATATGCTTGTTCTATAATTTTTCCTTCGGGCAGACCCATCACTATATTTTAATGAGCCCAGCAACAGTGAAACTCGTTCTTATCTATATGGACAAGTTTGCCACTATTGGTTTTAACGAGTTTAACGACAAAGATAACTTGGTCCTTTTCAATTTTAGAGAGTCTGAAAAGAACGTAAAGGAAACTCCAATAATCCTTTTTCATCATATAATCCCTTAAGTCCGAAAAAGTATAAAATAATACGAAAGGGATGAATTTTCGATAATTTTAACGAGCCGAACAAAACAAGCACTCGATATTTTTGTGTAATAATCCCTCAGGTTCAAAAAGATTAAAATCTAGAGGTGGGATAGAACTTCCATTCGCTTTAACGAGCCAGAGAGGCCAATCGCTTGGCAATCTTTTCTTATTTTACGAGTCAGGTGAAAAGAGCTTAAAGGAGACTCGTTTTTTAGGAACGAGTGATAATTTCGGGTAGCAGCCGATTCTAGGTAAGGTTTGGAATTTTCCAATAACGTCAGTGTCACAAGGATGGCTAACAGGATCACTCTTTGAAGTTGTTCCTCAAAAGGGGTAAACAATCAAATGGAGGTGAATGATCGGCTAAAACAGAGTGGAAGTGATGATGAGAACACGACCAGGGCTCAAAAGCTGATGATAATGCATTCACAATGGTTATTTACTGGAAATTGGTTCATTTTTTTAATGAGCTTAAACTCTGGGGAAAACATTTGCTCATTGACTAGGTTCAATTTTTAACGAGCTTGAACTCCACATAAAAACTGCTCATGCCAATCATATGATAAGGATGTCTCATCAATAGGTTCAATTTTTAGGGAGCTTGCACCATTCGAAACTTTGATCTGGATCCTTTCATTATGTAAGTTAGGAACGACCAATCCTACAAGTTTAAAGGGTTGAGAAACTACAAACTAAGAAAATAAATGGTCGTTCTTTACTTTCAGGCAAAAAGGTTTGCATGCACCCAGGCATAGTGAAGTAGAGTTTCCAGGCTACCATATGAAAGCTCTCGCATTCGCAAGATTGCTCCATCCGCGTCGCAGACAAAAAACTTCCTTGGCGATGTCTACCGAAATAGACAAAGGTGAGTGGCATGGTCACCTCCACTCACATAACTTTGACGAAGGAATCTTATTCCAGTCTAATCCCATTTTGCTAAATGGACGGGTATGTCAAACTAGTCATATATCCTCCGCAGAAACCTGCCCTATACCCAAGGTTTTTCTACCGAAACAGACCAGGGTGCATGCCCCCTAGGTTTCAGTCATGTCCTCCCGAATTACTTGCATTCTTCAGGTGGACGGACTGGAGATTGTTGAGACATTCCTTGCGTGAAAAGACCATTTAGGGATGGTATTTGGCTATTAGCTATGTGTGAGCTGGGGAACAAAACCTGGTCTACGAGCTGGACTACTCGGCCTTCATGTGGAAAACACATTAGTCTAATGAGTGAGGAGACAATGGCTCCCATGCTATAAATATAGTCGCGCCCAAGGAGTAGATTATAATCTAGAGGTCCTTGGACTACCATTACATTCATATAAACAATTTTCCTTCTCAACGTTATGGGCACATTGGGAAGGATCCCTAACGGTCGACTGGTTCCTTTGTCGAAGCCTATCAGATTTCTCATCTCAGGCAGAAGTGATGGCAAACCAAGCGCTTTCCAAGCAATTGAGGAAAGGATACTCAAAGAAGCCCCTTCATCTATGATGGTACCAACCATGACCATTTTGTAATCTTGTACAATGATTCAGAATTGTACACTAGCCGGTAAACGAGGTCTGCCTAGTAGATTCCAATCGAAGGAAATGACTAGGTTGCTTGGAGGTGGGACCGAATAGACGGCTGGATATGACTCTGATGAACTTCCTTCCTGTGGTAAAGGAACGGGTAGATTGCCCCCATGTTCATCAGAGTCTGTTTTTATGAAAATAATTTGAACAGTGTCATTCTCATTATCTTCAGTGATTGTGTCATCTGAAGATGGACCTTCCAAAGACAAGACTAGGTCGACTTCCGCCTCAACCTTTTGACTTTCCTCTGGTATGGATTTAGCGGGTTTATCTTCAATCACAGATGCTTCGACCGACCAAAATGGCGTGTCGGTCGGATTTTCAGCTAGTGATGGACTCGGCAAGAGTTTCTTGTATCTAGGAGGAAGCCATAGCGGTGAAGCAGGACGGTTATCCAAGACTCTTTTAGCTTCATCTAGGAAGGGACAACGGTGGATGACATGATCGCCTTCAAACAGTTTACAAGGAAATTTACATTTCCTTTTTTTTCCAAATGCTTCGCTTTCACTAGTTGATGGTGTACTTTCAACATGATCTTCAGAGGTTGATGACACCGGATTGTGCAATCGAGGAGACCAGTCCCTTAAGATCCGAGGGATGCAAGGACAATCTCGATGATAGTGGTCTCCTTTGCAAATGACACATGGAGATTTAGGTTTGGACGGTGTTGTGTGTGAATTTTCACTAGACAGTGCACGGTTACCCCTTTTTGCCTTTGACTCCTTCTTCTTCTTCTCTTTCTTCTCCTTCCCCTTCTTCTCCTTCTTAGTTACTTGATTTTTGGCTTTACCAGCTTCATCAAGCAAAGAGGAAGGAAGAGAGGGAGAATCAAACGAAGTAGAAGGTTGGGGGGTAACTTTAGTATCATCTAGTTATTGACTCGATTGTTTAGGAATCACAGTGTTCTGAACGACGGAGGTTGAGAAGAGACATATTGGCAAGCCAATCATCAATCCTGGAAGTGACAATGTGGCCATATGAGGTGTGCCAACATCTCCCCAAGAGGAGAAAGGACTAGGATTTCCTCCAAGGGGAAATCCTTGGTTGGTAGACTTGATTTTCCTCAACCTAACACCAATGCAGGAATGGTGAAGTTATTCCGATTAAAATAAATTTTAGACGCTTTGACACAACTTGTTTTTTCAATTTTTAAGAGTCGAGAAAAAACAAAAGATGACTCTAGTCACCTTCGATTTTTAATGAGCCTGAAGTGACAAGTGCTCAGATGGACCTTTTCCTTTAAGGAGTCTGAAAAGAAACGAAAGAGACTACTCTGGAAATCTAGACAGAGGGATTACCAAACCAATCGCAAAACTGCATAATACTTTTTACGATACGACAGTCAATCTTCCCAAATGTTGTGTTCAGTGCATTGCGATCGATAGGGCGGCAGACATGGCTTCCTATGGATAAAGGATATAGCCTATTGTGGTCTCCCAATATATACTCGATGGTACATGGGAGCACAAGTCCGTACTGGCACTTGTTGTCTCAAAGAGGAGGAATCACCCAACCAATAATGAAAGCGATAGTTACCAGGATTTACGACGTTGGAATACGTCTCTAGCCTAGAATTCTAGATGTTGTGTGTTAGGTTCCAAAGTGTTTTTATGTTCATTGAATTTATTTTACAGTTGATCTTTCTTAAGAAATTTTACTTTCAGGTTCACTGCATGATGTAGATATACAATTCCTAAAATGCAATCTAAGATGATAAACAATCATTTAATCTTCTTTTTGCAATGAAAATCCTAGCTACTAAAGAAAGAGAGATGATATTCTTTCAACATAGAGCAGAGAGCACACACTAGATGCACTGTCCTAAATCAAACCAACAAGCAGTCTAAATGCAAATGCACATGCATGTATTTTTTTTCAGCTTTCTTAATGTGTGAATGACAAGAAGAATGCTAAGTACAAATCTGAATTATCTTTTCAAAGTGAAAATACTAACAAATTTCTCTTCAAAACAAAAGGAAGATAATGACGACACTTTCCTATTTTGAATTGAAAATTGCTTTCGACACTTGAAAAACTACTAATTCAATCAAATACAAGAGTAACTGTATAATCGACCATCCAGAATAATAGAATTATTTTCTTTGACTAAAAACGACACTTGCGACACTTCCAAATCAAAAGACGACAGTTTGATTATGCTACTTTTTGTAAAAGAGAACAGTAAATGGCACACAATACATAAAAACATTCACAATTCTTTGTACTAAGGAGGCGGAATCATGCAAAGGAAGAGAGTTTCCACAGTGGTATACTAATCATAGAGAGCGAAACTCCTAAATAAAGTTGAAGAGAGTGAACACAAAACCAAAATCTGAGAGCAGAAGAGGTCTTGTCTGATCAGTGCACCTGCAACACAAGGAAAGTGCAATGCAACACACCTACTGCACACGGGAGGTGTGATGCATCCAGATTCCCAAGAGAAGAAAGTGCGATGGTCCAGGGATGAGACTTCAACTTGGTTCTGGGTCACAGTTTGCAGCTTAGTTCAGGGATTTAGGTCGAGCTAATGATAGTCAGTAAATAGAAATCTAAGGGCTGATCTAATGAGGTTACTAGAGCCACCACTAGGGAAATTAGGATGTTTGCAAATCGATTGTTCAGTTTATAAACAAAACTCGGAGATAGACTAAAGCAGCATTGATCTACTTTGCACTTGCATAGCAAATGCAGTTCGAAGGCTAGCTGGCTTAACTTCAGGCTTCATCTGTAAGTTTATAAAGCAAACAAGTATAGACAAGCAAAGAAGCTATTCCCTCCCCAGTGGAGTCGCCATTTTGTTATCAGGAAATCTAGTGTCCACTCGAAGCTACTAGTCCCACTAAGATTGGTAGCTATCTTAGAAACAAACAAACTAAAACTAATTTCGCTTTCCTTTATGAGAAGTAGATAAGAGGGGAACAAAGGACACCAACCTCAGTCTTGCGCTTGGTTCCTTGCTTGGTTCCTCTCCCTTCTGACAAATCCTTTCCACTTTTCCTTCGTCTGCTAGCTTCAAAGAGCACCTGTGGAATCAAATCAACATAATACTATCGAAGAATAGAGATCTACAATCATAAACAATATAGGACCAGATATATATTGATCACACAAATGCATATATCATCAAACATACAAGAATGTGGAGGAAAACTTGAATAGATTTATTAATATCAAGAATAGCAAAGAGGATTACAACCAATTATTTTAACCCAACATCATCCTCCCAGCATGAAAGCCCTTCTTCACCTCATGAAAAGCTTAGATCACCCAACACTATGATATTCCACCAAGAAACCAACAACACTTCCTTACAAGATACAAAATTCCAGCCTCTGGATCTGTGGGATGAGGGATCCATATATAGATGATTGCAGGGGGGTGAGTTAGCTTCTGGGATTTTGACTAGTGTTCTCTCTCTGATAGTTCTTGATTCCACTTGGAGATTGATGATCTCTTACTCATCCCTGGGTGAATTCAGAGAGGCAAGTGTCACAGGAGAAGTTTCTGGAAGATTCCATGACGATCCACCTTGCAAATTGTCTCTCCCATTTGTCTACTCTTGCCCATCGCACCCTACAGAAGGGCTTTCCAATATGCATCACACTTTTTACACTGAGCAGGTGGGATGCATCGCACCCTCTGCACTGAGAAGCCTGTATGGTCCTGCTTTGACCAGTTCTGAGCAGTTTTTTGTGGAGAACTTCTGGGAGATGATGTAATCAGCTGACCTTGTTCCTCTAGGGTGTGAAGCAAGACTTTTAGGGACTTAGGAGCCCTTGGTTTATGGACATGAATGATTGGGGTTGTAGTGCCCAAAAAATTCTATAACAGGTTACCATTAGACTCTCATCAAACCCGAAAGTATGTCAAGTGATTGATGTGCTTATGCCCGATATCCCAGAATTCTACGGTTTGATCCTTAGTAGAGATTGGTCCAAAGAACTTCATGGCTATTTCGCAACAAGCTGGTCCCATATGTGGCTTCCTTATAATGGTAAGCCAAATCAAATAAAGGTTGACCATGAAAAACATTTAAAGTATATCGTCACAAAACTGGAAGGATAAAATGAGCACGTCACATAAAGTAGTAATATCATTGGAAATTATTCAGTCGAATCATTTTTAGGCAATTTTAATGCCCATACTTCACCCTTTTTGGAAAATTATGTTACATCACAAATTGAAAATTATTCTCAAATAGATTCTTCTAAATGTATCAATTTTGTAGATAAACCTATAGTCAATTCTTTATTTTGGAAATTATTTTTTGATGGATCTAAATCTAATGATGGAGTTGGGGCAGGTTGCATATTGGTTAGCCCTGAAGGAGAAAAAACTATGTTGGCATGCAGACTTGAATTTGAATGCACGAATAATACTGTTGAATATGAAGCATTAGTTCAAGGATTGTATAAATCCATAGGCCTTGATATCAAATACCTTCAAGTATTTGGAGATTCATAAATTGTAATCAAACAGGTGAGGAATACTATTCACTATCTTTCTGGACATTTGAAGCATTATCAATCATTAGTCCAGGACCTCACCTCACATTTCCTAGCATTTAACATTTCCCCAATTCCAAGACTTCAAAATGCAAGTGATGATCGTTTGGCTAACATTGCATCTAATCTCATACCACCAAAAGATTACAGTCCTGGTTGATTTTCTAAGGGAACTAATTTTTAGGCCTTTTATTCCCGATAAAATCACCAATTGGCGAGTTTATAATAATGATCCGGATATCATAAATTTTATAACATTTGAAGGCTCTTATGATGACCATATAATATATGAAGATCAGCATGATAACCAGCTCATAAAAAAAATCAAGTGTAAATCCCATACCTAAATTTGTAGTTAAGTTGGAAGATCTGTATGATCTTAAGGACAGATTCAAGAAACCAACTAACTCAAAACTTCAAAGTTCAACATTGAGGTGTGAGTTAGTTAATCTTGGAACTAACCTTAAACTTCAAAATATTAATCTAGGTCTTGGTCTTACACCCGATGAAAGATTAGCCTTCATTCATTTGTTGAAGAGGTACAAAAATGTTTTTGCTTGGAATTATAAATATCTTAAGACATATGATACTTCCATCATTCAACATACCATTCCAATGATATCCAACAAAAAGCTTGTACAGCAAAAGCTGTTAAAGATTCACCCAAACTTAGAAAATCAAATCAAATCTGAATTAAATAAACTTCTCAAAGCCAAAATATTTTTTCTTGTCAGACATTTAAGATGGGTTTCTGACATAGTTCCAGTAAGGAAAAAGAATGGTGATATTTGAATTTGTATAGAATTTTGTAATCTAAACAAATCTTGTCAAAAGGACAACTTTCCATTTCCTCCTATGGAACAGATACTGCAGTCAGTTGCAGGCCCAAAGTTAATGTCTTTTCTGGATGGATTTTCAGGTTATAATCAAATTCTCAGACATCCAGATGATCAACTAAAGACCACATTTAGAACCAAATGGGGAACAAACGCTTATCAAAAGATGCCATTTGTATTAATCAATGATGGTGCAACATTTCAGAGAACCATGGATATATCTTTCAAAGGTTTGGTGAATAAAATAGTGGTCATTTATTTAGATTATATAACTATATATTCAAAGAAGCACAGTAATCATTTAAAGGATTTAAGACAAATCTTTGAATGTTGTAAAAGATATGGAATTTCTATAAATCCAAATAAATCTTTCTTTTCTTTAAGTGAAGGTAATCTTCTTGGATTTATTGTATCTATATAGTGTTCATTTATTTAGATTATATAACTATATATTCAAAGAAGTGTAGTAATCATTTAAAGGATTTAAGACAAATCTTTGAACGTTGTAAAAGATATGGAATTTCTCTAAATCCAAATAATTTTTTCTTTTCTTTAAGTGAAGGTAAGCTTCTTGGATTTATTGTATCTAAATATGGCATTCAAATAGATCCTGATAGGATAAGAGAAATTTGTTAAATATCTTTGCCTCATAACAAAAAATCCATGCAATATTTCCTAGGTCAGATAAATTTTGTCAAAATATTTGTCCCTAACTTTTCATGAATTGTTTTACCCCTCCAATCTATGATCAAGAAAAATTATTTTTTTAAATGGGGACATATTGAGCATGAAGCTTTCAATCTTATCAAACAAGCAATTATAAATGCTCCCTCTTTAGCAACTCCGAATTTTTCTAATCATTTTATTTTATATACTTTTGCTTCCAAAACATCATATGCAGCTATTTTGACTCAAGTCAATGATGAGAAAGTTGAAGCACCAATTTCTTTCTTTAGCTCCAATTTGCAAGGTGCTAAATTAAATTACTCAGATGTTGAAAAATAGGCTTTTTCTATTTTCAAATCAATAAAACATTTCATACCTTTTCTTCTTAAAACTCACACTAAAGTAATAGTTCCATTCTCATCAGTGAGAAATTTACTAATGCAAAGAGAATTAGGTGAGAAAAGAGCAAATTGGGTAACAACACTGCAAGAATATGACATTGAGATTAGACCAGCTAAAATTGTTAAAGGTCAAGGTTTTTGCAGAATGTTAGCTGGAGCATCCAACCTACCAACACCAGAAGATTCAGGTGATGATATACAAATATGTGAGGTAAGCCTCAATGATACTGAATCTAAATATGGTGATATCATTTTTCATTTGCAAAATGGATATGCCCCTATGCAGCTCAGTTACAAAAGAAAAAGGGCTTTGAGACTAAAAGATAATCAATGTGAAATCATCAATGATGTTTTGTTTAGGAAGAATTATGATTCTGTTTTACTTAGGTGCCTTGAAAAATCTGAGGCACAAAAGGTTTTGTAGGAACTCCATGATGGACTAACTAGTGGCCATTTTGGAGGAGACACAACAATGCATAAAATATTGCATGTTGGCTATTATTGGCTAACCTTATTCAAAGATGCACACAAATATCTAAGGAAGTGAAAAATTTGTCAAACAGTTGCTAGAAGACAAAGGAAACCCGCATTTCCATTACAGTCGGTCAACATTGAACAACCATTTGAGCAATGGGGACTAGACATAATAGGTGAGATCATTCCTTACTCTTCAAAACAACATAGATATATCCTTACAGCAAGTGGTTACTTCAACTAGAGGGTGGAAGCAATTCCACTCAAGGTAGCCAATTCTGAAAACATTACTGAATTTATTGATCATTTTAGTATTACGAGATTTAGTCTACCAACTTCCCTCATGTTTAACAATGCATCCTATTTCATAGACAATTCTATGATAGAATTCACTCTCAAAAGAGGTTTTAAACATAAATATTCTGCTAGCTATTATCCTGAGGGAAATGGTTTATCTAAATCAACGAATAAAAATCTTATAAGTGTTATAGACATTTTTGTGCCTTACAGCTATAAGCATGAAATGTCCATAATCCAAGGGATCCAAAGTCCCTAAAGATGTTGTTACAGCTCCTAAAGGAACAAGGTCAACCAATGACAGCTCCTCCCAGAAGTTCTCCACCAGAAACTGCTCAAAACTAGTCAAATCAGGATCAATTCAGAAGCTCCACTAGCTGCCTGCGTTGCAAAGCACCCAAGTACACTAGCTAGGTGCGTTGCAACGCACTTGAATGCACTACCCAGGTGCGTTGAGTGGGAAATGACAAGTGGCAGAGTCATTCAACGAGGTGGAAAGACCATGGAAGCTTCCAGAATCTTCTCCAATGACACTTGCCTCACTGAATTCGACCAAGTGATGAGTAAGAGGCTCTCAGTCTCCAAGTGGAAGCAAGAACTGACAGAGAGAAGCCACAAGTCAAAACATAAGCTGACTCATCCTCTCTGCTTACATCTATATATGGATCCCTCATCCCAGAGATCCACAGGCTGGAATTTTGTACTTTGCAGAGAATTGTTGTTGGTTTGAGATTGAGATTAGTACATTGGGTGATTTATGCTTTGTTGGAGGAGAGGAAGGGATTCCTTTGCTGGGAGGTAGATGCTGGATCAAGACTCACTTGGTTGTATCTCCTCTTGGACTTTCTTATCATATCAATAAAATTATTTGAGTTTCTCCTACATGCTGTGTATCAATGATGTTTTGTTATATTTGCATGTTTAGCTTAATCTGATCCTGAGCTTTTTATGAATGTATGTCTATATCTTCGTGTAGTTTCTCTCTCTTGTGATCTTGCAGGAATTCGGTGAAGTTGGGCCGGTAAGGGAGCTGGGAGCTATTGAAGAGAGGAGCGATTGGATCAACAAACTAGCGAAAGACACAGGTTAGTTACATCCTTTCTCCTCATTTACATTTCATAAAGAAGAATACTCAAGTAGTTTTCCTTGTTTGTTGCTAAGGCACTATCACACCTTAGAGTGGGATAGGGGCGTTCTGAATAGATACTTTTCCCAACAACAAATTGGCCACTCCACTGGGGATCGTATCTAGTTAGTTTATTTTTGTTTCTATTGTTGTTCTTCTCATAAACTTAGGAGTGGCGAATCGAACTGCATTTGCCATTTACAAATGCAAAGTAGAGATCTGCCACTCTAGTCCACTCACTGGGCATGTTTATGATCTGAACAAGCTGATCCACAAATGCTCTAACTGCCCTTTGTGATAGCTCTTAGTCCTCCTTTAAATCATCCTTCTAATTGTACCTTATTGATAGCTTTTATCCGACCAAAAACCTTAGATCAAACTGCAAACCGTGACCCGGAACCCAGAGGAAACTCTCGTTTCTGCTTCAGTGCAGGCTCTGTGAAGAGACTCTGCATTTCAACGCAGGTCCCGAGAGGGCTACCTGCGCTGCAATTCAGTTTCTCTGTGCAACAGGTGCGCTGATCAGCCTTTGCCCTGTGCAACTGTGGTTCTTTGCATCCTTGTGTTCAGTTTTATCTCTGTTTTTTTGTAGCCTGTTATCAGTGTGTGTACCTATCTGAAAACCCCTTTTCTCTGCCTTAATTCCACCTCAATTGTATAAAAGAAACTATATTTGTTTTTGTGTATTTGTTACATCATTTGAAGTTTCCCATTACAAAAGTAAACTAGTCATACTGTCGCCTTTAGATCTAGACTTGTCGTAAGTGTCGTTTTGATCTTAGGAGAAAGTTTGTTGTTGTTGGTAGTTGATTGCGCTTTTACTTTTGTCTTTTGGTTTGAATTTATGAATTTCTAGTGTCGAAACAAGTGTTTACTTCAAAATCATAAAGTGTCGTGATCGTCTTTTTTATTTCAAAAGGAAACTTCTTTGTGTTTTCACTTGAAATCGAATTCAAATTTGTACAACAACTTTCTTTTTAGGCATCAATGTTAAGAAAGTGAAAACAAATACATGCATTTGTGCATTTGCATATTGATAGTTTGTATGGTTTGATTTAGGAAAAGTGCATTTACAGTGTGCTCTATGCTCTTTGAGAAAATATTGTGTCTTTCTTTTCCCCTTGTAGCTAGGATTTTCATTGTTGAAAGGAGATAAAAGCTTGCTTATCATCTTTAGACTGCATTTAGGAATTGTATCTACATCTCGTGGTGATCCAAAAAGGCAAAATTCTAAGAAAGATCAACCTAAAAAAATTTGAATGAACTTAACAACGCTTTGTAACTTAATGCACAACATAGAGTTCTAGGTTAGAGACGTGTTCCGGCGTCATAAAACCTGGTGACTGTCGGCCTCACTGATGGTTGGGTGATTCCTCCTGAGAGACGATAAGCGCCAGTACGGATTGTGCTCCCACGTACCGTCGAGTATATATTGGGAGACCGTTATAGGCATAAAACCTTTATCCATAGGAAGCCGTGTCGGCCGCCCTACTGATCGCAATGCACTGAACACAGCATTCGGGAAGATTAACCGCCCGTACCTTAAAAAGTATTCTGCGGTTTTGCGATTGGTTTGGCACACCCTCTACCTAGAACTCTAGAGCAGTCCCTTTCGTTCCTTTTCAGACTCCTTAACGGAAAAGGTCCATCTGAGCACTTGTCACTTCAGGCTCATTAAAAATTGAAGGAGACTAGAGTCATCTTTTGCTTTTTCTCGACTCTTTAAAATTGAAAAAGCGAGTTGTGTCCAAGCGTCGTTAAAATTTATTTTAAATGGAATATTCATACCCTTTTTCCTGCGTTGATCTTTAGGTTGAGAAAATGGAGCCTACCAACCAAGGAATTCCCCTTGGTGGAAATCCTAGTTCCTTTTCCTCTTGGGGATATTTTGGTGCGCCCCATATGGCCACATTGTCGCTTCAAGGACTGACAATTAGCTTGCCGGTCTGGCTCTTCTCAACCAATGTCGTTCAGAACACCACTATTCCTGAACAGTCAAACCAGCAGTTAGACCAATCCAAAGTTACCCACCAGCCTTCTACTTCCTCTAATTCTTCCTCTCCTCCTTCCTCTTCGCTTGATGGGGCTGGCAAAGCCAAAAGTCAAGTTCCTAAGGAGAAGAAGGAAAAGAAGAAGAAAGAGAAGAAGAAGAAGGAGCCAAAAGCGACTGGGGGCAAACGAGTGTTGTCTAACAAAAATCCACACACTGCACTGACCAGGCCTAAATCACCATGCGTCATTTGCAAGGGAGACCACTTTCACAGAGATTGTCCCTGCATCCCTCGGATACTAAGGGACTGGTCTCCCCGTTTGCACAATCCGGTGGCGTCAACCTCTGATAGCCATGTTGAAAGCACACCGTCAACTAGCGAAAGTGAAGTCCCAAGACAAAAAGGGAGAGCTAGATCTCCTTGTAAACTGTGCGAAGGCAATCACGCCATCCACCGTTGTCCCTTCTTAGACGAAGCTAAAAGAGTTTTGGATGATCGTCCGGTTTCACTGTTACGACTCCCTCCTGGATATAAAAAACTCTTGCCAAGTCCTTCGTTAGTTGAGAATCCAGCTGGCCCGCTCAAGTGGTCAGCTGAAGCGCCGGTCATTGAAGATGAACCAGCTGAATCCATACCTGACGAAAGTCAAAATGTCGAGGCGGCAGTTGACCTGGTCTTGCCTTCAGAGGTTTTATCTTCGAATGATACAGTCACTGAGGAGAATAAGGATGACACCGTCCAAATTCTCTTCATCAACACAAACTCCGACGAACACGGGGGCAACCCACCCATTCCTTTATCACAGGAAGGAAGTTCGTCAGAGCCATACCCGGCTGTCTATTCAGTCCCACCTCCAAGCAACCTAGTTGTCTCCTTCGACTGGAATCAACTAGGCAGACCCCATTTACCAGCAAGCATACCATTCAGAATTATCGTCCAAATATATAGAATGGTCATGGCTGGTACCATCATAGATGAGGGGGCTTCTGTGAGTATCCTTTCCTCTACTGCTTGGAAAGCGCTTGGTTCGCCATCGCTTTTGCTTAAGATGAGAAATCTGACAGGCTTTGATAAAGGAACCAGTCGACCTTTAGGGATCCTCCCCAATGTGCCCATAACATTGAAAGGGAAGACCGTTCAAATGAACGCGATGGTCGTTCAAGGACCCTTGGATTATAACCTACTCCTTGGACGAGACTATATTTATTGCATGGGAGCCATCGTCTCCTCACTCTTTAGAGTAATGTGTTTTCCGCACGAAGGAAGAGTGGTCAAGCTCGTAGACCAGCTTTCATTTCTCGGATCATGCATCGCAAATAGTCATATACCATCCCTAAATGGTCTCTTCACGCAAGAAATGTCTTAACCCACGGTCCGTCCTCCCGATGAGCGCGAGTAATTCAGAGGGATATGAGTGGAACCCAGGGGGCATGCGTCCTGGTTTGCTTCGGCAGGAAAACTTCAGGTATAGGGTAGGTTTCTGCGGGAGAATATGACTAGTCTGTACCCCGTCCGTGATTGAGATAGGGGTTATTCTAGAATAAGATTCTTTTGTCAAAGTTATGTGAGTTGGCGGGCTCCGTCGCTCACCTTTGTTTATCTCGGTAGACATCACTGAAGAAGTGTTTTGTTTGAAAGATTAACAGAACAATCTTTGGGTGACCTGAAAGAGGTAGGCCTCTCTCAGTAAAAAAATTGTTTTGGCGGAAGTGAAGTAGAGGTAACCTTGAAACTCTATTTTATACCTGGGGGCATGTAAACCTTTTGGAGTGCAAGCAAGGGGCGGCTATTTATTTTTTAAATTTTTAGGTCCTCCCTTTAAACCCGTAGGTCTAACCCTTTAAACTCGTAGGATTAGTCGTTTCCGAACTTGCATAACGAAAGGATGCGGGGCATAGCTTTGTAAGGCGCAAGCTCCATAAAAAATGGCATCTTACATGAGACATTCTTGTCATATGACTGGATTAATCGAGCAATTTTAGCACATAGTTCATGCTCGTTAAAAAATAAACATAAGACCGAGCAAGTGTTTCAACCCGCGTTTAAGCTCGTTAAAAAATGAACTATCCTCTGGTAAATAACCACCGTGAATGTAACATTATCAGCCATTAAAACCTTGGTTGTGTTTGCACCGTCACCTCCACTTTTCCATTGGCCGATCATTCACCTCCATTTGATTGTTTACCCATTTTGAGGAACAGCTGCGAAGAGTGATTTCACTAGCCATCCTTGTGACACTGCCGTGATTGGAAAATTCCAACCCTTACCTGGAATCAGTTACTACCCATTTTATCACTCGTTCCTCAAAAGACGAGTCTTCTTTAAGCTCTTTTCATTTGACTCGTAAAATATGAAAAGATTGCCAAGTTTTGGCCTTCCAGCTCGTTAAAGCGACCGGAAGAGCTATCCCTCCTCTAGATTTTAATCTTTTTGGACCTGAGGGATTATTGCACAAAAAGATCGAGCGCTTGTTTTGTTCGGCTCGTTAAAACTATCGAAAATTCATCCCTTCTGTATTGTTTTATACTTTTTCGGACTTAAGGGATTAGATGACAAAAAAGGAACTCTGGAGTTAACTTTACGTACCTTTTCAGACTCTTTAAAAATGAAAAGGACCGAGTTATCTTTGTCGTTAGACTCGTTAAAAAGATTAATAGTGACAAACTTGTCTTTAGACGAGAACGAGTTTCACTATCGCTAGGCTCGTTAAAACATAGCGATGGGTTTGCCCGAAGGGCAAATTATAGAACAAGCATATGTTATCCTCCTCAAGCTTGACAAAAATAAAGAGGTATTGGTCAGCAATGACTGGGGAAAAATTGGGAAGAAAATCAAAGAACCTTTATTGGTAGCAAGTCGCTCTTGAACATGACACTTCCACTCCGTGCCTGAGTCGGGTTGGGTTGTTTCATTCACCGGTCACATCACCATGGTCTCGCCATACCATCCACCTTTGGGGTAAATGCTACCAATCCATCATATAAGTGTCGCCAATATGTTCAAGAGAAGTCATCCAGAGAAGTCAACCGTGTCCCATCTACTACCATACATTATACTTCATTCTTTCATGACCGCCACCCTGAACCATATATCATCAGATCGTTTTCACCTCCATCAAAATAATTTGCTCCGTTCCGTGTCACTGATGTGGGATACATTAAGGCCCTCCTTTGACGGATCACTTCTTGTCGACATCAGCTCATTATCCAAGAAGTCTATCTAGGAACACCCCCTTCAGTACTTTGAAGCTTGCATGCCTCAATGGCAAGTTTCTCACTTCCGGCGACAGGTATACATCAATGACCTTCGACCGAAAGATTTTGCGTGGTGTTCAACGCCAAGTCCTTTATTCACACCACGTGAATTGTACTGCAGTACCTTGAGGGTCATTATCATTATCGGTGATTCCTCTCGCGCTTTTTAACAATTTACATCATTGACTGGTAATCAAGCGATGTCTTTCCATGTTCGACTTCAAAACATTTCTCACATGGATTGACTTGTACTTAGAGTGAAGATCGGACGAGATTGAAGACCCCGGATCTAGTTTCATCTATCCGGGCTGCGATATATATTCAGGAAAAATAAAGACATTGACATGTACAGCACTGCAGAATAGATAATCATCCTACCAAAAGGATGATGATTTCATCAGAATCATCAGTCTACCATCAGACGATTATCTGTCCTATGTACATAAAAATGAATTTATAAAGCTGAGCATGGGAATGCCCGCCTCAGCTAGATCATGAAAACAGTATGAAAAATAATGCATTGTATTGTATCTTATTACATGTCTCCTCCCAACATTGAAAGAACTTCAGATCCTCCTAATAAAGCATTTCACCCGATAAACGGCCTCATACTTTAGGGGGCAACTGTTATAGACATTTTTGTGCCTTACAGCTATAAGCATGAAATGTCCATAATCCAAGGGATCCAAAGTCCCTAAAGATGTTGTTACAGCTCCTAAAGGAACAAGGTCAACTAATGACAGCTCCTCCCAGAAGTTCTCCACCAGAAACTGCTCAAAACTAGTCAAATCAGGATCAATTCAGAAGCTCCACTAGCTGCCTACGTTGCAAAGCACCCAAGTACACTAGCTAGGTGCGTTGCAACGCACTTGAATGCACTACCCAGGTGCGTTGAGCGGGAAATGACAAGTGGCAGAGTCATTCAACGAGGTGGAAAGACCATGGAAGCTTCCAGAATCTTCTCCAATGACACTTGCCTCACTGAATTCGACCAAGTGATGAGTAAGAGGCTCTCAGTCTCCAAGTGGAAGCAAGAACTGACAGAGAGAAGCCACAAGTCAAAACATAAGCTGACTCATCCTCTCTGCTTACATCTATATATGGATCCCTCATCCCAGAGATCCACAGGCTGGAATTTTGTACTTTGCATAGAATTGTTGTTGGTTTGAGATTGAGATTAGTACATTGGGTGATTTATGCTTTGTTGGAGGAGAGGAAGGGATTCCTTTGCTGGGAGGTAGATGCTGGATCGGGACTCACTTGGTTGTATCTCCTCTTGGACTTTCTTATAATATCAATAAAATTATTTGAGTTTCTCCTACATGCTGTGTATCAATGATGTTTTGTTGTATTTGCATGTTTAGCTTAATCTGATCCTGAGCTTTTTATGAATGTATGTCTGTATCTTCGTGTAGTTTCTCTCTCTTGTGATCTTGCAGGAATTCGGTGAAGCTGGGTCGGTAAGGGAGCTGGGAGCTATTGAAGAGAGGAGCGATTGGATCAACAAACTAGCGAAAGACACAGGTTAGTTACATCCTTTCTCCTCATTTACATTTCATAAAGAAGAATACTCAAGTAGTTTTCCTTGTTTGTTGCTAAGGCACTATCACACCTTAGAGTGGGATAGGGGTGTTCTGAATAGATACTTTTCCCAACAACAATAAGGATCATCAAACGAATTATTGATCATAGTTAGAAAAACCGGCATAAATCTTTAACATTTTCTCTATAGGCAGATCGAATAACATAGAAGGCCCCAATAGGCACTTATCCTTTTAATTTGGTCTATGGGAAAGAATTTTTTGTTCCTACAAATGTAGTTCTTCCCTCTCTAGCCCTGGTTCAATTTATTGAAGAAACTCCTTCCTCTTCTATGCAATTAAGGAAATCACAAATCCTCAAACTCGAAGAAGAAAGAGATAAAGCCAAGATCATACATGCACATCATCAACAATTAGTCAAATCTTCCTTTAATGCAAATTCTATAAGTCCTAAATATTTTCAACTCAGAGACCTTGTATTGAAGTGGGATAAAGCACATGAGGAAAAAGGTAAGAATACCAAATTCCAAAGAATGTGGCTTGGCCCATTTCAGATTACAGAACAAATCAGTCCATCAACGTTTCTATTTCAAGATTTATCAGGCAAGAGAGATTCTCTATCTGTCAATGGGAAGATTTTAAAGAATTATTTTTCATAGAAGATAACCTCTTCTATCGCTTATACACTATTGCCTTTACTTTTCCTAGGAAAATAAAAGTTAAATAGTATTTAGTTTTTGCCTTTCAATAAAAAATCTCTTTAAATATTTTGATTTTTCGCTTGTATAAGTATAGATCATTAAGAAGTTTGATGTAGGTAAGTTCCCTTTGCGGACAGAGACAACCCCTCTAGCCCTAGAGTGGGTTTAGTCACAACAAGACAATGACAATAGCTAATTCTTTAAATAGTTATCATTGAAGAGGCCTACCTTATACCAATGTTCGATGAAGCCTTCCTTACGTCGCTTCAACTATCGCTTTCTTCTCCTTAATGAATGATTCACCTGAAACAACATATGTAAACGACACAACGCATAATAGAGCACAACAATGAACTATCTACTTATAGAGTCAAGGAACCATAAGCTATCAACATACATTTCATACATGATATAGGAAATAACCATTGATTGTATTAATGTAAACCATGGAAAATTTTAGGGGCGAATGTTCGCCCTTAGGCGAAATTAAGTGGTTTTAAATTTTTAGTGGGTGAACATTTTATATCATGGTACATTTTTACAAATTGCCTCAAATAGCCCACCTTATTTTAAGGGAGAAGGTAAAAAAGGTAAAGTTAGCCCTTGAAATTAGGAGTTACAACCTTCCATTCACCCTAATTTTCAAGAATAGGTTTTATTTAAGTGAATCCTATGGGCCAAATACCATATTTATAAAATAGGTATGGTAAATTAATAAAAATATAAATAAATGAGAGGTATGGTAAATAAATAAAACATTTTTTATATTTACTCCATAAGTCACCTTATATACATGCAAGGGTGTAAACAAATAAAAATAAAAATAAAGTGGAGGTATGGTAAATAAATAAAACCTCTTTTTATACTTACTCAAAAGGTATGGTAAATAAATAAAAATATAAATAACCTAGACGTATGGTAAATAAATAAAACCTCTTTTTATATTTAGTCCATAACCCTCTTTCTATTTATGAAGGCTCAAAAAAAGGTTTTATTTAAGTGAATCCTATGGGCCAAATACCATATTTGTAAAAGAGGTATGGTAAATTAATAAAAATATAAATAAACAAGAGGTATGGTAAAAAAATAAAGCATTTTTTTATATTTACTCCATAAGTCATCTTATATTTACGAACACTCAAAAAATGCATTATATTTAGGTGAAACCTATGGGAAAAATACTATGGGCCAAATACCATGGGCTAGATTATTATTAATACCATGCAAAAAAACATTATTAACCCTAATATTAGTATTAATAAAAATAAAAATGGCACATGGTATTGACCCATGGTATTCACATGGAATGTAGCCTATTTAAATGGGGGAATTAAACCAGCATAGATCCATCTTTACTCTGGATCTACTAAGCCCCGAGAGGGATCAAATATCGTGATATGAAAACTAGCATAGAGTGAAAAAATATTTGATCCTCGGGGCTTGGTGGATCAAGAGTAAAAATGGATGTTTTAATTTAATGTATGTTAAACATTTTAACTTGGTTAAAATAAAAAATAAAATAAAAATCAATTATTATTTTTATTATTTTTTATAAATTACTAATAGTAATTTTTAAGCTCCAGGTTTATGATAACCCATGGTATTGACCCATGGTAATACCATGGTATTCATGTGAGCATAAACTATTTAAAGGGGAAATCTATCATCTTAGATCCATCTTAATTCTGGGTCTACCATGTGCTCAGAGGGATAAATAGATTTCATCCCCCTAAGAGTGGTAGATGTGGAGTTAAGATGGATATAGGTTGGTTTTTATGATAATGAAGATATTAAATAGATTTAGGAAATTATATTGTAAAAACATTTTAAGGTGAATGGTTAAAGCTACATTTAGTCACTTCACAAAATTTAGTAAAAAATACCAATATCTCCATTAATATTGGTTTCTAACTTTTTCTGATTTAACAAAAAAAATTCAAAACAATGAAACCTTATCACTCTTTCCGCATCACTCTCACCCTCGCAGAAGATTTCTCACCATTTTTCAAACATTCTCAATATGATATCTTCATGAAAAAGTTTAGGTACTGATGTTGGATTAGTTGTTTGAAAAATAAGTTGGTTTGTACAACCTTTCATCTTCTATGCTATTCTTAGTTTGTCCTAATGATCTATAGGGGTTGGAGTCACTGCACCATATTTTCCTAAAGGTGGAGATTGTTCACCAAAAAGGAAATTAATCTACATGTTACAACGTTGTTAAAAAATGCGAGACCTATGAGGGTAGTGAATTATGCTAATAAGCAATTTAGATTGGGAGAGACGTAATTAAATTTTTTTATTTAATTGAAGATTTCCAATTAAAATAATAATAAATCTACATTTATATATTCATATATTGATTGGAAGGATTCTCACAATGGTCACTTCTTTCAATTAGATCCCCTTCAAGCCTTTGGGATACCTAATACTTTCTTATATAATATAGTTGGGGTTTGATACTTGTTGGCGTGTTGGGGTAAACAAACTTGATGTGTTTTTTTTATCTCGCAGTTGGAGTCTATGGAATAAGAAAGAAATTTGATAACTTGAAAAAAGTGGTAGCTTGACAAAAGTTGTAGAGAAAATATTAACCTCTCCTACCTTGACAGAAATCGTTGTCAATATCAACACCTACAAGAACTTTGTTGTGGAAAATTATCAAAACTAATAGAAGGATATGAAAGAGTGTATTGTAAGAATTTTGACAAACATGGCCACTGAAACTTGGAACATTGTTTGTAGGAAGAGAAAATTATGTTTCTTTTTTCCAAACATGTATGTTAGTATATTACAGTTTAATGAATATGTTTTCTTATTATCATATATGGTTTCATACTTTAACAAATCATTCGCCAAGACTTCACAATGTTTTATTATTCAGTAAAAGATTTGCCAAGATCTTACAAGAATTTATAATTCAGTGAAAGATTCTCCATCATTGTACAATATAATATAATCTAGTGAGAGATTCGCCAATATATATATATATATATATATATATATATATATATATATATATATATATATATATATATATATATATATATACATATTATATTATTGATAAAATCGCCTCCCATTTTTCGTATGTATCATGGGGATTAGCCCATTTATTATACATATAAATTTAGGGTGGTTCTTAAAATTTTCCTTGATGTAAATAACAGTAAATCTTACAACCATGCCTTGACATCGCAAGCTTCCTTGAAGGGTCTGATCAGTGTGTCTCCATAAGCATTCACTCTCAAAGGTCTCCCAGAAAGACTAGTGACTCTCTCTCTTACCCAAAAGTACAAGTATGAAACTAAGGCAATCACTACAAGGCTTCCTTCTTACAAAACCATTCTACACTCCCAATCCACAACATGAAAGGAAATCCAAACTGTAAGCTATCAATCCAACAAGCTAAGAACTAGCACACCAAAACTCAACTAGCACCCTCAGAACTCCGAACTAGCTGATCATAGTAATGGAGGATGCTTTTATAAGATGAGGAGCCTCGATAAATGAGGGGAGAGGAAGCTTATCTTCAAGGAAGGTTACTCAAAAGGTAGAACCACCATCTCAAATGGGGAGATGCGAACTTCCTTGACCCAATAACAAGCTCTAGAACCACCCAGAAGCATTCTATTTAAACTAATTCACCATATATGGGTAATCACAGGTCAAACACTGAGACTCAGAGATGACGTCACAAGGCGTTAGTGCATTCTGGGCTATCATCGCAGGCAGGATACTAATGACCTGCGATGATCCCTAAAATCTTACCATCATAGAGAACATATGTACTCTTGTGACGGTGTCGCGAGGTTCTTGTTCACTCTGGTCCATCGTCGTAGACAAGATACTGATGTCCTACGATGATCTTGAAACATAGGTAAAAAGGGTCAACTTCAAGATTAATGAGCATGGTTAATCTTCTTGAGTGATATGGAAGATGTGGACACATATTTTGATGTATGACATAGAGAAGATTCCATGCAGGGACTGACTCTACTTGGGATCAGGGGTCGGTGACAAAATACTATGTAACAAGAAGATAATTATGACATTTGGAAAATAAGCTAAGTTATATCTCTCTGAAATTTTCTTATTTTCACCAAAATTATTTATTCTTTGTGAAACCCCAACTTTATAAAGAAACCTTTGTTCTATTATCGATCAAGAAAAGTATCTTTAACAAAGCAAAGACTCTCTGCAGATAAGCACCTTTAACTCTATAATTTTCATCCAGAAACTCTTAAGAAGTTGATGGTTTTCCCCATCTAGTAAACTTTTCTCTTTTTAGAGTGTAATTCTAAAATATAATAAAACTTAAAAGATAAGAGGTCTCATTAAGATTCGGCTTACCATTTTCATAGGGAAATAATAGACTTCCATTACCAATACTGCATATCAAAATAGGGTAATGGCCTGAGATTATTTTAATCAAAAGACAAGGGGTCTCATCATGAGCCAACTTGTTCAGTTGAATTACAACAAATGAATGGCATTGTAACTTCTTGGCCACCAAACCAAGACAATGACTTTTAAGTAGAAAAAGGAAAAATTTTAGAAGAAAAATAAATTGTTTAAAAAAGAAAGAGAAGAGAATAAGTATATGAGTCTGAATTTATCTCTAAAAATTGCACTCTTATCTGGATCAGATATTGAATCATTGATGGTTAAACGGTAACTCTTTCTAGGCTATGGATGCCTTCTGTCAGCAAAGGCTCTACCTATGACAAATGAGTACATCTAAAAGTTAATCTGCAAGAGCCCCCTACTTTATATTTAAACCAAGTAAAAACTGATATAGACAAAGGAATTTTAATTTTGAAGAGGATATCAAGTGGATGATAATTAGGTCGGTTCTGTTTTCCTATTTAGAGAAATGTTACTTATATTAAGTTCATGTAATTCCTATTTTCTAAACTATCTTTATTTTGGAAGTTTTAGAAGTTTCAAAAAACTATCAGAGATAACTGGTTCTTCCAGTGAATCGCCAATTGTTGTATTGTTCAACAAACCCACCATTTAATGATTTAATAGGTAATATTCTATTGATAAATGGAGACCCTTTATAAATATTCTCCAAAAAACTTAGCACTTAAGCGCTTCCTTTTTGAATTATTAGAAATAAATTTCTAAATAAACATAAGGTATCAAGTCAAAACCCCTTTGTCGTGTTATCGCATATCGTTGGACCATGGGTGTCAAAGGTTAATTAACAATCAGGATCTGTGAATTGCAATAAGAGGTACCACTGTAATAGACTTATGGTAACATTGAACTTTTCATTAAAACTAAGGCTTAATATCATTTCTTACAAAATAAAATACTTATCGCAATCACATAGCGGCATTCATAAAAGCACAAGCAAGCAAAACCTCTAGAATACACAATTTGTGATATTGCGACATAACAAGCCAAACACTCATCACATCGTGGCTTTTACACAAAGGTCAATGTCGTGAACCATGAAAAGTTACAAAATGTGATATAACCCAGGCCCGACGGAAGTATGCAAAATTTTTTTATAACTTAGATCACGTCCGGAACATAGTAAAAAGTCACTTTATGTAATAATTATTCATTCAAATGAAATGCGCTCAAAAAGATAAAAGGTACGCCGCTCATATCGCATGTCGAAAACATTAAATAACTTCAAGATAATGCATAACCAAAAGTGTGATGTTTTGATTTTTGATATTGCAATAATGATTATCGCAATCACATAATCAACATCGCACGCTTTAACTCATCAACTTGAAGTATTTCTTCCCCATTTGCAATGTGATGGTTTAAATGAGTAATAAAGGAAATAATAAAAAGATCTTAGTGTGTATTTAATGAGTTTTAAGGGAATTTATGTTTAAAACGGCTCGACGTGATTTGATATATTTTCATCTAAATTTTCAAATAAAAGTTTCTTCCTTGTCATCTTTCAGAATTAACTATATCATTGTATTTTCACTGTCATTTTCGCTCTATGTGTTTATCCAATAATCTCCATTACTTAATTTCAGGGAACCTCCAAAGGAAACAACGTTTGAAAATATGGAGAAGAAGGAAAAGTTACTACGTCTGATAAATCAAACATGACACCACTCTTCTTCGATACCACCTGCAGCAAAGTCAGAGGAACCACATCCTGGGAAGCCATGTATAACCCACTGGAAGAAGAGAAACCCAGGCCAATGGAAACTAAGGCAATAACTGATATCAAAGTATCATCTGATGCTTCCTACTTTGAGGCAGTGTGTTCATATTTACATAGAATAGTTGCAAGGCCCAAGATATTACCATATATAGATACGATGAAATGGGTAATTGACAATGTGGATATCTCATATAGAACTTTCAGAAATGCAAGACATGAGGTCATGGGATCTTTCACACTAGACAACGTGTCTCAGATGTACCATCTACCAGAGCCTCAAAAGCTCTATGATAAAGATTTTCCTGAGCATTTTGCAAAAGAGAATGAGGACCCATTGGACATTACACAGACCTGGAGGTCAGGCTATGGAAAATTCCAATGAGAGAAATCCGGTGTGTACCCAATTTCATCCCTCTCGGCTCCACATAATTTCGCAGCTGCGATGATGTGTATATTATTTGGCAAAGTTGATAGTACCAAATTTTCTAAAGAGTGGCTTCCATTAATTGATGCAGCGGTTAATGCAATGATTATGAGTTGGAGTTATATTTTATCAAACAATTTAGTTATGGCTATTAGGAAATATAGGAAAAAGAGAATTATTTCCTCACGAACTATTCCCCCATTTTATATGAGCGCTTATGTAATGGACACCATTTGTTTTTGCTCTCAATTTCAAAACATGGGTTGGAAGTGGGCTGTACAAAACCCTCTCCCCATCCATGTGTATCATAAAATCTTGTGGGAATCCCAATTCATTTCCCATTTTTACCAAATCTGTCATGGTATTATGTTGCCTATTTATAAAACCATTTTTTATTAAATGGCCCCCAGGCTTTCTGAAGAAGCCAAGATAGACATCTTTTTAGTCTCAAGATGGTTCAGTGAAGAAACATTCACTTATATTAGAGTTTTTGGGAGCATTGCAGCTCCACATGTCCTCCCATATTATGTTCCAGACAAGTTATTGGCAAGAGAGATAGCTTACCAGATAGTAGGGGATGGTTTAACCAAATCCCTGAAGGAAATGAAAAAGCTTATTTGGCCAACCTTTCTACTACAGTGTGGCGCTTTCGCACTACATGACTATGGGCATGCAGTAAAAGAAATAGAGAATATTACATCTCTAAAATTGGCCACGATTCCAGGGCGACAGTATGACCCAAATCAAGTTGCTAAAGACTTCACCACCATGGTTAAAGTCAGACAGTTTACTCATGAAGAGGATACACTTGAGGAACTCTCTCAAGGAGTTGAATCATTTTCACAGGTCCCACATTTAGCATCACTACAATTAATCCTAGATGATATTAATTATTTTCATTTATATAGGAATAAAATATTGTTAAATATTCCATTGGACCTACTACAAATTAAGCAAATAAGAGAACCTACTCCTAGCATGAGCCTGGAGGGAAGTTCAAAGGAAAATTATAACAAGAAAATGTAATAAAAATCAACTCACGAGTCAAAACAGTCAGAGAAACAATCTCAAAATGGAGAAGGGAGTCCTAATAAAGGTTTTGAGAAAAATACAGAAGAAAATACTAAGGAAATGATCAAACAGGCCTTGGCCAAGAAACAGACAGAGGTCGGCTCCACTTCAGCTCAAACAGGGAAGATTCCAGACATTGACCTAGACAAGGAATGGGAGAAATTCAATTAGAAGCTCCAAATAGGCACAAGTCTTGAGGAAACATCTGGATTTCAGACCCCCAAATAGACTCAACACAGAGCAAATCGAAAGACAACAGAGAAAGAGGATACAAACACTCAAGATATTGAGGTTATTCTGACTTTTTTGACTTCTGAAAATGTCTTAAAAATTCAAGATATACCTCCACTTGACATATTCTACAGCCCTACAAATAAGATTGTGGTTAAAAGACAAAGAAACAAGATGAAATTAGACACCACAACTGTTGCAACTCTAGATAATGAATCAATGGAAGTTTTGTGGAAAGACACTCTTGTTGACCCATTAGAGAACCTTATGAAGTTGTCACAGTTTTTAGGTGCCTACGTCACAACGACCATTGATAAAGCAACAGAAGTTCGACTTTTGCTAAAAGAGAAAGAACATAGAATTCAACTGCTTGAACAAAAATTGGAACAAGAGAAACAAAGTACCAATCAGCAAGCAGAACAACAGGTTGCTTAGTTTCACAGGGAATTCAAGCAAATGAGGTTACAACACCAGGCAAACATGTCAGAAAAATACTCACATATTTGCCAAATGAAAACCATGCTAGAAAGATTTAAAGATAACCCTCACACAGATGAGTTCATCAAAGAAGAAATCAAGATAAATTCCCTATTGATACAACAATAGGAGATGTCCTGTCGGAAAATCTCACAGATCAATCCTTAATGTGAGACAAGTAATAAATTGACAAATCAAGTGATTGATCTAAGGTTTGAATATGAAGAAATCCATAAAAAGATTTCTAAATTTATTAAGTGGCAGGAATCTAATGAGGGAAGAAAGGCTGCTCTACCAAAAATAGAAGAATCCCACAAAGACATTCTATTGTAGATTGGGATACACGATTAAAGCAAGCAGAAAGGGCAGCAGCGATAGCAGTAGGGCAGCAAACAGAATAAGTAAGGTCGTTAATGAAAACCTCCACAATTCCAACCTTGTCAAAGTATGCATACCGGGGGCTCTCCCAAATATCAAACAACTAGAACAATAGTGGAAACAAACAACTAAAACCAAAGGGGATGCACTCAAGCAACTGAAAAAACTGGATTGGGAGACATCCTGGTAGTATTTGGTAAAACCACATAGCCAATGGATGACTCTGTGATGCTTAACTACCTCTGCACAAAAAATGGTGCCAACTCTATTAGATGTCATATTTGCAGGACAGTTAAAATCCACAATTGGCTAGCCGCCCCAGGTCAAACCAATGATCGATATTTTCAATCTCAAAGATCAAGTATCTGACTAAGATAATTCAATTTGAAAGAAGCTTGTCATTAGTTTAATTCTATTTTTAGTTTTATTTTTTCTTACTCTAAGGAAGGTTGTTTGAAACCTCCTCATCTTTTTTTGTAATAATCTATTTTTGAGGCATGTATTATAGTATTTAAACCCCTCTCATGCATTTAGAGAGGGGTCCAGGATTTTATCAAAAACACTTTACAAGGCATTACACTTCTGTATTTTTGTGAAGGTTTTGATGAAATTATTGGAACATGATCTAGTTTTCTTGAATATCGAGCATGATCTACTGAAATTTCACTTCTGTACTCTTCAAATGTATTTGATTGGATAAAATTGCATCAATATTGTGGAGCCCATGAGTAGGACCTTTCATATATGGTAATTTTATTGTATGATCGTGTTTTATTTATGCATTAGCAATACTCTTTATTTGATTGTTTTATGTATGAAAATATGAGTTATAGTTCTACATTATTGCACTTTTGTATGAGGTTTCAGCTCTGACTCCTTATTGAATACATGAACAATTACTATATGTGATAAAGTTTTCTAAATTGTTTTGTCTAACTATTTATCTAAAACAATTATCATTCACGATTTCATTTCTTTTAGTAGTTGAATAATATTCATTACCAGTCGATTTGAGACATCTCTGTAGATCGCATATCTTAGTTTACTCTCGGTTATATTTATAGTAAGACAATGTTAGAATAAAATAGATGCGTGTGTTTATTGTTTAGATTAGATCATTCTTAGTTGAATCATTCTTCATTATATCTTATATCACCCCAACAACATTATCAAATCAATCCTCTCTAGGAAACTGGTCCCATTATCCCCAGTCGAAGCCACTATACCAGATGGAAAAGGAGCTACTTTTAAGGTCCAAACCGGATGGTTATCCCCCATGTTGTCACAGCAAATTTCAAGGCTTAAATAGGCCAGAGGATTCGGAAACCTTTCTCTTTGAATTTTGAATCCTTTGTAGATATTATGGTTACTTACTAAACACTTAAAAATTGAGATTTTTTCTGGGAACATTGAAGGATAGAGCTCTTAAATGGTTCATGAGTTTAGGACTAATTCAATAATATCATGGAATGATATGAAAAATATGTTTCTAGAAAAATATAAAGATCATGATCTTAAGGAAGAAACCTTTAGAATGAATCAAAAAGAAAATTAGATTCTATAGGATCTAATAGAGAGGTTCATGTATAATGTTAAGAGGGCAAAACTACATCATTTAGGATCCGACACACTAAAAACCCTCTTACTTATAACAATCAGGGATGAATGGATTGATGTCCTTGATCTCATGGTAGAGGTGATGTATACCAATTATCATTAGAAGAAATTTGTGAAACATGCAAACACATTTCAATAGGAAGGGCAAGAGTAAGTAAATCAGCATCAAGATCGGTAAGTCAAGCTAAACTTGGAAATTTGTTTAATGACTTTAAAACAGAAATTCTTAGCAATCTAACCAAACAAGTAGAAATGTTAAGAATGCAAGATGAAGAAATATAATATGTTGATATTTGTGTTGTCCATGTAGAATCACATGATGTTAAATATTGTCCATCATTACCAAGGTTTAGCGAAGTTTACCAAGGGGACAATGGAGCAAGTCAATCACCAAAGAAGCTATGTTATGTAGCTCCAAGACGACCATGGAAACCTAGTCAACTAGTATGATGCAAGATCGTAATTCACACTTTCAAGGTTATGCATATCCACCTCAAAGTAATTGGAACACACCCTTTCCTTGGCAACATTGGCCATCTCAACCCCAAAACCAATCTTGACAACAAGGTTGGAAAGGAACTTATTGGAGCCATCCACAATATCCTCAATATTTTCATTAATATCCTACATACTCAACTCCATGTTATCCCTACCATCCACCTCCACCACAACCAAAAACCCAACCACATCCATCTCAAATATCCACTCTCACTCAACTACATGTACCACCATTTTTGAACCCACACAATGAAGTAGCTCAGCCAAATTACAATGTTGAGGTACAACACTTCCAAACATCTCCTCTTGATATAAATGGTATTCATCTTAGCTCAGGAAGAGTATTAAAAAAAAAGATTCTCTTAATATCATTGAAGGACGACATGCAAAGAAAGAATAATCAAATGAGAAGACCAAAGAATCATGGGTTGCACTTGATGAAGAGCAAACATCAGAATCAAAGATTCGAAAAGCGCCCTCATGTTTACCATCAAATACTCCATGTATTCAAGAGAACAATCAACAAAAAGAGGAAGATTTGAAGGTCATGATAGAAGAAGACATGAAGAATGATCCAGATAAGCAAGATAACCAAGGGCATCACAACTATATTGAATATGGTTCCAGATAGTCATTAATTTACAGCAACACTCTCTTCTTTAACAGTGCTTGCTATCATCAAAGTCAAAGAATTTGGTCTCTCAAATTCATGTACATGTCAAAGCATACATTTCAAGTCTACATATCAGTTTGTCTATCATGTTTATGTGCACATGGCTCCATTGGAAGAATTCTTATACTTGAAAGAGATTTTGTTTTTCAAGTAGAGTAGGTTAGAAAAAATAAAATAAAAAATGAAAAATAAGAAAAAAAATTAAAAATATCAAGTGAAATCCTCCTTTGAGGCACTTGCGATTGGTTCATTGATTGAAAACCTCCATGAGGCGATCAATGGGTTGAGAAAAAAATAAAAAAAGAGGAAAAAAAGGATCCTAGGTCAAACCCTTCTTTGAGGTGCTTAGACAAACTTACTGTTTTAAAACCTCATTGAGGCAGCTAGTAGGCCTAGAAGAAAAAAAATAAAAAAATATTTTCTCCATGTATCTCTCTGATGAATGTAGGTTCTCTCCAACATCTGCAAGCAACAAAAATAAGTTGGCACCAAAGAAAAGAAAAAATTGGTCAAAATTCTAGTCAAACAAAGTCACTTGGACTTTCTCCTCCTTTGATCAGATGCTCCAGAAGTGAAAATGCCATGAAAATCCATTACCCTCATCTATTTCCACCATCCACCCATCATTCCCAAGAATTTCCCATTCATTTTCCTTGATGTCCTAAAATACTACAGGAAGGCTCTGTTTTACTACAGGAAACAGAAATACATAGAGCATAAATTTAGTTTTTTCATATCTTGAAAACCATGCATCCATTTGCCAAACTATTTTAGGTGGAGATGCATATGGATGATGGTAACATGCTCTAGTGATTTCAGCAAATTCTGGTGCACAGTTTTCAAGAAATCAACCTCCATCACCTACATCATTTTTTGCATTTTCTCGATATTCATGCATCCATTTAAAAATTTGTGTCATGGGGAGATGCATATGGTGTTGGATTATGTTATATTCTTTCCATGACTAACCCACGTACTTAACCTGGGGTTAGAGGGGGGGAGGTCACAGGAGGTTTGAGGGGTACTCGTAACCCCACTTTATGGGGTCCAGGGCAGCACCCCAGAAAATTTTGGTTTTGAACCCTATGTTAGGTTGGGCAGACCCACCTATGGTTTTTTGCATGATTTTCGCACATGTTTTTTGGACACGATGGTTTTCGGTCCATGGTATTGGATGCTTTGACATGTATAAATATGTATTATAACATTGAAGGAACATAATGAAAAATCAAGCTGATAGTCCCAGTTTTGGGATCTAGGGAAAATCTCTGTGTATATGTGTTTTATGTGTTATGCTCTCGCATTGTTTATTTTATGTGTTTTAGAATTCGTATGCAGGTAATTTCTGTACAAGGTTAAAACCTACATTTGGTATCAGAGCTATTTTGGCTTCAAGGGGACGCCTTTGTTACTGTGGGGTTTTGTTCGGGCCTGTGGTAGACCTTATTCAATGGGAGATCTGCGAGATCGATTCTGGTGGTGAAAGAAGATGGTGAGCAGTGGAAAGATAGAGATCGAAAAATTTAATGGTCAGAGTTTTGAGTTGTGGAAACTCAATATGGAGGATCTGTTGGTGGATAAATATCAATGGATCACGGTAGATCCGGGTACTAAACCAACGGGAGTGTCTGATGAAGAATGGAAGAAGTTGGATCGGAAGGCAAAGAGCACAATATGATTGTGTGTCTTAGATTTAGTATTGTTGAATGTATCAGGGGAAGTTATGGCGAAGGCTTTGTGGGACAAGTTAGGGACTTTGTACCAATCTAAGTCTCTGGTGAATAAACTATTCCTGTGGAAAAATATGTATAACCTGAGGACGAAAGATGGAGACTCAATGACAGAGCATCTAAATGCATTTAATATTGTTGTAAGTCAGTTAGCAACTATTGATATTAAAATTTCAGATGAAGATAAGTGCATCAGTTTGTTGTGTTCTCTACCAGATTCGTGGGATAGTTTGGTTATTGCAATAGGTAGCAATGCAAATGCCTTGCAGTTTGATGAAATAGTCTCATCCTTGCTGACAGAGGAGATGAGACGGAAAAATATGGAGAGCCAAAATGGTGATGCCTTGTCTATACGAGGATGGTCCCACAGCAAAAACAAAAATAATTCATCGAGTGGGAGATCTAAATCTAGAGGGAGATCTAAATCTCCAGGAAAACCTGTAAAGGTGGTGTGCTGGAAATGCGGAAAGGAAGGGCACTACAAAAGGGACTGTAAATCTAAAGCTCCTAATAAAGGAAAGGGATCTGATGATGCTCCTTCTGCAGAGGCGAAAATCACCTCAGATGAAGGTGGGGATGTTTTCTTGGCTTCTTCAAGTACACATGTAGATCATGAGGCATGGTTGATTGACTCAGGTGCATCCTTTCACTTCACTCCCCATAGAGAGTGGTTCTGCGAGTATGAGAAATACGATGGTGGTGATGTCTTCTTAGGGGATGATAGGAAGGCTAGAATCATGGGTCGCGGAAAATTAAAGTTGAAGTTGCATGGTGAAAGGGTTAGAACACTTCCGGGTGTTCTGCATATTCCTGCATTGGCCAAAAATCTGATTTTTGTAAGAAAGCTAGATGATGCAGGTGTAAAAACAGTGTTCAGGAAGGATACCTACAAGATGGTTCGGGGAGCACTGGTATTGATGTGGGGAGTTCGGATTGGAACTTTGTACAAGCTCCAAGGTAGAATTTTTATTGATGGGTGCAACAGTTCTGTGGTTCCTAAAAGTGGAGCAGAAAATCTAGTGGTCTCTGGAGAGAAGACCATGCTGTGGCATCAAAGGCTTGGACATATTGGAGATAGGGGCCTTCAGATACTTCATGGCAAAAGGTATAGTAGAAGGTGTGAGTAATAGCTCTCTGGACTTTGATTTCTGTGAAAATTGTATATACGGGAAGCAAAATTGAGTGAGTTACCTCTCTGATGGTAAGAGGGTGAAACATATATTAGAGCTTGTGCACAGTGATGTGTTTGGACCTATAAAGGTTCCATCACTGGGTAAGTTTGTGTACTATGTATCATTTATAGATGACTTCTCAAGGAATACATGGATATATTTCCTTAAGAAGAAATCTGAAGTCTTTGACAGGTTTAAAGAATTTAAGGCTCTGGTGGAAAACCAGACATAGAAGAAGATAAAGGGGCTAAGGACAGATAACGATGGAGAGTTTTGCAGTAAGGAATTTGAAGAATTCTGTAAGAAGTGTGGTATAGCATGGCAGAAGGCTACTCCATATACACCTCAACAAAATGGAGTTGCAGAAAGAATGAACAAGACATTGATGGAAAGGGAAAGAATCCTGCTCAGTGGTGTCGGGATAGGACAGGAATTCTGGGCAGAGGGGGTGGAGACAGCATGTTACTTGGTCAATAGATCACCTTCATCAGCGTTGGAGGATAAGACTCCACAAGAGATATGGACTGGTAAGAAACCTTCTATTTCACATCTAAGGGTATTTGGATGTGATGCATATGTACATGTTCCAAAGAAGAAACGAACTAAGTTGGATAGTAAATCTGAAAAGTGCATCTTTATTGGGTATAAGGATGGTTTAAAGGGTTATAAGCTTTGGAACCCAATCACACGAAAGGTTGTGTACAGCCAAGATGTGGCGTTCAAAGAGGTAAAAGATGTTATTAAACATGAAGTCCAACCAAAGGAACCTGAGAAGATAGAGTTTGAGCTTAAGGAGGAAGAATCGGACTCTGCAGCAGAGGAGGAATTAGAAGATGAAGAGCCACAAACTCTGGGTGTGAGAAGATCAGTTCAAGAAAGAAGGTAGCCGAAAAGGTATAGTCCATTTTTTTTCTGTCCAAATTTTGTTTTATCTATTACTGACGATGATCCCAGAACTGTGAAGGAAGTAGTAGATTCAGAGGATGGAAAACTCTGGAAAGAGGCCATGGTTGATGAAATGGCATCTTTGCGCAAAAATGAGGCTTGGGATCTGGTGGAGTTGTCGGCTGGAAGGAAACCCATTGGCAGAAAATGGGTGTTCAAGAAGAATACAAATGCAGAAGGAAAGGTGGAGAAATACAAAGCTCAGTTGGTAGCAAAAGGTTATTCCCAGGTGCTGGGAATTGATTTTGGTGATATTTTTTCTCCTGTTGCCAAGGTAACTTCTATTAGATTACTTTTATCTGTTGCTACTGCTTTTGGTTTTGAGGTAGAATAGATGGATGTGAAGACAATATTTCTTCATGGGGATTTGGAAGAGGAAATATACATGAAGAAACATGAAGGCTTTGTGGTGAAGGGTAAGAAAGAACTGGTATGCAAGTTAAATAAGTCTCTGTATGGGTTAAAAAAATCACCAAGGATGTGGTATCAAAAATTTGATACATTTATACGGGGACTTGGCTTCACCAAAAGCAAAGCAGATCACTGTGTGTATTTTAAATTAATTGGTGACTATGTTATTTATCTGGTCTTGTATGTGGATGATATGTTGCTGGTTGGAAATGACAAAGAAATTATCCAGGATTTGAAGACCCAATTGTCCTCCAAATTCGACATGAAAGATCTTGGTGCTGCAAACTATATCTTGGGCATGGAAATTAAAAGAGATCGGGCAAAGAGGAAGCTCTGGTTAAACTAGAGGAAGTATGTCGAGACAATACTGCAGAGGTTTAATATGCAGGATAATAAACCAGTGAAGGTTCCTATTCCTGTAGGTGTGAGGTTATCTGTTGAACAGTGTCCCAAGACACAAGAAGAGGAAGAGGACATGTCCCATGTTCCATATGCAAGTGCAGTCGGTAGCCTGATGTATGCAATGTCAAAGCACATTTATGTTCAATATCACTTTGTGAGGGATGTCATAGAAGATAAAAAGGTGTTGCTGGTAAAGGTGGACACTTTGAAGAATACTGCAGATGCATTGACAAAATCTGTGAGCTCTAAGGAGTTCTCTTGGTGTAGAGAAACAATGGGCGTTGCAAGGCTGGATAAATGACTAAGCTCTCTTGTGGCCCCTGGTGGAAAGAAAACAACAAGTGGGAGAATGTTGGATTGTGTTATATTCTTTCCATGACTAGCCCACATACTTAACGGGGGGTTAGAAGGAGGGAGGTCACAGGGGGTTTGAGGGGTACTCGTAACCCCACTTTATGGGGTTTGGGGCAGCTCCCCAGAAAATTTTGGTTTTGGACCCTATGTTAGGTTGGGTGGACCCACCTATGGTTTTGTGCATGATTTTTGCACATGCTTTTTGGATGTGATGGTTTTTGGTCCATGGTTTTGGATGCGATGGTTTTCGGTCCATGGTATTGGATGCTTCGGCATGTATAAATATGTATTATAACATTGAAAGGAACATAATGAAAAATCAAGCTGGTAGTCCCGGTTTTTGGATCCAGGGAAAATCTCTGTGTATATGTGTTTTATGTTTTATGCTCTCGTATTTTTTATTTAATGTGTTCTAGAATTCGTATGCAGGTAATTTCTATACAGGGTTAAAGCCTACATATGGATGATGGTAACATGCCCAAGAAATTTCAGTAAATTCCAATGTATGGTTTCTAAGAAATCGGTCTCCATCAACTTCAACCATTTTTTATTTTCCTTTTGATTCATGCATTGAGTAGCCAAATGTTTTTATGGGAAGGTGAATAAGGATGATTGAAACATGCTCATAAAATTTTAGGTCAATCCATTCTACCGTTTGGCAAATATGGCCAAAACAAGGTTTCTACAAGGTTTGTTGAAGTACTACAAGAGTCCTAGTTTACTACAAGAAACAGGCTAAAAGCTATAGGAAGGTACAAAAGGTGAAATAAAGTGTGGGAAATGTGCCTAATGGTGGAATAATGAATAGAGAAGGTGAATATCACCTATGTCCAAGCCCAACACTCCAAGAAGGTCATATTTGACTAAGATAGCTTCCTCATAGTAACTAGAAGGCAGAGGTTTAGAATCACCAAGCTATGAAGACCTGTATAGAAGAAAAGAAAAGAAACTATCACCTCCAGAGGACCATGGATCGATCATCAACTCAGAAGCAGCATACATTCCTATCCAACAACCATCAAGTGGGTATAGGTATGCAATATTCTTGACCACTTCTCTTCAACATATTATAGTTAGAAATTTGTTGTCAATGCATGAGAGATGAGATTTTATAATTTAAGGATGGGTCAGCAGTCTCGACCACTTTCAACTAATTAATTACAACTCACTCCTTCACTCATGAAATGTGGGAAAACCAAATTAGGAAGGGTGATGATTTCGAGGAATGGGGACAATAGTTAAAAGAAGAAATTTCTGCAAAGGCCAAGTCACCACAACACTCCAAGCCCTCCATCCACTTAATATCCACCCACTTCATATCCACTATCTATCCATCATTCATCCATCCCATGTCATAAGAAAAAATTAATATTTTTCAAGAACAAACCCTACACTCTATCTCACCCTAAAAAAATCGTGAAAAAACACACAGAGCACATCCTTTCCATTTTCACAAACCTACACTACTCAATATGATCCCTAGCATCATCCTCCAACCCCTCTATATTTTTTCTCATCATTCCCATACAGTTAGAAGACCCTGAAAGAGAAGGAATGACTGTTACAGGAAGGCATGTTGATACAAGAAGGAAGAAAGGAACAAATTGTGCTAAAACCCAAAATGGCAGTGCCTAAGAGAGACCTAATCTAAAAAAAGAACTCCAAGGCCATTAGGAAATCATCTAGGCCAAAAAAGAGAAGAAGAAGGCAACAAAAGGCAAGAAGGCATTCACCATCAAAATAGAACTCAAACTGCAGTGATGAAAAGAGGTTTTTCAAGAGGTCTCTAATCTCTTTCTAGATTTTGCCCAAGGCCTAAAAGATGTTATAAAAGGGGGAGAAAGGCATGGAAGTCAAGTTGAGGGCCTAACCTAGACTATCATTTCTTCTCAAAACAGGTTTAAATAGGGTTTCTTGTAGTACTACAGGAACTGTTGCAGGTTTTCTTGTAGTATTATAGGAACTGCTACATGGTTTCCTATAGTTAGTACATGAATTACTACAAGATGTCCTAGTTCCCATATAAAGGTGTTTTCCAGGTTTCATAGGTGTCAAAATGGTGGAAAAATGTAACTGAAGGTTGGAAAAGGATGTGGAATACCTTACCAAATTGAAAAATATTCAAGAACCCATCTTGAATAAGGGGAAGAAGGCTAATGGTCTCAAGAAACACTGTGATTTTTCTATGCACAAACAATTTTGGAAAAGTGAGTGAAAATGGAATGAAGGTTTCAAGGGAGAGGATATGAATGAAATGGATCTACAAGCCAACAAAGTTCACTTGCAAAGAGGAAATTTATGTTTTTTTCCTTGAAAGACAGTTAAACGATCATGAAAAGAACAACTACATTTATGTTCTTGTCCTTGCACAACTTACAACCAGTATTCTTAAGAGAAAGGACTGAGGAATGCACAAGAGAGAGGCTACCATGGCCATGAATAAGGCACAATGAGGTCACTAAGTTGCTTAGAGGATGAGCAACACTTTCAGCAGGGGGTATGATGGGCCTCTAAATTTGACATAAATTCAGGCCCATGCCTCTAAATTAGACATAAATTAAGGCCCATTTTACCATCCTTCAACACATTAAACCTCTCATTTTGCATTAGATAATGTATTTTTAACTTTAATATGTTCATTAGGAAGGTTTATGGATAATTGCATATTTGTGCCTAATATTATTTATTTTTGTGAAATGTTGTGAGAGTATTGGGCAGATTATGGAGATTTAGAGGAGGAGATAATATGGGATCCTGCTATATATTATAGGAGGATCAATATTAAATAATAAATCAACAATATATTTTGGAATTATGGTATATATTGTGGATCTCCACTGATTGAAAAAATCTAGGAATTTGTTCCCTGCCATTTATTGCAAATTCCCGGTATTGGGAACTAGATCCACTAATCAATGGATTTTGGTGGGGAAAGCTTCATCCTTTCATGGGGAATGATTCCTACACATTTTATATAAGTACCAAGTCGAATTTTCCTCTAGAGGTTTATTTTTATTAGTCTTCTTTTGGAGAGAACTCGTATTTTTGCAGCTCCATTGTCATTTCTTGCAGGGGTGTAATTGTATTGATGGAAATAATGAAGATTGGTGCCATGTTCAACTTATAAATATTGGTATCCTCTATAGAACTTTGATTTTTCTTAGGCTTGGCCATCCCAAGAGCCTCATATCCCTTTTATATAATTTTCTTTTATTCCTTTCGCTTATTATCCACATGCATCTCTTGTTCTTGTCTTTTTTCTATTTCTGCATTTAGTATTAATGATTTATTGTTGTAGAATTGGGTTAAATGGTTGAATTAAGTTATTCTACAGGATCACAAGCATCATTTCATCATTGGAACAACTTTTTAAGGTCATAGTAATCATTGAGCTACTTGGATTAGTTTCTTTATTCCCAAATCTAGATTTCGGGAAGTCCACTGTGGAAAATAACAATAAATTTATGCTCTTTTTAGAGCATTCTAATGAGCTTCAATCGAGTTGATTCCACCTGAATTATATCAAAAAAAAATCTATTTAATAAAACAAATTACCCCATTTCATTTTCATTTGATTAGGTTAGGCATTTGACATATTTATTAGCTCACTAGTTCTCAAATTTCTAGATTTTAGACTAGTAATTTTCTGCCATTTTTAGCATGGGTTAATAGAGCAATTTTTGAGTGATTCCACATGGAATGGAGACCTAATACATACTAGTCAATAAAAAAAATTGTCCCATCTAATTTGGATTTGATTGGTTTGGTCGTTCGGTGAATTATAACTCCCTATAGAAAATTTGTTGTTTCCTGTAGTAAACTACAGGAAACCCTATAATAGCCTTCCAACATGCATATACTTGCCAAAATTAACTCAAGAAGCTTGGTTATTGTCCCTTAGGGTTGAATCAAGACCCCTAGGCTCTAAATCAATGATTAGGGAAGACTAAAGACCACTTAGGACTTGCCTCTTTACCCATATAAAACATTTCAGCGATTTTGGCTAATGGACAGATTTATGAAATAGATAATACAATGATGATTACCAAATCCAATGAACATTGTTAATGGACCTAAAATATTTGAAATGTAATGATTGAAATTTATTTCATGAGATTTAATTTACGCAATTATAATAGGTTTATTTACTTGTACTTTCTTTCTTGTAATAGGTTAGGATTTTCATTTCGAGCCTTTCATTTTCTGCAATTAGTTTAGGATTTGATTTCAGTACATGCACTCCATTACATCATGACATCAAAGGAAGGACACATTGTATGTTTCACATATAGTGTCGATAGCTCTTAAGTTTGTATGGGCCCTGGGTTGATAATTAAAGTTTGTAGCCTTAGGAGTTGCAACATTCTTGTTGCAATACCAAGGTTCATCAGTGACTAAGGAACGACCGATCACAAGATGAATAGTAGGCTCCAAAATTCAAGTGTAGGCCAATATTTTGAAGGGTATTGCATCTGCTACAACACTTGATGACACTCTAGTTGAATTCTTTCTTTTTTGTCTTGGTTCATTTTAGTCTCGAGCCTTGGACCTTCAGGGACTATTGATTCATCATGCATATTACTTTGGCTTCTCCACTTACCCCATGGGTAGACATGATCCCCTTCATACCTTTTCAGTTGAACACAACATAAGATTCAGCCAAATCATAAGTGTTTCAAATGAGAAGGGTATTTTAGCTCATGAGCTTAAGATTTTCAGAGTATAGTTTTTCATCTCTGGTGTTACACCGCTACCAGCAGACCTAAACATTACCCCAGGGGAGTCATGCAGGAACACAAGCATTGTTCCACTATCAAGGAGCCTAGAAATTACCCTGATGGAGTTTCTTTCTTCGCCTCTCTATGTAGGAAGCCTTTCTCTTCTTTCACCTTTATTTATTTATTTAAATATAATTGTGCATCAACACTTATTTATTTTGGAGCGGAAGAGGGATCATGAATTATTGAGGGCGGGAGAGGTTGTTCCTTCAGAGAAGCACATAAATGCCTCTGATTTAGGTTTAATCATTTAGATTTTTCCCTTCTCCATTTCTACTAGTTGGATAAGATTAAAAAATCCAAAGCAAAAAACCGAGTACAGGCATGAGGTTCTCAAACTGGACACATATTCATAGTTGGACCAAAACTCTCCTTACAGATGCATCGTATTTTCCGTTGGGACTTCATTGGCCAAAAATTGTAACCAACACAAGGAAGGTAGATAGAAGACTATCAAAGCATTGTAGTGTCACAAGACTCTTTGAAATTTAGCCATATAGACTCGAAAACCACAATGCAACAAGGCACAACACTTATTTTCATGATGAAAACCAAAAGGAAAACTCAACAAGAAATGAAAACAAGACAAGAAAAAAGAAAAACACGACAAGGAAACAAAACTAGAAGAAAATAAAATAAAATGGCTAAAGCAAACATGATGTAGAATCAAAACAAGGAAATGAAGACAAGCTATGGAAAACAAGTGCAGAATGAGTGCAAGAAAGGGAAAGGTTGACGATGCAACTAGTCCTACTCCTATCCTAACAACTAAAAGGTCAGGGTTACATGTAATGAAATTTCTGGTGAAGCTGTACTCATTCCTGACCTACATCCACAAAGATATGATCAATTAAGACAGATGTAAAGTGATGTGCAACAGAAGCTACAAAAACTTGAAAAATTTACAAAAGAAAAGGAAGGTCTTGCTTGTGGGCGCGAAGGTGTGTCACAGCCACTGCTCTTATCTAATTCACATGCTTACCATTTTTATGAATACCATTTTTCAACAAACCTCAGAATCTTCTTGCGAATATATCTTCATCTACACTGAGCTCCTTGGCAAGCATGAGGAAAGATTGAAATGTGTTGTTTGCTACAGAGCTTGCCAGGTAAGATTGTTCCAGTCATTCAACGACTGGATCATAAAATTCATGATGGCCCTCTTGAAAACCTCATGATATTTGAAAAGATGAATTTTCAATTTGAGAAATAGGATCATGATGGGAATCTTGTAAGGGAAAATAGATATGATCATTCTTGACAGTCATGCCAAGATAGTGAGGACATAACCATGAGCGAAGGCTAAAGTGCCTCACCTGCTTAAAAGAAATATGAAGAGAGAGATGTTAAACAATGAAGATCAAGGGGTGTGAAATAACTCTCATTGGATATGTTGATGGGAAAATCATAAGCTGAATGACAGCCACCCAATATAGAGAAATGATTAGATGAGCTAATTGAAGCATCATATTCCCAGTTTGCAATAAACGAAGAAAAAACAATTTGGACAATCTTTCAAATGCTTTGAACAATTACAACAAGTTCCTTGCAAGCCAGATATGACAGACCACCTTCCTCCAACTGGGGACAACTTGTATAAGCATCATAGTCATAAAAAAAAATTAAAATTTATGCTAGCACCATGAATACATGAGTCCATTTGAGGAATGGTGAATGGAGACAAACTTTATTTGTGTGACAACTTGTGTATTTATTATCACTCAAGGAGATTTCTGGAGTTATGAGAGGGAATATTTGTAATATAATATTTGCAAGAAGACCGAGGAGCTTAGCATTAAGGGATAAATTCGATAAGTATGATTCTTGTGAGCAAAGATAGTCCTTAAGATGATTAGCTTCACAATTCCATGACTTTATGACAGATGGACATTCCCAACCGGAGTTTGATGTAAGGGATTTGTGTGAAGACGAATGACATATAACATATTCTTGAATTCGGTCAGAAGTAAAATCTTGAAAACTTGAAAGATCACACCTGGAATACCAAACATTTTTCATGCGTAAATCCACATCAAGTGAAACCATGGAGATATCTAGATTGTGCGAGAGAAACCAAATTTGATTTAGTTGGGGGGGCTTACCAGAGTCATGAGATACTGACATAACCATCAACAGAAGTTGAAGTGACTTGACTCCCTAGTAGGTCCTGGAACTTTCCAAGATTTTAGAATAGCATTTTAAAGCTTGAACTAGATCAAACATGGTTTGAGGACAGTTGTTGATGCTGATTTCAAAAATGCTCAGCGGATGGCAGCCATCTCTGTCACAGGTTTCACCAGAATTTTCAACTTCAAAGATAAGATTACTCAATTGAATAGGCTCTTCTGATATCACATTCCAAGATAAATGAATTGGTGATATATCATGAGCAAGATGATTCGAAGGGTTGTCTTTGTGCAAAAGCAGAGATGATGAGGGGTGGGGAGAATTCTATGGGTTTTGAATATTTTCAATTTCATCATGGACAACCTCACTGCCTTATGTCAATCGAGGGGATAAATCATTGGATGAAGAAACAAAGGAACACGGATTATCTCTGTCACAAGTGGATGTGTTGCAATTGTTAGGACACAAGGGATAGTGAGGTGAAGAGGAAATTTTGATATGAACATCTTCTTTGACTGAAGCAAATTCTAGATCTAAATTAAAATCTTCATGAAGAACCAAAAGATCATATGATGTGCTTGGGCATTCGTCATGGCATACGGAAATAGCGATATCATCATTGGAAGGATCACGTCCCAAGGCTGGGGGTTGATTGAATAATTGATTGTATTAGGTTTTCCACCGAGATTAGCAGATTGAGATTCATTCAAGAATAGAAACTCATTGTTTTGACATGGAAGATTTCGAAAAAGAGAGGAAAACTTGAAAGTTCCCTAACCTTTATTCTCCTTTACCAGCGTAAAGTGACAACCTTGTACCTGATCGCAATTTGAACCAACAACTTGAGAATCAAGAGAATTTGAAGAACTAGCTGGTGAAGGAAATTGATCAAGCGGGTCATGGTACAAAGATTGGGGATATGAAGAAGGTATAAGATAACAGAAATTTGGATCAGCCTTTAGATTAGAGTTGTGAATGGTGACATCCTATTGCACAATGGAGGAGTGAGTCTTCATTGTAGGCTTCATGAGCCATTCTGGAATTTCCTCCACCGAAGCTCGAGAAGAATGAGAAGACGGACTAGAGATTTGATTCGCAGATTTCCCAATTTTACAATCACCACAAGGAGGTGCCCACATTAGGACTGGAAAAAGTGGAGGAAAACAAACAAAATGGATAGTAAGTTCCCCCTCTCCAATTTGAGGTGCCTCATGGTCCGCAAGATTTTGGGAAGAAGGGAAAATAATAGGTTTAGGTTCACCGTATAAGGAGACATGAACCAAGCGCTCAAAATCTTGTTTCAAGAAATACGAGTTCAATTTGTTTTAGAAATTTCGCAACAAAGGTGAAGGAACCAATTAGAAAAATCCTCAACTGATTCATCAGGCTTCATTCTTAAATGATGGATTCTTTAACAAACATATTGGTGGTTATACTTATCGAAATATTTATACAACATCTCGGCAAGTTGATCGAATGAATGGATAGAAGAAATGGGTAATGTATAACACCACTAGTTAACACGACCTTCAAATGTGAGGTTGATTAATCTAGTTGTTGGCTTGAGGGGGCTTGACCTTGGTTCAACGTTAATTAGCCAAACAAATCCCTACAATACTGGCCCTTTGGGCATCAGCCCACAGAGTGCGGACTGAAGTCTCACCCAAAGAAGTATGGGGGGATGCTAGAACCAAGTTTCCTCACCCTTGAGATGGTTGTGATGTCGTATTATCTATTCTATCCCTACCTTCATGTAGGTGATCTCGCTCTAGGGCTCTGTCACACGGAATTGGTCAAGGGTGCGGACACAGCTGACCTTCCTAGAAGTCTAAGACATTCTAATGACAAACAAGACAAAATGGAGTGATCTTTCTCTAAATACACCTTTTACAACATGAAAACTACAAGTGTTTAGGCTTACCTTATTCCAAAACGCTGTTGTTGAAGTCCGTTCTTGACGATCCGGATGAGCTCCTCCTTCAAGTCAATTCCTGCAACCACAAACAATCAAACAATTACCAAGCACTTGCATTTCATATAATAAAACATATATTCAACATGCAGACCAAGGAACACATGAAATAACTCATTAACACAAGCTATTGAGAAAAATAAACCAGTTTGTATTAATAACGAAACAAAGAAACTCTTACAACCTGGCCTTGGTGTTGTGCAAGTTCCTCCCAGGGTCCATCAAGGGTTTTCCTCTACTTTGACAAAGCTCACCCTCTTCCAAGTAGAATCAAGTAAAGACAATCTCTCCTTACAAAGGCTCTAATGGAAGACCTAAATCCTGCAGCATTTACCCAAAGAAAATGTATAGCTCCAACCTCCTCTCCCTCTGGCTCAATGTCTTTATTTATAGTGCTGTAAAGAGGTTATTCAGGTCCACTATCAATGGGATCATCCCCCTCTTTGGGTGGGATAGCTCCCTTATTGATGGGATAAGTTCCCCCTTAATAGAGATACATGAACCAACTGGAGGCGCATCCATTTCATCAAACCGACCTCTAGAATGTTCTAGAAGTAACCACAAGTAACTTTTTCAAGATAAAACTCGCGCATTTTGCCTTTTATAGAGGGACGCACCTGTCCCTTAACATACAGAGCGTCCATGGACGCAGATTTTGTGAACATGGTCAGCGTCCCCGCAGGTAAGGCTAGAGAGAACCTGCGACCCCAGAGATAAACATAGTTTTTACAAGACTTTCTCTCTTCTTTGAGTTTGAGATGGATAACAGAGGCATGAGACTTGCCTAAGAGGGTAGCATGACTGTTGATTTGAGCCATACTAACTGTAAGTAGTCAAGGTGACATTTTTTAGTGTAACAGATTGCCCCCTAAAGTGCGAAGCCTGGAATAGAGTAGGGTTTTGTAATTCTAGGAAGGGTGAAGCGCTTTATCATTTCAAGGATTGTCTTGTGGATGGCCTGGTTGGAACCTGCAATTTTCAACACAAAATACATGGATAAGATTATATCATCACTGAGGTAGGCATTCCCATACTCAGATTCAAAACTTTAACTAATGGACTAACTATTCTGATACAGGAATGATCTTGCAGTACATCATTTTTATAGACTTTTGTGGACACAGTATGGACGCAGCCATCTGTTTATGATTAGTCTACATAGATAATGAATACAAAACTCCTCGCAGCCTGGATGGTAGAAACTAGATCCAGGGTCTTCACTTCTACTTCCCGAATTGGTACGATTCTAGCCATGTGATTAAATGATTCGATGTCGAACATGTTAGAAACCACTTGATTACCAGTCGATGATGCAAACTGTTAACAAGCGTGAGAGAAACCACCAGTAATGTCAATGGTTCTCAAAGTACCAAGCACAACCCGTGAAATGTGAATAGATGTTTTGATGTCGAACACTTCACGGAATCCTTTGATCGAAAGTCAATGATGTAAACTGACGTCAAAGGCGAGAAACCTGCCATTGATGCATGCAGACTTCAAGGTACTGTCGATTCCTAAGTCATCTTTCTAGATAATGTGTCGATGTCGATAGAAAGCGACCCGTTGCAGGCAAGCCCACAACACGAAATCATTGTTCAAGTTGAAGAAATGTTGCTGTAAGGACTGACTCAGGGATGGTCAAATGGATGACAAGTATTTTGCAGATGAAAGTTTTTCTTGCAGACCTCTTGAACACATAACGACACAACAGATGGCTTGGTGACGAATAACTCAAAGTTAATCCCCGGAACCCGGTTAAAGACTTTCAAAGTGGTTTGGTCAACTGTGAGGTAAAAGATTTCCCAACCCAGGTGAATAAAAAGTGTCGTGTTCAAGAGCGGTAATAAAGTTTCTTTTGAGACAAAAGGTGACAAACAGGTTCATTCTTCTCTCTTTTCCCCCACCATTTCTGGCAAGTACCTCTTTATTTTTAACAAGCTTGAGGAGGATAACATATGCTTGATTATAAGCTCATCCTTCGGACGAGTCCAACCTAGTTTAAATTCGAACCCTAGGAAGGAGTGGTTCGTTCCTGTTTGTAATTGAACAGGTCCTCTACTGTAAAAGTTTAACGAGCCCAGTATAGGAGAAACTCGGCGTTTTTCAATTTTAGAGAGTCTGAAAAAACTAAAGGAGACTCCACGTTGAACTTTTTCGTATATTTGTGTCCCTCAAGCCCGAAAAAGTATAAAATAATACCTGGGGGAACCGCTTGATCTTGCGACCAAGGAGTACTTTCATAATAGTGTCGTTGACCTGAAAAGTAAAAAGCGATCAAGGACACGTCGTTTTATTTCCTTATCGAGTTCGAAACGACAAAAACCCGGCAATCTTTTCCTGATTTTGCGGTCAGAAAAGAGCTAAAAGGGGACCGTCTTTTAATTCCGTTTTAACGAGTGAAAAAGAAACACTCGGCGATCTTTTCATGTTTTAGGAGTCAGAAAAGGGCTTAAAAGATGACTCTGATATTTTTGTTTGTGAAAAAATTACAATTTCCCTCGAAATCCCTTTGTCCTGCACAAAAGCAACACATTACTCATACCTGTTTAAAATAGGCAAAAATACATTCAAAAACATCTTTTCATGGTAAAAAATGAACTAATTCATCCAAAAAACCTATAAAAAGACCTTTTACCATGTCATTTTTACCGTTTCACTGTTGAGGTTGAAAAAGGAGCTTTTGACAAGAAACTTCCCGTGGTCGCTGCGGAAAATCTGACCGTCGGAATCGAACGCCGTCTCATCCAGGTATTTTACACATCCTACTCTGCATTTCTATCCGTTTAGAATTAATTTTTAGGTCTTAGTTTCATTTTTTGGGAGGGTTTTGGTTTTGGAATGCGCCTCTCGGCGGACGCAGGTGCCCTTCGGGTGACCTGCGTCCCCCGACTTTTTCTCATACGGGAAAACGGTCGGAAGACGCAGCCCGCCTTCAGGCCAGCTGCGTCCGGGCGCCCTGTGCTACAAAGCCGGGGTGCGTCTTCCGAGAAACGCGCATTTCAAAACCCCAACTCTCTCAAAAAACCACCAAAAATTCCCAAATCAATTTCTAATTGCTACTTTTGATATGCAGGGCATTAATCATGTTAGACTGGAGAGAAAGAGAGCATGTAGAGGAAGATGAAGCTGCAATAAATCATCAACCTTCCCTGGATGCCCTAAGAGCATGCGGATTATACAAATATTGGACCATACCGGGCATGAGGGGCCAGGTAAGATTCTTGGAATGGCTGGTTGAGCGATGGAACGTTCAAGAACAATGCTTTTACATAGGAGGGCACCAGCTCGAGATAGAGCCCTCGGATGTATACTTTCTCACTGGCTTGCCAAACAGAGGTGAGCAACTCAGTCTTGCGGGGACTAGGCCGGGTGGCCAATCCCTTGATAGTCTCCGCGAGGATTGGTGCACACGTGGGGCTCACCATTCAAAAGGCATAGAGATAAAACACATCACTCTACCGGAACTCAAAGTCATAGCGTTCACGGTTACCAGAATTTGCGGCGCGGCCGCTTTACACATTGCTTCCGGATCCCAAATGCGGATGGCAATTGACTGTTACCAAGGCACCATTTTCAACTGGTGTGAAGCTGTGTCGGCTCATATGAAGAGCCAACTGACCAAGGCAAAGAACGGACGACTAAAGACTTTTGGATATGGGCCTATAGTCGTGAGCTTTGCCTTGGAGAGAATTCCAATGTTGATCCCTCAGCAACTCACTGTTGATATCTTGGGTCCTCGGCAGCCAAAGCTGATACGATGGGTTGCGGTGATGGCCCGGCATCCTGACGAGGGCGCGACAGTGGTTCGATTCTCAGATAGTTATTTTGACTGGTTAGAGGGCCAGCTTTTTGTGATACAGGACTTTCCGTATGCCGGAATGGATTTCAGAGGTGATCCGGACATGGTTCTTCCACAGGGAGAACAATGGGACGACAGAGGTACTTTTATTTTCACAAGTTTCCTAATTATGTATTTTTTGTATTTTTTATATATATCGTCTCAAAACTAATAGTAAAACTTTTTCAAAATGCAGATGTTGGTCCACAGCGTCCAGCCAACCTCCGGCCTTATGATAGACTACATCCAGCTGCACCGGTACCGGCCCCACAGGACGCGGCTGCAGACGTACTAGCTGAGTTGGAGCATGATCTAGAGCGTCTCACGGCAGACATACCTGAGACTACTATGGACGACATTCCTATCAGGCTTCAGCGTTTTGTAGTCGCGGTCCCTGGACCGTTTAGGAGATTTTTGCGTAAGGTAGCCCGCGCAGTGGTGTCGTACAGAGAGCACCACCAGTGATTGACTAGTCACTTTTGTAGTCACATGTGACATTTTTGACTTTTTGTACTATCATTTTGCCGATCATAAGGTGTTTTCAAACTATGATCGAAGACGATGTATATATTTTTTGACACACTTCTACCTATATATATCACTATTACCGGCTTATCTTGTTTAACATGTATGATGAAATGTTTTTAAATTTACTTGCATGATTATTATAAATGTCTGTCCAACACTCGAGAAGCAATTGCATCTGCTAATGTATTCAGGGACCTTGGAATATGTTGATATTCAATGTAATCAAATTCACGTTCCAAGAGACGCACTCTCAAAAACAACCTTAATAACACAGGATTTCTAATGGCATAAACTCTATTAAGCTGTAATACAACAAGTTCAGAATCTAACCTCACTATCAAACGTCGAATTCCAAATGAAATAGATTCGGATAATAATTCAACCACTGCACTGTATTCTGCAATGTTATTCGTTGTTTGACCGAGGCTTACCCCATGCATAGAAACTAACTCGTCAGAGGGCGAATAGATAACCCAAGCTGCGGAAGAGATATTCCGTGTATTACGACAAGCACCATCAGCAAATCCAATGTATGTTTGGAGAGGCGTCGACATCTACAATATCAAGAGTAAAACCAAGATAAGCCAGAATAATGACGAAAAACCACACTCGCTAAGCTAAGCACACTGACTAAACTAACACACTTGCTAGCTAGAAAGGAAATCTAACCTATCTAAAAATTTCTCCATACCCATCATTTTAAGCATAATACCTCTTTAGGTAAAGTCCATTTCTGGGTTTACCCAAAGAGTCCCCATCAAAATCAACTAACTCATAAGCCCCTTTTGCTAGCTTTCGCTTTACAATGTAGGGCCCATGCCACATGGGAACGAATTTTCCGGCACCTAGCTTATCGTTAGCTTGATCATATAATAGTACTAGGTCTCCTTCCAAAAAACTTCGAGGGGTTACATTTTTATCGTACTGAGCTTTCATTCGTTTCGCGTGAGTCTCGATAGCTAAAGTAGCGTCACGTCGAGTCTCATCTAATTTAGCCAAGTATAATAACCGTTTCTCCTCTTCGGAAGTAGCTGGAAGTAATTCGACAGCCATTTGAAGTGATGGGATTTCGCATTCAAAAGGTAACACAGCTTCTAAGCCATAAACTAGCTGGAAAGGGGTGAAACCTGTTGAATTTTTCACTGAAGTTCGATATGCCCATAGCGCCGAAAATAACATGTTATGCCAATTCGTTCGATGGATACCAATGATCCGTCGAATCATGATGACTAGAACTTTGTTGATTGACTCAACCAAACCGTTGGCTTGCGGATAATAAGGAGTAGAGCTATCGTGGCGCAAACCAAGCTGGCTTGTAAGCTCAGTCATCATGACGTTTCGAAAATGGCTCCCATGGTCAGTAATGATTGCTTGTGGGACACCAAACCTAGTTATGATATGATTGAATACGAAAACTGCAGCTGTCTTGCCGCTTGCGTCGAATGTAGGCATCGCCTCGGCCCATTTTGTAAAATAATCAACCGCGAGGATGATATACGCATGCCCCCCGGCCGAGTGAGGGTTACAAGTAATAAAGTCAATACCCCATTTGGCGAATGGACCAGCGGCAATTATAGGGTGGAGAGGAGCAGGTGGAGCGCGCATCTTTCGATCAAACACTTGACAGTTGTGGCATTTTCTGACGGCAAGGATACAATCTTTAAACATAGACGGCCAGAAATAGCCAGCGCGCAACACCTTCTGAGCTGTGGCATACCCAGACATATGACCGCCACATGCTCCAGAGTGACAATCATTCAAAACTCTCTCAGCCTCGTCGTGAGTTAAACAACGTCGAAAAACTAAGTCTGCCCCCCGGCGATAAAGTGTATCTCCAATAATTCTGTATTGCTGGGATCGAAACCGAATTTTTCGACGGTCTTCCTTGGAAGCTTCAGGCCGAAAGGTTTGGGTTTGGAGATAGATGATTATATCCCCATACCACGGATCTAAAGTGCTAATAAGAAACAAAGATTCGTCCGCAATGGACTCCTCTGCCACAGTCTCTGTGTCAGCACTCGGGAAATCACACATCAATTCCGCAAAAACTAAAGATTTCTTAGACTTGGACTTCTCGAACTCCAAGTCGAACTCTTGCAGGATAACAATCCATTTAGAGTACTTGCCCCCTAGCAGTTGTTTTGTCAAAATATAAATCATAGGGTTGCAATCCGAAATAACCGTAGTTTTGCGAAGAAGAATGTAGTGACGAAAACGCTGGACAGCTTGAACGGCTGCCAGGGCCAATTTCTCCACATGCGAATATTTTAACTCAGTGGTATTTAAGGTTCTACTAAGATAATATATCACATGCTCTGCTTTGAATTCATCTTCTTGAACTAACACCATTCCAATGGTGGAATGCGAAGCTGCGAGGTATAAGAAGTAGTCTTGGTTGTAGTTGGGAGGATGCAATAACGGTGCATGGGTCAACGCGTGTTTTAATGCATCAAAAGATTGTTGGGCAATCTCGTCCCAAAAGAATTGTGCGTTCTGTTTCAACAACCGTGTAAAACCTTTAGTGACCTCGGCGTAGTTTGGGATGAATCGGCGTAAAAAGTTCGCTTTCCCTTGCAAACTTTGGAGTTGGCGCAAACTCGAAGGAGGAGGCAATTTGATGATAGCCTCGACTTTCGAGGGATCGACGCGAATGCCGGCTTTTGAAACAACAAATCCCAGCAATCGACCTGTTTCTATACAGAAAACACACTTGTGGGGATTCAACCGAATTCGATAATGCCTACACCTCATAAAGATTGCTCGTAAATGGACAAGGTGATCAGCTCGATGTAAAGAATGAGCAGGCAAATCATCGAGATAGGGTTGCACAATGTGCTTGATGTCATGAAATGCATAAGACATCGCCCGTTGAAAAGTAGCGCCGGCGTTCTTAAGCCCAAAAGGTAATTTGCAATAAGCAAATGTCCCCCATGGACAAATGAATGCCGTTTTTGGTTGATCGGCAGGTAGAATATTGATTTGATTATAGCCTGAGAAACCATCCATGAAGGAAAACATCTCACTTTCGGCACAATCATCAATTATTTGATCGATATAAGGCGTAGGATAGTTGTCTTTTGGACAAGCTCGATTGATATCCCTATAGTCGATACAGATTCTTATTGTTCCTTGTTTTTTATTGACGGGAACAATATTCGATACCCAATCCGTTAACGGGATTGGATAAATGAAACCTGCTTTCAACAGCTTTTCGACTTCTGCTTTAATCGCAGCCGCTTTTCGAGGGTGAATCTGACGCAACCGTTGCCGAATGGGTTTAGCATCCGGGTAGGTTTTGATTTCATGAACAACAATGGCAGGATCGATTCCTGGCATTTCCTCGTAAGACCAGGCAAACACGTCGCGGAATTCTTGGAATAGGGCCTTGTAAGTTTGGATTTCTTCTTCAGTACATGCGGCACCTATATGAATGTTCTCCTCGATTCCGGACTTCACTGAAATATCAATGGGAATAGTACGAGAAATATTCCCTAAATTCAGCTCTGAATCAGAATGTTTCGTTGGATCCTGAGCGTCTTTGACATATTCAGCGGTAAAGATAGATGAAAAATCATTTTCAAATGCATCGCCCTTAGGTAAAAACGAAGATCTGTGATGGAGATCTTCCCATGGTAGATCATCTACACTTAGGATTTCGCGAAGTTGTTCGTCAGATGACACTTCTTCGGGAAACGTTATCCGTTCTAAGGGTGAGGTGAAAAGTGACTCTTCACTGACCACATTCATTTGGTCGGTTTTGGTTGAATGAAAATCGGTAAAAGACATAAGAGCTTCATAAGCAATCTCATACGGACTCAACGGCATAACATCACCGAACGAATCTAGCTCAGAGTCAGATGGAACATACCAAGGATCATCATAAATAATGTTTTCTGACGTGATCATATGAATCGTTGCAAATGAAGGGTCTACATTGAGTGGAGGGAGAGGAAAAGTTCCCAGTAAACCGGAATCCTTAACTAAACCTACACCAATGTCCCTATAAGGGATTGTCGTTTTACCAACATGCTGGATAGTTTCTGAAGAGGTTGGGTCGGATGAAAAGTATGTCAGCTGATCAATAGTCACGATCTTACCGTTATGTGGAAATTTAATGACTCTGAAGACCGATGAAACGACCGCTGTCATAGCATATGACCAACTTCGACCCAAAAGAAGGTTGTAGTCTAGAGGGGCATCAACCACTTCCACATCCAGACTAACGGTTTTACCTTCGACCCCTATAGGCAATTCTTGTAGAATACCAAACGGACGGAACCCACGGCCATCAAAGGCCTTAAGGATGGTGGGGGATTGGTTCAATGAAGGAGAACCAAGCGATCTCCAACATTGAATCGACATAATACACGTAGAAGCTCCCTCATCAATCACAGTCCGATGAATAGGCCTGTTTTTGACTATCACTGGGATTTGGAAAGCCATTTGATGGGGGAGACGCGGTGTACTATTTTCTAGATCAAAGATCATTAGGTTCGGGTCCTGAACATCGACAGCTCCGATAGCCGACAAAAGCAATTTTCGTTGCGCTGGACATGATTGCAGCACTTCGAGTGCCGACATTGCTGAAGGTGAAACAGCTAAGTCTTCAACAATGTTGTAATTCTGGGCTGCTCTCGCATGTGGATTGAAAGCAGACCTTCGAAGTACACCCTTGGCGGGCGGCTTAATCACTAAGTCTGGGTTAGGTTTTTCGATCTGTAGTGGATCGGAACCAGGAGCTGAGGTTGATGGGTTAGAGTGAGAAGATTCTGCTTCCTTACCATCAACAGGAGCCTTACTACCATAATCTTGCGATCGAGTCGCAATCCTGACATGAGACATCATCAAAATGGGTTCTTCACTGGCATTCGAAGAAGAACCTATCATCTTATTCTCCTGCTCTGGAAATGGATTTTTTAACACAGCAGGAGTGGGAGAACCTTTGACTATTTTCACTACCTCGGCCCGATGAGGGCAGTCTCTCGTAAAATGATCTTCTTCACAAATGAGACAAGGATATCGAGGTTTGCGTTTTTCGTCATTGGTTTCTGACTTTTCCGTTTTCTCCTTTGGAGCCTTGTCTGCTTTGGCCTTCTTCTTTCCTTTCTTCTTTCCACCGTTTTTTGGTTTGGCCGTAGATGACTCTACAGCGTGAATGTCGGCGGTGAGTTCAGGAGAAGAAGACTCTCCTGTCGGAGAATCAGGCAAAGTGATAATTGGAGTATTGGAGGCCTTGGAAGACTTCTTCTTACTCTTCGTAGTCACGATACCAATCATACCATCAGCGGCATGAGATCCCGAAGGAGCAGCAGCGATTTGGTTTGACTTTGGAAGATCCGGAATTTTCTCGTGTAACGTACCCGACTGAGTGTAAACTAAGTCAAGGTATTGTGCCTGAGCAATGACTTGCTCCTCAGTAACTACTCCGGCCTTAGCTACATCTTCAGTAATTCTTGGTAATAATGATTTGACAAACCATTCAGCTAAGATTTGGTCCGGGATAAAAACTTTCACTAATCTTCTTCGACGTCTCCACTCATGGATGTGATCAGAAATGTACGTGGATGTCGATTGTTTTAGCGAAGTTAATAATTCTGTACCATTATCATATCTGACTGGTAACTGAAAATGAGTTAAGAACGAGGTAGCTAACTGGCTAAAGTTGTAAAAAGAGGCCCGTGGTAACTCAATGTACCACTTGGCTGCGAGACCAATGAGTGTACGCTGGAAAAGACGTAAGCGGATGGAATCATCTGAGATGGAATTTGAGGCACACCAGAGGTGGTAAGTCATCACGTGATTAGACGGATCCTCTCCAGACTTACCTTCGAACTTGGGTATATCGCTGGGCAACTTATTTGGCATTGGCGGCCAGAACTGAAGATATTGAATTGGATCGTTCGTTAGGCGCGTCAAGTCGGGTAAATCTAAAGTCGCAATAAACGGTAACTGCCGGTTAGGATCTCTAAAACTCTGAGTCACAATACCAGCCCCAGGAGGAGGATATCCAGGATAACTAGGAACAGGAGTCGCATTTGGGATATTATATCCTCCTGGAAAACCAGGATTAACCGGACCGTACTGGGGTTGCTGAGGTTGTTGATAAGTGTACCCAGGATACGGTTGATACTGGTAAACCGGTTGTTGGGCAGCTTGCCCAGGTTGATACTGTCCCTGGTACGGAGGTTGAACAAATTGAGGTTGAGTAGTAACAACCGTACTTGTACCAGGTTGGCCTGCAGGCATCTGGACTGTGGTTTGAACCGTAGGTCCAGACAACGGTACAGATGTCTGAGGAGTGGTTACAGGGACAGTAGAAACCGGAGCTGCCGATACTCCAGAAGTAAGCATGGTAGATGAAGCGGTAGTTGCTGCAGCCGTGTGAGGTGGAGTACCAGGTGCAATTGGCGGCTGAGTAACTACGGAAGTTACAGGGGTCTGAACACTTGACTGGACAGGTTGCGGTTGCTGGGGTGGACCAGGAACTGCAGGTTGTCCTGCTTGAGGTACCGACTGTATACTTGGTTGCGACATCTGTTGACCCTGTGACGGATCCCATGTTAACATTCCAGGGTATTGACTCGTAACAGGTTGAGGATACTGAGATCCATAGCCGTATTGAGGATAGGGTTGATAACTGTAAGGTGCAGTCCCATATGATTGCCCTTGAGGTGGTTGATAACCTTGACCAGGGTATTGACCTGTAGGTTGATAACCTTGAGGTAAATACGAGTACTGGGGTTGACCTTGACCTTGGGGTTGGTATCCTTGAGGTTGATACCCTTGGGGTTGATACCCTTGGGGTTGCCATCCTTGAGGTTGCCATCCTTGAGGTTGATATTGATACTGAGGTTGACTTTGGGGTACATATTGAGGCTGGGGTTGATACCCTTGGGTTTATACCCTTGAGGTTGCCCCCCAGTCACGAATGAAGTACCTTGAGGTTGCCCCCCAGGCATTAACGAAGGTTGCCCCCCAGGCGGTAATTGGCCACCTTGAGGTTGGTTAATGGGAGTTGAACCTGACATCATATAAATGTCACCTATACTCAATGGTACATTACCACTGTTTCCAACTAATAACCCATGATCAATGGGTTGAGGAGATGCTCCCGCAAAGGTACCAGAAAGTGATTGATACCCAGTAGGAACAGAAGGACCGCCATGTAAAAATGATTCGGGACTTTGCGAAAACACAGATGACTGACCAGACATATTTACAGGAGAATGAATTCCTCTAGGTGGAAAAGGAGTACGAGGTGTAGAAAAACCTACTGAGTTGTCTAAAAAATTGGTTAATGCAAGGTACCAAGATTCACTCCTAGGAGGACTGTAAAAGATGGATTCACGCTCCCTTAGATCAAGGGTAATTAGATCTTCAGAATCAGAAACGCCTGTTTCTTCCTCTGGAACAAGTTCTTCTATAGAAATTAATCCAACAGGAAGATTTTCGGTGATAATTCTTTCTATTCTTGGTGAATCAGGAACACTAGGAGTTGGAGTAACAGGTTCGGAAATTTCAGGTTCTTCGCCTGTTTCACTGGCAGATGAAAAACTACCAGCAAGCTCGGAAACTGTAACAGCTTCGGGATTGTAACCTGTTTCTAAACTTTGGTAATCTGGATGGACTACCAAGGAAGATTCTCCTTCTTCAGGTGAACCTACTCTACTGTCACTAGGAGGAGTTACAAGGACCTTTAACCCTTCTAGATTACCTGGGTCGTCTCGAGGAGGGGATCCCCTAAGTCTACGGGATCTTCTCAACAATTCGGCCACAGAAACAACTTCAGGAGACTGGCCCGCAATTCGACGGGACCTTCTCGGTAATTCCGCCACAATTAAAGATTTTTAACTACAACACACGAAAACAAAGTAAAAATTTCAAATCAAACCACCTAAAGTCTTCTAAAGAAGCAAACAAATTTGAAGCACACGCCTAAATAATCTAGAGCGTCAAACCACACACAAACAGTAGTCTTCCGGACCAAAAGCGCTAGTTGGTGATTAGGCCCAACCTCGCAGGATTCAGTACAGAAATGGCGGGTGGAACAGTTACCCCGGCAACCTGCTTAATGAATAGACCGGCACAAGTTCCTCCACTTTAACCGTCTCGAAGTGAAGTGAACCCCCCGGAAAATCCAAGTGAGTATAACCGACGTCTGCTCCAGGTACAGTGGGACCTTCCCTCCACCGTCACCTTGGTAGAACCCTAAAGATTATGGTCACTAAAGTTACCAATCACAACAATTACACCTGGGGGAACAGTCTAAACTCCGACAGCACGCAAGGGCAGAGTAACAAGCTCCAATCCCCTTACCGGCTCCTTGACAACAATCCAAGGTTTACCGATAAGTGACCCCTGGCTCCTCGACAATGGTTAATCCGAGGTTTACTGTTTGTAATATGTACTGTCTGGCGTCGTTCCCAACGAGGGAGGAATGATCCCCTCACTGGTTCGGACACGAGCTCGTGCTTCTCCTTTAAGAGGAGCTTTCCCAGAGTATAACTGAAACAATTGGATTTAATCTACTCAAGATAAACTATCTGTTTGGTTTTGTAGTCTTGGAGAGTTAAGTACTCACCTACTCCAAGACCCTAGCCTAAGCTATGTTGGTGTTTCAGAGCCCTAGAAAAATAAAGATTACTAGATTGATTTTAATTTAAGCGTTACTTTTAAGGTTGTTTCTTAAGTCAAAAGGTGATGGAAGTGAAACCAGTGGTGTGTTGACTCGACTCGAAACCACTACAAAATGCACCTAGAATGATTTATCCACTACTTTACTTTTTCGATGAATTGCTTAACTAAAAAGTTGAGAGAATGCAATCTTTATAAAAGCAACTTCTTAATTGAAGACAATCAAAGAAACAATTCGTTTTTCTTTTCCAAGCATAAAAACATAACCTCTCTTTACATGCACGAAAAAACTCTTTTCTTCTTTCAAAAACAAAAAGCTACTTGAAACAAGACTTTTAAAGAAGATGTTTTTGTATTTTTCTTTTAATAAAGCAAATAAATCTAATATAACCAAAAATCAATCTTAACAACTATTAAAATCTATGAAAATCCACTCATAAGCAAACTAAAAGCAAATTTATTCTAAGCAAGTTTAACGAGGCCAAAACTAACAATGATTATTCTAAGGTGTTTTACTTGATCACAATCAAATCAAGGACTAGCTTATTGCAGAACCAAAAACTAGCCAAAACAAAACTCTAATCTTTTTGTTCTTTTTGTAAAATGGAAATCAATACTTTATAAACAAGCAATTCGAAATTTGACCCAAAACAACTTAAATGGCAAGCTGCTCACACAAGGAGACTTTACGACAGGCCCGACTTCTAAGAAGGTTGACTAACCAGAGAGATCTAAGGCTGGACAACTTTCTACTATCAAAGTCACTACAAAACCTATCCAAAAATCAAACCCTAGGTCTAAACTTCGTTGAAAACCACTAAAACACTCAAAGCTCACAAAACAAGTTCAGGTGAAAATTCTTGACAGGGTACTAAAGGATCTGGGCAGAAAATACTAAGGAAAATCAAAATCTAAAAGCAATTTAAAGCAAAAATGGAATTTTCTTAAATTTTACAGGAAGACGCAGGCCACCCGTTATCACAGGTGCGGGCCCGCTCTGTGCAAACGGCAACAGCGCGTCCAAAGACGCACTGTGCAGTACTCAGAGGGTGCGTCCTTCTGGAAAAATGAAGAAAAACCAAATCTAACTAAATCTAAAGCTAAGCCACCCAAATACTAATTCTCACAGTCAAAAACCAGAAAATAAAAATGATTTTCTCAAAGCAAAGTTCACATAAAGGAAAAGACTCTCTCATTAATGGAGTCCCCAGCGGAGTCGCCAATTTGTCACACGGAATTGGTCAAGGGTGCGGACACAGCTGACCTTCCTAGAAGTCTAAGACATTCTAATGACAAACAAGACAAAATGGAGTGATCTTTCTCTAAATACACCTTTTACAACATGAAAACTACAAGTGTTTAGGCTTACCTTATTCCAAAACGCTGTTGTTGAAGTCCGTTCTTGACGATCCGGATGAGCTCCTCCTTCAAGTCAATTCCTGCAACCACAAACAATCAAACAATTACCAAGCACTTGCATTTCATATAATAAAACATATATTCAACATGCAGACCAAGGAACACATGAAATAACTCATTAACACAAGCTATTGAGAAAAATAAACCAGTTTGTATTAATAACGAAACAAAGAAACTCTTACAACCTGGCCTTGGTGTTGTGCAAGTTCCTCCCAGGGTCCATCAAGGGTTTTCCTCTACTTTGACAAAGCTCACCCTCTTCCAAGTAGAATCAAGTAAAGACAATCTCTCCTTACAAAGGCTCTAATGGAAGACCTAAATCCTGCAGCATTTACCCAAAGAAAATGTATAGCTCCAACCTCCTCTCCCTCTGGCTCAATGTCTTTATTTATAGTGCTGTAAAGAGGTTATTCAGGTCCACTATCAATGGGATCATCCCCCTCTTTGGGTGGGATAGCTCCCTTATTGATGGGATAAGTTCCCCCTTAATAGAGATACATGAACCAACTGGAGGCGCATCCATTTCATCAAACCGACCTCTAGAATGTTCTAGAAGTAACCACAAGTAACTTTTTCAAGATAAAACTCGCGCATTTTGCCTTTTACAGAGGGACGCACCTGTCCCTTAACATACAGAGCGTCCATGGATGCAGATTTTGTGAACATGGTCAGCGTCCCCGCAGGTAAGGCTAGAGAGAACCTGCGACCCCAGAGATAAACATAGTTTTTACAAGACTTTCTCTCTTCTTTGAGTTTGAGATGGATAACAGAGGCATGAGACTTGCCTAAGAGGGTAGCATGACTGTTGATTTGAGCCATACTAACTGTAAGTAGTCAAGGTGACATTTTTTAGTGTAACAGGCTTGTAAGACACACCCTCTGTTCTGGCTTTCAATACCTTCGCGAAAGTACATTATCGACCTTCACGCAACTTTAACCTGTGGCTCAGTACTTTGGTGTTGCTATAGCAGCATGCAGTGAAGATTCCTCTATTATCCTAAGTGATTCGCTTATCTTGTCAAATACTTAATGTTATCACTATGTAAATAGATGTTCTTACTTGCGTTCACTTAACCAACTCATTTACATGCATTTGCGCATAATTTAAGCATTATAAGTGAAATTTACACCCAACATAACAAGATGCATAAACAGGAAATAAAGACGCAGAAATCGTAGAATACTTCTCTTTATTGATAATTCCGGATGATTACAGACTCGACCTACCCTGTGCACTCAACTGCAGGGGTCCGCGCACTTAGCTGCAGACTTCTACCCTAGGCCTCTCTGCACTCAGCTGCATAGCCTCTACCTACATTACAACCCAAGACTTAGACTTCATTCTCTAAAGCTATGACTCTCTCCATCGTATTGGCCTTTAACTACTTAGAGCTTAGCTCTTTTTATATAATCCCATAGTCTGCGGACCATGGTTATATCTTTTACAACCAAAATTACATTTCCAATATAAGGGCGGATAACCCTACGACACTTTAACACCTACGCGCTTTGCGACCACAAAATGGGGAGCCTTTACACTTGGATTACAAAATTTGACCAAAATATGGGCTTTTAGCCCCAAAACTACCCTTGGGGGATCCCGCACCAAACAGGCCCCCAACACAAACATCGTGACTTACCCTCGAGCCACTCTGTAGGCGCGGAGATCTTAGCACGAAGACCTCCCAACTATGTTTAGATGACCGCAACCTTGGCAGTGCACTGAGCGGTCATCTGCTGGACTTCTTCCACTCTCTGCTCGATGACTGCCACTGAACTACCACCCTGAATCTTTTGCTGAGTTGCCTACAATTTCGCGAGATTTCCTTCAATGGAAGTTGCAATCGTATATGCCTCGTCTATCCATGGTTATATGCATGCTTTTAGGACCGCTTCTTTATGCCGAGAAAAATCCACCTTTTCCTTAAGCGCCTTTGCCTCCTGCATCCATGCGAGCCTCTATGTAAGGGTGACCGTATGCATAGTCCCTTTAACCTCGTCATATCTTTTTTGTAGCTTGCGTGCCTCTGTCTCTAGGCATTCTACATTTGGGTCCTCCTGTAGGGTGGTCAGGACCCCGAATGACTATTCAAAAAGTCATGTGCAATTTGCTACTATACTATCGACTGCCGCTATTGTTGTTGTAACAGGGGTGGCACATTGTTCCCTGAATTTCGACAGAGTTGAAGGCTAAGCCCACAACTGCAATTTAGCGATCTGCAGGTTCAACTGCACCTGAATCCTAGTCATCTCTGTCTGAGCATCGCGCACCCCTGTGGCCAACTTGCGGACGCGCCCCTCAACTGGTTCTTCTGCATGAATGTCAAACTCCGAGACTATTCGGCAGGCTTCCTCCACTACCTGCATGATTTTCTTATTCTGTTCCACTGCCCTGTTGCACTGTAGGCCCAACTACTCAATATTGATGCACTACTCACTCATCACCTGCAGAGAGCGACTCTCCCGAGCCCTAAGTTCTGTGTTGACTCGATCCTGCAAGAGGTGGAGCATCTCTCGAGGGAGCATGGTGATATTCAATCCCACCCCTTTTAGGCTACTGACCGTGGGCCTTTTGGCCTCATTTTCTGTAGTAAGTGCCCCATCTGGTAGCACTATCGCGTTGGTCACCCTTGTGTGCAACATCTCCGCGACAGCTGAAGTGTTGATCGTGAAGCTGGTGGACACTGTGCCAGCCTATGGAGTGTGAGCCTGCAACTCCTGCAACTCTGCCTAGAGAGCCCCTAATACTAATTGCTACTGCTCTTTGAACTATTGGAGGGCCTCCATGGTGACATCCCTCACCATTTCTCCAATACCTTGCAAACCCCCCTCAGTGAGGGTGATTGGGTCGAAGGATGTCTTTGAAGCCTTGGTTTTCTTCAGTGAAACTACCTTCTCTTCTGGTTGTTGACGCTTGAGTTTGGTGGACGTCGTCTGTAGGTCTGTGCCACCTTGTTTTGTCGGCTCCCCTATTTCTGCCTTAGCCCCGGGTGAAAGTGACTTTTGTCCCTCACACTCTTCTCCTCCTGTCTCCTATTTTTCTTCCAATTTTGCGGCTCCGGACACTACCTGGGTCTTAGCCTCTGCTTCCTCTTTCCTTTGCTTCTCAGCTAGCAGCGCCATTCTGAACTTTGTTTCTTTCTTCTTACGATGTATGACATACTTGTCCATTTCCACTGTGGAGCCTGTTGCAGCGCACCACTCCGGCAGCCAAGACTTGAGTACTACAAAGATAACATCATTTGTCACCAAATAAGGTAAGCTATGCCATGTCTTCGTGAGGTCCTTTCGCGCCCTGATAAAGACATGGGGGAAATTCACTTTGAACTCTGCAAAGCTCTGCAACTAGCATATATTGGGCTGACAACTGCAGCTTGCGATTGATCCCCATCTGGATACTCATCTCCATCAAGATCCAAAATATCTTGCTTTCTTGTACGCATCCTTGGTCACCCACAGCGAAGAATACTTCCCTACCTCTAGAAGGTCCGGTGTGACCAAAGGGAATTTTTTGTCTTCTGGTAGCTCCCATGCCACTAGTACAATTAAGAGCAAGAGCCACGCGTAGTGGAATGTCTTGCTCTACTCCTGTGCCTCGCGACAGTTCGTAAGGAACTCATCGCATAGATAATTTTCCCAGTTGAACTGGACTCCCTCAGCACATTAGGCTGCTAATGCAATCACAGGCATGGGCACCTCATTGGTATGGCACTTCCGCATCACCTTCCCTACTAATATTTTCGCTGCCACCTTGACTGTAGGGTTGTTAATGTTGGAGATGGCATATCCCCGCTTCTTCTTTTCAAACTTGAATTTCTCCTTCATAGCTTCTGTGAGGGCCAACTCACCACCTTTTCCTTCTGATATATTGGCTGGATCCTCCCATGAGTAAGGTAGCCGTGTGATCTGATGGATCAAGTGGTCTGTGATGGGAATGGGCTCCTCTAGCCACAAACACCCATCATGCACCAAGCAGAGCATCTTCTTGATGATGAAGAGGGTCTCTGGGGCATAGTGGTAATGCAATACCCAGAGCAGGTTGAGCAGCCTGACTTTCTATACACCCTTGAGCCATTTCTGCGACTCTAATTTGATTGTTCTAGCAGTCGTGCAATTTGTCGGCGGATTAGCTGCTCAGTTGCTAAATGCAGAAGTTTCTTGTGATCTACAAGGTCCTAATATTCTAAATTTTCTACAGGAACCCACCCTAAGTGCAGCCCTAAAAAACAATGTCATTCAGAGCAACGGGTTTTGCAGGGAGCTCTTGCTCTCGTCTATGTCCTTTGGCACCTTAGCTTTGCCCTTGCATGAAGGAACATATTCGGGTAACCTGGTAATAGGGTTTGCACCCTGGGTTTCAACTTTCATATCCAAATCCTCCTCATCTTCCAGGATTTCTTCAGATTCTTCCTCGTCTGCCTCCAGAGTAATGGCCTTCCCCTTTTCCTGTAAAGTGAACTTGGTCCTCTGTGGGTTTCTTGTTGAGATGCACACCAATAGAATAGTTTGCTTATCCTTCTTTGGTCTCGGTGTTCTGGGTGATTTAGGGACTTCGATTACCACTTCGGCACTCTCTGGGGCAGCTTCTACTACCTCAATTTCCTACGCGGCTTCCTTGGGTGTCGACATCATTCTATTCAGGAGGTCCTGCGTCTCCTTTGGCAATCTCTTAAACGCTAAACTTTCTCTCAAAGCCTTAAAATTCACACAATCCATACACACTTGATAGCACAACAACTGAATTTTCAAAATGCCAAGTGTTTTTCGCTGGATAGCCACCTGTGATTTATAGGGCCTTTTGAATTCAAATCCGACCGTTCCCCCCACATTCGGCCCATTAATTCTAGATTGGCAGTAGATTTTCAAGAATCTAATCCATAAATTTCGCCTTAAATGTCGGTCGCCCACTCCATTTGGCCACAATCCGACCATCCAATTGTGAACAGTGACTTTAACAGTCACTTTTCGACAGAACTGCGCGCTATTTCCATGAGTAGCATAGCTACCTTCACATTGCCGTGGACCCTGTGACACTTCCCTACTTCACGCAGTCCTGAAATCACGCAGCGCCCAACCCCGGCAGTGTAGTTTATAGTCTCGCGCCTCCTTCAGCTACCTAGAGCGCTAAGACTGTGCTTTTGTCGCATAGTTAGATGGTCATGTCACCTATGTATGGCTTCAATCGAAGGCCATTCATGTTTCCTGGGATCTCCATTCAACTTAACCAACTAGACTGCGCCACCATCAGTAATCTCCTTAATAACATAGGGCCCTAACCAGTGCATTCTGAATTTCCCTAGAAATTTATCAAACTTACTTTCATACAATAGCACCAAGTCATTCACCTTAAAGGTGTGCAGATTAATATGTTGGTCATGCCACACTTTTTCATGCTGCTTTTGGACTTGTTGATGAAATGTAGCTAAGAATCCCTCTTCTTCAAGCTCATCCAACTACGCGAGCCTCTCTTCCAGGGCTCCGCGATCTATCATACCTGTGAGCACTGTTATGCGCAGACTAGGCACGATGTATTCCAAGGGAATTATGGCTTCCACACCATAGACAAGCCTAAAAGGGGTTTGTCCTGTTAGCTTTTTGCATCCTGTTCGATAAGCCCACAATACTATAGGTATGTGTAGGTCCCAATCGCTTCGCTGAGCATTGCAAACCTTGGTCAATGCATTTTCAAGCACTTTTTTGAATTCCTCCACTGTCTCACTAGCCTGTGGGTGATAAGGTGTGCTCTTCTGGTTATATACCTAAAATTCCTCCATTAGTGTGCTTATTGTATCATTCAGGAAGTGTGTACCACGATCACTCATCAAGATCCTTGGACATCCAAATTGCGTCAGTACATGCTCAAGTAGGAACTTCACAACCGTCGCGCCTGTGCAATCCTTCATCGGTTGCACTTCTTCCCAACGAGTCAAATACTCCATCGCAGTGATAATGTACCTTTCCCATGTCTTCCCTTGTGGCCGAATGGGTCCTACAAAATCTATTTCCCAGTTCTCAAAAGGTTTCAACGTCATTTGTGGATTCAAATGCATATCATCCCTCCATGATGGCCTGCCGATTCTTTGACATACATCACACGCCTTGCAATATGCTTTTGAATCCTGATGAAGGGTTGGCCACCACAACTCGATGCATAGAATCTTCTACGTGGTTGCACTCCCTGCATAAAGTCCTCCCGCGATGCCCCCATGAGCGTCTGTGAGGATGATGCTTCATTCAAACTTAGGTACATGTCGTCGCAATATCTCATCAGTCCCCATCTTATATAGATGCCCAACAATGACAGAGAAATCTGTCGCATGCACCACTAATTCCTTCTTTCGCTGGACAGAGTATCATTCTGGTGTCGTTCCTATTGTTAGGAAGTGTATTATATCCTCGAAATGACCATTCGTGACACGCACTGCAAATATTTTCGCGTCAGGCAATCCTTCTTCCAAGTTAGTAGGTTCCTCCCTATTTCGATGCACACCAGATGGTCTGGTCCCAGGTTCGATTTTCCAAGCTTCACAACAACTTCAAAATCATACTCTTGGAACAATAAGATCCATCTGCAAATTCGCCCCCCCAACACATGATTATTGACCAGGTACTTCAGCATGGAGTGGTCCATATACATCTTAAAGTGGCCTCCTAGCAAGTAGTTTTGGTACTTCTGGAGTGCATACACCATAGCTAGCCCCTCTTGTTCAATGGTAGAATAGTTTTTCTCTGCTTTGGATAGTCTGTGGCTTGCGAATGCGATAGGGTGGTCCAAGCCTTCTCCACCATCCTGTGTTAGTACTGCCCCCAGCGCTATACATGACGCATCAACATGTACATGAAGCTTTTTCTTCAAGTTTGGGAATACTAGAATCAGCACAGTAACCATCTTTTCTTTCAATATATCCAAGTTTTTCTTACATTCATCGTTCCAGCAGAAAGTGGCATCCTTCTTCAACAATTTTTCCATCGGTGCGGTGATCTGGGCATAGATTTTGATAAACTTCCTGTAATATCTCGTATGTCCCAAAGTAGCATGCAATGTTTCACACTCCTTGGTGCTTCCAAGTTTAGTATCACCACGATCTTCGCGGGGTCTACCATCAGTCCTTGTCTACAAACCACATGACCCAATAGGTTCCCAAAAGGAACGCAAAATAGACACTTCTTGAGATTGAGCGCGATCTAGTATCTTCGACAAGTATCCAACATCAAACGCAAGCTTGCTACATGGTGCTTGACCAGCCCAAATATAGTCCAGTCATCAAAATATACCTCCAGGAACTTATGAATAAATTCCTTGAATGTTGCAACAACCACGCGCAAAAAGATTGCAGGCGCATTCTTCAATCCAAATGGCATTACAGTATATTGAAATCAACCCCACTCAGCTACGAAGGTTGTCTTGCTCCTATTCTATGGTGCGATTTTGATTTGGTGGTACCCAGAGAACCCATCAGTGAAGGAATATGCTTCCTAGCCTCTTACATTGTCCAACACTTCATCTGTGAACGAAGTCGGGAAAGGATCATGCACAACAAGCATCGTTTAGTTTTATGAGATCCATGCATATCCTTATCTCATCCTTCTGCTTCTTCTCTTGCAACACCATTGGGCTTACCCAATTGGACTCTTCCACAGGCTCAATGATGCCTGCTGCTAGCATTTTGTCTAGCTCTAAGTGGACCTTCTCCTTGTATTTTGGATTTAGGCGATAAGGCCTCTACTTAACTGGCTTCGCATTAGGTTTTAACGTGATCTTCATCACTCCTAGATCTCTGATTATTCCTTTCAAATCTGTATATATGGTAGGGAATAAGTCCTGATATAAGTGGAGTAATTCAGCGACCTTATCCACCGTCGCTTTGTCTCAGTAGTCTCCAATCCTCGAGAATTTGGGTTCTGCCTCTGTACCAATGTTCACTTGTTTTGTTTTCATCGGCGCGGTTATATCAAGGTTCTCAATCTATGGCCCTTGAACCTCGTAGTGGCCTTCTGTTTCTGGAATGTTAATCTTGTGTGGATCCTTGTCCTCCTCTTCAGCAGTTATATCATAACATTTCAGTGTGCGACTATTACACAACATTTTGTCACTGTCCTTGTAATCCCCGTTCCTTGATCCTGGAGGACCTCTACAGTGAACCCCACATGCTTTGTCATCATGGAGAAACTCCCATTATGTCCCTCTTCATGAGCAGATCATTTCCCTTTTGCACCATTTTCCCTAAAACTTCTGTTTTTCCCAATTTACAAGACCAGCGCTAATGGCATTTGTCTCCCCCGCATCGATGTGCAGAGATTAGCACTATTCCCCATGTCAATCGGTGCGACTGAGATGTGTTCCAGTCACACCGATCTAATTATGGAAAGTTTTTTAAATTAGAGTTGAAGCTTCCATCTCTAGAAGCTTTGTAACGGAAGTCTAGTAAATGGTTTGGCCGGATGGGGTCGAGGATGACAATTTGGGTTCCTTTCCCCTATAATGATGGAACTGCCTCAAGAGATAAGTCCTTATCCCATGAGAAGAGGATCCATCTCCCATCCATATTTCCTATATAAACCTCCCTTCTTCCCAAGCACAAACTAGTTGCAGTGACATAGTTAGAGTGTTGGCTGAGTGTGAGTATACTATTTTGATTTGACAAGCAAGCTATTACTAGTTGTAGCCATCTAGTTGTGTGAGGGAGAAGTGTGTTTGGTTTGGAGTGAAGCGTAAAGGGAAGAGTCTTTAAACTATTGTTGTTTGAAGCCATCATGAAGTGCTAGCAGAAGTGTGTGGGAACCTAGTCTTGTTAGAGGGAGACTAAGACGTCAAGATGAATGGTTGTAATCTCTCTTTGATATTAATATATGCAACTATTAATTGATTTCCTACATGTTGTGTAATATTATACATTCATGTCTTGATGCTTCTTGACGCATTAAGTAGTTTGGATTGCAATTTGTTTATTATTATGTTTCTGTGATATTGTTGTTTACTTGTTTCAGGAGCTTGAAGAAGGAAGCGAGAGATTTTTGGAGCGAGCAAGCAAGGACATCATCAAGAAATATAAGTGACCAAGAGGTAGGCCCTCTTAATTGATCCTAACCTAAGGAAATCTTCCATGGAATGTAACTGTTGTGGCTAGACCCATTATCGGGCTAGAGGAATTCGTTCGTATCCGCACTTATAATTTTACTTCACCACAAATTGGTAACTCCGCTGGGGAGATCCCATGTTTTTGTTTTTTTTGGATTTCATGATTTCGTGACAAATTTGCTACTTTCGCATTTTTCCTTTTGTTCTGTTTCTTTTCTCCTGCTTACTGGCTTAGGTCTAAAAATCACAGTAGCAAATCTGGTCCCTATTTTGATTTTTATTTTTTTTCTTAGTTTCCTTGGACAACAAGTTTAATCGACTGACAATCGCACCAATCAGCGTGAATTTCAGAGGAATAGTCGCGTCGACCCACCTCTAGTGCTTGTTGTCAGTTAGGCAGTCGCGCTAATTCCTGTAAGTGAAGATTAGGGCTAGACCCTAATCTTGGCCAGTGTGTTCTGCTCTTGTGTTTTTGACCGTGTGAGCTTTTTGACTATATTTCTCCCTTGTTAGAAAGCTACTTTTCATTTGGTTTTTCTTTCTTGTAGACTTGTCATCTTGTTGTTTGATTGATTGAATCATTGAGTGGCCAACGACACTAGGACATCTAGCTAGTCGTCCATTCAGCAGCTTGTGGACTCATCTAGTCTAGTTGTGGGTGTGTTTTCTCTTTGCATTTGTTTTTGGTCCGTTGTATGACTTTAACCTCTTTTTGCACAAGTTTAAAAAAAAATTGTTTACTAGTTTGAACATCTTTTTCCAACATAGATTACATTGTCGGTCTTGTGTTTGGAAAATTCAGTGCTTAGTCGATCTAAATGAACTTCTCTTTTCATGTTTTCATCTACTTGAAGAGCCCATAGCCTCGAAAATTTTCTCATTGAAAGATTGTATGTGAAAGTTTGTTTCGTTGTTTTATGAAAAAATATGAAATTCTAGCCTGTTTCTTCATTATGATTTGCATCTCTTAGAAACCAGAATTGCATCAGCATTTGAAAAGGAAGAGAAAATTTTTCATTTCGAGAGGACTAATAGATAAGTGCTTGTCAGGAAATTAGGAATTGGAATTCATTTTTCATTAGTTTATTTTTTTTCAAAAAGTAAACTACTCGAAAATCGTTTCGTTTTCAGTTGCTTGATTGTTTGTATTTGATTGAGTAGTTTCTACCCTCTCTAGTGTAAGCATTTCATCGACTTGAAAGGGTCTTGTCCCATTTAGTTTCATTTTAGGTTTTTCGAGTAGCATCGCTAAGACCTGAAAACTGAAACTTAACTCAAGATCAACTCTAAAATGAATTCAATTTACCTAAGGTTCATTTGACATTAATGATCACATCTAGAGGTCTAAGCTAGAGACGTGTTTCGGCATCTATAAACCTAGAAGTTGTCGTTAGCTTCGGCATTAGATAGTGCTAGCACAAATTTGTGCTCCCTATACCATCGTGTATATAACAGGAGACCGCACTAGGCTGCAATCCTTTTATTCTTAGGAAGCCGAGTCAACCGCCTTGTGAATGTGATACACTGAACACAACATTCAGGGAGATTGCCTGCTCCTACTTCTTGGTTCGTGAGGAGGTATTCTACAGTTCACGGTTGCTTGGTAATCCTGTTTACCTAGATCATCCAGAGTAGTCATTTGATCTTTTTGACTCATTAAACTTAAAAGATAATCCGAGCGCTTGTCCTTTCGAGCTCATTTCCAATCGAAAGTGATAGAGTCATCTTTGTTTCTTTCTCGACTCTTTAAAAATGAAAGAACATCAGTCTTTCATGCATCTTAAATAATTGATTGCCCACGATCCAAAAGATCCTATTATATTTTTTTACCAAATCGTGAGTTCCCTTAAAAGGACATTTTAAAGCCTTGAAGTTATTTGTTCTGTCAGCTAAGACAAGGTCATCGTGGCTAAACCATCTGGTTCACCCATTTCCTCTTCCTCTCCTCCATCTGAAAGCTTGTTCAAGGAGCCACTTCCTGAGTTATCAGAGCCATTTGAGGACCAAAATGTTGAACTCGAATTTTTTTTAGTGTTCAACCATTATCATCTCGTCCTCCACCTACTTTCGATTTAGGGTCATCTGCGAGTCTTGACCCAAAATCTTTGCATAATCCCATTCAAACTCTAGAGAACTCACCAACCAATGACTGTTAGCTTGGACTGGTTATCTATCCTTTGAACCCTCTGTTTGATGTTGTTGAGATATCACCACAGTGACCTTACAGTCCATACGATCAACTGGGTGTTCCTTTGGAACTATCCCCTAATACACGTTCAACTGTCCATCGTCGTTTGTTTCCAGACATGGAACGTGAGGGCGATGCTCCAATGACTTCTCTAGATGAGTCTGAAGTCTCAACTCCACACACTATTGAGGGAGAAGAATTGCAGTTGTAGTTCCCTCCCGAGGGTTTCCCTTATTCAGAAGGTATTCCCACCAGCTTGCCACCCGATTATGTGTCTTTAGGGCACTTAGTTTTGAGCACACCGAGTGCCTCATCACTCTACCATAACTTTGTTTGGGCATTAGGTATCAGACCTACGTTAGGTCCATTCGTCACGAACATGACCTCCCAACCAATTGTTACTTTAGTCCCGGTGCAACCCACCATCCCAAACACTCTTGTAACAACAATCCCAGTTACGCGTCAGTCGCAATTGGCGGTTTCAAATATTGTCTCTGCTAGTTCTTCTATCCCATTAGTCAATAGCCAGATTGTGCCACCGCTTGGGGGGGAAGAATCTGAATGTCTCTATGGTGTTAGGTGCCACTAATGTGAGCGGCTCACAAGCTCACATGCTTGGTATAAACCAGCCCTCTTCTGGTATTATTTACAACCCTGTTGACCCTACTGGATCAAGCAATGTCTAGTACCAACAGGTTCAGAATCCTGGTGGTCCATTTGGATCGAACAATGTTCAGTATCAGCAGCCTTATGGGGCTCATGTCCAATACCAAAATACTTATGTTCCATATGGTTCTAAAGGATTAGTTAATCAACCTTACACCATCCCGTCTGGGAAGTACATCCAGACTGGCTATGGCCAGATTCAGTTCAGTAATTTCCTGGGCACTGTTCAAGTACTCTTGCAACAACAAGGATAGCTTTTGCAACAACCAAGGAAACCTTTGTTGTAGCAAGGGATTTCCACGCAACAACAAGGGAAGATTATCCCACAGCAAGGTCCCCTGCAGTAACCACAAGGTTAGTCCTTCCAACAATTGCAGCAAACCACGCAGCAGCAGATGCAATATGCTCTGCATACCTCTCAACCCATACCCTCGCAGGGCCAACCTCTGCAAACCCAGGGACAAATTTTGCAGCCGCAAGGCTAGCAAAACCAACCTGGGCAACAATAACCCTTGTATACCTATCAACAAGGGCAACCCTTGTAGGGACAGTTTCAAGGTCAAATCCTACAGCAGCAGGTGCAAAATCCTCTTGTCCAAGGCCAACAGGTTCTTAATCCTGTCAGCCAAGGGCACCAGGTGCAAAACCCCTATGTCCAAGGGAAATAAGCATATCAACCTTATGCCCAAGGACTGCAGGTCCAGAACCCTCTTGCTTAGGGACAACAGGCCCAACATCCCTATGTTCCAATACAACAGGTCCCATACCCACATGTCCAAGTTCAATATGCTCAGCAGCCTTTTAACCCATACGTTGCCTATCAGCAACTTGTGCATGGATAGTTTCAAGGTATTCCTAGTCCGAATCCTCCCTTTGGTCAAGGTAACCCACAATGGGGGCAACCTCAAATACCATATGGCCAAAATCCCCCACTGTGGGGTCAAAATCCTTATCAACAGGTATGGGCTCCTCCTTATGGGCCCGCTTATCGACCTCCCATGCCTTTTAACACTCAATTACCCTTTTTGGCTACACATGAGTTTTTGGATGTATCACGTCCCACGAATGATCCGATTCTTCATTCATCGTACTGGCCTCTGGTGCCGTTCAAGATACCAAGTGATTGCCCCAAGTTCGATCGGAAGGCTAAGGAGGATCCTCAGGCCGATATGATGACATCTCACCTCTAGTGCTCGTCGAATTCATATATGGATGATTCCATTCATCTTCGTCTTTTCCAATGAACCCTTACAGGTGTCACAGCAAAATGGTACATCGAGCTACCTCGAAGTACTTTTCATGACTTCAATTTGTTAGCCATGGCCTTCTTCATGCATTTTCAACTTCCAGTTCGTTATGAAACGGGCACCTATCTACTCACATCGCTTAAGCAAGACATTGTGACGCACATCTCTGATCATATCCATGAATGGAGGCATAGACGTCGACTGATCAAGTTCGAAACAGTTGATCAGTTGCTCACCAAATGATTTACCAAATCGTTCGTGGCCCCAATTTCTCACGATATTGCCATGGGTGGATGAATCACTGAAGAGCAAGCCATCGCTGGTGCCCAGTACTTGGACTTAGTCTACTCTCAGTCTGGCACCTTAAACGAATTGTTACCCAATGCTCCACCACCATCATGTGATCCCACGGCATCAAAGTCACACGTTGTCCCTCTTGTTGATGGAGTTATTGGTTCAGTATCCTAGGCCCTACCAAAACTTATTCCAAATAGTAGTCAGTCTCGAATACTGCTCCCAATAGTTCATCTCAAAACCCTCCAAGCCCTAGTAAAACCTCATAGGTCCACACTGTCCAGTCTACCGTAGCAGAAAAAGGAAAAAATAAAGGCAAAGGCAAGGCTAAAGACGATTCCCCCAAATAGGGTCCTCCCAAATTGTCTGTCGGCGAATCATCGCAATGGAAACCTAAGTATCCTTGCCTCATTTTTGAGGAGGATCACTATACTAAGGATTGTCCATGATGATCCGAAGTTATTTGATTGCTCAAGGGGACCCCTGTTGTCCTCAAAGAGCCCTTTCCGTCTCAGTAGACTCAAATGGTAGACCAACCCTAATTTGCTTCCTCTGGATCTCAAGTTTTCATGATGAGCACGCCCGTTAATGTGGCTACCCAATCGAAGGATTATCAAACTCCAGCTCCCATAGTAGGGAAAGAAAAAGAAGTTCCTTCTTCTTCTCCTACTCCGAGTTCTGGCTCTCTACAAATTGAGCGCCCTAACCCTGATTCTACTCCACGGCCACCCTCTCGAGGTGTGCTACGGAAATCCTCGTACAATCCCAACGCCCAAGCCGCTCAGCATTACAATATTGTTGAAGATTTGGCTCAGGCACCGTCAGCTATGTCAGCTCTCGAGGTACTCCAAAGCTTCCCATCATAGCAAAAATATTTGTTGTCAGCTATCGAGGGCATTGATCCCACTGATTCTAATTTGATCTGTTTCGATCTAGAGAACCATGTTCCAAGACTCCCTCATCATATTGTCTTTCTTATTCAGGTAATCATTAATGAAAATACCATCCATCGCACTGTCATAGATGAAGGTGCTTCTACCTGCATCATGTTAACTGCATGCTGGAAGGCTCTTGGTTCCCCTGCACTGAACTAGTCTCCGAACACATTGGAAGCTTCTGATGGGCATGATTCGCGACCCTTTGGTGTTTTACCCAACCTTGCCATCACCCTGGAAGGCAAGACACTGCAAATCGAAGTAGAGATTGTTGACGCCAATCTCAATTATAATATTCTACTCGGTGGAAGTTGGACTCATGCCATGCATGCCATGGCCTCCTCTTTATTTCGTGTGATTTGTTTTCCCCATCAAGAGAGGATTGTCACTTTTGATTAGCTATCTTTCTTTGCCTCTTCCTCATCTGATGGCAACGTTCCATATGTCAAGCACTCTGGTGCTCCCTTTGAGAGTGGGGGGGCAGGTCTTTTCAAAGATTCTGCCGTAATGGGGATTTTTCCACTCCCACCTCCTCATGTTGCCTCCGTCAACATGATCTCATTCAAATCTGATCCCTAGGTCATATCTACACCAGATATAGTTGATGCTTGGGGCAACATCATGCCGCTTAGTCCCACCGAAGTCAATTACATGGAAATAGTTTTCGCTGTGAACTCTGCATCATGTGATTCTTATATCTATAAGACCTCTCTCGATATGTATTCTCAATCCCCCTGGCTTGGTACTTTGGAATCATCTGATTCCTTAGCCAAGACCTTTCTCGTTGATAAAGTTATCATAGAAATCATGTCTCTCGAGGAACCACCATGGATCGATACCCATCATCACTCCTCATTCCTACCTCGCCAAGCGGTCATGTCTACCGCTTTCAAAGAGTCCTCTTCTCCCTTGTTCATTGATGTGTCAGTTTATCCTAACATAATCAAGATCTTTCAACTAAGGGCACCTTTATCCCTTCATGGATTCAAGATTTTTCACCCTACCCGAGTTTTCACCGATTGTCCTCTGACTCATAACCCTCCCTTGCCTAGGGGGAATGGGTGCAAAGCCTTATATGAGTTCTACTCTATTATTTGGCTGAGTCCATGCTTCCTCGTTATGGCAACAGTAAAACTCCAGTGCTCATCTGTGTTGATTGATTACCCGGGTCCCAGCATGGACTCTTACCTCAAAAATTACTATGCTTAGGTCATCTTGCATGGTTACTTATGTACATTAGTGTGTGATTCATTTCTGTACAGTGTGGTTTTGTGTGGAAGTTTTCGAACAACTTTCCTGTTTACTATGCTTTTCATGCTTTGCAAATGTTTGTAGTTCCACATGTCTGTTTCACCGATGGTGCTTGCCAAAGTATCCAGAACCTATCATCCACAGCATGGGCTATCTAAAACCCTAACAGTGAGTTGATTGATCTTCAAGGTATCTTCCTGGGTCGTACAACCAACAACATTTCTTAATACAGTGCAGTCATTGAACTGTTATCAGAAGCCATCGCTCTGGGCATCAGAGAATTGGTTGTCAACCTAGATTCATAGCTTGTTGTCCTTCAACTCAATAGGAAATATTCTGTTAGGAACCCTCAAATATTACAAATGTATCTTCGTATCCATCTGTTGGAAAGACATTTTGATTATATCACATATCATCATATTCCTAAATGCATGAATACATTAACAAATGCATTAGCTAATTATGTGTTGGATAGAAATTTACGAAACATGTAAAAGATAAGACAAACCATTTGTACCATAATAGACAGGAAAATATAACATATATACATATGTGAAAATGTTTGATACATCAAAACCCCAAAAAATAATATGTATGTCTCCAATAACATCAGGGGCCCATAAGCCTCGTACATCCATGGCACGCGGGCCTCAAAAAATATGTAAGTACTCGACCTAGGAACTATTTGGCATGGTGGTAATGATATCATGAAACAGCTCACACTACGGAACTCAATAATCGGCGGATCCTATCTAAGACTCCCATTGTGTGCCTCTAGTATCGCTGAAGCATGTCTCCTATCCGAGCATACTTAGGGATACCATGAGTCAACCCCTCGAGGTTCCTCACAATCTCCTCCTCGTTATCGCTCTCTTCTTGATAAGGGGCAACAATGTCAATAGGACGAGGATAGCGCCTGTCTATTGGGGACATCTCGGTTGGCCGCTCTAGTCCAACATATGCATACACAAGAGAAATGTTATAAGCATGCATATACTAAAAACAATTAAAAAACCATCAAAATAAAATTTGGTTTGGTTTTTTACCTTCGTCATCGAAGTCCTCCCCATTTAGAAAAGGCATATCTGGGTCTCCACAGAAATCGGTGCTGCTATATGGCCAATCCTCCATGACAATTTTGTCATCGTAACCATGAAAATAATGCTAGTCGGTAGGACATCTGCTGACCCCCAGTGATCCTGCACATCAAATGACTCCAGCGGGCCATCCGTGGATCACGTGGTGTAGGAGGATCAACCTCAGTCAACTGATCCTGGAACAGTGGCACTCGTTCCAGGAAGAAGGTCACAAGTACTGATCTGAGGCCAAATTGTTTCAGATTTCTCGCCTTTGCATTGGACAACTGGCGCTTGATATTCATCTTCATGGCCTCTGCCCAGTTGAAGATCATGCGAGTTGTGCAATCTATAGCGTAAAGGAAATTTGACTTATTAGTCTCATGTTCTTCCTGGGACCCCACCACTCTATTGATGGCCAATAGAAGCACCTTCAGTGTCAAATCCTATACACTAGAAATCTCAATCTTCCTGCTTTTGGATTTCAGGGCCTCAGGACAATGTGCGGCAAGCAGGGAAGATATGCTTGCCCTGACCAGACGTGATCCATACAAATTCACTAGCTCCCCTCTACAAGACAGCCCAGTGATGAATTAAATTTTTGAAGTTGTCAGCTCTAGCCCCTGGTCCCCAATGAAAAAAATCTCACGATTAATGTCCCAAAGGCTTATCAAATACTGAAGCAATTCAGGCTCGGCCTACATCCCTGGTGTAAGGAAAAATTTGAGGAGCCCTCAAAGCCTCCAGGCAATTCGGATCATTCATTGCTTGGGTGTCCACATCTTCGTGTTCTCTTTCCTTCCAATCCACCATATTTTGTGATTTCTCTCCTACAAAAGCCATTTATTTGAGTCAATCATCAATTTTGGTACATAAAAATCAAATTTTAACGATCAGTTCTTGAGAAAAAATATTTTTTCCCTATCCACAGCACTGACGCACCTGTTTTAGAAACAATCACACCGATCGGCGTGGATTCCTGTGAAAATAACCCTCGGCCGATGCGATCCCATGCTCGGAAATCGTGCTAACCAAGGGAAAAAAAAATTCTCAAAAACCTCCCTAAAAATCCAAAAAAATTGTTAAAATCATAAATTAATAGCATAAAAATGAAGCTCAGGGCTTCAACTATTACCTGGAACTGACGACTCGTTGATTGGCCTCCCAGATCTCCCGCACTTTGCTCTAGAAGAACTAGGGCAAAAGAGGGTAAAAGTCTTCACTGCAAAGGTAAAAAGATCAATGGTAAAAATATATTTAATTTTCCCCTATTTATTCATTTCTTCGTGAAAATATCAGGTTTTGTAAATATTTTTGACCTATTTTGCCTTAAGGACTCGATAATACAATTTGCCTTGTTGTGCAACGACAGGTGATGGACATTCGACGATGGCGATGACTCATATTTTAGCTCTTTTCTTGACTCATTAAACTCATAAGAAAAGATTGCCAAGTATCTTTCCCTTTTTGACTCGTTAAAGATAATAAAAATGGGGGGTCCACTTTCAACTCTTTTTCGACCTTTTAAAAACGAGAAGATGGTCGAACCCTTGTCATTTCGAACTTGTTAACGGATGCGAAATGTCATGCACCCAGTATAAGTTTACCCCTTTCCAGGCTAGGAGGTACTATTTATGAAAAAGGTACTCCTTTACTGAAATGGTCAAGCGGTTCTCTCAAGTATTGTTTTCTACCTTTTCAGGCTCGAGAGACACAAATGTACGAAAAGGGACCATGTGGAGTTTTCTTTGACGTGTCTTTTTCAAACTATCTAAACATGAAAAGTATACTGAGTTACACCTTTGTCAGACTCTTTAAACTATTAAACAACATCGGATTCGTCACCATGACGAACATGAGCTTCTCCTTCCTAGGGCCCATTAATCTTACTAGGTTGGATTTGTTTGAAGGATGAACTTATAGTGCAAGCATATGCTATCCCCTCCAAGCTTGCAGTAAAAAATAATTGGGGTACTCGCCAGAAATGGTGGGGGAAAAATTTGGAAATCTATCGATTCGTGTCAGCAGCTCACTCTTGAACATGACACTGTTTGCTTTGTATCAATTTGGGACATCCTCCTTTACATCGTTGACCTTCCTGGGTTTCGGCCATTCATTTTTTCCTTCCATCTGATCACTGCTATGTCACCATGACCACTGATCCTATGGATCCAAAAGCTACCAAACTTCCATTTGTGTCGTCGATATGTTCAATAGTTGTCCTTTTGCAGTTACACTTACCTCTGATTCTCTGTATCATCCAAAATAATTTTTGCATCCTCTCGTCTTGCATCGATGATGTGGGATTCATTATGGCCCTCCTTCGACATGGTCACTTTCTGTCGACACCAGCTCATTATCCGGGAATTTGATCGAGAGATTCCCTTCTAGTACCTTAGAGCTTGCATGCCTTAATGGCAAGTTCTTCGCACTCAACGACAAGTTCACATCATCGTATTTCGATCGAGTGATTTTGCAGATGTTCGACTTCAGTTCCTGTATTCACATTCCGTGAATTGTGTTGATAGTACCTTGAGGGCCATTTTCATTATTGGTGGTTTCTCTTGCACTTGTTAATAGTTCACATCATTGACTGGTAGTCAAGCAATTTTCTAGCATGTTCGACGTCAACACATCTATTCACATACTAGGATCTATACTTTGATCGGGTTGTGTTGGAGCGCAAGACCCTGGACTCAGATTACAAAAAGTCCAAGTTACGAAGTGGTGTGACATGGTTATGATGATATGCATGTCTCTTTCAGATGGTTGGCTATGACCAGATCATGAGTTATCATATGTGATCCTTCTCATTATTGGATGGTTGTGACCATACCTTGGTTTCATTATGATCCTCTTTGACAGATGGTTACACCCATACCTGGATCCATTTACATGATCATTCTCTAGATGGATGCATCCATGCCATGATTCATGTATCATTTGACAGAGATCTCAGTTTATCTATAAGTATATGTACTTTCTTGCAGGTTTTCCAATGGTAGACCGATTCCCCGCATTGATTTATAAAGAATTTCACCCCTCGCTCTGATTTGGCCTTCATGCTTTAGGAGGCATCTATTACACAACTTTTTTTCATTGTCCCTATACTCCCCATTCCTTGATCCTATAGGACCTCTACAGTGAAGCCCGCATGCTTTGTCGTCATGGAAAAACTCCCATTATGTCCCTCTTCATGAGTAGATCATTTCCCTTTTGCACCATTTCCCATAAAACTTCTATTTTGCTCAATTTAAAAGACCAGTGCTAATGGCCTTTGTCTCCCCATGCCGATGTGCAGAGATTAGAACTATTCCCTATGCTGATTAGTGCGACTGAGCTGTGTTCCAGTCATGCCAGTCCTGTTATGGAAAGATTTTTAAATTAGAGTTGAAGCTTCCATCTCTAAAATCTCCGTAACAGAAGTTTGATAAATGATTTGGCTGGATGGGGTCGAGGATGACAGTTTGGTCTCCTTTCCCCTATAATGATGGAACTACCTCAATAGATAAGTCCTTCTCCCATGAGAAGAGGATCCATCTCCCATCCATCTTTCCTATATAAACCTCCCTTCTTCCCAAGCACAAACTAGTTGCAGTGACATAGATAGAGTGTTGGTTGAGTGTGAGTATACTATTTTGATTTGACAAGCAAGCTTTTACTAGTTTTAGCCATATAGTTGTGTGAGGGAGAAGTTTGTTTGGTTTGAAGTGAAGCCTAAAGGAAGAGTCTTTAAACTATTGTTGTTTGAAGCCATCATGAAGTGCTAGCAGAAGTGTGTGGGAACCTGGTCTTGTTAGAGGAAGACTAGGACGTCAAGACGAATGGTTGTAATCTCTCTTTGATATTAATATATGAAACTATCGATTGATTTCCTACATGTTGTGTAATATTATATATTCATGTGTTGATGCTTCTTGACTCATTAAGTAGGTTGGATTGCAATTTGTCTATTATTATGTTTGTGTGCTGTTATTGTTTACTTGTTTCAGGAGCTTGAAGAAGGAAGCGAGAGATTGTTGGAGCGAACAAGCGAGGACATCATCAAGCAGGATAAGAAACCAAGAGATAGGCCCTCTTGATGGATCCTAACCTGAGGAAATATTCCATAGAATCTAACTGTTGTGGCTAGACCCATTATCAGGCTAGAGGAATTCATTCGTGTCCGGACTTATAAATTTACTTCACCACAGCAACTTAGTTGAGTAGCCCATTCAGGCTAAATTAGGTCTAAAGGATCATGTGGTATCCTAAATATGGCTACTTTCACCTCTTGTAGTGCTTCATCAATAATGTCAAACCCATCCTCAAAACTGAATGTCATCATGAATCCTTCACGCAGGATATCACATTCACCTGTCCCATGGTGGAGCTCTGTTTCTATATACCAATTCATTAGGATAATATCCAAGGTATGACAAAATAGGTGCACCTACTCAAGTTAGGGATTTTCCCCATAAACCTGCGTCCATTTGGCCAGATGCGTACATAGATCATTCTTCCCATCGTACTTGTCTGTCAGTCACATCTTAGGCTTTCCAAATCGTGTTCTCATCATCCTCCTACATTCGTGTCAATCATCAAAGCTTCCCTTGTGCGTACCCCACTATCTTGCAGGCGTAGCGCACAGAGCCGAGTCCAAGGCCTAGAAGCATTGCTTTTTTGGCACCTCCCTTTCAAATGCATCCAAAAATATATCTACCTCATTTAGACCATCAGAAATAGGCAGATTCCTTACCTTTGATGGCACACAACGCAGCGACCAGGTCATCATGTTTCAATTCAGCGTAGCTACCTCATGTAACTGATTCTACCAGCGTTTTATTTCTTCATCGAAGTCTGAAGTGCAGAAACTCTCACGATCCCACGTAATCCATCCATCCATGGTGGGATTCACCCAATCTTGGGCTCACACTATTATCTTATAGATGCAGTCCAGATCATCATCACTCTCATAATCGTGGACTCATTCCATATAGTTTGATCCTTCAACAGGATCCAGGGGTATTATTACACGCAGTGATTTCTTCTCAAATATCATCTTTCTCTTCTTCAGATTGATTACCCCATTCATATCAATAGCCCAGTTGATTCCCAGGAGCACAGGGTAGGGATTTCTATCATCCACTATCTCCATTACTTCAAAATCTGCCAGCGCGCTCGCTCCCTCAATATCCACGGTCACCCCCTGCAGCCACCCCATGGGTATGATTTTCTATTGATTTGTTGTCCTTAACTGAATCAGAGATCATTGCAGCACAAGTCTCCCCATTCGCTCCCAAGCTACTTTGCTAGGACATTTTCATCTGACCCCAGGTCCAAAATGACCTGATCCATTTCATACTCTCCTATTTGTGCGCTCAGATTCATCTCCCATCCCGTCCTTGTTTTATGCTTGCCAAACTTTCATACCACGTACGACTCACCTGGCATGGTTCCAGTGCCTCTATTGATGAGTTCTTGTAGCCCTTTCACAACCTTACTATCACGCAATAACTTCATATAGGTTTCCAGGAAAGTTGTGAGCATATAGGGGTCCATCTCCACCTTAAGCTTATCCTTTCTTCCTGAAGTGGAGGCCTCAGTGAAGCTCTTATTAGTTTCCATTAAGGATTCCCGAGCATGCTCCAAATCAAACTTAGCCTCTTTCGTCAGGGCCTTGCGAACCCATGTACTATCTTTCGACTATTTTCCCTTGTCATCTTCCATCGTGATTCCACTCAGGAGCACTATATTTATGTTCAGATCTTCCTCGTGCAGCTCAAACCTCATCATCTGCAAGTTCTGAGTCAGGGGCGGTGGTAGCGCCCCTTTGTTATGTATCCTAGCTATCAGCATAGGAAAATATTTTCTTTCATGATCAAAGAGCGTGCAATACTTGCATGACGAACATGTTGGATTAGTGCAATCGCAGGCATAATGTCCTGGTCCTCCACAATTGTAGCAAATAAATTGTCCTCAACCTATACCAGGTCCTCCTCCACCTCGGCCTCGTCCATGCCCCTAAAATCCTATCCCTGCCATCCTTGCATTCTAGTCAAGGAGCCAGGTTTCAGCCTGAACCCAGTAGGCAGGAGTTCTATCCATCATCAATTCATAGCTCCTGTAAGTACGCTCATCATGTCCTACCAACCTACAAAGGTTACAAAACAACTGTTGCGATGCTTATGCATACTTCTGTAGCAAGTGATAGTTATTTGTGGCATGTTTTCCGGCTACCTAACAAATAGCGCACCATAGAGAAGGTGCCATGCTAGGTCCTGCTTGAGCTTCCGGCCATAAAGACATTGGTCCTCCTCCTACAATGTAGTTTGCAAAGACCGAGCAATGGTCTTTGTCACGACCCTGACTCTTGCATATCAAGCACCATACCTCGTTGCATATCTCTGGCCGAACCGTCCTGTGTTGCTTCAAGCTTTGCATCTCAAGGCACAAATTCTTCAATTGTGCATGGTTCTGCTAGACTCCTATATTATGATCCTACATAAAAGTTTCATGTAGTCTCATGGAAATCTCCAAGGCCTCTCCCTGATTTGTTATCTTCTGTTGCAATAGTGCACTCCTTAAGTGTGGTAGTAGCGAAGCCACAAACCATTCGCGATGTTGTCCATTTGTCAAGTTCATGTTGGCTTCACGGATCATACATTTCAGCCTCTAATATAGTTCCCAAGGCATCTCACCTGGTCGCATCGTGATCTCTTTGAATCCCACAATTGACTGCACCTCAGATTTAGGCCTACTAAATTCTCTATTTAGTGTTGCCTGAATGTCTGCTACTCCAGCATTTGGGTTATCATTAGAATACTTAATATACCAGGTTAGCGCGCAATCCTGCAGAGCACTAATCAGTGTCGCTTTCTTTATATGATCATCTATAACACCTTGAGCTTCCCATACAACCATCACAACGAACTAGAATTGGTCCGGGTCCTCATTTCCCAAGCCTATGAACAAAGGTAACTTCACTTTATTTTCCATATTGAACCGCAATGGAGGTTGGGGTGGTATGGGTGAAGTTGGAGGCGGTGGTGGTGAAGTCGGAGGTGGTGTGGGCAGAGGTGGTATTCGCGGGAATCCTTGTCTTATTAATTGAATCGCGCTTCACAGAGAAACCTACACTATCACTTCTTCGTTCCTTCGTGGAGGTGAAATTAAGAGGCTATAATTCCGAACGATTACAAACTTGACCCACCCTATGCACTCAGCTGCAGGGGTCCCCGCACTCAGCTGCGGACTTCTACTCTAGGCCTTTGCACACTCAGTTGCAGAGCCTCTACCTACGCTACGACCTAAGACTTAGACTTCTTGCTCTAAAGCTATGACACTCTTCTTCGTATTGTCCTTTAACTACTTAGAGATTAGCTCTTTTTATACAATCCCATGGTCCGAAGACTATGGGTAGATCTTTTACGGCTGACATTACAATTCCAAAATAAGGGCAGACAACCCTATGACTCTTTAACACCTACGCGCTCCGCTACCACAAAATGCGGAGTCGTTACACTTGGATTACAAGATTTCACCAAAATATGGGATTTTATCCCCAAAACTACCCTTGGGGGATCCTGCACCCAACACTAGCCATGACATCTTTGGAACCCATTCCATGACAAAAACAAACTCGAACAACTTGAAACAGATGTTCACGAAAATTGATTCACCCTCACCATCAAACTTAAATTTGAACAGGTCATGAATAACTTCTGCAAGGATGGTACAATTAAGCTCTTTAGAAAAAAATACTGGGATTAGGATTTGGGAAAGAACCATTTTAAATAAGAGTCTCAAACTAGACTCAACGAGCATAACCTATCATCTAGCCCTCCTTCTAGAGCCATTTTATTGACAGTGCTGGAAATCCGTCCAAGGGGATCTCCCTGATATGAAGTCTCAATTAGACCTCACATTGTTTGGTGTAGGATTCCCATCTGGTATGAAGGCCCATTACCAAATCCTCAAATATCTTCCTTGGATCTCGCTGTCAGCACAGAAGAGTAATGCAATGGTGTCTTTGAACATTAAGGTGAGTGTACCTGGTGAGTGTGTAGTGTAGTTGTGTCTAGGTTAGCTTACTATAAAAGGGGAGAGAAAAGTGAGCCTCTAAGTGAGAGGTAATAATACCACCCAGGAAGACACATACATGAACCAGAAAGGCCTATCCAACATCCAGCAGAATATTCCACAACAGATGTGACAGTCATTACAACCAATGAACAAGGGAAGGTTCATCTAACATCCAACTAAATAGTCCACAACGGATGTGACAGTCATTATAACCGATAAGTAAGGAAAGTTTTGTATAGTATCTTGTGGAATAACCCACAATGATGAGACAATGTTGACAACCATTACAACACATTCCCAACAAGATAAGCACTAAAACAACCAAAATAGTTCAATTATCTTATTACATGTGAAAATAAACATGAAATACAAATTCTCACAGAATAGTCTTACAAACATCCAAAGTCATGCATGGAAACGTGTTGGCCTGAAAAGGCTTCTGTAATCAAGCAAAAGTTCCAAGACACATATTTACATCATACATCACTAGTCCCAGTAGTGGGACATTAGAGCCACTCCTTGCTCCTCAAAGATCTCACTGAAACTCTCTATTTTTTTTGGGAGGAGCCAAGGTGAAAATTCATTTGCTCATACAATGAGGAGGTATATATAGCCAAGGGGTGATTCTTGACCCTTGTGACTCTTTGACTTCCCTCATGACTTTTCAACTTCCTATGACTTTTCAATTGGCATGACTCTTCATATTCATGTGTTTCCATTGGACTTCCTGTTAGGGTCCAACCCTAACCCCTTTATTTATGTAATAAACCCAATAGGGTCAAGTCATAGTCATAGTTAGTTAAAGAGTCAATAAGCCCGTATTAATAATTGTAAGCGATTGACCCACATTTAAGAAAGGGACTATAGTTAGTTGCAAACAGGTCATAATTAATAAATAAAGTGGTTAACCCATGTTATGAAAAGGACCATTAGTCGTTAGGTTGTTGAATGTCATTTAGCAATAAATAGTCGTAGTTAGAAGAAAAGATCATCGAGTCTTATTTTGTAATTGAGCTCTACTCTGTTGGAGGTTTCCCCCTTGAAGAGGCAAGTGAAAATTGCATTTATCTCTGAATACTAAAATACTTGTTGTTTTTCTCATTTTATTCTATGTTCTGGGTTGTATTTCTTCACATATTTGGTATTCTAGAATTTCTCACAAGTCAAGAGCATAAAAAGTGGTATTAGAGCACTTTCTAGGGCTGGTGGTACCTCCATTTTTTGCAGAATTTTTTCTTTTAGGCTAGAGACATGTTTTGGCGTCTTTAAACCACGAGATTTGTCATTGTGTGCATAAACCTACATATTTGGGGAGGCATGCACGCAGGAAATAGAAGAGGTAGTCACACTTGTTGGACTCCTTTGTAACCCCTGTGGGTACCCCTTCAAGTAGTAGCGCATTAGACAGAACCACGCATAGACTGCACTTCCATGTACCCTTTGGGTATATTGGAAGCCCCTTAGGATCACCTGAAACCTCGCCTTAGATAAGTCATCGAACGTCTTGCTACTACAGTACACTAGGAACAACACTTGGGGAGATTACTAGAGCATATGATAGTGTAGTTGAGTAGTACGGCTAAGGGTACAGTTGATCCTCCTTAGTTAGTGCCCTGAAAGATTGGGCGAGTAATATTGTTGGACCCTTATGTATATTGTGATTTATAGCATCTGACACTCCTTTGTGACCATAGTTCCCTCTGCTTTCTGAAGATCACCCATGATCTTATCTTCCAAATCAGATCCAACATTTGGGGTTCTATCATCACAGTACAATTCAGATCTATCAGTTGGGGTTCTGTCATTGCCGCACCAATAAAATCCAATAATTGGGGTTATGCCACGAAAGTGAAACTCACATTCAATAGTCGGGGTGTTTCAGGTAGATCCGACTCTTTACGCAATAAGGCTTGTTGTTGCTATAGTACAGGCCCAATTTTCGTAGGACATTGGGCAAGATCAATTTTTTTGGAATTCAGTAGCTGCAGTATTGATCAGCAAGGAGTAAAACTCCTTTTGGAGTTAAAAAAAAAATTGAGGCCTTCCCGGGATGCTTACAAGAGACTTAGCCCATAAGATTCAGGACGGTGAGCTGATCGCAGTGGTAACCTTCACTTGTCAGCTTCAATTTTCTAGCGGTCCCAAGTTTTTTCGAAGTGACTTCAAGTGACCGAGATCTATGTATGGTAGAAACCAGAGCTCAAGTCATGGCCAATGAGAAGATAGAGCACCTTGAAACAAGTTTGGATGATCTCAAGGAACAATTGGACAAAAATTTTAGCATCAATTGCACACTTCACCAAGAACACGTCAGGGTTTCATCAGGAGGTGCATAGTATTGATGAACACCTTGAAGGAGAATCTAGCCATCATATTCACTTCCATGGAAATCACCACATTCCCACCCTTGGCCACCCAAGTTGGACATGTATAAATTTGATGGCTCTATTCCGACAGTATGGGTAACACAAATGGAACAATGTTTCATTCTGAATGATATCTGCAATGATCAAACTAAACTACGTGTGGCAGCGGTTGAGATTGCAATAAGATGATGGAGCTTAGTGGAAAGGAGGCGCCTTCACTAAGTGGTCCCGCAGGCCAAGTATGGCACAAAGTCTACTTTTGGATCACAGCAGGAATGATCACAGTAAGAATGATCACAGCAGGAGTGATCACAGCAGGAGTGATCAAAGTCTATTTTTAGACTAACTGTCAAAATAGAAAAGTCAAATATTATTGTCTCATAATAATATTTAGACTATAAACTTTATCTTATTCTCTTGGAGCACTTCAGTTTGAGCTATAGATGTGGCACATGCAGCTTTCAGAAGGAAATACACTTTCTTTGTGGGTCAGTTGAGTTGTTGCATGCATGACTTCAGTTAGAACTCAATCAGTTGAGTTTGGTGGAGTTGATGGAGTTGTGTTCAGTTTGACTTGGTTAAACTAGTTTTAATTAGTCTAACTACAAATAGAATAATGATGAGTTGTTAAACTAATTATTAACTCATAATGCAACTAAAGAATACATCAGTTAACTTAGTTGCATGTCAGTGCATGTTCACTTCAACAGGGACAGGTGTTAGAGGATGAGATTGCTATCAGTTGTGACTATAGTTGTGCATGAGGATTTGCACAAGCAATGTATTGAGTATTCTAATGAGTATTGTGTTGATTTGCCTAGTAGAATAGCCTATGCTCACGTGATTTCCAGTGTGAGTGATTCTCAGCAGGTTTATGCAATAGAGGCAAGCAAAGCAGTGGAGCAGATTTGAACTTGTGACTTGTTTGAGTCTGAGCTGATTTGTGTGTAACATGTGGAGATAGTGTTGGATACTTGTGAAAAGTATTGACTATGTAATGTTACATGTTCTCAATCATTAATATACAGATAGTGTGGGGTTTTCAGCTATAAGCTTTCCCCGGGTTACATACTGTGTTAATGTGTGCATGATATTGATGTTTTATTGTTATTGATACTGCTAAACTGATGATCAACGTAGAGGAGCTTATGTATTGTGTATGTATTTTGCAATAGTACATGATTAGGATAATATCCATTGAATATGTGTTTATTATTCAAAATTTCTACATGGTATCAGAGCTGTTGATCATCAGATCTACTCTTTAGGAATTGTTTACATTCTATTTCTTCAGGCAGAGTCTGTAATTGGGCCAGGTAGCCTCTGGATTCATCCTTCCTTTGGAAGGTGAGATATCCGGTGAATGCCCATACATTCAATCTATGTACGAGAAATATTTTGTTCTCACGAATCTTAGATCCGAGGCGGTTGAGTTTGGAGCTGGTGGAATTCGAATTTGCAGCAGTGTTTTCTTGGTGTCAAAGAAGAAATGTCTTTCAATGGATTGTGATTGGAGTATGCTCTTGAGGGCAGATCAAACTATATTGCATGGAAGGACAGGATGGAGGCAGTATTGGATGATAACGGGCTGAAGGAGTTCATAGAGACGGATGTCCCAAAGCCCACTGATGCTACTCAAGTTGATTCTTGGAAAAAGAAGACCGCAAAATGTCGAAGGATTCTATTGGAGGGAGTGAAGGATCACATTGTGTCCAGCCTACATGGAAAGACTTCTCCATATCTGATGTGGAAGGCTTTAACAGATCTATTCCAAAGCAAGAGCGATTAGAGGAAGCTGGTGCTAAAAGATAAACTCAGAAATATCAAATGCGAGAAGGGTGATAGTATGCCGAAGTATCTCACGAAGTTCACTCAGTGTCGAGATGAGTTGGGAAGTGTGGGGGTTATTGTCGACGATGAGGACTTGGTGAGCTTGGCTCTCCTTGGTATTCTGAAGAGTTGGCATTCCTATCAGGACACTGTCAATGGTCGGGAGAAATTGCCAGGATGGGAAAGACTGTGGTCAGATCTTGTGCAGGAGGAGATCAGGCGGAGTACCAGGGACAGATCTTCATCTAAGGGAGATGAAGAAGAAAATTATGCTTTGGTTGCCAAATCAAAGAAGGGGAAGAGCAAGAAATATTCTCAGTCTGGTGTGAAAGGCAAGAAGCAAGACATGTCCAAGGTGAAGTGTTTTCATTGTCACCAGCACAGACATTATGCCATTAATTGTCCGCAAAAGAAGAAGAATAAGCAAGCTACTGGATCTGCAGTAGGAGAGGCTCTAGACTCATAGTTTGAGCTTGATTTTTCATTGATCACATGCTTGGTTTCAAGTGTAATGGGATCAGTGTGGTTCTTGGACAGTGGTGCGTCTTTTCACATGACGGGAGATTGAGATTTGTTTTCTGATCTGGAGGACAAAGATCTTGGAGTGCACATCGAGATGGAAGATCATGGTAGATATAGTGCGACCAGTATCGGTACCATTTCCTTTGAGTTCTCGTAAACCCTTCGTATTGAAGGAAGTCATGCATGTTCCAGGATTGAAGAAGAATCTTATCTCTGTGGCGATGTTAGAAGACAAGGGGTATGATGTTGTTTTCAGTGAGGGAAAGGCTTTCCTGCGCAGCAAGACAACTGGTGAAACCCAGAAGATAGGGGTTCGAGTGAGGAACCTTTATCAATTACATGTAGATGGATGCGCAGCAATGGCATGCAAGGCAGAAGGATTGGTGAGTCAGGATGATAGCGAGTTGTGGCACGGGAGATTGGGTCACCTTCACCATGGAGCCTTGAAGATATTGTAGCAGATCACTACAGGGCTTCCTAAAGGCACTCTTGTGCAGTCAGATCAGTGCAAGGGGTGTACTTTGGGGAAGTTTGTGAAAGCCACCTTTCACGAGAAGGATAGTTGTGCCATGACGATCCTTAAGAGAATTCACACAGACGTGTGTGGACCTTTCTCAGTTGCTTCAACAATAAAGCACAGGTATTATGTGATTTTTGTTGATGATTTCTCTCGTAAGTGCTGGATCTTCTTCATGCAAAAGAAGAACAAGATATATTCAAAGTTCTATGAATTCAAAGCACTGGTCGAGAAGGAGTCTGGGAAGAAGGTGAAGGCTCTTAGGAGAGATAATGGTGGTGAATACATCTCGGATGAGTTCAAGGATTTCTGCAAGGCAGAAGGGATTCGAAGAGAGCTCATAGCTCCCCATAACCCACAACAGAACAGGGTTGCTGAGCGGAAGAACAGAACGATCGTGGGTGTTGCGCGGGCGATGTTGCATGATCAGGGCCTACCCCTTCACTTATGGGCGGAAGCATGCAATACAACAGTTTATGTGCAGAACCGTTGTCCTCATAGGATACTTGGCATCAGTACACCGAGGAGGCTTATTCTGGTAAGAAGCCTGATCTTTCTCATTTGAGGATTTTTGGTGCTAACGTTTACATGCATGTGACGAAGGATGCCAGGAAGAAGTTGGAGCTGATGTTATAGACATTTTTGTGCCTTACAGCATGAAGCATGAAATGTCCATAAACTAAGGGATCCAAAGTCCCTAAACATGTTGTTCCTCCCCCTAGAGGAACAAGGCAAACTAACCACAGCAATTCACAGAAGTTCTCCACCTGAAAACACTCAAAAACAAGCCAATTCTGGATCATGTCAACTGCTCCACTGAGCATCTGTGCTGAATGTCAACTGCTACACTGGCTACCTGCGTTGAATGTCAACTCCAACACTAGCTACCTGTGCTGAGCGAGTTTGGACATGTGGCAGAGTCATTCCTCAAGGTGTCAATGCCCAGGAAGCTTCCAAAATGACACTTACATCAAGGAATTCGACTGGTGATGAGTAAGAGGTTCCAAATCTCCAAGTGGAAGCAAGAACCTCCAAGTGGACTCAAGAACTAAGAGAGGGAGAGGGCACTAGTCAGATCTCAAGCTGACTCATCCTCTCTCCAAATATCTATATATGGATCTCTCCTCCATGGGATCTAGAGGCTGGAATTTAGTAATTGCAAAGAATTGTTGTTAGTTTGTGGCTGGAAACATTGGGTGCTTAATGCTTTGAAGGGAGCTGAAGAAGGAATTCCATTCTGCTGGGAAGGAGATGCTGGATTGGAGCCCTATGGGTTGTATCTCTTCCTGAACCCTGTTACTTATTAATAAAGCTATCTTGATTCTTTCCTATATGCTGGTGTATTTAGTATGATTGCATTAGTGTATTTGATTTGCTTCTAATCCTGAATCATTTATGAATATGTATATTTGCCTTTGTATTGTGTTCTTCTCTTGTCGCAAGTAGCTGTTCTCTTGTCACAGGTAGCTGTTCTCTTGTGATCTCGTGGGATTCAAGTAGTTGTTCTCTTGAGCAAGCGAGGAGACAAGTAGCTGTGGACACACAAAGAGAAGAGGATCTAGATCGAGGGACAACCGGAAGACAACGGTAAGTCTGCCAATCTACCCTCTTTCACATTTCATAAAGGAAGAAATCATGATAGCTGTATTCGTTTGTTGCTAAGGCGCTGTCACACCTTAGGTGGATAGGATCGTCCTGCATAGGCATTTTTCCCCACAACAAATTGGTGACCATACTAGGGAAGAACTTGTTTATTCATTTCATTTGTGTTTCCGTCATTTGTTTACTTCATACACTTGACAGCAACTATTGAACTGCATCTTTCCCGGATGCAAAGTAGAAAGTTGCTGCTTTGATCTAGTTTGCTGGACTTGTCTATGATCTAAACTAGATCCACAAATGATTTGATGATCCTTGTGATAGTCTTTAGTACCCTATCAAAGTATCCCTCTGTTTATACCTTGCTTGTGTTTCTGATTTGGCTTGAAACAGTTGATTTTTGAGCATTTTGTGACCCAGAAACCAAGGGAAACGAGAGTTTCTATTTCAGCGCAAGCACTGTGAAGGCAGTCTGCATTTCAACGCAGGTCCCGAAGGGGCTACCTGCGCTGAATGTCAAACTGACAGTGTTAGACTTGCGCTGAACCATTTTGGCCTTGTGCAGCTGGGGTTCTTTGTCCTCTGTTGCCCTGTTTTGATCTCTATTTTTTGCAGCCTTTAACCAGCATAGGTACTAGTCAGATAAACCTTTTTATTTTCTTAGATTCCGCCTCATTTTTGCACAAAAATATTGTGAATGTTTTTATGTGTTTGTGGTGTCATTTACAGTCTTCCTTTGCATGAGTAAAGTAGTCATCCTGTAGCCTTTGGTTCAGATCTGATTGATAGTGATCTTAGAAGAGAGTTCATTGGTTGTTTTCAGATTGATTATAGATTTACTTTTGCTTATTGGTTTGAATTTGTCTCTTTCAAAGTGTCAAAACAAGTCTTTATTTCGAAAATCACAAAGTGATTGTAATCTCTTCTACCCTTGTTGATTTCGAAGAAAGTGAACTTGTTTGTATTGATCATTTTAAAAGCAAATTCAAAATTGTGCAAAAATCTTTCTTTGTAGGCATTTATACTAAGAAAGTGGAAAACAAACACCTGCATTATGCATTTTGCATTTGACAGTTTTCATGTTGGATTTAGGGAAAGTGCATTAGAGTGTGCTTATTTCTCTTTGAGAAAAGATAGTGTTATTCTTTTCCCTTAGTAGCTAGGATTTTCAAAGTTGAAAAGATAATAAAGCTTGCTTATCATCTTAGACTGCATTTAGGAATTTGTATCATACATCTCGTGGTGAACCTTGAAAGGCAAACTTTAAAAAGGTCAACCTAAAATAAACTGAATGAACCTAACAACGCTTTGTAACATAACGCACAACATAGAGGTCTAGGCTAGAGACGTGTTCCGGCGTCGTTAAGCCTAGTGACTGTCGATCTCGAAGAAGGTGGGTGATTCCTCCTGAGAGACGGTAGCGCTAGTACGGATTGTGCTCCCACGTACCGTCGCGTATATATTGGGAGACCCCTATAGGCATATATCTTTTATCCTTAGGAAGCCGTGTCGGCCGCCCTACTGATCGTAATGCAGTGAACACAACATTCACGAAGATCGACCACCCGTACCGTAAAAAGTATTCTGTGGTTTTGCGAAAAGTTTGGCACACCCTCTGCCTAGAACTCCAGAGAAGTTTCTTTTGGCCTTTTTCAGACTCTATAACAGAAAAAGTCCATCCGAGCATTTGTCACTTCGGGCTCGTTAAAACATCGAAGGAGACTAGAGTCATCTTTAGCTTTTTCTCGACTCTTTAAAAGTGAAAAAGAAAGTTGTGTCTAAAGCGTCTAATAAAATTCATTCAATTCGGAAACACCAATTTCCCTTTTTGTATTTTGGTTGATTGAGTAATCCACAATCGTGGAAGAAATTCAATTGAAACCCCGTCGTTCACGGAGGCTTACGAGTCAACCGTCTTTGTCTCCGGAATCGAAAACAGTACGGACAAAGCGAACTCGTTTAACCGGTTCAAAATCTCCTATCAAAGCTAGAACAAGTGTTCCAACTACATCTGAGATTCTGGTTACTCCAAACATTTCTGGAAACCCTGCCTCTATAGAAGAAGTTCAACAGCCATAGAGGGACAGTAATACTGATCCTAGTCTGGGGGCAAATACTTGCGTTACTGAACCAGTTCCATCTGTAACCGGTCCAGAGAGTTTTGTTCCTCAAACAATTGTCGCTGTCGAAACAACCCCTTCTTCGGCACCAGAAATATTTTACGGACCTGACGGTCTTCCTCTTCCACCTGGTTTGATTGCGATAGAGGAAATCGCAGAGGATCCGCAAGCAAGTACTCCAACCCATTTTGGAGTCGGGGTCACTCTATTTCCTTCATCAGAAGTTAATCCACCACGAGTGGAAGTTCCTGTAGAATCGCTAGGCAATCTATTGGATAGACTTAAAATGTCTGAACAACCGTCAACATCTAGGACTGTGTCAAATGACACAGCGACAACAGAAGTACGTGCCGTCACTCCGACAATGTTTGCCGGCATACCATCTGTCCCGACTAGCTCACAACCGCTAGAAGGAGTCCACCAAGGGACTATTTCGACAGTGTGGTCTGTTCCAGTTTGTTCATCCGGAATAATACCCGGCAACTCTTATGTTGAGACTTGCCAGATTGATCCATTTGGAGGTCAGTTTGGGCAATCCAGTCCCCAAGGACAATCAATCCCCTTGAGTTCCGGATTGCTACCGTATGGGGGGCAGTATGCCTTTTCATTACCCCCTCCGGGAGGGTATCCATACGGGAGTTCACAACAGTATTCAGGTTATACTGGAATTACATCAAGTGGTTGGGTACCTATGATACCTCAACAACCAAGGGTTGTATATTCTATGCAACAGTGTGTACCTATGACGAACATCCCAACCACACCGGCTATTGTAACAGTGTCACAAGTTCAAGCGATGCCTGTTGCATGTCAACCTCAGATTTCTCAGGTTGTAATGCAACAGCCCCTTGACCATGGGTCACAACCACAATCGCCAACTGGTGGGGTGACATAGGTCCAAACGGGTACAATTAACCCACACCTTGGTCCAACGGTTAGCATAGCACAACAGAACATGGCTTCACAACCATGGCTAGTGCAATACCAACAACCACAATTCCAGCAAGTGTACCAAGGTTCTGAGCAGTAGATCTTTGCGAATAGTGGACAACCGTATATTCAAAACGGTCAAAACCAACCGCTTTACAGTGGTCAAGTCCACCAACCATATCAGTCATACCAACATCAATTACATTATGCTGGTATGCAAAGGCCCACTGCTCAAGTGATTCCGTCATACCCTGGTTATGCTTCGCCTAACCTGTATCAACAGTTACCATTCGTGGCAACTTTAGAGACCCGATTTACACCGGTTAACCAACGATCCGATTGCTTACGCCCCTTGGTGGCCAGCGATTCCTCACAAACTTCCATCTGACATTCCTAAATTCAATGGAAATCCAGGTGAAGACCCATCGAATCACGTGATGACTTTTCATCTGTGGTGTTCATCAAACACCCTAAATGATGATTCGATAAGGCTTCGCCTATTCCAGAGGACGTTAACGGGTCCAGCAGCAAAATGGTATATTGAATTACCTAGAGCCTCATTCGACAATTTTAGTTCCCTAGCCACGACTTTCTTAACCCATTTTCAATTACCAATAAGGTATGAAACGGGAACAGAAATATTAACCAACTTCAAGCAGACAACTGCCACTCATATATCTGATCATATACATGAGTGGCGTCGTCATCATAGGATGGTGAAAACATACGTTCCCGATCAGCTGTTAGCTGAATGGTTTATAAAGTCGTTACTTCCTGCTATAACGGAAGATGTGGCGAAGGGAGGAGTCGTAACAGAGGAGCAAGTTATTTCTCATGCACAATATCTAGACTTAGTTTATACTCAGTCTGGCACACTCTACGACAAAATACCAGACGCCCCTAGACCGGAATTTTCAATTCCCCCTCCTCCTAAATCCAATATTGACTCTCATGCCGGTGATGGCGTGATTGGCACGGCAAACACGAAATCGATAAAGGCTTCGTCTAAGAAAGCCCGTAAGAATTCAGATCAAAATGCAAAAGAAGAAATTCTTGCTTCGGAAGTAAATGCCGTATCAGCGGATAAAGGCAAAGAAACCAATCAACCAAGAAGCAAGTAGAAGCAAAACAAAGGGAAGAAGAAGAAACAGGGTGAGTCATCCCCTGGAAAAAATTCTTCAAACCCTCCTGGGAAAGGGAAACCAAATTATCCATGTCAAATATGTGATGAGGAGGATCATTATACAAGGAATTGCCCATTCAAAGCTGAGTTGAAGAGGTTCTTTAAAAGTTCGCAAACCTCAGCTGTGTTAACTGATCCATTTCCCAACCCAGGTCAAAATCTGGTTGATAGTGGAAATGCTTCCCCGTCGCAAGTACTTATGTTGTCGGTTTCAAAACAGCAGAATGATGCTTTGATTTTGACAAGGAACAAAGATTATGGGAATCCACAGCTGTCGAACAACAAAGGTAAAGATCAACCGAGTAGTTCGACAACAACTTCGACAGAAGTTGTACCGCCCATCATTCCTGAATTAACAATAAAACCGCCAAAGGGAGTAGTGCACAAGTCGACATTTAATCCTCGCGCCAGGGCGGCGCAGCATTATAACATAGTGGAAGATTTGGCCCAATCACCATCCGCTATGTCGACTCTTGAAGTATTACAAAATTGCCCATCCCAAAGGCAGGCTTTGTTATCGGCTATTGGTGGAGTCGATCCTAAGGATTCCAATCTTGTATCCTTTGATCACAAAGGATACGATCCTCAGTTACCAGCTCAACTAGCTTTCCTTATTCAAGTGAAAGCCCTCAACAAAACTGTTCACAGAACAATTATTGATGAGGGGGAATCTACATGTATTATGTCGATGAGTTGCTGGAAAACTTTAGGATCTCCAACCTTGTCGCAATCTTCGATGACATTAAAAGCTTTCGACGGAAGAACTTATACCCCGTACGGTATCCTTAATAACTTGAAGGTCGAACTGGGAGGAAAAACAGTAGAAATTGATGTTGAGGTCATCGATGGGAATCTTGACTACAACATCCTACTGGGTAGACCATGGATCTATGCCATGGCAACTGTTGTGTCGACTTATTTTAGGAAGATCGCATTCCCATTTGAAGGAGGGATTACGGTCGTCGACCAACAAAACTTCCTCCCTAATGGTTCACAAGTTACAGGAAGCATCCCCATGATCCATGAAAGCAACCATTCGCTTCAAGATATCGGAGTAGGTCTACTGAAAGACCCCACAATGATGGGAACTTTCGCGCTTCCACCTCCTATATACATAGGAAATATAGCGTTAGTAGCAACCTGCAACATGATATCTTCAAAGAAGGTCGCAAAAGACGATATCGACATGGATCATGCAATGGTTTTTCCCCCAAGCCCTGTAGAAATATTGTAGCAATCAATGTTTCGAGCATGGGAGGCGAACCCAAATCAACGCTCGTCAAGCGTTTGGGTAGATAGGTCTAGAGAATATGGTACCCCATTAGATCCTTGGTCGAAAGTACATGGGACTGACGAAGGAATCTTACAATCAATGTTGATTGAGGGGGCACCATGGAATGATCACCACCATCGTTCCCTTCTTCCAGAATATGAAGAAGATACTCAAAATGACCTTTATCACCCTTCAGTTTTTGAATTCCTATCAAATACTGTAAATATGGTGGATTCCGAGCGAAACTTATCCAATATTGAAGAGACTATAGCCATAAATATCTCGACTAAAACAAATGTTGTAGAGAATATTTATGTCGGCAAAGGTTGTTCCCCTTCAGAACTGGAAATATATAACACTCTTTTTCGCGAATTCAGAGATGTCTTTGCTTGGTCATATGATGAAATGCCAGGCATAGACTCGAGTATCGTTGAACATGAAATTAAAATGTATCCTGATGTCAAACCAGTAAGACAACGGCTTCGGCAGGTGCACCCCAAGAAAGCCGCTGCCATTAAGGCGGAAGTTGAAAAACTCCTCCATGCTGGATTCATCTACCCGGTTCCCCTAACCGATTGGGTATCGAATACTGTCCCTGTTATGAAGAAACAAGGGACAATAAGAGTGTGTGTCGATTATAGGGATGTAAACCAAGCTTGTCCAAAGGACAACTACCCTACACCCTTCATCGACCAGATAATTGATGAATGCGCCGGATGTGAAATCTTTTCATTTATGGATGGATTTTCCGGGTATAATCAAATAAATATCCGCCCATAGGACCAGTCAAAGACTGCATTTATTTGTCTGTGGGGCACATTTGCTTATCGAAAATTACCCTTTGGTTTAAAGAACGCAGGGGCGACGTTTCAGAGGGCAATGAATTATGCCTTCCATGACATCAAGAACATCGTTCAACCTTATCTCAACGACCTTCCGGCTCATTCGCGAAAGCGGACTGATCATCCGCAGCATTTAAGAGCGATATTTCTACGTTGCCGACACTACAAGATAAGACTCAATCTGCACAAATGTGTGTTTTGCGTCAGTTCTGGTCGTTTACTTGGCTTTGTAGTCTCTAAGGATGGGATTCATCTCGACCCTTGCAAGGTTCAGGCAATCATTAATTTGCCTCCACCTTCAAATTTGCTTCAGATTCAGAAACTCCAAGGGAAAGCAAACTTTCTGAGGAGATTCATTCCAAATTACGCAGAACTTGCTAAAGGTTACACTCATCTTTTGAAAAAGGATGTACCTTTTGTCTGGGATCAGGTAGCGCAATCTTCCTTTGATGCTCTGAAAGATTCTCTAGTAAAAGCATCATTAATGTATGCCCCAGACTATCAAAGAGATTTTAACCTGTATTTGGCTGCAACGGATACGACCATTGCGATGGTTTTAGTTCAATAAATCGATGGAATTCAACATCCTATATATTATTTGAGTAAAAACTTAAATGATACAGAAAGTAAATATTCTTACGTTGAAAAACTAGCGCTTGCAGCTGTTCAAGCGATTCAAAGATTTCGACATTATGTCCTCTTTCGGAAAACTACCATTTTGTCAGATTGCAACCTCATGACTTATATACTGTCACGACAGTTGCTGGGGGGAAAATATTCAAAATGGATAGCGATCCTTCAAGAGTTTGATCTGGAATTTGTAAAATCCAAATCAAAGAAAGCTCTAGTTTTCGCAGAATTATTATGCGACCTCCCATCGTCGTCCAACGATGAAACATCCGAAGAATCAATCGTGGACGAGAGTTTGTTTCTGATATCTGCAAGCAATGAATGGTATGGAGATATCATAATTTATCTCCAAACCCAAAAATTCAGGCCTAACACCTCTCACTCTGAATAGAAACGTATACGATACCAAGCCAAAGACTACATGATCGTCGGTGATACGCTTTACCGTCGTGGTATCGATACAGTTCTGAGGAGGTGCCTTACCCATGAGGAGGCCGAAAAAGCCCTGAATGAGTGTCATTCAGGCGCGTGTGGGGGGCATCAATCTGGATATGCAACAGCACAAAAAATCTTACGAGCAGGATACTTCTGGCCAACCATGTTCAAAGATTGCATAATCGCAGTCAGAAGTTGCCATGCTTGTCAAATTTTTGATAGCAAAACCAGAAGACCGCCCGCACCTTTACAGCCAATAGTTTCTGTTGGGCCTTTCGCCAAATGGGGCATCGATTTCATGCAATGTAACCCCACCTCGACCGGGGGGCATGGGTATATTATAGTCGCTGTTGACTATTTTACCAAATGGGCCGAGGCGATGCCTACATTGGATAACACTGGTGAAACAGCTGCCCTTTTCTTTTTCAATCATGTAGTCGCCAGGTTCGGCGTACCACAGGCTATAGTTACAGATCATGGATCGCATTTTCACAATCACATGATGGTCGAATTAGCTGCCAAGCTAGGGTTATCTCACGACAGCTCTACCCCGTATTATCCGCAAGCCAACGGACAAGTTGAAGCAATCAACAAGGTCCTGAAATGTATGTTGCAAAGGATGATTGGGGTTCATAAAAGAAGGTGGCATCTGATCCTGTACTCAGCCTTGTGGGCTTACCGAACGTCGGTAAAGAACGCGACCGGGTTCACACCTTTCCAACTGGTGTATGGCCTGGAAGCAGTCTTGCCAATCCAGTGCGAAATTTCGTCGCTTAAACTCGCAATTGATCTCCTCCCCGGAACTTCAGAAGAAGAGGCTCGTTTCTTGGAATTAATCCAATTGGATGAAACCCGCCGTGACGCCTCTTTGGCTAACGAAGCCCATAAGAAACGAGTCAAGGCGCAGTTCGACAAAAGTGTCAAACCCCGTGTCTTCTCAGAAGGTGATTTGGTCTTGCTTTATGACCAAGAATCCGATAAATTGGGAGCAGGTAAATTTAATTCCTTATGGATGGGCCCCTATATTGTTAAAATGGTGTTAGCAAAAGGAGCCTACGAGTTAATGGATTATGACGGAATTCCACTGGCGCAACCCCGCAACGGGTTGTACCTCAAGCGTTACTATCCTTAAATAGTAACCTGTATGCTTTTGTTGTATTTTGTTTTCGCTAAAGTGTTTGTTTTGGTCGAGTGATCCAAATTTTTCATTTGTTGCAGATGTCAAACCTTCTGGAGACATGTGTTGGATATGCCGATGGAGCGAGTCGTAGTTCGCGGAACCTATCCTCCGCAGCCTGGGCCATTTTTGATCCAAGCGGCGAGTTAGTAAGTTTCAGAGGTGTGTGTATTGGGCAATCAACGAATAATATCGCTGAGTATAGCGCGTTGATAGAACTACTCTCTGATGCCATCAACCATGGTATACGCCGACTAATTGTCAGGCTAGACTCACAACTCGTGATACTGCAACTCAATGGTATATATTCCGTTCGCAATCCAGCTATTTATCGCATGTTCCTAAGGGTTAAGATTTTGGAAAGACAATTTGATTCAATTCAATACCAGCACATTTCCAGAAACTTAAACACATTAACCGACTCATTAGCAAATTATGTGTTAGATAGACATTTGCGACATTTATAAAAAGAGACACATCATCAATGATTGTACATATGGATCATATAACTCAACCAGAATAAAACTCGAAAATCAAAATATATATAAGCTGTTTATCGTTCATACATAATGTTCTGTAACCAAGACAAAATCGGTCATATGACCCAAAAACTCAAAAATGCTAGGGGGCACCCTAGCCTAGTGGTGCTCATGATAGCACGTCACGGCCTGTGCAATCATGCGCAAGAGACGAGTCCATCGTCTAGGCACACCAGTAGTATGTCGCTGCAACTGTAAAGGTAACTCATCAATCCTCACATCGGGAATGCCGAGAGTAAGACTCTCAACCTGCTCCTGCACAGCTGTAAGAGTCTCTGCCACATCAAGGTCGCGGAGAATAACCCTCCCAGCAGTCTCCCCTGCTGGGGCAGCAACTAGCGCTTTCGGGCGAGCTGCTGGACGAATAGGACCAACATCTGCATGCACACATGAGTTTGATTAAAGTCTTGATAGAATAAAGCACAAGGACATTATAAATAAGAACAGTAAACAGTAATATGGTCAAAGATTTTACCAATAGCGCCCCACTGTTCGCCATCCGGTAACACCAAATCCGGATCACCTCGGAAATCCATGCCAACATATGGGTACTCAGAATAGACCATCTCCTGGCGCTCGAACCACCTGAAGAAGGTATCAGTGAAAGTAATCTGAGATTGACCAGCATGCCTAGACATGTGATCAACCCATCTCTGCATGCGTGGCTCGGTAGGAGAAGGCAAGTCGAGTGCGATATACTGAGGCTGCATCAGTGGTATTTTCTCCAAGGCAAAGGCAGTCTGAATAGAAACATACCCAAAGTTCTTCAGCTTCCTGTCCTTTACCTTGGTCAATTGACTTTTCATCTGGACAAGTACTGCATCACACCAGTTGAATACTTTCGGTTGGAGACACTCCAAGGCGTGCTGCACATAAGATCTGTTGGCAACATGTAGAGATGCGCTACCGGCCATCCTACCAAGAGTATACAGAATGGACCTGAGAGACCTGTCAGTGATCTCACGGATAACAACCTTGCCGTCTCTGCTCAGCAGGGAGCCTTCCCTGCAATACTGGCGGACATAATCTCTCACGGAGTCATTCCCCCGGGCCGAACCTGACAAAGAAATGGGGGCACCCCGCCTTGACAACCCAGTCAAGAAGTAAATGTCCTCTATGGTCAAGGGGATGGATTTTCCCCTAATCTGGAATACTTGGTTGATGGGATCCCAAGCATCAAGCATATACTGCAGTAAAGAGATCTGTGCTCTCATGCTAGAGATACGGAAAAACTTCAGCAGGCCACAGTTCCGCAGCACGTTCACCATGACAGGGTCATGGAGGGCAATCATGTCCTCCTCTTCATGTTCTCGTTCTCGCCATGTAAGGGACATTTTTCTCAAAGATCCCTGCCAAACAAACAAGAGAAAGAGTAAGTTCCTGAATTTGATGAGAAACTGGCAAAATTTCATCAAAAATTGCGCATAGGACTGTTTTTCTGAGATCAGCGCAATGGACAAGTGTCCTACCTGCGTTGAAGGTCAAACTACCTTAAGGCAACTTGACATTCAGCGCAGGTTTCGAGTGGACTACCTGCGCTGATGCCAGAGCGCCCTAACAAAACCCCAGGGGCTCATGGGGGCAGGAAAACAGGCACAAAATGGAAAAAAGAAACTATGAAAAGAAAGAGCTAGAGTTTAGCTCCTACCTGGTCCAGACGGCGCCGAAAATCGTCCGCAGAATCTCCCGGAATCAGCTGGTGAAAATCAAGGGGGAAGAGGCACCTCCAGAGCTCCAACAAACCAAGTTCAAATGAAATGGTAAAATGAGAGGTAAAAACACCTTTTAATGGATTTTTACATAGTTCAAAGCAAAATATTAGGGTTATAATCTCATTTTCATGCAAATGTTATTCATTTCTAACAAAGTTTGATGCAGCAATTGAGGATGCAGTACTATCCTTGAAAAGGGAAAAGCTATTTATGGTAAAAATCAAAATTTGACTATATATCGAGCAGTTTTAGCATAAAGTTCATGCTCGTTAAAAAATAAATGCAAGTCCGAGCAGTTTTAACGCGGTCTTCATGCTCGTTAAAAAATAAATATAAGCAGTGAGCAGAGTTTCCTCCAGTGTTTAAGCTCATTTTTAACTAAAAAATGAACCTATCCCAGTAAATAACCACTGTGAATGTAATTTATCAGCCGTGAAAGCCTTGGTCGTGTTTGCACCTGCCACCTCCACTTTTCATTTGGCCGATCGTTCACCTCCATATGATTGTTTACCCATTTTGAGGAACATCTGCGAAGAGTGATTTCACCTAGCCATCCTTGTGACGCTGCCGTGATTGGAAAATTCCAACCTGTACCTGGAATCAGTTGCTAACCCTGTTCATCACTCGTTCCTCAAAAGACGAGTCTTCTTTAAGCTCTTTTCAATTGACTCGTAAAATATGAAAAGATTGCCGAGTTTTGGCCTTCCAGCTCGTTAAAAGACAGGAAGAGCTATCCCTCCTCTAGATTTTAATCTTTTTGGACCTGAGGGATTATTGCACAAAAAGGTCGAGCGCTTGTTTTATTCGGCTCGTTAAAATTATCGAAAACTCATCCCTTCTATATTGTTTTATACTTTTTCGGACTTAAGGGATTAGATGACGAAAAAGGAATTTTGGAGTTAACTTTATGTACCTTTTCAGACTCTCTAAAAATGAAAAGGACCGAGTTATCCTTGTCGTTAGACTCGTTAAAATTATTAAATAGCGACAAACTTGTCTTTAGACGAGAACGAGTTTCACTATCGCTAAGCTCGTTAAAACATAGCGATGGGCTTCCCCGAAGGGCAGGTTATAGAACAAGCATATGTTATCCTCCTCAAGCTTGACAAAAATAAAGAGGTACTGGTCAGCAATGACTAGGGAAAAATTGGGAAAAATCAAGAAAACTTTGATGGTAGCAGGTCGCTCTTGAACATGACACTTTTCCTCCGTACCACATTCGGGTTGGGTTGTTTCATTCACCGGTCACATCACCATGGTCTCGCCATACCATCCATATTTGGGGTAATGCTACCAATCCATCGCATCAGTGTCGCCATATGTTCAAGAGAAGTCGTTCAGAAAGAGTCAACCGGGTCCCATCCACTGCCATACATTATCCTTCATCCATTCATGACCGCCACCCTGAATCATATGTCACAGATCGTTTTCACCTCCATTAAAATCATTAGCTCCATTCCGTGTCACTGATGTGGGATTCATCAAGGCCCTCCTTTGACGGATCGCTTCTTGTCGACATCAGCTCATTATCCAAGAAGTTGATCTAGGAACAACCCCTTCAGTACTTTGAAGCTTGCATGCCTCAATGGCAAGTTTCTCACTTTCGGCGACAGGTATACATCAATGACCTTCGACCAGAAGATTTTGCGTGGTTTTCGACACCAAGTCCTTTATTCACACCACGTGAATTGTACTGCAGTACCTTGAGGGTCATTATCATTATCGGTGATTCCTCTCGCGCTTGTTAACGGTTTACATCATTGACCGGTAATCAAGCGATGTCTTTCCATGTTCGACTTCAGTGCAATTCTCACATGGATCGACTTGTACTTAGAGTGAAGATTGAACGAGTTTGAAGACCCCGGATCTAGTTTCATCCATCGGGCTGCAATATATATTCAGGAAAAATAAAGACATTTGACATGTACATCATTGCAGTAGATGATCATCCTACTCAAAGGATGATAATTTCACCAAAATTATCAGTCTACCATCAGACGATCGTCTGTTCTATGTACAAAAATGAATTTATAAAGCTGAGCATGGGAATGCCCGCCTCAGCTAGATCATGAAAGCAGTATGAATCATAATGTATTGTATTGTATTTTATTACAGGTCTCCTCCCAGCAGATGGATGAACTTCGGACCCTCCTGGATAAAGCATTTCACCCGATAAACGGCCTCATACTTTAGGGGGCAACTGTTATAGACATTTTTGTGCCTTACAGCATGAAGCATGAAATGTCCATAAACTAAGGGATCCAAAGTCCCTAAACATGCTGTTCCTCCCCCTAGAGGAACAAGGCAAACTAACCACAGCAATTCACAGAAGTTCTCCACCTGAAAACACTCAAAAACAAGCCAATTCTGGATCATGTCAACTGCTCCACTGAGCATCTGCGCTGAATGTCAACTGCTACACTGGCTACCTACGTTGAATGTCAACTCCAACACTAGCTACCTGCGCTGAGCGAGTTTGGACATGTGGCAGAGTCATTCCTCAAGGTGTCAATGCCCAGGAAGCTTCCAAAATGACACTTGCATCAAGGAATTCGACTGGTGATGAGTAAGAGGTTCCAAATCTCCAAGTGGAAGCAAGAACCTCCAAGTGGACTCAAGAACTGAGAGAGGGAGAGGACACTAGTCAGATCTCAAGCTGACTCATCCTCTCTCCAAATATCTATATATGGATCTCTCCTCCATGGGATCTAGAGGCTGGAATTTAGTAATTGCAAAGAATTGTTGTTGGTTTGTGGCTGGAAACATTGGGTGCTTAATGCTTTGAAGGGAGCTGAAGAAGGAATTCCATTCTGCTGGGAAGGAGATGCTAGATTGGAGCCCTATGGGTTGTATCTTTTCTTGAACCCTGTTACTTATTAATAAAGCTATCTTGATTCTTTCCTATATGCTGGTGTATTTAGTATGATTTCATTAGTGTATTTGATTTGCTTCTAATCCTGAATCATTTATGAATATGTATATTTGCCTTTGTATTGTGTTCTTCTCTTGTCACAAGTAGTTGTTCTCTTGTCACAGGTAGTTGTTCTCTTGTGATCTCGTGGGATTCAAGTAGTTGTTCTCTTGAGCAAGCAAGGAGACAAGTAGTTGTGGACACACAAAGAGAAGAGGATCTAGATCGAGGGACAACCGGAAGACAACGGTAAGTCTGCCAATCTACCCTCTTTCACATTTCATAAAGGAAGAAATCATGATAGCTGTATTCGTTTGTTGCTAAGGCGCTGTCACACCTTAGGTGGATAGGATCGTCCTGCATAGGCATTTTTCCCCACAACAGCTGACCGCAGAGGTTGGGATATTTGTGGGGTACATTGATACGCCCCACAAATATCGTGTGTATTTTCCAGACAATGGTAAACCTGTTGTGCGATGGGATATAAAATTTCAGGAGAAAGCCATGAAGTGTTCACTTGAGAGGGAGCTACACTTGCATGCAGATGAGGAGCTATTAGTTCCTAAGGATGAGCTTTAGGACATGGATCAGCCACAGGACGAGGTTCATGGAGTGGAAGAGACCACTCATGCAGCGCCAACCATCAGAGGGCAAAAGCGCTTGACAGAAGCTGAGCGACTGGCTCACGATGCAGAGAAAGTTGTAGGACCACCTACAGCCTAACGCAGGCAGAGACAGTCACCTGATCGGTACACTAGATACATGGCTCTTATGAGCAAGTGTGTTGTGACTGAGCCATCCTCTTTCGAGGAAGTTGTGGAGGATCCCGCATGGGTAGATGCCATGGTGGAAGAGTATGATTCTATTGTCAGAAACAGTGCATGGGAGATTGTTCCTAGATCGGAAGGGAAATCAGTTGTGGGTTCGAGATGGATCTACAAAGTTAAGCAGGCAGCTAATGGGAGTGTGGAGAAGTACAAGGCAAGATTTGTTGCCCGAGGCTTTTCACAGATAGAGGGGATCGATTATGAGGAGACCTTTGCACCTGTCGCAAGGTATTCTTCCATACGGATGATTCTTGCTCTCTCAGTACAGATGGGATGGCACATTCATCAGATGGATGTGAAGACTGCGTTCCTCAATGGAGTCATTGAGGAGGAGGTGTACATTGAGCAACCTGAAGGCTTTGAGGTCTTCAACAGTGAGTCGCATGTGTGCAGGCTCAAGAGAGCACTGTATGGGTTGAAACAAGCACCACGTGCTTGGTACACAGGGATAGACATCTATTTCACTGGACTTGGATCCTCCAAGAGCAAGGCGGATCCTAACCTATACCAGATTGTGGTGGAGGGTAAGTTGCTTATCATTGTACTGTATGTAGATGATTTTATTCTAACGGGTGATGAGCTGTTGATACTTTCATGCAAGGATGATCTTGCTAAGGAGTTTTAGATGAAGGACTTGGGCCTCCTTCATTATTTCTTGGGATTGGAAATTTGGCAGCGCAGTGGTGGACTGTTTGTTTCTCAGGGTAAGTATTCTCAGGAGATACTGGAGAAGTTCAACATGCATGGCTGCAAGCCTGTTGATACTCCACTTCCTGGAGGTTGGAGGAAGGAGGATGCCACTTCGGCAGAAGAAGTGGATGCCACTATTTATCGACAGTTGGTGGGGTCGCTTATGTATCTGGTCAATACATGACCTGATATATGCTATGCAGTTAACCAGCTTTCACAAGCTATGGCTAAGCCTACCAAGCTCTTCTGGAAGGCGGGTAAGCATGTATTGAGTTATTTGAGAGGCACATCGGGATATGGATTGTGGTACAGATAGGAGGATGAGGTGAAGCTATGTGGCTTCATGGATGCAGATTGGGCAGGGAGCCCAATGGACAAAAAGAGCACATCAGGAGGGGTCTTCAGTATTGGATCGACATCAGTTTCTTGGTATAGCAGGAAGCAGAAATCCGTGGCACTCAGTTCAGCAGAGGCCGAGTATATGGCAACAAGTTTGGCTGCATGCGAGGCTATATGGATGAGGAAGATTCTGGTCGGTTTGTTCGGTTCTCATTTGGATCCTACTGTGATTTACTGTGATAACCAGAGTTGCATTAAACTCTCGGCTAATCCTGTATTTCATGATAGATCTAACCATATTGACATCAGGTACCATCATATCAGAGATTGTGTGCAGTGGAGAATCATGTTACTTTCATACATTCCAACGGAGGATCAGGATGATGATATTCTGACGAAGGCACTCACCAAGAGAAAATTCGAATACCACCGAGGCAGGATAGGGGTTGCTGATAATCCATATCTTGTTGAGAGGGAGTGTTGAGATTGCAACAAGATGATGGAGCTTAGTGGAAAGGAGTTGTCTTCACTAAGTGGGCCCGCAGGCCAAGTATGGCGCAAAGTCTATTTTTGTATCACAGCAGGAATGATCACAGCAGGAATGATCACAGCAGGAGTGATCACAGCAAGAGTGATCACAGAAGGAGTGATCACAGTAGGAGTGATCAAAGTCTATTTTTAGACTGGCTATCAAAAATAGAAAAGTCAAATATTATTGTCTCATAATAATATTTAGACTATAAACTTTATCTTATTCTCTTGGAGCACTTCAGTTTGAGCTACAGATGTGGCACATGCAGCTGTCAAAAGGAAATACGCTTTCTTTATGGGTCAGTTGAGTTTTTGCATGCATGACTTCAATTAGAACTCAAGCAGTTGAGTTTGGTGGAGTTGATGGAGTTGTGTTCAGTTTGACTTGGTTAAACTAGTTGTAATTAGTCTAACTAAAAATAGAATAATGATGAGTTTTTAAACTAATTATTAACTCATAATGCAACTAAAGAATACATCAGTTAACTCAGTTGCATGTTAGTGCATGTTCAGTTCAACAGGGACAGGTGTTAGAGGATGAGATTGCTATCAGCTGTGACTATAGTTGTGCATGAGGATTTGCACAAGAAATGTATTGAGTATGCCAATGAGTATTGCGTTGATTTTCCCAGTAGAATAGCATGTGCTCACGTGATTTCCAGTGTGAGTGATTCTCAGCAAGTTTGTGCAATAGAGGCAAGCAAATCAGTGGACCGGATTTGAACTTGTGACTTGTTTGAGTCTGAGCTGGTTTGTGTGTAACAGGTGGAGATAGTGCTGGATACTTGTGAGAAGTATTGACTATCTAATGTTACATGTTATCAATCATTAATATACAGATAGTGTGGGGTTTTCAGCTGTAAGCTTTCCCCGAGTTACATACTGTGTTAATGTGTGCATGCTATTGATGCTTTATTGTTATTGATACTGCTAAATTGATGATCAATGTAGAGGAGCTTATGTATTGTGTATGTATTCCGCAATAGTACATGATCAGGATAATCTCCATTGAATATGTGTTTATTATTCAAAATTTCTACAGGAGCCCTTTGACCAAGAGAGATGGAAATGGTGGTAGTGGCATGTGAAATGTTATCCCAGGAACATAACTTCACACATGTTCTCAAAATCCCTTTGTGACCTCTTTGATAAAGAATCTAATGTTTTGGGTTGTCTTACTAAGCTCTGAGAGATAGGCACAGTAAAAGACTACATTGCAGCCTTTGAGACATTGGCCATCTGAGCAGAAGGTCTAGGAGATGAATTCTAATTGGAGTGTTTCATCAGTGGTCTCAAAGAAGCCATCCAAGCACATGTCAGGATGAACCACCCACCTACATCGATAGACACTTGCACAAAGGTTGTCGAAGTGGAACTTGCTTTAGTTGCCCAGTCTACTCATCTAAATTTCGTAGCCAAGGGTCATCCCACCCAGGCTCAAGGCCCTACCCAAACACTTAAGGTTCAAAATGTGTCTCCAGCAGAAATGGTGGAATGACAAAAACAAGGAGATTGCTACGACTGTGATGACAAATACTCCCTGGGGCATAAATGCAAGGAACCCAAATTCTTTCAAATGGATGTTACTGATCACATCTCATCTGAGGAAGCCCCACCCCTTGGGGGTCCAGAGGATGAAGCTGAGGAAACCCAGCATGACAATGATCTCACAGCTACGCCAGATGAATGAGTTATCTTGCTACATGCTTTGGTAGGAATTTGTGTGCCCCAAACTCTCAAAATCAGAGGTTTTCTTAAACATCGCCCTGTAGTGGTATTGATTGATAGTAGCAGCACTCATAATTTTATCCATAAGCGAGTCGCCAAAGTTTTTCATTGTTTTACAAGGGAAGTCTCTAATTTCCAAGTCCTTATTGCTGATGGGAGGACAATGAAATGTGAAGGCTACTGTGAAAATATTAAACTTCATATGGGAGACTACCACCTAAATACCCACATGTTTGTGATTAATATGGGTGGTTGTGACATTGTCATGGGTGCTGAATGGCTTTGCACACTAGGCCAAATCACAATGGATTTCCAGGAGTTATATAGGAGCTTTAAGCAGAATGATCACATTCCTACACTACGTGGACTCCAGGTAGGTGCTCCTACTATCATCAACTCGCATCAAATGGAAAAGTTGTTGAAAAAGGGCCATCATGGAGTCATTTCCCAGTTTAATGCCATCCAGGCCATAGAATCCACTACTCTTCCTATTCATTCTAAGATGCAACAGGTCTTATACTGCCACCAGCAAGTATTTGTCAAACCTAAAGATCTTCCACCCTCTAGAGGTGAACATGATCATAGCATCCCTTTGGTCCTAGGGGCCCAACTACCTAATGTGCGCCCATATAAATATCCTTTCACCCAAAAGAATGAAATTGAAAAAATCATCAAGGAACTCCTTGAAGCAAGTGTTATTCATCCTAGAATCAATCCTTATTCATCACCAGTGGTCATGGTGCTCAAGAAAGATGGAGAATGGCACATGTGTTCGAACTTTCGGGCCCTCAACAAGCTCACTGTCAAAGACAAATTCCCTATTCTGGTTGTTGATGATCTTCTTGATGAACTACATGGTGCTCAATTCTTTACCAAGGTAGATCCTCACTCTGGCTATCACCAAATACGCATGAAAGAAGAAGACATTCCCAAGACTTCTTTCCTAACTCATGAAGGCCATTATGAATTCTTGGTCATACCATTTGGTCTCTGTAATGCTCCATCTACTTTTCAAAACCTCATGAATCACCTGCTAAAACCATATCTTTGAAAATTTGTCCTCGTTTTCCTTGATGACATTCTCATTTATAGCCTAACCTAGGAAAAACATCTTCAACATGTAGAGCTGATCTTGCAACTGCTCCGAAATCACAAATTATTTGTCAAATTGTCCAAGTGCTCTTTTTGCGTAGAAGAAGTTGAGTATTTGGGACACATTGTGGGTCATGAAGGTGTCAAGGTTGATCCCAAAAAGATACAGGCAATGCAATATTGGCCCCAACCAAAAACTTTGAAAAGTTTGAGGGGATTCTTGGGTCTCACTGGCTACTATCACAATTTTTTCCACAATTATGGTCGCATTGCTAGACCCCTCACTAACCTTCTTAAGAAAAATTCATTCCTCTGGACTAATGCATCACAACAGGTGTTTGTGGCTTTCAAACAATCCATGTGTTCCACTCCAGTATTGGCACTACTAGACTTCACAAAATCTTTTGTGATTGAATGTGATGCTTCAGGTACTAGTATTGGTGTTTTCTTAATGCAAGAAGGTCGACCCTTGGCTTTCACTAGCCAACAACTGAGTGGGAAACATCTGGGTCAATCTACCTATGAGAAATAAATGATGGCCATCTTACATGTAATAGATACCTGGTGACCATACTTATTGGGGTGGTGTTTCCAAATCCACAAAGACCATCAAAGCCTCAAATATTTTTTGGAGCAACGTCTCTCCTCACCACAGCAAAATAAATGGCTGGCCAAAATGTTGGGATATTATTATGAGATAATTTACAAGAAAGGGCATGAAAATGTAGTAGTGGATGCTTTATCACATCAATTTGAGGATGAAATCACCCTACTATAAATATCTCTTCCGATACCAGATTAGATTGGAGAAGCCTGCAAGGAATGGTTTTCACACCCCTCTCTCCCAACTTATTAATAACCTGATATAAGATCCTAATTCCTCATTCGGCTACTCTTGGAAGGATGAGATTCTTCGCTGCAAGGATCGAGTAGTTATATTGCTAACATCCACCCTCAAAACTCACATTTTGGCAGAGTTGCACTCATCTCCCACTACATGGCATGCAATATTTCAGAAGACTTATGCTCACACTCATCGTTCTTTCTTTTGGACAGGCATGAAAAATGACATTCTTACTTTTGTAGTTTAATGTGATGTGTGTCAATGCCGCAAAGGAGAAACAATCGGGTTACTAGGAACCTTATAGCCATTGTCACTCCCTACCTCTATTTGGATGGATGTTTCCATGGATTTCATTATTAGTCTCCCAAAGTTGGGCAACAAATCCGTCATCATGGTGGTTGTGGATAGAATTTCTAAATATTCTCATTTTTGCGTTCTACACCACCCATTTACCCCCACTTTGGTGGCTCAAGATTTCATGGACCAGATCTTCAAACTGCATGGCATGCCAACTTCCATTGTGTTCGATCATGACCCGACTTTCACTAGCAAATTTTGGCAAGAAATTTTCAAGCTACAACACACCCAACTCCAACTAAGTACTACCTATCATCCCCAAATCGATTGTCAAACTGAAGCAATCAACAAATGTTTGGAGACATACCTATGATGCTTCACTTCAAAAAAGAAGCATCAATGGGTACAGTGGCTACCTTTAGCTGAATGGTGGTATAATACTAACTATCATGAAGCAACCAAGATGACTCCATATGAAGCAGTGTATAGCCAACTCCCACCTTCACATATTTCTTATATCCCTAGATGCTCTAAGGTGCAAGCAATAGATCAACTCCTACAGAACCGTGTCACCATGCTAGCTCGTCTCAAAGATAATCTCCATCAAGATCATAATCAAATGAAGAAACAAGCAAACCAGCATCATTCAGAGCACACATTTCAAGAAGGGTATCAAGTATTCCTATGGCTGCAACCATATAAGCAAACCTTGCTCAAAGAAAAGGGCTTCCAAAAATTAGCTCTAAAATTATAAGGCCCTTATCAAATACTTCAATGCATTAGGAGCAGTAGCCTACAAGTTGGTCTTGCCACCAACTTCAAAAATCCATCTAGTCTTCCATGTATCATGCCTCAAGAAAGTGGTGGGGAAAAACCGTAGAATTCAAACCAGTCCACTTGAATTCGTGAGAGACATCTACATAGTTGCACGATCAAGGAAGTCCTCGTCAAGTGGAAATACACCTCTCCAGAAGATGCGACCTAGGGACCAGCCATTATTCTTCAGTAGTTTCCGCAGCTTCAGCCTTAAGGACAAGGTTGCTTTTGATGGGGGAGGGCATGTTAGGGTTCAACCCTAACCCCTTTATTTATGTAATAACCCCAATAGGGTCAAGTCATAGTCAATTTAGTTAAAGATTCAATAAACCCGTATTAATAATTGTAAGTGGTTGACCCGCATTTAAGAAAGGGACCACATTTAGTTGCAAACACGCCATAATTAATAAATAAAGTGGTTAACCCATGTTATGCAAAGGACCACTTGTCATTAGGTTGTTGAAGATCATTTAGCTATAAATAGTCGTAGTTAGAAGGGAAATATCATCGAGTCTTATTTTTTAATCGAGCTCTGCTCTGTTGGAGGTTTCCCCCTCAAAGAGGAAAGTGAAAATTGAATTTATCTCTGAATAACAAAATACTTTCTATTTTTCTCATTTTATTTTGTGTTCTAGGTTGTACTTATTTGCATATTTGTTATTCTATAATTTCTCGCAAGTCAAGAGCATAATACTTCCACTTTACATTACAGTTGATTTAAAATATACATGGCGCATAATAGTGATGTGGCCTTTGAAAAAACATGATATTACTTGACATGACACTGCTGACATGGACTAGCTCACTGAAGTGGCAATGTCAAGCCGTTGTTACTGCTAAGGGATAGATGTTTTCTTGGATGTTATTTCTCTTCTCCTCCGCATAGCTTGGCGGTACGGGGTCTTCAATGATCTTTGGTCTTGAGAGGAAGTTGCATACATGTTCTCCTTTTGCTTGATCTTGATAGGTTTCTTTTTCCATCCATCTGTAAGTGATTCTTCAAGCATGTTTCCTCCTTCTTCTCCTTCTTCTCCTTCTTCTCCTTCTTCATCATCTCGCCATGATCTAATAGTGTACGTGTTCCTGAAATTCACTCATGATGGGATGACATCAATCGAAAAACTCCCTAGTCTAAGACGATGCATTGTTATCCATGGACTGAGCTGGGAAAAGGGCCCAATAACTATGCATTGCGCAGTTCCAGGTGATAGGGAGGGCTTGATCAGTGAGACTACGCAGAGTGTAGCTCATGCTTAACTGAGGAACTTTCCAACATAGTCCCCACTGGGGAGATAAATTATGTAGTGGCCACTAGGAGTCAGGATTGCGCAGTTCAGGAAGATAGTGGTTGATGTGGGATGAGACCCTGGGAGACAGATCTACATAGTTTCCAAAGACAAGGAGAACTAGTTAACAGAGAGGCATGGAGGAAAAATATGTGCAATTCTTGAGGATAGTGAGCTCTAGCTAAGGTAGGACACTATGGGACACCTTTGCATATTTATGTAGGCCAAGGGAGATTGGTCTCTCTGTGCACTATGAGATTCCAACAAGAAAGGGAAAGGCTTGAGCATTGAAAGTGTGAAATGCACCATTCAAGCTGGAGTGGAAGGAATTGCTACGCAATTCTGGGAGTCAAGGAAGGTTGCTGAACTTTAGAATTGTGTAGTGCAACTTCCTCATAGGACAATGACTGCACAATGCATGGTTCTAGTCAGTAAGGTCACATCATTTAGAGTTGAGGCCGTGTAGTGCGCTACTTAGTCGAGGCCCGATGAAGCTGAGTTTCCCGGTCGGGAAGATTTTCTGAAAAATGGCTAAGTGAGGGAGGAAGGTGAAATTGTGTATAACTTGCACTTGCGATCACACACTTATCATACTTTGACGACGCGATCGTGTAGACCACTGGAACAACAAGATAAAGCATTACCCTTTAAGTGATTGTCCTATAACACGAAGTGACAAGTGCGACACTTGAGATAGACTTCAGGATGACCATGGAGACACTTATGCGATAGTGTTTAACACTTTGTGTATGAGTGCGAAAATTATTTACATATCTAAGACAACTCGAATACACAAAGACCAACCTTCGAAACCCCCAGAAAAGTTTCACAAACATGACATAACGGTCAAACATTCCAAAAGGGGATAGTTGGTCCAACAAGAGAAAGGGGGCAAGACCCTTAGAGGAAACATATGGAATGACTTTTATTGCTTACAACCATGCATGTCACTGAAGACATAATGATACGGCAATGATAAGTGGCCTTCATGCTACACTAAGAGGTGTATTTCCAAATATATTCTTTGTTTTCCATACCTACCCTCCAAAGGGTTATGCATCAGATGGAGTCTTCATGCATCCTGATATTACGTCATACCTAGGTTCCTTGGTCTTCTTATATAATGGCTATATTTTCTCCTCAACTTCTTAAGTGTCATCTAGCAAGTTTTCCTTATCATCTCCTTCTTCATAATATTTTCATAGCCTAGTAGAATTCCTATATCTGTAATCCACTCATGACAAGACGACATCAGTCTGATAAACCCCTAGCTAAAAATAGAGCACTTGGATTCATGAACTGGGTTGGGACGTAGTGATAGGTCAGGGTAGAAGGCACAGTGACTGCGCAATTATGTTGTTCAAGAAGCCAAGGGTCAAGCTTGATCACCGAGACTGCACAATGCTCAAGCCAGACTCATGCCAGACTCATGGAATTTTCTGCACATTCCTCAATGAGGGAAGGAATTGCACAGTGGCCACTGAGAGATAAAATTGTGCATTTTAAGCCAACAGTGGTTGTTGCAAGATAAATCCTTGGGATGAAAAATATGCGCAATTTCAAGAGGCAAGTTAGAATGGGTAGCTGAGATGCTTAAGGGACAAAACTGCGTGGTTTCTAGAGACAATGGGTTCCGGCTAAGGGAAGGACACTATAGGAAGCCACTATGTAGTTTTGGATGCCAAGGGAAGTTAGGCTTTCTTCACATTACATAATTTCAACAGGCAATGGAAAAGCTTAAGGGTTGCAAATGCGAAGTGTGCAGTTCAGAAAAGCTAAATGAGGCTAGGTTGCTAGGAAAACTCAAAAATTTTGCCAAGTGTTGGATCAGTGGAACTGATGTGAACAGTGATATAACTTGACTATGATCAAACACTTGAACACTTAGTGATACAACATAGACCATCCAAAACATATGAAAACATACTTCGCTTAATGCAACAACATTTGTGGAAGCTTACGAGAAGTGTGGCTCCAATGATAGACTTTGTGAGGATGATGGCGGCACTTGTACAATAATGCATGAAACTTTTGAAATAAGTGCCAAACATGTCTATATGATGAGAAAAACCCATTTTCACAAAGATTTCCCCTTGGATAAAAACAAACTTCCCTTTGCATGACAAATGATAATCCCCATGCACGAAGATGACACATACTATATAAAGATAAAAGCATGAACGAATCTTAAGGTCGAAGAATGGAGCTTGAAATCATCAACTTACCAATAAGTGACTAAGGAACGATCAATCGCAGGATCGACAGTAGGCTCCAAAATTCAAGTGTAGGCCAAAATTTTGGAGGTTGTTACAGCCGCTACAACATGTTTGCAGAGTGGTAGAGTAGGTTTTTCTTGTGATTTTGTTTAAAACTTCATGAGAAGTTGCAAATATACAACCTAATTTCTACACCTCTTCCTTTGGACTTGAACATTTTCCATAGCATAGGAAATAGAGTGAATAAACCTCGCCTTCTAGTTGGGTTTTCGCCCATAAGGGTTTCATAGGGAAAATATTTGTGCCTATTATAGATGGTCTACATATTTATTTCTATTTTCCATTTCTCGCACTTCATCTAAATTAATTAATTAAGCATGAAAATCAACTAATTAATAGGTTTGGAATCTAAGGAAGAATTAACATTGAAGGTTTTAGTTATATTATCATATATGTTGTGAAAAATTGTTCCCCTCGAATCTCCACAACAATTTATTAGATCAAACAACATGGTGGTTGTATGGTTAGAATGTGATTATCTTATTTATCTACCTTTGTTGCCCCCTTTGTGCAAAACAATTAATTAAAAAAAAAATTCTCATAGATAGTACTCCATAGTATCCCTTTTATATGACTTTCTAAAAAATATCATTATTAAGTCAAATTCCATTAACATTTATACATCTTGGAATTTTTTCTATGAGATCTAGATATTAGTGCCTTCTAACAATATCTTGGTTGATTGGTCGTAGTATGATTTTTCTTTCTTCTAGCCTTCCTTAATCCCTCTACATAAAAAATAAATAGATTATCTTAATAACGGTACTGCATTATATCATATTATATATATGTTTCTATAAATTCATATTATAAAGTTAGATATACATTAAATTAATGCATCTTGAAGTTGTTTCTATGGCCTAAATATTTCTCTATATAAAAATTACTATCCCACATCGATTACGAGATGTAGTCCATGACAACATATAAGCTCCAATATACCATGATCCTATACCATTGTAGGAAAGCATAAGGGCATGATGCCTCTTACTAACATATTGGGTGACTAGTTATGATGTGAGTATGCTTCTTGTTTTACCTTCCCCCTTACCCATGGATAAAAAATAAACTATACTTTCTCACTAATTGCTAGTCCATAGTATACCTTTCACATTCCTTTCTAAAAATCCCCATAACTAAGTTGGATACACTAAAAATTAGTGGACCTTGGAATTGTTTCTTCAACCTAAATATCACTCAATACAAAAAGTACTCCCCTGCATTGGTTAAGATAAGTATTCCATGGAAACATATATGCTCCAATATTGGGGGTAGCCGCAATCCTTATGCCATTGGGGGTAACCACAAAGAAGTGATTCCTACTACTAACATATTGGTTTATTAGTTCTAGTGTATGTACGCTTGCTCTTTGGCTTTCTGTATTTCCTCTATGAAAAAAACTAATAGTACTTCATAATATCCTTTTCACATTCCTTTCTATAATTGGCCATTACAGTGTTGGATAAACCAAATGTTAGTGCATCTTGGACCTTTTTATAAAGCATAAATATCTCTTTACATAAGAATTTCCATTCCACATTGGTTGTGAGAAGTGCAAATGTTAACATATAAGCTCCTATGTTAACCACAAGGGAGAGGTGCCTCCTCATAGTAATATTGTGGTTTATTGGTTGTAGTGTGAGTATGAGTACTCTTGTTCTCGTCCTTCCACACTCCCTCTATGAAAAAAATAAAAAATATCTCATTGTGTTACCCAACATTAATTGAGAGGAGAAGTCCATGAAAACATATAAGCTCCAATATACCATGATCGTTATTCCAATGGGGGAAGCCACAATGAATTGTGGTTTCCTAATAGCATATTGGTTGATTGGTTTTGGTGCATGTATGCTTATTGCTTAGCCTTGCTGAATTTACATTTTCCAAAAAAAAATTCATTGATAGTATCCCATAGTACCCCTGTCTTATACAATTCTAAACTGACCATTTCTAAGTCAGATATACCTACAATATAGAATATTGGAATTTTTATATGGCATATGTATCTCTCTATACAAAAATTACTATGCCACATTCATTTAGAGCAGTGATCTATTAAAAATATATGGTACAACATGTCATGATCCTTATTACAAAGGGAACAACTAAATGGAGTGATGTGGCCCTCCTACTAATATATTACTTTATTTATTGTGGTATGAACTTAGTGTTCACCATCCCCACTTCCCTATGTGCAAAAGATTAATACAATATCTCACCATTAGTAGTCCACATTACTACTTTAACATGAACTTCTAGAATTTCCCATTACTAAAATAAATACACCTAATATACATTTATCTTGGAATTTTTTATATGAAATAAATATTTCTCTATATAGAAGTTATCATCACATGTTCATTGAGAGAAGTTCCCTAAAATGACATATAAGCACCAATATAGCATGGTCCTAAGAGAATGGTGGCAACCACATAAGAGATTTATGCTTCTTGCTAGCTTATTGGTTGTAGTGTGAGTGTGCTTGATGTTCAACGTTCCTCACTTTCTCCATGGAAAAGCTTAAAAAAAAACCTTTGATTGGAAATAACACATAGTACCCCTTTTATATGCCTTTCTAGAAATGCCCATTACTAAAATGGATAAGTTAAGCTTCCATTTTTCTTGGAACCAAGACCTAAAACATAAATATCTCTTTATACAAGAATCACTATCCTAAATTGGTTGAGAGAAGTGGTGCACAAAAACATATAAGGTCCAATACCCCTTTCACATGCCTTTTAATAATACCCATTACTAATTTGGATACACCTAACATTTTCATGTCTTGGAATTGTTTTTACAACATAATATCTCTCAATAAAAAAATTACTACCCCACATTAGTTGAGAGAATTGGTCCAAAAAAACAAATGAGCTCAAATATACCATGATATTTATTCTAATGGGGGCAATCACAATAGAGTGGTACCTCCAACTAACATATCGATTAATTGTTTATCATGTGAGTATGGTTTTTTTCTTAGCATCCCCCACTCCCTCCATGCCAAAAATAATAAAAAGAAAACTCTCAATGGTAGTACTTTGTAACATATCCAACCCCCTCAGTTCCTAATTAAGGATGTTAGTGTCCAAAGTTGACCTCCAAGATTACTTTATGGAGATGGGGACTATTAAAATTCCTATTCTTGCAACCATTTTAAAATTCATTTTTGAGACCACCATCACATTCTACTTGTCAAGAGATTTCCAACAATATAAATTTCGTTCAAATTCAAGCTATAGATCAAAGGTTATGGCCAGTAGAAGACTTAGCCTCCAAATTCCATGTCATCACATTTACCACTATCATGGGGCATCCCTTCTACTCATGTGTCCCCTTTTGAATTTTCTACAATAATACAAGTTAGAAACCAATCTTCTGATTTGATAATTAAGTTTCTAATGCTTTCTAATCAATTGATATTGTGCCTGATATATCATTAAGAAATTATACACAAAAATATTATCGAGGGAGGTATTTTCCTTGACTACAATAGGATTTCCTATAATTGAAATTTCTCCTTTCTTAAGAAAAGTTCATGATCTTGTCATGTTGATGCATGTATATAGATAACTCCATCCTAGCATGGGTAATGTAATTATGCATATGTACATGATTATCCAGGGCTTTTGGCCAAAGTATTTTATGGCTCCTTAAGCAAATGTATCAATCTCATATAGTCAAAGTCCTTTAATACCTAGCCAAGTCATTTTGGATTCTTAGAAGAGAATTTGCCTTTGGACCATTCACCTTTGTGGTGAAAGTAATTTATGACATAGCCAAGTCCTTTTGTAAGCTAAGTCCTTCTTGCTTCAAAGGTAATTACATCTATCTCCTCTAGTTGACCTATCCAAGTCTTTCTGGAAACCAAGTCCTTCTAGTTTCTTAGGAGAAGATCTGTCCAATCTTATAATTTCCCTTGGTCATTCACCTTTGGTCAAAGTCCTTTATGATCTAGCCAAGACCATTTGGCTTCTTAGGTGAGTTTATCCTATGATCCCCTGTAGTTTCCATAGGCCATTCACCTTTCTGATCAAAGCATTCTATGACCTAGACAAGTCCTAACTTCAAAGGTGAATGTATCCATCTCCATTAGTCAAAGTACTTTATGACCCAACCAAAGTCCTTTATGGCTTCAGGAAATGGTTAGCCCAATCCTACAAATACCTCGTCATTCCCTTCCAGTGAGGGATACATTCAACATCATACTAAGCTCATCTTTGAAGTATGTCCACAATCTGTTATTTTGTGGATATGTATCAGAGCTCTCTTGCTTCTATTTGCACCATGTCTCAAAGGCAATGACCCAGCCATGTCCTTCTACCTACTTCCACTATCAGTCAAGAAATTCCTTCTGCTATTATCACTCCATCTGTCACGGAAGCAAGTCCTTCAACTATTACTACTCCCTCACGAACATTAGTCACTTCTTGTTGAGTCTATGCTCAAGTCCAATAATCAGACCATCTGGTGACTAGAGAAAAAATATTCTCGCAGTCCACTACCTCTTACAAGGAGAACCCTCTTGTTAAAACCTCTTATATGCTACTAGCTTCTGCATAGATCATTGCATTGGTAGTTACCACAATGTACCCATTATTCCCTCCATTCAGAAATCATGGAAGAAAAAATCATAGCCAAGCAAAACAGAAAAGACAAGAGACTAAAAAGAAAGTAAAATAATAAAGATCAAGGGAGAAAAGTATGCAGTACTTATCTCTTAATTATGGAAGAAATTGTTGAGTGTTGTATGGAATTGTCAAATTCCTCTAGATCCTTACCTCCTTGTAGGAATCATGAAGTCCATTTGCAATCTCATCTAGCTTAGATTCCTTCTTTTAAGGTGGATGCTCATCCTCATCCTTATCATCGAGCTAATAATGCACACAACTTTCTTTCTTTCATGACCTGTAAGGGCTAGGGTTTCTTCATTGCTTGAACCTTCCACTTACATTCAGCGCTCTGAGTCTTGATCTAGTGTTTCATCCCACAAACCCTAGGACTCTAAACTCTCTTACCATACTATCCTTTACCTTAGGCCTCTAAACTCTCTTGCCATACTATCCTTTACCTCCAATGCTCCCATAGAGATCAACTCCTTTTTATCAATCTCAACTTGTTGCCCACATACTAGAATCCTTATCAACTTCTTAAGCCTAAACTTATGCCTTCAACCCACACATTCCTAGCGGTAACAAATCCACATTCCTAATATGACTCATCAACCAATTTTAAATCAAATGGAACTTGCAATATCCAACTCCCAAAGTTTTGACAAGACCCAATTCACCAAATAATATATATGGACGGGGTTATTTTATGACATGTTGCAATACATTCACTATAACAAGTTATGACCTTGGATTTTACTTTGGCTTTGTTTGACATGAGATAATGAACATCTGTTTTTGCTCATCCGCCAAGGTTAATGAGTGAACTTCGCTTCTAAATTTCGACTTCAGCCTTATATATACATACAACTTTGACTGTAAACAAATGGTGAATTATACCTGCTCACATGGGATGGGATGTCTCCATGTCTACACCAATCACTATGAGTATGTTAACAAGCATCTATGGTTCAAACATGTCATTCAGCTTGTGACACGTCGACCTTTCCTACACGTCAATTAGACTTATTGCTCAGATTGGTCAACCATTTGGTTTTGTTTAGAAGTTCTTTCAAGATGAGTCGGAGATAGAATATGTTGCATGTCAATTTATAAATATGAAACTAAGGGCCTCTGCTTTCTACTAATAATGTAATAGTAATAGTAATAGTAAGATAAAAATGAGATAGCTATATGCAATAAAATATGAGCAATAATGTAATTAGTTAACCGTAATAAAATATTAATAGTAATAGTAATGTAATACAGTGAAATAGTAATAGTAAGATAAAAATGAGATAGCTATATACAATAGAGATAACAAATTTAAACATTTTGATTGGGTAAATTACATAAAAATAAAAATGAAAATTTATTAATTAAAATACAAAATAAAAAATAAACTTAGTAATTATTAATTATTAAACCAACTTAGATCTATCTTAACTCCAAATCTATCAAGTTTTGAGAAGGATCAAATCTCTCGAGGTGCAATCTTTTCCTCAAGTTTTGCACTCAAAAAAAGGTTTGCACCTCGAGAGATTTGATCTATGTCGGTGCTTGATAGAACCACAGTTAAGATGGATCTATGCTAGTTGTATTTCTAATGCCTAACACTTGATACCTTGATAGCTCAACCATCAACTAATGGAAGTAAATTTATGTTGGACAATGCACATATCATGATCCATTTGTATTGGGATTTTGTCATAAATATTATTTATTGCATCACTCTAGATATAACAGTAACCCAATACTCTAACTATGAAATTAAGTTCATTTTGATTATCTCTTAGTCATGTCCCCCTTTCTATACCATATGATGGAGGGTTGGGGGTAAAGCCTCCAATCCCAAAAGTCTTAAGGATCATCCCTAAATTTTGAACTTCCACAAGGCTTTCCAACTTCTCACCCAAACTAATAATGGAATGGCCTCCATTAGTTGATAGACATATTAGGACATGTTAGTATCAATGCTTTGTGATAGAGATTATCCATTATAATATCCAATACCTAATACTATAATATCCCAATGCCTCACCTATTGAACTCAAGTTCTTTCTTATCTAAGTTCTTTGTCTCAGGCCCTTACTAGAACATATGACCAAGGGCTAGGGCCAAGGACTGCCAAACTCAAATTTTCTAAAAGTTCGCTAATATTCTCCAAAATTCAAAGGATCATTCCTAAATTTTTGCAAGTCTTGCTAAGTTCTTAGGTCAGTTTAGAGGACTAAAAATGTCTCTAACAAGGTATATAACTTTCCCAAATATTTTTGAAGCTACAAGGGTCTTCACCAACCCATAGGGGCATCCAAAAAAATCCTACCAGTAACCAGGAAATGTCCCAAGGAAGCCAAGAAGATGGTCAATGGCCAATTCCACAACTTCACCCAATTGAATGACCTTCTTCTCATTCCTTTAAGAAATGCAAAATTCACACTCCAACTCTTAGAAATAGAGGGGCCATCCTTCTGTCTTACCTCTAGAAGAAACAATAACTACCCTCATTGAAGGACTACCAAGCATTCTCTTCTTTATCTTCTTTACTTAAGATTTTATGGAAGCTAAAGAAGGGAGAGTCAGTCTCCACCCAAACAGTCAGTCTCCACCCAAACATAGGCTTAGCTATATTACAGTCTTTCTTGCACCTAGCCATCGTGGAGACAAATTTGATGCCTTAAGATTAAGATTCTCTTAGGGTTTGAAATTTTCCTAATTAGGGTAGATGATATTGCTATAACCTATTGTTCCCTACTTGATTTAGTAAGAGAGACCATTCTTCATTGTTTGACTTGTTGACTCTACCGCATACTTTATCCTCTCTGATTAGCTCTTTTTATCAGGGTGGCTTCCCCCATGATACTAACATCATGCATGAGGTTGTTGTGATTTATTGCACAACCCATAAACAAAGTTTCTCAGTTGCCTTATACTAGGAGAAACCATGGTCAAAGCTTCTATATTCTTTCATTCTCAAGGATATCAACTCAACCTACATGTCCATGAGTTGGCTAGGGTTCTATTAGTGTAGAAGTTTCCTCACTTCTTAAGCTCCTAGGTGTCTAGATACAATCTCTTGGAGGATGAAAAAATCCTATATACTTTGACCCTATCAAGAAGAGAAGAGTTAGATCTAGTTAGATGCATAGAGAAAGAGCTCAATTATTCTTATGTTTGGCATGAGATTATCCCTCACCTAGGAACTGGCTAGGTTGAAGGCAGGGAAAATTTTAAGGATGGAAATTTATTTTGAAGTTTAGAAACGGTGGCAAATCTCACTAGTACATAATATGCAATTTGTAAAATGTTTGGCAATGTTTTTGTAGAAGTATTCAAATTTCTAATAATTTTATATAGTCTCTATATAATTTTTTGGTTGTTTTTAAGGTAAAACAATTTTATACTATAAAATTTCGGCATATAATTTTTACGGGAAATGGAAATTAACGAATCTTTTTTCTCAAAAAAGCATTGAAAATTAGCTCACTTGTGAATATTAGCCCCTAAAATTTTCCTGGTTGAAGGCTAAGGAGGAACAACAAGGTGTTGAAGGTATAATATGTATATTTTATTGATTAATAAGATCTTATGAGTTTCCTTTCATATGTTTTGTGTAATTTATCAGATGTATGTTGATTTAATTATGGTTTATACATATAAAAATTTCCTCTATGGAAGCAAAACATTGTTTGTTTGTTGGTGCTTGTGTGTATGGGTTTGGATTGAAGTAGCTAGGATGAGGATCTTCATTTAGAGAAATATCTCTGGCAATGTCTACAAGTTCCACAATCTTCATAGCCCATAAGGTACCAAGTATGAATTCCATGACTCTTTAGATTAAATGTTTATGTATGTGCTTTCCTTGCATCTAGGAAATTCATACACTTTTCCACACATCATTTGACGGATATAGGGAAAAATCCATGGAGAAACATCTTTGTGTTTCAGGGAAATTTCCTAGTACAATAGATAAGAAGGGCCATTTTCCTTCACTTACAAGAATCAAGATTCTTCTTTTCCTCGCTACTCCTCAAGTAGCATGTCTAATCTTCTCTTTAATCTCTTAGCTCACTCACACACTTTGCAATCTTTTGTTTGCTCCCCTCTATGCATTAATCTATTCTCTTCCCTCACAACCCCACCAATGCTTTCCTTAATCACCCACTCCACCCATCATGAGAATTCCGATCCTTTTCCTTGGGCTACATGGACAACCAAAAGTCTCCAAAAAGGCATACATAGCTCATACATCTTGAGTAGTTTTGTACCACTTCCCAACTCTTCTCATAATTGCTAATGTTGGGTAGTTCAACTACCAAATTACATATATATACAGTTAATTTAGGGCATGATGGGAAAATTCTCTAGGGCTAGTAGGAGCGAGAAGGGTTATTCTCTACCTTGATGAACAATATAGGAAATATTTTCTTGGGGTTTGGGGAATCAAACAAATAATATTGCAAAATAATATGCACTTATTTGAGATTCAGTGCTTGCTCAAGAAAGAAAAACTATCAACCTCTCAATTGTTGGGGACTAATAAATTAACATTCATAGTTTAATCAAACAGAATCTCCTAAAAGATATGGTTTTAATGAATTTTTTAAGAAGATATGGATACTTTTAAAAAAAATAGTGCCTATGAACTTAATCACATGTTGAGACAAAAAAACAATTGAGAAGACTCATTGGGAAAAAATTGTACCTCATTAGAAAAAAAAAGCATTAAAGATAAATAATATTCAAGTTTTAAGGCCTTTACCTTATATTGTGATGTAATTCCTTTTAAGAAGAAGGACTGCCAAGTGGCACTCATGAGGGAGACATAACATGCAAGGATATTCATAAAAATGAAAGGTCTAAGTGGAAATGTCAAGCCCAAGTTGTGAGAGTTATTTATTTGCACTCACGAATAGTACAACCATAATGAACCTTGGTCTCGCCCAGGCTAGATTGAGAATTGTGACTGAGATGGCACGTAGCACCTGTAAGTTCAAGAAAGAGCCATAACTTGTCAGTGATTGAAGAGGGATGACTAGAATTAATCGCAACATATTTACGGAGGCTCAACCCAAATCAACAAATTGTTTCCATGCAGAGGATTCCAGGGGGAGATCATTAGAATTATTGACATAATGTGGGATGAATTTCATGGTTTTTTCACAATCAAGTTAGAAATAACTTAGACATGATCACCATCCTTAAATTTTAGAGGTTAAGGTGGTGGGAAAAAAGGAGAAAGTTAAATTTTGGAAATTTCTCTGATTGGTAAGGTAAGAATGGTCGTGGATTTTTAATTTAGGTAATTTCCTACATTGTATTGGTTCTCAATTTGGTGATATAGGGTGTTTGGTCTTCCTTTGAAGTATATGTTAATTCTCTGTGTGATGGACATGATATTCATGAAAATTTCAACTCGATAGGAGAAAGGGGAATCCAAGGAAAAGGAGGCCTTAGTTCTCTCTATTTGGTAGCTTTCAACTATGTCTTGGTGTGCAATCTGAAGACATCAGGAAATTGGACTAACACGTAATCTAAATATGGCAAAGAATTTATCAAGTTGTCACACAATGGAGGTAATCTTATGATAGTAGTTTTTCAAACTTGGGGGATTGATGAGCAAAGGACTCAAAAAATCTGAGCTCGTTCAATTGCACCAATAAACTTGAGGCAATCTGTTAAGGAGTCTATACAAATTTGAGATATGCAAATTTCCTCACCACTTACCCTTCACGTCTCAAACTCGCATGGTGGAAAATTATTTATTGTCTAGTTTGGTATTTCCTTAACTAATAATAGGATGATTTGAGCTAAGGTGCTTAATCTTGGGATAGTCTTAGTGATAATTGTTAATCCTTATCTAGTGAGACAAAGCTCCAATGGGGTGAAAGAGAGGGTGGGTGGCCTTAAGCCTGTGTTATATTCTGTGAGTAATCCGCCATCAAAAGAAAATAAACATTAGAGGAATTTTGAGGTCTAAAATGGGCCTCCTAAGAAAAATGTACAACCAAAATAAACTTTATAAGAACCAATAAGATTCAAGATTATGATGTCAACCATGGGGGATGATTCACTATTTTTTGGATTAAAAAGTAATAAAATAATAAAAACTACTTTTTCAACTTATTTCCCTAATGTTTTACTCAACTTTCAAGCAGGAGTACTCGTTGGATGCAAAAATTTATTCATCATCCAAAGGGTACCCATGTTTCATACTTTCGATGGATCCTGCTACACGAAAAATGAGAAATACATGAAAAAATGTGATTGTAATCACATTTTTCATGTATTTCTCATTTTACGTGTAGAAGGTTCCGTTGAAAGTATGAAACATGGGTACTCCTTGGATGAGGAATCAAATTCTGCATCCAACGAGTGTTCCCGCTCGAAATTTGAGTAAACCCATAGGGATATAAGTTGAAAAAACAATTTTTTTTCCCTCTAAAATTTGATGATGTAATCTAATATTGTTTTATTATTTCCAAAATTATTTTATAATTTCCTTAGGAGGCCCATTTTAGACTCAAAATTCCCCTAATGCTCGACACAAATTTCGGGTGGCATTGCAAAACTTATTTGCAAGTCTCTTGGGACTGTCCAAGTGCACGGAAAGTGAAGATTTCTTCATTTAGAAAGGAAATTAATCAGTTAATGGAATGCATCTCATCTCTTGAGGAGGATGTCATGAACCTACAAATTAGAGTAACCAATATAGTCTTGATGGTAACTAAATTCATGGACTTGTTAATTGACCTTCGAACCACCAAGAATAGGATTGAAGATGAAATGCCTAGCCTTCATCAACAAGTGGAGGAATTGCAAGTCTTAATTAACAATCCCATTAAGGATAACTCCTCTTCTAGTAGTTCTAGTAAAAAAGGGATCCCTAACTTAAATAATCCTCCTCCCCCACTATGAAGAATCATGGTGTGCAAATTTTAAAATTTTTTGAATGGTTTCTACCACATATATCCATATTGACATGGTAATTTAGACTCTTTAGAAATCAAAAATTTTGAGGAGGTAAAGGTTTCATGTTTGATCATGTCTCTTAGGCTATCATTTGAATTAGCCCTTTTTGAATGTATTTTTTGCATTCTTCAAGTATATTTTTATCAATAGAAATTTCTCATTCTAATTTAAAAAAAAAAAAAAAAAGAGATAGGAAACTTCCTCAATTCCCCCTCACAGCTTCCCTCTCAAGCATCAAGATCCATGTTGATTGTTCTCTTCTTCAACTTTAATCTATTAAATTAAGATGAATGTTACATCAATAAAAATATGGAAAAATATCCACATTGTTCATCCCAACATTATTAGTCTCAATTACATGCTACAAAAGGTGGAGAATGAAAAAGGGGTGTTACATACTCCATAGTACCCCTTTCACATTCCTTTTTAAACATTTTTAATTATGAAGTCGAATATGCCTAACTTATTTGCATCTTGGAATTGTTTCTATGATATAAATATCTCTCTATATAAATATTACTATCCTTTCACATGCCTCTATAAAAATGGCCATTACTAAAATGGATACACCTAATACATGTGCATCATGGAATTGTTTCTACAACAAAAATATTTCTATGTGCAACATATAAGCTCCAATACACTATGATCTTTATGCCAACTAGGGAAACCATAATGGCGCGGTGCTTCTTACTAACATATTGGTTGATTGGTTATAGTGTGAATATGCTTGTTTCTTAGTCTTCTCCATTCCTTCTATGCAAGACAATAAATAACTGAATCTGTCATTAGTAGTACAACAAAGTACCTTTTCACACGTAGTTATGCCCATTACTAAGTTGGATACACTTAACATCTATGTCTCATGGAATTGTTTCTACAACACAAATATATCTTTATACAAAAATTACTATCCCACATTAGTTTAGAGAAGTGGTCCACGTCAACATATAAGCTACAATGTGTCATGAATCTTATACTAATGGGATCAACCACAAGGGAGTGGCCTCTTGCAAAAATATTGGTTGACTAGTTACAATGTCATTAGGCTTGCTCCTCAATCTTCCCTATTCTCACTACTAGTACTCCATAATATACACTCTAATATAGCATGATCCATATGCAAATGGAGCAATCATAAGGGATTCGTGCCTCATACTAACATATTGGTTGATTGACTATGATGTGAGTATGTTTGATGATTATCCTTCTCCCCTTCCTCTATCCAAAATAATAATAAATATCTCATTAGAAATATAGCAGAGTACTCATTTCACATCCCTTTCTAAAAGTCCCTATTAGTAAGTTAGACACACATAACATTTGTGCATCTTGGAATTGTTTCTATAACATAAATATCTCTCCCTATGGAAATGACTAAAATATCTCTAAATTCCTTTGTTTATCAGTGTAGTCTTCTCTCATCTTGAACGTGAGGTCCTTGTTCATCAAAGAAGATTAGGATTCAAAACTATATACACCATCGACGACTAAGATTTGTAAACAAAGATTTTAGCCATATGTTATGTCTTTATCTATATTTTAAACCATAGTTTCTTAGTATATTCATCTCTCCTCACACACACTTACATTGGTATATTTCCATTTTAAACAAACTAGCACCTTAGCCATATTGGGAAATAGAATTGTTATACTCATATTAAGTATAAAATGGATTCTCGTGTTGTTCCATTCTTACATTCAGTAAAGCTCTATTGTGTGGGTAGACTCTCCTCACCTACTATGATGACTCTACTTTTCTCATTGCCCACTTGCTTTGAAGGATAAAGTGAAAGCATTAAGGTGACACGCTAGATTTTACAAGTTTATAAAAAACTTTGCATTTGCTTTGTGCACAATGAGGAAAACTAACATATCACTTGAATTATACCATTGTTTCATGTGATGATCATATATTCAAAATCTTTTCTTTTCGAAAGAAAACTTTGCAAATTCATCTTTTTTTTTTAAATATATAGAGAGAGAGAAACTCAATCATCAACTAAAATTCCAATTAATAATCACACTGAACTCAACTAAATTTATGACATATAATTCCCTCGCTAAAACCCTAACTTAAACTAATAATTTAGCGCATTAAAGTAGCCTTTAAAACTCAACCAATTAAATTAGCCTTTTAAAACTCATCCAATTAAATTAGCCTTTTAAAACTCATACATACATCCATGTGTATTCTCTATTAAATGATTGAATTGAAAATGTCACCTTCATGATGAATTCCTAGTAATGAATCACCAACACTCATTGATCATTAGGTTGGGCACTTCAATGATGAAGAAGGTCCCCTTCGGTCTAAACTACTTAGCTATTTTTTCCTATTGTCTTTTCTTGACCAGGGAATGATGTTTTTAGTAATGATACGTTTATGGACAGTGGAATTAGTAATATTACAGGGCAAGGTTACTAACAACCACTTTCAAGAGGTATGGAAATAAATATTTATATAATTTAATAGGTGATGTGTGATTTAATCCTTAAGTGAGAGGAACGCTTATCAATGTTGGTTGATATCTCATCCATCCAATAAAAGAGGGGGTGGTTACTTTAGTCAAAAGTGGTTCGATGAAGGAATGCTACTTTTGACTCTATGTGTGTGTGTATACTCACTCACGATGCAAAATATAAAAGGAAATGGTCACGCCATGGCGACTTTAATTCTTTATATTGTCGCATCGTTTAACTATAATGTGCCATCTTTATCGGGTAGTTAGTTTAAGAGGATTTTCACTTGATGGCCCAACTATATCATACGTCTATTTCAATGCACTTTTTATTATTTATTAATATCAAACTATTTTGTTATCAGTGAGTTGGGGCGGCCCGTAAGTTGTGAATAAAATATTAAATAAGTTTTTTTAATTATAAAAAAATTGATATTATATAAATTTGACATCTATCTGTAAAGGTGTACATTGGGTTGTGCGTTAGTGGTAAGACAAATCGTTTGTTATGAGTACAAATTGCTTTTTAATTGTTGGGTCGAGGTCTTCACAACTTTCGTTGTTCATGCGTGAAGAGAACAAAATTTAAATAAGCAACTTTGTTTGCCAGTTAAGCATAATTGTTCCCTCTTTCAAAAAATAGTATTTTAAAGATATATAATTTTGAGCTTTTATGCTTATGATTCTTAACTGCATGTTTGGGAAATGTAAGTATTTAATACTTTTTTAGTAGGGAAATTATTATAATAATGTGAATATATTATCTTTATTTAGACAATCCTCTTTTAGCTATAATATAGATGTTAAAGTGGTTGAGAACTTATACTAACTCCAATTATATTTATATTATGCATTTAGATATAAAATATCCATATATTTTTGTTAAATGTTAAATTTAATATTGGAATAATAATATTTTTATTTTAAAATTAATTTATTTATAAAGTTTATTAATATTTTTGATATGAAAAATTATTATTTATATAAATGTTAATATGAAAAAATATTTATTTTATAGGGTGAGAATAGACGGAGATGGATTGTATTGTTAAGTCAATCTGTGAAGTGAAGGTCACTAATTCGAAACTCCATGGGAAAAAATCTAGCTATGTTAAGGGTTGGTATGGCCCAAGCTAGTTGAGATCCCCAAGTGATTTTGACAGCTTAGATACCCCTCACTCAAGCCACATGTCAAGCATACAAATAAAAATATTGAAAAACACCTTTGTTTTTTGTGATATATATATAAGTGAATGCTAAATACCGTATATAGTTTAGTTTAAGTTACACATTTTTACCCTATATTATACATCATACTTATAAATGTGTCATTGTTTAAGGGTGTCACATTCAATAATACCAACATAAAACATGTTAATTGTTTATACAATTTAAGTAGTATTATTCTAAATTCACATATTTGTTGTACCTCTTTAATTAATGATGATTATACACCCTCCTTAAATCCTCACTAATCCAAATCTATATAAACAACATTTATCCCTATCCCTAATTAAATAGAACATTCTATCAAAAATCCATAAAATAAGATAATCTGGTAAGATAATCATGTAGTGAATTAGATTTCTTTGGGGTGGATTTACAAGTTTTATAGAAATTTTGTCTCATCTTAAATGTAAAGATCTCAAATTATGTTGTGAAATGATTTTAGTTTTTTAGGTCATAGAAGAGCAATGTCACATACTTAATGTGATTTTATTATTTAGATGAGGTCCATAGGGGATTTGAACTCATGATCTATCACATGGAGCGTTTTAGCAATGCAACCATTAACCATCAATCCAAAGTCTCGTTGACTTCTTTGATATCAAATATAATTGAAAATTATATATGTGTGTGTGTGTATGTGTGTGAACATATACATACATACATACATACATACATACATATATATATAAAATGACCCATTGACTAAGGAAGAGCCGAGACATTCCATGTTGCCCACAAATAGAGTGAAAACTCCTTGGGGCTGCCACCTCCTTGAGCCTAATCAATATAGGCTAAATATATTATTTTAGAAAATAAACATACTTAGTGAGAAAATTAACAACCCACCTCAACCACTTAATTTACCCTTACTCAACACACTATTAAATATTAACATTATATAATTCAGTTATAATAATAATAATAATAAATCATTAATTTATTAAAATTATAATTTTATTAATCCAAAATTATAATTATAATTGTATATATCTAATTAAATTCCAAACATTAAAAAATTGTGATAATAAAATGCCAAATAAAACTAATAAACAATAAATTAATTTATAATCTTTAATACAAAATTATCTTCTCAAGACATTTTATTATTAAATACGAACCGCAGTGATTTTTTTTAACATTTTATGGAGGAAAGAGATTGCAAACGATTTTCCATTTTAAATATCTAAAAAAAATAACATAAAGGTGAAAGTATTTTTCACAAAGGAAGAAGAAAGATTAAAAAACATGGATTTTCAGTGTCCTTGATTTTAAACTTTCAAAATGGAGTCTTCATCCAGACAAAAGTGAAAATGGGGTTGTATGATGATGATGATGATGATGATGGTTAACGTCCACTGAGACCAAACAATGATCTATCGGACCTAAATAAACAAATTATTTATTTTGATTTAAGATCTTATTCCTATGCTCAAAAAGCTTGGAGAGAAGCCTCCTGAGCTCACTATAATTTTGACATTGTAAAAGGCTAGGAAGGTTAGTATTGTAACAAAGATTGTGAAACTGAGATCTAATGTGGTTGTACGCAGGGCACTCTAAGAGGAAGTGATTTTCATCCTCGATGCTCCTATTCTCACATATATGGCAGATCCTTTCCATCCATGGCGTTTTAGGAACTGCCCAACGACCTGTTTCACTATGGAGCTCATGAGAATTCGTTCTAATCTTTGCTATATAAATTTTCTTCTTTGAGCTAGTTAAAATAGAGAGATACTTTTGATCTTCTAGAGTGGAGTTGATGACCTTCTTATAATAACTTAATTTTCTTTTCGCCGCTAAATCTTTCTCACACCACAATTTTTCTTTGAACTTAGAAGTAACAATATCTTTAATTTTATTTATGTTTTGCAATGCATCATTCTCGTTGATCTCCCAATAGTTTAACCAGGCCCTTGTGTCTTTATGCCACCCTCGATTGAGCCTTAGGTGGTTTTGGCTGGAATTTAAAGCTAGCTTAGGAAGTCTATGATCATCTATGTCATTGAGTTTGTGCTTGTACAACAGAAACCTAAGCATAGCTAGGCTCTCAATAGGGGAAAGACCTGCTTCTATAAGGAGAATACGATAGGATGTATTACTTTTAATTTTCAGGTTATAAGTTATAAAATGCTTCTGGATTTGCTCAATCTTTCTCCACGATTCTCTGGAGATGCTGCAACCCCAAACCTCACAACCATATAAGATAACAGGAGTGACTAAAGTTTCAAAGAGGAACTTCTTTTTATCCCACATTATGAGGTTTGTTGTTTCACAATTATTCTCAAGACCAAAATAAGCTTTCCACCCCCCATTAATCCTTTTCTCAATGCTATGGTTCCAGTTGAGCTTGTGATGGATATCAATTCCTAGGTACTTGTAAGAATACACTTCCTCCAAGTTATTATTGTCATACATAAAATTAGCGTAAGTGTCCTTCTTGGATTTGATAATCATAACTTTTGTTTTGTCAGTGTTAACAGTCATACCCATGGTAGAGCAGAAATCCTTAAGAAGCTTGAGTTGCTTATCAACATCAGATGGGCACCTTGCCAAAAGAAAAATATCGTTAGCATAGAGAAGAAGGATAATGATTATCCCAGCTAAGATCGTGCCATCACATCCTACTTCCTCTAAATAGCCTTCGAGCTTATCGATGTAAATGCCAAATAGGGTAGGGGAGAGGGGAAAACGTTGTTTAACTCCGATGTTACACTCAATATCTTTCGACCACCCCTCATTGCTCTTTAGCTTGGAAATTACATTCTCGTATAACCTTGTAGCAGCAGCTCTCAACTCAAGAGGAACCTTTAGCTCTTCTAACCTATTCCAAAGGTTGTATCTAGGAACCGTATCAAAAGCCTTTCTAAAGTCCACAAAGAAACAAAATAAATTGGATTTATCATTACAAAATTCCTCCACAGTGATCCTAAGCGTAACAAGGTGGTCTGTTGTTGAGTGATGCCTTCTGAAGCCTACTTCGCCTTTAGCCCGCTTACCTTCACTTTCAAGCCATATGCTTAACTTCTTTTCCAGAATACTACCATATAACTTAGCTAAGAGAGGGTTGACCATATTTGTCTGATAATTAGAGGGGTTATTTGTATCCCCACTTTTAAAAATAGAGATAATGTGGCTCTTAGTCCAAGGTTTAGGGAACCCTTGCTTGATTGCTTGATTGAAAAGCTTGTGGATGTGGGGGATGAGGACAGGACCTCCAATTTTTAAGATTTCCGCCTGGTAACCTTCAATGTCCTTAGCTTTCCCATTAGCAAGGCGATTAACCCCAAACTTAATGTCTTCTAACGAGAAAACTTCTTTCGTTGTGAGCAGGGTTTCCAAATTATCCATGACATTTGGAGATTCATAAAGCTTTTTAAGATAGGAATTCCAATCGTGAAGAGCAATTTTATTATTATCCTTAGTCTTCCTAGTCAGAATCTGCCTCCAAAATTTCTTAGGAGCTACCTTAGAGAGGTGTAAGAGATTCTCCTGTCTTTGACGAATGCACTGCCTCTTTTTCCTTTTAGTTAGGGCTTTGTATATTTTTATCTTGTCCATTTTAAGAGATTCATCAACAGCTTCCTTAATTGCTCTCCTCGCACTTTTACAATATTTTTCATACCATGGATTGGTTTTGCTATTTCTTTTATTATTTGAAACTTCAATTGAGAACCTGTTAATAGAATATGAGAGGGTTGTAGTAAAATTATGATAGAGGTCTTCTATGTTGTGTATATTAGATAAAGGAAGCAAATTAATTTTTAATTCATTTAGAAAGAGATCATTTTTATTTCTATCAAATATTAAGTTCTTTTGGCTGTAAGTATTATTTTCTATGGGAACTCTATGCATGACAAAATTGAGAGTTATAAGTAAAAGCCTATGATTAGAGTCAGGTTCGTGGTCATTTAAGATGTCAAAATGTATTATTTCGTTGTATAATGGGAGATCGGAAATAATGTAGTCTACCACGCTGCTACCAAGTCCATGGATGCAGGTCATCTTGTTGGAATTGGGCCACTTCTTTAGATCGTTTCAAATTACGAGATCCTGAGCACTACAGAGCTTGACTAGCTCCGACCCAAACAAATTTTCCCCGAGGTCTTCAGAGCTGCTTTTGTACCTGCTAGCCAGAGTAGGGTCTTCGTCTAACCAAAGAGGATTAGGGTTGGAATGATTGCTTAGAATAATAGCTTGGTTGTTTGAAGTTCGAGCATTAAAGTCACCTATTAAAATGATATTACCGTCATTCCTTAGGCTAGAAATATCATTCTCTAAACCATTGTAAGGGTTAGTTTTATCTAGATTCTTCTTCTTATAGAAGTTAGAATTGATGGGGGGAAAATAACATATTACTATGTAGGAATTTTATTATTAATGTCTCTAATCTCTATCCAACTATATTGGTTGTGAGGGTCGTTTTTATAAATCCTAACATGGGGGGAGATGTTCTTCTTAATGTAACAAGCTATTCCCCCAATGCCTCTACGGGAGGATCGCTTGTTCCAGGTAGACCATAGCGTAAAGCCATCTATGTTAGGGACCTTAGATTCTTCGTGCTCTCAAGTTTCAACAAGAAAATCTCCCAAGTTTATACAATATGCATGCAGAATATTAATATATTTAATATTCATTAAATAAAATTAATTTTTAAATTATTTTATGAGAAAATAATTTTGAAACCATAAGACTCTAGAGGTCTAAATTCAAAATTTATTATTTTTTAATTATTATAAAATTATAAATATATTTTTATCACACAATGTATATAGATAAAAAATTATTATATATCTATATATAAAACCATATAGATAAAAAATCATTATATATCTTTATATACAATTATATAAACAAAAAATCATTATATATCTATATATAAAACCAAAAAATAAGATAAGCACAAATTTTAATTATTATTAAAAAATATTATATCAGTAAAATATTAAAATTTAAAATAGATGTATAGTAATTTAAAATTATATTAAAATTTTGAAGTTTGTAATTTACGACGTTGTTTAATTATTATAAGTTTTAGAGTTTATGGTTAGAATTCGACGAAATAATTGTTTCTTAGATCATGTTTTTTTGTTATTAACTTTTAAATTAAGCAAAGTTTATAAATCAAATTTTGGTTCAAATAATTTTATATTAAATTTTAAGAAAAAAATATGTCTTAAAATTTTTCAAAATTTAAAACAATTAAATTAAGATGCAATTTAATTGAAATTTGTATTATATATTTTAAAAAATAAAAATAAAAATAAATGAAAATTCGTATTATATATGTTACATAAATAAGAATAAATAAAATTGTATATATAAATATTTTTATAATAACTTTAAATTTCTATTTTTAATTAAATTTTCAATAATATTCGCTCTAAAATAAAGCGTACAACTTGCTAACTCCTTCGCATCTTTTCTTTTCATGTTTATGGAAAATCAAAGTTGGTGATATATTGGATGAATCACGCTGTTAGATTAAGGAACCACATTTTACTTCTTATTTATTAGTCTTTGTTGTCCTGGTATGGACTATAGTAATCAAAACGAAGAGAGATAGTATTATTTGAGTTGTTTTTAGTTTGGGTTCATTAGCTATAAACAAAGTTTTTTGAGACATATTAATTTATCGTGTTATTTGGCCTCTTCCCGAGGACCAAAGCTGAACCGAACCTAAAACAATAGGGTATATTTTTATTAGTCCTGATATTTTCAAACTTGTAAATAGTACAACCTAAACTAATGTTAGCATTAATTCAAAACATTAAATGTTATGTGAATGTTTTGCAAAGCCAAGCAGAGTGTTTAGTCGGTTGGGTTGGGTGAGTGTCTAAGTCATTTAGAGTGGCTGTCGCCACCTTTGAATGCATGTTGCTTCCGTGTTGGGAGACAGAAGTTGAAGCTGGTGAGAACAACACGGAAGTTGAAGCTGGTGAGAACCAAGACTGAGGGAATAAGGGAGATGTGGGAACAAGTGAGATTTCATGGCAGCTACGTCCGACCAGGGAGGCATGAAGAGCATTTGTTCTAGAAATTCCTCCATGTTCTGATGAGGCTGGTTCGTTTGGTCGAATTGTGAAGAAAAATGTTGTTGAAGAAAAATGTTGTTGTCGGTTACTTATTTGCTGCTGTTGGCTGTGCATTTGTTCCTAGAGGCTAACTTGAGAGTTGCTGCTTAAACGAGCAGTGACACTGCTCACGCCCTGCACTGGTCCAGTACCTAGCATAGAAGTCGATGGCTGCATATCAATGAGGAAATTGACGAGGCTAGCCAGGATGTCTAGTCTTCAGGAAATTAGTCCACGACGTACAATTTCACAGTCCCTCGATTCAACACCGACAGGTTCCTTCAAAAGCTTGAAACTCTTAAATTTTGACGCTGCTTGAGCAGATATGAGATAATAGGGGTGCTCAACGGATGCTTCAGGTTTACATTAAAACTTGCAAACAAAATTTAATAGTGAGAACAAAGTTCTTTGAAGTTATATAAAGGTCATTAGATGCTCACATTGTAAATCGTTTTGCGACAATTACTAGCCAGAGAATAAAGACGTCTGGACAATAATATTGGAAACAATATAATATGTCAAAGGTTGTTATATGTTATAATATCATCTGCACAGCTTGTAGCACTCCTGTGTGTGTGTAGATTTCTGTAGCAATAATTTCGAGTTTTAATCCAAGATGAACAAGTAGAACAAAGAAATTTATCAAACAAGCATATAATATTCCCTGACAGTAAGGACAGTTAGCATGTGCTAATTTTATGAGAGAGGGCATGGATGTTCTATGTAGTTGACAATGTTGTGTCTTTTCTGTTAACGATACAAAGTCTTCTAGCATTTTAAGATAAATATGGATTAAAAAATTAACAGCAGGCAATACACAGTCTTAGCAACATTTTCTGAAAAAGATGTATCAATAAAATATAAGGCCTGACCTCGCAGATTGATCCAAAAAATTTCAAAACAAAAGTAGTAGTTTATGGCAATACTTGAATTGATAGCTTCTACGTTATTTTGGGTATTGCTGAGACAGAAAACTTGCTACAACAGCATATGGGTATTGCTGAGACAGAAAACTTGCTACAACAGCATATTTGAAGACGCAAATAGGGTTGATTTGTTCAAATGGAAATATTTGAATTGATAGCTTCTACATTTTCAATCAAAGTTGAGACTCAGATCACGCAAACAACTTCGGAGCTAAGCGAGAGTTCCACTCAGAGTTGGACAATGGAGGGCTGATCAAAGGCCGCCGGCAGCCACAGGGCCAGAGGAGGGCCAAATTTTTGTTCTGTTCAGCCCAAATTCTAGGCATTGCTGAGACAGCAAACCTGCTACAGCAACATATTTGAAGACGCAAATAGGGTCTGTTTGAACGTTGATCAAGTAACCCCGTCCAAGCATAGAATTTGGGATAGTGTTCTCTTCAACAACTAATGACATTAAAGAATCAGGAAAACCAGTAACCAAGATCCTAGGCTTAAGACCTTCTTGAGAACCACTGAATACAGATGCAAAACTAACTTCAAAGACAAAGAAAAAAAGGATAACAAATCACAGTATAGTATATGATACAAGCATACAACAGAAGAAAGGAGAGAGTGAGACATACCGTCCATCTATCCCGCTGAGCTCTAATTCAATTGAAAGCGATATGGATATGGATCGAAAGGCTCCCGTTATTTCTGTGTGTAGCTTTGGCAAGTTTTATAAACAATGCGGCTTAGGAACAATTGACGTTCGGAGGGATGGTTATCTTTAAACAAGGCTCACGAACAATTGCAGTAAAATATCATTTCATTTCCTTCCTGTTACCTCCATCGACATTCAATTCAAGGCATCCATATCCATCAGTCGGAAATACCGTCGAATCGGCCATACACTTACTTGTTTCACCAAAAGTTTTACGATTTGGCCATAGACACACTTGTTTCACCAAAAGTTTTACGATTTGGATGGAAATTTTGTTGAATTCCCATGAAAACTTGCTGGCAAAGCCCTGGCATCCAGTGATTAACAAGAATTATTTACAGTCAACATTCTTTATTTAGAACCATTAAAAATTAAAGCCCGCAATTGGAAAAGTCCAACTCCAAGATTTGTAATATACAAGAAATTCTTTAAGTTGTTTCGTAATGGACAAGAAAAACACTGGACAACATACATACAACATATCCATAAATGAATATGGTGGACAACAGCCATTATGTAAATTTACACAGTGAGGGTTTTTTCATAATTCATCGACTCCAAAGCGTAGAGCTTACGCATTTTCCTCCAGTCAGGGCCAAACGGAGAAAATGCGAAGTTCACAAAATGAAAGATTATTTTTCTGCAAAGACATACTATTCAACAAGCTTAATTTCTCAATCTCAGAAGGTATAACTCCAGTTAACTTGTTACCACTAACATCATTTTTTATCAACTGCTAAGCTTGCCCAATTTCTGCTAGCAAGTTTCCAGAGAACCCATTTCTCTGCAGATATAGCTCAGACAAATTCTTCGCATTCCAAATTGCTGGAGCGATCTCCCCTTCAAAAGAGTTGAAGCTGTGATCTAGGATCGAAACATGTGGGAACTCCGAAATTCCCCTGGGAATTCTCCCTTTCAGTTTATTATTATTCACATGAAAATGCAACATACTCTTACAGTTCCCATACGATTTAGGGATTTTGCCTGTAAATTCGTTATTAAGAATAATAATATACTGAAGCTTGCCTCCACTGCAAAAATTTGAGGGAAGCCGGCCGCTGAGCATGGTCCAATATTATATGCAAGAAATTGGTAAAGAACTTCACTACCATTTGTTCAATCTTCGCCAACTCTGCACTTTGAACCTTGACGACTATGGGCCTAGACTATGCACTACTCTCTGCAAAATTTCATGTTTTTTGCCTTCACACTGATCTGGTTGTCACATTATTTGGTATGCATTCAGGTTGGCGTTCATCGAACCTGACAGAGAAGGCTCCCAGATCCTGGACATTTGGTATCCATGCACCCCATATCCAAAATAAGGCATATCCAGAATAATATGCAAGCAGGTTCGCGTTCATGGCATGAGAGATATGTGGTTGTGTGGAGGTTTGCTTATAAAACAAGTGTATTAGTGATCATTTCATGTCGTTGTTTCACCGGACTAGTGATATTTCTTATCAATCAGAGCTCTAATACAACCATACTTATATTAATTCATGTATTTCTTATCAATCAGAGCTCTAATACAACCATACTTATATTAATTCATGAAAGCTCTCGTGGGTAATAATTCAAGGTGTATTACGCAGCCGCTTGGTATTTTCCCTTGATATAATGTTGCTTAGTTATAACATGCCTTAGACTATGTGTAATCTGATACTCGTCACTAGTTGTTGTAGTTTATTAGAGTGTATTACGAGCCTTAATACTAACCATATCGAAATCACCTAAGTGGCTTAATTTACATGAATTGCTATACTTTTAGTTCATTCTTGAGCTGGACAACAGGTGCACGGTGTAAGTCAATGGCAGGTTAGAGAATGTTAGGAATCAACGTCGTGCTTTCTTGGTGTACATGACTAAGCCAAACTAAGTACTCTTGAGCATACTTAATGGTTACTAGAATAATACACGTGATCCCGAGCATGATTAGCAGTTTGTTAACTATGTCGAGCATGTCATACTTGCAAAATTATATGTCAGCGCTCTTGGGGAAGTGTAATACATGCAGATGAGGTCACAGCTAGCAAACTACGTGATCCACCCTCGCCAAAAGTAAAAAAACATAATTTAAAACCTTGTTTGGGGTGGGTCCGAGCAGGTATGCTCCATCTGGGTTCTATCAACAGTCACTCGCGGCAATAAAAAGTCTTTCGTGGCAGGCATTGACAAGTCTTTCGTGGCAGGGACTTGCTGCCTCCGCAGCCGATCTTGTTTATAATTAGGAAATCATTCAAAAACTCACAGTTTTTCTCATGTTACTTTCTCATATTTATTTAGACGTCTCAAAACTAGTTGGCTTGTCAAAAGTTGCAATGGAAGTGGACAAAGGAATATAGAAAGTATCACAAGCTCAAGCACGCAAAACCATAAAACATTTTCTTAACCCATGGGAGTAAATATATGATGTTTTTCTTTTATGGTTTTATATTATCTCATATATGCTCGACCAACTTATATAGCAACTTCAACATATGGATACAAAGACACTATTTGGATACAACTACTTTATTCTTTTTTGCTATAGAGGTCGGATGTTTATGGGACATTACGTATATTTTTTTATGCATATAATAATTGATTTACTTATAATTTGAGAGAAGCATTTTTATGCCTTTTTCTCAATAAGCCTTCTTACGAATGAATATAATCGTGCTAAAACGGAAGGATACATTTTTTTTATTTAATGTAATGACTATTTATAAAATGAAAGTTTTTGGCATAAAGAGTCATCTCAATGCTTTCACCTACATTTTATATGTTTTTTTTAAACATAATGGTAAGGTTTAGTATTAACAAATCTGTATTAAGGACCAGAACCTTTACATAGTTTTTCCAAAACAAAATTTCTGCAGAATAGAGGTTATTCAAGAAGTTTGTAGACTCTGGGATTGTTATTCCATATTAACCTAAATACATTGATAATGTATATCCTACCAAAACTTCCCATAATATAACAAAATTTACATCGTATCATAGCAAAAGATATACACAAAACTTGACACGGAAAATCAGAGCATCAGAGCTAACATCGATCGATTACATTAGTGTTAAGCAAAGTCTTTTGGTAGAAATCACATAAGAGAAATTTTTGGCCGACGCGTTTCGAACCAACAAGTATGGTTCATCATCTGATCCTAATGATGACTCACTTGTTGGTTTGAAACACGTCGAACAAAAAATTCTCTTATGTGATTTCTACTAAAAGACTTTGCTTAATTCATTATGGATCACAAAAGCTCGAATACATAAATTACATTAGTGTTGTCGCCCCAAGTTCGTAAGCTCTATTTCCTCTAGCAACAACGTTGGTGCCTTCCTCGCCCAATGTCGTGGACATATTACCTTGACCCAATAATCTCTAAGGCTGCTAAACACTCGCCAATAACTTGAATTTCCTCCTTGAGATCATCAACTAACTGTTCCACATTGACTTGTTGATGGAGAAGCTTGGCTTCCAGAAACAACTAAAATGACATACACTGCCTCTCAACCATATCCTCAAGCTTCGAAATGGTGACAAGAAAACATGTGAAGCATCCAACATTTTATATAACACCAGACTAGCCTCATTGTTATTAAGAAATACATGAGAATTAACCATTACAGAACCAAGGTGGAGCACCTAATTACATTGATCACAATTGAAGAAAGGAACTGCAACTAAAACAACATGAGCTAGGAACTCATTTACGTTATGAGGATGTTATATACTCATTATATAAGCAAGGTCCCTACAAAAACATGAGCCAAGCATCTACCTAAGATCTGTCTCCTTTAACTAGAGATTGACCGGACAAAAGAATGACAGGAATGGGATGGCATTAGTCATCTTCCATGAATTCATTTTTTCAATCGTGACTCTTAACATCATAATCGATGAGAACCAAACTAGATCCCACTAGTGAGAGCATAAATGGAAAAGACACCATTGTCTCGTAACGATTAGAAAGACCAAACACTTGAGGTCCCAATTAATAAGCTAGGACAAGAAGTAAATAGGTTAGAGATATGGAAATCGTCGGTAGTCAGATCTTGAATCTTCGACCACCTTGAAAAAAATAGGTATGAGAACATGCCATGTACCTAGCATTGCAATATGAATAAAATTCATTGTCTCTGATCCTTTGAGGGGAGTATGTCCAAAATTCATGCCTAGGCATATTAGGAGCGGAGGAGCCCCTAATCACCCTTTACGAGATATCAAAATTTTTTTTTGGGATAGTTTTCGA